>CM066739.1:21746558-22996558 GCA_033961575.1 Aselliscus stoliczkanus
AATTAAACAGAATTTCTTTTACTGCTTGCTTCTTTAGCACCTTTCTCACTATTCAAAACTCATGAAAGTATACATTACCTCACAGGTCCCAGGGCAAATGCATAGTTGCAATCAAGGATGGTTAGATAATCCAGCCTTACCTTGAATGCAGAACAAACTCAGGAGCTCTGTCCCATTTAATTAATGTAAATAGTAAATAGACATATATTATGAGCACTATAAGACTGTTCCTTAGAGTACATAGTGAGTACTTTACTACTGTAATCAAAACTAACAAGGTTAATCTGATGCATATTTAATGATATATGTAATTGTTGTGTTGCATGATAATTAGGTCTTAAATACTAAGCTGTTTACATAAATGACTGTAATTGGTTATTTTTACACAGCCAAACACATTTTATAGTGTTTGCTCACTTTATT
Organism: Aselliscus stoliczkanus; assembly: GCA_033961575.1. Taxonomy (NCBI): domain Eukaryota; kingdom Metazoa; phylum Chordata; class Mammalia; order Chiroptera; family Hipposideridae; genus Aselliscus; species Aselliscus stoliczkanus. The sequence continues at coordinate 21,746,982 of CM066739.1, forward strand.
AATTTTCTAGAATCTATGGTCATGCCAAGGACAACAGTTTTCTCTGAAATTCTGTACTGCTTAATCATGCACTCACACACGGACACACTTCTGTCAACCAAAGTGTGCTGTCACCAATTCAGCACCTTGTCTGGGGTGTGCAGAAGGGAGAAACTATTTGAGTGAAACAGCTCCAGGGAAACAGCTCAAGTGAGCAGCTCAAGAAAGCTGCTCACCAGAAGTAGCCCAAGTGTTACAGCTTCTAGTGTTGCAGCTCAAATGTTACAGCTATGGTGTTGCAGCTCAAGTGTTACAGCTCACAAGCTGGGGAAATGTGGCCCAAAGTGCACTCCATTGAAACAGAGGGAAGGCCGACTTATATAGAGAAGTTCCAACCCACGCAATACCCTCCCTGATTGGTCCATCTATATGCAAATTAGAACTTCAGATCCACAGTATGATTGGTCCAAATTGCACTGTTCTGACTGGCTGGATCCACATGTTCTGATTGGTTATTGTGGAGTTGCTCTGATTGGTCAGTAAAGATACAAATGAGGATGTAGTTGCACAGCTCCTATCGGACAGGAAGATCTCAGCCCCATTGGTCAAAAGTACAATACCAGGAGCTTCTTTATAAGGTCAGCTCAGATAGCAGCACAATGCAGGCAGGAACACAGTGCTGGAGGCTTGGCAGCTCAGTCGTCAGCATTTCCCTGACATGCAGTGTGCTTGGGATGCCTCAGTAAACGATGGCTGCTGGACTCTGTGAATTTGGGTCCGCTTAACCACAGAGTTCTTCTTGGCAGGTATATTCTATCTCGGTGTTGACACTTTTCAAAATGACACAGCAGGGTTTTCCTCCCTACTTGGTACTAAAAATACCTACTGCTCAAGGTTCTCTTATATATTTCCTCATTTTAATTCTTAAAAACCTTTTAAGGGAGCTGTTGTTACTGATACAGAAGCTGATGGTTGGAGAGTGTAAACAGGCATCATAATACAGATTTAAATGTTTATCCAATCTCTAACCAACACGTGTTACAACCTCAAGGTAATAAGAGTCCAGCAGAGATATATAAAGTTTTTTTTAGGAATTGAATGGTTCCTGAGAAATACAGAATATGTGCATTAATTCCCTTTATCGGCAGTTTCATTTTCCATGGTTTCAGTTACCCATGATCAATCGGGGTCTTAAAGTATTAAATGGAAAATCCCAGAAATAACAATTCATAAGTTTTAAATTGCACGCTGTGATAAAATCTCACCCTGTCCTGTTCTGTCCCTGGTGGGACATGAATCATCTCTTTGTCCAGCATATCCGAGGTGTGGGGGAGAGAGACACCACATTCATATAACTTTTATTACAGTATATTGTTTTTTGTTTTTGTTTTTTTAATTTGGGAATTGGGGGAGGGGAACAGACAAGTTGCTGTCCTTTTTGTTCTTCAGTCTAGTTATGGAGGACATTGCTTCACTGGCCCATGTTGGTATCATCATTGCACTCTTCCCAGGTGAGGCAGATTGGTCACCAACCTCTGGACGGTCGCTCACAGCGGCTTTTGGCAGCTCATGCCAGCTGTCGGCCGCTCACACTGGCTGCTGGCTACTCACTGTAGCCTATGGCAGCCCATTGCAGCAGGGGTTGCAGTTATGCTGTCCCAGGAACTCACAGCAGCCCAGCTCCAGGTGGAGCTGTTGTTCACCATCTTAGCTGTAGAGGGAAGTGTCACTGGCCCTCATGTGGGATTCGAACCGGAACCCTGCTGCTCAGAGCCGGCGTCCCAAGCCAGCTCTTAACCACCGTGCCCCTCGTTCGGCCCTACAGTATATTGTTTTGATTGTTCTATTTTATTATTAGTTATTGTTACTCTCTTACAATACCTAATTTATAAATTAATCATAGGTATGTATAAAATAAATTGATCATAGGTATGTATGTACAGGAAAAAACATAGTATGTGTATATATAGGGTTCAATACTATCTGTAGTTTCAGGCATTAACTGGAGGTCTTGGAGTATCCTCCATGGGTAAGAGGGTACTACTGTATTTATGTATACTATTCCTTTGTCTGTGATACATGTTGTAATCTAAAGTGTATTTCTAATATAGTATTCCTCAACGTGCAGATTTACACATAAATAAACAACTGTCAGGCCCTAAAGTTCTGAGAGTCCCATTTGGCTCCAAGAATATAGTTTCATTTTATCTTCTATGGCTGCACTTAAAAGACAATTGACACTTAACGTCTAAAAATCTCACAAAACAGAACATATTTCTTAGAAGGACGTCAAGGACTCCCATTTTGAAGGACTCTGCTTTGCCAACACAGACATGACAAGATAAAGTAGTTGGGTTGTCAGCATGTTCCAACCCTATTCAATTCTTTATGGCAGGAAGAGAAAAATACAGCTCTCAAAAAATTACCAGTATCTGTCTTACTCTGAAATTAAACCCACTAAGTAATGCACACGTTCAATTTTGGAATGATTTATTCAGAAATTCTTTTCCTCAGCAGTTTTAATGATTCCATAGTGCTGAAAAGAATTGCAGCATGCTCCAGTATCTAAACTCCTGGGTATATTTTCCAGTAAAAATCACTGAGCCCTTCAGGGCAAGCCATAAAGTATCTTTGCACATTTTTATTCGTCTAAGCATAGGGAAGATGAATTTTGGCAGAACAGATAGTTGGTGTGCCAGAGCAACATCACTTCAGGGAGATCTGTCTGGCCCCCTCTTTTCCCTGCTTTCACCATTCTTGTTCCCCACTTCCTAACTAGGAAGGAAATAATCTGATTCCTGTGTCAATACTTTCAGTGAAATCTTTTCACTCCAACCTGCTCATTCTTCCTGGTGGATTAATTTTAAGTATTTTATCTCTAACTATAGACAATAATACAGTTGTCCTGTGGTATCCAAGGGAGATTGGTTTCGGGACACCCTTCAGGTACCAAAATCCAAGGATGCTCAAGTCCCTTAAATAAAATGGTGTACTATTTGTATATAGCCTATGCATATCCTCCCATATACTTTATTTATTTATTTTTTCTCCCATATACTTTAGATCATCTCTAGATTACTTATAGTTCCTAATACAACATAGATAGTTATTAAGCTGTATTGTTTAGGGAATCATGACAAGAAAAACGTCTGTACATGTTCAATACAGACGCAACCATTGTAGTCCTAACTACATAGTACATGTCAGCAATAATGTAACATTTTTATAAAAAATATTTTCAATCCACAATCCACAGTAGGTTAAACTTATGGATGCAGAAACTGGGTACAGAGGGCCGAATGTATAGCCAGGAATAAGACTCTTAATAACTCAATCAAAAAGACCAAAAATCCGATAGAAAAAAAGGGAGAGGTTATAAGCAAGCATGAGAAAACCTGAAGTAAATAAATGTATGGAAAGATGCTCAACCTCACTATTAAGCAGGAAAATGCACTTAAGAACAACAATGACATACTACTTCATAATCATCAGATTGGCAAAAATTATAGTCTGAGATTTCCAAGTTAGGGGAGGTGTGGAATAATAGGGACTCTCTTTACTGCTGGGGAGAGTGCATTTGGTACAGCCTCTTTCCAGGACCAAAAGAAATCTAGCAAAGATGAATGATGTGTGTGGCCCACAACCCATGAATTCTCCTTGGCATATGTCCTAGATATGGACATGTCTGAAAAAATTCATTGTAGAAGAAGTTAAACTGTCTGATACAATCATATATATAGTTTGTAAGTCTTCAAATTCAGGATCTCTTCTGTGTTTGATTCTTCTATAGGTCAGTAAGGGTTTTACACCATAGCTTGTTGCATTGTGTATTCTTTTTCAGTGCAGTAGGGAGCAGTAGTGACCTGAGTAAATCCCTGGAGAGTCTTCTCGAGATCATCTTATTTTGTGGAGACCACGACACTATACCTCTCAACATATTCATCTCCATCCTATTTTAAGTTTTAGAAAATAGCATTTAACATAGGACCAAGTTAGGCTGTTGTGAATGATTTTTCTTCCTTTGTATTCATTTGTTTATTTTACGTTTAATTATTGATACCCACTGCTTTTTTCAGAGAATGAAGTTAGCAACTTCAGCCACTGGGTGGCGCAAATACACAAGTCTGGTGAAAGTTGGTAAATTACAGCCCAAGGTCCACCTACTTGTTGTCACACTATGTATCACGTGAAGGAGGGTTAGGTAGAAGAAAAAAGGCTTTAGGGGTTTGATACTTAAATATGGACATAGTCACAGTGCCCAGAGCCTCAGGCCTATCACAGTATCACACACTGCAGTTTGTGGGTGCCAGTGGCCCAGTCTCCCTGCCATTTGGTTTCTTCTTCTGGCTTTTTTCCGAAATCTGTTGCCTGATTACTCTAATCAGGTCATGGAAGGCTTTGTCAACGTTGAGAGGTGGGTCCTTGCACTGGTTTCTGTGTATGGAATATTGTGGCCCATAACCTGGGAAAGGAGTGTTTACCTGGATGGTGTTATTACAGATATTAGGAAACAGAATTTTATTTTACTGAAGGAAGAGGCTGGCATGAGCATGTCAGTTCTAAAAGGGGTTTTCATTATCCTGGAAATGGATAAACTAAAGTAAATGGATTGGCAAAAAAAAAAAAAATTGGACATGGATTTAAGTTCCCTAGGATTGCAAAGTAAGGGAAATTTTTACTGTTGGATGACTGGCAAGTCAGGTCACTGAATAAGGGAAAGAAAAAGAAGGAAAGGAAAAAGAAAAGTAAGAATAAGAAATAAGAAGAGAAAGATAGGAGCTGGCCGAGTGGCGCAGTGGTTAAGCGCTGGCTTGGGAAGCCAGTGGCCCCGGTTCAGGTCCCACATACGAGGGCTAGTGACACTGCCCTCAAAAAAGAAAAAGGGAAAGATAAAGAGATTAAAGAAAAAGAACATGAGAAAAGTATATAAGCCTAGAGAGATGAATTCAAGTATTACCAACAATTACAGGATAGCCCTTCACTGGTTTATATCCATCTGGTAACCAATAGCAGCTTCTTTGATGTAAAAATAAAAATTAACCTCATTTTCTTCTAGAAAGTCAGTTATGATACCCTCAGCTATTCATTTAATGGTGTAACATTATCAACACATTTTTTTGAATGCCTACTGTGAACGTAGTGCTTGTTGGATTCAAAGTAATATAGAGATATACAAATGTAGATGTAGAGAAGACACTACAGGCTTCAAGCCTACGAACTAGGAAGTATACATGTTGCAACTCAAGGCAACATGAGGGCCATTGTATGAAATGGAAAATGGAATCCTTTCTGAGAGTAGGAGAGGAGTGAAGGTAGAAGTGGAGGATGAGTGTGAGGGGAGGAGGGGCCATAAGACTCAACCTATCCAGGGCGAAAAAGAGAAAGGTTCCTAGCCCCTAGTCATTAGGACATGTAGCAAGTCTTCCTTGGAACATGGTTAGTTCTGGACATAAACATAGTGAAAGTGCTCTAGGCTAGAATCTGCTGTACAGTGCTTAAAGGGGTGATGGGGGCGGGGAGAACGATTAGGGCTAGAACCACCTTTAAGTCCCTCTCTAATTAGTTAGCCCCTAACTAAGCTAGCCTGTGTGTGCAGAAAAGGAGGGATGCTAACTAACAGCCTGCTTGGGCTTTTCAGAGGTCCAGAGCGTCCTAGGTCACTTTGATGTTTTGAGAACACAGAGTTATCTAAAAAGTGAAGAAATGACAAAACAGATATAAAATTATTGTATATTTTAAGTGTTTATATTGAACAAAGCCATGCATTAGCACATGTACAAATACAACTATAAATGTCATTCAGCAATACTTTCAAAAGTTTTAATTGGATGTTTCTGTAAATGTGCCTTCTCTGCCCTAAGCAACTACCTACCTTAATTGGACCTATCAAAATGTATTTGGGTACTTAGACCCTTAGAAAAGGTGAAAATGACTTGCAGCCCTCTCTACTCTAAGACTTGAAAAAAACACATCTTAATATTTGTGCTAACTAGAAATATGGTAGTAATACATTAGCCAAAAAGAGGGAACTGGTTTAAATGGTAGGAAGAACATGATGTTATTTGTGTAACATATATGTTTTTATGTGTAAGGGTAAAGATTTATAATGTCTATAAAAGATGCATCAAAGTGTTAACAGTGATTATCTCTGAGAAGGTGGATTTGGTATAACATTTTTTCTTTTCTTTTAATCTTTATATTTTCCAGTATTTTCTAAAAACCATTATAATGAGAATGCACTTTAATAATTGAAAAATCAAATGTGGTCACTTAATGAGAAAGAATTTGCAGTAAAAACCTTACTGACTAGCTACTTCCTAGAGGAATAATTGGCATTCCACGGAAACAGTGTTTCATGAAGTTGAGACTGTAATTTATTCTATAGCGGTGACGGAGAATTGTACCCTGCTCTGAAGTGATCTGCAGCCTAAGTTCCCATCCCAAAGTCCACACAAAAGTTCTCCCTTCCCTTATGCTATCTCTCCTGTCTCTTAGTTTTCAAAGATCTCCACTGATAAGAGACTATGGAATTCAAAGTAGTTAACTGATTAGGGAGACAGAAAACTCTCAGAGGGACCCTGCTTTGTCAGGGGAAACAAAATAACAATTTTGATCCCATCAATGAATTTCTGTAAAGAAAGTCACTATAAATGTTACCCAAGTTATACTTTTGTGGAAGAGTTAACAAATCTAGACTTTGCCCCAGTTTTCATCTCCTGGGAAATCTCATGTTTCTGGATTAAAGGACATTCTGTGGTGAATGAGGCTGGGACGGCTGAGGACGAATGTAAGCATCAGTCCTAGAACAAGAACTTCTAGGTATAGAACGCTTTTAATAATTCTCCGTAAGTGTCTTGGGAAGGAGCAAGCCATTTTTCCCCTTATTTCATGGTCAGAGTGAGCCACAGTTGGCAGGATAAACTGGAGGTGATGTTGTGAATCAGTGGAAAGGTGCAAATAATGTACCCGTTTATCCAAATGCCAGCTCCAGTGCTCTGTCATCGTCACCTACTGTAGTGTCAAACGTCTGTGGAACTTTAGAATCCCTAGGGGATCTCCAGGGCTTGGAGACTACCATCATCCATGCTTTGTGTCTGTTCCATTCTTCCAGGCTAAACTTGAATATTAAATCAGGGTTTGGGGCCAGATATATTCCCCTGTTAGTATAATTTTGAGAATCACTTTTTTGAACAATACTTGAAAGAAAAATGGTTTTCACCAGAGAGCTAAGAAAACAGAATTACTTAGCAACAGGCACATTTCACCAAAACAAAATGGAATGGTTTCAGCCTCTTATGAAAAGAAGCAGGACAACACTCTGACCCTCCTGCTATTCCCTTCTCAAAATACTCCTTTACCATCAGCTCCTTCCACGTTCTCACGAAACTCTTACTTAAGCAGGTCAGACTTGACTTAATGGCTGTGCTGCCATGAGAAAGATCATCATAATCATTTTGCTCTGGGACGCTTGTTCAGAATGTGCAGTTCACTATCATGGTAAAATATAATGCCACACCCACTTTAGGAACCCTGTATTATCAGGAGACCTCATCTGGGTCCTATTGGTATGCAGTCCCTAAGTCCCTGGGACTGCATACCAATGGGGGATAACTTCTGGAGTGCTTAGAGTGGGCTGGCTTCACCAGTGTGTTGATAGCTATATGTGTGTGGTGGCAGAGGCTAAATCATAAACCTCTATGGCTGTCAGCCTGGGAAGACGAGCCAGTTGAGAACCAGTGAGCATGAAGTCAGCTGTGAGGATAACAGGAGCTGGTGATCTGTGCCGTAGTTGTGGCTGCTCCGCCCAGTTCCTTGGAAGCTGTGTTTCCACGTTTCGTCTAAAAGAGCAGTAGATCCATTCACAGTGCTGAGAGGGAAGACTTTCTGTCTTCATTTGATGGGACAAGAAGATACCCACTTTTTGTGGAAGTACAAAGTGAATCTCTAAGGCTTATGACTCAGTCAGTCCCAGTGGCACGAGGGTACCTGCTAAGCCTAGGCCCCCCTTCATTGGCCTGGCATTGCTGTTTGTAATGTACCTGCTGAAGATATGAGAGTGAAATGGGTAAGAATCTGCCCGTGACTGATAATAGGGAGAAGACAGTAGAGTAGCCTTCATTCAGCATGTGAAGCAGAGCAGGACTCTTCAGAAGTATGTCTGGTGGATGACAGTGATCTCTGCAGCTTTCTTTGACAGTGAGCTTGAGCTGGGAGCATTTTGTCCAACCTAGAGATTGAAAGAAAATATGAAAGATAAAGGAGGATGCAAATGGGTATTTCTTTATGTACTAGCAAAGAGATAGCTAAGTAGAAAACCCTATATAATTCTAAGTACATAATTTTGTCTCTTTGTTCCCCTGTGATTCTAGGAAAAGTTACTGTGGTTACGTTGAGAAAGTATCAGCAAGGAGCACTTAGTACAAAAACCTACCGTTCGTTGGAACCTGCAATCTGCTAGCAAAAAGCCTGTCCACCTCTTGCTTAACCTATTTGCCTTGAATGGAAATGGCGCTGGGTCTGCAGCTGCTGTGGGTCCCAGATGCACAGGGATTCCACCTCATTCCTGAACCAGGCCTCAACAATCTCACTGTATTTGAAAAGCAGCAGAAATGTGGGTCGAAGGGGACCAAATATTTTTTACCAATCCTGTTCCACTCTTCACTACACCAGACCCCATGCACTATCTGATTTTATAGGTACTTTCCAAATGCTTAACCTGTTATGAACATAGACTATAAGCCGCCAGAAGGCACAGAGAAGTAAAATGGTCACTTTCAGTAAAATTTTGTGGAATAGATGAATGAGCCAATAAATAGATAAATGAGCCAAAAAGCCCAGTATAGCAATTAAAAGATCTGGATTTTAGTTCTGTTTCTGCCAGCTGTGTGCCCTTGGAAAAAGTCCTATGACCTCTCTGAGCCTCAGTTTAAGTATCAATAAAATGTAGATGCCTGCCCTAGCTATCTCCCAGGGATTTTGTGAGGCTCAAATGAGGTAATGTGTGTAAAATTGCTTATTGTTTATTCACTTATTATTTAGTAGCTTATTTTGTTCATGGAACAAATTCAGAGTTGCTGCCTCATGGTTACCTCTAATGCTGAACTAGACTTTTTAGTCCCTTCAATCCTATTTCTTCCAATTTTCAATGGAAATGATAATGTAGGTTAGAGTAAAAACTAAAAATACACCATGTGATAAAATCATACTAATTTACAGGGGCTCATCATCCAAAATTTGCAGAAACGGAATTATAGAAAATATTAACCTAGATCAGAGATGACAAATCAAGATATGCAGAGACGACACTGGGTACCTGAAACACTGTGATAAGAAAGACTGATGCCATGCCTGGCGGGAAAGAGTGCTGTGCTTGGTTTTTTAAAAATTGAGATAGTGACACAAAACATTGTGTAAGTTTAAGGTATATAATGTGTTGATTTGCAATACAATTACCATCATAGCTTTAACTAGCACCTCTATCATGGCACATAATGATCACTTCTTTTTTGTGGTGAGAACATTTCAGATCTAGTCTCTTAACAATTTTGAAGTATATAACACAGTATTTTTGTTGACTGTACTCACTATGCTATACATTAACTCTCCAGAGTTTATTCGTCTTCTAGTTGCACTACGCTTGATGGTTGATAACTTGCAGCCAACATAGAATTAGAGTGGCAGCATATGTACCATATCATCCTAGACTAGATAATCTTGGAGACCCGTTCTCAATGCTGTAGTTCTGCAAAAGTGGACACCCTTAATTTAAAAAGTACGAGAGACCTCATCTCTTTGCCTTAGTGGGTACTATGTAAATGGTGTAGAGAAGGCCCCATGTATTTCTAGTATTCAAAGGCTGACTCCACTTCTCTTGGGGAAACTGGATTTAAAGTAGCTGTGCTGAACCAGTGCTGGTTGTAATGTCTGTTTTAAACACCAAAGGGCAAGATACGAGTTTATAATCCTGTCAGGAAACCCAAGGGCAGGGAGGAGGGAAGCTGGTTCGCCAGGTGTTCAAACTCTGTTCATGTGTGATGGTTCCTAAACTGGTGTCTGTGGAAGTTACCTCGGGGCAGGGATGGATTCATAGTTGTGGGCTCTGAAACTCTTACAGTTTAGGGAACCTTTTTTTTAAAAGAAAAAGTATATAAAGTTTAAAACAGAAAGTGGGATACAAGGCCTGGTATTGATCCCATGGGTCCTGAAGCTTAAACTTCATTAATTTCATAGTAAATCCACTTCTACTTAGGGAGCTTGTTAAAAATCTTAAAAATAAGATTTCTGGGCCTCAGACACAATGACATTCTGGTTCATTCTGTCTGAGGCCCAGAAATCTGTATTTTCAATATGTACCCTATTTTGTTATGGCTGGGCTGATGTTAAGAAAACAGCAGTACAAATACCTATTTCCTGACACACAAAAGAATTACCCACATTTGCTTCATAACTGAAGCAGCTCCCTGCCTCCCAGCACTTATGAGTTAGCCTCATTTTCTCCAAGGAAAAGACACAAACCATACAGAGAGCACTTTCCTTCTCTGGCTGAGATTCAGGCTGGGATCCAGCTGTCTCAGGGTGCTGCTGGCCTCCTTTGCTTTGCCTTCTCCACAGCCACTGGCGTTGGCAAAGCTTTCTGGCTCTCTGGCATTGAATCTGAGGGGGGAAAATGACTGGCATTAACTTCAGGTGGCCGATATGCATTTGATTATCTTCCAAACCTTATGACAGGCCATTTAAAGAAAATAATCTCTTCTAAAGAAAATATTTGGTCCAATTCACACTATCCTCCCTAAAGAACATACAAATGTTGCAGAGGAAAGGGACTAGCATTTAGGAAGGACCACCTATGTGCCAGGAGCCTGTCCCACAGGATCTCAATTGTTCTTTATAACCACCATAAGAGGCAAGTATCATTAGTCCCATTTTAAAGATGAGGCAACCGAGGTTGGACAAGTCAAGCAACTTGCTGAAAGCCACTCAGCTAGCGAGTGTGAATGGCAGATCTGTCCAAATTCCAAAGTCTGTGCTGTTTTTCATTATGCCAACCTGCCGCTGGAACACAAGGAGAAATTCATAGATCAACTCCACAGCCCCAGTATATCAGCAAACTTACAGGACATGGGACTTCAAAAATGACAAACACTGTAACGGTGACTCCACTGAGCAACAGAATGACAGCAATCAGAAATTTGACCACAGTGCTCCATTTCTGCCTCTCCTTTAGGTTCTCATCTGTGCCTAAAAGGGGAGAGAGGAGTAGAAGAGCATCTGAGAGAAGGAAGAGATGGATCCTTGACTTGATGGTCTCCCGGCTCATGTGATGAATAGGGGCCCAGCTTGATTCAGAGGCAGAGGCTGAATTTCCAGTTCAGACTCTGAGTCAGGAGTGGGGTGGGGATCGTGGGCTGTGTTCTAAACCCACCTTTCACCAGCAGCCCTCTAGGGTCTCTCCCCTTTTGCCCTGACACGCTGTATGGGATTAAAAAAATCACCTTTCCTGTGCTCCTTGTGGCTTCAGTGGGGGCACAGGAGGAACAAGGTGGACTGGCATTGCTTTGAGGACAGATGGTTTCTGTGCATCCTGTTATCGCTAACGTCATACTTATTTTTCTCCTGGTAGGAACTAGGATGTAACCCAAACTGATCTTACAGAATTTGAGCCCTGGCCAATTTAGGGAGGGCTGTTTCTCCAAACAGTGCAGACAAAACATGCACCTGGTCGTTGGCATCTCTGTAACGATTGCCTGGTGTGTAAGTGCTGTCTATACACACAATGGTTGGAATTACCTACTTTTTTTCTTTTCCCAAATCTGGCTACAAGATGAGTTCATGTGTGTGGAGGTAAAGGATTATTAATTCAGTCCTGCACTGCTTAATGAAAGGAATGCGTTCTGAGAAATGCATCGTTAGGCGATTGCGTCATTGTGGGAACTTCAAAGAGTGCACTTTCACACCCCTGGCTGGTACAGCCCACTGCACACCGAGGCTGTGTGGCATAGCCTGTTGCTCCTGGGCTACAAGCCTGTACAGCATGGGACTGTACCGAATCCTGTAGGCAGTTGTAACACAATGGTAAGTATTTGTGTATCTAAACATAGAAAAAGTACAGTAAAAATACGTGTAAAAGATAAAAAATGATACACCTGTATAGGGTACTTACCATGAATGGAGCTTGCAGGACGGGAAGTTGCTCTGGGTGAGTCAGTGAGTGGCGAATGGATGTGAAAGCCAAGGACATCATGTGCACCACTGTAGACTTTATAAAACACTATACACTTAGTCTATACTATATTTATAAAACAGCATAAGATTAAATCAAGTATAAGAGGAAATGGTGCAATCAAGATGATGGTAAACATGAGATGTATGAAACTGCTGCTGGCTTAACGCGGCTACTATTTCATAGCAAACATAAGTAGAAAGAGTACACTCTACAATAACAATGAACAAGTATAGCAAATACTTTTTGCCAATAACATAGTTGTTTATTATCCTTACCAAGTATTATGTACTGTACATAATTGTGTGTGCTGTACTTTTAGACAGCTGGCAGTGCGGGAGGTTTGTTTATACCAGCATCACCACAGACACATGAGTAATGTGCTATGACATTATGACCTGACAACAGGAATTTTTCCGCTCCATTATCTTAGGGGACCACTGTTGTATATGCACCCCATCGTTGACCGAAATGTTGTCGTATGATGCATTACTGTCGTGTCAAACTACAAACATTTCTGGGACCTTCTTTATGGAGAAACTGATTTTTTTCCATAAGAAATGGAATGATTTTCTGAGGTAAACTGTGTAACTTTTCAACCTCCAGGAAAATCCTAGGAAACTCAGACTAGTGTTGGGGCTAAAAATGTTTCTTTTTCCTTCTGTTCTTGTCTCACCCCCACTTATTCTGTACCTTGTTTCTGAGAGCTAGAAAAATCAATACGTGTGGTTTTCTCTCCTCCTGTATTCCCAGGAGTTACGGAGGTGCTGGTGGTGGGAAAACTCTCTGATGAAGCCTCCATCACTGGATAGACCTTACATTGGAACATCCCTGGTAAAAAGGCTATAAAACAAGAAAGAAATAATGAAAGGACAACTGAGAAAACTTGATCTTGTCTTTGATTTAAAAAAAAAAACACCCCACCTAGCTCTACTTAGCTGATATTAAACTTCTAATTGTGGTCCCATTGATCTGTCCACAGGTTTAGGGTGTGGCACCAAATAATGCCAAGAGTGAATGAGGATAGAGATCCTAAGAGGTGTGGATTAAATCCCCACCAGGCCTTTGACTATGTAGGATCAGAGTGGAGGAGTGGAGCATATCTTGTTGGTCTATCATTCTTAAGGCCATAATAATAAGGGTGGAGGGCGTAACACTGTTCAAAGTTTTCTTCTTTAAAAAAGGTGGCTCCAAAGTCCGAGGAAGAATAGGGAATATCATATTTGCCTTAATGACTTCTGCACGTCTAATGGAGTCTAAGTCAGCCACTCTGAGAGGGGATTGGAGAAAGGGGTAGCTGGAAGAAAGACCATCCAGCCCAGCTTCCTGCACTGCTCAATTCCATTCATTCAGCCAATGATTAAATATGAGTATCAATTAGGTGCCAGGGACTACATCAGTACTTTGGATATATCAGATTCATTCTATCAAGGGGACAAGCAAAGGGGAAGGAGGGTTGTGGGGGAGGCGGGGGAGCAGACAGCAGTAAGTACAGTAAATTTTGTATGGTAAAAGTGGGTAAGTGCTACCAAAAAAAAAAAAAAAATTAGAGCAAGGTAAGGGAGCAGTCCGGGTGGTGCTGGTGGACAGTAGTGTGGCTATCTGCAGTATAGGCTTGTTTCATTGAGAATTGAGCCAACACTTTAAGGAAGTGAGGGGATTCACCAGTCAGATGCCTGGGGAAGTACAGTAAGCCTCACTTAACGTCATCGATAGGTTCTTAGAAACTGCAGCTTTAAGTGAAACGACATAACCAGTTTTACCATAGGCTAATTGATGTAAACATTGATATAAGCTCATATGGCATATTTCTGGCCACAAAAACATTACCAGACTTCTGAAGACCCAAAACGCTTATAATATTAAACATTGAAATAAATGTGAGCTATACAGACATTTAAGAAAGATTAGTAAAGACAGGCGAGGTGATTCTTTTCCAACCCGCTTATTCCAGTTGAGGGTCGAGTCTATCCCAGCAGCTCAAGGCGGGGACCCACCCAGGACAGGACGCCCTTTCATCACAGGGCCACTCACACCCCCCCCCACACTCACTGACACTGTGTAGACATGCCGGTTCTCCTAATGTGCACATCTCTGGGATGTGGGAAGTAACCCGAGTACCTGGAGAAAACCCACACAGATATGGGGAGAATGTACAAACTCCACACAGTGGCCCCAGCCAGGAATCGATTTTTTTTTTCTTATCAATGTTATAACAAAATGACTTTATTAGAGGACCTGCTGGAGTGCCCCCATGCAGAGGGGAGAGCTAGAGTAAAGGCCCTGAGCCAGAGTGTGTCTGGCATGTTACAGTTTAGAGCAAGGAGGCCAGTGAGATGAGTGGAGTGAGCAAGGAGACAACAGTAGATGAGGATCTAAAGGAACTGGGCCCATGTCTCTCAGGGCCTTGTGGGCTAGTTTAAGGGTTTGGGGTTTTATTTTGATTGAAATGGGGATCCATTGCAAGGTTTTGAGCAGGGCCACTGACCCTGTGTCCAGTCCCACTGTTTGGCCTGGGCAATGACAGAATGTCACATATTGTTTCTGTAATGTGACGTCCTTTAGACACTTGGTGGCTTTTTGGATACGCATACCTTTGATGTGCTGGGCAGTTTCACGAGTGTTCTTAAAGTGAAGGCGAGGATTTGAACCTCTAGATTCACTTGATTTTGTGGGGTTCTCTGGGTCAAGGAAATAGTGAACCATTTTCAGAGGTCACTTCAGGCCACTTACGGGAAGAGCAAGGTGGAACACAATTTGTAAATACAAGCTCCCCATTCCTGGTGATGATGGAATTGCAATATTAGCTTTTCTTTGGCTAAGGATATTTGAGCAAAAATGCCCCACTTTAAGAAGATATACCAAGGGCTGGCCGAATGGCTCAGTTGGTTAAGAGCTCGCTCAAGAGTGCAAGCTGAGCTCTGAGCAACAGCGGTTCAAGGCCAGCCCTAGCTGAGTTGCCGTTGAGCTGCCAACAGGTGGCAGGATGGCTCAGCTAAAAAAAAAAAAAAAGAAGATATACCAAAATCCAATTTTATGACATAATTAACTTAGATGCTGCTTTGCTTTAGTACAGAATAATTTATTTTAAATAGGAAACATTAGGTGCATTATATTTAAATCAATTTTTCTTTAATCATATTAGCAGGTTGAAAGGGCTATTTGAGAAGACACACTGCCTTTGGGTTTGTACTTCAGATCTAAACCTCAACTTTACATACATAGAAATTAGACCATCTAGTCAAATCTCATTCGTAGCTATAGAAACTGAGCCCTAAAGAAATAAAGTAACTTGTTAAAGGTGATAGATAATTAATGCAAGAATAAACATTTCTTTGATATTTCTCCTATCCCTACAGTTTCACACAGGGTAAGCAGACCATAGGAATCAATTCACACTAATCAAATTCCAAAGAGCCTAATCCATGTACTAAAATAACATTTAAAAAGATTACATAGGAGAAGATATCTGTCAAATGGATCAGATAGGATGTTTTTCTCATCTAGGTACCGTTTTCTAAACATATCAGTCCTTGTGAAACCTAACGCATCATTGGGAAGTTTCTTGATTAATATAGAATGTGAGCAATAGGAACTAAATGGTGTAAACTATTCTTTTTTTTTGTTGGCTGAGCCATCCTGCCACCTGTTGGCAGCTCTGTGGCCGCTCAGCTTGGGCTGGGCATCAAACTGCTGTTGCTCAGAGCTCAGCTTGCACCCTTGAGCGAGCTCTTAACCAACTGAGCCATTCGGCCAGCCCAAGTATAAACTATTCTTAAATGATAAAGACCTAATGAGTCATTTTCTCTACCAGAAAGAGATTTCAGAATACTTATAATAGAGGATCTTTTCCTTGGCCAAATTCCATAAACAGTAACAAATAGTCTCCATCTCACATTTTTCTACATTCCATGTTGACCCACTTCTTCTGATGTTGACCTGCTTGTAGTACATTCTCATCCTTACAATTTCAGATTCCTACTCTGCTTTGGGGACTTTTCCATGAAACTGTCTTCTGACTGTTTCTAGGACATCCTTCTGTGCAGATGATATCACCTATAGTTGGCATCTCTTTTATGACCTTGTAAATCTGACCTTATACCTAATTATTATTTCTACCCTACTTGGAGTCTGTCACCTCCTGGCACAGTATAACTTTAAATTCAGAATAGGCAGTTTCAAACTTATAAATGGGGTGATATTTCAAAATTCCATTCATTAAGATGACTGTTTGCAATTCATCATTGTTCCATAGAAATGTGCCCTAATGATTAGGCCCCCAAACATCCGTTGAGTCTTTTTGCACTGTTCCAGTAGTCCCTGGGTATTAGCCTAAACTCTTCCTCCTCCCCGGGGTTCTGGGCTAACACAAGACAGATTGTGAATTAGGTCAGCTTGATCTTTGGCATCTCGCCTTCCCCTTAATCTCCCACTTTTCCTTGTCCCAAGTTTCTAATAGCTGGTGTCCTTAATTGCTGAGTCCAACACTGGATAGCAGTATATCCAAGGAAGGTTCTCCCTGTGCAAAGTGCTCTACCTTCCAAAATGTACAGAGTAGTGTGTGGTATGCTACCATTTATGTTTTTAAAATACATCCATCCATACATTTAGAGTATTTCTGGAAAGAAATTCAGTAAGTCGTTAATAGTGGTTTTCTCAGGGATAGAGAACCAGAGGATAGAGAGACAGGAGTAGGAGATTAACTTTTCACTGTAAATCTGTGCTGTTTGAATCTTTTCCCATGTGTATTCAAAGTAAATCAAATTCAAATGACCATTGTCAAAAGAAGAGCCGTCAGAAATGGAGATCATCTGAAAATTGCAGCATGTCAGGGCTAGAAAAGCACTTAGTGATTAGAAAACTGAGTCTCCAGAGGATGAAGATTTGCCCAAGGAAAGGGTAATCCATTTCCTTGAGGCTGTGGCTCTTACTAAGCTTTACCTGTGTTCAGGGATGTTAACTGAAAGTCATGCGTGCTTTTGTCCCATTTACCAGCCTCACCTTTGCCTGTTAGAAGGGTTCCAGTCTGTTGCTTGGATGTGGGGGTTAGGTGACAGCTTGGAGAGGCAGTGCTGTTTCTGTGAGGAGCAGCAGTGACTCTCAGGTTCTTCAGAACATGCTTGACCTTTGGGCTTTTCTCCGAATATACAAGGTTGACTTTCACTTGGCTCCCAGAGCCAAGGCACTGTAGGGTAGCCACAGTTAGATTTTGGATGAAAGTGGCTCGTTTGGCTTCTGCCTGAGCTGGAAGGAGAAAAGCCAGAAAAAATAAAGGAAGCTGGTTCTTTATTTGAATGGCTAAACCCTTTCCATTCATGACTCCTATTAAAAAACTCCATTGCTTTGCTTTCTTCTCTTTTTAGTGAACTTCTTCCTTAGCATGTGCTTATGGTATTAAATATACAAGCCCTGCCTTTCTTCCTTCCTGCTATGGATCCCATGAAGATCAGTGGCTGCACTAAATTCACCCCAGAGAAACACTCATAGATTGTTTTCTCTAAGGCAGAGAGAATTGAGCCCTCTTCCTTCATCCCAGTCTGTTTGATTTATATAACCATGCCTTAGGTAATAACAATTAATTAAAAAATTGGTTTCCAGAAAGCCTCTGGGTTTGAGGGGTGGAGAGGGAGAGACACACATATCTTTAAAAGAGGTTATTTGAGAATTTGAGATCTGGGCAAGGAATTGGGGGAACAGGCGTCTTTCAAAAGTAAAAATTCTCTGGAATGGCAAAGTGATTTTTCAGGAAGGGGATCCCATCCTTACCTGGCATTAGCACATCCCTGCTACTTCTCACACCCTTTGGGAAGATCCCAGGCAGCAGTTCCACTTGGCAGCTGCTATCTCTGAGTTCTGGAAGAAATAAAAAAGGTCAGGATTTACTGGGTATTTATTCTTTAGAATTCTAGGCACTGGAGGGAGATACAAAAGAATGCAGTTCCTTCTTATAAAACTTTGATTAGGAATATAAAAACTGCCCCCCACACACATATAAAAATATGTACAAGTAGGAGTTAGAGTAGTATAAAGAAAACTGAGTACCGATCTATTATCCTTAGGCAAAACAAAGGTGAAATAGAGTTAAGTGAAGTTAAAGCATCACTAACTCACAAACACTGATGATTATTATCTCTTCTCCTTCTTGTTCTGTCTGCCTTCTTGTTTCAAACTCTTGAAAGTTTATTAGATGTAACCTTGGACAAGGTATCTCTCCAGGTCTTCATGGAACAATAGGTCATACTTATTTATGCTTATTGGCACATAATTCACAGGGTGTTGTGAGATTTCTTCATTGTTAAACTTGTTACTACTGTACATTATGCTATTTGGCCTTAACTCTGGTGAGCTAATT
Organism: Aselliscus stoliczkanus; assembly: GCA_033961575.1. Lineage (NCBI taxonomy): Eukaryota > Metazoa > Chordata > Mammalia > Chiroptera > Hipposideridae > Aselliscus > Aselliscus stoliczkanus. Next base: position 21,765,533 of record CM066739.1, read on the forward strand.
TTAGAGATGAAGTGTTTAGGACGCACTGAAAAATCATATTTTAAATAAACAGTTATCAAAGAGCAGAAAATGAGGCTATCTCACCCCCACACCATGCTTTCCCTTAGTTCTCCCCACCTAAGAGCACCCCCATCGATTTGGATGTAACATCTTAACAAAAGACAAAAACTTAGGAGGGGCTATGAATTTGGGGAACTAGGTGATGATAATAGTGAAATTGTGACAGTACTCTACAGGAAAGAAACCCATCTAATAGTGAAAGGACTTTTAATGTTAACACAAACAAGACAGAAGGATGCATCACATTTTCTTCTCATCATGAAACAAACAGCTGTCTCTCTGGGTTGAATAGATTTTAGTCCCATTTAGAGGCAAGAGGGCCCCTGGGATGATTGGAAAGCATTGCCTACTGATTATTGGCTGTATCTTTATCTGCTGGAATAGAGCCCCAAACATTTGCTAGGCCTCTCTCTGGATTTTCCAGGATAGTCTAGGGACATACTTACCTTTCTTGTTGGCTTCATAGGATGTAATGATCAGGCTGAAAACCAAGATGGTATCCATGTCAGCTTGCGCACATGCTCCTAGCAGAGGCAGTATGCTGCTAATGTGTCACAATCCCTTATAGCTTCGTCTTTAAGTGTTTTCAGTGCCCTGGAACCAAGTTTGACCCTGGGAGAGTCTGGCTCCACCCTTAATTATTTTGCCCCATTTGCTGAAGACCCAGGAATAGTATTGATTGGAGAGAGGACCAAGTCTGCTTGTTAATGGTTGACTCAGAAGGTCTTTCCTGACTTCACTGCTGGTGCCAACATAAGGAACTGTAATTACCTAGAGGTCTCCCTAGGAGAAAGGGCATAAACGCCCAGTGATACGCTTTATAAATACTTGCAGATAGACACGTAGACATTCACAAGCATGCCCACTGACACAGGCTCATAGATCTATACACCAATATAAAGAGATACAGAGATTAAGGAAAGTAATTTCTAGAATAGAGCAGGAAATTGGGACTGAGTGAATCAGTGAGTTACACTGGAGAGAGCACTGGGCTAGGAACCAATAGAAGTGGGTTCTAATACAGGACATTATTAACTATATTGTCTTGAGAAAGTTGCTTGACTTCTCCACATTTCAGTTTTCTCCTCTGTAAATGTTCCAACCAAATGATCTCTAGAATTCATTCACAGCTACACACATAATCTTACCTATCTAGACATACCTATCTAGTCTTGTACGTTTTCACACTCCTGAATAGTGCAGGGAGTATAGGTAAACCACATGCCCACGACTATTGGGCTGAGAGGTTGTGGGGAAGAGAGAAATATCCTAGATGAGTGCTGTGTCTGCATTTCGGGCAGATTTTCCTAGACAGATAATTGTTATTGAAGGTTTTCTTAAAATCACATCTTTTAGTAAAGAGTATAAATCTAGTGTAATACTCTTTAGACTTTGTGATAGCATGGCAAGGTGGGTCATAAAGCAGAAGATCTACTCAGATCCTCTGTATTCTTTCTACGCACTGTAAATGGACTCCATTGGAGCCAATATGGGTTTGGCTATGTGTAAGAAGGTTCTAGAGGCTGATGCTCTGATTGATGATAATGTAAAGGGAACTTGATTCAAGAGACTTTCCATGAGGGAGTTCATGAGCCCTGAGTCAAACCATAATTTAAATGTTACCCTGTTGCCTGACGTTTTAAGTTTTTTCAGGTTGGAATCTGGCTAAATTGAGCATCAAGGAAAATCTTAGTGGGAAAACAAAAAGGAAAGAGATGTCACCTAAGGACAATGTGTTGCCTGAAATGTGGAAGGAGGAGAGGAAGTGCTGAACACCCAGCCACAGTGCCTTTCATTCTTTCATTCAGCAAGTATTGATTGGGGGCCTACTGTGTGCCAGACAATATTCTAGCAGTGAACAAGACCAAGTCTGTGTTCACATGAAAAAATAAACATGGCAAAACACATAGTGCAGAGGGCTAATAATAAACAACATCCAAATACATATACAAGATAGTTAAAGATTGTGATAGTTGTGCTGAAGCAACCAACAGGGTGATGAGGTAAAGCTTACTGGCAGAGGCCATTGGAAATGGGGTGGTCAGGAAAGGCTTCTCGGAGGAGGTGACATCTGAGCTAAAAAAACCGAGAGAGTAGATGTCATAGAAGCCAAGAAAGGGGTGAGTGTTTCAAGGAAGGAATGATCCGTTGATCAAATCCTGAGAGGTGTCTAATGAGGAGAGAATGTCCACTGCATTTGACAATCTTGTAGAGCAGTTTCAGAAGAGAATGGTGGAGGGAGGAGCAGGCTGACAGGAAATTGGAGATGAAGACGTGGACATCCTCTTTTCAAGATGTCTTGCCAGGGAATGGAGCAGAGAAGTGAGGCCCCCTGAGTAGAGAGAACATAAGTTCTCAAGCCTTTCTTCATCCAGGGCAGCACTATCTCGTTAGTTTCCTCCTGCTACAGTTGTTTGATTCTCTTAGTAGGGCAGGTGGGGAGGGCACCTGGTTTTTGCTTACTTTTTTTTATTTTTTAAAGATTTTATTGGGGAATTGGGGGAGGAGAGCAGCGCTGGGGAATCGGGGAAGGGGAACAGACAAGTTGCTGTCCTTCTGTTCTTCAGTCTAGTTGTGGAGGACATCGCTTCACTGGCCCATGTTAGTATTGTGATCATTGTGCTCTTCCCAGCTGAGGCAGTCGCTCGCCGGCCATTGGACGGCCACTCAAGGCAGCTCTCACCAGCTGCTCATGCTGGCTGCCGGCCATTCACTGTGGTCTATGGCAGCCCACTGCAGCAGGCGCTGCAGCTATGCCGTCCCCGGGGACTCACAGCACCCCAGCTCCAGGTGACGCTGTTGTTCACCATCTTAGCTGTAGAGGGCAGTGTCACTGACCCTCATGTGGGATCCAAACCGGGGCTCTGCTGCTCAGAGCTGGAGTCCCAAGCCAACTCCTAACCAACACGCCACTCGGCCGGCCCTGCTTACTATTTTCTTAACATGATGACATGATTCTCTGCTCCCTTACGTTATCACACACTCCCTACCTCTCTTCCTCCCCCCACCCCCTTACCCCCATCCTTGCCTCTGTTTCTTTATTTCAAATTTTCTGTAGATTAGTTTCTAGGTGCCCAGTTACAGTTATGCCACTGGGGAGCAGGGGTAGGAAAGGATCTGAGGCGTCACTCGCTAGGTGGCGGAAGAGCTCACTTCCTGAAAGAGACCTTGTACTTGGATAAAGATGAAGCGTTTTCTTTTACGAACTTTAAGGCCCTTTCCCTTTTTCTTGTGTCTCAGAGGCCCAAAAGTGTTGGAGCAGCTGTACTCTGGGGTCCAAAGAAGCAAGAGAGCTACAATAACAAGTCAAAGTAACTAGCAATAGAGAAATAGTCCCAGGACCGTTTCTCTACCACTGGATATTTTGACTGGTTTTCTAAGTGTTTGGAATATCAGTGGAGGAGAGGATATCCTCCTGATCTCCTTTCACCACCCAAAAGAAGTCAAATTTAGGAGGAAAGAAAGAAGCTATAACGTAGGTGAGTCTTATGATGTGTGCAGGTAAGAGATGTGATCTGGAAGACAGTAGGAAACCAGGACTGACTAAATGAATCAGGGTGCGTCTGTGGGAGGAGCCCTTGACCAGAAGCCAAGAGACTTACCTAGGTTCTAGAGCCAGCTGAATCACTTTGAACAAGTCATTTAACTTCTCTGGCCTCTGTTTCAGTTTATTTAATGAGATGGTTGGACAAGATGGTTTCAAAGGTCTCTTCCAGCTCTAAAATTATTACCTCAATACCACCTTCTGCTACTTTTACTTTTAAGGGTATATACTTTTTTTTTTGGAGGGGACAGGGTGAAGGGGATATTGTAAATTCTTTCATTGTGGAACATAGCATACATATAGGAATATATAGAACACAGTATATTTTATATAATAATAACGACAATAATGTGAGCACCACATAAACATCACTCAAAGTAAGACATCAAACATTGCCAGTATCCTGGAAGCTCTTTGTCCTTCTGATCACTCTGCTTTCCTTCCTCCCAATGATTATTTTCCCATGCTTTTTTTAAAATAATGGATTTTCTTTTTTAAGATTTTATTGCGGAATTTGGGGAGGGGAACAGCGTTGGGGAATCGGGGAAGTGGAACAGCCAAGTTGTTTTTCTTCAGTCTTCGTTGTGGAGGGCTCCAGTCGCCATCTGGCTTCCCGTCAGCAGCTTGTGGCCTCTAAGCTCATAGTGCTGTGTTCAGTCTTAGTTGCGGGTGGGCGTAGTCACCATCCCGTGCGGGAGTCGAACCAGCAGCCTTGTTAAGAGTGCATACTCGGGCCAGCTGAGTGGCGCATTGGTTAAGAGCTGGTTTTGGGATGCCAGTGGCCCCGGTTCGGATCCCACATATGAGGGCCAATGACACTGCCCTCTACAGCTAACAGCGGCTCCACCTGGAGCTGGGCTGTGCAAGCCCCGGCGACGGTGTAAGCTGCAGCCCCTGCTGCAGTGGGCTGCCATAGGCTACAGTGAGTGGCCAGCAGCCAGCGTGAGTGGCTGGCAGCCAGTGTGAGCTGCCAATAGCCGCGGTGAGCGACATCCAGAAGCTGGCGACGGATCTGCCTCATCCGGGAAGAGCGCAATGATGATACCAACATGGGCCAGTGAAACGATGTTCTCTGCAACTAGACTGAAGAACAGAAAGACAGCAACTTGTCTGTTCCCCTTCCCCGATTCCCCAACGCTGTTCCCCTCCCCCAATTCCCCAATAAAAATTTAAAAAAAAAAGTGACTTGTATTAAAAAAAAAAAAAAGAGTGCACACTCTATCTACTGAGCCATTCAGGCGGCAGCTCACCTTAAGGTGCTGAGTTCAGTCTTGGTTGCGGTTGGGCATAGCCCACCATCGAACAGGTAATCTTGTTGTTACACCAGCTGAGCCATCCTGCCACCTATTGGCAGCTCAGCTCAGGCGCAGCATCACTGACCCATGTGGGAATTGAACCGGTGGCCCTGGTTGCTCAGAGCTCTCACTCCAAACCAACTCCTGAGCCACTCTGCCAGCCTCCCTAAAATAGTGAAGTTTCTAAATATATATCACTAAAAATATATATTTTTTAATTTGCCTGCTTTTGAATTTATATAATGGATAGATCATATGCTTATGTATTTTTAACTTATTTAAAATGTTCATTTTTTTAAAGATTTTATTGGGGAATTGAAGGAGGGGAACAGACAATTTGCTATCCTTTTGTTCTTCAGTCTAGCTGTGGAGGACATCGCTTCGCTGGCCCATGTTGGTATTACTGTGCTGTTCCCGGCTGAGGCAGATCAGTCACCGGTCATTGGACGGCCACTCACACTGGCTGCTGGCCATTCACAGTAGCTTACAGCAGCCCACTGCAGCAGGAGCTGCAGCCTACATCTTTGCCAACGACTCACGGCAGCCCAGCTCGAGGTGGAGCTGTTGTTCACTATCTTAGCTATAGAGTGCACAGTGTCACTGCCCCTCATGTGGGATCCGAACTGGGGCCCTGCTGCTCAGAGCTGGCGCTAGCAAGCCAACTCTTAACCAACGCGCCACTCGGCAGCCCTAAATTTATTTTTTAGTTATAGTTGACATACACTATTATATTAGTTTCAGGTGTACACCATAGTGATTAGACGTTTATATACCTTACAAGTGATCACCTTGATAAACCTAGTACTCATCTGACGCCATACATAGTTATTACAATATTATAAACCATATTCCCTGTGCTGTACTTTACATCCCCTAACTATTTTTGTAACTGGTAATTTGTACTTCTTACTCCCTTTCACCTTTCTTCACCCATCCCCTAAACTCCCTCCCATCTGTCAACCATGCGTTTACTGTCTTTATCTATGAGATTGTTTCTGTTTTGCTTATTTATTTTGTTTTTTAGATTTTATATATAAGTGAAATTATATGGTATTTGTCTTTCTTTGTCTAACTTATTTTACTTGGCATAATATCCTCTAGATCCATCATGTTGTCACAAATGGCAAGAGTTCATTCTTTTTTGTGGCTGAGTAATATTCCATTGTGTACCACATCTTCTATATCCATTTGTCTATCATTGGTTGCTTCCATATCTTGGCTATTGTAAATAATGTCTCAATGAACTTAAGGGTGCATATATTTTTTTGAATTAGTGTTTTCAGTTTCTTCAGATAAATACCCAGAAATGAAATTGTTGGGTCATAAGGTAGTTCTGTTTTAATTTTTTAAGGAACCTCCATACTGTTTTCTATAGTGGCTGTACCAATTTACAATTCCACCAACAGTGTATAAGGGTTCCTTGTTCTCCACATTGTTGACAACACTTGTTTGTTGATTTATTAATGATAATCATTCTGACAGGTGTGAGTGATACCTCATTGTGGTTTTTTTTTTTTTTTTTAGCTGAGCCACCCTGCCACCTGTTGGCAGCTCAGCGGCAGCTCAGCTCAGGCTGGGCATCGAACTGCTGTTGCTCAGCCCTCAGCTCGCACTCTTGAGCGAGTGCTTAAGCAACTGAGCCACTCGGTAATTTCTCTGATGATTAGTGATGTTGAACATCTTTTCAGACCCTTTGTATTTTAAAGTAAGCACAAAGTGGATATGTCTCTCTTCATATCTGCTCCTAGTCACTATCTACCATCAGGAGTAACAATTATTCAGATTTTTACCACCACGAATGAGTTTTGCCTATTTTTGAACTTCATATAATAGAAAACACACCCTTTTGTCCTGCTTTTTATGCTTAATATTGTGTCTGTAGAAATCATGTAGCAATAGTTTGTTCATTCTCATTGCTTTATAATATTTCATTGTATGAATGTACCATAATTGATTTATCCATTTTACTGCTGAGAAACATTGTTATTTTCAGTTTTTGGCCATAATGAATAGTGTTCCTGGGGAACATTTTCAAGTTTCTCCAGAGTTTAAATCCAGAATTGAAAGCTGGGTTCTAGAGTATGCAGGGTACATTCAGCTTTACTAATTAATGTCAAACTGTTTTCTAAGAGATTATCCCCATTTACACTCCTATCTGCAGTATATGAAAGGTCCTGTTGTCCCACATCCTTGCCAAAGGGACCAAAGAGCCTTTTCAGTGTGGCACAACCATGGGACCGAGCAGGGGCAGGCATACCCTCACAGTGCCAGCCTTTTGGTTGGTGGTCAGAAGCTCAAGCCACAGTCACTTTTGTTTACTTGCTCCCTTCAGGTAAGGGTAGAGGATTCAGATTATCCCTAGGTCCCTGATCACATGGTCTGTTACCCTGGGAATATTGGCCCAAGATGGGGTGGGTGGTGGATTTAATAGCTCCATCATGCCTGAATCAAGCGAGCATCCATAGAATATTTTGTTCCTGTACTGAACACTAGCAGGAAATGGAGGAGTGACACACAGAAATGAGAAGTTTATCTTTAGTATGCCTACTATGTTCCGAGCTCTGTGTTAGAAGCTTTACTTACACTTTGATTATAACATTTAATCTAAAACAACATTACAAGGTAAATATTATAGCTTAGTTTCATAGATAAGGAAACGGAGGCTTAGAAAGGGGGTCATTTGCTTCAGGTTACAGAGCTAATTAGTGACAGATTCAGTATTTAATGCCTGGTTTATCTGACTAAAGAGTCCAAGCTCTTTACAATCCTGAACACAGAGAAGGCAAAGTTCCTGCTGCGCTTGAGGAATCTTGGGCTTCGATTGCCAATACCCAGGCTCAGGTCTCAGTTCTGCTAGCCAGTATTCATCCCCAAAACTATGCTAGTCAAGTGATTATGGCCATCTCATTCACTGATTTAAACTACATTTTATTTTCATTTGTTTTTGGTTTCCTTTATCCTTCTTTCTTTCTTTTTGTTTTCACTAAGAAAATTGGACCTGAAACTAATAATAATAAAAGAAAATCTCAACACATCAGTACAGCAGTTCCGCTGATAAACAAGACTTGTGTTGGGGAAGATAGCTTTCTGCGTGCTCGTCTAGTATGTTAGCCAGTGGTGAGATTAAAAAAAAAGACTGGGACATTGTGAAGTCTTCCTACGATGTAGAAAAACTTGAGGACTGATGGAATGAAAAGGATAAAAGGCAGGTGAGTGATGGTGAGGTTTCCTTGAAAAAATGAAGGCTCCGTAAAAATTACTCATGTTGTATTTTATCATGTATCGTGTTTCATATATAATAACAATGCAGAGTGAGGGCATTTGTTTGGGGTAGATAGGTGGAGGCCTAACTATGGCAGCAGGTAAAAACTGAGTCTGAAACAGGAGTAATGGAGACCCTGGAGCAGTCTGAAGAGAAGGCGAGGACAGGAGCAGGAAGGGAACTCAGCAGGAGAGGGAGGTGATGAGAAGCTTGTAAAGCTGATCAATATAAACTATCCGAGTCCCAGGACTGGGCAGGACCTAAACGAATCATCTGGTTCATGTTCCTTCCTTTAGAGAAAAGGGCCCTTTAAATTTTCTCTAGGTATCAGCTGTGAGGTGTGTTTGACTTAGGAAAAGATTTAAAAAGAAAAGTTACCGGAAGTGTTGTGGAAGAAACAGCTAAGATTTGGTGACTGCCTGCAAATACCAATAGTATAGCTAGGGACTGGAAGTGTTCAGTATTGGATAATGAGGGAGGGAGAGCTGAAAGGCCTTGTGACAACCCAAGTGTCCAGGTGAAAACGTTGTGGTGGGTCTCTACTATGGACCCTGTCCTCCTTTGTGCAATCCTACCTTTTATCATCAAGACCAGACTTATAAAGTGGCCTCCCGAGGACATTTTCTGACCTTATGGTGTGTAGTTCCAGGCTCTTCACTCTGGACAAACTTGAATGGTTGATCAGAGCAAAGGAACATAGTGTTCAGATAAAGGCCTTTGTGTCTTCCTTTTCTCTATCTCATGACTGGAGGCACAGTTCTGGTCAAGGCGCTGACTTGCTGGATGAAGTCTGTCCATCTGTAAGGCAGCTAAGTATCCTCCTGGAGGCTTTGTCTCCCAGAGGCGACATGAAGATGGAATAAGCAGCCATTCGGAGCAGTGTGGCCTCTCAGGTACAGAGCTAATCTTTATTTCAGTCAATAAAGCACTGACTAATAGCCATACTTAGTCTAAATCCTAAATCCTAAACTATTGTTCACAAACTTCAGGGTGAATAATTACTGCTTAAAAAAAGTCTGCAGTGGGGCTGGAAATCTGCATTTTTAACAAGCATCTAAATGATTCTGTTTCAGGTGCTCAGATGGAACAGCCTTTAAGAAACACTGCCAACAGTTTGGTGAATATAATTAATAATGTTGTAAATATTCTGTGGAATGTCAGATGATCATAGGTCTTGTTAGGGAGACCATTTCATGGATGGAGTAGAGGTTTGATCACTGCACTGTATTACTAAAGCGGAGGTGGTATACCTACTGTAATTGAATATATATAGATAGTCACGGGATGTGGATTATACTGTGGAAGAGAGTCAGAGGAAGAGTAATAGATATATATGATATGGGGGGGAGTGGGGTGGTGTATTGGGGGTGGGGGGTTGTCACTTTGAGGGGTAAAATGTATAACTATTGCACTGTGTTGTACACCTGAAACTAATTAAAAATAAAATAAAATAAAATAAAAATTAAAAAAAAAGAAACACTGCCATACGACTGTGTAGGCTGCAGCCCCTACTGCAGTGGGCTGCCATAGGCTACAGTGAGTGGCCGGCAGCCAGCGTGAGTGGCTGGCAGCCAGCGTGAGCTGCCAGTAGCCGCGGTGAGTGACCATCCAGAGGCCGGTGACCGATCTGCCTTATCCAGGAAGAGCGCAATGATGATACCAACATGGGCCAGTGAAGCAACATCCTCTGCAACTAGACTGAAGAACAAAAAGACAGCAACTTCTCTGTTCCCCTTCCCTGATTCCCCAATAAAATCTTAAAAAATAAAAAAGAAACACTGCCATAAACTAAAGTAGAATTGACAATGCAATGCCAAAATGGTCCAGACAGCAACACACATACTGTTTATGTTTCTGGGTTTCCTCATTTTTGAGAATTTATTCTCTCCCATCTGTGGCTCTTATAAAATTTGCATGGCTTATCATCTAAGGAGCAGGACATAGACACTCTGCTTTGGTGTTTAGCTTTGTCTTCCCAACTAGACTGTAATCACCATAAAGACATGGACTCTCAAACTTTTCTTACTTTTCCCCACAGTAGGGTGAGAGATCATCTTTTTTTTTTTTTTCAACTTAAAAAAATTTATTTTTCAATTATAGTTGATAGACAATATTAGAGACCATCTTTAAGATTGGAAGATAGCTGGAATGTTCAGGATAAATCCCCGATACCTTTATATAACCTTGAAAACCCCGTAAGCCATTTGATATTTGGGACCTTGCATTAGTTTTGTAGGGCTCCTATAATAAGTGCTACAGACTGGGTGGCTCAAACAACAGAAGTTTATTTCTTCACACTTCTGGAGGCTCTAAGTTCAAGATCAAGGTGTTGGCAAGGTTGGTTTCTTCTGAAGCTTCTCTCTTTGGCTTGTAGATGGCTGTCTTCTCCAGCATAAGACCCACAGTTCTGGCAAATGCTTCACTGATTTTGTGATTCACAGATGGTCTTCCCTCTGCATGTGTCTGTGTCCTAATCTATAAGGATACCACCAGTCATTTGGAATTAGGGCTCGCTCTAATGACCTCATTTTAATTTAATTACGTCTTTAAAGATCCTATCTCTAAATATACTCACATTCGGAGGTACTGGGGTAACCAGACTTCAACATATGAATTTTGGGACCCAGTTCAACCCATGATAGATATCTAGTTTCAGCTTCTAGAAATGTTCTACTCATTCTCTTTTTCTTCCACCTGTTAGTCTTGTATAGTAAGTTCTCTCCACCCTTTGGCTCTCCTCCTCCGCTTCTTACAGACATAATGGCCTGTGTGGCAAGAAATCACGGAACAGCTGCAAAGAGCATATAGATAGGCAGGTTGTGGCATGCACCAAACAACACAACAAATAGGAATTGTTGAAATTCCAGGTGTACTGTCTTCAAAACACAGCTCTCTGCTCACTTTCTGCCAGTTGTCTTAACATTTAATGATAATAATTAGAATAGTAGATCCTCTGTAAGTGGTCCTGGTGTACCCTAACTCATCCTTCATTTTCTTTCACAGTAGCTCTTTCGTTAGGTCTTTCCTTGGCTAGCTCTTTAGAGAGCTCAATTACTTCAAATATTCAGTGAGGTCAAAATCAGTACATGTAGGGACTTGCTGAAGTTTCACATAAGGACGGTTTTTAAGGATAACCTGGTTTTGCAGTGCTCTTAAGGCTGATAAACAGCAACACAACTAAGAAGAAATCTTGGGGCCAGAGTAATAGGAACTGGGAAAGGTAGATGAAAATGTTTTAGATTATCCTTAAGCTTTTTATTTTTTTATTTTTATTTTTTAAAGATTTTATTGGGGAATTGGGGGAGGGAACAGCATTGGGGAATCGGGGAAGGGGAACAGACAACTTGCTGTCCTTTTGTTCTTCAGTCTAGTTGTGGAGGACATTGCTTCACTGGCCCATGTTGGTATCATCATTGCGCTCTTCTTGGGTGAAGCAGATCGGTCGCCGGCCTCTGGACAGCTGCTCACAGTGGCTCTTTGGCAGCTCACACCGGCTGCCAGCCGCTCACGCTGGCTGCTGGCCATTCACTGTAGCCTATGGCAGCCCACTGCAGTGGGGGCTGCAGCTATACTGTCCTGGGGACTCACAGCCCAGCTCCAGGTGGAGCCATCGTTCACCATCTTAGCTGCAGAGGGCAGTGTCACTGGCCCTTATATGTGGGATCTGAACTGGGGTCACTGGCATCCCAAGCCAGCTCTTAACCAACGCGCCACTCGTCCGGCCCTCTTAAGCTTTTTATTTATTTTTATTTATTTATTTATTTTACATTTAATATATTTTGTATAAATTATTCTCATCTTCAGTGCCTTCTTTCAGTTTATAAATGGCAAAATAGACAATAAACAATCATAAAACTAACCCTAGGAGGAATCCCCTCCTCTCAGTAAGGTCTCCATACACTTGTGAATTTATGAAATGCTTGTCTTTGCAGATGCCCATCAAAGAAACTACACGCTTATCCTTACCTGATCAACTGTCTCCAAAAGGAAATCCTTTCTTTTTTCCTTCTTTCTTTCTTTTGCTTGTTAAGAAACCAAAGGATGTGCATAGTTATAAAATTCGAAGTGGACCAATTACAGATGTGGGTAATGGGAAGGTTGGTGAAGTTCAAGTGCTAGCAACTTTTCTTTAAAGGGAAAAACACAGAGAGCTCAGCAGCTATATGAGCTCTGGATATCTGCTGGGGTGAGGAGGCTGCCCATCTCTTGGGCACAGCCCTTTCAGAGGTTCATCCCTATCCCTGGCCCCTTGAGCAAACCAAAGCCTTTCTGCATACTGCAGTGTCTTTTCTGTTCCACACTTTGGCCCCTCTGTTTCCTTCATGGCTTCACACAGTTTGTGTTGTACATTCATAAGAATTCACATTGACTGCCAAAACATAAATGCAACAAAAACATAAAAGCCTCCAAATAGTATATTATATATATTTTGTTCTTCTAAATGCTCTTTTGTCATTGTCAGAGGTACAGTAGCTAATTTATAACTTTTCCTTTGAGGGAATCCAGATGAAAGGCCCAGATTGTTCTTCAAGCTTGCATTGGTTATATATATCTTCTAAGGTGTTTCCTTGTACAATAGCTGTAAAATATTCCCCAAATTCTTGTTCTAGCTTAATTGCATGATCGTAGGTTTTCTTGGCCTGCTCCTCTGTTAGATGCTTGTTCATCTCCATCAGGGGCTCCAGGGACTTAGGCTTAATGAAAATGGTGATGGGGTAGAGCTGGGCAACTTGTAGCCGCTTTATAGCATTTCCTGATACATCAAGTATACAGTGTTTGCCCTTTAAGTTGGACTTTCCACCAGCAGCAGGCTAGGCAGTCTTCCCCATCTACGTACCCTCCATCAGGAAGTTGTTCTTAAGTTTTTTAGTTCTTCCCAAAGTCCCTTTCTTCATGCCAGCTTCAGAGAGCACTCTTAGAGGTTAAACTTCTCTCTTTCCAGGCTTTTTTCAGTCAGCCAAGTCAAACATCATGTTAAACCAGGAAGTTGTGTGCTATTATCTTTAGGTTGTAGTTTCCTATCTTTGTTCAACTGACAGATGCATCCAGTGACAAATACAGCTATTGTGAAATGTGGGTCACTGCTCTGTAAAGTCTACATCTTCATAAATGTGTCTGTTTCTAGTCTCTATTATTTTAAAGGAGGCTGGTAAACTCGTGGAGAAGCCACCATCTAAGGGTATTACGAGGGCTCCTAGATGAATATTGGTCCTTGTTGACCAATCTTCTTTTCTTCCTGCCTCAGCTTCTGCCCTAAAACTTCCTACCTCAGATGTGTGTTTCTACCCTATTCACTTTTTGCCCCTCTGGCATGGAACTTCTTCCCACCAAATCATCCTCCTCTGTACCTTTCTTGGCCGTTAGCACAAGCATGTGTAAAGATCAGAAAAGTAACTTAGTGCTCCATTAAATCTTTGGAAAGGGTTAAACTTACCCCATTCTTTTGAAGTGCAATGTTGTCCAATTTTCTTTCTTTTCCACTCAATAGTTATATTCTATATTGAGACTTTTTCCAGTTAGTTGATACAAGAAACGTCCAAACCTGTAGAGAACTTTAATGAGTTTATTTGAGCCAAACTGACAATTGCCAGGAAGCAAAATCTCAATGGATGAAGAAAATGCTCCAGAGAATGGCAGTTTTGCAGCTTATTTTATACATCAGAATCAAAGAGGAGATGTAAGGAGGGTTATATGAAATCCATTGGTGGTAGATTAAGGAGGTGGGAGAAAGAAAAGCGGGGAAATCTTTGGGATTGGATAAAAAGTAAAATGGAGAGACACATACTTCTTTTACATTGGTGGGCACAGAATAATTAATAACATTTTATAATCTAGAGATGGTATTTGGGGCATAAGGTAACAATGAGGGGTTCTATAGTCTCCTGCTCTGGTGCAGTGGATTGTGCTCTGAGGGGTCCAGAAAAAGGGGATTACTCTGACATTTTAAGGGTATGTTAATTTAGATACAAAAAGACAATATAGACAGGCTCACTTTAAAGATTGACCTTTGTCAAGGAAGCTACAGGCCAAGGATGTGACTACCCACCATGACCCACATTTAGTTAGGAAATTTTTTTTTTAAGAATGTTTATTTTTATTTATTTATTTATTTATTTATTTATTTATTTATTTATTTATTTATTTTGAGGGTAGTGTCACTGGCCCTCATATGTGGGACCCGAACCGGGGCCGCTGGCTTCCCAAGCTCTTAACCACTGCGCCACTCGGCCGGCCCTAGTTAGGAATTTTTATGTTCAGACGATTCTATATGGTTAATTTCAGTCTCTGAGTTTATAAGGGCTGTCATGCTGGCCTCTGCTGAGCTTGTCAGGTTTAAAATGTGGCCCCTTTTGGGCCGGCTGAGTGGTGCAGTGGTTAAGCGCTTGCTTGGGAAGCCAGCGGCCCTGGTTTGGTCCCAAATGTGAGGGCCAGTGACACTGCCCTCAAAAAAAAAAAAAAAAACGAATAGAAAATGTGGCCTCTTTTTCATTCACACCTCTCCTTGTTGGTCATAAATTACTCCAAAGGATGCATTGATAACCAACCTTTTGGTTGGATAATGTGGTCCCAGGGTGCTAGGAAGGCTTATTCCTAGGAAGTCTTAGTGTCATCATTTGTCTTGCTGAGATGGTGGACCACTGGGGATAGGGCAAGACCATAACCTTGGATGGCAGTCAAGCCTGAATTTTTTTTTCCAAAGGAAAGGCTAGTAAATGGGAGGTAGTCAGGTCTTATGGGCCTTCACTAAGTAAAAACGAAACAAAACAAAACACACTGGATAGTTTCTAACCTATATGCTCTCATGATCCAAGTTTTGCTGTCTGCCTCTTCTGTATTTTTCATCTAGTATAACATTTACTTATAGTTTGAAGGCACACCATATACCTCTTCAGTTTTCATAACCTGACATGAGATGGGTTCCCATTTACTGGTGGTTGTGTTATTGTTATTATTATTTTAATATGGCCCATCTACTTCCCATTGGAAGCACTCAAGTGTCATTTATTATTAATCTGATTCCTGCCAGCAGTGCAATTGGGAGCTGTAACTTTAAGGTTTAGTCGGGGCCAATGCTGTAAGGATACAATAGTGTAAATTACAATTACCATCTAAAAATTTCCAGAGTCCAGGAGGACAGTAAGAGTTTCATAAGTGAATTTCCTGTGCCTCAGCAGCCATTATAGAGAGCCATTTTTTTTATAGCCATTTCAGCTTCCATCTGAATTAATATAGTTAGTAGTTCTTGTTAAGTTAGGGGGTAAGTACATTCCCATAATTAGGTTCTAGCATTTATACATATACATAAAAATTCCTTTCTCAATATTTTTTTCCCCACTAATCTACAGTTTCACTTGTCCTTCTCAGTTTGTCTCATTTTCCTCATTCAGAAATAATCAACTTAATAGGACAAACTACTTCCTTTTAACTTCTCTCAAAAGCACACACATCACTTTTCTTCTACAGTAAAATTCCTTTTAAATTTCAAAAGAGAAACCATAAAAATAGTATTTTTGATAATATAAAAGTTATCTTATATACCTTCAACAATTATTAACAGTTGGGTTATATAAGTACAGAGTTTGAGAAAAGCACAAAGAATAACTATCATTATGAGTGATATTAGTAGCAGACAGGCAAAGACAAATAAATGGTTATTTTAAGTTCAATGTCAATTTGTAGGCATACAAGCCCTCTCAAAGTCTTGGGATAGTTGTCTACCTCTGATGTCCATGGCTTCTCATCCTCGAGGAGTCTTTGATGTCCACTGTTAAGTCCCTTCCAGCGAGGTTGGGGAGAGTCTTTAATTGATGTCTTTTCCAGTGGACAAAATCTCCTGATTGTGAGTCGTGGTTTTTGAAGTCTTCCTGTCCCGGGAGCACACTGTGAAATGACTCAGTTACTAATTTATCAATTTCTTTAAGCTGGTTGATAAGTCCTTGATAAAAATGCAGAATGTCTCCTTTTAGTAAGTTTGGTTCATATGTCCCTTCATCCAGACACCTAGAGTGACCAATGACTAATGAGGAGAAAGGCTATGTTTACCAAAAGGAGTAAATCTCAGGGCGAGGAGCGCAATAGGGAGAGCTTTGGGCCAAGGGAGAAAAAAAGCTTCTGAAATTTTACCTAGTTAAGTGTTAATTGTACCATTTGTACATTCCACCATTCCAGAGGACTGGGGTGATAAGCACAGCAAAAATGCTGTAGAATAGGCCAAATATTACAAATGGGTTACATTATAGGCCCAGTGAAATGAGTCCCTTAGTCACTACATAACTCACAGGGAATTCCCCAATTGGAGATTAGTTTTTCCAATAATAAGTTACCTACCATTAAGGCTGTGCTTTCCTGCAAGGGAATGCCTCAGCCCAGTGAGACAACATACAAATGACTAACACATATTTGTATCCTTGAGATGTAGGCACTTGGATAAAATCCAATCATCATACCTCAAATGGACCTAAAGGAAGGGAAATGTCCTTGGGACCCATGGAGTGATTTTCCAGGGTTATATTTTAGACAGGTAGAAAATCTGCTATATACTTCATGAGCTACAGTAGGAGGTTTTCAGTAATATTGTTAACTCCATGAAATCATCTTTTCAGGACCCCAATGTGTTAGCTCATGTACATGTTGAAGTATAGGTAATTGAGTCCCTAATCAATAAGATTGGTTTCTGACTGGGTCCAAGCCATATCTGTTTGTCTGGGTCAAAGATTCCCCCTTTCTATTGCCATATTTTCTTTTCTTCTTATGAAGCCGTCCGTTGGAACTGTCAAAGAGAGTCTACATTGATTTAATAGGGAGAAGAAGCATTTTCAGGTCTGGATAATTTGGCTGTTTATTGTTGCTTTTCTAGCTGCAGCATCTGCTAAATTATTTTCTTTTGCTTCCATGGTAGAGCTCTAGAATGTCCTGGAATTTTGATAATTGCCAATTGTTTTGGTTGCTGCATGACATCTAATAATTCTGTAACCTGTTTTCCATTCTGTATGGGCTGTCTTGAGGAAGTTAAGAAGCCCTGCTGCTTCCATAACATTCTGAAAGTTGTGAACTCCACCAAAAGTATAGCAACTATCAGTGTAAGTATTGGCTATTTGATCATTGGCTGACTGATAAGCTTGAGTTAGAACAATTAGTTCAGCTTGGTAGACAGATCTTATTCAGGTAAGTAAGAACCTTAAATTTATATTCACTGTGGAAGTTATTGCATATCCAGCTTGGCAGTATATTCCCTGTTCATCTTTCAGATAAGATCGACCTGTAAACCAAATTAAGTCAGCATTATCAATAAGAGTTTCCTGTAAATCATTCCTAGGAACAGTAAGCAAAACACAACTGTGGATGTCTTCATCCTGCAAAGGAGGTAACAAAGTCGCTGGGTTAAGACTGTTATATCGAATTCAAGTAATAGTAGGTGCAGAAAGCAGGAGTACTTAATAAGAAGCCAGTCGATTGACAGAAGCCTTGAGTTTGATGAGAGTTCAGTGGAGATTTGACAGAATGAGTAACATAAATAAAGGAGAGCCCATAACTATTTATTCTGTTTGTTTGCATAATGCGATTGTAGCAGAGATGACTATCATTCTGGGAGAGAGCCCTCTAACTACTGAGTTTAGTTGTCTAGAGCTTCTTCAGTTTGTTTCTCTTGGGGTTTCCATTGAATTGGATCAGGTTGGTCTGATTTTAATAAGACATATAGAGGCTGGGCCACTAATGAAAAATTTGGAACCCAGTTGTGACAGTATCCAGTCAGATCCATGAATCTCGTAAGCTGGTTTTGTTTGCTTGTTTGTTTGTTTTTAGAAGAGGAAAGGATATTATTCCTCTGAGTCTTTCAGGGTTAATTAGTAGCCCATCTTTAGATACTAGATAACCAAGGTATTTTACTTGGGGTAAACAGAATCAAAGCTTGTCCTTTGAGGCCGTATGCCCCTTTTATGGCTAGCTATTGCAAAAGGTAAACTTGTCCTCTTGGGAGTCTGTCCTAGAGCATAAGAGTAAACGATCCACATATTGGATTAGAGTAGAATTTCTAGGAAATTTAACATCATTCAAATCAGCTTTTAGTATCTGAGAGAAATAAGTGGGACTCTATATCCCTGGGGCATTACTGTCCAAATAAATTGTGATCTTCCCAGGTGGAAAAACAAAGAGGTATTTCCTATCTTTTTTTAAAAATCAGGAATGCTGAAAAAGGCACTACATAAATCTATCACTGAAAAATATTGGCAGTCTGTACAGGAATAGCTGATCATAGGGTATGTGGCTTTAGAACCACAGGATAGCTTTATTAATAGCTTCAAGATCCTATGCAAATCTCCATCCTTTCCAGTTGGGTTTTCTTTACTGGAATGATAGGAAACTTACAGGGGCTTGTACATAGAATTATAAGCCCTCTTTCTAAAAAAGTGATCTTGTATAATGGGCTAATTCCAGCTAGTGCATCAGGCCTTAAAGGATATTGGCAACCAGCTAGTGCATCAGGCCTTAAAGGATATTGGCAAATATTAGGTAGATGCAAAGTATTGTCAATAATTATTTTAATAGTAGTGGCTGACTTAATCTTGCCAATATCTGTACTGGAAAAGGCTCAAAGTTGATTGGAACGTCCTGTAACAAACATTCAGTCAGCCTCAAGATTAGTTTCCTCTCATGTAGGTTCTTTTAAAATCATTATTTTCCTAATTGGTTCAGTATCTGATTCATTTAGTTCTAACTACATTTCACTCTTCTGGGAGAAGAGTATGTGGGTGTCATTGGTTTCAAGAAAGTTTCACCCTATCAGGTGAGTTAGGGAAGATTTAACTAGTAAAAATATGTTGCCCCAAAGCATTTCCTAGCTGGTGGGGAACAGGTTCTGATTTAAAAGCAAACATTTGTTGATTAGATGTCCCTACAATTTGTACAGATGCTTTACTCTGACAGGGCAACTTAGTTGGGTAATGTTAGGAACAGATAAAGTAGCCCCAGTATCTACAAGGGCTTTAGTAGTTTCCCCTTTTATGGTAATTTCAAGTTCTTCTAAAGTATCATAGTTCTTGGAGCAGCACTATGCCTGCTTCTGTTTCTTTTCTTTTTCTAAATCCCATTTCAGTTTTCTACAATCCTATTTTTTTTTTTAAGGTTTTATTGCGAAATTGGGGAAGGTGAACATTGTGTTTTTCCAGGACCCATCAGCTCCAAGTTAAGTTATTGTCCTTCAGTCTTAATTGTGGAGGGCACAAGCTCAGCTCTAAGTCCTCTAAGTCCAGTCGCCGCTTTCAATCTAGTTGCGAGGGACGCAGCCCACCATCCCATGCAGGAGTCCAACTGGTAACCTTGTTAAGAGCATGTGCTTTAACCAACTGAGCCATCCGGCCGCCCATTGGCAGCTCAGTGGCAGCTCAGCTCAAGGTGCTGTGTTCAATCTAGTTGCGGGGGGAATGGCCCACCATCCCATGTGGGAGTCGAACCGGCAACCTTGTTGTTAAGAGCACATGCTCTCACCAGCTCAGCAGCAGCTCAGCTCAGGCGCAGTTCACTGGCCCATGTGGGAATCGAACTTAACAACCCTGTTGCTCAGAACTTGCACTCTGACCAACTGAACCACTTCTCTGGTCCCCTACAATGCTTCTTAAGGTGACCTGACTTTTCACAATAAAAGCAGTCTCCTCTACAGGAGTTTCCCCAGCAAACCTTATTTTGTAATTCTGTTGCTTTGATCTCAGAAACCAGTAGATGTGTTCATTGGAATAGGTCAGAATAGCCAGGATCATATATGTTCCAACAGTTAATTCAAATTCCTTTGCAAATTCATCAGGGTCTGGAGATGGTGAAGGGAATCTTTAGTAGATACCTTAGTTTTACTTATATGCAATTGCTGGCTCCCACTGCCTGAGACCAGCTTTTCTCCAAAGGCAGCTGCCAGAATTTCTGTTTGGTTTTTTTTCTTCCTAGCCTATCCTGATCTGGATTTTTGTTTTGTTTTGTTTTGTTTTTTGAGGGCAGTGTCACTGGCGCTCATATGTGGGACCCGAACTGGGGCCGCTGGCTTCCCAAGCCAGCTTTTAACCAATGCGCCACTCAGCCGGCCCATGATCTGGTTTTTCAATTGAGTGTCCCTTAGGTCAGTAGGGAGCTGCAGTGGTGTGTGGGAGGGAGGGAGGGAGATAGAGAGAGAGAGAGAGAGAGAGAGGGAGAGAGAGAGAGAAAGAGTAAGAGAGAGAGAGAGAGAGAGAGAAAGTCTAGACAATGAAGTAAAGCATATAGTGGGACAGTTGGAGAAGAGGGAAAAGTGTGGTGTTGGCATTGAGCAGCTTCGGAAACCTTCTTTAATTCAGAGACAGTCTCTAAAATTTTTTACTAACTTTCTGGAGAGAAGAACATCTCTTTGTGTGTACAGATTCAGAGGCTTTTATTTGCCAATTGAGGTAAGCCTTCCATTCATTCAGTTTGATTTTTTTTTTTTTAAGATTTTATTGGGGAATTGGGGGAGGGGACAGCATTGGGAATCAGGGAAGGGGAATAGACAAGTTGCTGTCTTTTTGTTCTTCAGTCTAATTGTGGAGGACATTAGTTCACTGACCCATGTTGGTATTGTGATCATTGTGCTCTTCCTGGCTGAGGCAGATCAGTCGCTGGCCATTGGACGGCAGCTCACGCCAGCTTCTGGCCACTCAGGGTAGCTTATGGTAGCCCACTGCAGCCTATGCCATCGCTGGGGACTCATAGCAGCCCAGCTCCAGGTTGAGCTGTTGTTCACCATCTTAGATGTAGAGGGTGCAGCATCACTGGCCCATGTGGGATCAGAACCCGCGACCCTGCTGCTCAGAGCTCTCGCTCCCAAGCTAACTCTTACAACTCTCTTAACCAATGAGCCACTCGATTGGCCCCATTCAGTTGGATTTTTAAGCTGCCTTTTTCTAATTATGGACACAAAAGATTAATTTAGATATCAAAAGAGCTCCATTTGGGCCATCCTAAATTGATATCACTTCTGGTTAAATCTTCCCATTTCTGTAAGTACTTGAAAGTAAAGGCTCCCTAGGAACTCTAGGAGTGTTAATAGGTCTGGGGTCTGGGAGCTTATTAGCCTTTGAGGCACAATTTCCCATGTTAATTTTAGTTTTCTTTTGAGATCTGCAGTCTAAAAAAGTTTCTAGTGATGTTGTGTAGTGGGTTAAAGTGTGCTGCTTATGTGTTGAGCTCCAAGGGCCTGTCACCTTCCAAGTTACTTCAGCCCTCTTATGTGCCTTGGTCTCTCTCCCCAGCTGTCTAGTACAACAGTGAGGACTGGAGTGCTGGGTAACCAGCTATTTTGTGCACGTCCCTGGACGAGTCAAATATTTAATTACAGTTGTGTTGGAATTCCCTATGGGGCCACTGCTCTTTTTGAGGAGTACCCTCAAACACCACATAGATTCTTAGTCACCTAAGAATACCCAAAATTCAAGCTGAAGGGAGTAAATGCACCTTACATTTGGAGCTGAACAAGTTCAGACTCATTTATCCAACAAAAGGTTTTATTCAGAGTTGAAGTAAGCGATTCCAGTTGAAAAGCCGAAATTAAAAACCTGCTGCCCTTTTTTTTTTTTTTTTCTTGTCCCTGAGTTATTTCAAATCCTGTCCTTAGCCTGGGTTATCTCAACCCTTAACCTTTAATGCCACCTTGAGGAGTTTTTTTAAAAACAACTCAAATAATGTCAGGGATTCCAAGAAAAACTCACCCAAGTTCACCTGATGAGAAGCGGGAAGCCGATGGGGCAAAATGGGCCCCTGCTGGTACCTAGCACCAAATCTGGGTCCTCAGGGTGGTCTTGGGTGGGCTTGAGATTCTGCCAACTGTGCCAAGTAAATGTCAATAAAGGAAATATCCAAACCTGTTGAGAACTTAAGTTTATTTGAGCCAAACTGACGATAATGCCAGGAAGCAAAATCTCAATGGATTAAGAAAATGCTCCAGAGAATGGCAGTTTTGCAGCTTATTTTATACATCAGAATCAAAAGAAGAGATGTAAGGAGGGTTACATGAAATCCATTGGTGGTAGATTAAGGAGGTGGGAGAAAGGAAAGTGGGGAAATCTCTGGGACTGGATAGTAAAGTGGAGAGACACATACATCTTTTTACAGTGGTGGGTACAGGATAATCACATTTTACAACATAGAGATGGTGTTTGGGGAGCAAGGTGACAATGGGTTCTGTAGTCTGCTCTGGTTTGGTGGGTTGTACCCTGAGGGGTCTGGAAAAAGGGATGACTCGGACATTCCAAGGATACGTTATCTTAGATGCAAAAAGACAATAGACAGGCTCACTTAAGGTAAAAAGTGACCTTTGTCAAGGAAGCTACAGGCCAAGGACTATCCACCAGATGCACTTTTAGTTAGGAATTTTTATGTGCAGACCATCCTATGTGGTTAATTTCAGTCTCTGAGTCTGTAGGGCCTGCCATGCTGGCCTCCCCTAAGCTTGTCGGGTTTAGTACGTGGCCCCAGTTGTGTCCACGGGTTCCTAATAATTTTCAACACACAGCCACTATTAAAGTCTTGCTATGCCATAACTGACAAAACTAGAGAAATTAGCCAGCTTCTTCTCAAAGGCTTGGTATAACCACAGCGGCAGTTGGGAGGCACCCTTCAATCCAAGAAGTCAGGAATTTACTGCTACCTTATTTTCCGTGCTCAGGGCAGGCAGAAAAGACTGTTGTCCTTTGGCACAATGCCCTTCTTACTAAGCTTCCCTTACCGAGGCTGCCCCTCCATGCTGCAGGACCCAGCACGTTAGACTCCCTTGAGGTAGGGTACTTTGGGTCTGCGTTGCAAGCCACAGGAGGCTGGGTATGTTGAATAGGGGTTCGCTGGCCTGCACTAACTTGGAAACCAGCCTGTGTGACCCTGGGCAGCTCACAGGATGCAGTCCCCACCTCTTCAGGGTGTTAGGACCGAACACGAAAAGGTCCTCACCGAGGACCGCATCAAGTGTCCTCCTCAGGCCTCCTGGGTGCTGGGCTCCCTTCCCGCGCTACAGAGGCTCTCCCAGATCCGAGGTGCAAGCATCGTAATTTCCCCCATTTCCTTGTCCGCCAGGAGAGGGAGCCTACGGGCCAGCACTACATCCGCCTCTGGCAGAAAAGGCCGCGAAACCCATGCCGCGGGTGCCAAAGCTTGCAGGGTGGACCCGCCCGCCCTCTGGCCGCTGGGCCCCGAATGGCAGAACGGCGCTCAGACCATAGGCATCGCCTCACGTCGCCCCGCCCACGCCGCCCTGCCATTGGCTGTCGCCCGGCCCTCGGAGCCAACCCCTGGCCACTCCGCCGGCCAGACCGCGCCGCTGCCCGGAGCCGGGTCGGAGGTGAACGGCCTGGAGTAACCCCCGACGTAGTCACCTCATGGGGCTTACCCGCTGAGGCGGGGGTAGGGGCGGGGTGGGGGCGGGTCCGCTCCGGTGGAGCCCCGCCCCTTTCCCGTGTGCCGGACGGGCCTGGTGCTTAGTGCCTGTCAGCCATCGCCCGAGCTACCTGCTTTTACTCCCGCCCAACACCACCTCCGCGCAGGGGTCTGGGCCCCCGGACAGCGGACGTTACCGCCGGGAGGTGAGGTGAGGTGAGGACTCGTCCCGAGCCTGTGATCTGGGTTTGGGATAGGATGGGGCCCGGTGTAGGGCCGGCATCAGCAGGGCAGGCGCCTCCCATTTTCCCCTCGCACGCGGCGGGGGCTCCATCTCGTCCTGACCAGGTGCCTGACAGCCCACCCCTAGCTGCAGCTCCTGGGCCTCGCATTCCCTTCTGGGGAGACGAGGAGGAGCCTGGGGTCTCTGGAAGTGGGTGATCAGACCCCAGGACTGGGAGGCGTACAGCCCCGGGCCTCTAGGAAGGGGCTGTGATGTCTGCCTGGAGCGCGCCCCTCCACCTCTCCCGCCCAGCCTCGGCGTGATCGGATTCCTTGTCTGCCCCTTTCTCCAACGCGTCCCTGCTCACCGGAGACGGAGAAGACCCACGTGGGACGGGGGATGTTGAGGGCTGGGTCCAGTTGCATGGAAAGTCTCTCTCTTGCTGAATGAGGCGTGGGGTGCAGAGCCCCGGGCTTCTGATGCTCCCGCTGTGTCTTTGTATCGTGGTGGGAGCCAGGGCCAGGCGAGTTGTCTCCTGCCAGGTCCTGCTCCCGGGGTTTTATCATGTTTTCTTGTAAGGGACGTTGTAAATGCATGTGCCTGTTGTTACTGTCTCCTTCCCGTTGGCCATACTGATAAAGGGAAGCTATTGGAGATAGGACGTCGGAAGGTGATGTGAGGCTAATGATTTCGTCAAGGTCCTGCTCAGGTCAGCGCCAACATTATTTTTGGATTTGGACACGGGAAAGTGGACACTCGTGGACGCTTGGAATCATCTCTAAATGCGAGGGACTGCATGTAGGCCTTGTGGGTTTTATAGAAACATAGAAGAATATAGCTGCTCCAGTAGGGGAAATACTTTAATTTCAGATATTTTTGTTTTGGGGTTTAAATTTAACACTGAAACCTAAAGACCTTAGTTAGGACTTCCTGATGGATCCCATTTCTACTTAAGCAGTGTTTCAGTAATTTCCCAATGTATGGAATAAGCTTAAAAGCCTGGTCCTCAGTCTCAGAAGTTGATCCCTTTAAGCTCCCTTTCTTTTCATTCATTCATTTTCATTTTTTTTCTCCTCCAGCCCCATAGCAGATTGAGAAGCATGCCTACTACTTTGGTTACATGGTATCTTCTTCCTGGCTGGTAGGAATTCTCTGACTTTTCTCTTCTTGGTGGGAGTGCCTTGGGTGTCTGATGAGAAGGATTTCTGTGCGGCCTATTTGAGAAGGACTTTTTTTTTTTTTAAAGCTGAGCCATCCTATCACCGGTTGGCTGCTCAGTGGCAGCTCAGCTTGGGCTGGGAATTGAACCGGCTACCCTGTTGCTCAGAGCTGGCACTCTTGAGCGAGCTCTTAACCAACTGAGCCACTTGGCTGGCCTGGCACTCTTAAGGAAAGCATTGTGGCCTAATGTAGAACAGGACAGTAGCTGCAGGTGGGTGGGCACTTGCTTGTTCAAAAATAACAAGTCTCTTACTGCTTCCTTTGCCTCAGTTTCCTCATTTCTAGTAACTGGTGGACTGTTGTGAATCCAAGAATAATTAACAAACATTGTAAAGTGGGCATATGAAAGATGTCAAAGGCAAAGTATTAATTTATAAAGCTGCCCATGTTTACTTGTTTTGCAGGTTTTGTTTTGAATTTACGATTGCAGAATAGAAATACATCAAGCATAGGATTTATTGTTAAAATGGGAGGAAAGGTTGGGAAATGGTGGCATTGGGCTTAATGAACTTGTATTATAGTTCAGATAATGACTAGGTTATGTCAAAGAACTGGCATTGTAAAAGAAAGCCAGCCTCAGAAATTTCTCATCTGATATTCACCTCTCAAAAGGGTTGTGGACAGGTTCAGATGTAGATCATTATGCAAAATTCTGTTTCCTTTTCAGTCAATGATTAGGAAATTTTTTTTTACCTGTCACACTGGTTTAACAGGTCTGGGGCTAGTTTCTTTCTTTCTTTCTTTCTTTCTTTCTTTCTTTCTTTCTTTCTTTCTTTCTTTCTTTCTTTCTTTCTTTCTTTCTTTCTTTCCTTCCTTCCTTCCTTCCTTCCTTCCTTCCTTCCTTCCTTTCACGATTTTTATTGGGGAATTGGGGGAGGGGAACAGTGTTGGGGAATTGGGGAAGGGGAACAGACACGTTGCTGTCCTTTTGTTCTTCAGTCTAGTGTGGAGGACGTCACTTCACTGGCCCATGTTGGTATCGTCATTGCGCTCTTCCCGGGTGAGGCAGATCTGGAAGCTGACCTCGGATGGCCGCTCACGGCGGCTGTTGGCAGCTCACTTCGGCTGGCAGCCACTCACGCTGGCTGCCCGCCACTCACTATAGCTTATGGCACCCCACTGCAGCAGGGGCTTCTGTCTTCCCAAGCACCAGCGACTCATGGCAGCCCAGCTCCAAGTCGAGCTGTTGTTCACCATCTTAGCTATAGAGGGCAGTGTCACTGGCCCTCATGTGGGATCCAAACCCGGGCTCTGCTGCTCAGAGCTGGTGTCCCAAGCCAGCTCTTAACCAACGCGCCATTCGGCGGACCCTCTAACATGTTCTTAAAGATTAATAATGATAAGAGCTATACATCAAGCATCTTTCCAAATCCTTAAAAAAATAAGATTATAAAGAAGTGAATGAACACGAAAGACTCATTGGTTCCCTCCCAAATTTGAGTTCAACCAGTCAATCTTAGTGTGGAATATCAATTGCTACAGTTCTCTTACCAATTTATTATTAATACAAGCTACCATAAAGTTATCTAGTGTCAGGATATCTAAGGAAGCAAGTGAAAAGTGGCTTCAAACAAGGGATGTTAAGTGCCTTACAAAGGTTTGTGGCCCCAATTGGTTTGGTCTTTCAGTGATGTTATTTGGGACCCAGACTCATCCTTTCAGGTTGTCATACTCACTCTCCTTTATATAAGGAACCACAGTACTGTTTATCATCACATGACAACAGGAATAGAAATAGCATGGTAGTACTAGTTATAAAGTGATCATCCCAGAGAGAATGAAAAATGATTTTTATTTTTGAAACAATAACACAAAGTTTGAAAATTCTGAATGAATTCATGAAGTTAAGTTTGAAAGCAGACTCAGTTTTGGAGAATCTTTTTCAGGAAATGTAAGATTTCGTTTATGAATATTTGATTATCTCCTATGATAGACATAGAGAATACACTCACTAATGAAGTTCCTAAAAATTACCTCCAGTTTTTGAAGACAAGTCTGTCCTTAGTTACATAAGTTGGTTCACATGTATATATTTGTATTTACACACATGACAAGTTGGGGCAAACAGTAGGTTGATAGAAGCTTGATTAGTTTTTAAGTTTAATAATAGTAATATCGGTACATTAGCACCAAGAAGATAGATAGCTGGGTTACTTGTGTTTTGTGCGTCAGCATTTAGTGGTATTCCTGACCCTGACAAGTCAAGCTGTTCAATTTCCCTTTAATTCCATTTATAAAATCCAAGAACTTAGTAGAATTTTTAGTATTGGAATGTACCTTAGGAATTTTACAATTTTCCACTTAATATGAGAATATTTTATCTGATATTCCTGTTGAAAACTTCCAGCTATAGGTATTTCATTATCTGTTCTAATGCATCATGAGGTAGCTAATTTTTGAAAGTACTTCATTATTTTCCATCAAAAACTCTCCTTAAAACCACAAAAGATGTTATAATTCCAAGAGGATTATGAATTTCTGCTTTAACCTGTAAATCTCTCCAGCTTCACTTCTCTGCCAGGTAACATAAAGAGGACTTGGGGGCAAAAACAAACAAAAAAAAACCCAGGCAATATTTCTTCAAGGAAGAAATTATTCTTATCCTTGAGACTCTTTAGAAGGCAACTGACACACCTGAATCATGGCTGTAGCTTTTTCTAAAAGCTGTTCTATGAAATAAGATTATGAGGGGGAATTTATTTATAATCCCAAAGTTTTTTGAATTTACAAAAGGGCTTTTTACTGGAGGCCTCTAAATGTTCCTAAGGAATCATAGTTGAAACAAACGTGTGGTTTGTGTCTACTAGTTTTGTAACTCAAATGGTCATTAGAATTCCTATGAAACACTCAACCTGCAAAAGCCTACTCTTTACACAGCACGTGAGGTGTTGGGATGGTAGATCTAAAACAATTGGAAGAAACAATAACTTTGTCCAGATTCACTGAAGAGATAACAGAGTCAATTACACACATTAATAAATAAATGAAAGACGTGCCAGTTGTCTACTTAACTGCTCAGGCAGATATGAGATAAGGGATCAGAGTGGCATAGAATGAATTGGGTAAAACTTTTTATTAAAACTTATTTAAAATTTTCAGTTGCCAGTACATAAATAATACATCCACTTAGTTTACAATTTTAAATGTACAAAAGCATATCCAGTGACATTGTCCGCCGTGACTTTTGATTTGCAGCCATGCAGTTCCCTTCACCAGAGACAAGAAGTGTTATTCATTTCTTATTATAATTCCTTAATAGTAATGATCAGATATGTTAATTTAAATTTTAAGTTACTGATTTCTTAATAGTTATCAGAAATTTTTCATTTTTACTTATTTTTATATATTTTTAAGATTTTATTGGGAGATTGGGGAGGGGAACAGCGTTGGGGAATCAGGGAAGGAGAACAGACAAGTTGCTGTCCTTTTGTTCTTCAGTCTAGTTGTGGAGGATGTCACTTCACTGGCCCATGTTGGTATCATCATTGCACTCTTTCCGGGTGAGGCAGATCGTCACCAGACTCTGGATGGTTGCTCACCATGGCTATTGGCAGCTCACACTGGCTGCTGCCTGCTCACTGTAGCCTATGGTAGCCCATTGCAGCAGGGGTTGCCGCTATGCTGTCCCGGGACTCACAGCAGCCCAACTCCAGGTGGAGCTGTTGTTCACCATTTTAGCTGTAGAGGGCAGTGTCACTGGCCCTCATCTGTAGGATCCGAACCAGGGCCGCTGCCGTCCCAAGCCAGCTCTTAACCAGTGCACCACTCAGCCGGTCCAGATTTTTTGATTTTTAAATAAATGCTCATATATTCTCTCCCCACTCTGCCAATTTTTTATACAGATTATACATACTTTATACACCATTCTTCACCTTTGATTTCTTCACTTAATGTTATGAGATGAATTTTTTACGTTTTTATTTTCATCACAGTTATACATGCCCACAGTCTTACAAGTCCTCTTATTCCACAAAGTTTGTTACAGGAAAACAGTAGTTCTTAGCCCCTTCCCACTTCCATTTATTTTAGCTGATATATTTGTTATTTTACCCTTTTGTCTGTAAATAACATACTTGTTTTCCTATGTCTTGATTTTTCATTTTGGGGCATTACCTACTGATCTCCTATGTGGAAGATGGGGCTTTGGCTCTCTTTCCTCTCCTTACCCTCACTGTTCACCTTTGATTTCCCCATGGGAGCAACCAACTATCTGGTCAAGTTGTATTGTAACTTTGGTTATAGTCAATATTCAGTCTTTACATAATTATGAATCTATAAGTACTATATAGAATGTAGTTGCATAATAGGCCATGCTTTCTTTCCTGAACACCTCTTTCCTTAGAGTTAATATAGTCTTTTTTTTTTTTTTTTTTAAGATTTTATTGGGGAAGGGGAACAGTGTTGCGGATTTGGGGAAGAGGAACAGCCAAGTTGTTGTTCTTCAATCTTAGTTTGTGGAGGGTGCAGCTATCTCAGCTCCAAGTCCAGTTGCCACCCTGACAGCAGCTCTCAGACGCTCAGCTCAAGGTGCCATGTTCAATCTTAGTTGCGGGTGGGTGTAGCCCACTGTCCCATGCGGGAGTCGAACCCGCAACCTTGTTGTTAGGAGCTCATGCTCTCACCAGCTGAGCCATCCTGTCACCTGTTGGCAATTCAGCTGCAGCTCAGCTCGGGCACAGCTCACTGGCCCATGTGGGAATCGAACTGGCGACCCTGTTGCTCAGAGCTTGCACTCTTAACCAATTAGCTACTCGGCTGGCCCAGAGTTAATAGGGTCTTGATTTTTGTTTGCTTAGTTTCCTATTAATTGAAGTAGAAAACTTGTCATTCAATTAACCTCAATCTTCACCAGTTTTCCAAATCTCTCAGAACATTGAGATGGTCGGTTAAGTTATTCTGTTAATTATTATCTTCAGTCAAAGCTCTTCCAGACTCTTTTGACTGGTTCCAAGCTAAATTGTTTGCCCTCTGCCTCTGGTACATAGCTGTCATCCGGGGCTTACTTTTCACCATCATCCTGGGGAGTCTCTTAATTTCTCTTCTGCTTAGAGAAATTATTTCCCATGTTTTCCCTGTTATTGGTTTATCTCATTTTGGTGGAGAATATCCTCCAGTGGCATCATAGAAAATGTGCGTGGGAGGTAAATATTTTTTCTAACTTTTTATTTTGAAAAACTTTAAGCGTACAAAGGAGTGGAATAAATACTACTGTACCTTTGACCTAGATTCACCAATTTTTAACATTTTGCCACATTTGCTTTGTCTCTGTCATATGTATATGTATATGAATATATGTGTACATATATATGTAATTTTTTTTTCTGAATCATTTCAAAGAAAATTGCAGACCTTGTGACACCTGACCCCTATTTTCTTCAGAGAACTAGGACATTCTCCTATGTAACCACTTAACAGTATAGAGCCCCCAAATTTAATACTCATATAATATCTAATATACAGTCCACTTTAAGTTCTCACTTGTCCCAATAATATCTTTATAACGGATTATGTTTTAATTCATTATCCAGTCAAGAATCATTTATTACAGTGACCCTATATCTCCTATTTTTACATTTCGAACCTCTGATGTAATTTGATTTGACTTAGGACTTTTTGAAAAAAAATTTATTTTTTGCTTCACTCCCCTCCAAACCTTAATACCTCTATTTGCTATACATACCAGTTGCAGTAGTTCTGTTTATGTTGGGCCTGTGTGCAGCCTGGCCCAGTAACTTGAGAGGGGTTTTTTGCATCTGACTGGGATTCACTTCAGACCCTGGGCCAGACCAACCTCTAGGAAATGCTTTTTCCTGGAGTTGCCTCACCAATTTTTCCTTCCTTTGTTCTGCCCTTCCTTATGTGCCTCTAAAACCTGTGGTGGTATTTAGAGAAGGGAGGCCGTCTTTGGGACAGGGAGTCCACTGTCTTCCCTTAATGCTGGTATGCTGGCATTTTGGAATAAACCTGCTTTTCTTTCCACCCAAAAATAAAAATTTAAAAATCATTTGTTACACATAATTCTCAAGTGTATTTAGTTTGCTTAATGTAAAACAAGCACCCTACCCTTTTTTGTCTTTCATGGCATTTATCTTTCATTGCTGTTTTTAGTGTACAGTTCAGTTGTCTTGTAAAAGGCTCTCCGTCTGATTGTTTTACCATTATTGGATTGAAGTTAACTATTTTTGTCAAAAATACTACAGATATAGTATCACATATTTATAACTATGTCACATCAGCAGGCAACTAATGTTAGTTTGTGCTAATATTGGCGATTTTTAGTTTGAAAACTTAGTTAAGATGATTCCCACCATATTTCTTCATTGTAAAAATACCAGTTCCCCTTTGTAATTAATATTAATTAATATGTAATCTGTGAGGTGATTTTTTTTCCATTTTTCTTATTGTGGTAAAATACACATAATATAAAATTTATCATCTTAACCATTTATAAATGTACGGTTCAGTATTAAATACGTTTATAATGTTGTGCAACCATCACTACCATCTATCTGCAGAACTTTTTTTTATCTTGTAAAACAAACTTTAAACAATAACTCCCCATCTTTCCCTCCCCCAACTACTAGCAAACACCATTCTACTTTCTGTCTCTATGATTTTTGTCTACTCTATGTACCTCATATAAGTGGAATCATACAAGATTTGTCTTTTTGTGACTTATTTCATTTAGCATAATGTTCTCAGGGTTCATGCACATTGTGGCTATTGCAGAATTTCCTTCCCTTTTAAGGCTGCATAACATTCCATTGTGTGTATGAATGTATACCACATTTTGCTTATCCATTCATCCATCAGTGCATACTTGGGTTTTTTCCATGTTTTAGCTATTGTGAATAACACCACTATGAACATGAGTGTACAGATACCTCTTTGAGACCTTGCGTTCAGTTCTTTTGGGTATATACCCAGAGGTACAATTACTGGATCTATGGTAATTCTATTTTTAATTTTCTGAGGCACCACTATACTTTTTTCCATAGCGGCTCTACCAGTTTACATTCCCATCAATAGTGCTGAAGGGTTCGGTTCCGATTTCTCCACATCCTCACCAACACTTGTTTTGTTTGATAGTAGCCATCCTAATGTCTGTGGGGTAATATCTCATTGTGGTTTTGATTTACATTTCCCTAATGATTAGTGATGTTGAGCATATTGATGTTTTTATCAGCCATTCATATATCTTCTTTGGAGAAATGTCTATTCAAGTCCTTTACCTATTTTTGAATTGGGTTTTTTGTTGAGTTTTAGGAGTTCTCTAGATATTCTGGATATTAATCCCCTTGTGTGATTTGCAGATATTTTTTCCAATTCTTTGGGGTGCCTTTTTACTCTGTTGACAGTGTCTTGATGAGCATTTTTTTTTTTTTTTTTTGAGGGCTGTGTTACTGGCCCTCATATGTGGGATCCGAACCGGGGCTGCTGGCATCCCAAGCCAGCTCTTAACCAACGCGCCACTCAGTCGGCCCTGTTGGCTTTTTTTAATGTATGACCTTGAAGTGTTAGGAAGTTTCCTCCTGTTCCTAGTTTGTTGAGTGGTTTTTATCATGAAAGTGTGTTGAATTTTGTCAAATACTTTTTCTGCCTCGATTGAGATGATTATGTGAGGTTTTTCCCTTCATTCTTTTCATGTGGTATGTTACATTGATCAAATTTCATATGTTGAACCATGTTCGCATTCCAAGAATCCAGTGGAATCCTTGCATTCTTTCATGCCAGTTGCTCATAGTGTATCATCTTTTTAGTGCTTCAGTATTCACAAAGGATATTAGTCTTGAGTTTTCCTTTCTTGAAGTATCTTTGTCTGTCTTTGGTACCAGAGTAATGCTGGATTTATAAGAATGCGTTAGAAAGTGTTCCCTCCTCTTCAATGTTTTGGAAAAGTTTGAGAAGAATTGATACTAGTTCTTTAAATGTTTGGTAAAATTTACCAGTGAAACCATCAGGTCCAGGGCTTTGCTTTGTTAGGAAGTTTTTTATTTGATTCAATCTCCTTATTAGTTATTGCTGTATTCAGGTTTTCTATTTCTTTGTGATTTAGCCTTGATATGTTTTGTCTATTTCATCTAGTTGTTCAATTTGTTGGTGTACAGTTGTTGATCGTACTCTCTTATAATCTTTCCTTTCTGTAGAATCAGTAATAATGTCTCCACTTTCAGTTGTGATTTTAGTAATCTGAGTCTTCTAATCTTTTTTTCATAGTTCTAGCTAAAGTTTTGTCCATTTTGTTGGTCTTTTCAAAGAACCAACTTTGGGTTTCATTGATTTTTTTCTACTGTTTTTCTGTTCTCTGCTTCATGTTATCTCGGCTCTAATGTTTATTATTTCCTTCCTTCTGCTAGCTTTGGGTTTAGTTTGCTTTTCTTTTTCTTGTTCCTTAAGTTGTAAAGTTATTTTGTTGATTTGAAACCTTTGTTATTTAATATAAGGGTTTATAGCTATAAATTTCCCCCTTAGCTTCAATTTCATTGCATCTCATAGTTTTAGTGTGTTGAGTTTTCATTTACATTTGTCTAAGTACCTTCTAATTTGCTTTGTGATTTCTTCTTTGATTGATTGGTTGTTTACAAGTGTGTTGTTGAATTTTCACAATTTTTCCACTTCTGTTATTGATTTTCCATTGTGGTTGGAGAAGATACTCTGTATGATATCTATCTTTTATAATGTGTTGAAACTTAGTTTGTGGCCTAACATATGGTCTGTCCTGGAAAATACCCGCTGTGCACTTGAGAAGAATGTGTATGCTGTTGGATATAGCTTGGTTCTATATATGTCTATTAGATATAGTTGATCTATTGTATTCTTTAAGCCCTCTATTTCTTTATTTTTCCCTGTCTGGTTGTTGTATCCATTATTATGAACACCCTTTTTTGTTTGTTTGTTTGTTTGTTTGTTTGTTTTGAGGGCAGTGTTACTGGACTTCATATGTGGGACCCGAACCGGGGCCGCAGGCTTCCCAAGCCAGCGCTTAACCACCGCGCCACTCGGCGGGCCCTCTCCATTATTATGAGTTGGGTATTGAAGTCTCCAACTATTATTGTAGAACTATTTCTCCCTTCAATTCTGTCACTCTTTGCTTTATGTATTTTGATGGTCTGTCATAAGGTGCATGTTTATAATTATCTCTTGTTACTGTATTGAAATTTCCCTTTTTTTTTTTGAGGGCAGTGTCACTGGCCTTCATATGTGGGACCGAACCTGGGCCGCTGGCTTCCCAAGCCAGCACTTAACCATTGTGCCACTCTGCCGGCCCTGAAACTTTTCTTGATGTGTAATGTCCTTTGTCTCATAACTTTTTTGACTTAAAGTCTGTTTTGATTGATATTAGTATAGCCACTCCGCTGTCTTTGGGTTACTGTCATTTTGCTATGTGTTTTCTATATGCCTTAATAGCTTTTTTTGTTTTATCCCTCATTTCCTGTATTATTCTATTCTTTTG
This sequence comes from Aselliscus stoliczkanus, assembly GCA_033961575.1. Lineage (NCBI taxonomy): Eukaryota > Metazoa > Chordata > Mammalia > Chiroptera > Hipposideridae > Aselliscus > Aselliscus stoliczkanus. The sequence goes on from CM066739.1 coordinate 21,799,955, forward strand.
AATATATATGTGTGTGTGTGTGTGTGTGTTGTGTGTGTGTGTATATATATATATATATATATATTCTTTTTTTTTTGAGGGCAGTATCACTGGCCCTCATATGTGGGATCTGAACCGGGGCCGCTGGCGTCGCAAGCCAGCACTTAACCACCACGCCACTCGGCAGGCCCTATATATTCTTTTACATATTATTTTTTTTAATATATATTTAAATTCTTTTCTTATATCCTTTTGTGTATATTCTTTTAACTATTTTTTTGGTGCTTGCCATGGGGATTACATTTAACATCCTGAAGTTATAACACCTTAATTTCAATTTATACAGCTTAACTTCAGTAACATACCCAAACTGCTCCTTTACAGCTACATCCCTACCTCTTTTTTGTTCTCAATGTCATGAAATTACACCTTTATACATTGTGTATTTGGAAACATAAGCTAATAATTCTTTTAAATGCATTAGTCTCTTAAATTATGTTGAGAAGTTTTGAATTTACAAATCAAAATTACAATAATAATAGTTTTTATAATTATCTATATATTTCCCTTTATTGAGATTTTTTTTTTTTTTTTTTTTTATTGGGGAATTGGCGGAGGGGAACAGCGTTGGGGAATCTGGGAAGGGGAACAGACAAGTTGCTGTCTTTTTGTTCTTCAGTTTAATTGCGGAGGATGTTGCTTCACTGTTGGTATCGTCATTGCGCTCTTCCCGGATGAGGCAGATCGGTCGCTGGCCTCTGGATGGTCGCTCACCGCGGCTATTGGCAGCTCGCGCTGGCTGCCAGCCGCTCACGCTGGCTGCGGGCCACTCACTGTAGCCTATGGCAGCCCACTGCATCAGGGGCTGCAGCCCACTCCATCACCGGGGCTCGCACAGCCCAGCTCCAGGTGGAGCTGTTGTTAGCTGTAGAGGGCAGTGTCACTGGCCCTCATGTGGGATCCGAACCGGGGCCGTTGGCATCCCAAAACCAGCGCTTAACCAATGCGCCACTCGGCCGGCCCCCTTTATTGAGATTTTTATTTCTCTACATGACTTCAAGTTACTGTCTCATGTCGTTTCATTTAACCTTGATGGACTCCCTTGAGCACTTCTTGCAGGGGAGGTCTAGTGGTAATGAACTCCCTTAGTTTTTATTTATCTGGGAATGCTTTAATTACTCCCTGTCTTTTGAATGACAATTTTGTTGCACATAGAATTCTTGGTTGAAAGTTGTTTTTCTTTTGTATTTTCTTTTGTATTTTCTGTTATATTGGCCTCCAAAGTTTCTGATGAGAAATCTGCTTATTATCTTACTAAGGATCTCTTGTATGTGACAAGTTACTTTTCTCTTGCTGCTTTCAAGAGTCTCTCTTTGTCTTTGACTTTTAAAAGTTTCATTAAAACGTGTGTCTGTCTCTGAGTTCGTCTCACTTAAGAGTTTGTTAAGCTTCTTGGATATTTATATTTGTGTCTTTTCATCAAATATAGGGAGTTTTCAGCCATTATTTCTTTATGTATTCTCTCTGCCCCTTCCTCATGTCTCCTTCTGAGATTCTCACACTGCATATGTTGGCCTGTATAATGGTGTCTCACAGCTCCCTTAGTCTCTATTCACTCTTCTTCAATCTTGTTTTTTTTCTGTTCCTCAGACTTGACATTTCCATGTCCTATCTTTTTTTTCTTTTTTTTTTAAAGATTTTATTGAGGAATTGGGAGAGGGGAACAGCATTGGGGAACCCGGGAAGGGGAACAGACAAGTTGCTGTCCTTTTGTTCTTCAGTCTTGTTGTTGAGGACGTTGCTTCACTGGCCCATGTTGATATCATCATTGCGCTCTTCCTGGATGAGGCAGATTGGTCGCCGGCCTCTGGATGGCTGCTCACAGTATCTCTTGGCAGCTCACACTGGCTGTCAGCCACTCATGCTGGCTGCCGGCCGCTCACCGTAGATTATGGCAGCCCACTGCAGCAGGGGCTGCAGTTATGCCATCTTGGGGACTCACAGCAGCCCAGCTCCAGGTGGAGCTGTTGTTCACCATCTTAGCTGTAGAGGGCAGTGTCACTGACCCTCATATGTGGGATCTGAACTGGGGCCGCTGGCCTCCCAAACCAGCTCTTAAACAACGTTCCACTCGGCCGGCCCTAGCTTAGATACTTTTATCGGTGGCTATGAAAATTAATTACTGCCTTTTATTAGAATAGTTTGGAAAATACAGTGTCATCTGAGTTCCAGGAGAACATGTTAACTAAGCATGGTAAAATCAGTTTTATTTAGAGAAATATCACTGAATGAAATGCATGCTGACTCTTAAGTGCATTAGCTATAATTAGCTTTTACCCATTTCAGGAACATCAAGTACAGTTTGGGAGCCTTCTGCAGATATTTTCAGGAGTCCTCAAGTAAAAGTTCAAGAACATCTATATTTTAAAAATAAATTTGACATTGCCCCAAATTTGATATCATGAAGAAAAATGTTATTTGGATAAGAAGAATATCCTACAACTATATCTGGGGAAAAGCCTAGTTTTGGAGGTAATAAGACAGCAGCTGTATGGGCCTTCTGCAGACGTCAAGTCCAGAGAGGTCTTAACTAATTCATGGCAAGGCTTTAGGCTTCCCAGCCTTGTATGCAAACAAAGTTTTGTGTGAGTGAAATTTTGTTAGGAAAGGGTCTATAGCTTTTATCAGATTTCTAATAGTGTCTTGACCTAAGAAAGTTTTAAGAACCATTGGTTTAGGTACGTAACTCACTGTGCTTGCTCTCTGGCAAGGGCATAAGAGGGGGCAGGAAGGTGAGGATTAATGGTGGCTTGAAGACTTTTTGACGCAACTCACAATAAAATGTTGATGTCATGACATATATATCACTGATTAAAAAATTATAAAACAACATTTATCCTGATAAAGTATGGTGCACCCCTAACATTCGCTATTCTATTTCATTTTTTAAATGTTGGTTGGAACCTTTAAATTGATTTTTTACCATTCTGCTGGGTGGTTGTTTGAAAAACACTAGTCTAGTGCATCATAGTTTACAAAATCCTTTCATATACTCTTGGACCTCACAGAAGTCTCATTAGGTACATATGAAACTTCTTTTTGTCTTTACAGATAAGGAGGATAGAGACTTGTTGAAGTTTGCACTGCCAATACTTGGCAGAGCCAGAGTTTGATCTTGGATCCTTGGCTTTGACTCCAGCTCCTCTGCACTGTTGGTTACATCTGATCCAAATTACGGTTAACCCTTGAACAGTATAAAGTTTGGGGACCCAGCCCCCACTCCACTGCATGCAGTTGAAAATTCATATATAACTTTTGACTTCCCCAAAACTTAACTAATAGTCTAGTGTTGACCAGAAGCCTTACCAATCACACAAGCAGTCATTTAACACATATTTTGCATGTTATATGTATTATATATTATATCCTTACAGTAATTTAAGCTAGAGAAGGAATGTTATTAAGACAATTATTAGGAAAGAGAAAATACATTTACAGTGTTCATTGATAAAATCTGCATATAAGTGGACCCTAGGAGTTCAAACATGTGTCAATCAAAGGTCAGCTGTACTTACGTTTTCCTTCCTTTTCTCATCCCCTTCCCTACCACTATTGTAGGGAATAATACTAGCTCAGACTACATAATTGGATAAATCCTAATTCCCCCTTAACCTACTTGCACTGTCCTCAATCCTGTCACTTGTCATTCAGGGCCCTCTCTTGGAAGTTCTGGATTTCCCTATATGTGTTACTTCTTTCTGTTTTCTTCTCCACCTCAGAGCAGTGGAACTGTGTCAGTCAGCTGTGGAATTTAAAATTCAGATCTCTGGGTTTCCAGGAGTGATTCTGATTTGGTAGATCTGGGATAGAGTTTAAGAAGCTCCACAGGTGATTGTTATACGCATGCATACTAGTCAAAGTTGTGGATTTCTACCCTGAGTACATTTAAATTGTTGGGCCTAGAAGGAAACCCAGAATTTGGAAAGTAGCCCAACTCCTTGGTTCCTTAAAGTTCAGGGACTTAATCTAATGGGAGATTTGTCCTCTCCCTGGTTTTGTGGGTGGGCATAAGCTTTTGGAAACATAATTGGAACCTGAGTTGTAGAGAATCTAGTGGTTCTGTTCTCCACACTGCCTCCTTTTTGATGAAATATTGGAAATCATAGGGTTGGAATGTGTTCCTCCAAGTATACAATTGGAAAAGGCACATTGTGAAGTAGTAAGCTTGGATTACTATTTATTGCTTTCATGAATAATAAAGTCTTTGAGTATGTAATACTTTTGATTTACAGATTTGAACAAATAATAAACAACTGAACTTTTATACTTCTAAATAATAGATTTGACCAGAAAAATGATACTTTATGGGTATTATTAGTTTTGTATTATGCTGAACAAAACAATTATTGATAAAATTGGGGTTTCTTAAAAAAACACACACACACTTCAAATCTCTCTCTCTCTTTTTCTCTTTAGTTCTTTTTGGAATTGGATATCTGCTCAGACAGTAAGAATTATAAGAGGTCAGTTACAAATAATGCTCCTTTATGTTTTCAGTGTGATAAAAGTTGTATGTTCATGTGCTAAAATATTAAACTGTAGGCTTTTATGTTCAAACTTGCTTTCCACAAAAGAATATAGGTAGATTTAGGGGGAATCATTTGGGTGAACAAGGCTGACAGTGGTAGTATTCCACCACCGTTTCTCATTAATTCAGGGCTAGAATCAATGGAAGTGGGACGAGCTGTGAAGTAGCTTCTAGAGTGTCTGGACAGCTATTCAGTGATTTTCCATACATGACCTCTCTTTTCTTGTGGTTTGCAGGCTTGTGCCTGGGAATACCATTCAGTAGAGTTGCTGGTTGATGAACAGGCTCTTTGGCTGTTGACACTAAGCTGCTTCCAATCTTTGCAACCCATTAGGGAAGGCTGCCTTCATGTTCTTAAGAAAGAAAAATTTGAATTTGACCTTTTGGGGCCTTTCATTTATTAGTTAATGCTTTCTTTTTCTTCTCCCATGCAATCAGAGAAACACTCCTTTCACATCAATTTTATTTTTTAGTGTAGTCACCTAATTTCAGTCAGACTATAAGCTAGAATCTGCCCCTGAGAGCCTTACTGATTTCTTTTGCGAAGAAGGCAGCCATTATTTTCTGTGTTAGTGGAAATGGAATTTTTTTTTTTTATGTATTATTTTAAAACTTGATTATTCACTTCTCTAAAAGACGAAAGAAGTCGCCTTTTTGTTGCTGTACCTCCTGGCATTCAGAGTGGTCAATCTGTTAGAACTTCCCCCTCCTCCTCCTCCTTCTGTCCCTTTTTTCCTTCCTTCCTTCCTTTTTTTTCTTTTTAAATGATTTGTTTTTCTTTTAAGGTTCTGGAAAGGAGCCTTCTTATAAAATTTGGAGACATATACAATAATTTTTATAAAGAAATCTATTATTCCAAGGGAGAAATATGTAGTAAGTTTAGATGTCAAGTTTTTTCTATTGCATGATACTTTTATATTTGATTCTACTTTAAAATAAAAGTTTGCGCAAGTAATATCCAACTTGCTTTTAGGAAATGTCTATAGGTATTTTTTAGCATTCCTGACAATTTGTCATTACTGTTTTATTCTTCTAGCGCAGTGGTTCTCAAACTTTAGAACCTGTTGGACTATAGGCTACTGGGCTCTAACCTGTAGTTTCTGATACAGTTAGTTTACCTGTGATAGGGCCCAAGAAGATGCACTTTAACAGGTTCCCAGGTGATGCTGCTCCTGGTCTGGGAACCACACTTTGAGAACCACTGTTCTAGCATTACAAATACTGTTTTGTCTCTGTAAAGGAATAAGCTCTGATTCGCAAGTTACATAGAAATAATGGTATGTGATAATTTATAAACATGTTTAGCGGTGATTCCTAAACATTTTTAAATCTTGATGTTTTGTTTTCATATCTGAGAACACTGCTGTCTACCTACTTTTATGCCTCAAAGTGATTTCCAACATATAAAATCTATTGACAATAAATTTCTTATCATCTATTGATATACTGTCTCTTACAGCACCTCAGAATCAGAATTGGGAATAATTACTCTCTGAATTAATATTGTTGGTTAGGCTACAAGCTGTTTAATACTAAGTTGATGTATAGTTTTGAAGTTTTTTTAATAAGAGTTTTGGAATGACAATGTTGTTTCATTTACTTTTGGTTTTTATTGTTATGGGCTTTGAACTGTGTTTTGGTTCTTTGTTAATTACTTTGCTAGTGATTGGCAATATCTAATTCATATCTGGAAAACTTGTACTTAATTGAGATGACACCTACATTATTTTAATTATAGATTTTAATTTGAGGGTAGATTCACATCTTCCCTACCAATGTTGATGCATTAGAGCCAAAAGTAGACATTTTTTGAGTGAATTTTTGACAGACGTAATTTAGGAAAAAACTCATGAAATAAGTAAAGATTTTTTGAAATTAGGGTCGGCCGAGTGGTGCATTGGTTAAGAACTGGTTTTGGGATGCCAGTGGCCCCGGTTCAGATCCCACATATGAGGGCCAGTGACAGTGCCCTCTACAGCTAACAACAGCTCCACATGGAGCTGGGTTGTGCGAGCCCCGGAGATGGTGTAGGTTGCAGCCCCTGCTGCAGTGGGCTGCCATAGGCTACAGTGAGTGGCCAGCAGCCAGCAGGAGCGGCTGGCAGCCAGCGCAAGCTGCCAATAGCCACGGTGAGTGACCATCCAGAGGCTGGCGACCGATCTGCCTCATTCGGGAAGAGCGCAATGACGATACCCAAAGTGAAGCAACGTCCTCCGCAACTAGACTGAAGAACAAAAAGACAGCAACTTGTCCGTTCCCCTTCCCCGATTTCCCAACGCTGTTCCCCTCCCCCAATTCCCCAATAAAAGTCTTAAAAAAAAATAGATTTTTTGAAATTAAAAAATAGCTATCTGGAGTTTGCTTTAAGTAAACTGTGTATGTGTACATGTATATATACACACATATACATATAGTATACCCACTATGTAGTATTTGTATATATTTACATATATAAACATTTTTTTTGTTTCAAAGATTTTATTGGGGCATCAGGGAAGGGGAACAGACAAGATGCTGTTCTTTTGTTCTTCTAGTCTAGTCTAGTTGTGGAAGATGTTGTTTCACTGGCCCTTGTTGGTATTATTGCGCTCTTCCCAAGTGAGGCAGTCATTCGCCCGCCATTGGACGGCTGCTCATGGCAGCTCACGAAAGCGCACGCCAGGTGCCAGCCGAGAGCTCCACTGCAGGCTACGCCTTTGCCAGCGATTCATGGCAGCCCAGCTCCATGTCGAGCTATTGTTTTTGTTCACCATCTTAGCTGTAGAGGGTGCAACATCATTGGCCCGCATGTGTGATCCGAACCGGGGCCCTGCTGCTCAGAGCTGGTGTCCCAAGCCAACTCTTAACCAACGCACCACTCGGCTGACCCCCATATATAAATATTTTATGTATATATTTATACATAAATGCATTTATATAAAATTGATAGCCTCTCACAGCATAGTTTTTGGAACCAGATGAGAGTTATGTAGTTTACTCAACACCAGGTTCCAAACGAACACTCTTCCCTTACGGTTAACCTGCATTGTCCCTGGTACTAACAACCAAAACGATAATATCAAAATAAACAGCTTTCGCGCCTACTGGAAAGTTTCTCCATTGATCATAATTATCTCTTGGACATCACCAAATTGATAAAGAGAATGGGAATGGCTTTCAGTTTTTTGAGAGAGATTTCTTTCAGGAAAAGGGAATTGATTTTAATTTTTTTAGGCAGAGTTACCATGAATGGATTTTCCTCCCTTGTAGAAAACAAAGACCCTGAAATAGAATAGCCAAGGAAACTAATTCTCAAACTCAGCCTTGCTTCCAGGTGCAAGCTGTGGCATATAGGTATAACCTGTGACTATTCTCACACAGAGGTTATTATCCAAACCTCCCTTTTCTCACTTTTCATTTTCTCCATAGCTTTGAGAGCTCATCTTGAAGGAATAATGGATGAACCATCCCCCTTGGCCAAACCTCTGGAGCTGAACCAGCACTCCCGATTCATAATTGGTTCTGTGTCTGAAGATAACTCAGAGGATGAGATCAGCAACCTGGTGAAGCTGGACCTACTGGAGGAGAAGGAGGGCTCTCTGTCACCAGCCTCTGTCAGCTCAGATACGCTGTCTGATTTGGGGATCTCTAGCCTACCGGATGGCTTGGCCCTACACGTGAGGTAAGAGAAGATCACTGTGTTACTTATTTAATCTGTCCTATTGGTTTCGCTGGTTTTGTTCTGAAAAGAGCAAGAATAATTTTAGCCAAGATTGCTTCACCTTTTCCTATGTCATGGGTCTTAAAACTTTTATGAGTAAGTAAAAGATGATGTATTTTGTCTGGAGTGTACGTTTTGAAAGTGTCTTTTGCTAAATGTTCCTCTCATCTTTTTCTGGTTTGTTCTACATACTAGGTCTTTTACTGAGACCTAGAGAGCGAGAGTTAGGTTGAGGGATTTCAGTCTCTGTACTACTTTGACTACCATTGTTGTAATTATCTTGATGATTGATAGGACTTTTGCAGGGTTGGGCAAATTTGTAGTAATCTTTCTTTGAGCTGCTTCATCATGTCAATAAAGAGCTGTAATGGGAACAAGGGGTTGTTATAAAACTCTCCTTTTTCTCTAAAAATGCAATTCTCTATGTGTAATTGAGAATGTCAGTAAAGAGTAACACTGGATTATTCTTTTTTTTTAAAGATTTTATTGGGGAATTGGGGGAGGGGAACAGTGTTGGGGAACCAGGGAAGGGGAACAGACAAGTTGCTGTCCTTTTGTTCTTCCGCCTAGTTGTGGAGGACATCGCTTCACTGGCCCATGTTGGTATCATCATTGCACTCTTCTCGGGTGAGGCAGATTGGTCTCTGGTCTCTGGATGGCCACTCACAGCAGCTCTTGGCAGCTCACGCTGGCTGCCAGCCGCTCACACTGGCTGCCGGCCACTCACTGTAGCCTATGGCAGCCCACTGCAGCAGGGGCTGCAACCTATGCTGTCCTGGGGACTCACAGCAGCCCAGCTCCAGGTGGAGCTGTTGTTCACCATTAGCTGTAGAGGACAGTGTCATTGGCCCTCATGTGGGATCCGAACCGAGCTGCTGGTGTCCCAAGCCAGCTCTTAACCAACTCGCCACTCGGCCAACCCAACACTGGATTATTCTTATTTGTTGATGTTTGATTATACAACCAGTGTGTGATATACGGACCTTTGGTCATTTGTGTTACACTTTTTGGGTTAGAGGTTCTGGATTAGTGGTTCTTGGTTTTCACTGTATAGAAGAATTTTGAGGGAGCCTTAAGAAATTAGCCCCATCACCACAGATTCTGATTTATTTGATATTGGCTTGTCTTGGAGCTTTTTAAAAAACTATCTAGATAATATACAGCCAGGGATCAGATTATTGGTCTAGCCTAGATAAATATAAGTTAGGGCAGCTATTGCTGCTGTTATTATCTTGGTGCTTCTATTATTAATGGGTCATAAAATAATTCAGCTCCTTTTTATATATGCAAGATATAGACTCTGTAGTAAAATCTCATACTGGCTCTGACTGAATGTGACTATCCTGCCTTATAGTTATCCCTGAGGCTTTGGGGTCCTTTCTTCTGAAAGATGAGGTAGTGATTCTCAGCGGTCACCCCCATTTAGCTGTTCAGAGGTCAAAAGAAAAGAGTTAAACAAGTTAATTATGTTTTACTTTACAGATTCCCAGAACTGCAATGAACCAGGGAGATAATTTAGCCTAATTCCTTTTATTTAAATAGATAAGAAAACGGACGCCTAAAAAGGGGAAATAACTTGCCTAAGAATGAATAGCGTGAACACTGGAATTCAAAGTCTGATGCTCTGATTCTGTTTCAGTAACTTTTCCACTCTACTTTCCTGACTATGCAAGTGTCTTAATTATCTAACTAGTTCAGACTAAAATGCTTTTAAGGAGTTAATGAACAATGTATTGCATTCATGTGCCACATAATGATTGATAGCATGTAAGATTATAATGGAGCTGAAAGATTCCTATCGCCTAATGACACAGTGTATCACACAAATATTTACTATTGTGTAACATTTACCTAAAGTATTCAGTATAGTAACATGCTGTACAAGTTTGTAGCCAAGAGCTGTAGGGAAACAGAATTTGTCACTGCAAAATATATCTATTTGGCATAAGAATTATTTTAGGATAGTTAATTTTAAGAAATAGCAGACATGGGAGAAGCTCTGAAAACCAAGTAGTTACCATTTGTAAAGAACATTTATATTTGTAAGAGTGTCTTTCACCCTGTCTGGGGAAAAGAGGTATAACCACATCTCTAGAAATTCTTAGACTTAAATCTGCATAACGATCTTACCCTTGTTTACTGTGCTTTTTCTGGTAACCTCTCATAACTGACTCCCCCTAGCATCTTCTTTTTGTTTCTTTGGGTTTTTTTTTTTAGCTGAGCCATCCTGCCACCTGTTGGCAGCTCAGCAGCAGCTCGGATCGGGCTGGGCATCAAACTGCTGTTGCCCAGAGCTCAACTCGCACTCTTGAGCGAGCTCTAAACCAACTGAGCCACTCAGCCGTCCCCCTGGCATCTTCTTTTGTCTTCAGTTGAAGATAGTATTTAATGTGGTGGCTTCAGCCATTCTGGCGAGTTAGGCAGTTTTCCTAGGCGTCTTCCATGTATACAGGAGGTATACATGTTATTAAACTTCTGTTTGTTTTCCTCCTATTAATCTGTCTTTTACAGGGGTGTATCAGCCAAGAGCCTGGAAGGGTAGAGGGAAAATTATTTGTCTTTCCCTGCAGAGCAATAGGCTATACCATACAGCCTAGATGTGTACAGCCTATATCAGCTAGGTTTGTGTAAGTGTACTCTCTGATGTTCACACAATGTTAAAATCATTTAAGGCTATATTTCTCAGAATGTATCTCTGTTCTTAAGTGCAGAGCATGACTATTTATCTAATCTCTGCGTTATAAAGAGGAATAGAGGACAGTATTCAGTGGCAGGCAAAAGGGATCAGGTCTTTATTTTTACATAAACATTTTTTATTACTTTCTAGTTCACTTAATAGTTGACCTGCAGTCTAATATTGGTGGTGGTATCTTCCCTCTTGAGATCATTTGTGAACATGTAGCAGTTGTGACTGGTGGGACTACTTGCATTTAGAAGACAAGAGGACCAATGATTCTAAATCTGCAATGCACTGGATGATCCCACACCACCAAGAATTATTTTCAAAATGCCATAGTGCTGCTGTTGAGAGTTAAATCTAAATCCTAAAAGCCACATAGCGCCTGGAGAAATTTGTCTAATATGAGACTGTGAAACAGAATATCCATTTGTTGGACTGGGCAATTGTGCATGTGACGATGGTAAGGTAAATAACCATTATAGGACACTCAGTTGTTGATGTTACAAGGCGGTTTTGTGTTGCTGTCATTCCCAAAATTGATGGCTTTTATTGCAAAGACTGTGTTCAGTGGTATGTGCACCTAAGAATTTGTTTGCATGCCCTATTATTATAAAACTCATACCCATAGCTTGTGGAGAAGCCATGGATTAAAGTGTGATCGACAGCCTGGGCAGGACGCAGTGCCAGTTCCCATTTGCTTCTCAGCAGGCTCATGTTCCAAAATAGAACAAAGGCTCTCCACTGATCCATTTCTTTCTTTTTCTTTTTTTTTTTTTAAGATTTTATTGGGGGAGGGGAGCAGACAAGTTGCTGTCCTTTTGTTCTTCAGTCTTGTGGAGTTCGTTGCTTCACTGGCCCACGTTGGTATTGTGATCATTGTGCTCTTCTTTTTTTTGTTGTTTTTTTGTTTTTTTGAGGGCAGTGTCACTGGCCCTCATATGTGGGACCCAAACCAGGGCCGCTGGCTTCCCAAGCGAGCGCTTAACCACCGCGCCACTCCGCTGGCCCGAAAAGAGAGAGAGATTTTATTTTATTTATTTTTCTTTTTTTTTTGAGGGCAGTATCACTGTCCCTCATATGTGGGATCTGAGCCGGGGCCGCTGGCTTCCCAAGCCAGCGCTTAACCACCGCGCCAGTTGGCTGGCCTCATTGTGCTCTTCTTGACTGAAGCAGATCGGTCGCCAGACATTTGACAGCGGCTCACAGCAGCCCACACTGGCTGCCGGCCGCTCACACTGGCTGCCAGCCACTCACAGTAGCTCACCGCAGCCCACTGCAGCAGGAGCTGCAGCCTATGCCATCGCTGGTGACTCACAGCAGCCCAGCTCCAGGTCGAACTGTCGTTCACCATCTTTAGCTGTAGAGGGCGCAGCATCACTCGCCCATGTGTGGTCTGAACCGGGGCCCTGCTGCTCAGAGTTGGCATCCCAAGCCAACTCTTAACCAATACTCCCGTCGGCCGGCCCATAGATCCATTTCTTAAGTCATTTGTCAATATGTTGTCCTTGAGGGCAATTTAAATTGAGTCAAATTTATTTGGTATTAGAGAGAACTCTTCTGACATCTGCCACCAATTAGGTATGTGACCACACCAATTCATGGTATCTCTTTGGACTCATTTTCCTCATCTATGCAAATGAGTACATTGGTTCATGTACTTCTTTTCACTCTGAACCCAAAGTTAAATAGAGACTGGTTGACTTTAGGTCAACTTCCTGAATGAATAGTCTATTTCTTCATAGGTTAGATAGATTAAAGGGGCAGGTACATTCCTATGAGATGTTAACTGAAGGGCATCTAAAACCAAATGAAGTGACTGCCATAGTATAGGACAAGAGTGGCCTCCCAAATTTAGAGCTTACTTTTAGGAGCTAAATGAGAAGTCTAGTGGGAATGATGGGTAGGCAGGAATAGGAAATAGACTTTTCCAAGAATGAAAATGACTTGCATGACATGTTTTCTATAGAGTACCAATGAAAGACTAGATGAATCACTTTCTAAGCTTTATGACCCAAGCATTTGAAAATAACACCCTAAGGACATCTTTATAGCTTGGTGGGAATATGTATTGTATATTCCTCATTGTAGACAAGTATGTCTTTTAGATATGATCAGCTAGGGGTTAATATATCAGCTAGGTTCATATATTTCTGTACTTCATTATTAATATTTAGTTGAACATTTGAGAAGAAATACTGTTAAAGACTGAATGTGGGCATCTTAATTTTGATGAGTAATACACAATTTGGTGGCATCTAATAGAGCCATCTAGTTGTATGGATATTGACATTTTCTCTGATCCTTGTGGATGCCACTTGAGGTTAGATTGTTCTGCATATTTACAGTGCAGTCTAAATCCAGATCACTCCATGCTATCAACCAAAGATTGTAGTCAGCTTTGTCAGCTAGTATGCCAAATTCCTGGTTGAAGTCCAGTTAGAAACAGGTTAGTCCCACAGTTGGAAATCTTAGGGTAGTGTGATTTCTTTCAATCTTTTTTATCCTACAATTCAAGTTATAGTATTTGAAACTCCATCTCAGCTTTCTCTTAAACTTCTTAAAATATATGCTCAAAATATAAAATGGCCAAGATTTTATGTTAACGAACATGTTTGGTTAACAACTTCATTTAAAAATAATCTGTAATTGCTATTATTTTGTATATACATAAATACAGCATTAAGATTTTATGTACTGGGGTTTAAGACAAGTAGTTGCTGCTTTGGAAAGAGATAGTGATTAAATTCATTCAGAAAGAGCTCCTTGAAGGTGGGTTATATTCCTCTCTCCTTTCAGGTTTAAAAAGGAAAGTACCTTTTGGTATTTCCTAAAATCTTTGGTCATAAAAAATTCATATAGAGCTGGACTATAGATTTTCATCCACAGGAAATAATGGTGATGAAGTGAAATTCTGAGAGAATCCAGGAGTGGCTTTTAACTTTTGTTCCCATTGGGTCAAGAGGGAAGTTAAGGGGACAAGAATAGTGACATGATTTGATCAAAAGCCACAAGGGACAGAGCTATTTAGTTTTAGGTGTTATGTTTTTGTGTGTGATCAGAAAAGAAACAAGGATTCTCTTTTCTTTTTAGTCTCTCACTCTTGAGTTTGAAGTGATTTCATTTAAATCTAGTGGTGGAGGTAAAATTAAATAATAGCTGCAAAAGCTTTTGGAAAAGTAAAATGTGCCATACTGGTATGATATGATATTATTTATTATGGAGGACTCATTTTGTGAAGTAAAATTTTTTAACTGGATAAACTTCTTTAAGCCTTTAGAGCTTAAAGAGCTTAAAGAGCTTGCATATTAGAGCTTAAAACTTGGAAATTCAGATTTGAAAATCTTTTGATTACAGCAAACATGTACTGTTAATGTTATAATGATGTTGAGAATGTTGGCATAAGAGGGGCTGGCCGAGTGGTGCTGTGGTTAAGCGCTGGCTTGGGAAGCCAGCGGCCCTGGTTTGGTCCCACATGTGAGGGCCAGTGACACTGCCCTCAAAAAAAAAAAAAAAAAAAAAAAGAGTATGTTGGCATAAGAAACATCTAAACCTATAGAGAATTTTTATAAGAATTTATTTGAGCCCAAACTGACAGTTACTTGGAAGTAAGATCTAAAAATGCTCACGTGAATGACAGTTTCACAGTTTCTTTTATGCATTTGAAATTAAGGAAGGAACATAGAAAAGATTACGTGAGGATGGGAGAAAGCAAGTCAGGGTTATAGAATAGTTAACAAGATTATATAATTGCTTGAGGGTGATTATTCTTATTTCAAAGGTGCACAGAAACAATGGACAGGGCTTGCTTGAGGCAAAGATAAAACTTTATTTAAAAGGTTATATGCCTATAGTGACTGCCCACCATGACCTGCCCAGTTAGGAATTTATGAGCTGATCACCCTGTGAGGTCACTTTCCAAAGAACCCCTTTTTCATCCACCAGAATAACCATATTGAGAGGGCAGGAAGTTTCATTTCCCCTTCCATCTTTTGACTTCTCTCTCTTAGAGAGAACATGGGACATATATAATAAAACTGGGTCTAGTTTTGAGTTTCTATTATGGCTTTGCATGTGGGTTGGCCTGTAAGAGTGTTCTTTTTTTTTTTTTTTCCTCTTCTCATTTGGGTTACAGCAGCATTGCAGCTCTTCTCCAACCTCTTTCCACCATCAATATAAGCTGCGGATGGCCATTGGGATCTTTCTAAAAGATAAGCTGATGTCTCATAGCACTACTTCAGTGGGTCCCTGTTTCCCATAGGGTGTATTAATGTCTACCCAAACATTGTGCCAGGTGCTCAATGTTATTTCTAGTAGAACAGCTCTCAGTGTTGTTATGGTGGGCTTGAATGAGATCTGTTAGAGGCCCAATAATGTCTCAGAGATGTTGAAACTGGGTTTTGAAGGATGAAGAAAACAGACTAACAAATAGGTGTGCTTATAGTAGGAATGGTAGAGATGGTGGGATTGACAACATGTACAAAGGAACCAGACTGTGGATCATCTAGCATGTTCAGGTGATTGTATGTCATTGAGTATTACTGGACTGAAAGGGGGATAGGGTGGCTAGGGCACTGGAAGCAGAGGCTGGTGAGATAGAAGTCAGATCATTAAGGATCTTGTATGTCAGACATATAAAATGGAAAACAATAATTAGGCGTGGCTGTACAACAAAATCATTTGTGGAGTTTGAAAGAAATATGGATTCCCGGGTCCTATCCCTGATGGACTAAATTGCATTCTCTGGTTGTAGAGCCTAGAAATCTTCATTCTAATACTCTTCAAGTGAGTCTGATATGAAGCCTAAGCTGAGAACCACTTTCTAAGAATTTTAGCACAGTGCCTGGCGTATAGTATATGCTTAATAAATGTTTGTTGCATTGAAATTCAAGTTGTGCAAATAGATTAGACCATAATGAGAAAATGCCTACTTTTAGGTGGAAGGAGGGGGAAAGAGACAGGAAATGATCAGTGAGGTAGGAGATCCAAGAAAACCACAGGAAGGATAATTTTAAGATGGAAGATGGGACATACAGTGTTGAATAGAGATAAAAGACTGAGAAAAAGTGCTGGAATTAGTGAATAGGAGGCTCTTGGGGCGAACAGTCTTTGTAGATGGCAAGAAATTAAGTAGTGAATAAATGGTGACGGAGTAGGAATTTCAACAGTATGTTACCCCTTTAAGAAGTTAATGGCAAGGAAGAAAGTAGAACAGTTATTGGATAGTAGGATCTCTCTCTCCACCTCCTCTAACCTCCCCCCTCATGTTTTCTTATTGGAATATCTTTCTCCTGACTGTTGAAATTCCCTACCCTTTGAGATCATCACTTTTTAAGGTCCTTCTCAAATGCTGCCCATACTGTGAAATTTCTTGTTCTTTCTCCCGTTTTGGTTTTCTCTTCTGGTAATTTGGCCTTCCATTTTCCACAACAACAATTTCATTCTTTCTCCATTGTTCCTAAACCAGCAGCTTCCCTTATGCTAGTAGTCCCTACCCCTTCCAGACACACTTTTAGTTCAAAACTTTGCCTCATATTTCATTGACAAAATAGAAAGTATCAGGCCAGAAAATCTTCCTTCCGACACCTAATTTCAAACTGACTTGTATCTGTACTCATTCTCATTTTTCCTTCTTGTTACAAGGACTTCTCAAGATCCTCCCCTTTTTTTGGCCATCCTCATCTTTTTTGCATTTTAAATATCCATTTTTCTACTAAATCATTTCTGTTGGCATTCAGACATGCCCTAATAACTCCTATCTTTAAAAAATCCTTCTTTGATACCCACATTCATTTCATTATCATTCAGTTTATAATATTTTCATATTTTCACTGTGAATTATTTTTTACTGAGATATAATTAACATATAATATTGTATTAGTTTTAGGTGTGCAACCTAATGATTTGATATGTGTCTGTATTGTGAAATGATTACCACAATAAGTTTAGTTAACATTCATCACACAGTTACAATTTTTTTTTTCCTTTTCTTGTGATGAGAACTTTTAAAGTCTACTCTCTTAGCAACTTTATAATATGGTGTTGTTAACTATAGTCACCATTCTGTACATTACATCCCCAGGATTTATTTATCTTATAACTGGGAAGTTCGTACCTTTTGAACGCCTTCACCCATTTTGCCCCCTCAATTGTGACTTTTTTTTTTTGACCCATAAATTATTAAGAAGTGTTTTCATTAATTTCAAGACACTGGGATATGTATTAAAATCACTTGGATATATTTTAATATCTTTGTCAAAAATTTGTTGATACTTCATGGCATTGCGTATGGTCTATTTTGGTAAAGTTTTATAAACATTTGCAAAAAACGTATTTTGCAGTTGTTGGTTATAGAATTCTATATATGTCAATTAAGTCAACTTTTTTAATTGTGTTGTTCTTATGTGTGCTTGATTTTTTTTTTTTGCCTACTTATTCTATCAGTTACTGAAAGAGGAATATTAAAATCTCCTACTACCAGAATCTTATAAATCAATAAGAAAAAGATATTTCAGTATCTTAAGAAAAAGATATTTCAGTGTTTTACAGACATTTCAACCCAATAGAAATATGGGGAAAAGGCTTGAACTTCACAAAAGAAGGTATCCAAATGGCAAACAAATTTATAAAAAGGAGTTCAATATCGTTGGGCATCAGGGATTTGCAAATGAAAATCACAGTGAATTAAATATCATCCCAACCAAAAAGGGTAAAATTAAAAGACTGATGATATCAAGTGGTAGCAAGGATGCAGGCCTCATGGAGCTCTCATACATTGCTGCTGGGAATGTCAATTGGCACACCATTTTAGAACACTATTTAGCAGTCTCTCTCTCGGTTTTTTTTTTTTTTTTTTAGAGGGCAGTATCACTGACCCTCATATATGGGATCCAAACCGGGGCCGCTGGCCTGCCGAGCCAGCTCTTAACCACCACGCCACTCGGCCGGCCCTAGCAGTCTCTTTTAAACATACACATACTCTATCAAAAAGCAAGTCCACTCCTGGGTATTTATCCAAAAGAAATGACTGTATTTGTCCACCAAAAACCAAGTAGAAGAACAAGTATAGTCAAAATTCATAAACAAACCAAATGTCCATCAATAGTAGAATAGATAAGTAAATCATGGGATATTCACACAATGGAATACTACATGGCAATAAAAATGAACAAACTACTGCTATGTCACAGTATGGATGAATTTCATAGACATAATATTGATGAAATACATACAGTATGACTATATGAAGTTTAAGAACAGGCTAAACTGATTTATGTTGATAGAGTTCAGAATAGTGTTTACATTGGAGAGGATATTAACTGGGAAGGGAGCACGGAGTCTTCTGAGGCTGTGGATATATTCTGTATCATAATTGAGGGGTTGGTTATGTGGATGTGTACATATGTAAAATTAATTGAGTATATACTTAAGATTTTTGTACTTTATTCTATGAAGTTGTATCTTAAATTGTAAATTAAACAGGCATGGCTTCCAGCTATAGTTGAGTGAGGAAATTGACAAATCCTTAACTCAAAAACAACTAGAAAGCTTGACAAAACCATTTCAACACCTCTGAAGTCAACCAAAAGGCATACAAAAACACGAGAAAAGTTTGTTTGAAAACCTGCTGAAATTCAGTAAGAACCGTAGGAGTCCCTGGCTTTCTTGCCTAGGACTATTCCTATTCTCTTCCCTTAGCTTGGCTGGCACGGAGGTTTTGTCGATGTAGGTAGGCCATGAGGACTGGCAATTTGGGTCCTATTTATTGAAGGGAGCTTACTCATTTTGGGAGTGGGTGATGCCCGTACATAGTGGTGTTGTCTGTGGAAGTGACCATCTTGGGCAGTGGCTGAGGGAGTGAGCCACTGAATTTACTAGACTGAGGGGTGGTTTTGGTTGGGGCGAGCATACAGTGCTGGCTGAGGCTACATGCGTACACAGAGTAGTTGAGAAGACCCAAGAGAAAGTAAAAGCCAGGGCAGACTTGAAACTGTCCTGAACTTTGAATGTGCTACCCTACCTCACATACAGACACAAGAACAGAGTATAAAAAGCCTTACCAACTTCAGCTGTTGGAGTATAACCCCTATCTAAGCCATGCAGATATAGAGGTAACCCCTTAGGAAACAGGTTTAAACATAAAAACAAGCAATAGAAAGGTAATGAGCTGAGGCATAAGTGGCTGCACACTTTGGGGGAGATAGATTTCACAGATTTAGTCCAGGCATGTTAGTAAGCCAGGAAACAAAGAAGGAAGCAAACAGTAGTAACTACAACTTTCATGGGTAAAATAAATCAGAATCTAGAGTTGCTACAATAAATTATTTAACATAAGATTTCAACAGAAAAATCATGAGACATGAAAAGAAATAGGAAAGTGTGACCCATATTTAGGAAAAAAATAAGTCAAAAGAATCTCCAAGTGTCCCTAGATGCTGGATTTAGCAGACAATAGGTCTTCAAAGTAGCTATCATAAGTGTGTTCAAAGAACCAAGGGAAAACATGTTTAAAGAATTGTTTTTAAAGTACAACAATAGAATATAAATGAAATTTTCAGTAAGGAGAGAGAAATAAAAAAGAAGCAAATGTCATCAAAGAGGATATACAGATGGCAAGTAAGGATGTGAAAAGATGTTTAAGGGAAGTGTATTAGCTTTAGGGAAGTGCAAATTAAAATAATGAGATATTACTATACTAGCAGAGTGCCTAAAATAAAAACTAGTGACTACACCACATGTTTGCAAGAATGTGGAGAAATTGGATCACTTGAATGTAGTTGGTGGGAATGTAAAATGATCCAGCTGCTCTGAAAAATAATTTGGAAATTTCTTATAAAACTAAACGTTTACCATATGATCCAGCAATTCCACTCCTACTTATATACCCATGAGAAATGAAAGCTTATTTCCACATAAAAACTTGTACATGAATATCCATTGCAACATTATTCATAATTGCCACAAAGTGGAAACAACACAATATCCATCAACTAACTGATGAATGGATAAACAAAGGTGGTATGTCTATACAATGGAAAATTATTTGGCCATAAAAAGAAATTAAAAAATGGATACATGCCACAACACTGAAAGCATTATACTAAGTGAAAGAAGCCGTCATAAAACACCACATTATATCATTCCATTTATATGAAATATACAGAATAGGCAAATCTGTAAAGACAGAAAGTAGATTAGTCATTGCCTAGGACTAGGGAGGAGTTTGGGGGACAAAGAGAGTGACTGCTACTGGGTACGGGATAATGAAAGTGTTCTAAAATAGATTGTGATGATGGTTAACAACATGTGAATATAATAAAAACCATTTCATTATATCTCAAAAAGTTATTTAAAAGATTTTTAAATAATTTTAGCAAAATCCATATACAAAAATCAGTTGTATTTCTGTATGATAGCTTGCAATGAACAAGCAAAAATGAAATTAAAATAATTTCATTCACAATGGCATCAAAAGTCTAAAATCCTTAGTAATAAATTTAACCAAAAAAGTGAACAACTTGTACATTAAAACTTATAGAACGATGCTGAAAGAAGTTAAAGAAGAAATTAAAGATCTAACTAAATGGAGAGACAGCCTGTGTTCAGGGATGGGAAAACTCAATATTGTCAAGATGGGTTCTTTCTCTCACTTGATCTATAAATTCAGCCCGTTATCTAAATCAGCAGACTTTTTTTTTTCTCTTTAGAGTTTGATAAGCTGATCCTAAAATTTACATGGAAACCCATAGGACCTAGAAAAAACGCAGCAATTTTAGAAAAAGAGAACGAAGTGGGACTTATACTCCCTGATTTCAAAACCTACTATAAAGCCATATTTACCAAGGCCTCGTGGTCATGGGTTCTTGCTGCAAGTACAGGCGTATATATCAGTGGAACAGAAGTTATCATCCACAACTAAATCTGTGTGTGTGTGTGTGTGTGTGTGTGTGTGTGTATATATATATAAATATATATATATAGTCAGTTGATTTTCAAAAGAGCTACATCCTTGATTCAAGATTTTTCTGCTTGGAAAAGTCCCAGTGTCAAAACAGTGTCTCACAGTGTGCTGCAGTATTAGCTCAGGCTGCATTGCAATCAAGCCAGCTAATGCGTCACTGTCAGCCGAATAAACTGCTACGTCACCTCTGGTGCTTGGCATGTTTCAATGCTGGGATCATTGTGGGCTTCTAGTTGGATTTTGTGCCAGGTATGTGTCTACATTGGACACTGTTCATGGTGGATTAAAATGGGGATGCTTTGAATTTGGAGGAATGAATGAATGTGGCTTTTTATTTCTTGTGTTCTACCATTACAGAAGGATTGTGAGCAGCATCCATAAAAGATTAGAAACTCTAGCTTTGTTTTTGGATCTGGGTCTGCTGTGTTAGTGTTTAGTTGTTGTAGAAAGAAAGTACAAACTCAGTTACTGAGTGTGTCTCTTTGGTATGTTTTTCTGATACAGTTGAGTGCAAAATAGCTTGCTTTATTGTATACTCAATGCTTTATTTGGTGTTTGAATGTTCAACTTATATAGTAAAAGCAGAGAGTGATTCTCTTTCAGGAGCTGCCTACACCTGGAGACACTTAGATGTGTGTAAGATTGAGCTCCTCCTACATCTGTGGTCACTGTAATTGTTCTAGACAAAGGCCTCAGTACTCTATTTTGAGACATGTTATTCTGAAGAGACGTGAAGATAGGAGGGAGCCTCTGTATCAGCTTGGTTCTTTAAAGGAAAAAGTAAACTTGACTAACTTTATCAGACATTGGCATAGTATAAAAGGAATGGTGCAAAGTGTACAGACCAGAAAGCAGCCCAGGATTTCCATTTTCTTTTATGGCTGGTGTTCTGTTGGGTGGCCTGATAGAGTTTTTTCAGTTTGGGTCATCTGAATGTCAGGAGATCAAGGTTTGTCTTCATCATTTTATCTTCGATTTCATTGTTCATCTTTGGTCTGTGTTCCAGTCATCGTGTGCTTCTGTTTTGGAAGGTTTTCGGGGAAGGTTAATAGGTTCTTAGCATAGTTAGCATAAAATTATTAACTATTTCTATCCAGAATTTTGGTGGGAATTTTTCTATGGTGCCTAAATCAGGTTAGATATGACTCTAGTGAGTTTTTTCTCCCATTATAAGGTGGCAATATCATGAGCATCTAATTAATTAAAAGCTAAAACAGAAGTATGTTAGTATAACATCCAGCCACCATTTATTCATTTAAGTGACCTGTCTGTGGTTAGTTTGCTTTCATAACAGTAGATGTGTCCCAGGAGCCTTTCTAGCAGGGTTTTTCTTCCCTGCTTAACCTGGGTTACATCTCTGTGTCTAAAATATTTGTCTGGGTCCATTTTCCTTTCAAGGATTTTACCTACATCTTCCCTATATCCCCTTTGTACCACTTCCGTTCTTATTTTCAAGTTTCAGTGACTAAAACCTTAGATTCTGTTGTTTTAAAAAAGGTTTTGTGTATGTGTAAAGCTATTCTGGCTTAAAAAATAGAATCGTGGCTTCTACTTTACACAGGGTTCCTTATTAGTGGCATGTTTGTTTTGTCCTTTGTTCTTGTTTTCTTTACTGTCTGACCTGCTTTCCCCCTCACTCGAAGCCTGATAATCAGTATTATTTGTTTTGATTGGATCTCAGAAATTACCTACTCAGGCTGTGCTGTCTTCCTCCCTCTGGATTTCATGACCCCATTATTTTCTTGGCTTCCTTGTCCTGTAAACTTTGTCTTCTTTTTGCCCTGGGCCCTCCCTGTCATGTGCTTCTGGCAGCCAGGAGGGACTGGGAGCTTTTCTCTGGTGACTGTCAGAAGAAAGTGACCGTTGTTGAAACACATTTGCTGCAGCTAACGCAGGGCTGCTAAGATCTGTTTTTAGTTATGCAAGCGTTTATATTTCCCCTCCTCTACTTGCAGTCCCCTTGGGAAATCAGCTAATTCTAGGTGTGAGCCAAGTGTAGGGGGAAAATACGAAAAGGAGGGAAGGTGGGGAAATATGGAAATTGGAAACAAAGTAGACAAAAAGACTGTAGTTTGAGGCCCTCAGGAATACTGTAGTCTGACTGAAGCAGGGCCAAGAAGTAGGCAGAAGGCACAGTGTCTCTTGGCCTCCTGGGTTTTAAGTACTTTGCAGCAGGAGAACGAGCTGTGGCTTGTGTTTACAAGACCGAAATCCGAAGAAAAAACTTCCATTCCTTTGCCATCGTGATATGGAGGGTTCTCCAGAGGAAAATAAGGAGATGAGATATTACATGCTTCAAAGGTAAGTTTCAGGGTGCCATATCTTGGCAATATATACCCTTTAAAAAACAAAAGGCATTGCAGCTAAGCCCTGGAATTTATCAAAAAAATTTTTATGAACTTTTGTGTCTCTAAGAAACTGTCTTTTTTAAAGGTAATGAATAAAAACTCTCATATTCAATCCTGGGTTTCTAAACCTTTGTTTTACATTCAAAATTTGAACCAAAGATACCTGAGCCCATGTGTGATATTGTAGTTACATGGAAAACAAGCACCCCTGTGCAGATCCTGTGCTATTAATATTATTTCGTTAAGTGATCTCACTCAATCTGTGCCAAATTTGCCTACTTGATTTGGATGGTTGTTCAAGAATGAAGTCTCTTCAGCTATCGTGAAGGAAGATACCGATTGTGTAGTATGTAGCATCTCTGTGGAAGGGAGTTTTGCAGAAGACACGTTTAGAATGTGTGTCTAGGGCCAGGAGAGGTACCTGCTGAATTGTCCTGGCATGTGACAGTGGGTAGCCAGACTGGAGTTGTTCAGGGTGCCCACCAGGCTCTCTTATCCTGGGATCTACCTTCTTCCTGCTGTTAGAACTTAGGCTGAGGAGGAAATGAGTCAGAACTTCTTCAGGCCACTTGCAGTCTGTGCCACTCACAGAGGATTGACATAAAAGACCTGGAAAACTTGCTTGATAGCGGTACTTAAGGATCCCTTTATTATCTTCTTTGGTTGCTTGGTTTTGCAATCTTGAGAGTTTTCTTATTTTTGAAAAACATGACATGAAAATTAAACTGAACTTTGACCAAAAAACAGAAAACAGACCAAAAAACACCAAACTAACAAAATTAGTCTTTAGAATAATCATCCTTTCCTTTTCCTTTTCACTTGACCTCTTCCATCCACCCTTTTGGGAACAAACCAAGCAAAACTTCCACTGAGAGTCAAATAAGTAAAGAGCAACTGATATATTACACACACACACACACACACACACACACACACACACACACACACTCACACACGTATGTATATATCTACATATATAATCAAAATGATTTATATATGTATATATAACAAACATTTATATATAACATTGTTTTATATATGTAAAGCAAACATATTTAGTTATATATACTGTATTTATTATACACAGAGTTTTATTGTTTTTCTGTGGTTAAATACATCAGGTGATCTGTCCATTTTTTCCAAAAACGCACTCCTCCTGGAACTTTCTAGTTTGAACAATTATCTAGGGAATTCACTATCCTTCTATGTTGGATCCCCTGTTTCTTGCATCCCTTGTCTTCCTTTTTCATGGTTTACTCCATCCTTTTGGAAGACAGCATTCTCTTACTAGCTTCCCAAGAACATGTAGGTTGAGAGGTAAAGATTTTAAGATCCATTCAATTTCAAAACTATTGATTAAGTCTTACGACCAATTCCTTTCCCACCTTAATTTCATCAATATAGACTTTGCTGTTCTTTTCATTTATACTCAGGCAGCTCCTTATTGATTCTAGGGTTATATCTTTTCTATCTCTTTTACTCCCTCCCTAAATAACTGAAAGCTGATCTCTGAGGAGTGTGAGTGTGTGTGTGTGTGTGTGTGTGTGTGTGTGTGTGTGTTTGTGGTGTGGGTACGTGATTAACTTTAGGTGTATAGAATTATATAATCATAATCCATTGTCATGGCACACTCATTGGTCTGTGTGTGGCCCATTATTATTTATTTATTTGGCTAGTTATTTAGTTATTTTTTAAAATAATGTAGAAAGAATTTGAAAACCTACCACCTAAAATAAAAGTAGGTCCTTGAAGGGGAGGGGAGTTGTCACTTTGTGAGGGGTGAAAAGTATAACTATTGCATTGTTTTGTACACCTGAAACTAATAAAAAAAAAAGTTGCTAAGAGAAATAAATTGTAGTGGTGATCATTTCACAGTATATACATACATCAAATCATTATTTGTACAAAAAAAAAAAAAAGTAGGCCCTTGAACATCCCCTGCATCTAACCATATAGTCTCTCCCTGTCTCCCCCAACCCAAATAATCATTTTCCTTAGACACATGTTCATCACATTCTTTTGTTTTCCTGTTTACATAGTTTTATTGTAATCTTAAAAGTATGTGTATTTTAGTTGTTTTTAACTTTATGATCTGCTTTTAATTTTATAATCTGTATATACTCTGCTGTATATAATGTATTTCAACTTACTGTATATTAATTGTATATCTAAGCATTTGACTAAGGTCTCCTATTTAATAATTTGTGTGCAGAATCTTTTGTTTTCTATGTAAATGATCATATCATTCACAAAAAATGACAGTTCCTCCTTTGCAATTCCAATGCTTCTAATTTTTTTTCCCCCATTTTATTGCACTTGCTAGGAAATCTGAGTTTTTTCCATTTATGGATTTTCTAAACTTAAACCATCCTTGGACCAATACCTTACTATTTAGAATATTTTGTTCAGGGATTTTGCATATGTAGTCATGAGTAAAATGGACCTGGCTTTTTACCTAACATCTGTGTCTAGTTTTGGTATCAGTTTTACTCTAGCTGGGGAGATTTACTTCCTTTTCTATTGTCTGGAAGTTTGTTAGACTACTGCCCTTGAAAGCTTGATAGAACCTATCTTTTCAAACCACCTGGACCTGGTATTTTCTTTGTAGGAAGATTTTAATCATACTCTTTTATTTTGAAAAGATATATTACTGCAGTGTTAAGGTTAGAGTGTAGGAGAAAGGAAGAAAAGATAGGAATAGAAGAAAACAGCTGTCTATGAAACAGTGTATAAAGGGTCTTATTTATATCCATTATTTCATTTAATCCTCAAAATACCCTTTCAGAGGGTCTATCAGTTAAGCTCCAGCCAAGGAAAGAGAAGCTGCTTTCGATATTATAAACAGGTCATTCAGTAGTAAGAATTGGTTACTTAGGTGTTAGAAGAATAAAAGAACAAGAAAGGGATGCTGAGGTAACCCAGAGTTAATACCTGTAGAAAGCAGTTACCATCTCTCAGACTGGGAGAACAAAAAGGAAATGGTAGGAGCTTGGAGGAGGACCCCTAAGGGCTGGTGGTGCTTAGACCTCTGGGAGTAAGCTTTGAGTAGCTGGTGCTCAGATCCCTGAGGAGAGCTGGCCTGACAGGTGATTGATGGGCCCAGGCAGCATAGCCCAGAGGATGAGGAACATGACAAGGCAGCATTCTGACTGCCAAGAAGCCACAACCTGCTCTACCTTGTACCTCTGAGGGAATGCATTGAGGCTCCTCCCGGAAGTGTCGAAAGATGCTAGAAGCTGAAATGAGCTCTCTGTTACTGAGGAGCAATGTTGATAATAGCTACAAAACAAGAAAGAAGTCTCTCTTCTTACCCTTCTCTCTTCCCACTGACAGAAATGAACAGTTTTGCACAGGCTTAGCCCTGTTGTCACAGAGCAGAACATAAAAGGGTGGGCTTGGAGCAGAGAGACAGTAAGTGAATAACCAGAACAGTGGATACTATGCATATTTTTCAGAGAGAAAACTAAAGCTGAGCAAGGTTAAATTATTTGCTAAAAATCATTGGAGCTATTAAGTGGACAGATCTGGAATTTAAACTCAGGCTGCTGCTTTATTTCATCTAATCTAAAGCACCATTGACTGTAGAAGCATTGTTATTGTCTGTACCACTGAGGAAAAAAAGTGCTGCCAATTAAACAAATCACACCATCAGTTGTAAGATACATAGCAATTTCAGAGATTTTTTTTTTTTTTTTAGGTGAAAAAGGGAGGAATCTCAAAATCAATGAAATATGGTATATTATGCTGCCTTGTAAAGAATTTGGTTTTGGAATTATTGATTTTGAAACGCTATGGGATACACAAGTAAAACATTTAGTAGGCAGTTAAAATGTGCAGTTATCTATACAGCTCATTACAAAGATGGGAGCTGTAGGTGGAAAGGTGAAGGTCATCCATATGCCAGAATCATGGTCCAGAAACAGTCTTGCTAAGGTGTTTTTAGTTTTAACAGTCTCTTTGAGTCTTTTACACTATCTCATTTCATTCCAATCTTTGCCTATCTCTTTGTGATGGCATTTGTTATTATTTATTATTATTAATATCATTTATTATTCAGGAACACTTATTTTTCCTTAAATTTCCACATGCAAAGATTGTTCTTTTTCATCTCTTTTTATGGCAGAGTAGTATTCCATTGTGTATATATACCACATCTTCTTCATCCAATCATCTGTTGAAGGACACTGGTTGTTTCTGTGTCTTGGCCACCGTAAATAAAGCTGCAGTGAATATCGGCGCATATATATCTTTACAGATAAATGTTTTCAGATTTTTGGAGTAGATACCCAGGAGAGGGATTGCTGGGTCACATGGTAATTCTATTCTTAATTTTTTGAGGAACCCCCGCACTGCCTTCCTTAGCAGCTGTGCCAACGTGCATTCCCACCAGCTGTGTATAAAGGTTCCTTTTTCTCCACAGCGTCTCAAACACTTGTTATTATTTGTCTTGTTGATGATAGCCATTCGAACTGGTGTGAGGTGATAACACACAACATGATCGATAGAGGATGTATTACAGAACTGTGCACTTGAAACCTATGTACGTTTACTAACAATTGTCACCCCAATAAACTTTAATTTAAAAAAATGGTCAAGCCACAACTCTTTTGCAAAAAAAAAAAAAACCAAGCTCGTTCTTTTCTTCTCTCTTCTATTTACAAAGTATGTAGTCTGCCAGCGTGCCTCACGGGTACAGTTGGAAGTGCTGTTTAGAAGGATCTCCAGGGAAGATAGATGGTGTGAAGAAATCCTATTGATAGACTTCCATGGTTTCTCTACTTTTATAGGTCCAGCATGTCTGGCTTGCACCTAGTAAAGCAAGGTCGAGACCGAAAGAAAATAGACTCACAGCGAGATTTCACTGTAGCTTCTCCAGCGGAATTTGTTACTCGTTTTGGGGGGAATAAAGTGATTGAAAAGGTAAGTTATAACTCAAGTTAATAAGCTATAAATTATTTTTTCAAAGTACATGAGATTTAGTGCATAGATTTGTTGTCTTGATTTGTTCAAAACCGATATTTAGACTTTCAGAGACCTTGCATCTTTGTGAAAAATTATCCCTTCTGCCTCCCTAGCATCCAATTAAATAGTATTACTATTTTCTGTACGATGTATTAAACACTGATAATTTAGTCACAGCTAATTAAGAAGATGAAGCAATGCTCATAAAGTTCTCTTTAAAAGGTCTTATGAATTTACAGGGTTGGGCTGCACTGATTTGAGACAGTATAAGAAATTGATGAGCTTGTGGGGCGGTGTCAGGAGAGGATGTCATAGCATTGGATTTAGAGCTAAGGGAGTAGAGGATTTCAGAACAGAAAGCTTAAGCAATTTGATACACTGTGACTTACTAGCATCCACCAAGTATTTGAGTTGTTTAGAGAGTGTATACCACATGAAATACTGAGAGAGATTACAAATATTTCTAAATGTCAGCATAATTCTGTGTCACTTTTATCTAAACCATGTCAGAGCTGAGAGGACGATTTGGCTGAAATAGTTTGCAGCGACTAAAACATTAAAGTGTGGGAACCTATAAGTATTGCTTCAGTGATGTCCTTCTGTTAGTCTTCCAACCAGTTATCCTTGGCATGATTGCAAGACAGGTTTGTTTATAGAGAAGTCTCAGGATCATTGATTCTCCTACTCTTTTTCTTGTGACCATTTGTTCTGAGGCAGTCTCTCCAACTCTAAGGCATTTGGGGTTCAGCATTTTGGAGGAAAGTGATGGTTGGTGCCAGGGTTCCTATACATATTCAGGATTCTGTGCCTTGTTTTACTACAACGGAATACTGCATAACACTGCGCTGTTTAGTCTTCCCTGTTCTTTATTCGATAGTACATCATCCCTCTGAAGTTTATCTTCTGTTCCTTAGTAATTGGTATGATAGGATAATTCACAAACTCACAAGATTTCAGTAATTGTGATTTCTTTTTTCCTTTCAAGAAATGAAGTTAGAAAGGAGTAAGTTTTAATTGGCATGTATTAAAGTATTTCCTCAACTGACATTTAAAAATATCCCTTGATCATGTGGGAGCTGGTTCCTAACTGCCTAGACCAGCAATACAAATTCTTATTGAAAACCTGACTTTTCAGAGAAAAATAGATCTACAAAATCATCTCATCTCTGTTCCTCCATCATTGCTTGCCCTGTCTACTTTTCTTTCCAATTGCCGCCCCCTCCCCCCAGGTTCTTATTGCCAACAATGGCATTGCAGCAGTGAAATGCATGCGATCTATCCGTCGGTGGTCTTATGAGATGTTTCGAAATGAACGTGCAATCCGATTTGTTGTCATGGTCACACCTGAAGACCTTAAAGCCAATGCAGGTGAGTTATTAGCATTAAGAAAGCATCACCCTTGAGAATAAAACGTTGAACAGCACAGCCTCTAAGTAGGAGAATGGTAGCTTAGGGGGATTCCCAGACCTAAGCATTTTTAATGAAATCCTTTGAGAAAGATATCTCTTTTAAAAAGTGTTAAATCTAGACATATACTAGTGATTGTGATATACAGAGGGTGCCAAAAAAATGTATACACATTTGAAGAAAGAAAAACTGGATTAAAATTATAATACTCAATACGCGTACATACCGATAACAAAAGATGAATACAAGTCATGTTTGACTTCTGCAATTACAAGAGTTGCTCCAAGTGGTTACCATCAGCGTCCAGACACTTCTGATTACAGCAAACTGCCCCTTGAGCAATGTTGACCAAAGCGTCCACTTGTATACAGTTTTTTGGGCACCCCCAGTATTTAATCTCAATATAGACTCCTGTGTTCTAAGTAGAAATAGGTAGAAATTTAACCAAAGTGTTCATTTGGGTTTTCAGGTGTATGGCTTTTCAGTGTCAAATATTTGCCAGGCCACATACTTTAGCATGTGTAAGTGGAAAGGCTTGGAAGGAAATACTATTTCCCTTATGAGCCACACTGAATTTTAGAGGATCTTAGGGTTAAGATCCTTTTTCCCCTCCTCCTGACGGAAAGAACTCTTGGGAGCCAAGTGTGTTTCACTCTGCAAGCTCTTCTGCATGTTCTCTTTACTCAGAATGGTCCTGCATCTGAGAGTTGTAGATAAAGACTGTTGGTATAGCTGAGAGGTTTTGGCTAGTGTTTCCCCTCCATACGTTTTATGATTCAAGTATAATCTCTAAGGTAGAGTACTCACAGATATCATTACCCCCCCCCCTTTTTTTTTAGAGGGTAGTGTCACTGGCCCTCATCTGTGGGATCCGAACCCGGGCTGCTGGCGTCCCAAGCCAACTCTTAACCACCGCGCCACTCGGCTGGCCCTACCTAATTAGCTCTTTAAATAGCTATCTTTTAAAACCCATTTTGATCTTTATATGCTCTCTTTATGTAGAGACAATGATGTTAAGTCTATTCCTAAGGAATAAGGGTTATTATGTTATCTTATTTAGAAATAAAGAAGGCACTGATTTATTGGAAAGTAGATTTATGACCTGATACCATTTATAGTTACCCTTTAACACCTCTTAGCCACTTTTCGTATCTGTAAAAGGAAGATCATAATGTCTAGTTCCCTGGTAGTTGTAAAGATGAAATTGTCTATAATAAATGTAAACTACCTTGTATGATTTCTTTTTCTTTGTCGTGCTCCTATTAATTCATTTATTCATTCACTCAGTGAACGTGGAGGCCCACAGTTGAATAACATGCAACCTTGCTATAGGAAACAAGTAATTTCAATACATTGAGGTTACAGTTATAATAGAAATATGCACAGGGTACTATAGAATACGGAGATGAGACATCTTAACTCTTCCCCTGCTCTTGGGGACAGGGTTAAGAGAAAGCTTTCTCAAGGTGTTATGCATGTGTAGCCAAGATTGAGTAAGAATTAGGGAAGCCATTAGGAGGAAAACAAAAGTGTCCCATTGAGAAAGAACAGTGTATATGCAAATGTTTGAAGGTCTGGCACAGTAGTTTTCTGGAAATTATGGGTGGCTTGTTATAAGTACAAAATGTGATTTAGTATTTGTCAAGGAGGGCCTTGTTTTACAGTCTCAAGAACATAAACTTTATTTGTGTGTGTGTGTGTGTGTGTGTGTGTGTGTGTGTGTCATGGATATTAAAGGATTTGCATTTTAAATGGATTAGTTGTTGTTTTTAACAATTCAAAAGTAGAAGAGTACAATAAACGCCCTCCCATCTTCCTGTCATCCAGCATCAATAATCATCAGTTCATGGCCAGTCTTTTTTTTTTCTTTTTTTTAAAGATTTTATTGGGGAATTGTGGGGAGGGGAGCAGTGCTGGGAAACTGGGGAAGGGGAACAGACAAGTTGCTGTCCTTTTGTTCTTCAATATAGTTGTGGAGGACATTGCTTCACTGGCCCATGTTGGTATCATCATTGTGCTCTTCTCAGGTGAGGCAGATTGGTTGCCGGCCTCTGGACACACTGGCTGCCAGCCACTCACTGTAGCCTATGGCAGCCCAGGAGCTGGAGCTATGCCGTTCCAGGGATTCATGGTAGCCCAGCTCCAGGTGGAGCTGTTGTTCACCATATTAGCTGTAAGGGCAGTGTCACTGGCCCTCATATATGGGATCTGAACCGGGGCCACTAGCGTCCCAAGCCAGCTCTTAACCAACGCACCACTCAGCCGGCCCATGGCCAGTCTTATTTCATCTATAGTTTTACCTCCTCTGTCCTCCATATACAATTTCTGAAGCGATTCCTAGACATTATTTTATTTGTAAATATTTCAGCATGTGTCTCTAAATGATACTTTTCAAAAAAAGATTTTATTGGGGAATTGGGGGAGGGGAACAGACAAGTTGCTGTCCTTTTGTTCTTCAGTCTAGTTATGGAGGACATTGCTTCACTGGCCCATGTTAGTATCATCATTGCGCTCTTCCTGGGTGAGGCAGATTGGTCGCTGGCCTCTGGACGGCTGCTCATGGTGGCTCTTGGCAGTTCACACCAGCTGCCGGCCACTCATGCTGGCTGCCGGCCTCTCACTGTAGCCTATGGCAGCCCACTGCAGCAGGGGCTGCAGCTATGCTGTCGACCGGCGACTCACAGCAGTCCAGCTCCAGGTTGAGCTGTTGTTCACCCTCTTAGTGTAGAGGGCAGTGTCACTGGCCCTCATATGTGGGATCCAAACTGGGGCCCTGCTGCTCAGAGCCGGCATCCCAAGCCAGTTCTTAACCTGTGCACCACTCAGCCAGCCCTAAATGATACATTTCTTAACATGAATAATTAGATGGATGATTCAGGTAGCATCTTGGAAGATCCATTGGTAGAAGGCAATACTAGAGGGTATGACAAGGCTGAAAATAGAGAAGAAAGGGTTCATTTAGAGAGATTTAGGAGGTATAATTTACAAGATTTGGTGATAGAGAAAAGAATTAATAATTACTGTTGGGTTTCTAATTTGGTTGACTAAGCCGATGCTAGTACCATCAACTAGGGCAAAATAATAGGTAATATCATAAGAAGAGCAAAATTTTTTAGGGCAGGTTAGGTTTGGAGTGCTGTGGTACAAGCAGAATCTATAAATCCTACAAAAAATTGAGTATATCCTTCCAGAATTTAGAAATAATGAAAGGAGATTAAGAGTATAATATGTGGTGTTTGACACTACCTCCTGAGAGAGCATATACAAAGTGAGAAGAGGGCTAAGGATGAAATTTTATAAAAGACTAGAATTTAGGGATAGATTCCGGAAGATGGGTCCATAGACAATGCTGAGAAGAAATGATCAGAAAGATTGAAGAAACAAGAGAAAAGCAAAGAGAAAAGACAATTTCAATAAAGAAGGGTCAAATGTATTATCATCCAATAAAATAGGAATAGAAACCAGTCCAGCAATTAGGAAATCATTGCAAGTATAGTTTAAGTACAACAATATGAGTATTGTTAATATAGGCTAATATAGGATTTTAAGGAATGAATGGGAAGTGACATGGAGGTAGCCAATGTGGACAAGTTTTTTAAGAATTTGCATAACAAGGTAAGTAGAAAAGGCAGTAACTAAAGAGAAATTCGGGGTCAAGAAAGGATTTTAATTTTTCAGGCTGAAAGACACTTGGGAATGTTTGTAGTCTGAGAGGAAGGAGCCACAATGGGGAGAATCAGGAGGGATATCTCAGCTGCAGAGTTTCCCCGTAAGGAGTGAAGGGTCCCAGCTTCATACTGGGGTCCCCAGTCCAGATTACCAATGCCAGGAAGAGGAGCTTTACAACTGGTTGTGACAATTAGTGAAGATTCCATCTGTATGGATGAGATGGAATGGCTGCTCAAAACCCAGGCATCCTCTCAAAGGGCCTGCACACAGACTCACTCGCTGGCAGGCACTCACCTTGGGCTCCAGTGGAGGGACAGTGGCTTGAGAGGTTCCAGAGACATACAAGGTGAAACTGAGTTGTGTGACTTCAGGGCAAGGGCTGGAGGAACAGCCATTTCTCTTGTGTTGAGCCCTCTCACACAGCTGGCAGGTGGGTCCCATCTTTTGTGTGTTGAGATCCAACACACAAGGCCAAATCTGAATCTGCCTGGTGCACTCTACGTGCTCCACCCTGATGACTCCCTGAGGCCCTGCCCCACCAATTTGCACACTGCCAAAGGCTCTTTCATCAGCTGGCAGCCAGCCTTGGCCCGTGCTATAGTATTTCTTTAAAAACTCAAACATCTGCATGCCCCAGATGGGCAGCGCTTGCCTTGTGTGCCCTGTGTCTTTTGTTGAGTGGCCCCAGACTCAGCACTGGTGCCAAAACTGAATTCGCATTAACCTGGTGAACATCACTTTGCCCTGCCCTGGTGACTTCCTGAGACCCCACCTCACCCAACTGCCCAAGGCTCTTTTAGTGACTCAGCCTATGGGCAGCCAGCAGGTGGCAGCAGGCCTCAGAGTGCCCTGTGCGTTTTGTTCAGCTGCTTCAGGCCCAGTACTGGTGGCAGCTGGCTTTGGTTCGCAGTATGGCCTCTCCCATGCAACTCCAGATCCAGCACAGTTAGCTACCAACCACAGATCTCTTTATAGTTCCTACCAGGTAACCCTGGGTAGGTCACAGGCAGTGGTTGACCTTGGCTTGTACCAGTACCCCTCCCAAGAGACCCAGAATCAACATACGTGATGGTAGGCTTCAGACCGCAAGAGAACACCAGCCAATTAGACCCACAAGTGGCACACCCAACGGGTTGTCTTGGCATGCACCAAAGCCCACTGGGACGAATCCCGCTTTGTGGGGCCAGCCCCCATACAGCAGCTCCTATGCTGTGGTCATGGCTAATCCACACAGCCACTCAATCCACTCACTAACTTGCCAACAGCAATGAAGGCTGAACTACAACAGAAGGGTACACAACCCACACAAGGGACACTTTTGGAGCACCTGGCTCAGGTGATCAGGCAGACTGCTGCTGGGCCACACAGGACATCTACTATATAAGGCCACCCTGCCAAGACTGGGAGATGTAGCAGATCTACATAATATATAGAAACAAACAGAGAGGCAGCCAACATGAGGAGACAAGTCCAAAATGAAAGAACTGGAGAAAACACCAGAAAGAGAACTAAATGAAATAGAGGCAAGCAATCTACCAGATACACAGTTCTAACCACTGGTTATAAGGATGCTCAAGGAACTTAGTGACAACTTCAACAAAGAAATAATAAGCATAAAAAAGGACAGAAAGCATAAAGAACCAGGCAGAAATGACAAATACAATAACTGAGTTGAAGTGTACACTAGAAGGAATCAACAGCAGATTAGATGAAGCAGACAATCAAATAAGCAGTTTGGAAGACAAGGAAAGACAGGAAAAGGAAACAAGAATCCAAGAAAATGAGGATAGTTTAAGGGACAACATCAAGTGTAACAATATTCACATAATTGGGTTACCAGAAAGAGAAGAGAGAGGGATTGAAAACCTATTTGAAGAAATAATGAATGAAAACTTCTCTAACCTGGCAAAAGAAATAGACATACACATTCAGGGAATGTAGAGAGTCCCAAACAAGATGAGTCCAAAGAGGTCCACACCAAGACACATCATAATAAAAATGCCAAAGGTTAAAGACAAATAGAGGATCTTAAAGGCAGCAATAGAAAGGCAGTTAGTTACCTACAAGGGTGCTCACATAGGAGTTGTCAGCTGATTTCTCAAGGAGATACCTTGCAGACCAGAAGGTATTGGTATGAAATATTCAACTTCATGAAAAGTGAGGATCCACGGCCACGACTGTTTTACCCAACAAGGCTATCATTTAAAATTGAAGGAGAGAGAGAGTTTCCTAGCCAAGAAAATGCCAAATCAGTATAACAAGAAATGTTAAATGGACTTCTTTAAGGAGAGGGGGGATGGAAGGAAGAACATAAAAATGAATAATAAAATGGCAATAACTATATACCTATCAATAATCACTTCAAATATAAATGGATTAAATACTCCAATCAAAAGACATAGGGTGGGGGCTCCCGGTTAGCTCAGGTGGTTAGAGCGCAGTCTCATAACACCAAGGGTGCTGGTTCAATTCCGACATGAACCGAGGAGCTGTGTCCTCCACAACTAGATTAGAGACAATTACTTGACTTGGAGTTAATGGGTCCTGGAAAAATACCCTCCACAACTAGATTGAAGCAACTACTTGGCTTGGAGCTGATAGGTCCTGGAAAAACATACTGTTCCCCAATAAAATTTCTTTAAAAAAATGACATAGGATGACTGAATTGATAAGAGAAGAAGACCCATACATACACTTTCTACAACCCAGTTTAGGTTGAAAGACACAGACTGAAAGTAAAGCAATGGGAAAAGTTATTTCATGTAAATGGAAACGAAAATAGCTGGGGTAGCAATACTTATATCAGATAAAATAGACTTTAAAACCAAAGCTATAATAGGAGATGAAGAAGGACATTCCATAATAAAGGAATCAGCCCAACAAGAAGATAAAACTCTTGTAAACATTTGTGCACCCAACATAGGAATACCTATATGTATAAAACAAATTTTCACAGACATAAGGGGAGAAATCAACAGTAATGCAGTCATAGTAGGGGACTTTAGCATTCCATTGATATCAATGGATAGTTTTCCAGATAGAAATCAACCAGGAAACAGCAGCCTTAAATGACACATTAGACCAGATGGATTTAATTGATATTTCTAGAGCATTTCACTCTAAAGCAGTAGAATATACATTCTTTTCAAGTGCACATGGAACATTTTCCAAGATAGACCGTATGTTGGGCCACAAAACAAGTCTCAATAAATTTAAGGAGATTGGAATCATATCAGGCATCCTCTCTGACCACAATGGTATGAAACTGGAAATCAATTACAAGAGAAAAACTGAAAAACACATAAACACATGGAGGCTAAATAACATGCTTCTAATAATGAATGAGTCAACAACGAGACCAAGGAAGAAATCAAAAGATACCTGAGACAAATGCAAATGAAAACACAACAACCCAAAATTTATGGGACCCAGTGAAAGCAGTCCTAAGAGGGAAATTCATAGCAATAAGGTCTACTTTAAGAAACAAGAAAAGTCTCAAATAAACAATCTACCCTTACACCTAAAGGAACTAGAGAAAGAAAAACAAACAAAACCGAAAGTGAATAGAAGGAAGGAAATAATAAAGATCACAACAGAGATAATAAGTAAAGTCTTAAAAAACAATACCAAAGACCAATGAAGATGAAGCAAGGAACTGGTTCTTTGAAAAGATAAACAAAATGGATAAACTTTTAGCCAGACTCATCAAGAAAAAAAGAGCTAAATAACTAAAATCGAAATGAAAGAGAAGTGACAACTGACACCACAGAAATACAAAAGATTATAAGAAAATACTATGAACAGGGCTGGCCGAGTGGCGCGGTGGTTAAGCGCTGGCTTAGGAAGCCAGCGGCCCCGGTTCAGTCCCACATGTGAGGGCCAGTGACACTACCCTCAAAAAAAAAAAAAAAAATAGAATACTATGAACAATTATATGCCAGCAAATTAGACAATCTGGAAGAAATGGATAAATTCCTAAGAAACATACAATCTTTTAAGACTGAATCAAAAAGAAACAGAAAATCTGAACAGACCAATTACTACTAATGAAATCGAATCAGTAATCAGAAAACTGCCAATAAACAAAAATCCTGGACTAGATGGCTTCACTGGTGAATTTTACCAAACATTCAAAGGAGAATTAACACCAATCCTCAAACTATTCCAAAAATTCAAGAGGAGAGCGGTCTCCTAAGCTCATTTTACGAGGCCACCATTATTCTAATACTAAATATAGACAAAGACATTATAAAAAGAAAATTATAGGCCAACATCTCTGATGCACATAGATACAAAAATCTTCAACAAAGTATTAGCAAGCCAAATTCTGCAACACATTAAAAAGATCGTACACCATGATCAAGTGGGATTTATTTTAGGATGCAAGGTTGGTTCAATATCTGCAAATCAATTAACATGATAAGCCACATAAACAAAAGTTGAAGGATAAAAGTCATGATCATATCAGTAGATGCAGAAAAAATGTTTGACAAAATCCAGCATCCATTTATGATAAAAACTGTCAGCAAAGTGGGAATACAGGGAACATACCTCAACATAATAAAGGGAATATATGAAAAACCCACAGCTAACATTATACTCAATGGGGAAAAGCATTTTCCTTAAGATCAGAAACAAAACATGGATATTTGTTTTCATTTAACATAATATTGAAAGTCCTAGCCACAGCAATCAAACTGAAAAGGAACTAAAAGTTATCCAAATTGAAACGAAAGAAGTAAAACTCATTATTTGCAGATGACATGATACTATATATACCGAACCCTAAAAATTCCACCAAAAATCTATTAGGACTAATGAATAAATCAGTAGAGTAGCAGGATACAAAATTAATATTCAGGGATCGGTTGCATTTTTATAAATCAATAACAAACTATCAGAAAGTAATTAAGAAAACAATCCCATTTACAATTGCACCAATAAAGTAAAATAAAATACCTAGAAATAAATTAACCAAGGAGGTAAAAATCCTCTTCTCAGAAAATTATAAGACATTAAAGAAAGAAATTGAAGATACAAATAAATGGAAACATACACTGTGCTCATGGATAGGAAGAATTAACTTTGTAAAATGTCCATACTACTCAAAACCATCTATAGATTCAGTGCAGTCCCTATCAAAATAACAATAGCATTTTTCACAGAACAAGAACAAATAATCCTAAAATTTACATGGAACCACAAAAGATCCAGAATAGCCATAGCAGTGTTAAGAAAGAAGAACAAAGTTGGTGGTATCACAATACCTGATATCAAACGTGACTAAAAGGACATAATAATCAAAACAACATGGTACTGGCATAAAAACAGACACATAGATCAGTGGAACAGAGTAGAGAGCCCAGAATAAACCCATGCATACATGGTCAATTAATTTATGACAAAAAGACAATGGGGTAAAGACAGTCTATTCAAAAAATGGTGGTGGGAAAACTGGACAGACACATGCAAAAAAATGAAAGTAGACCACCTTTGTACACCATATACAAGAATAAACTCAATATGGATTAAATGTTTAAATGCAAGGCTCCAAGCCATAAAATTCCTATAAGAAAACATAGTAAACTGTCTGACATTGCTCTTTAGTAATATTTTTTTCTGATATACCTCCTTGGGCAAGGAAAACAAAAGAAAAAAAAAGTGGGAGACATCAAACTAAAAAGTTTTTGCACAGCAAAAGAAACCATCAACAAAATGAAAAAACAAGCTATTCGAATGGGAAAAAATGTTCACCTATAATACATCCAATAAGGGGTTAATATCCAAAACTTACAAAGAATTCATACAACTTGACACCAGAAAAACAAACAATCCAATTTAAAAATGGGTAGAGGACCTGAATAGACTTTTCTCCAAAGAGGACATACAGATAACCAATAAACATATGAAAAGATGCTCAATGTCACTGATCACAGAGAAATGCAAATTTAAACCACAGTGAGATATCACCTCATGCCTGTCAGAATAGCTATTGTCAGTAGATCAACAAACAACAAGTGTTGGCAAGGATGTGGCGAAAAGGGATCCCTTCCTTGTGCACTGTTGGTGGGATTGCAAATTGGTGCACCCACTAAGAAAAACAGTATGGAGTTTCCCCAGAAATTAAAAATAGAACTACCTTGTGACCCAGCGATTCCCATTTGTGGGTATGTATCTGAAGAAATCCAAAACGGTAATTTGAAAAGATACTGCGTGCCTGTGTTCATTGCAGCATTATTTACAATAGCCAAGATATGGAAGCAACCTAAGTGCCCATTAATGGATGACTGGATAAAGAAATTGTGGTACATTTATACAATGGAGTATTACTCTGCCATAAAAAGGAATGACATTTTACCATTTGCAACAACATGGGTGGACCTAAAGGATATTATGCTAAGTGAAATTAGGCAGAGAAAGACAGATACTATATGATTTCATTTACATTCGGAATCTAAAGAACAAACTAAATGAACAAACAAAACAGAAACAGACTCATAGATACAGAGAACAAACTGATGGTTGCCAGATGGGAGGGGGATTGGAAGGCTGGGTGAAAAAGGTGAAAGGATTAAGAAGTACAAGTTGGTATTTACAAATTTGTCCTGAGGATGTAAAGTACAGCATAGGGAATATAGTCAATAATATTGTAATAAATGTATATGGCACCAGCTGGGTACTAGACTTATCAAGGGGATCACTCTGTAAATTATATAAATGTCTAACTACTGTGCTGTGTACCTAAAACTAATATAAAATAATATTGAATGTCAACTGTAATTGAAAAAAATTAGAACTCGAGAAAGGATTACAATACCAGTGGCACTGAATTAAGAAATTCTTGTTTTGGATGATTTTTCCTTTTTCTTTTTTACTAAAGTCTGTATTATGTTATTTTAATAGCTTTATTGAGTCTAATTCATATACTGTAAATGTCACTCCTTTAAGTTTCAGTAAATTCATACCATTATGCAATCACCACTGTAATCTAGTTTAGAACGCTAAATATTTTTACAATTTAAAAGATTTCAAAAAAGGAGCCTTAGATAGAAGAGTTAGTTATTAACATCAGGGCTGGGCTTCATGTTCTGAAACTGGAGGGGAATAGGCAAAATTGACAGGTTAAGGAATGGTGAGAATGGTAATAATATAGAGCACTGAACTGTTGCTGGTTGGTGACAGCAGTATCCTTGAAGACTGTGTGTGTGTGTGTGTGTGTGTGTGTGTGTGTGTGTGTGTGTGTGTGTATAGGATTTAGGTCAGGCAATAAAGTAACTTTTTTTATCTCTATCTAGAGCCACTAAACTACAGAAAAATTAGATTTGACTACCTAAAAAATAAAAATTTCTATTTAGCAAATAAAAAAAGAAACAGAAAATGTTAAAGATAAATGATAATCTGGAAAAACATGAGAAGCAGAGTTTCTACCTATAATATGAGCAAAAGGCACTCTTCCATAGAAAAACACAAATGAACAAAAAAACATGAATAGGTAATCCATAAAAGAATTAAACATATGAAAAGAGATTCAATACCAGTGGTAATCAAAGGAATGCACACCAAATCAATAGTAGGTTGGGATTTTTTTTTTTTCATTTATAGGACCAGCAAAACTTTGATGACACCTGTAGTTGAAAGTAGAGGCAATTTGGTACCCATATGGTTAATGAAAGTCTAAAGTACTTCAGTCTTCGAAAATGTACATATCCTTTGGCCCAGTAGTTTTACTTCTAGGAACATATCCTGAGGATATAATCGGACAGTAGCATCAGGATATTCATCATCACATTATTTTAATGTTTTCCAAATTATTAATAGCCTATGTGTCCATCAAGTTAGTGGTTAAATGAATTGGAAACTATACAAACATTAGACAACCATTAACATAATGATATATTAATATCAAGTCTTTATAAATAATATTTATATTATGTCATATAAATCTATAAAATATTAAATATATTTCTATGTCATAATATGGAAGATATCCATAATATATCGTTGAATTGATTAACAGTCTATGGTTTCTAGTATATCAAGGCATGACCTGGTTATTGCTGAGTGGTAGGAAATGGGTGATTTTGACATTTAAAAACCAGTATTATTACATCCTGATATATTATCTAAATTTTTTATAATTAGCATGCTTTGCCTTTTATAATCAAAGAGAACACTAAACCTAGTTTTATTTTGAACAAACTGTAGGGCCTTGTATCTTACTCTGAGTAGAATTTTCTTTTAGAAGGACTTAAAGCCTTTAAAAGTTAAGAATAAATAAAAGACATGTTAATAAATTTGGTGGAGATGGACTTGAGCAAGTTATTTAACTGCTCCAATCCATAATTTCCTATAAACTGGGTGCCAGAAATACCTATCATATGTAGGACTGTTGAGTATTAAATAAAATTATATGTATATAGTACCTATTAGTATAGTTACTGCACATTCCCGTAGCTGCTGTACTACAATTGGTGCAGGAATAGGAAGAGACATTAGGTGATAAATTTAAATGTGAATACTGAGCAAAAAAAGAAGAAAAGAAAGAAATGTAAGGAGGCAAAGAAAGTATCTTTTTAAAGTGTCTTTCAAAAACCTGTTCTCTCCAACAATCCAGATAAACCCTTTCAAACATCTAGTAGACTCCTGTATGTAACCTTTCCTGTTTGGCCAGTCTACAAACGCCCCAGACTCTATCCTCTGTCCCAGCTCTACATCAAGAAAAGGGCTTTCTCAGGCCGGCCGAGTGGTGCATTGTTTGGAAGCTGGCTTGGGACGCCAGCAGCCCCAGTTCAGATCCCACATATGAGGGCCAGTGACACTGCCCTCTACAGCTAAGATAGTGAACAACAGCTCCACCTGGAGCTGGGCTGCTGTGAGTCCCCGGGACGGCATAGCTGCAGCCCCTGCTGCAGTGGGCTGCCAAAGGCTACAGTGAGTGGCTGGCAGCCAGCGTGAGTGGCTGGCAGCCAGCGTGAGCTGCCAAGAGCCACTGTGAGCAGCCGTCCAGAGGCCGACGACCGATCTGCCTCACCCGAGAAGAGCGCAATGATGATACCAACATGGGTCAGTGAAGCAATGTCCTCCACAACTAGAGTGAAGAACAAAAGGACAGCAACTTGTCTGTTCCCCTTCCCTGATTC
This sequence comes from Aselliscus stoliczkanus, assembly GCA_033961575.1. NCBI lineage: Eukaryota > Metazoa > Chordata > Mammalia > Chiroptera > Hipposideridae > Aselliscus > Aselliscus stoliczkanus. Next base: position 21,842,386 of record CM066739.1, read on the forward strand.
CCCAACGCTGTTCCCCTCCCCCAATTCCCCAATTTAAAAAAAAATAAAAATAAATAAAAAGAAACAAAAAGGCTTTCTCAGGGTACATTGCAAGTTAAAGATAAAGGGTGTCAGGACCAGAATTTTTTCCCAGGATAGAATAATTGTACATGGGCCTCCAAATGACAAACACATTATTTTTGATATAGGGATCGTAGAGACTCTTGAGAAAGGTCACATAATGAAATGTTTGAGAACTGCAGTTTTAGTATTAGAGCTTCTGAACTATGAGATTAGTACATATTAGTGTCTGTGACTTAATAAAGTCAGAGCCTCCAAATAGATGGTCCTAGAAATTACCCCATTGATGCAGTTTGTCCTGTGGTTACCTATGATGGTACTTGTCCTTTACATAGTTTTGCTTTGCTGTAATACTTCAGAAAATAAAGCATGTGTTCTCTATTAATTTGCTTGTATTTTCAGAGTACATTAAGATGGCAGATCACTATGTGCCAGTGCCAGGAGGACCAAACAACAACAACTATGCAAATGTGGAATTAATTGTTGATATTGCTAAAAGGATCCCTGTACAAGTAAGAGATGCCAATGTGTCCTTTAAAACCAAACTTAAATGTTCATTGTAGCATTATTTACAGTAGTCAAGATAAGGAAGCAACCTAAGTGTCCATCGATAGTCCAATGGATAAAGAGGTGGTACATACTTGTATATACAATGGACTATTATTAGTCAGCCGTAGAAAAGAATGAACTGTTGCCATTTGTGACAACATGGATGGACCTAGAGGGTATCATGCCAAGTGAAATAAGTCAGATGGAGAAAAACAAATACAATATAATTTCACTTACGTATGGAATCTAAAAAACAAAATAAAACAGAAACAAACATAGACACAGAGAAAATTTTGATAGTTGCCAGATGGGAGGGATTGGGAGGATGGGTGAAAAGAGAAGGGATTAAGATGTATAAATTGCCATTTATAAAAATAGTCACAAGCATGTAAAGTACAGGGCCGGCCGAGTGGTGCATTGGTTAAGAGCTGGCTTGGGACACCAGCACCCCAGTTCGGATCCCACATAGGAGGGCCAGTGACACTGCCCTCTACAGCTAACAACAGTTCCACCTGGAGCTGGGCTGCGAGCCCCGGCGACGGGGTAGGCTGCAGCCCCTGCAGCAGTTGGCTGCCATAGGATACAGTGAGTGGCCGGCAGCCAGCGTGAGCGGCTGGCAGCCAGCGTGAGCTGCCAATAGCCACTGCGAGCAGCCGTCCAGAGGCCGGCGACCGATCTGCCTCACCCGAGAAGAGCGCAATGATGATACCAACATGGGCCAGTGAAGCAACGTCCTCTGAAACTAGACTGAAAACAAAAAGACAGCAACTTGTCTGTTCCCGTTCTCCGATTCCCCAACACTATTCCCCTCTCCCAATTCCCCAATAAAATCTTTTAAAAAAATAAATAAATAAATAAATCTTTAAAAAAAAAGAATGTAAAGTATAGCATAGGGAATATAATCAATTATGTAATAGCCATGTGTGGTGTCAGATGCGTACTATATTTATTAGGGTGATCACTTCATGAGCTATATAGTTATATAAATGCCTAGTCACTATGTTGTATACCTGAAACTACTATAATATTGTATATCAACTGTAATTGAAAAAACTTTAAATTTAAAAAAAAAAAAGAATAAGTTTTCACTTTAAAGATATTATTCAAATTCAGCACTATAGTTCATGTATGAACTCGTACACTTTCCAATAAAAACTATTGCATCAAATAGATTGCAATGCTTCACAGTTTTAATAAACACAGATAAAATCTCCCAAGTGTTCACAGGAAAAAAAAAAAAGCAACAAATTTAGCCATTTTACAGTTATGCCCAAGGGAATATCCAGAGAAGAACTTTTACATTTATAGGAAGCATCCTGTTGAGAATTAATAAATGCCTTTATATGTTATATAACAGACAGGGAAAGGAACGATAGAAAGAATGCAATTAGTCAAAATAACATAAACATAATACAAACAGAAAGTTTGTAAGGGTTTTTCAGAGATTATTTATTCTATCGATTTTACCTTCAAACCTTCCCGAGTCAGGAAAAGTTGCTGATTTCCAATGGAATATTGTTAGCCCAGAAAATGGTGGCTTACCAGTAGGTCATTTCTTTCCTATCACTTGTGTTAGGAAGTTTAGGGTAAATGTCTTAAAGCCCAGAGAAAACAATGCTTGAGATTTGTATGGCCTATAACCACCAGATATAAAGGTGGAGTTGGGTGGCCAGAGTAACTGAATCTGTGAAAGAAAACCAGTATTTCTAGAAAAGGCTCCATAGAGTTTAGTTGAAAGGCTGTGAATTGAGTTTCCTGAAGAGCAACAAGACTAGCTAGATCTTCATATATCAATTTCAACTTAGTTTTGACCTTTTCACAGGTTTTGCCACAATGCGCTACCACAAATTGTTCTATAAAAAGTTTGCCAAGAATCAAGCATAAAAGCTAAATTAAGTATTATATTAGGCTGCTATTGTACCTCATGGAGTAGGGCCAGTTTAGTAGAGAAAAATATAGTTTATCATGTATTTTTTAAATATGAATGTTATGAATGAACTATATTGTGTTCCCTTACAGGCAGTGTGGGCTGGCTGGGGTCATGCTTCTGAGAATCCCAAGCTCCCAGAACTTCTTTTGAAAAATGGCATCGCTTTCATGGGTAAGCCTTTCTGACATACTGTTCTTGTCTTATTCTTTCTGTCAGTTTTGGCCATACTCCACTCTACATTCTGCTTTTCTTCTGTTTAACATTCTCTTATTTTGCATCAATCAACAACTGTCAGAGTAAGACCGTTTCCTGGCTTGGAGCTGGGACAGAATGGGGACAGAGGGAAGAGTCTGGAGGGTTTGTAGACTGGCTAAACAGGAAAGGTTAGATACAGGAGTCTACTAGATATTTGACAGGGTTTATCTGGATTGCTGGAGAGAATAGGTTTTTGAAAGACACTTTAAAAAGATACTTTCTTTCCCTCCTTACATTTCTTTTTTTTCTTTTTCTTTTTTTTTTTTTTGCTCAGTATTGCCCTTCCACCTGCTGTCTTTCTCTTCCTATTCTTGGAATGATTATAGCAGAGCAAGCACAATGTACAGGAACTATACTAATAAGACATATATATATATATATATATATATATATGAAATTTCATGTAACGCTCAACAGTCCTATGACGATAAAATGCGAGTTAGATTTGTCAAGTATTTATTCAGTATATACTTATACATATTGAACTCTCACTGTGTCCTGAAAGCTTACTACATTCGGTTCTATGAAGGGTACAAAGACGAGTCAAAACATAGTAGTCCCCATGATCAAGTTTATGATCTCCATGGCACTTGATGTAAGGGAGACAAGACAAATACAGAAATAATTATATAGAAGACAAAATATATATGACACAAATGAGGCCAAAATGTTAGTCATCAATATTCTTGTTTTGTTTTTAGGCCCACCAAGCCAGGCCATGTGGGCTTTGGGGGATAAGATTGCATCTTCCATAGTGGCTCAAACTGCAGGTATCCCAACTCTTCCCTGGAGTGGCAGTGGTAAGCAACTATTTCTTGTTTGTATCTTGAAGAGCAGAAAAGTTCACTAGGATATTTGGGACTGTGGCTTGGGCCTTAATTTTGTTTAAAATATTGGGATACTTGATAAGAAATAGAATCCAGATTGATTCCTGGTATCTTGTATCTCCAGACTTACTGAATACCTCTGTGATTTTATCATGCCTTAGGAATATACATTTTGTACCAGTTACACAGATGCTAAACTGTGATTTAAGTGATCTTGGGACTTGATTTGGAGAAACTCTAGGAAAACTCATATGGGTCTATGGATTCGGATATACTCTGGGTGGGCTAGAATCTTTCTCAGGGTTGGACTTGCTAGGCAGAATGAAGACCTTGAACCTGCCTGGGAAGTGACCAGGATCACTAAAAAATCCTTAAACCCACCTACTGAAATGTTTGCCTGCCATTGTTTTTCTGATGATTTGCTGTATTGTATTGATGATTTGCTTTGTATTGATGATTGGCTTTGCCTGTTTAATACCATTCAACCTCTCATTTGCCTTTGATGTAGAAAATGAGGTCAATAGTCATCCTTTGTTCCCGGCATGCAGAAGGATAAAGTTTTTCTGAGAATGATTTATTCTTGACAAATCCCTCAGACTACCATGTGAATTATTATAGCTGATAACAATATGAACTTGCCTTTTTTTAGTACTCAAGCACAGGGAGCAGACATATACTTAAAACCTCTTCCAAATGGGAATGACCATCATCTTGAAGCCAAACAGATTTGAACTCTTGTTACTCTAGCTCTCCAGGGGATGGCAATATCCTCTCCAGACCTGCCGGGTCAAACAGTTTAAAATGAAAGGTTGAATTTGTTCTTGTTTGAATGGAGAGGCTATAGCATTCCCCTTGTGGCTGAGTACAGGGACATTCAGAGAGCATGGAATCATGACTCTGCTGAGGCCAATAAAACTGCCATTCCCATTTCCAAGGGCTCATAAAGACTGAATTATGTCCCAGACCTCTCGCCCTGGAGCAGGCCTGAACACACAAATTGAAGGGATTTTGCCTGCTGAGTTGCTGTGAGAAGACTGAAGTGCTTTTTTTTTGTTTGTTTTTGTTTTTTGTTTTTGTATATCCTTGCATTTTTATAAGTTGCTGCCTATTAGCTCTCCTGGATTTTTCCAGTGTAAGGTCCTGCTTTCACTGGAAACCCAAGATGACAGGTCTTGCTATAGGTAAATACTGTTAACCCCAAGGACTTATTTTTATGGCATCCTTCATTCTCCCATCTGTGCTTAATTTTGGATAAATATTAGAGCATTTGAAGGAAGGTGTGTCAGAAAATTGACAAGAACAGAGGCTCTTATAGCTATTTTTAAGTCACTGTTAATCTATTGCAGGTCTTCGTGTAGACTGGCAGGAGAACGATTTTTCAAAACGTATCTTAAATGTTCCCCAGGAACTATATGAAAAAGGTTATGTGAAGGATGTGGATGATGGGCTAAAGGTAAGTTATTAACTCTAGGGAGCGATGTCTTTGAACTGACCAATTATAGTCAGAAATATAGCAATTTGGAGCCTAGTTTATGATATATACCCAGGATGGGATTAGGGTTGTAAAACCAGGTGGTGTAGTTTATAGAGTGAAGACGTGACCTAGATTTAACTAAAATAATTTAAACTTGTTTTGAAGCAAGCTTCTCACTTGGAAAGAACATTTCTTAGGTGGTTCAATCAGAGCTTTAAGCAGGTACTGTTTGTCCTCTCCACCACCTGTTAATGTGTGTGTGTGGAAGGCGAGGGGCAACAAACAGACATTTTCCTTGGCTTGAGTTCAGAGCCAAGAAGCCGGGCAGATAGAAATCAAAATGTCAACCTTGTTATAAATAGAGAGAGGTGTTGTTGAAAATGGCTTAAGTGTGAAGCAACAATCAGATATGTAACCCCAATGTCAGTTAAACAGTCTCACTCCCTGGTTACTGGTGGTGCCCAGTAATCACAGACTTCCCTCTACCCTTTAGCTTCTTGTATGGCTGAGAGCTGACAAAGAACATATGTTCCGTGTGGGAGGCCGATCCCAAAGGAGAGAGAGGCTGAGCTATGTGTGCTCAGTTCTTCCTTCCAAACTGATCAATCACATAATTGACTCTTTTTCCCTTGAGGAAGGGGGCTGGACGGGGTGGGGGCGGGGGGAGAGCTGAGAGAGGCTGAAAGTGGTACTCTATAATTATTGTCCATTCATGTAGAAACATTAACCGAAGAAAAAGGAGATCCTTTCTTCAATTTTCTTTCCTTTATAGTTCTCTCCAGTTTGTTCCCCTTTCACTTTTTGACTAGTCGGAAATGTCAGGTATGCATCCAGGTAGATGATGAAAGAGGCTATTTCAGAAAAGCACACAAAAGTATGTTATAAATTCAAGAGGAACACTGACTGCTCAACTAATTTTACTGTATTGTTTCCATTTTAAATTAAGTATCCTATAATCTCCTTAATAAGAATTAATATTTCTAATTAAATTGCAAATTCCATATTCTATTTGCCATAATTTTCAAAAGAGTAGAAATCTAGCTATTTTGCTTATCAATTAAAATTCCTTTTTTTCCTGGTTATAATTATAAACAGAATTATCTGGTAAAAAATTTGAAAAGCCAGAAAAGAGATGATAAAACTACCCCTAAACCCACTAACCAGAGATAAATGCCCTTAACATACTCATATATATTTTTTTCCAGCAGTTTTTATTCATAGATTTATATAATGATAATCTTTATTAATAGAGTCCCATAATTATTATGATGATAATTGTAAAATTAGGGTCTTAATATATATATTGTTTAGTAATCCTCATTTTTGTTTTACTAATATATAATCATTTTCCTCATGGCATTAAAATTCTTCTAAAGCATTTCAAATGGATGGCCTGTGCCTAAAGCCTTCCTATATTTTTAAAAGGTCTGCCTTCTTATTTACTGACATCATGTGGGCCACCCTATTTGTTTTATCTCTTTTCCACATTTGTGGCTGTCTCTTTGATCACTTATAACCACCGCGACACTCAGCCGGCCCAAGACAGGAATGTTTTGATGAAGGAATGACTTCGTTATTTTAAACTTTTGGTTTATTTATTGCCTTAAAAATACAATTTGGACATCTTCCATATCATTATATGTAAAAATCACCTCATTCCTTTTAATAATTGCATTGTATTCTAACTATGTGGGTATATCTTCATTTAAGCCAGCTCCCTACTTACTGGTTATGTGACTAATTTTTCAGAAAGTTTTAGGATAATCACCAGATCATTATAAAATATTATAATGTGAAAAAGCACATTTAGAGCATATGTTGAAAATTTGTTTTCTGACTAATTTTATTAAGATTTTGATATCTTCTCATTTTCATCTTTTATAAAAGGTTGAGAAATTTTTGAAGAAAAATTGCTGGATATGTGAGAGTTCTGATATGTTGAGTCTTAGTTATATGTTGTCAGAAGCTATACTGAGACCATCAACGTATATTAAGTGAACTATTTATGTCTTTTTTTAAAAATAAAAATCAAGGGTAATACATGAATACCTGCATATATATAAAAAACTCCAGTAATACAGAAATATGTACAGTATAAAGTGAAAGTTTAAATACACCCATCTTTCTTTTGTAAATCGCCACTGATGTATATTGTTGACTTCTTTTTTTGCATTTACATATGTGGGTGTATGAATGTGTATGTGATCATACATAAACATAAAGGCAATTTCTTTTGGATCAATCTAATATGACAAATATTGTTCTTTTACTTCTTTCACTCATTATATCTTCAAGATCTTCCTATTTTGCTACAAATAGACCTACCACATGACAGCATTCTGAAAGGGAGAAGATGCCAGTTTTCTCCCTCCTTACTAATACCACTTTTCCATTTTTTCTCTTTCTTCTTGAAGGCAGCAGAGGAGGTTGGATACCCAGTAATGATCAAAGCCTCAGAAGGAGGAGGAGGGAAGGGAATCAGAAAAGTCAACAGTGCAGATGACTTCCCTAACCTCTTCAGACAGGTAGAGTACAAGTTGTCTTTGTTTGTTTGAATGAACATATGTATCCGTGATATATGATTTAACACTATAATTTGGATGTCCGGAAAACAGTCATGCTCTCTTATATGTGAATAAAAGTCCTCAGTTTCTCACATAGCTCTTCCCTCTATGGTGGCTTATAGGACCTTATAGTGACCAGGAAAAGCCAATGCCTTTCTATATTTTTGTGCCCCTCTTCTGCTGGTGTTATATTAATAGATAAAGTAGGTAGTATAGTTTACTGGTAATCTGGATGCTTTGGGCTTCGCCAGTCCCAGACTCCCTGATTGACGTTACCTCACTTCAGTTCAAATTGGCTGCAGGCTCCTGAGTTTCTGCCATGGGTTTTATCTCCCCTGCTGGCCCAGCAAGCTACACCCTCACCTGTGCTGTACGGCCACCACACTCTGGCACTGGAGCCCTATGGCAGGTCCACATGCTGTGAGAACTGAGGGTGGCTCAGGAAAGCTAAACGTAAGGTCTTTCTCTGCCTATCCATCTTATTTTCTGCCAAGTTGAAGTGGCCACACTACAGGTTGTTTGTGGAGGCCAAAGAAATGATCTTTTTCCAGAACCTTAGAGAGTCGGCAGCAGGAGTCTCTTTTTCCTTTCCCTGAGAGTTCCCCTCACATATTTGACTCATTCTTTTTTCTCCTACCAATACCCAGAAAAAGATTGAGTCAGAAAAAGGAAAATTGGGACATATTCTGGCCTTTTCACTCTCCAAGCTTTACGCTTTTTCTTATTTTACTCAGCATCTTTTAGCTTGTACAATCCTTTACTAGTACCCCTAGTCACCTTTTATTTGGCCTCTTGTGTGTGTGTGTGTGCGCACGCTTGCGTGCATGTGTGTAAATCATTCAGCAGCAAACTCCTTGCTCCATCTTCATGGGCTAAAGAGAAAAAGTCCACTGGATCTTCCATGATTTGATATACTAGATAAAGAAAGTGAGAAAGGTATTGTGTTGCTACATTATTCTATTTTTAATGTCAGGATTTGAATATTACCTGTTTTTTTTCTTTACATTCCTTCTATAATTCTAATTTCATAGGTATTTCAGTGGCTTGTGGATCTAAAGAAAAGTCCTTTTGCTCTTAGAAGCAAAAGAAAAAGCATGTTAATTTTTTAAAATGTTAGCTCCTGTAGATATTTCAAAACTATTTAATACTATGGAATCAAATAGTTGAAGAAACCAGAACAGTAAAATTAGAAAGTTTTATGTGAAAGTCTTTAAGTTCCAATAATGATTAATAACTCAAACCAATCCTCCCATTGACAACAAACTAGAAAAGCTGGACCAAATAGTGTAAAAAAAAAAAATCTGTTGTAAGGTATTAGAGACCTTTCAAAGCAGTGAAGAATAATGGGCTAAGATGTAGAAAAAGAAGGAAACCCAAAGACATAAACCTAGCATTTGAGGCTATTTTTTCCCTAGAGATATCTTCTACTTTCAGAAGATGCAGTTGAGAAACCGACTAGAGTTTTACAACTCTAGTTGTAAACCGACTTTAGTCTTACAAGACTAAAGGGACAAAACTTAGACTTTAGGGCTTGTTTAGTAGAGTGCCCTGGGAATCCTCCCATATTTTAGTGTGGAACCTTGCAGGGACTATACCTTAGGAATCAGAATGAACTAGAAATAGACCAGCCCTAACAGAGACTAAATCTCAGCTTCAAAACACTCAGCCCTTGATGCAAGCAAGGTGTTCTAGGATTGCTATTGTACCTAGCCACCAGCAGGAAGCAAATATCAATTCTCTCCAGAGAAAGATAACATCCAGAACCTCAAATTATTTCTATTAATTTTTCAAATGCAACATCAAGCAGCCAGTTAAGAATAAACAGCATATGGGCCGGCCGAGTGGCGCATTGGTTAAGCGCTGGTTTTGGGATGCCAGCGGCCCCGGTTCGGATCCCACATGAGGGCCAGTGACACTGCCCTCTACAGCTAACAACAGCTCCACCTGGAGCTGGGCTGTGCGAGCCCCGGTGATGGTGTGGGCTGCAGCCCCTGCTGCAGTGGGCTGCCATGGGCTACAGTGAGTGACCGGCAGCCAGCGTGAGCGGCTGGCAGCCAGCGTGAGCTGCCAATAGCCGCGGTGAGCGACATCCAGAGGCCAGCGACCGATCTGCCTCATCCGGGAAGAGCGCAATGACGATACCAACAGTGAAGCAACATCCTCCGCAACTAGACTGAAGAACAAAAAGACAGCAACTTGTCTGTTCCCCTTCCCCGATTCCCCAACGCTGTTCCCCTCCGCCAATTCCCCAATAAAATCTTTAAAAAAAAAAAAAAAAAAAAAAAAGAATAAACAGCATATTAAATTACATGATGGACAAATCAAGAAAAATAAGTCAGTAGTAACAGACCCACAGAGGATTTAGATAATGGATCTGTTAGCAAGAACTTTCACAATACTAAATGAATTCAAGGAAATTAAAGATAAGATTGATAAGATTGGTAGAAAACTGGAAACCATAAAGAAGAAACAAATGAAAAATCTAGAACTGAAAATACAATAACTAAAATTAAGAAGTCAATAGAGTTCAATAACATAGTAGATGCAATTGAAGAGAGAATTAGTGATTGAAAGATAGGTCAGAAGAAAATTCAGACTGAAGCATGAAGAGATAAAAGGATGAAAAATACAGAAAAGAGCATGTGAGAGATGATTTGCAATGAAGACCATAATAACTCCTCGCATCCATATATACACACTTCTTTACAACCTTTGAAGTTTGGATGACGCTGTCAATTATTTTGACCAACAGAATGTGGCAGAAATGGTGTACAGGTCTTAAAGCCTAAACATTAAATAGCCTTATAGTTTCTGCCCTCTTGGAAAAGAGCCTCAGACTGCCATGTGAGGAGCCCGTCTAGCCTCCTGGAGAAGGAGAGGCCACATGAAACTGAGATGAGTTGTTCCATCTGAGGCTCCCTAGACCTACTTGTTGACAGTCAGCACCACATTTAAGACATGTAAGAGAGGCCATATTAGAACATCTAACCTCAGTCAAGTTGCCAGGTGACTACAGCTGCATGAGTGGCTACAGGCCAAGATCAGCAGAAGAATTGCCCAACTGTGCCCAGCTCAAATTTCAGTGAGCAAGTAAAATAAAACATCCAGTGTCCTAATTAACTAAAATTTTGGTGGTTTCTTAGGCATTAATGGATAACTGATATAGAAATTGGTACCTGAATGTGTGATACTGTCATAACAAAAAAAAAAAGTAGAATATGTGGCATTGTCTTTGAGACTGGCTGAAAGGTAGAGGATGGAAAAGTGGAAGATTGTTGATGAAGGGTGGAGTTTGGTGAACACACTTTAGTGAAGGCTAGAAAGGCAGTAACTCTAATAATTGTTATTAGAGTCTGAAAGAAAGGTAATCCATGTTCTGTAATGATGGAACAATTGCCTGAGGAAACCTGTAAGATAGAGAATGTATTTAATGAACTTGTGGACCTTGTTAAGGAGCTCTCTAGACAAAGTGTTGAAAGTATTTGTTGACTGCTTCTGGTTGCTTATGCTAAAAAACTGTAAAAGAGAGATGAGCTAAAGAAGGTGTTTCAAGGCCGGCCGAGTGGCGCATTGGTTAAGCGCTGGTTTTGGGATGCCAGCGGCCCTGGTTCGGATCCCACATGAGGGCCAGTGACACTGCCCTCTACAGCTAACAACAGCTCCACCTGGAGCTGGGCTGTGCGAGCCCCGGTGATGGTGTGGGCTGCAGCCCCTGCTGCAGTGGGCTGCCATAGGCTACAGTGAGTGGCCCGCAGCCAGCGTGAGCGGCTGGCAGCCAAAAGTGAGCTGCCAATAGCCGCAGTGAGCGACATCCAGAGGCCAGCGACCGATCTGCCTCATCCGGGAAGAGCGCAATGACGATACCAACAGTGAAGCAACATCCTCCGCAACTAAACTGAAGAACAAAAAGACAGCAACTTGTCTGTTCCCCTTCCCCGATTCCCCAACGCTGTTCCCCTCCGCCAATTCCCCAATAAAATCTTTAAAAAAAAAAAAAAAAAGGTGTTTCAAACTTGCTGGATTTGAAAATAGAACTATTTCTCATTCCCAGTCTCCCCAGCTGACACAAGATTCTCAAAGTAAAAAATGACCGCAGGGTAAAGGTCAAGTCAGGAATGCCTGTGGGATCCTTTATGACCTCAGAAATATTTAAGACAGTACCTGGTAGATTTCCCTCTCAGCTAGAAAAAAAAAGGGGGCTTCTGGAAATCTTAAGGGTATTGTCCCATAGCAGCATAATATTCCCAAGTAGAGAGAAGCCTGTGCAGAAAAGTTATGGATATGCCTTTTGGGGCAAGGAGTGATTCCCCAATATGATTCATAGGAAATCCACAGTCTTTTCAAGAAACTTGTATTGATGAATGCACCAAAAGGACAAAAAGAGACAGAGACAGTTCAAACTTCAGAGAGGCCTCTAGGCCTTCAATTTTTTACAAATGGGAAGTAGACTGAGAAAGCTATTCATCTGTAACATTTATCATTTCTAATAAGAAGATAAATTTTTCAAAGAACAGAGCCAGGAGCCTAGAGAGCCGAGCTAAGAGCAAAGGAGCCACAGATTAGGAAACTACTCCCAGGGAGCAGAACAAGACCCTAAAAACCAAACCAAAACAAAACAAAAAACCATTCCATATCCCTGGAATAGGGGACAACATATACTTATCTGAATTTCAGAATTGCTGTGGACCATTGCCTGCTATGTACTCCCATCACCTCTTCTTTGAATAGGAGTATCTTTTGCAGTTATTCTCTCCCCATCTCATCATTAAATGTTGGGGGTGTTTGGGGCAGACAACTTGTCTTTTTAGTTCCCGGATCTGTTTATCAAGAGAAACTGCACCTAAGTTGTTGCACCAGAGGAGTCTCATTCGCTTTTGGACATGACTCATGAGAAAATGGACATCAAGTCTGATGCCATGATTAGATGACTTTGGGGGTCTTGGGAGGGGGTGAGTCTATTTTGCATGTGGGAGGTATATGAATTATTGTGGCCAGAGGGAGGACCATAGTCAACTTTTGCAGAGATGGCCACAAATACTCCTCCCAGCCTTATACATATATCCCCTTTGCAATGTGACTTTGCCTTTCCACCCATAACGAGGTGGCATCTCTTTTCCCACCTTTTGAATCTCAGCTGGCCTGTGGCTTGCTTAGACCATTAGAATGTGGCCAGAGTGGTGGCATGTAAATTCTAGAGCTTAGAGCTCATAAAGCCTTCAGCTTCTGCCCTCACCATCTTAGAACACTGCACTGAAGAAGCCTAGTCTTGCTTACTGGAAGATGAGAGGCCACATGTAATAGAGATGAGCTATTCCAGTCAAGGCTCCCTAGACCTACCAGCCAACAGTCAACACAAGTCATCAGACATTTGAGTGAGACCATTCAGTCCCACTTGCATCACCAGATGATCATATGCTTGTTGAGTGACCCGAGGCAAAACCAGAACTGCTCAGATGAGCACAGCATCGTGAGCAAATGAAATGGTTGATGCTCTAAGGAAGCCACTGAGTCTTGAGGTGTCTTGTTCCAGCAAAAGACGGCGTAAAAGATACAGAATGTAAAAGATATATGAGATACATGATTTAGCATCATGTACTTTGAGTCTCAGAGGAGAAGAGAGAGAGAGGGAATGGAACAGAAGCAATATTTGAAGAAATGGAGCAGAAGCAATTCTTGTAGAGATAATGGCTAAGAATTTTCCTGAACTGATAAAAGATACCAAGCACAGATTCAAAAAACACTATGAGCCCCGCAGGACAAGTATAGAGAAAACTACATTTAAGCTTATCTGAGTAAATCTGCCACCTCACTCCACTAAAAAGAGAGAAAGAAAGAGGAAATCTTAAAGCAACTGGAAAAAGAGATTACTTTCAAAGGAGTAACAATAAGATTGATAGCTATCATCTCAATAGAAACAGTGAAAGCCAGAAAATATTGGGATATTTTTTAAGTGCTGAAAGAAAATAATTGCCAGTGTAGAATTCTGTATCCAGTAACAATATGCTTCAAAATTGAAGATAAAAGTCCTTTGACTATAACAATGCCATATATGTTGTCATGTGAACCAGAAAAACATCCAGGTTGGATGTACATTTGGCTCTTTTAGAGTTCATGGCAGTACTTTGCCCCTTTGTGGAATTTGTGTGTGTTTTCAAAATATCTTGTTCTTTATCCTTGTAATGCTAGATGTTTATATGTTTTCATAGTCATCATTTAATATTGGTTATATAACTAAGAATGCAGTCACTTAAAAATAGACAAGGACATGAGAAGGTTAAATACCATATGATCTCACTTATCTGAGGAATCTAAAGAACAGAATAAATGAGCAAATGAAACAGAAATAGACTCAGATACAGAGGAAAAAACTGATGGTTGCAAGATGTGAGGGGGGTTCGGGGATGCGGGAGAGAGTGAAGGGATTGGAAAGTACAAATTGTAGTCACAAAATAGTCATCGGGATATGAAAGACAGAATGTTGTAAAGATCATGTAGGGTGCCAGATGGGCACTTGGCTTATCAGGGGGAACAATTCACATATTGTGTAGATGCCTGACCACTGTGCTGTATACCTGAAGCTTATGTAGAATAATATTGAATGTCAACTATAATTAAAATATATATATTTATCTTAAAATGTGTATCCATTTTTTTGGCACTGTGTGTGTGTGTGTGTGTGTGTGTGTGTGTGTGTGTATTTTCACGGGATGTGGAGTACAGCATAGGGAATATAGTCAATGGTATTGTAACAGTTATATACGATGTCAGAGGGGCAGTAGACTGGGAGGCGGGTTATAACTTTTTGAGGTGTGTAAATGTCTAATCATTATGTTTTTTTGTACACCTGAAACTAATATAAAAAAATAAAATAAAAATTATATAGCAAAATGAAATAGCAAAACTTATTTTAGAAAAAAGCATTTATACAAACATGGTTGTCTATGAAAAGTAAGAACTGGAAATTATTGAATGGGCATTAATACTTGAAATATGAATAAAATAAACAATGAAAAAACTAGACGAGGACATGAATTACATTTCACTCATTTTTGTATTTCTACTGAATAACATGGTCCCTGACACTTCTAGGCATCTGTCTTTTGAAATTGAAGCAGCTTATCAGGATAGAAAAAATGCTCACCACTTAAAAGTTTGCTTTATTTTCTTCTCTAAATATAGGTTCAGGCCGAAGTCCCCGGCTCTCCTATATTTGTGATGAGACTAGCCAAACAGTCTCGTCACCTGGAGGTGCAGATCTTAGCAGATCAGTATGGCAACGCTATCTCTTTGTTTGGTCGTGATTGCTCTGTGCAGCGCAGGCATCAGAAGATTATTGAAGAGGCCCCTGCCGCTATCGCTACTCCGGCAGTGTTTGAACATATGGAACAGGTATGTACATGAAAAGCTCCAAGTTTTGTTTTCTTATACAGAACTACCACTCATTCAGTTCATATAGCTATTTGAGCATAGGGATTTCTAGCAGCGATTCTGGATAATTGCTAAGATTATATTCTTTTCCAGTAGAAGTAATTCTGTTGTTCTCCCTCTAGGAGAGTTGCCAATGAACATTTCAAGCTCTGAATTAGTTAATACATTTGAAAAAGAAAATATCAGTGTACTGGTTTGAGTAGGGATAAAGAGGAGAAATCTTTTGGGATTTTTAACCTTATTCTTTGATTTTTTTTTTCTTTTGTAAACAAACTCATGTAAACAGATAGTTCCATTTTTTTTTTTTTTAGATTAATTATCCTTGAGTCCTCAAATTTGTTCAAATCTATTATCTCTTAAAAGATCCTCTAAGGGCCAGCCGAGTGGCATGGTGGTTAAGTGCTGGTTTGGGAAGCCGGTTCGGGTCCCACATATGAGGGACGGTGACACTGCCCTCAAAAAAAAAAAATGATCCTCTAAGCATCTTTAAAGTTCACATATTCTATTTATTTATTTATTTATTTTTAATTTTATTAAATTTATTAGGGACAATATTTTTGTATAGAAAAGAATCTCTGGGCAGTCTTACATGTCCCTTGGAAATACTAGTTGTAGTTTTGCGATTTAACATGATCTTTTCTTGAATTGTGACTCAGTCTTCACCTTATTGGATATATATTTTCTCTTTTATTCTCCTGAGTTCCAAACAAGCTAAACATATGGAAATTTAATTTGTGTGTGTGTGTGTGTGTGTGTGTGTGTATGTGTGTGTTTGTATGTAAAGACACATTCATTAACTGCTGTAATAAAGAGAATTTCCAAAATACCGTGGCTTAAACAAGGTATCAATTCTGTTTCCCTTTCCTCACAGTTTAGAGATGAGCTGGTCCCAGGGACCCAAGATTGTTGCTCTGCCCTTCACTAGGAGAGGGGTCAGCAGACTACAGCTCACAGGCCAAATCCAACCTGCCACCTGCTTTTGTAATAAAATTTTATTGGAATACAGACATGCTAATTTGTTTATGTAGTATCTATGGCTGCTTTATCGCTGTAATGACAAAGTTGAGTAGCTGTAACAAAGATTATATGACCCACAAAGCTGAAAATAATTACTATCTGTCCCTTTACTGAAAAAGTTTGGCAACCTTTGCCCTAGCGTGTCATCATCTTCATGATCAAAGCTAGCTCACAAGGGCATGGGGGGGTAGAGGACATGGAGGGCAAGCATTTAAAAATATGATCTAGAAGTCACACATGTTACTTCTGCTCACATTCCATTGGATACAATTCAGTTACACAATCACACCTAGCTATAAGGGATGCTGGGAATTGTAGTCGCTAACAGGGTGACCATATACTCAGCTAAAATTCAGGAGATTCTATTACTGAATGGACGGCACAAAGAAAAATTACTCCGGCCACCCATTATCCCTTTACACCCTTATTCTCACTCTTAGAACATCCTTGGCCTTTCCCTAAAGAAGATAGCTCAAAGTCCAAGATCTCTAGGTATGTACCATCCTTTCCATTAAATGTGCATGTGGCTTTTCATTGGCCAGTGACCTAAAATACAAGTTATGGACCTTTTGACATTCATCCTTTCTCCATGTACCCAGTATACAATGGTGGAATAAAAAACAGGATAAGTCTGATTTGGAAAAAAGAAAAATGAAAAATATACACTAATAGCAATGATCCATAGCAATGATCAAATCCTTCTAGGCAGGAATTGTGATTATTTCCTGCCATGTAGTGGAATAACCTCAGTTAGCCCTCTAGCTGCCCCTGGTTCTGCTCTCTGGAAGTAAATTCCTTGCCCATTGTCCCTCAAGTCACCCTGCTTTGTTCCCTGGGAAGTTCTTCCCCATGTCATTGTCTCTGTGACTGGGCTTTGGAGACTGTGCTTGTTTTGCAGAGCTTTCACAGCTCACTTCTTGCTGGGGCAGGATTGGGGCCACAAACATGACTCCACTGATCAATCACAGGCTCCTGAAGGTCAGGTGTGTGCTCTGTGTACAGTTCCTTCAAACTTAGTATGTTCCTGGACTGTTTGCTTCCAGCTTCAAGTGGGGGTAACCGTATCCCAAGATTTCTAGACACCGTAACTTTTTTATTTGATCTTCAACACTGGGTTGCCTCAGGGTGAGAATCTAATCTTCTGGTTTCAGGCACAAAAGCGGTGGGTTTTTCACATTCTGACTTTTTCTAATCATTTTTCTTAGGGTTTCGTTGGTGTGTTCCAGTTACTGTAGGACAGTTTAACTAATGTTTTTTTATGCCTAACAAGGAGGCCACCACCCTCCAGTCTGCAGTGTGTTCTTTTGCTCCCCACAACCTTAGTGCTAAGCCAGCATCACATATGTTATTTTTTTATATAGCAGCATCCTACCCGAACTTGATAATTTCTGTATTGATAAGATGCAGGTTAAGTTGTTGTAATAAAGAGGCCAAAAAAAAAAAAATGCAACCCAGATAAGATCGAAGTTTGTTTTTCCTTCCCATCCTAATTTGAGGTGAGCTTCCCTGGGCTGGTGGGACAGTTCTGTTTCATGAGGCCATCCGGAGATTCAAGTTCGTTCTGTTTTGTTCTGCCATTCTTGGTATGTTCTCATTGTTATGGCTGAAACTAGTTTGTGCTATCATGTCCGCTTCCCAGTGCATGGAATGGGAAAAGCCAGGATTAGAGAACAAGCACTTCCTTTTCAAAATGTGACTCAGGGGTTTTGTATATCACTTACCAATGACATGACATGGGTTAAACCTTAGTCACTAGCTGTTAAGAGAGGTTGGAAAATCCAGTTTCTAGCTGGACAGCCATGTTTTAGGAAAAATGCTAGGAATACTAGAAACAAGGGCTCAGTGAAAAATCTGTCACAGTGTTTTTTTACCTGTACTTTTTTTTTTTAAGATTTTATTGGGGAATTTGGGGAGGGGAACAGTATTGGGGAACTGGGGAAGGGGAACAGACAAGTTGCTGTCCTTTTGTTCTTCTGTCTAGTTGTGGAGGACATTGCTTCACTGGCCCATGTTGGTATCGTCATTGTGCTCTTCTCGGGTGAAGCAGATCGGCCTCCAGCTCTGAAAGGCCGCTCACGGCAGCTCTTGGCATTTCACACCGGCTGCCAACTTGGCTGCCGGCCACTCACTGCAGCCTATGGCAACCCACTGCAGCAGGGGCTGCAGCTATGCCATCCCAGGGACTCACAGCAGCCCAGCTCCAGGTCGAGCTGTCGTTCACCATCTTAGCTGTAGAGGGCAGTGTCACTGACCCTCATATGTGGGATCTGAACCTGGGCCACTGGTGTCCCAAGCCAGCTCTTAACCAACGCATCATTCAGCCGGCCCTTTACCTGTATGTTCTTATGTCTGATAGGTTGCCTATGATTCTAAGTGAAAAACACGGTTTTCCTCCAGCTTGGCATTGAGTTTGTCATCCATGTCCAGGGATCTTCTGTAATAATCAAAGGGTGAAATTTACTCTCCTGTGGCTAAAAGCCTTTGGTGGCTCTTAGGAATAGTAGATATACTAGTCAGGGAGAGAATACAGATAGGCGGTGGTCCACCAACTGGACAAGGTGAGATATTTATGTTTGCTTATCTTTCTTCTTTGAGTGTGCGGTGAAACTTGCCAAAATGGTTGGCTATGTGAGCGCAGGAACTGTAGAATACCTATACAGCCAGGATGGCAGCTTCTACTTTCTGGAACTGAACCCTCGGCTACAGGTGGAGCACCCGTGTACAGAGATGGTGGCTGATGTGAACCTCCCTGCAGCACAACTCCAGGTGAGTCACGCTGTTCTTGGCTCAGAATGTTGCCTTGAGAATGTCAGAGATGCCTGAAAAACTGGCTTAACCAGTGTCTGAGAAGAGAGGAGCACCTCCGATCTGAGTTCCATCTAATGTTCATCTCTCGTGCTGGATGGGTTGGGACGTGTGGGTTGGTTTCCCTGATGGGGTACAAATCTAGGAATATTATTCTGTTTTTCAGCCAGATGCCGCTGATTAAAAACTATCACATTTTAGAAAGAAACTTTAAAAATAATATGCTTTATTCAATTGTTTTAATTATACAATAGAAAACCTGGCAACTTTGTAACTATCCTCTGCTCCTTCTTACTAATATTCTGTGTTGAAGCAGTTCTACATGACAGTGGTGGTTGAGGTTTTTCTAGGCAAGACTGTGGCAGCACCCATTTACTTTTATAATGTTAAAAGTGCTAGCTGTCAATATTATTTTCGTCATTCAGCCCCTTAAACAAATGTTACGGGAAGCAGCAATAGCTCATGATGAGGTTTGATATTATTTGCATCTAACATATTCTTTGCCCACTTTGGGAACCCTTTCTGGGTTCCCATTAAGGACAAAAGGTTTATTTTATTTGTTTGTTTGTTTGTTTGTTTGTTTGTTTGTTTGTTTGTTTTCTCCAGTGGTTTATGGGCATAACTGAGAGATGATTATGACATACTTAGGACTTTTTAGCTGTCTGAACTTCTTGGATAGCAACTGACGCTGACTCTTCTTCCCTTGAATATTTTTATTCTGATCCCTTGATGGAGACATGACAATTGAAGGAAACTCATGTCTATTGCATTAGGAATTTGGGGACGTTTTTAGGAGTGGAAAGTATTTAGCAACTTACCTGGATGACATATTTTGTTTCAAGTAACTTAGAGTTACTTATTTAATGGGTGTAGAACACAGCCTATAAAAATAGCATGTTTTAGGTGGTGGCTACTAAAATGAAAAACCTTGGAGGTAATCTGTTAGCCTCCACATTTTAAGGACAGTAACTAAAAAATGATTGATGCATGTTTTATTACCTTTCAGATTGCCATGGGGATCCCTCTGTACAGAATCAAGGATATCCGTATACTGTATGGGGTATCCCCCTGGGGTGATGCTCCCATTGATTTTGAAAATTCTGCTCATGTTCCTTGTCCAAGGGGCCATGTTATTGCTGCTCGGATCACTAGTGAAAATCCAGACGAGGTAACCCATCACTTAGAAGACTTACGTTTTTTGTGAATATTCATATTGAGATGGTTGGTACCTGAGGGCTATACTTGTAAACTATTTTGAGACTTCCTCTGGAGAGGGAAATTTATAGAGGTTTCTTCAGAGCAGACAAAGAAGTGATCACTGCTCCATTGGTCATGTCATCCTACTATATAGTCACTGTGAGTCCTCAGAGGCACTGGACATTGGCTCTCAAGTCTTTTAGGATTTTTGTGCATCTTTTCTTTTGTGTGTGATTGATGTAGAGCCTAAACAATAAATATATGACTGTCTTCTTCCTTGAAAATGTAACATGGTCTCTCCTATTCTTCATTCTCTAACAGGGTTTTAAGCCCAGCTCAGGAACAGTTCAAGAACTAAATTTCCGGAGCAATAAGAATGTTTGGGGTTATTTCAGCGTTGCTGCTGCAGGGGGACTTCATGAATTTGCTGATTCTCAGTTCGGTCACTGCTTTTCCTGGGGAGAAAACAGAGAGGAAGCAATTTCGTGAGTATAATAGCATTTGATCGCATTAAAAAATAAATCTGTACTAATCTTCAGTGAGGGTGTGAAAATGGGAATGAAAATAATTTATCTGTCACAAAAATACTAATATGAGCGACCTTTGTGAAGAGGTATATCTTCAGTTGTACTTGCATTCATGTTGTGTTAAATTATGCAATGTTTGGCAAATATTTTTCTGTTCAAGCCTTTTTAAATATTTTTGCTTCCAAATATTTTTGATAAACTTTACAAAATTTATTGCTTTAAAGATATCAGTTCCAGCCGAGTGGCTCAGTTGGTTAAGAACTCTCTCAAGAGTGTGAGCTGAGCTCTGAGCAGCAGCAGTTCGATGCCCAGCCTGAGCTGAGCTCTGCTCTGAGCAGGATGGCTCCACTAAAAAAAAAAAAAAAAAAAGATATTTTCCCATGAAAACAGAACTGTTGCTGGAGGGAGGGAGGTTCTTGACCAACAGTTTGGCATCATATAGATAATAGATAAGATCTATTATTAATCATTAAAATATAGGTATAGCTGTAAATGTCCAATAGTCATTTAAAATAAGAAAATTAAACTGCTTGTTACATACAAAGGGCATCAGGGAACTCTCCCCATTGCTTACATAAGAGACCTTAGTATTCTATGAAATATACAGACTTTATCCAAATATAACTGGTACATCATGTGTTATTAGTTAATATTGTATTAAACATAAACATTAAATATTAGCTTGATAGCAATTTTGCTTGCCTAAAAAGTAGGGGTCTAGGAGGTAATTTTGACAGTTGAGATATTTTAGAATATCCAAAATTGAACTCATACTATCTATTTTTTAGTTGTATATTTCCTTATACCAAGCATTTAATAGCGTTCCCTGACCATTAGACTGCTCACAGATTAGTAACCTATAAGTATTTATTAATAATGTTGTTGTTTTTTAATAATGTTTTTAGAAGTATGGAAATCTCCATTTTTCTCTATTTTTGTCCTCTAATTCTTCCTATTTATTCAAACCATAAGTGGAGTTTTTCAAAATTAAATCAGTACCACCAGAAAAGCCATCTGGAGTAAAGTTACCCCTTTTTTTCTTTCACAGTTATATCCTGCTTTGCCAAAGTGAAGAATGTTTATGCTAGAGCTTGCACATCTGTGGTTTTGCAACCAGTGACAGCCACAGATGTGTTTGATTGGCTTACAGCATATTAATGTTTTTAAAATGGCCAATATTTAAAAATTGGGAGATGAAAATAAATATATGGGTTTCTGTCTTTTCTTTAAAAATGGGTTGATAACGACAACATTAGTTTTATATTCCACTTGGCAAAAACTAACTGGAGCTTTGTGTGGCTGCTTCTTTTTTTTTTTTTTGAGGGTAGTGTCACTGGCCCTCATATGTGGGACCCGAACCTGGGCCGCTGACTTCCCAACCCAGCGCTTAACCACCGCGCCACTCGGCCGGCCCTGTGGCTGCTTCTTTTAGAGGAAACACTAACTGTCTGGTGCTCACAGTCTCCATCCAGTGTGACTCATTTACACTCATTTACATTCTCAGAGTGGCCTCTGCTGGTATTTGGGTTTACAGTCCTGATTAGGCAGACCACTGAGTATTTTCTACAGTACACATCCTATGACTTGGTCCAAAAGCCTCGCTCTTTACTTACTGACCTGATCTGTACATTTCTCTAACTAGGTGTAAAGCTAACTAGATTAACTTTTAGCATATTAAAAATATGGTCTCTAAATAAGCCTGCTGGTTTATTCTTTCTTCATAACATTCTTAATATTCATATTTTTATTCTTTTTTCTATACTTTTTCTTATAACAGTCATATTCTTGTTCTCTAGAATAGCCCCAACCTATAGTTCCAGCATTATTTCCCATAAATCGTAACCTAAATACCATGAGAACAGGACCATGTCAGTTTTGGTGCTGCTGTATCCCCTGAACATAGTAAGTGTTCAGTAAATGTTTGTAAAATGAATGGATTTGCCACTAGTTCCTGTCCTCATATCCTCTGCTTCAACCATAACGTTCCATGAATACAACCTGTATTTTTTCCTTCTTTCCCTTTATTCTTGATATTCCCTCTGTCCATTTATTCATTCACTCCATTCAAAAAAACCAAAATACTGAAAATCTTCTGGTTATGGCAGTACAACGAGGACCAAAACAGTGTCTCTGCCCTCATAGAACTTTAAATCTAGAGGAAGAGAGGCAAACAGTTAAACACTATGTAATTAGTTGTTCTGTATGACAGTAGGATTACGTAAGGGTGATAAGGAGCATATAGCTGAGTTAGCTAACTCAGCCTAGAGAGGGTCAGCCAGGAAGGGTTTCCAAGATGGTAGTGGAATCTAGACTGATACCTGAAAATTATATAGGAGGAAGCCAGGCTAAGAGAGGACATAGAGAGGAGGGCAGAAGTGGGAAACTGAATAATGTTCTAGGCTGAAGGAATGCTTGGACCACCTGGAATAATATTCCTGTCCCAGTCCTATTCCCAGCCACACTTATTCCATATCAGATTTCGTTCTTTTTTTTTTTAAGATTTTATTGGGGAATTGAAGGAGGGGAACAGACAAGTTGCTGTCCTTTTGTTCTTCAGTCTGGTTGTGGAGGACATTGCTTCACTGGCCCATGTTGGTATCGTCATTGCGTTCTTCCCCAGTGAGGTAGATCGGTCGCTGGCCTCTGGATGGCCGCTCACAGCGGCTCTTGGCAGCTCACACCAGCCACTCACGCTGGCTACCAGCCACTCACTGTAGCCTATGGCAGCCCACTGCAGCAAGGGCTGCAACTATGCCCTCCTGGGGACTCACTGCAGCCCAGCTCCAGGTGGAGCTGTTGTTCACCATCTTAGCTGTAGAGGGCAGTGTCACTGGCCCTCATATGTGGGATCCTAACTGGGACCACTGGCATCCCAAGCCAGCACTTAACCAATGCGCCACTCGGCCAGTCCCAGATTTCATATTCTTCATGAAATCATAGGGAGGGGTATTTTCTCCTTTCTAAGAACCTCTCCAGCACTTGGCTTATCTCTCTCTACTGTCATTTATGATATTCTACCATGTATTTTGAAAGCGATCATTGTGTCTATATTCGCTCTCCTTTATGCACCTACTGTGTATCTTGAGTCTGTGAGATGCATAATAAGCATTTGTTATGCATCTGTGGAGAATAGACACCAGGCAGAAATATACAGAAAAACCTCATAGTATTTGAAATTCTGTTAAGATTAGATCATTTTACACTTAATTGGTAAGTAATAAAAGGAATGACCAGGTCATTCCACAGACATCTAAAATGCAACTTTAAAAAAAACTCACATGGGGCCGGCCGAGTGGCGCGGTGGTTAAGTGCCAACTTGGGAAGCCAGCGGCCCCAGTTCGGGTCCCACAAATGAGGGCCAGTGACACTGCCCTCAAAAAAAAAAAAGAAAAACACCTCACATGAAGTATAGGCTTATACCTGACTGTGTACTCAGCCAGTTGCCTCACTATATGGAAACCTTTAAATTGAGGTCTTAGCATGTGTCAAAATTCGTTGAACAGTATGCTTCAAATAAATATATTTTATTATATGTAAATCATACCTTAATAAATAAATAAGGTCTAAGGAGAGGAAAATTATTCTCTAATTCAAGTTAGCCAGCAATAAATGCTTAGAATGATGTTAACCTAGTAAGTGAAAGCTGAGGGTGGTTTGCACATAATTTGTTCTGTACTCCATATAATAAAAATGCATGTGATTTGCTGATGCACTTATGGTAATATCAGTCAGAATTCATAAGTTTACTGACTTCTTGCAAATTATCCTGTCTGGAATGCATGTGAATGAGCACACTTATATTTGCATCCTCGTTTGTTCTTCAAACTGCCTGTCCTTCACCCCTCCCTCCTAAGACTCCAAAGGAATGAAACAATTCTTTAAAATGATTAAAAAACACTAAAATGTTTGTTGCTGAAACAGATCTGCTTCTGTTCTTCACCCAGAAACATGGTTGTGGCTTTGAAGGAGCTATCTATTCGGGGTGACTTTCGAACTACAGTTGAATACCTGATCAAATTGTTGGAGACTGAAAGCTTTCAGTTGAATAGAATCGACACTGGCTGGCTGGACAGACTGATCGCAGAAAAAGTACAGGTGTGTGTTTCTCCATTTACACAAACAGCTTCTGGGACACCATTTTTATAGGCTTGTGGTATGATCAGTCTAGGTCATTAGATAAAATTTATCTGATTCTAATGTAAATGGTTCTTGATCTACTTGGAAAAAATCTAGGAGTCAGTGTAATTTTAGCACTGTAAGAGTTCTTGTGCCCGTGTTACACAGTCATTTTATATGTTCTGGTATTACTTCCGGGGGTACATTTGAAAAGAGGCATATGAGGATTGAGATCCTTTCTCTTTCCTCATGTGATATTATGCCTGGCTCAGAGTTACCAATTTTTACATCTATCTACCAAATTCTGATGATGGAGGCCTCATGTAAATCCACAGAGTTACACCTCATTCCTGAATTGCTAGGCTATTCTAAATTCCCCAAGATTTTATATAAAATCATTAGATTCATTTAAATTGCCTAAAGATCCAAATTTTGGTTCTATACTGTTTCACAGCATAGATTTAACAGTAGTTAAATCTCTGCACCTTTTTGAGTTTATGTCTGACAATAACATTTTTAACAATGTTTTTGAGCTGTTCTTTGATGATTGGCCCAGCGGAAATCTTGGGTAGAATGAAGGGCAAGGTGTTTTTCAACTCTTTCCAAATGAGGCCTCTATTCAAATTCTAAAAGTAAATGCGTTTTCATCTCAAAAATCATTTGGGCAATAAGGATGGAGATTCTTAATCCTAGCTGTATCTTCACAGCAAATTTGAGCCTGATTTCCATTGAGAGACCATGGTGCCAAGTGACCATGCTTTGGATCTCCCCTCTTTTTCTTCCTTTCAGGCAGAGCGACCTGACACCATGTTGGGAGTTGTGTGTGGGGCTCTCCATGTGGCTGATGTGAGCCTGCGGAATAGCATCTCTAACTTCCTTCACTCCTTAGAAAGGTAGGCTTTGTTTCTCATGGACTGGGCAAGCTGACCAGTGGTCCTAAAAACAGGACTAAATTCCAAAGAGCCATTTATTCTCCTCTCTGTTTCTGGAAGCTTGTGAGTGCTACCTGTTATTCACTGACCACAGAGGCAAGGGAGAGAAGGGATGTACGAGTTTATGACAGATTATCTTGGCACTCTACTGCAGTTCTAGAAATTAGCTTATACCACAGTTAGAATGGGTAGCTTTTTAAAAACTGGGACCCTGCCGAAGTCAACATTCTGTCCAGTACAAGCATCAAATCTCTCCAAACCCTAGTGATAAAAATCTGGTGTTTCCCTCTAG
The DNA here is from genome assembly GCA_033961575.1 of Aselliscus stoliczkanus. NCBI lineage: Eukaryota > Metazoa > Chordata > Mammalia > Chiroptera > Hipposideridae > Aselliscus > Aselliscus stoliczkanus. The sequence goes on from CM066739.1 coordinate 21,868,359, forward strand.
CATTGAACCTTAAGTATTTCGTATATTACCTGCAACGCCTTTCAGGAATCAATAATTGAGGCCGATAGTCAAGATGACCTCATGAGTCTTCCAAACAGAGGATCAGGCTGTATGGGACTAAACTAATTTCTAACACTGGTTCTGGAGACTAAGCTCTGCCTTTGAGTCCCCAGAGGAATGTCCCCAAGGAGCTAATCATTTTAAAGCACCTTAATCACAGGCATTTTATTTCCTTCTGTGTTTAGACTTCCATCAGCTCCCTTTTGAGGTGTCTGAAAGGAAGAAAAGAGACAAAATTTTAAAAATTGAACTGATATTTCACAGTTATTCAAGTCTAAAGATAAATATCTTTCACTTTGTTACTCACATGGACTAAAACCTTCAGCAGCTCACGTTACCCTTCTGTATGAAATCTAAATCTCTCAGTGTGACTTTCAACTTCCTGTATACTCTGGCCCCTCTTTACTAGTCCAGTCTTGCTAATTTCTATTTATCAATATCTAATCTCTATGCTAGTTAAATGGTTTCCCAGCTGGTATACAAATGTGTCATACATCATCTCCTTTACAAGCTCCCCCACCTTTTTAATATTTTTTTTGTATTCTTAAAACTTATATTTTGAAATAATTTCAGACTTGGAGAAGAGTTGCATGAATAGTCCAAACAACTTCTATATATTCTTCACCCAAATTCACCAGTTATTAACAACTTGCCTTGCTTGCTTTATCACTCCCTCTCTCTATTATTATCAAAAGTCTTTCTCGGGCTGACCAAGTGGCCCTTTGGTTAAGAGCTGGCTTGGGATGCCAGAGGCCCCAGTTCGGATCCCACATATGAGGGCCAGTGACACTGCCTTCTAAAAACCAAAACAAACAAAAAACAAAAACAAAGTCTTTCTCAATAATGTTTCCCTTCTTGGCAGTGTCCTTCCTTTCCTCTCCACCCAGCCATGCCCTACTGCATTTTTTTTTTTTTTAAGACCCCAAATAAAGTCCCAGTTGACAGGAATAGATGAGGGATGGTTATACTGGGGCTTTTTTCTTCTTTTAAGTTTTAATTTATTTTTAAGAATAGGTACTATAGTCACATGGTTCAAAATTCAAAAGGCACAAAAATAGTAAATAGTCTCCTTACCTCTGTTCCTTGTCTACCCAGTTTCCTTCCTGTTGGCAACCTATGTTACCAGTTTCTTCTGGAACCTTCTGGACATATTGTACATTTATAAAAACATATATATGCAATAGTTGTCTCTTCCCACCCCCTATTTTTTTTTAAAACACAAATGGTAGCATACTCAGGAACTGTTCTACACAATTTCACCTTCTGTTTTTCATTTAACAGTATATTTTAGAGAGTATTTCATATTGGTACATAAAAAGTTTCTTTTTTTTTTTTTTTTTTGTAGCTGAGCCATCCTGCCACCTGTTGGTAGCTCAGTGGCAGCTCAGCTTGGGCTGGGAATTGAACTGGCAACCCTGTTGCTCAGAGCTCACACTCTTGAGTGAGCTTTTAACCAACTGAGCCACTCAACGGGCTCATCTTTCTTTTTTTAAAGGCTGCATAATATTCCATTTTGTGGCTTTGTCATAATTTATATACCAGTCCTTTACTGATAATCCTACAGGTTGTTTCCAGTCTTGCTATTTTAGGAAATGCTATAATCAATAACCTTTGAAATTCCTTTATAAACTTTTAGAACTTTCTGAAAGTTAGTGTCTCTAACGTTATTGTTCTTTCAGGGGTCAAGTCCTTCCTGCTCATACACTTCTGAACACAGTAGATGTTGAACTTATCTACGAGGGAGTCAAGTATGTCCTTAAGGTATGCGGAAGCCTATGCCTTACTCTTTATTGGGTTGTCAGAAAAGTCATGATGTATTTTTTCTATGTTTTTCGTTGCAAAAATGCGTCATGACTTTTCCGACAACCCAATATCTCTCTTTGTTAGCTTGTTTCCTTTAGGTCACGAAATGGGGAGAAAGTTTGGTTTACTGCAGGGCTGGGTGTGAGTGAAATTACAGTCATTATTTGTGTCAATAGCCTGAAGCAATATTTGATGATTTTTCTGAACATGTTTTCGTTGTTCGTCAACTTCTTGTGTACAGCCAAGACATAAAGGAGCTAGAGAACAACCGGACCAGGGAGAAATATCTAAGGTCACCCTGTTTGCTTGCAGCAGGGCTGAGCCTTGCCCACAGACACCGATGCTAAGAGCACCAGTGCCATGAATTTCCTTTCTCTCTAACAGATGTGTTTTACCTATATTTTTGAGACACTGGATTTTGTCTGGGACTCGACTTGGAAGGGACACTGACTTGTCCCTTCTGGTTCTCATTCCCTACAGGTGACTCGACAGTCCCCTAACTCCTATGTGGTGATCATGAACGGCTCCTGTGTAGAGGTCGATGTGCATCGGCTGAGTGATGGAGGGCTGCTCTTGTCCTACGATGGCAGCAGCTACACCACGTACATGAAGGAGGAAGTGGATAGGTGAGTGTCTGTCCTTGTATCAGCCTTTCCTCTCAGGAGTCACTAGCTCTTGGGATTTTCAAGGTCTTTTTTTGGTATTCCATTTTAACTAAAAAAAATTAGTACATGTACTTAACAAAAATTTCAAGAGGACTTAAGTGTTTACAATTAAAAACACTGTCTCTCTGCTACTCCAATGTGGGTAGACAATGAAAAATAAGTTCCCCTCTTTATAAGCAACTACCATAAACAGTTTCTTACGTATTTTTGCAGAAATTTATATATGGATCTACAAGTTATATATATGTACATACTGTGTTTTTCTTTTAAATGAATTCACAAATAAAAATAACTTTCATATACTGTTTTGCACCTTATATTTTTCCTTAACATACATTGTAGACTGTTCAACACCAGTCATTCCATATTAAATGAATTAACATATGTAAAGTGCTTATTAGAATATTGCCTCGGATATAGTAGGAGTTCAAGAAATGTTAGGTGTTACATCATCATCATCTTTATGGTGATTTTTTTTTTAAATAGGGGTGCCTGCTCTTTTTAATGATTGTATAGTATTCCTTGTATAGATGTAACATAATTTATTTAATCTGACCCTTACTGAAAGAAAAATTTTGGTTATTTGGCATTGTAAACAACAGTGGAATGAATATCATGTGTACATGTGGGTGTCTAGAATAAAGTTTTCAATTTTTTTTTTTTTTAAGATTGTTATTCTACCATTGTTCCTTAAGATGTTATTCTATCATTGTGCTTTATTCGGTTGCATATTCCCACTTACCTAGATATCGTATCACAATTGGCAATAAAACCTGTGTGTTTGAGAAAGAGAATGACCCTTCCGTGATGCGCTCACCTTCTGCGGGGAAGTTAATCCAATACATTGTGGAGGATGGAGGCCACGTGTTTTCTGGCCAGTGCTATGCTGAGATTGAGGTCAGGGTGGTGATTGGGCTTTTGGGTCATGGGAGGGAAGGTGGGAAAAAGGTTGGCTGCGGTGGACTAGGACTGAAGAGTAACAGAAAGGAAGTAGAAAATAGAAAGGAGAGAGCTTCAGTTTGTTTAATTGGAATTATATGCCTTAAGATTTTAATAGCAAATTAAAAGCTCGCAGTTTTTCTTTGACAGATGAGGAATCTCTGGCTCTAAATAGATACTAGGAAATAGCACTTAATGAGTGTTAAGTGTTGTGCTAACTGTTGGTAATGCAGGAAAAATTTGATCGGTAGAATGGGGCCACAAAATAGACAAGTAATGAAATAGGAATTCTGGTACAGCCAAGCACAGAGTGCAAGGGCCACCTAACCCAAATCAGTGTGGGGCTGGGTAGATAGTAAGCAAAGACTTCCTGAAAGAGGGTACTTTGATATTAGTTTTGAAAGATAGGTAGTAATGGACCAAGTGAAGAAGGGGAGGGAAGAATGGTTAAAGGTGGAGGAACATGTACAAAGGCACAGAAGCAAGAGAGTATGATATATTTAGGGAACTGTAAATACATATCGGTATTGCTTGAGAATAGACTAAGGTTTAATGGGAAATGGCAAGCAAAAATGCTAAATAAGTGAACAGAATTTGAGATCATGAAGGACCTTATAAGACATACTAAGAAGCTTAGACTATCCTCAGGGCAGTGATCATGGAAGGATTGACACGGAAAAATTATAGGACAAGATCTAGGCTCTAGAAGGATTGCTTTTAGTGACTTTGTTGGAGGTGTATAGCAAGTAGGAAAGTATGTTGGAATGGTTGGTAGTACTCTAGGCCAGAAATGATGAGGGCCTCAACCAACTAGGTCGTAAGAGAAGATTTTTGAGAGAGGTTTAGAAGATGTACTTGGCTGAGCTTTGTAATTAATGGGTAGATAAGGGAGAAAGAAGAGCAAAGAGGGACCCTTAGGTTGTAGCCTGCATATCTTCAGTAGACAGAGTGAGCTTCTGGACCCACAGGTATGAGGAGGCTGAATTGTTCATCACTTCTAAATACAAAACAAGTAAAAACACAAACTATGGCAAAATAGATTTAAACATTAGAAACAGGAAATGTCAGCAGCTGTCATTGATCCCTAAAGTTAGGTTCTTGGAGATGCTGATAGATTCTCATTTTTCTGGATTGAAGAAGATATAGTCAACTTAGATGTTGAGGGGGAAACTGACTTATTTAAATCATTCATCTGTGTAAAGAAAGGCCAAACTCTTATTTATTTTTCATTGTAGGTGATGAAGATGGTAATGACCTTAACAGCTGTGGAGTCCGGCTGTATTCATTATGTCAAGCGGCCTGGAGCAGCACTTGACCCTGGCTGTGTAATAGCCAAAATGCAGTTGGACAACCCCAGCAAGGTCCAGCAGGTAAGTAGGAAAATACCTTTAATATTGCTTTCCAGGAGCTGATTACATGGGTAGGGGTAATTTGGAGGGGCAAATGATTTCACCCCGATCTTATGCCTTGTATTTGTTCCTATAGTATTATGGAACTGGAGTTTGCAAGAGTTACTTACTACAATACTAAGATTCTCTGATTTTTTTTTCATGATTCTTCCTCCATTGATTTCTCCCCTTGTAGCTGGGTATGGTGAAGGGATAGTTTGATTTTGAATGATGACTCTAAGTCGCAGTGATGGTTTTGTACCCTGAGTAGAAGGCACTGGGTGATCTGATTTCTCCTTGATGTTGACAGGCCGAGCTTCATACAGGTAGTCTGCCGCAGATCCAGAGCACGGCGCTCAGAGGCGAGAAGCTCCATCGGGTGTTCCACTATGTCCTGGATAATCTGGTCAACGTGATGAATGGATACTGCCTTCCAGATCCTTTCTTTAGCAGCAGGGTATGAATCACTTCTCTTGGGGAAGGGATGTACAAAGAAGGTAAGGTACCTGTTCTCCAAGACAGTTTGAAAGCTGTATAAGGACTTTTTTAAAGGGAAAGAAAGAGAGCTGTTTAGCCTGGACCTCTTTCACCTTTAGTTGTGGGATTTGAAGTCTTTTAACTCCTTGCTTCATATCCATGTCATTGACTTCACATCTAATTGGTTTTACACCAGAGAACAAGGGCTGTGTTAGAAGCGTATATTGCAATTTCAAAGTAAGTGCTATGTGATAGTGAATTCAGATGTATCATTTTATTTTGGGGTTTGTGTTAATTTTGTCTGGCTCCTATTTTATTATTTCCTTCTTAGGTAAAAGACTGGGTAGAGCGGTTGATGAAGACCCTCAGAGATCCCTCCTTACCTCTTCTAGAACTGCAAGATATCATGACCAGTGTCTCAGGCCGCATCCCCCCCAACGTGGAGAAGTCTATCAAGAAGGAAATGGCTCAGTATGCTAGCAACATCACATCAGTCCTCTGTCAGTTTCCCAGCCAGCAGGTATCTATACAGTCCCACTCATTTTCTACTGGAGTTCCTGGTGTAGGATTCCTTCCTGTTTGACTCCTCCTTACTACCTGGATGTTGTCCTTCTGCAAAAGCGTATTGGCCATGTACTCCACAGAGGTTTGTTCTTGGTTTAATTAATACCTAATTAGAGGTATTTTTGCAAATTTAAAGTAGAGGGATATTTGCAGTTTTATTGTCTGAGACTTCCTTACTATCTCACATCATGCTTACCCTTTGCCTATAAAGCAAATTTACATGTCGGGAGGAAAGCTAGGCAAGCGGAGAGTCAGGTTGGACTTTGACCTTAAGCATGTCTTGCCTGTCATGACCTCTGGTAGTTTCTGTGATGCACTCCTTAGTTCATCTGAGAAAGGGTGAAAAGAAATACAGCTTGCTTCCTTATTTAACCCAGGTCTCTAAACTAAGCCCAGTAATTTCCAGATGCTCCCAGCATAAGAAAGATAGAAATTGTCAGGTTATAGTTAAGAAGATGCCGTGTGGTGATGCTTTACAGGTTAATGCTTTGGACCTTTTGCTGGGTTGGGTTTCATTTGTTTCTCTTTCTCATGCTTTAGATTGCCAACATCCTAGATAGCCATGCAGCCACATTGAACCGGAAATCTGAACGGGAAGTCTTCTTTATGAACACTCAGAGCATTGTGCAGCTGGTACAGAGGTAGTTACATGTAACTCCAGATTCCCAGACCTGCCCACCCCAGTACATTCCTTTCTTGTAAGGAAATTTACTTCATGTTTGACTTCAAGAAATTGGAGAGCACCTGTAGCTTAGAGAATACCTTATATCTTCTAAATATCTTAGAATTGCAAGGTAACTCTTATACTCAATATTTGTGATGACTTCTTTCTATTTTATTATTAAGGCACAGAAATTTTATTCTCTCTTTCCTTAAAATATGAAACCCCTGGGCCTGCCAAGTGGCGCATTGGTTAAGAGCTGGTTTTGGGAAGCCAGCGGCCCCGGTTCGGTCCCACATATGAGGGCCAGTGACACTGCCCTCAAAAAAAAAAAAGAAAAAATATTAGATGAAAAAGACAGCAACTTGTCTGTTCCTCTTCCCCGATTCCCCAACACTGTTCCCCTCCCCCAATTCCCTAATAAAATCTTTTTAAAAAAAATGAAACCCCTAATTTTTCTTCTGGCACAGGGCCCAGTATGATATATCTTCTTAGCTTATGGAGCCAACTATTGGACTCAAGTAATAGTCACAGAACATTTTTAACTTTAAGACACTCATAAATTTTTCAGATGTCTCTTAGCTGTTTCAAGGATGTGGTAATCATTCCTACTTAGCAGTAGGAACTGAACCCAGGCTGTTGTTAGGTAGGGCCATTAAGTGGTTTTTGGTTTTGTTTTGTTCTCTTTTTTTTCCCTTTTCCTTTATAGAAAAATTTTGTCTATAGCCAGATTTCTTGTAGGCTTGGGATTTAAATTATTTGGTTAATTGACCCCAGGCTGGCCCCAATGCTGCCTTCTATTCAGAGGAAAACAGTTCAGTAAAAAGTCTAGAAAGTAAAACTGGGCTCTGGGTTTATTATTCAATAGTCTGTTGTTATTTAATAGCGTTTGCCTGTTAGGTTTCTCAGTAGAGACTTGTTCCATTTACCTAGGTACCGAAGCGGCATCCGAGGCCACATGAAGGCTGTGGTCATGGACCTGCTGCGGCAGTACCTGCGAGTAGAGACCCAGTTCCAGAACGGTAAGTCTCTTCCTGGGGACTCTGTGTCTGAGAAAGTTGCCCAGTGGGGCTGACTGTGCAATGGCTGACACAGTTCATCCTCACTCACCCTCGCCATTCACAAACTCTTCCTCCTTTCACCACTCCCTTGAAAACTAAATCTCTATATCCCATTAATGCCTCAGAAAGAACAACAACAAAACACAGCTGGATGAGATTGCGAATCCATGTGCTTCTGGGAAAGGGCTGAGATAATTTTGCTAGTAGAAATTAGCTTTCCCTGTTGATGTCTCCTTGACCTTGTACAGTGAGAGTTGGTTGACTCATGACTAGGCTGAAATTATAAACCCCATCTGAAGAGCTTGCCTCTCAGCAGCTAATCCATGGATTGAACCACAGGCATCTGAAACAGGTTTAGATTTTCTACTACTTTTCGGTGTATCATTTTGGTGGAATTTATCCCTGGCTTTCTCTGAAGAGCTTCACTACATGATGTATAAAGTCTCTAACGGTGAAACACCCTGGCTAAGATTTTAAGCTACATGCTGCTGATAATGTTTCCTGCCACAAGATGGCAGTGAAACACCGTAGAATTTATTATAAAATACCACCTAACATTTTCTTGTGTCTGTTTTTGCTCCCTTTTGCATCCTTTAAAGGATGGCTCTGATGCTCATGACCAGCAAAAATCCTCAAGTAAACATTAGCAAACTGAATCCAGCAATGTATATGACCAAGTTGGCTATATCCCACAAATGCAAGCTTGATTAATATCAGAAAAACCGATTAATATAATTTATCAGCTTTAAATATAATAATGTAATAGCTTTAAAAGAGAGGGGAGAACCATGGTCATCATCCCAAGATATGGAGAGGGAGGAAGCATTTGACAAAATTTAATATCTGTTCATGATAAACGTTTGGCAAATGAAGAGTGAAATGGAACTTCTTTAATCAAAGATTCCCCATCAAAAAATCTTTAGGATACACCATACATAATGGTAAGATGTCAAAAGCATTCTCTTAAGATTAGGAATAATATAAGGACACCTGCTATCACTACTTCTAGCCAGCATCGTACTGGATGTCCAGCCAGTGCAGTAAGACAAAGTCAAGAATTAAAGATACGAGGAGTAGAACAGGTATTTAGAAAAGCAATTTAGAAAAATATGCTATTTAAAACAGCAATCCAAAATATTAAATACTAAGGAATAACAAAAAACATACAAGCGTCTTGGAGAAAATTATAATCAGTTAACAATAATAAAATCTAAATAAATATCATGATCTTAGATTGGAATATATACTTGCAAAGTATTTATTCTCTCTGAATTCATCTGTAGATTTATTAACATTATAATAGAAATCCTAGTAGGGTATTTTCATGAAATTTGTCAAGCTAATTCTAAAATTTTCATGAAAGAAAAGTCTGACAGTAACAAGTATCTAAGAAACATAAGGTGGAAGGATTTGTCTAGTTAAATGTCAAGGTTAAATATAAAGCCATATTAATGAAGGGATTGTAATATTGGTGTAAGGACACATTAATAATAGACCAATGGAACATAATGGCCCAGAAACAGATCCATACAAATATGAAAACTTGCTTTATAACAGAGCAGGCATTATAGATCATGAAGAGAGAAAGGATAGGCTTTTCAATAAATGATACTGGGACAATGGATTATTTATTTGTAAAACCAAAAGAAGAAATTGGATCACTACCTTCTACCATATACACACAAAAATCAATTCCAGATGAATTAAAGACTTAAAATGTACTAAAGAGGCAAAACTATTAAATTTTCAGGGGAATATCCTTATAACCCCAAGGTAGGGGAGATTTTATCATACAAGATACAGCAAATGCAAACTATAAAGGAAAAGGTTGATTAATTCGACCCTACTTAGGAACCTCTGTTCATGAAAAGATACCATAAAAGGATGGACAATAACAAGCTACAAAGTGGGATAAGATATTTATAAAACATATCTAAAGGATCAGTATCTAGAATCTAGAGAACTGTTAAGAATTAGTAAGTAAAAGACAACCTAATAGAAAAATGGGTAAATGATATAAAAAGATAATTCACAGAAGTGGAAACACAAATGATCCACAAACTTATGAAAAGGTGTTCAATCTCATTACCAATTAGAGAAATGTGAGTCCAAACCAGTGAGACTGGCAAGAATTAAAGCCACATCATTTTCTTCCACTGCTTCTATAAGTGCAAGTACAAATTTCCAAAATGCAAACCACTTTGGAAAATGGTTTGTCAGTACCTAATAGAGTTGAACTTCTGTATACTCTTCAGTTTCAGTCTTAGATAAGTACCCAAGAGAAACTCTTACACCTGTTTATTAGGAGACACATACAGGACTGTTTGTGACAGCATTGTTCATAACAGCAAAAAAAGAGATAGGAAACAATCCAACTTACACATGTAGAATAAATCATTGAATGCTAGTACAGTGTATTTCCACAATGGATTACTATATGGTAATGAAAATGAATGCACCCAGGTACCCATGTGAACAAAAGGATGAATCTCAAAAATGTAATATTAATGGAAAGAAACAAGCTATGGAAGGATCCATACACAATGATTCCATTGTTATTGGGTTGAAAAACAGAAAGTAAAACTATATATACATTTGTGATAAATGTAAAGAAAAGCCCAAGAATGATTAATATAAAATTCAGCTTAGTAATTGTTTCTGAGAAGGAGCACATAGGATCCTTCAAAGGTACTAAAAGTGTCTATATAAGATAGATGGTAGTTACATGGATGTGTATTTATTCTTCTTTATGTATATTTCACAATAAAAGGTTTTTAAGAAGAGAAACTCTTGGTATCATTGCTTTCTTTCTGCTTAGTATCTCTGCTACCTCTCCCCTGGGTAAATATTCTTTTTATTTCCCATGGTCCTAGTAGTTCCTATAACCAAGATATATTTCTCTTGTCACTTCAAAGCTAAACTTGGTTGGGGGAAGTATAATTTCTATTTCTATAGGATAGCCTATTTATATAGGACAGCCAATTTTTAAATAGCTTCCATTTTGTTGTAAATGGGTCTTTCATGAAATTGGCAGCTCTCTAGATATTGTACTCTACTGTTTTTCAAATATATATAGTTTGATTTTGAAAAAAATCGTATGTCAGTCTTTGATATTTAAAACAGGTAAAAACGGAGTTGCCCTGGTTGAATGTACCCAGTATTCTAGGAATCCATGGAAATGCAGTTTGAACTCCACTGTTCTGGTGTGTAACTTAACATGGAATCTGAACTGAGGCAATAATCCTTTAGTATTTTCATGATTTCATAAAACTCGGACCCTTGAGACTACTCAAACACTAATTCTCCTTTACTTGGAAATTTAATTCAGAGGTAAGCTGTTTCCTAAAGAAGTGACTATTACTTATATCCCATGGTAGATATCACTACAATATACCTGGGTGCTTATGCCTCTGTTGCAAAACATAGCTTTTCTAGCCAGAACTAAACTGTCCCCCGTGGCCTCAGGAAAGGCCAGTGAAAATATACATAACTGTGCTCTCCCTGCAGACCTTTTAAATTAATGCAGGCGCTCCTTGATCTATGCCTTAGTTTGGATTTGGAATTCCTCAGCATTTCTTAGCTGTTTCATGGACTTACAGCGGAAAATGTTGATTCCAGATGTAGCAGCCGTCCTTCTTGTGGATATTGATACGTTTGTGTCATTTTATTTTTGAGCTGAAACTGTTCCTACTAGTTAGGGTGAAACATTTTCAGTGAGTCAGACATGGACCCAGAATCTCAAGCTGGAGTAGGCTTTAAAGATGGTATTGACATTTCTTTTTATGCAGCGGGACCCTCTCTTCTAAGGAAATCATTCCAGGAAGCTAAACAAGAGAGGTGACATTATCCCCAACCCCTCAGTCTCTAGGCACACCCTCCCCGCTCCTCTCAATACTTTAAATGAAAATGAGGCTCAGAGAGGTAAGGTGATTTGCCCAGGAGCACAGGGTAAATTGGCAGTAGGGTTAGGCTTTGAGCCCAAGTCTTTTATAATCAGATGGCCTAACTCCTAGTCCAACGTTCCTTTTCCTAAATTACGCCATCCTGGACAAATCTCTCCAAGAAAACTCTTAAGCTGTTTCTTCTCACTGCTTCTCAGGTGAAGTATAGACATTCAATACCAAATAGCATATAAACGTGAACATCCCTCCCATATGTGGATGAGGACCAATTCTTTTTGCTGCTTGCAGGTCATTATGACAAATGTGTGTTCTCACTTCGGGAGGAGAACAAGAGCGACATGAACACGGTGCTGAACTACATCTTCTCTCACGCGCAAGTCACCAAGAAGAACCTTCTGGTCACGATGCTGATCGTGAGTGCAGTCTTTCAGAACTTGTGAGGATGGTGGATGATATGAAAAAAGCCTTTCTGATGATGGCTGTGGTCAGAGGAAAAGCTCCTGGCTTTTATAAATGTGGGATGAGTGGGGCTTGGGTTGTGGATTAGCAATGTCTCACATCTGCCTTTTGTCCTTGACCTAGAGGTGCGGGCCAGGAAAGGATTGTCCTGGCAGTTATGCATAGAATCCTGCACAGGAACTCCAGGCTCTTGACTCTACTTAGAGATGCCCTGTGCTTCTTTATTTCTGTTGTGACTCATTGGCAGTATCTTTAAAATTTAGTCTAGTCCAGCCAGTGTACTTTTTCATGATAACTCTTGTTTGTTCCATGAATATCAGCAATGGCTGTCATGCCCCAAACTGAAGAACAAAAACAACTGTTAGAAACCCGGTAGTGTCCCTCCCCCACCAAAGACTTTTAAATTTATTTTGCATCTTCTTTGGTCCCTTTCTGTTTTATTTACGCGGAAATCTAAGCTCAGATTCTTGTATTGGTAGTAGATGTATGCTTTTGTCTCCATAACCGAGTAATGTGAGAAATAGTAGAAAGTAGGACTGAGAGGTGAAACTAGTAGATGTGAATAGGACAAACATACATTTGAACAGTGGGTGGAATTTTTGTGGACTTCAGGATTTTTAAAGATGATTTGTAAGTTCCTCACTCCTAGATTTTTCTGGTTGAGTTCATTCTAGGAATCAGAGGACAATAGGACTCTTCTTAAATTCCCCACCCCATGAACAATTGCCTTGTTCCTGCATGTGTGTTTTTTTGCGGGGTGCCAAAGTACCTTTGGCTCCTAGAGTTTTGTTTCTTGTCCCTTTGTGGAGTTGGCATTTTTGGTACCTTTAATCCCATTATTTCTTCTTGAAGGAAAGAAGCTATAAATCTTCACTGCTATTTTTTATTTCATAGTTCAGAATGAAGGGAAGCTATCTACCTCCCATCTCTGGTTAACAACAGTGCCTCTCATTCAGTTATCTCCCTAGCTGGTTAATTCTCAAGTATATAACATTCTTTAGAACACCTCACTTTTAAAATATCTAATTACAAGGACCCTAGAATGGCTAGAAGATGCATTTGAAAGGAAAAAAAAATGTCAGCACTATGTAATATGTCAATTTCCGCAAGTGACATGTTTGGAGAAAGAAGTGATCTTATCTATGGCAACTGGCTGATTTTTTTTTTTTTTTTTGTCAAAAGAGGGAAGAAATCTCTAACTAGTTAGATTTGTGTGTGTGTGTGTAGTTTAATACAGAGATTGCTAATTCTCATTTGTATAAAGCTAAGACTTTCGGGTAGAAAAGGGTAATGATGAGGGAGTGGAAGAATCTGTCAGTTTGGCCCTAAAATGGGGTAGAATTTGCCTTTTTAGGAAGCTAATTATGGTGAGTTTTCATTTTATTATGATTACCTTTTTAAGGACTTAACAGTTTTCTGCACTAAAAATAGACCAAAGCCCAGAATCCTTGGAGCAGCAGAAGAGTAATGATCGTCCAAGACTGTCGCTGGGTTTCTTAAATTCTAATTTGTAAGATATAGGGGCTCGGCTCGCTCCTTTTGCGGAGTGATTGTAAGTAACGCTTGCCTTAAGAATCTCATTATTGGAACACGGAGCCATATTTCCTCTGAGAATTCTGGAGTAGCTTTGAGCCGGGGCTGTTCATTTCTCAAGTAATCACGCTGGTGTGATGGAGAGAGAAAATGGCAGCTGTTCGGAGCTCAGGCCTTCAATTTTCTTCAGAGTCCAGTCACTCAAGTGTGTAATTACACGGGGGTGCTGCAGAGGCGTTGGGCCCTGTCAGAGAACTGGTTTGAGGCTTTGCATTCTGCTTTTGCCAGTCAGGACAGGCAGAAGGCAGAAGCCAATGGGACTCTGACTTGCTTCTGTTCTTTTTTTCCCCACCTTGTCATCCTGATTACTTCTTACCTGTGTGGATATTACCCAAACTTTCTTTCCAACAGGCTGAGCTCTTTGGAGAAGAGAGGTGTTTGTTAGTGTTTGGGTTTGAATGAATAGGATGGGGAGGGGCAGAGAAGGGAGGAAGAGGAAAAAGAAGGTTGAAGATGTGAACCAGAAAGATGGATTTGTCCTTTTCTTTATTTTGGCATTTCACATTTTTCTTTAAAAAGCAAAACAAAACTCGGTAAACATAGTAGGATATGTAGGCTTTCATATCATTAACCTTCTTTTGAAATATCAGCTGTTTTCACCTCATTTAGAGATTTGGAAATCAAGACGTTAATTGATATGATTGAGCTAAGGGCCAGCCAGCAGTGACTTATGGAGCAGGAATGAAAGCACAAAATGAGCTCCTTTCCGATCTGAATGCCAGATGTGGGCATCCTCTTTCCTTCTTGGGCAATGGGATGGACCCCCCGCCCTCACCCCACATCTGCATCAATGGTGGTAGCTGGCAAACGCCATGTTAGTTGTTTGGATTACTCCTTCTGGAGGTCTTACTGTCTTTGTGGGTATCACCTGGCCATGGGAGCATTTGAGTCCCCCAGCTTGTGCTCTCAGCTCATTTCCCTTTCTTTGCGTACCTTGGCTTCCTGATTGATGTGATGTGCTCAGCATTCCAATCTCTGTTTTCTAGAAGTAGGAATGTTGATGGTGTCTTTTGCTGAGCTAGGTGATGATTCCTGGGGCTTTTGAACCTAGAGGGAGGGATCAAGAAAATCAGGCCTTTGGAATGAGGACTGCCCCAAGGAACCCTCTGTACCCTCCAGGTATTAGTATAACTTGTCTAGTGGTAACTTGCTTCAAGGGCTCTCCAGCAGATTTCTTCTAATCTTTCACCCTGTCTGGAAAGCAAACAAGTAAAATGCTGAAGTCCTGTCAAGTTTTCTCCATTTGGAGGAATATTGTACCACAGGTGAAAACAGTCTGGAAGACTAACAATAAAGTTATATATTTTTTAAAGCTTTTCTTCTTTCTTACATTTAATTTTCTAGGAAAAATCTTAGAACATTGTTTATGTTTACTTAGAGATATTCAGGAGATGCTTTAGCCAAATGAAGGTACTCGTTACTAACAAAACGTATCAACATCCTTATGGCTGTGTACATAACCAAGTGCATATCCTATAGCCACCTTGACTTGAGTAGTTGTCTCCTCGCTACTTAGAGTTTATTTCTGGCATGGTCCACGTGAACGTGACATCAACATGCTTCCTTAGGAGTAATGCCTTGCCTATGAGCCTCTGGTTTGGTTCGGACAGGGAGCATTGAAAATGCCGATCAGCATCTTTGCATCCTCCTCTTAACATGACTATAGATAGTTTTGTCCAATGTGTAAGTAAAGAATAAAGTATTTCTCAGTGAATCCAGTTTAGTGAATAAGTGTGATATTAACAGTTTCTTGTGAAACTTGCCCCATGACATTCTTGGAATGTCAAACAAGTCCAGACTAGAAGAAGCTATCAATTCATTGCTGGTATTGGGATTACCCTGTTTCCCCCAAAATAAGACCTAGCCAGAAAATTAGCCCTCGCATGATTTTAGGTGCCAACATATGGCACTTTGGCATGCTGAATACTTTAAGCTGAAGGAGTTTGTGGAAAAGGCACCCTTCTCCCTGAAACAGGTCCTACAACCCTCATGTGAGGGGTACGTGCCCTCCGTACCCTGGAGGAATCAGGCTATGGCTTCTTCTCCGGCTAGGTCTTCTTATCAGAGAAACAGGGCAGTGCCTTACCCAGCTGAACACTAGTTAATATCTTAAATACATGAGGTCACATTCTTTTCTGTTTGAATTACCTTCAGAACTTAGGATGCTAAGATCAAGTTGGAGTGTGAAGTTCTTCTGGCAGTCAGCTTTATAACTTTGGTTACGGTTTTGACACTTAATCAGGTTTGTTATATTTCTGCAAATCTGAAATATTCCCTGTTGTTAGTCACCATCAAGGTTAAGAATAAAAATAAGAAATAACTGTGTAGTTCCAATCTTAACCATTACTGAATAATAATTTTCACTTAGGCCTGCAGATTTAGGCAAGTGACCTGTAATCCCAAAATCAGTGGGTGGTAGGTTCATTAAATGAATCTCTTTACATTGAGAAAATATCCGCTGACATAGTCACCATTTAGTGTCATTGTTACAAAATGTTGACCAGGATCAGATGGTGATGTTGGGCTGTCCAGTTGCCCAAAGGAGAGTTGTCTCTAGGCTAGAGGGCCATAAACTTCCTTCTGGATATTTGTATCTTAGGATGGGTGCTTCTGATGAACAAAATGGTCTTCCTTCCCTAGTGGTTTCTTTGAGGCCCTGAACACTGTGTCTAGGTCAGACAAGAGAGGACCGAGGTTACTCTATACATCAGTGTCCATTGCTAATCATTTTCTGAGTATTAATGATGGCAATGGAGACAATTGTATTTGAATGGAAAATTTTCAAGTCAGGACAAACTAATGGAACTAGTGGTTCATTCATACTGTATTTGATATTTCGTATCCCAGAAAGGTCTGGTTTTCTACTTAATCATAAGGAGCTCAGTCAGATTGTCACTTGGTGATTGTGAACAAAATAACTACTTCCTTGCTATACTTTCTAATCCCCATAGTTCACTTTTCTTACACTTACTGTTTCTTTTCCTCCAACCCCTTTTCTCTCTTAGTTATAAGACGAAATGAAGACGTGGTTTTTTAAAAAAGTGGTTTTGTGCATTTTGTTTTTTTAACTATATGACCTGTAATTTTACTTATTTATTTTAGTTTAATCTCAAAAGGTAAACCTGGATTTCCTTTTAAGGGAAGACATTCCATATCGAATCTGACAGGTTGGGTAGGTGGCTCGTGTTCTTATTTTGTTATGTTGGCTTTTGTTGTTAATGTTGAGACTTCAGTCTGGCTCTTTACAGAGTAGTACTGCCCAGGACACCTGAAGGGATGTTTAGATCTTTCAGTGGGTCATTCTGATGATTGAAGTAAATACCTCAGAAAGGAATATGTTTTCTCTACTAGAAACCTTAGGTAAAGAGGGAGTTAGGTAGGAAAAACTTAACATGGTTTCCCTACCCACTGTTATCTATCATTTTTCCGTCTGTCTTTTTATGGTCTTGTTCCTTCGTTCTCAAGAAGATGAGATTTAATTGCATTTTCTCCCTCCTCTTTGCTTTTGTGCCTTAGGATAGGTGGAATAGACCCTCTAGCCTATGACTATATGCTCAGCCGAACCCTGGATTTATAGTCACTTTAAATAGCAGCTGTTCGTCCCATTCAAATGAGTGACTTCCCTGTGTTAAATAGGTGAAAACAATACATACTTGTACTTCCTTAACTATAAATCCCATCATGTGTTTTATGACTCTGGACAGTTGGAGCAAACCTCTGGTTGGTGGATTGGGGAACCAGAAAATATGTCCTGCTTTAAAATGTTTGAGAAAAGTTTTTTCCGTAGCATAATGATGTTGAGTACTCCAAAGCTGTCTACATTGTGATGTGGAAAGTAGTAGAGGTTGTAGAAAAAGTGTTTTGGGAAATGCTTACCTCCTCCAAAAGCCCCAAGCTTTTATTTATACTGCTGTGATCATGGACTCTAAGGAGTACCCCTGAGATGGGGAAAGTTAAGTATGAAATGGAGATTCTTGAAGTAAAAAGGCTGACAATCAAGGTAAGGAGAATATTGAAAAGCAGCCACAGGAAGTCTTTTGGGATCTGGTCATCTTTTGTGTCCTATTGATAGTAGGGGAGAATAAAAATGCACTAAAATATAAATGCAATTATTTCAAACTCCAAGTAGAGGGAACTATACCTAAACGTGTATATTTTACGTGGTGTGGTATTAAGAACTACTGCTACAAATAGCTGTAAATTTCCAAAAAGGCGTTTATAAAAACTGCATCTGTGATTTTTCAGCTTAGATGAAAATTGCATGGATAATGGATGAATTTAGGGAGTAAACTGACATTCCACTGGAAAAGAAATATTTTCCTGAAAATATGATAGAGATTTTTTTTCTTAACAATTACTAATTTTTAGGAGAGGAAGGACCCAATACTGAATAAACCATGGATTGTATTGTAAGAGCTGTGTTTTTTTCCCCTCTAATCCATCTAAGGATTCACCATGTTTAGATATTGTAGAATGATTCTTGGTACTACAAGAGGATAAATGATTTTGGGTACAGAATTGTCAGAATATGAGATGGTATTTTTATTTAGTGTGTGTTTATAAATGAATAATTTGTTCTTGTGGTTCTGTTTTGTACCCTCCTGGGAAGCTGAACATTTGTTTGTGGAATGAAAACAACCAGGAGTGGTTACTTTTGCTTTATTCTGCCTTCTTTCCAAAAGTGGAAGAGGGAACAGGAAAGTCTTTCATCCCTATATTATTTAAAACCTCTTAAACCATCATCTATTATTTCTTACTCAGGATCCCTTGACCCCTTTTAAAAATGTCTCTGACGATTTCTTCTGCCTGCTAAAAGTATAATATTGATGTATGAAGGAATACATTAGGAATTTTGAATCTGGATGTCTGAGGGATCTCGGCTTCTTCTAGCAGCAACTTCCCTGTAGGATCTTGTTTACCACATTGTTTGGGATTTTTTTTAAAAAGAATAGAAAGTTTGCATTTTCTTATTAATCCAGTTATGTTTACTTTGTTTTTATTCCCTTTTCCCATTTCAAAGTCCCATCCACCTCAGTTCCTTTTAATGTGGGTGTATATGTTCTTCTTCACCTTAACTATTAGGATCAGTTGTGTGGCCGGGATCCTACTCTCACAGATGAGCTGCTAAATATCCTCACAGAGCTCACTCAGCTTAGCAAGACCACCAACGCTAAAGTGGCACTTCGAGCACGCCAGGTGAGGAAGGACATGTTTTGGTTATGCTGAGGGAGGAATGGTTTTCATAGATTGGGCAATGAGCTTTTTATTCCATCACCTTACAGAGATGCAGTTTTCTATGTATGCCTCACTGCCCTCAGAACAAATGTTTTCATGTGGCATATGTTTTTTTTTTAAAAAACAGGAAAACTCAATGTTCGAGTCTCTTTAAAATAGGAGCCCTTTCCCCATTATAAAATCCAGTTATCATTCCCTGCCCTTCCTGTGATAGTAAACCAGGGCCATGTGGAGGAAAGGAAACTGAGGGAGGGCAATAGAATCAATATTTCCTACTTCCCAAAGAGAGCTGAGAAGCAGGTGAAAACTTTTAAGTGTATCGGGAAAAAATCAAGTGTGGAAAGCAGAAAGATAAAAGATAATGAAATGAATCTTTGGTGTTAGCTATCAGAACAACCCCAGAGAAGTCCAGTTAGTTTGCCCCTGCAGTCTTCATTTCCATTCCAAAAGGTTTCCACCGGGAAGCCAAGAGTTGGCTCTTCCTTTGTGTTCCGACGCATCGACCGGGAAGCCGCATTTGAAGCTGCTCAGTGACCTTCTTGCTTTCTCTACAATTGTATCCATGTCACTGAACTACTCAAAGTTATTGAACCTCTCAGTGACCTGCTGAGAGGATTCAGGTCCTACCGTGTCCCCGTTTGTTTGTGACACTGCTTCCACTCTCCCTGCCCCTCACATGCATTGGTGTTACACCCCGACTCCTTGATACTGAGTACCTGGCGCTGTCAGGGCCGCTTTCCCTGGTCTTGCTTTCTACTTCAGAGTTGCAAAAGGCTAGCCAGCTCGGCTGCATCCTCTTTCCCCACAGCTGCTCCCTGCCAGACCTGATTCCCAATTAACAGCTAGTCAAGCAGTCCCCAGGACTAGCAGCTTTGCAGTAGTAAATCACATGCACTGATGGAACTTGATTGAAGCTGTTTTCTCTCCCTTCCCCCTTCCTCCCATGGGAAATTGCCCACAACGCAAATCATGGGGAGAGTCAACTGAGATGCAGTATTTGGTGGCACTGGCTTTATGTTACAGGACCTAAAAGTTGTTTTACTTGGTCTCTGTTTTATCTTTGATGCCTGCACTTACAGATTTATATTTATTGCTTTTGTATCAGAGTTGCCTAATAGGAGCCTAGAATAATCACCCCCTTAGGAACTTACGCCTCTTATTTTGCTCTCACTCTAGGTTCTTATTGCCTCCCATTTGCCATCATATGAGCTTCGCCATAACCAAGTAGAGTCTATCTTCCTATCAGCCATTGACATGTATGGACATCAGTTCTGCATTGAGAACCTGCAGGTACACTTACAGCCCTTTCCTACCTCCTTGCACGAGCGTTCCCTTTATTCCCAACACAGTTTAATAAAGTAATCAATCAATCAATTTTGATTCTCTGCGTAATGAAGTTTTATACTTTGACTTTCTAAAATGATTTATACTTATGAATATTTTTTTCCATTAAAAATGCTGTTAGAATTGTGGTTTAGCTTAAAAAAAATCAAATAGGCCTTGCTTTGATAAACATGTTCTATTGAAGTCTTTACCTCTTGTGCTTTAATTTTATTTTAATGCTTACTATTAAGCTTTATAGAGAACCAATTTTATAAAAGGGTATTGGCTAGTTTCACTAATTGGAGGGACCTGGACTATTATTTTTTAAGCATCATTTTCTAAGGAATGACTTTCTATTTGTGGCTCTGGGAATAAGGATGGTGTTGTTACAGCTAGCTAAGGGGATCTTCAGGCTTTCTGTCAGACTTCCTCTTGGGGAACCTAGATTGAGGAGAAGGATGTTTTGGGTTTTTTTTGGTTCATAGTTGAAATAGAAGGTTTCAATTGGGTCTCAAGTCTGTGGCTTACCATGTGGACTTGGTAAATATCTCAATATTTAAGAAGTTCAGTGCAGATAAATGTCACAAAGGATGATAATAATAGTCATAAACACTTATATTAGCATATAATTAATGCATTGTTAATGCATTATTCTAAAAGTTATACATATATTAAATCTTCTAATGTCATAACAGCCCTATGAGGATATGTATTGTTTTCCCCATTGTGTAGCTTGAGAAAGCTGAGGCACAGAGAAAGTAAATTTATGCATGACATTCATAGACAAAATTCTTAAGTTTCACTAGATGCTTCAAATGCTGAATATTATCTATTGAAATTGTTCTCTTTTGGATGTAACGGTTCACATTGTACCTTCCAGAAACTCATCTTGTCCGAAACATCTATTTTTGATGTGCTACCAAACTTCTTCTATCACAGCAACCAGGTGGTAAGGATGGCAGCTCTGGAGGTACGTTTCCATAGTAACGTCCCGTGACGTGACCTCGTTCTTTATTTCTAGCTGATTTCTTCGGTCCATTTGGCTATCGCATCAATCCTTTTTCTTTGGCCTTAAGGTTGGTTCTTAAGAGTAGAGTCTTCTTTTCCTCCAAAACTAATGCTGAACTATTCTCTTGCTTTACCCAAGTGTTTCAGCTGAGCTAACCACCAGCTTCTGGGCTCCGATCACAGGAAAATAACTGCCAGCATTTTTCAGTAGTCTCTACTTTCCTTATATTTGACTCTCCCATTTCATAATGAAGTAGGATTCCTTATAGCGCCCCAAGTGGGCGTTACTGATCTGACTGATCAGAACATGTTCCATTTTGTGATTTGGGCCAGATTACATGGATTTTAGTTATATTCTGAATTGCCAAACAGCTCTTATGAAATATTTCATCATGAGAAAAAAAGTAATAACATTTAATGTACTGTGTTTTCGGTGCTTGACTTTATTTTTCTCATTTCATCCTACAATTACGTCATGAAGTAAGAAGAAACTGAGACTCTGAGAGGTTAAGTGACTTGGCCAGATGCACATAGATAATAAGTGGGAGAGTTTGCATTCACACCCAGATCAATCTGACTCACAGACTTTTCTGGTTGCGCTACAGCACACTACCTCATTAGGCACAAAAATTGCTGCTGTAAAATTGCCAAGTACAAGTTTTTTGAAGATGAGGGAAAAGGGGTGTTTTAGATGATTTCATGTAATATGACATCACTACAGTCTGTTGCGAGCTCTTTTGAGTTACTCGTCATTTGTATTCTGTGGGCGGAGTGTGATGTATCATACTCAGTACATACCAAATTTTAAAAATATCTGAGTATTTTACAGTGCTTTCATGTCATTTGATGAGCAGTCTTCTTTACACCTCACATGCTGATAGAATCCCACGTCGCATTTTATGTGCATGGCAAATTGGCTGTGAAGCACGTTAGGCTGGACTGATGGTTTTTTGCTGAGATGTAGCCTGTTGCTATTTCTTGTAAGTCTTGAGTCAAGTTAGTGTGTTTGAGATATTATATGTCAAGTTAGGCCTTACTGCTTTTGTCTAGTGTTGGAGGGAGATACATAATCTAAAACTGATTTGGGGCAATGGGAACACAAAACAAAACAAGATAAAGGTACAAGATACAGTTAAAATGGTTGACCTGTACTGCAGTTACTTCTATCTTCATTTCGCAAGAGGCCCAGAATCAGCACCTTTCATTTTTCTCCCTGCTTGCTTTTATCTTCTGTTGAAATGATCATGCTAATGAATTAATAGTCGTGGTTCTATATGCTTTCTTTTGCTAAAGATCAAACTTTCTCCTGAGTTTAGGTTGGCGTGGAAGGTTTATGGCACTGCTACAGGTGTCCAGCAGAGGCAGGCTAGTTTTGTTTCCATTTATAGTCATGGGTATAGTTTTAAAATTCCAGCTTTATTAGGGCTGGCCAAGTGGCGTTGTGGTTAAGCTCTGGCTTGGGAAGCCAGCGGCCCCGGTTCGGTCCCACATGTGAGGACCAGTGACACTGCCCTCAAAAAAAAAAAAAAGAAAAAAAATTCCAGCTTTATTAATTAAAGCAGGTATTTTTATACAGAGCCTTAGGACCTTGGTCACCACAGACTCCATTTAGTTGCATTAGATACTTTTCAAGACTGTCTTTTTCCTGGGCTAACCATCTCTTAGCTTCTGTTTTTTAAGTGTATTTACCAAAGATTACTTTTTTACCAGGTGTATGTTCGAAGGGCTTATATTGCCTATGAACTTAACAGTGTACAACACCGCCAGCTTAAGGACAACACCTGTGTGGTGGAATTTCAGTTCATGCTGCCCACGTCTCATCCAAACAGGTGAGTTTAAGCTGGTATGTGCACCTGCGCCAGCCAGAGCTCTATCAGGAGAGTGAAGGGGAGTCATAATACGTATGATAATTCCATGTTTTTTTAAAACTAGAAACGTAGAGCAGAAAATGAACAAATTTAAACCATGGGAGAAGAATCTCTTGGTGCACTTCTTTTTTTGAATCTTTGACCTGGAGAGATAAAGTATGGTCTAATTAAGATAAAAGTTTAGGATTACTCCATTCGTTTTTACTTGTATTATGTCACTGAGGAAACAGCTCTTTTTTTTTTTTTAAGTTAGAAAGAATTTACTAGCATTTTACTTGCTGAAATTTTGCCAGAAAACATGTTTTTTGTTTTTTGTTTTTTTTTTTTAGCTGAGCCATCCTACTACCTGTTGGCAGCTCAGCGGCCGCTCAGCTCGGGCTAGGCATCGAACTGCTGTTGCTCAGAGCTCAGCTCGCACTCGTGAGTGAGCTCTTAACCAACTGAGCCACTCAGCCAGTTTTTGGAAAAACACTTTTTTAATAGTTTAAGTGACTACTTGGAACCTAGAAATATCTTGGGTGGAATGCTTTTCTTTTCGGTATGTTTGCTATGGGTTAAGGTTTTATACCTGATCCAATTTCATTATCTGCCTAAAAACAGACACCTGAATTTAGCAGTTGAAACTCTATCAGTTTTTTTAAAAAATCACACTTAAGAAGCAAATTTACATTCAAGTAAATTAATTACTAATTCCATTATTTTTCCCTTCCTGAGCCCTTTAAAATAAATAAAATGCACATATGGAAATTTGTTTCAGTATTACTTTGATTTAAAAATGAAAATAGTTTATCTTGTATGCTCATTTATTTCATAACTATTCTGAGGCAGTGAAAATCTAGGAATTCCACCCACACATATGTTCATTCTCCTTTTGTATTTTCATTCTTTCTAGTAATACCACAGGAAATATAAATACCACAGCCAATCTTCAGCTGCCCCCCTCCATTTCTTCTTTATGGCCTTTGGTTCTTCACTTTATATTACAAAGTACTGTGTCTTTGGGGATCCTTAGTTATAGACACCAGAAATGGCTTTGTTCTGAATTGCCACTTCACCCAAAGCATTAGAAACCCTTCCTGGAGACAAAGAAGTCTGTGCTGAGACTTTTGGCCACTGGATGCCACTGTTGATCCAGCAGAGGTCAGCAGATGAGCCGAGGCATCTTCAGAAAAAGTACTTCTCTTCTTTGTCTCAGAAGATCCTTTCACTTCTCTACCTCAAAAATACCTTATGGCTGGCAGAGAAAAGCATATATCCTTGATTTAGCAAGCATCTCTCGGTACATTTTCGCCTCCATGGATTTCAGAATCTCATTTTCTAGAAACGAATGGTTGTCCTTCAGCGAGCAGTGAAGTACTCATGGCACACATGGGCTCAGCCCTCGGTCATCTTTCTTTTCCTGCATTCCTTGAATAATTGTAGAGAAGTACATGCTATACTTAATGCTCTTTGTAATTCTCAGGACATTCTCCTTTTCTTCCTGCTTTCGACTCCCTCTTGCCTTTGGGCAGTGATTTGTAGTCAGGCTGCAGAGCTGCTTCTGATTTCCTTCCCTCCTCATTGCTCCCCTTGTCTTTCTCAATTGCTCTCCCTGTCCTACTTTTTTTATTTGAGGACATGTGTCCAGTTTGGTGAGGGATAGTTGACTGGAAAATGAGAGAAATGCTTCTTAGCGGTTTGGTAAGAAATCTTATTCACCTTTTATCGTAAGGGTGTGACTCTTCATTATCCCTGATATGGTTTCAAAACTTGTGTACTTGTTCCTCCCAAAATCGGAAGTGTACACACCCCTGTGAATAAAGACCAGACTTGGACAGAATATAATTCTGTAGTCTCTTGGAAGTCTTCCTTGGTTGCATGTATATAAAATTAGAAACTGCAGGATGATGACTTATTATCATTATTATCGGTAGAGATGTAAAGGTAAAGATAAGGGCCAATAAAAGGGGGAAAGATAAAATAATCTTCTGAAAACCAGAAAAATATAAAAATTGTGTTAACGCTTTTTTAGATGTAAAGTCCTTTTGTTAGTTTAGGAATATGAAATGTATTATCAGATCTAATCATAGAATTATATATTGAAGTTTTTGGAATTTTTACCTTATCCTGACACCGACTGGTATACTGCAGTTCAGTTGTGACACCAGCTACTTCGTGATAGATCAGTTGCCACAAGTTAAGGGCTCAGTTCTCCACAAAACTGCCCCTACTTCAGATGAGGCCTCAGGTGGAGATCCTAGACCACCACACTTCTGACCAACTAGCTATAAATTTGGGGATTCCCATGACCCCCTCAAGTTTAGTATTTCACTAGAACAACTTTATGGAACTCAGCAAAGCACTATACTTATGATCACAGTTTTATTACAGAGGATACAGATCAGGACCAGCCAAATGAAGAGACACACAGAGTAAAGTCTGGGTAGGTCCTGAAGACAGAGCTTCTCTGTTCTTTCCCTGGGGAATCAGGGTATGTCATCCTCTCATCATATCAATGTGTTCACCAACCAAGAAGTTCCACTGAGCTTCAGTGTCCCGAATGTTTATCAGGGTTTCATTACAACAGCATGAGTGAATCATTGGTCACATATTTAAACTCAGTCTCCAGCCCCTTTCTCCTCCCCAGAGGTCGAGCTGACTGAAAGTCCCCAACCTTCTAGTCACAGGGTTGGTCTTTCTAGTGAGCAACCCCTGTCCTGAGATAGCTCATCTCAGCATAAATTCAGGTGTGATCCGAGGGGTTCATGAGTAATGAAGACACTTCTGTTATTTGAGAAATTCCAAGGATTTAGAGGCTCTCTCTCAGGAATCAGGGACAAAGGCCAGTCAAATTCTTTATTATATAATAAAGGCCAGCTCACCTTACAGAAGAATTCTAGGGTCTTTTAGTTTTAACTAGTTTTGAGCCAAGTTCCAAACTTTTTTTCTAACTCCAGTTCTTTTATTCTTTTCCATTTTTACTATTTTGATCAAGCAGGCAATAAGCATATTGTTTCTTAGTCTCCTGTAACTTATTTCTGTAGAATATCTTCCAGTGTCCATTCCACTCCCGGTCCTGTAAGGCTCAGGGACATGATTCTGTCCATTGACCTCTAGATTTATGATTCTCAGAATTACCTAGGAAGTGTAAAAATACACATGTTGGGATCCTGACTCCCAAGATTCTGATTTATTTTGAACCAGAGTCCAAGGCACCACATTTTAAAAAAGCTCCTCTGATAATTCTGATAAACAACTACAGCTGAGAATCACTACTGCTATTGTAGACTAGTACTGTCCAGTGGGAATATAGTAGTTCCTCCTGACCACAGGGGATGTGGTCCCAGACCCCCAGTGGATGCCTGAAATCGTGCGTAGTGCTGCACCATGTATACACTCTTTTCTTCCTCTACATACATACCTATGATAAGTTAGGCACAGCAAGAGGCTAACAACAATAACTAATAAAATAGAACAGTTATAACAACATACTGGAATAAAGGTTGTGTGAATGTGGTCTCTCAGGCTACATTACTATATTGTACTCACCCTTCTGCTGCTGATGATATGAGATGATACAATGCCTATGTGATGAGATGAAGTGAGGTACACAGAACAGCACACAATTTAAAACTTCGGAATTATTTATTTCTGGATTTCCCATTTAATATTTTTAATGTTGATTGACCGTGGGCAGGTGAAGCCATGGAAAGTGAACCTGCAGATTAAGGGGGACTATTGTATAATGCAAGCCACATATGTAATTTTAAATTTTCTAAAGTTGGTCACATTTAAAAAGGTAATAAGAAACAGATAAAATTATTATTATTATTATTATTATTATTATTATTATTTTTAGAGGGCAGTGTCACTGGCCCTCACATGCGGGATCCCAACCAGGGCCGCTGGCGTCCCAAGCCAGCTCCCAACCACTGCGCCACTCAGCCGGCCCAGATAAAATTACTTTTAACAACATTTTGTTTAACCCATTATATCCAAAATGCCATTTTAATATGTAATAAAAATTATTAATGAGATCTATTCCATTCTTCATACTAAGTCTTTGAAATGTAGAGTGTATTTTATATTTACAGCACATCTCAATACAGAATAGCCATACTTCAAGCCTTCCTAGCCACATGGACAGATCACCTCTAGACCAAAAATTAATTAGATGTCAATGGTAGTGCCACCAGGCAGGATTAAAAAAAAAAAAACTCTTATTCTTATGCGGCCTGTTCTCAGCAGTTACAGGAACTAGCCACATCTGATACTGTAGATATTCTGCTATGATTTTATGCATGTTTAAAAAAAAGTTATTCAGTGAAAACAGGCAGATGAATATACATATTCTATTTATCAATGCAAAATAGAATTTTATAATATTTTTTTCCCAATTGGGGTTAACAAAGCAAAAATTTTGCGGGGAGAAAACAGATACATTCTTTAATCAATTTTTCGCATTTTCTTCCCTGGCACTTGTTCTTCACATTCCTAGCCAGGCATTCATTCGAAGTAGACTAAATGTGTCCAGCAAGTCCTTAGAAATGAGTATCTTTCTAAGATATATTATCAAAGCGAAACTACAGCCTCCTGTTGTGTATGGTGTCACCTGGTGGAATTCCATTCCTGCAGTTTGTTTTTCACTAGTGATTTAGTCCTCGTGGGTTAGGATGAAACATGGCTCTCTGTCTGCAAACTGACACCAGCAGAGTATTTTTTTCAGAAAGATGTCTTAGATACTGTCTCGGTTGAAGACCTGTGTCCCATCAGGACTTTTTGATTTTTTAGCACACATGGTCATAGCCACCATGTTTGGTGCCTTTTTATTTTTGTTTAAATTCATCCTAGGATTTTGTACTCATTGAAAAATTTCTAAATACTTCATAAAGTTTTTTATTTTACTGTGGAAAGAATACAACATGAGATCTACCCTCTTAAAAAAATTTTAAGTATATAGTTGACTGCAGGTACAGTGTTGTACACCACCTCTAGCGCTTATTCATTTTGCTTGACTGAAACTTTTACTTGAACTTTTTAGTTACATTGTTTCAGTATAATTTGACTGGTTTGTTTTTTTTCTAGCACCCCTCTCAGTATGTCAGAAAGAAAAGCAGATGACGAAACAGTTTATTTCTAATCTCAGGCTTTGCACGGTGGCAGCATCGTAGCCAATGAGGTGTATCCGAGGCGCGATTATTGCTAATTGAAAACTATTTCTAATCTCAGTGACTTTCTGCATCCTCCTCCTTGCTAGGTAGGCTTCAGTCAAGGTATGTTATCTTCTTGATCTTCTACCCAAGACTTCCACATTTTTTCTGGGAACTGTAGTTAGAACTTATTTGGCATTCCCAGGTGTTATTCACCAGAGGATCCAGTTATTAGAGATTCACTCATGGAAGCACCTAGTATAAATATACCCTTTTCTTCCTAAATTTCCTTCACTTGAATAGCAGCAGCTACAGAGATTTTCCTGACTTAAGCATAGTAAGAAACCGATATATATGTGACACGTGTGTGTGTGTGTGTGTGTGTGTTTTCTTCTTTATCTTCTTAGCATTTAAAGGCTGTCCTACTGCATGTGAATTCTTTTGAGGGGAGGGGAGTTTTGCTGTTTTGTTTTGTTTTTTAAGCTGACTTGTAGCCAGTTAGCAAATGGTTTTTAGAGGAGAAGTTAGTGAGTTTCTTTAGTCATTTTCTTGGTGCAGGAATAGTCTGGACAGCTGGTCTGCACTAAGAGAACATTTTATTATTATCCATATTTTTAGGACTTAATTCTCTTGTCTAAGATTCCATCAGCCCCGCTCTTTAGGGACTTCCACCAGTATTTTACATGGATTAATCCTGGAGCTCAAACTATATTATTCAGCATTCCTTTTTCTCTTTCTTCTTCCAGTTAGGCCCAGGGTTTAGAGCCAAGGTGTGTGCATGTGTATGTCTTTTTTTCCATTCTGAAACCCTAGCTTGTCACTCACTGGTGCTAGTGACGGAAAAGCTTATTACACTAAAGCATCATTCTGAATGTCTTTATTCTGGACAATTCATTGAATTACTTGACATTCAGGATTTCACTTAGCTTTGGGCATATTAGTAACTCAGAATAATCTAAAAACAAGTTCTTTAGTCAACCTATATATTGATCTTCTAAAATATAGCTATATTTATACAAACATGTAAAGTATATTATCCCATACACTCTGTGGCTATGCATATGGCTGTGCATTCTGACAGTCTGGGAGTATGAAATTTAAAACTCCAAAGGATTTTCATGAGTCACACATTAACAAACATAGTTCATTTTTTAAAAATTTTATCTGTGATTCAAATAAGAAGCGTCAAAATTGATGCAGCAGATGGAAGTATATTTTGTTGTATGTTTCTATCCATAGGTAATGGGTGAGGACCTATTGGTATTCATTTCCACCCGTGTCTTAGGTGGAAATCCATGCTTTAGTTGAGTTTTATTGCATCTTCTCTGCTCTTTGTTCCTTGTGAGTTTGGCCTTCTTTGTTATAATGTTTTAATTCAAGCACTTTCCTGTTTTTATGTCTCATCCAGAAGAGGTCGGCTGTGTTGTCCCCTGTTAGCACAGGTCTCAGTCATTACTGAGTTTTGACTGCTAGGCACTTTCAATGTTTAGCTGGAGTGAGTGGCCTCTGGACCTTCTTTTTATGGAGACAGTTGTGAGGGAGTTCAGAAATCAGAAGCCCTCCATGTGACTAATCAGCAGCCTGCTGCCAGTCTTGAGAATTCTGATAATCTTTGACACCCAGAGATTAGACCCTTCTTTGGATCGTACCAAGACATTCAAAAGTCACCCAACTTGTAGCATTTTTTAGCAGCTGGAGCACTTGGTTGTAGTTTGCAGGCCAGAATGAGCTATAAATAAATAAAACCCCACAGTGCTTGCTTCCTTCATCTAGGCTAGTTGACTGATAAGATGCAAGCATCTGGGAGAAGAGACGGTTCTCAGCGGGTTTAAGTGCTTACCAAAGTGCTTTCCGGCACCCATGGCTCAGCTTCTAGTCTCTCCTGTGTTATCTTGGCACTCTAGCCTCGTAAGATTGGAGAATCGAGTTTAAAACTCTCCATATATCATTAAGGTAGCCCAAGGTCCCTTCTTGTCAAGGAAGACTGGCTGATTCCAGGGGGAAGGCAAAGCAGGATCCAGGGCACCTGTAAATCCCTGTAGTTCTATGCGGTGGGTTTGTAGCTAATTATGCAGCAGGAAACAGTAATATACTGTAGCTCTGTTAGCATGCTTATTTCAGAAAGAGCAAAATCTAGCCGAGCAAAGAAGGGGCCACAAATGAATGAATCGATGATCATTTTATTGTAGACTAAAAGCTCTGCCGTGGAATCAGAGCATCTGAACTGCAAGGAGGTCGTGGGGGAGAGGCCAGTAGAAATACATGGTTTAGATGTGTTTTACAGCTCTTGATTTGGATTCTCCTGCAGACATATAGTCACACAAGGAGACCACCACTGGTCACAGCCAGTTAAATTGCTCTTTCTCCTATGGTACTGCTGTTAGTGACTGCTAGTAGGTTATTCAGCCGACCTCTTCTGATTCTGCTTTGCTGCCTGATTTCAAAAGATGTGCCCTAGATGGCTCTCAGTTGCAGCTTGATGTAACCACTGCTTGTTTGCATGAGTCCCCATCATTTTCATAGAGGGTCCTTTTTTTCTTCTTCTTCTTCAAGTTAGAAAGCAAAAGAATGGGGAGCATTTTTAGATGATAAAAGATTTATGTAGGGCCAGCTAGAATTGAGCAAAATGAAATTCAGCGGGAAGGGATGGTAAAAGGCTCAGAGAACTTGTGACCGCCAGAGAAGTCAGTGTTTCTAAAATAAAGAGGGTTCAGCTAGCAGGCAGCAACTCTGACTTTGCATTCATAGTGAAGCGGGCTCTCCAGCCATTCTAGGCAGGCAGATCAATAAAATCAGAGGTGACTTAATGCCAACAAACTCAGAATTCAAAGGGCTTCTTTTGTCCTTTGAATGTATTCTATATTGATGTGGAATGCTAGTCTCGGAAACTGAGATGAGAAATTGTCAGGTCTGGATTCTGGTTTATGACACCATATTGAACAGTGTCCTTGGAGAGCGTCCCCTTTGGTTTCTCAGTTATCACATCTGTAAAATGGAGGTAATCTACTGGAAGGAAAAGGATTCCAATATTTATCAAAACATTGCGAATGGGGATTCATCATGATCAGAGCTTTGAAGAGCAAATTTTTTTTTTAACAGCAGATGTCTTATGAGAAGTTAATTTATATCCCATTTATGTATTGGAAAATGCAATTGATTGACTTATCAGAGTGATTTGACCATTTTTGCATGATGGGTATGCAGTGGAATGTGGTAGACTTAATTTTAGCTACATAAATGGAATATATGACTCATACGGCCTCTTCCTTGGTGGGTTATTCTTGTGCAGACCATGGACCTAGTTTTCTAGTGCATCACAATAGTGTGCAGTATGCCACATGTCTTAAATTGATCAAATAACCCCTGTATAAAGTGACAAAATATATAAATGATCAGTGTGGACATGGCTAAGTATTTACCTGGTAATAGAGAATTTATCCTTCCGTCCCTGCTCATCTCCCCTACAGCCCATAGATTCTGATTGTACCAAAAAGGAAAAGCTGCCTCTAAACTTACCTCTTACATGATTGATTTGGGGCCATTCCTTTAAAAACTGGAGATGTTGGGAGTTTTTGTTCTTACCCCATACTGTGTAGATGGTGCACAATTTCTATAACAAAGCAGCAGGGGGCTCCCTATGAGAGCTTGAGAATTGCTGATAGAGAAGGGCTGGCTTTTTGTTGGTGGTGTTCTTTTCAATTCAGGCCCTTTTCTACTGAAACTTGACCCTCATCCTTGAAGACTCTCTAAGGGATTAGAGTGTAGCTACAGAAGCAGCGAGACCATTTTATTAGTTTAAGAAATTGGTTAACAGTTGAGGGAGATTATACTGGTTTCTAAAATTCCAGAAACCAGATAGATGGAAGCCGAGATTGCTTTGGTTGTAGGGTTCTTCTCTCTGAACCGAGTTTCGTGGTAAGGGGCTAGATAAGTGATCCCTTTCTTTAGACTCCTTTGTATCTGAAAAGGAAGATTTTCCTGTATTCTCACTAGCATCTACATTTAGTTTTCTTAGTTTCACCTCCCCCTCCCTTAGAACCTGTGCATATTTTTTCACTTGTTGATGAGTGCGTTATAACTAAGGCTCTCTTGTAAAAATGAAATCCCTTTCCCTGAGAGGCTGGAAGAATCCAGACAGCAGAGGTGCAGGTTTTTGCACTCAGAGGCCGCTCTTGCTGCCTTATGAATTCACTGTGATACAGGTTTGATGCAGAGAGCATTGCTACTCACAAATC
The DNA here is from genome assembly GCA_033961575.1 of Aselliscus stoliczkanus. Lineage (NCBI taxonomy): Eukaryota > Metazoa > Chordata > Mammalia > Chiroptera > Hipposideridae > Aselliscus > Aselliscus stoliczkanus. The sequence goes on from CM066739.1 coordinate 21,900,729, forward strand.
ACACGAGGTATACAGTTTGTGTGCAGTGATATGTCACAGCTTTTTATTTATATGGCCAGCTCAGTCTATTCTGCTCCTTTCACTGCCATGGAAAGTGCATCATTTTCCTCCCTCTCTCCTCCTTCCCACATATCATCAGCACCACCCACTATGTTCTGCCCATTAAGTCCTGTGTGCCAGAAAACCCCAACAATGATTAAATGCTGATAAAAGAACGTTAGAAGGTTAAGATATCATCCAATCAACCTCCTTACAGTACTCCTAAATTGTAGGTGGTAAGTATAACGTTGCCCTTTTAACATTGAAAATAAGGAGTTTTATTAGGTTGGTTTTTTTTTTTTTTTTTTGGTTGAGAAAATGATATCAAATTAAGAAGGGAAAAAAAAGAAAAAAAAAAAGACCAAAGAGAATGCCGGAGATTGCTTTGTCATTTCCATAATTACCCTCGTCTTTCTTTCATGATTTTGGCACATTCTTTATCAGGAAAATCTCGGGCTAGCCAAGTTTAGGTAAGGTTTTATTTATGAGGGGCCGAGAGTTTTTAACCTTCCAGCAATTTAAAAAAAGTCATTATTACCCTAAACTCATTTAATTTAAGAAGTGTTAATTAATTAATTAATTTTAACATATTATGCCACTCTAGTCTTAGAATCATTTATCATTACATTCCTGCATGATTTTCAGTTCCTTTAAGCTCCTGTACTGCAGGGTACCCGCCTTTCCTCCACCACCACCGTTACCCCACCCAGGTTTACGGGAGGAAGAGCATGGTTAAAGAGACTTAGAAAAGGCAGCTGGGAACCCACTGGCTTCTTTTCCTTGGAGCAGAGTTTGTTGACAAAAGCAATTAAGGTGGAAGGGGCTATGGAATCAACTTCTCTGGACTCCTTATTACATTTTTAGTAAAATATGGAATAAGAAAGAAGATTCTCTAAGAATCTTGTCAAGAATTACATTTCGTGTTGCAGCTTACGGTAACATACCATATCATCTAGCTTAAATTAACTTTCATGAGCCGTGTTCTATCACTACTCTGCATTATTATTATTTTTTTTTTGAATAGAGCTATTAAAAAAAAATCCATGGTAAATATATTTTGACCCTTTTCATCAACAGCTGCTGTGGTGAGGTAGGTCAGGAGGCATGCCTCTTTGGAGGCACCCTGGGGGTTGGAGGGTAATGAGCACTTAATTATGTCTGCCGAATGCCAGAGCTGCCAACATGGAGCTCCTCACAACTGGTCTGTATCTGCCCTGACAATTCTTTTATTCTAGCTTTTACTAACCTATCAGTAACTAACTGTGGTTGTTTAATTGCAGGGGGAACATCCCCACGCTAAACAGGTACCGTATGTTTAGTTTCTTTTCCAATTAAAAGCACCTTTTTTTTGGTATAACTGGGAATAGTGAAATCAGGGAAAAAATAGCTCATCACTTGACAAGCTAATATGTTTATCTTCTGCTGGGAAGTCCTGAGCTCCCCTTTAGATGAACTAAGTTATTCTTTCTGCTTAGAAAACATGTTTTCAGCTTTTCTTCAGCTGTTCAAAAAGCAATACTTGAAAAGCCTCAGTATGGAAAAGCTCCCATCTAGCTGTTTATGATAGGGAAGTTGTCTGCCTGACGTGCAGTTTTGCTGTAAAAACTTTTTTTTTTTTTTTTTTTTTTTTTTTTTGCTAAGTTATCTGTCTAGTTTGAGGCTTTCAGAGGAGAAACCCTTAAGGTTATTTTGATCCTGGAAAATTGTTCCTAATTTTTTCAATTTTTAGTTTCTCTAATGTGTTTCTCCTTTTAGATGAATGTAAATGCAGAAATAGCTGATCTCATGTTTTATCAGTGTGTTAGCTGTTTTTCTAAAGTGTTATAATGATATGAAAGTCAAGCTTTATTTCAGACCTATATAATAAGATTCACACTGGAAAAGTATATTCGAGTTTGGATGTGTGGAGCCCTGGGAAGAGGTTCCAGGCACATATAACATAAGTGCTATTTATTGTTTTGCGTTCTTTCTGTTTCTGAGCCAAGCAAAGCAACACAATGCAAGTTTGAGAGGATAGCAATTTCACAATTTCAATTGGGATTGAATCCACAAAATGCTAAAGCAGTAATAAGTTGGTGGTAAGCGCCTAGTGCATGATTAATTATACAGTGAAATATTTATAGGATTATGTTTATTTTGCCCCTCCCTTTAAATATTAAGTAATCAAAACTGATGATAGCTTTTATAGCCCAATTTGGATGGGGATTGGAAAAGGGAGTGCTTTTGTTTGGTCCTCTTGCCTACCCTTGGAGAGTGGGCTTGGTTCATTCCGGTCTGCCTTCAGCTGTCCTGGCCCGTGGACATAGGACTGGGGGAAGCTGAACAGCAGATATTTCCCATGGGGTCTGGTTGAGTGAAAAAGATATTTAACCCCATGTTTGCCATAAAGACAGCCTGTTAACTTATTCAGAGGGAGTTCCCTTTAAGTGTTATCTGGAACCTTTTATCTTCCCTGTCTAATACCAGGCAGGTCGAAAAGATAAAATGCCTCACAAACTTGCTCCTTTAGTAAATATATTTGGTGATCCTAGAAAAGAGGATGATAGCGTTTCTGGGTTCACACAACTTTGCATCCAGTTTCTAGTGAGCACCATGTGTAAGGCTTGCTTGATGTGTGTTTCATTTGTTTGCTTGTTTCATTCATGGGATCAATGGTTTCCTCTCCCACTCTGCCTTTCTATTCCCCAGCACTGTCAAAAGATGAAGTACCCTTTTCATAGTCATCACTTGCCAAAGCAATAAAATCCTGGAGTGTCAGTCTCTATAGTCTGTGTGAGCAGCACTTTCATCCTATAAAAAATTCCATTGCCTTTCATAATTACCGTTTGCAGTGGATTTCAGTATGTACCCAGATCTCAAGTCCACGTTGCTGGCTGTCTTTGCCCTGCAACACTGCAGGTGGTGCACGTAAGGAGATTTGGGGGCAGCTCCCCCAAAGTTCAGGTGCCTTGCTCTGAACTTGCTTCAGATCAGCATGTCGGTAACTTGTCAGGCGAGTCCTGGAGGCATCCTTCAACTTGGTCCTTCCTAACAGGCTGCCCCAACTGGGCATTCAGAAACTCTTTACGGTATTACTTATCAGTACATACTGCATACTGCTGAGGTGCGTCAAGGAGTCTACAGATTCATTATGCTTTTAGATTGAACAAATCAGTTCAGTTATCTTCGAGCATCTCCATTTAGCACCTGTTTGTCATGCTGACACACACTGTGAGACCCATGCTCTGCCCTTTTGTATCTTGCTGGGATTTATTAAGGGCTTTTGATGAAGACATGTTTACTTTGGTATAGAAGTGTATACATATAAAATGGAAATTTGGGGTTGAAAATGCCTCTCTTTCAAAAAAGGAAGAAGTTATAACCCTTATAACTGGTATCTCTATTAGCCCATTAAAGAAAGAAAGTAAATACCTCAGCAGTTTCTTTTATAGACTGTCACTTGTTTCTGTATATAAATATAATGTTTTCTATAATGATTTACTAAACCATTCCAAGTGACTTAGAGTTGTTATTGTACATGCGTATGCCTATCTGTGAATACTTAATCTGCTACAGTTTTTAGAGAAAAATTCCTTAAGTGTTGCCTAGTTACAATTCACTTGGCTCATGCACTTCCGTTTAATAAGGGGAATGTGTGAGGGAAGGGGAAGATGCAGGATGGTTTTTAACCCCTATGTGCTGTTCATTCATTAGATGTGCGTCATTATATGAAAAACTGCCATGAAATTCCTCACAGTCCTTAGATTTTTTTATTTGAAGAAATTTGGGGGTGATAAAAATACAGCCTGTGTGTGTGCAGCGTTGGGGGACTTCAAATGAAAAGGCTAATGTGATTCTAGCAAGACAGCCTTATCCATTGTGGGTGAAAAACCAAATCTGCTCTGCAACCTGACCCCACTTCAGGGTTTCCTCCCGGCTCCTTTTCCCGCTTGTTGCTCGCCCAGTCCTTGCTCCTACCCTACTTGTCTAATGCACTTGATTGAATTACCATTTAGAATGTCCTTCTCCTCCAACCTCAACCACTATGGCATGAGTCATGTAGCTAGCGTCAGTGACGTGCTATTGGACAACTCGTTCACTCCACCGTGTCAGCGGATGGGCGGGATGGTCTCTTTTCGAACTTTTGAAGATTTTGTCAGGTAAGACACTGCGGAACTGTGTCTGTGTAAGGGGAGCCATGGGCGTCTGTCTGTCTCAGATGTCTGCCAAGTGTATAAAGGTCCCCTGGAGAGCTATGAGCCAGCTAAGGAGATACAGCCCTTGCTGCATACGCCCTCTGAGAGGTGTATGTCCTTCCATTTCTAGCTCGCATTCAGACTTTACAAGCCTCTACTTGTTCTGTGAGCCCGGTCAGAAAAGAAGGAGACAAACAAAATCATCTTTTCCTTAGGAGCGAACAGAAGAAGCTGTCTGCTCTGTGATGAGTGAAATGTCAGGAGAAATTAAACACAACACTAGAGTGAGCCCCACCAGAGACGATACATCTTTTGATTAAATGCATTCAGCATCTATCTCTTGATGTATACTGATGCATTACCCTAGGGGGAGGGGTAATTACATTGGTCTGTCACTGCTCGGGTCCCAGGGTCTTTCTGTTATTTCAAGACCAATGATGACAGCAGTGCCTATATCTTACATATGAAAAAAAACACCACCACCAACAAAAAAGCTTTAGATCATTCTTTTTTAAAATGAAAAAATATATATGGTTTATTAAAGTTTAAACAATCCATCCTCCTAATTCCTGCCACTTGGTGAAATTTTGCATGTCACCTCTAGCCACTGGTGATTCTCTTCAGTCTCCTATTGAGCACAGGGTAGGATAGATGATTCTTTTAGACTGAGTCGGCAATAGCAGTATTAGTTTTCTGCCACGTAGGTTTTCTGCCACTTGGATTTTCGTGATGGGTGTTTCTCTGGTATTTTTCAGGATCTTTGATGAAGTGATGGGCTGCTTCTGTGACTCCCCACCCCAAAGCCCCACATTTCCTGAAGCAGGTCACACGTCTCTATATGATGAAGACAAGGTATGGTGTCCCCTTTGGGAGACTGCTTTGCTCCTTCAAACACAGGATTTGTACTATGTATATACTATCTTTCTTTCTGACTTTGGAACATTATAGGGAAGACTTGTATCTTTTTTTTTTTTTTGCAATGGAAATTTTTTTTTTTATTCTTTTATTCTTTTATTGTGAAATAAACATTTTTTTTTTAAATTAGCTTTAGGTGTACAACACAGTGCAATACTTATACTTTTTACCCCTCAAAGTGACAACCCCCCTCCCCCAATTTGCTACTCCACTCCTCCCCCCCATATCATACATATCTATTACAATTCCTTTGACTCCCTTCCACAGTATAATCCATACCCCGTGACTGACTATATATTCAATTACAGTTGGCATACAATATTATACAACATCAGTTTCAGGTATACAGTGCAGTGATCAAGCCTTTACTCCATCCATGAAGTGGTCTCCCTAATAAGACATGTGACCATCTGACACCCCACAAAATATTTACAACGTTATTATATTCCCTGAACTGTCTTTCATATCCCTGTGGCAATATTGTAGTTACCTAGTTATGCTGTCTAATCCCTTCCTCTTCTCCCTCCCAAGAGTTTATCTTTTTATCCTCCTTTATACTATTTTTTTTTTTTTTTTGAGGGCAGTGTCACTGGCCCTCACATTTGGGACCCAAACCGGGGCCGCTGGCCTCCCAAGCCAGCTCTCAACCACCGCACCACTCGGCTGGCCCCCTCCTTTATACTATTAAATTTCATATGCCCATCAAAGTATTTTTTGAAATAGGTAGAATATAAATTCTAACCTAAAATAAGAAAGACAGAAAACCTGTATTCTTGGAATCCATAGTGTAGAATAGGCTCAGCCGTATTCATTGCAGCTGCCTCTGGGTCTCCGAATGTTGTTTCAAAGATTTCAGCTTTGGTTGCTTTAATTTTTACTCAGTGATGGCTTGTATATTTGCACAATGGTACTACTGTAGTCTTCAGGGAATGGTGGACTTTAAATAGTAGAAAAAAATAGGCATTTTGTTTAAAACTTTGTCCTTTTATTAATCTCTTCTTTTCATTTCTCGTAAATAAATTGTTCTGTTTTTCTTCCCCTACCAGGTTATTTTCCTGTGGTTTGACACTTCCACTGTATGATAAATTGTTAGGAAATATGTTATGTGGAAATATGTTCAGGTGGATTCTTTCAATCATTTTTCTTCACACTCTGTGAAGAGATATGGTCTTTGGTTTCATTCCCATTTTACTGGTGAAAAAGTTGAGACATAGCGGTCTTCAAGTTCATGTCAAGTCAAGATTTGGGGCCACCTCTAGCTAATGCCTTCAGTGCCTTATTTTTTTAAAATTAGATGTTCTGCTTTATATAATCTCCATTGTGGATATTGAGTAGTGGTTGCAATTTGCCTTTTTGTACCAGTGGGCAAACCAAAATGTCCTGTGAGGCATATCTCTTATTTAGGTATTCTACCAAGTACTGTAACTTTTCTCTGCATTAGCCAGCCTCCTGATTTCTTTGCCTTGTGTTCTTGGGTTGCAGGTTCCCAGGGATGAGCCAATTCACATTCTGAATGTGGCTATCAAGACTGACGGTGATATTGAGGATGACAGGCTGGCAGCCATGTTCAGAGAGTTTACCCAGGAAAACGTAAGCCCTCACATTGGATGGAAACTGGTGAATGGCCCCCTTCCTGCTGGCTGTGTATCATGCCCATCCTTTTGTCAGTTGCTGCTTTTAAGGCCTGTCGCTGATAATAGCTATGTCTTTTACATAATTCTGCCAGTAGGGGTAAAATGCCAACACTATTTAATAGTATATAATGCATATATTTTTATGTTAAAAAATACAGACCTCCACTATTTAAAATGTTTTAAGGAACGGACGTGTGGTCCTAAATCTTTCCCAGAGCGCCAGTCTTGATCTTTCAGTCACCTGCTGAACATTTTCCTTTGGTGGCTTAACTCCACGTGTGTAGGTCCACACTCTCCTTAGATTTCTTCTGTGTTGTTCCCTCCCTTCCCTTGAAAATATCAGTTATATTTCCATCCTCCTTTGAATTTTGTGTCACTTGGATATCTCTTGTTGACTCCATAGGTTAAACCCCAATTTCCATCATTTTCTTTCACCTCTCCTGACTCCCCCAAGTCATTCAGAAATCATTGACTTTCTCCCTTTCCTTGCCATTCCATGATTCTACTACTCCACCCACAATCTGTACGTGTTTATTTGTATCTGCTCAGTCATCAAGGTCTGTTTGTTTTTTCTTTGCAGTGTCTCATTTCCTCCCTCCCTCCCTAACTTCCTTTTCAGTTTTTTAAATGCCCACTACCATCCCTCTACTTTAAACCCTTACTCACCACACATCTGAGACACTGCAGCAGGTTTACTTGTGATCTTCTGTTCTTCCTTCACTCTCCCCCTCCAAGTAGTTTCCATTTTGTTCACCACCACAAAATTAAATGTCCAAAATGCCTACCTTACCAAGTTATTCTCCCACTCAACAATGATTCTGTTACCTTGAGGATGCCTCCTTAACTTGATATTTAACACCAGCCTATAAACGAAGGCCAACAATCTAGCCTCTGCTGTTCCGTGAAAAGACCTGTGTCTTTGTGTCTTCGTTGCTTCTACTGCCCCTCCCCTGGAATCAATCAGTCTCTCTCTCTCTAAATTTTGCTTATTTTTAAAACTGTTTCAGATTTCACCTCTTCTATGAGGCCTTCTGAGTAGCCGTAACTAAAATGTATTTTTCTCCCTTGATTTATAATGGTCAGCATACATTTATTAGCAATAATACTTTTTATATATAAAGAACTTTCACGTAACTTTTTTTATTTGCATCTTAACCACAAGCCCACGTGGTTAGATCAGTCAGGAATTATTCCATTTGTGCACATGGGGAAAAGCTAGGCTCAGAGAGATTAAGGCCCCTGATCACCAGCTGGTAGATGATAGAACAAAAATCAGCATTTAAGATTTTGATGCCACCTCTAGAGGGCACAGATCTAGGTGCTTTAGTAAAGAATACATTTTTAGCCCTGGCGATGCTTATAGTCTAGTTGGAGGGGCTGATTAGGCATGCTCAAAACAATAGTCTGCAATTACATTTTATTGTGATATATGAGAGATGCCAAAGTGCCCCTTCTGCCCTGCCCTTAATGGCAAGACCCATGAGTTTTCTTTGAATAGAAAGCACCTAGCTCTAGTGCTTGTTATAAAGAACTCAGTAGATTTTTTTTTAACTTAATTCAGCAGTATAAACAATTAGTGCCACAGGCATTCACATAATATAATGCTGATGGTAGATACCCAGGAAAAGATGGGAACTTATGCTTAACCTGAGTATTAGCATTTACTCCATGATGCTCTCACAGCCCATAAACTGATCTGGGACTGTAGGCCAACATGAGGAAAAGGTCCTTACCAAGAAGTGAAAGTGGGGGACATGGTTGGGAATTTTTCTTTAGAAGAGAAATTTACTGTCTTGCTTGCCCGTGACTCGTGACCATGTAAAATTAACCTGAGGGACCAAGGTTAGAAGAGTGTAATCTCAGCTGGAAGAGTCCTAACATGTACATGGCTGCTGCTGCTGCTGCTTGATGAAATAGTCTGAAATTTCCTTCCCAGATTTCAAGGCACTAATTGCCCTTATTTGATTATTTTGACCTCAACTGTAGGCTTTTTATTACCCTCAGATCTAAGTGTTGTATATCATCACATGTTGATTTAAAGAGGCAGTTTCTTCATCTTCACCGCATATACTTATAACATTAATTGGCAACAAGAAATTACCTTTTTCCTTTACTGGACTTGTAAACTGAGGCACAGAGAAATCCAGTGTCTTTGTCTATGTCTGTTCAGAAGGGTAAGTGGAGACCATGCGAACATTCCAAGCCTAGAGAAGCTATTAACTGCATCAAGTCCTGTGCTTATCCAGGAATATTTGGCATTTTCCCCTTCTTGTTTTGAAAAAAAAAAAAATGTAAAAATAAAAAGAAGGAAAAGCAATTTAAAAAAAAAAGCTGAAGTGGTAACTAGTTTTGTTTTTGTTTTTCACTTCATGATCATGCTCCTAGCAGTTTAGAAAAAGTTTCTTTTTTTTTTTAAAACACACATTAAACTATCAAATAGGTTGATCCAAATTGTCCAAATAATCTTCTAGTCCCAGCATGCCTTTTTTTCTCTCATAGAAATTAGGATCATATATTTGTAAATGACTTGCAGAGGAGATGGAAGCAGTCAGTGTAAATGGAGTTTCTCCAGGTGCTGACGCCTAATCGCTGGGTAATAGCTGTGGACTTGCTGTGAGACCCGCATTATTACAATGTAATCAGAATCCTGTTGCTCTGCTGTTATTGTCAGCCACTTGTGGAATTTTAAAAGCAATAACAATTTTGACTTTAAATCATGGCATTATTAAAGTTATTTTCTTCCCTTGCCTGAACACAGCTATTGATGCTTGTCTTTGAAGGATTTGGTTGTAGTGGAATTCTTTGTTGGTGTCAGAACAAATGTGTCTGTTCCGTGGCACACTGAGAGACAGAACCACAACCCACATCCATCTCTCTCTGTCTCTCTCCCTCTCCCTCCCTCTCCCTCCCTCTCCCTTTCTCTTCCTTCCTCTCCCTTCCTTCCTTCTTTTTCTTATCATAGTATTAATACTTGTGTATTTACACTAGCAGGTATGATGCCAGTACAGATCATTATTAAATGTGGTTAAACCAAAATTTATTTAGATTTGACCAGGGAATTTACTATCTGGAAATTTATTTTTCCAGTTATCTTTTGCTCATGTTGTTAGTTATTTTTATCAGTAAACCAAATGCCACAACAGAAACGGTTCTCTGATAGAAAGAAATGGCCCGGGAAGGTGCTTATTTATAAGGGGAACACCAATTTGGATTTTAAAAACATATAGTATCATGAAAGTCAAGAATTGGTTTATGAACATATCTCTTGGTTAGAGATACAGCAAGGAGTGTGATAAAACTAAAGTCTGGATGTAGGTTGTGAAAGTCCATATATTTTTTTCTATTTGTGTTATTTGCGTATCTTCCCAGGTCATTCACCCGGTGGGATTGCTTTTCTAGTTGTTGCCACTTAGCCCCTCTTTGTTAGGGACTTTTAAGACAGGTCATTTACTTAGTTCATTAATCTGTTTCTTTGTCTCTGCCTTTGCCTTTTGAGATAAATGAGCAGTACGAGACAGAAGAAAGCTTAGATCTGAAGGCCCAATACTTATGTAAGAGACTGTCTTGAAAATGCTGGTGGTCTCTTGAGTTCTAATGTACCACTCAACCTATGCCAAATGGAGCTATGAATAATCACTAAATTTAAAAGTCTGTTAAACATTGCTTTTAACAATTTTTATAAAGAGAACCTTAAAAAAAATCTTTGTAAAGTCAGGATTTGTTAGGCGAAATTCTAGGAATGCTGTATCTGATGGTAAGTGCTGTCTATAATCTAACCAATAGTTTAGGACCTGAATTTTCTGTTTTATGCCAGTTTCTTCTTTTCCCTCTTACCTGAATGACCTGATTTCATTTAGCTTCTGTTTTAGTTTTAATCTTCATATTTGAACATGCCCACCAGTGTGATTTCTATAAGCAGAAATTGTGTTAAGGTCTACCTTGGTGTGAGTCAGCCCTTAGGGAATTTAGGTGACCTCATATAACCCTTTCTTCTATACAGAGTTTTATCTCCATTTTGTCCAGATCAGTATAAAACCTATTCCATAAGACTTAGTCCCAGGAGCCAGGTTGAGATTTGTTTATTTGCAAGTTTGAAGGTACTGCGCCAAGATGTAGAGAGAGGACCAAAAAGGGCGCTTAGCCCAATCAGAGCCTTACAGGAACTGAGTGGAGTACATTTTTGGATGAATGGAGATCTCATCTATCTTATGTTTCACATGTTTCTTCATAGAAAGCTACCCTGGTTGAGCATGGAATCCGGCGCCTTACTTTCCTGGTTGCACAAAAGGTATTGGCATATGAATTATACCTCTCTAATGTTTCTTATGCTGTTGCTGCTGCTGCTGCTGCTAAATTTTTTTTTAATTAAAAAAAATGGAATTATAATCATATGCTAACTTGTAGAATGTATGCAGAGAAATAACTGTTTTTCTGTAAATTCAATTAAGAAAAACATGAATTTAAATTATCACCTTGTACTCAATTTCGTTTTAATTTTATTACTAATTGCCAGCTTCTGCTGTTTTTCCTTCCTTTCTGTCTTTCATTTGAAAGGATTTCAGAAAACAGATCAGCTATGAGGTGGATCAGAGATTTCACGTAAGTAAAAGGAACAGCAATGAAAGATTACTTACTGTTTTATCCATTTGCCACTGACTATTTAAATGTAGAATGCATGTGAGTTATTATATTTAGAAGGGTCGGGTGGACATTTGGTCCCTTTTCTTTTAGAAAGTGTTTTAATGAATATTCAATTATTCTATAGTGTTCAAGCTAAAGGGTTTTTTCTTTTTTTACACTATAACAAATTCTCAATAAATCTCTGAGAAATAGTTAAGAATGAGCATATGCATTTATCTGGATGAATAAGGTAGAAGCAGCAGCCAACTAGTAATTTCTTCTGCGCGCACAGTGAATCAATAATTAAGAACTGCCATTTGTACTTTGGGGTCTTGGCTTTTACCAAAGATGGCTTCAAGTTCTGTTATTGAGAATTTTCAATTCTGAAAAACAATCATTTATTATTTAAAATGCCTTAACAGAGGCCCAAGTTGGTACTTTTGTCTTATGTTAATTCTAAGAGCAGGAAATAACTAAGAACTGAGCATTAAGCTGCTTGTTCTCCCATTTAGCTGAATTAACTGTTAATATTTATAACATTGAAAATTTTATTGAAAGGAGAAGTAAGTCAATAGCTTGGCATCTAAACTATGGCATACCCATATGCTCATACCCAGTATGATGATAACAGTAAGGCCAAATATTCAGTTTGCAGTCAAGATACCATTCCCTAAAATGATTGTAGCCAAAAATATTTCTTTAAAAATTGATCCTAATATAGCCAAGATTCTAGAGGATATTAGTAAATCTTTGTTTTTCCAATAAGAATTCAATTTTGTTTCTGTATTAGCAATTAAGATAATTAAGTTAGTTTTCAAGCCCTGTTCATTTGCTAATATTTGGGATTCTGGAAAGGCCTTTCTGAACTCAAGGACCTATGTGTGGTTGCCTTTGTTTATTAGGTCTCTAGCACTTGACAATTTGTTTTCCTTCTTACAGTTCATCTTGTTGGTCTAGTCTGTAGAGAAATGAAAGCCTGCTCTGCAAACTAAAGAGCTAAGATTTTCTGAAACGCTTTAGGAAATGTTGTGAACTGCACAGCCCCCCCCCCCACCTCCCCAACCCCGTGTTATTGATGTCTGGAAATCAAGCAGAGTACAGATATATATCAATCAATAACTTTAGATAGGAAACTGGAGGCAGTGAAGAAGTATGAGGAGCTTAAAGAGAACCCTGGGGCTTTAGGAAGAAAAATCCGGAGCTTAGAGAATAAAATTGATACTTGGGAATGGGATATAAGAGCCCATGAATAAATGCTCTGGCTGGTAGGTGCTGATCGGAACTAAGGTCGACATGCAGAGCCAGACTCTGGATTTGGGAAGAGTTTTGGGCCAGGTCCTTAAGCATTAATGTGATTTTTTTTTTCTCACTGACTTTGGAATAATACATTATTCTTCATATAGCACACTAATTGGTTTCCTATACTAAGCAGTCCCTGATAAATTAAAACTCTTTACTAAAATTTTTTAAAATCTAAAGCAATTATTCTCATGGGCACTTTTTTTTTGGGGGGGGGCGTATGTGTCTTATACATACAAAAAACCCCTCCTTTCTTTATCTCCGGATCTATGTCATGCCCTAGAGAAGATCTACAACTTAAAACGCTTTTGTTTCTCCCAGCTATCCTCATATTTCTGGATTTAGTTTGAATAGGGACATGTACAGGTAAAATCTGCTGGAAATGAGCCCAGTAGCAAGTTCTTCCTGGGAATCACCCCACCGCCATTTATAGTGGCATCAAGTGGGCAGTCAGTTATATTAGCAAGTGACTTGATGTGTCATGAGTGTAGGAAAGGTCGCTTGAAGACATAGAGAAATTAAGGCTTAGGTGTAGACTGGATTTTCTCTGAGGATTAAATGGCAGAAGAGTTGGGGTGTTCTTATTTTAGGGCCCTTAGAAATGATTCATGGTTATACAGCGAGCAAGAGCAACCGTTACTGAATTCCATCCAGGACTTACACTAGGCAGGGCGCCATGGCAGGAGTTGTACAAATCCAGGGCTCACCGTCATGGTGCTGCTCTAAGGTCCTCTGCCGGTGGCAGCTAGCTTTTGTTGAAGGATGCTTAGCCTATGTCATGTCATCTGATGTGTGCTTGCCCCACAGTTAGTGGAGTGTGAAAAAGAGGAAGCTTTCTGTGAGTGTTAGAGGTGAATCCCTTGATCCCTCTGGCTTCCTGGTAATCCACTGTGATGTATGCAGTCTCCCCTGTTCCACACTGTGAAATCCCTATATTATTGAATAGAAGAGAGAATGCGTGCATTCTCAGGGAGAGGAGGAAGGTTACCAAGTTTGGTTCAAGAACAACATGGGCTGGTGTGGAATGAAGCTATGCCTTCACAGAGTTGTCTCTCAGACTGCTTGCGAACCAGAACAAGGCAAACGAGGGCCAGAGCACAGGTTCCTAGAGAGTGTGCACATTGTTAGATATGCATTAGTGGCCAGTGAAGAGGAGGAGCATTTCTAAAACTTCAGTGGTTCAACTCCACAGTCCCTAGAGAGCTGTCCATGGCATGTCTGCTGCTTAGTTTCTTGACTCTAGGGAGACTGTTCTTCTGAGCGGGCAGTGTCTGCCAGCGTTAAGGAGGCTTGGTGTCAAGTCTGTTTCCAACACCATCTAATTACATCAAGTACCTATAATGGGATTTGAATAACTGCTTTTTCTTTTTCTGAGGGGATAAATGTTTCTTTTAAAAGCATAATTTGTATAGTTTATACACTGTTATCCAGATACCACTGTCTTCTTGTTTGATCATGTTTTTGATGGAAAAAATGATAAATTGCAATTATTTAATGCTGTTTTATAATTCAGATTTACCAATTCAAAGTCATATCTGTTCAGATGAGTGAGATTTTACTAAATGCTAGGATAGAACTATATACCTAATAACATTAATTCTGAGACCTCATGACATTATTAACTATATAATATAAAAGAACTAATAATATTAGGAAGACACTATGGATCTTTTCATATTCCAGTAGCAGAAATAAAAATGTTTTTTAGCATATTGCTGAATGGATCACAATGAAAGAAAATAGGCATATTCTTTTAACACATTTTTTGCGGGAAACGAGTAAACTCGTCATATAGCTTTTTATGCCCGCTTACAAAGTGTTAACATTTGGGGTCAAAAAAATCTACAAATTCCAGTATAAATGGTTTCATTCATTTCTATGAAAAATCTAAAATGTTTAAAAAACTAAATTGTAATGAATACCATTAGAATATGTTTATAACTACTCCTCCACCTTGACCAGAAATCTCAAAAACTGCTTAACATTGGTATTTAAACAGAAAGTTTGAGAATAAACAAGCCTATTCTTGTAAATATCTCCTTCATTTAAAAAAAATTGAAACCTTCAAAGCAAAAGAATGGGCTCTTTGAATTTCTGCAGCTGTATAAGCTGCAGTTCCTTCGTTTCATGTAATATTAAGTCTCTGTTAGTTTCACTCACATTTCAGATTCTAAAATGTACAGCAGAAAGTGCTGTTAATTGCAATATAAGTATTCTGTTTTTTGAATTTTCCATATTTTTTTCAGCCAAGTTTTGTTAAGGATACTAAAATGTATGTTTTCAGGATTTCTTCTTATCCTTTGAGCAACCACCTTAGCAAAAGCATTAGGTCCAAAAACTATGATGAGATTCTAAATCAGTTTTGCATCTGTTAAGCTTCTTTTTGTTTCTTGTTTTGTAAGATTTCATGAGATTTTTAAAAGTCTGCTATAAATCACCTAGGAGATAGTTGTACTTTTACTGATTTTATGTGAATGACTCCCACTTTAAAATTAAATGTTTTGGATTATCTGGGCCTGAAGGAAGATCCCACTATTGAAATAGTTATGGTTAGTAGTTCATTTCTTTAAAAAAAAAAAAATTGATATGTCAATTATATCTCAATAAAGCTGAAAAAAAATTGGTAGTGGATCAATTATTAGTTTCTCAGAAGGTTTGGTTTGGATTTTTGTTTTAATTACAGTCTATATAATTAGTTCTCAGCATGTTGAGGTAAAAGAGAATTGCACCAGCAAGCTTTCAATTTCTTCATCTCATTAGGTTTTTAACACGATTATTAGTATCATAATCAGCTATGATGTTTTCTGTTGCAGGTTTTCACATTCTCTGATTTGCAGGGTGTCTTGATTGGCTAATTTAGGCAAATTATTTTGATTGTCTTGATGATGGTTGGCTGATTAGAACACAGCAGGGGTATAATTTCTTCCTGAGAAATGTTGCATTCTTTTGTTTTTTGGTATCAGAACACCAAGAGGGTTTTTCTTTTGTGTACATTCAATTATGATATTTGCCCATAACACTAGTAGAATGCTTGGAAAGCAATTACATTAGTGACAGGATAAGCATGAACGCTGTTAGTGGAAAAATTGGCAGTATAAGGATGAGGTAGGATGAAGGAATTTACTAAAACTATAGGAAATTTGCTATAACTGTAGTTTTCTGTGTATCTGTGATTTTTGAGTGCCAAAAGGGGTGACTTTCTATGGAAGTCCTCAGACTTGAAGAATTGCTCATTAATTCCTGCTTTCCCATTGCACAGAAGTTCTTGTCATCTCCTGTTCTGAACGCTTCATGCTTAAATTCAGGACTTTCCTGTGAAGATAAAAATTTACTCTCAAGTTTTAAGAAGTTCGTTTATAACTTCTTAGCTAACCTTAATGAAAGTGGTTTTTCTGATTGGTGGTCTTTCCCACCTCTGCCAAGAATTAGTCATTCTCTTTCATTATTTGTAGTAAGGGTATTTCCATTCAAATTGTTTGCTTTTCATGTCTTTCAGTTACTCCAAATTTTATTAATTAGTTCAGTGGTAAAAAAAGAGGTTTATTTGGTTACTATTGTTATGTTTTTGAAGGAAAATGATTTTGGTCCTACAATTGTACAAACTTGAATAAACAGTATACTAAATAAATATTTTAGTTAATTAATATTTAAGGCATAATAGAAGAATGTGTGCTTAACAGATTGTTTTATCACTTTCCCTGACTTTCCTTTGAGAAAATTTCATGGAAGGATTTTTTTGCCTTTCTGTTTTTTGACTTCTGTTACTTTTTTAGCTAATGCTCTGAAAGCCATACCTCTCAAGAATAAAACCAAAACTAGAGTGTATAAAGCCCTGAAAACCTGACAATGCAGCTGAACATTTTCTTGCCTAACCTTGAAGTCCTCCCCATGTTCTTTACTATCATTCAGGGATGTTACAGAATTATTTAGAACAAAAATCATGAGTAAAAGATCAGTGCTATGTAAAATCCACGTCCAGAGGGCTTTTAAAGACCCAAACCTGGACAAGGGGTTTCCTGGGCTGGCTAAACAAGCTCCTAGAAGTCCGTTAAATGAAGTTTTACAGTTAAAACGCCAAGGAAAATGTAAGGAGATTTATTAGCTGTGCAAGCTCCAGTTAAGGTGAGCTGTAATACCTGTGGCAAAGATTCAAGTTCTCAGTCAATTCAAAACCACAAGTTTTCAGCATGAGTTTTGTTTTTTGCTTTTTTTTTTCTTTAAAGTTTTAATTTGTGTTTTGTCTCTCATCAAAGAAAAGTTCTCTAAATAAGGATTTCGTTTAGAGCAAGAATAGAAAGGTAATTCCCTGCATTTTAGAGGTAGAGTGGCAGGGATGAAAGGGCGCTTGCCCTAGAGAGACCCAAGTTCATGTTCTGGCTTTGTGATCCTGGGCATATTACTTGGTCCTGCCTTCCTCAGCTGTAATCTAGAATACCCACCTCCAGAGGTTGTTGAGAGCATTCGAGGGGGCAACACATGAAAGCACCTGCCACCTAGAAGGCTTCCATTTCAGTTCATGCTTCCTTCATGGTTCCTAAAGCTCATTGAGGGATATTTAGGCAACTTGTCCTGGTCTCTCTGCCTTGTACCAGTAAGTGATTATATTGCCCTCATAATGAAGAAAATGTCTAATGAAACCTCCTATAGAGGCAAATAGTAATGACTTGATTCCAACACTGCCAGTAGAGCTTCCCATCCGAGAAAAAGGGGTATTTGGTGTTAATAAGTTAAATTTCAGAAACTAATGGACTCTGCTAATTGAATTCATCTTTGTTAATTAATAAGGTTCTAGTAAATTGGCTGCTTTCTTTTGTAATGCCTACAAAAGAGCAGTAAGACCAAATGATTCCAAGTTCACTAGTTCCACCCCATTCTTTCCTATAGTGGTAGTGACCAAAGTAACATTTTGTACTTTTCTTTGTCTTGAAACGTTATTGTTTAAACCCTTGAAATTATTGACTTGAGAGTGAATGTGGAAAAAACATGGATTGAGGATTCTATGCTTTCTGGCTAGTTTACATTTTAAGAGTTTCTTAAGGAGAAACTTGGGAAATCAGTCCAGTACCTACTACTGCAAGTGCCTTAGCATAAACGTCCATTGTTTTATTTGCCAGGTTGTGCCAGGGGCAACACCAGGAACATTTTTTTTTTTCACTTGGGAGATGAAAAAAAATACTGATTTTTTTTTTTTTAACCCCTAGGAGAGGATAGCGACTGAAGTTAGGTTAGTAGTGTGATGATTCTCAAATTTGCAAGTGGGGTCAAAATGATGGTTACCCAGAGGATCATTCATATTCCCTGGGCTCAGCTTAAGTAAGGAGTATGTTTTCTAGGAAACCGCCTTGTAGATGCTTGACTGCTTCTGTACTATGTGTTTATCCCCAAAGAGCCATAGCTATGAAGGACTGATACATTTTCCCCTTCTTTTAATACAGAGAGAATTCCCTAAATTTTTCACGTTCCGAGCAAGGGATAAGGTAAGAACTGATTCTTTCCCTCTTTTTTAAAAAAAAAAAATTTTTTTTTTTTCTTAAAAGCCCAAGAGTGGCTTATCTTTGCCATCCGCTCTTCTTGCCATTTTTTTTCCCCTTCAATTGAACTTGTGCTTCCCTTTGCCTCATATGTGTCTTAGACCTACAGAAAACTCCCTTCTGAAAGAGTTCGGTATAGGAAACAAACACATTGACCTACCCAAAACTTTCAAAATCATCCTTGTGCTTTAGGGTGATACTAATGATATAACATTAAAGGACTATTATACTTAGTAGGATGATCTTTGTCATCTATGGACAGTTCCTTTATACTCGTCTTGTTTATGTGCATTAGTTTTTCAGTTTTAAAATACAAAATTTCAGACCACGTTGATTTTTTTCTTTTTACCTGCTTATAGTGTTGGCACTCTCTCTCCGTTCCCTCAGTTGACGTGTACTCTTGGGAAATTTTAGTTTCAACAAAACATACAGTAAAAATTAATAGAACTCTTTGAAAAGATATACAGTAAAACCTTGGATTGCAAGTAACTTGGTTTGCGAGTGTTCCGCAAAACAAACAAACATTTCTAATACATTTTAACTTGGTAAACGAGCAATGTCTTGCAATCTGAGTAATTTGTTTCTGGAGCGAATTATGCTCACAAACCAAGGTATTACTGTATATATAATTATATATCTATGGATATAGTATGCTCCAAAGCCAGATATCTCTATTTTTTTAAATGATGTTTATTTGTCACATATTTCACTATGTCCTTTGTACTGTGCCAGAAATGTCAAGAGTATAAGACATGCGTTTTTGCCCATAAGCGTTTAGACTAATTGGGTAAACCCAAGACACTGGTATGTGAGTGAGGTAGTTGTTAATGTGAAGCAGTTTATAGTCAATTATAAAAAATGAATTATAGGGCTGGCCGAGTGGCGCATTGGTTAAGCGCTGGTTTTGGGATGCCAGCGGCCCCGGTTCGGATCCCACATGAGGGCCAGTGACACTGCCCTCTACAGCTAACAACAGCTCCACCTGGAGCTGGGCTGTGCGAGCCCCGGTGATGGTGTAAGCTGCAGCCCCTGCTGCAGTGGGCTGCCATAGGCTACAGTGAGTGGCCCGCAGCCAGCGTGAGCGGCTGGCAGCCAAGCGTGAGCTGCCAATAGCCGCGGTGAGCGACATCCAGAGGCCAGCGACCGATCTGCCTCATCCGGGAAGAGCGCAATGACGATACCAACAGTGAAGCAACATCCTCCGCAACTAAACTGAAGAACAAAAAGACAGCAACTTGTCTGTTCCCCTTCCCCGATTCCCCAACGCTGTTCCCCTCCACCAATTTCCCAATAAAATCTTTAAAAAAAAAAAAAAAATGAATTATAAAGATATTAAATGCTATAGGAGTTCTGAGGGAATTGGTGTTTTTTGTTTGTGTATTTTGAATGGAGAGCATCACCACTTGTGAAAGCATAAATGATGAAAGCTTAGGAAGTAAAGAGGTACTTTGGTGCCTAATCTTATGTAAGCTATAACATTATCCTTGTAGGTAGCTCAGTTTTGCTATTCATTAGCACACCATAGTTGATGTTTTTCTGTTTTTAAGCATCTTTTTTACATACACAGTCATAACATAATTTTGTAACTGCCTCCTGTGAGCTTTTTTCCTCTAATTCTTGTCTTCAGTTTGAGGAGGATCGTATCTATCGACACTTGGAGCCTGCTCTTGCTTTCCAGTTAGAGCTGAACCGGATGAGAAATTTCGACCTTACTGCCATTCCATGTGCCAATCACAAGATGCACCTGTATCTTGGGGCAGCCAAGGTGGAAGTGGGCACAGAAGTGACAGACTACAGGTTCTTTGTCCGTGCAATCATCAGACATTCTGATCTGGTCACCAAGGTGGGTGCTGTACTTTAATGGGAAATGATCCCTGAGGGAAAGGACAGAGGAACAGGCATGGTTCAAAGTCAGGTTGTCATTGTTTGAACCAAGGCTCTTAGTTCTTTCTCATCTCACTCTCTAATAACCAGCAGAACTCAGAGTCATTTCTCTCACAGAAGTAAATAGTCAGTCTATAAAATAAAGGGGTTTTTGGGCCGACCGAGTGGTGCGGTGGTTAAGCGCTGGCTTGGGAAGCCAGCGGCCCCGGTTCGGTCCCACATATGAGGGCCAGTGACACCGCCCTCAAAAAAAAATAAAAAATAACAAAAATAAAGGGTGGTTTTTTTTCCTTTCATTTGATTTTTCTTGGTAATGATAGCACTCACTTGAGAAAAGGAAAAGCATGCTAACGAAAAATCACAGGAAGAGTTAGGTGATGACCGAAGATAAGTAGAAAAGTTAGAGGTAACCCCATTATAAACCTGCTTGGAGGTAGCGTGGTTTTTGTACATAGCAAGATGCTTCCTGGTATGTTCGTTATTACTGCATCCCATAGCCATAAGTTACTTCTTCAACTTCTCCTTTCTAAACAGATTTCCTTCCTAAACTGCTCAGTTTGGCATATGTGAGATATAACCCTATTGCAGTTCCAGCTCTGGGGATGCCTGGCATCTCCACCTATTGGAAGGAAATGATGCACTAAGAGCCAGAAGGAGGGGCTGCAGGAAGTCTTTATCTGACCCTTGCTGCCCCTGCTGCTTGTGGTTATGGGGCTGAGTAGGGAGAAAGGTAAATAACATCTGTAGCAGGTGCCTTATGACACAATACATACGACTGCTTAAGTGATTATAATAGTCATTTCTTTATTGCCTCTTTTAAAACACATTCACATTGATGGTGATTTCCTGCCTAGGAAGCTTCTTTTGAATACCTGCAAAATGAAGGGGAGCGGCTGCTCCTGGAAGCCATGGACGAGCTGGAAGTCGCTTTTAACAATACTAATGTCCGCACCGACTGCAACCACATCTTCCTGAACTTTGTCCCCACAGTCATCATGGACCCATCAAAGGTACATCTCTCCTTAGCGTCTCTCCCGGCACTAGCAACACAAGCAGGGCAAGTCATTCATATTTCATTGCTCTTGGACTTGGAAACAGGTTCTCTTGGTCAGCGGGTTGAGCCCTTGACCTTTAAAGTTTACAGAATGCTTGTAAGACTGTGTTTCTGGAACGGTGTCAAAAATGGGATATAGCCACTAAACGCAGACCTCAAAACTGAAGGTGGTATGATGTTATCTTGCTACTCATCTATTGGGTTGGCAGAAAAGTCATGACATATTTTTTCGCTGCAATAAAATGCGTCATGAATTTTTCGACAACCCAATATAAGCAGTACAGAGCATAAAACCTCGTTGTCTTCTTCTGTTGGTACCTGTTTTATGGTATTTGCCATGACAGCGGCCCTATGTTATATAATCCGCTAGGATTTCTCCTTTAGAATAATTAACTTTGCTATGTTTGGGCATTTTGGCAAAATTAGTGCCTCTTTGTACTAAAAGTTACTTATCTGTTAGCCTTAGGGAGGTAATGCACCTTCCCAAAGCGTCTAACCTATTTCTCTTTAGTATTTTTCCATAGGGAGAGAATTTGGCTGATAAGGAATTTCACATGTGTTATGTATGTTTTCTTCCCTGAGGCTCTCTTCTAAAATGCATTCCATGTAATTTAAGGGAGGGAAAACCAAGGTGATTCTGCACTTGATCTTTTATCCCAGGTGTAATAAAGATAGGCTGCTCTCTGTTTCTGCTTCCTCTAACCTTTTCCTATCATGATACTGTGGTATTTGGATTGGGCAACCCGTATGTCCCTTCCTCAAGATCAGTTGTAGGCATAGACTTGTGCTTTTTGAACTTAGTATCTAAGACTTGAGAAATCGTTTTCTACGTTTTTTTCTTCGAGACTTCAAGCTACTGATCAGTGGCATTAGTCTGTCAGGAAAGCCAAAGACAGGGCTGCTCACTGAGTATCAAGTCTCATCATGTAGTCTAAGCACAGGTTCTCCTGAGCATTTCAGAACCGAGAAGCTAAAAGATTTAGAACATGGCCTGGACACTATATCACTCTATGTATTTTTACATTTAACTTACCTTTTCTCATTGCGATATCAGCCTCTTTTCTCTCTGAGATATCTCTCTGTTCTACTCCAAATACTAATATGCCCTGGCTCTGCCTTTCTAATCATAGATGGCTGTTCATTTCCCATATAAAGAGATTGTTGACTTTTGTTCCCTTGAGGAAAAAAAAAAAAATGGGTAGATATCTCTTGGTTAACCAGCAAGTGTGGGGACAGAGATGTTAGCTCCTTAAAACCCATTTTCTTTTTTTTTAGCTGAGCCATCCTGCCACCTGTTGGCAGCTCAGCAGCAGCTCAGCTCAGCCCGAACTAGGCATCGAACTGCTGTTGCTCAGAGCTCAGCTCACACTCTTGAGCAAGCTCTTAACCAACTGAGCCACTTAGCCGGCCCCTTGAAACCCATTTTAACCTAAAGTTCTCTGGTGCAGAAACATACTGCAAGGGTGGCACATACTTCTGAAGAACCACAAGAGAAGGGTGGTTTGAGATATTTTTGAGATTTTCTAAGTTGAGAAAGCACTTTAGAAAGATACTTCATTTAAGAGAACGTTAACTTTGAGCAGTATGTCCTAGCAGCCTGCAGCCATATTGGAAAAAATGTTTTTGCTTTAGTATGTCAAGAAGGAGAAATCACATCTAAGGCCATTTGGTTAAAAAAGCCACCTAACCCTGAAAACTAGAAGCACTAAGCTGCCTTGGTATAAAGCTTAGAGAAACTAGGGAACATCTGCTTCATATATTTAAATCCCAGTTTGTCTTGGCAATGACCAAGCTTCAAAGCTCGGTTTAGAGAGAACATTCTAGCACCACCTACAAATTGCCTATTTTTAATTTGTACAGTTTATTAAGAAACATATATTATAAAGTTTAATAGAAATGTATGGAAAAAAACTCATGGTGGTAATTGCTCTGTTGATTTAAAGTCCTGTAAGTACAATGAAACATAGTTACCATGCATATAAATGCTACTTAATAGCTGTTTAACTAGAGATTTTATTCTTATTTGGGGCTTTCTCTTAAATCCCATGGCTTGTAATTTTAGATATTGCATGTCTTTGATATAGAGTATGAATATAATTAGGAAAGGGGAAGGGAGTTGCACAGATTTGGATGTTATGAGCCATAGAAAACCACTCAAATGACAGACCCGCATGAAATTGTCCCCGACTTGTTCTAAGCAAGAGTAGGGTTGGGGAGAAACTACGGGACTTTTTGTAAGGAATACATGTAGTTCACGCCTCTAGAAACCTGCTTTCCTAAGGATGGGCAGACCTGAAACAGTTCCTAGTTACAAGGTATTTAAGTTTTGTGCTTGGTGATGTGTCTGTGTCAGATTGAGGAATCTGTGCGGAGCATGGTAATGCGCTATGGAAGTCGTCTGTGGAAATTACGCGTCCTCCAGGCAGAACTGAAAATCAACATTCGCCTGACACCAACTGGAAAAGCAATTCCTATCCGCCTCTTCCTGACAAACGAGTCTGGCTATTACTTGGACATCAGCCTGTACAAGGAAGTGACTGACTCCAGGACAGCACAGGTACAGTGGTCAAGCAGGCTCCTCCAAGTTTCGATTTGGTCCCCCAGATAAGCCACTTGCCCTTGTTATGGAAGACCCCAACTCATAAATCCCATCTGTTCACCTAGTAGGGTTGTCCTCAGTCAGCTGAAATGATTGCATGAATTAGAAAAACTTCATTTGCCTCCCAAGATGTGCCTATGTTCCCAATCATGGGTGTCACAAAACCTTCAGCCTTTTGTCATGTGTTGGTGTGTCTTAACAGATGCCAAGTGACCGGAACTCCAGAGGTAATTGTGTAATTTAGGGCTCACTCTTAGAAAGCTCTTGGGCTACTTAGCAATCTTGTCTTTCTGATCTGATTTGTCCTTCTTCCTGTTTTCGACCTAGTTAGACCACTGGCAAGTAAGAGGAAAATTGTTGAAATATGTCACCAATTTCTACCTTAAGAAGGAAAATTTCAACATAATATAATAGCTTGAGCAAGATCAAGCAGTGACTTTATCATATTTACCCATTATGTTATTCCATTTACACACATTATCTATTCCTTCAAAGAATTCAAAATATTATATAACTATAAAAAAGCAAAATGACAAACTATTTTACAGGTAGAAAAATCGAGAATGTGAAAATGGCAAGTGACTTTTTTAGTAGATTGGTTCTATGATAACAGAGAATTTCTTTTTAATCTGTTTTACCATGTTAGTTTCTAAATATTTGGGCCATTTGCTGTGATACTGATTTAGGTTGGTCCATCATTGCTCACGGCTTTGTAAGAGCTGGAATATTATTTCAGGACTTTGGCCTGAATTGAGGAAGCGCATTTCTTGTGGTTAAAGGATGAACTGGCTCCAGTATGTGTACACAAAGTTTTCAGTCTGTTTTATGATTTGGGTGCCAGGAAGAGATTATATATCTCTTGTTTTTAATCTATGTCCTTTTAAATCTGGGAACAGAAGTAAGAAAAGACATTTTTGCCAGTACTTTGAAGATGAATTTTTAAAATCTGAGTTTGGGTAGCTGTCAGAGCGACCTTTCCTGTTGTGCTTTGATTCCCAGTTAGATGGCTAGAGAAATCTATCCCGAGAGAAGTGAACAGTTAAAACAGAGAGAGAGAAGTGTGCAAGAGTACAAGGGGTGAGCAAGAGAAAGAGTATTCAGTAATTTTTGCTGCATTTGATATTTTTCAGGGCAACCTTAAAGACATTTTCAGTCAAAGCTTTCCTTGGGTAGGGATGTTTTTAATTAACTTCTACACTGGCTTCCAGGCAGGTCTATTCTTGTGAAAAATAAGATGGCCACTTGAGATTTCAGTGTTTATGATAAATAAGTTTGTTCTTCATAACTACTATTATTTTCCTTTTTTTTATTTTTTTTTTATTAGAAAGCTCTTAGATTTCCCTCCTGCTGGCTAGTGGTGGCGCAGGCATGAATGGTGCAGATGCTTTCGATCAGGGGCTCGTATTAAGCCTGGCACAAAATAAGCACCCAATAAGTATCTGAAAGAATGAATGAGCTACCTGTAGCCTGAGGAAGAACCCCTTTTAACAGGGGTCCTGCCTATTTAGGAAGCCCCAAAGGTAGAGTCTCCCTCAGGCTCCTCAGTTGAGAGAGTTCAAGAGCTGCTGCCACATGTGTGCTGAAGGGCCCTTGGCTGCAGGAGGGACCCACAAGAGGAACAACCTCTGACTTAGTGCTGGCACTCCTGGTGCCTACCTGATGCTTTTGGCTGATTTGATTTTTCCCTTTCTTGGCTCTAGTGAGTCATTATGTAAATTTAAGATGATATACAACCATGTGTATCATGCATTCATTTGTTCATTAATGTAACACTTATTAACCACCTATAGGCAGTGTGGATACAGAGATAAAAAGCCGTCTGTATTCTCAAGACATTTACATCACTATGGAAGAAGACAGATAATTAGTTTTTCTGTAGTAGGATTATGATTTTGTCATCACAGGGTTCTGCCATCATCACAGGGTTCTAAGGGAACAGACTGTGTGGGATCAGAGATTGTTTTCCAAGACAAGCTCTTGATGGCATCTGGTTCAAGGTGTGTGATATATGTGTACATATTTTATGAACTTGGAAAATGTATACTTGACCAATTTTTAATTATGGCATCCAGTATAGTAGAAAATGGAATTAACATAGATAGCTGATGCTTTGGATGCTTCCAACACTACCCTTCACTATCAGCCTCTTGCTCCAGCACATCATTGATTCTCTCTGCCAATAAGGAGCAAGGGTGACTGGCTTGAGTTTCATTCTCTCATTTTCCTTGTATAGTCTGTGGTATTAGCTGTAATAAACACTCATGTCAGGCAGTTATAGTGGGGAAAAGAGATTTGGGTAATCCATTGCATAAGTCAATTGATTTCCAATGTATGGTGTAAGGGAGAAATATACATTTTAAAATCACCTTTATTAAGATACAATTTACATGTAATAAAATGCACTCATTTCATGTGTACAGGTCAGTTCATTCTGAAATTGTATTC
Organism: Aselliscus stoliczkanus; assembly: GCA_033961575.1. Classification (NCBI taxonomy): domain Eukaryota; kingdom Metazoa; phylum Chordata; class Mammalia; order Chiroptera; family Hipposideridae; genus Aselliscus; species Aselliscus stoliczkanus. The sequence goes on from CM066739.1 coordinate 21,926,924, forward strand.
ACCTATGTACTACCATCACAGCCATGATGGAGAACATCTTAACACTCCCAAAAGTTCTCTTGTGAGTCCAGTTCTTTCGTATTAACACCCTGGCCTCACTTAACACTTTGAGTCTCTTAAAACGTCACTCCTTCTACTTCTCACATTCCTAAGACATTGTGAATTCTGCCTTCCACCTAGTGACTTTCACTGTTGGTCAAATGGAAGAGGACTGGGAACTCTGTTCTGTGAGGTTTTGAGGAGGCCAAGACAAATTTTGCCTGATAGGACCTGACTAACAATTTAGCAGAACACATTTGTTTCTCTGATCTAGGGGCTAAGGGTTCACTTAGCTGGACTATACCCAGGGGAGTGAAGCATTTAATTCTCTTCTAACGCCTGTGTAGCAGATCCACAAATATATTCATTAATGGTAGACTTAAGTTTTTATATTTTAGGCCTGAATAGATAGATGGGTAGATACATATACCCTTACATCAAAATCTCCTTTGTTTTTACTGCATTGGGAATCTATTTTATATATTCATCCATAAAGTGCCTAGTTTAGTGTCATACAACCTCTGGGCACTCAATAAATATTAATTGACTTGAAATAATGGCATCCTTATAAATATTGATAAGCAAATAAAACTAAATATATGGAGTATGAAGTACTCTTCTAGAAATATTTAAGTTAAAATGATTAAAGTTAAGTTAAAATGATTAAAAAATCATTTAAGTAAAATGATTAAGTGTGGTGATTTTATTATGTGACAATATAAGTACTGCAGGAGCTATTCACTAGTAAACATACTGTACTGGTGGAAATATATGTATATATATTATATAGATATAGATAATTTAATAAAATATATTTCTTTTTACTATACTTTATGCCTTATAAGCTAACAAGAATTAACCAGCTAGGTGGGCAGATGAAGTCCACTTGTGGCAGAAATCCTTGAAGCCTTCATAAGTAATACTTATGAAGCACCATCTAATCAAATAAACTAAAGCAGATGATAGATGGTAGAGCCTAGACCTGGCCTTCTGCTATTGGGGAAAGAACAGAATTCTCTTCAGTGTACTGCTATTCCTCAACTTAAATATTAGTAGCACGGCCCAAACTGGTTAGTTGACATCCTTTGTTTCTGAATATGTGCGATTCAAGTCACTTTAGAAGGCATGCATTGTCCGTGTATCCCTGAAATGTGAAATTTACACTGTTCTTTCTTTTTTATTTCATGTAATCCAAAGGTGAGTGCAGCCTATGGTGTACTGTTGGTTACATACCATTTTTTGCAGTTGGTTAATCTGTAGAGAGGTGAGAGCACCATGTACCCAATGTTAAGAGGCCTATCTTAGCTACTCAACCAAAAATGTTTCAAGAAATAACATTTGTGTGGGCCGGCCGAGTGGCGCGGTGGTTAAGCGCTGACTTGGGAAGCCAATGGCCCCGTTTCGGGTCCCACATATGAGGGCCAGTGACACTGCCCTGAAAAAAAAAGAAATAACATTTGTGGAAAAAGCCCCTCTAGGCAGCTATCTGATTTTTTTTCTCTGTCTCAATTTCCCAATGCCACCCTCTTTTCCCTGCAGATCATGTTTCAGGCCTATGGAGACAAACAGGGACCACTGCATGGAATGCTAATCAATACTCCATATGTGACCAAAGACCTGCTTCAATCAAAGAGGTTCCAGGCACAATCTTTGGGGACAACATACATCTATGACATCCCAGAGATGTTTCGACAGGTAAAGATGGTTAACTAGGGGACTCTGACACGTTCCAAAGAGGCACGATTTTCTTGAATCTCCATTAGATGGAATATCCAGTCTAAGCTGCATCTGATGCATCAAGATACTTCCCAAAGGTGGGAGGTATCTTGACACTATTCTCACTTCTATCTCATTTGGGATTTGGTGACTACCAACTTAGATGTTGGATAGTTCTTCATGAATGAACAGGAGGAATGGTGAGGATAGAAGCCTCCATTGCATAGAAGAGAATAACTAAAACCGCATGCCTTTGATGGTAGTTTACAATGACCTGTGTGAAAAGTTATGTTCGGGTATATATTTCCTAAGCCTACATTCAAATTACGGATATTAAAGACGTTCGAAACTCTAGATCTCATTTTCCAATTTTCCAAGATAACTTAGGTCTCTAGCCAATAGCCTAGGTTAATATGATGAGAATCAATATAGATAATGTATACAAATGGATATAGAGTTCATAGTACACAGTTTAAAGTATCAGTTCTTTGGGGAGATTTATTATAGCTGAATAAAAACTAGCATGAGAAAATATGACATTATGAATCTTATCCTCTATATGAAAATAAATTATTTTGATCTGTATGGTGAATCATCTCCATGCTGAATATTTTTCTTCCATCAATAGAAAGCAAGAAAAGTATATCTTCCAACAGAAAATGCAACAGATAAAGAATAAAGTATCGGGCCGGCCAAGTGGCGCATTCGTTAAGAGCTGGTTTTGGGATGCCAGCAGCCCCGGTTCGGGTCCCACATATGAGGGCCAGTGACACTGCCCTCTACAGCTAACAACAGCTCCACCTGGAGCTGGGCTGTGCGAGCCCTGGCGACGGTGTAGGCTGCAGCCGCTGCTGCAGTGGGCTGCCATAGGTTACAGTGAGTGGCCGGCAGCCAGCATGAACAGCTGGCAGCCAGCGTGAGCTGCCAATAGCCGCGGTGAGCGACCAGCCAGACCGATCTGCCTCATCTGGGAAGAGCGCAATGACGATACCAACATGGGCCAGTGAAGCAACAGTCCTCCACAACTAGGCTGAAGAACAAAAGGACAGCAACTTGTCTGTTCCCCTTCCCTGATTCCCCAACGCTGTTCCCCTCCCCCATTTCCCCAATAAAATCTTTAAAAAAAAGAAAAAAAAAGAATAAAGTATCAAAAGAGTACTGAATTTGTCCTTTAAAAAAAAATCTATGAATACAGGATTTTTCCAAATCTCCTAGTTAATACCACCAGTATTACCACATTTGAATTTTACTGAAGTAATATATGTGGCCTTGGTCAATAGTCTCTGTAATTCCTGTATTAGTCACAGATAGAAGAGATTTTTTGTTTTGTTTTTTTGTGTTTTTTTTTTAAGATTTTATTGGGGAATTGGGGAAGGGAACAGCATTGGGGAATCGGGGAAGGGGAGGAACAGACAAGTTGCTGTCCTTTTGTTCTTCAGTCTAGTTGTGAAGGACTTCGCTTCACTGGCCTATGTTGGTATTGTGATCATTGTGTTCTTCCCGGATGAGGCAGAACAGTTGTGGGCCTCTCACGGCGGCTCACGACAGCTCACACCAGCTGCCAACCGTTCTCACTGGCTGCCAGCCCCTCTTGATAGCTTACGTCAGCCCACTGCAGTCTACCCCGTTGCCAGCTCTCACGGCAGCCCAGCTTCAGGTCGAGCTGTTGCTCACCATCTTAGCTGTAGAGGGCACAGTGTCACTGGCCCATGTGGGATCCGAACTGGCATCCCTGCTGCTCAGAGCTCTCTCTCCTAAGCCAACTCTTTCTTCTTCTTCTTCTTCTTTTTTTTTTTTTTAGAGGGCAGTGTTACTGGCCCTCATGTAGGATCCGAACCGGGGCCACTGGCATCCTAAGCCAGCTCTTAACCACTACACCACTCAGCCAGTCCAGAAGAGAATTTCTTTTATAATCACTTGTTTATAAGTTTTTTCTCTTGAAACATTCATTAGGTGTTACTGGCATTGTTAGCCCAAAAGTTGAGTGTTGATTCTGTTTTCACAGTGCCAATGCTATAAATAGAAATCACATTCTATATAATTCTTCCTATAGAAAAGACATAAAAACAGTAATTAGGACATTTGGTATAAATGAGTTCTGTTGCTTTGAAGCAAGCAAAGAAACAACTGAACTTGTTCCCACTTCATCAGGCATTTGCAATGGCAATATGAAGTTGGCAGTGGGAATCGTACTGGTTTTTAAGTGGATAGGTATATCTACCTGTTTCCTCACTTGGAACAGAATTGACTTGCATAGTTACAAATAGTCATACGCCTCTAGTGAGCTAATTCCTGTTTGTAGGCCTGTAGCTCTGAAAAGATATTAGAAAAAGGGTGCTTCCCTGAATCTCTAGTAGAAACATTATTCTTGCCTTCTTGGGGGTTCTTTGTATCATGTCACTTTCCTGGTTATTCTTCTATTGCCAAGTTTCTCTAGGATTTTTCTTCCTTTTTTAAAGGGAGGTTGATGTTAGTTTCTTTTTTTTCTTTTCCTGGGATATTTTTAGTTCTTGGGTGGTTTGACTTGGTTGGAAAAGTGCCTGATTTTTGGCAGTAGACAACATTATGTGAAAAATAATTACAAATCTATTTGAACTGCGAATGAGAGCTGTGGAATTTGGTCTAATGCTTGAATACTCAACAGAACCCTTGGAAAAGAAAGAGCAAGAACAGATTGGCCAAATCTTACTGTTTATTTTTGTTCATGTTGAAATGCTAATTGTCACTGATTAGTCAAACTTCTCTCCTCTGCTAGTCCCTGATCAAACTCTGGGATTCTATGTCCACTCAAGCGTTCCTTCCACCACCACCTCTGCCTTCGGACATGTTGACATATACCGAGCTCGTGTTGGATGATCAAGGTCAACTGGTCCACATGAACAGGCTGCCAGGAGGAAATGAGGCAAGTATCTTATCTCTGTGCACACTAGTACCAGCTTTTAATGGGGATGGTCATTAAATAGTATTAATTAAGATCCATGTGGTAGGCAGCATTATAGTCTCATTGGTAGAATTCTTTAGAGAGAGACCATTGAGTAAATGTCATGGAATTAGTGTTCAATTTTTTTAGGTGTTATAATGGTATTACATTTTTATAAAGTGATATTACAATTTTGACCTTTAAACAAAAAAAAGCATTGTTTTCTATTACATATACATACTAAATAGTTACAGATGAAATGATCTAATATCTAGGATTCACTTCAAAACAATAGAGGATGAGTATGGATGAAACAAGATTGACCATAAGTTGGTAATTGAAGCCAGATGATAGATACATAGAAATAAATTACTTTCTCTATTTTTGTATATGTTTGAAATTGTAAGATTTTTTTTCTGTAATAAAAGCATTTAAAGTATTGTTTTGCTGGATATTTTTCCTTACTCAGGTACCTATTTGTATATAAGTATGCATATTTTGGTATGTTTTCTATGCTTAGGTAATTTGATCTAGTGCTGTTGTAAGCATGGTAAATATATTCTTCTTAAAGGGGTTCAATCAAAGACAGTTAGGGGAATATAATAGTATTGTAAATATTTTGTGAGGTGTCAGATGGTCACATGTCTTGTTAGGGAGACCACTTCATGGATGGAGTAGAGGCTTGATCACTGCATTGTATACCTGAAACTGATGTTGTATATATTGTATGCCAACTGTAATTGAATATATAGATAGTCACAGGGTGTGGATTATACTGTGGAAGGGAGTCAAAGGAATTCTAATAGATATGTATGATATGGGGGGGTGACGTAGCGAATTGGGGGAGGGGGATTGTCACTTTGAGGGGTAAAAAGTATAAGTATTGCACTGTGTTGTACACCTAAAGCTAATTTTAAAAAATGTTTATTTCACAATAAAAGAGTAAAAGAATAAAAAATAATAATAATAAAGTAGTGCATTAGAATTCTAAAAAAAACAAGGGGGGAGTTCAATCAGAACTCGGGTTTAAACATAAAAGAAAATACCAGAGAACCCATTTCTGATGCTTCTCCGAGAATGTGTTTTCTAGCCTTGGAGTCCTTTCTCCTATAGAGCACTATTCATAATGATATAAGTCATATGCTACCCCATACCCAATGCCTACCTCCATGTACTGAGATTTTTCCTGATTTTAAATATACAGTAAAACCTTGAATTGTGAGTAACTTGATTTGCTAGTGTTCCTCAAGAAGAGCAAACATTTCTAATACATTTTAACTTGGTAAACAAGCAATGTCTTGCAATACAAGTAGTTAGTTTCCAGAACGAATTATGCTCGCAAACCAAGGTATTACTGTACTTCTAATGTACAATTATAACAGTAATAAACAAAAAAAGCGGTATGCTTTTATATCAGCCTTAGATAAATCTCATTCCTTAGAAGGAGTAATCTTTACCCTAGTGTTCACCATAGACAGGCTGGGTAGACCTTTGGAGATAATATGCATTTTTTTCCCCATTTCATGCAGTATCTTTTTCAAAAAAAAAATGTTGCTATATGTGCAATATATATGACTGTTTCAGTAAGTACACCAGTAGATGCCAAAAGTAGCTGATTTGGTAAGATGGATGCAGTCATTGGACCAGATGGAGAGTATCAGACTTGTAGGAGTTCTTCTAATCTAACGCCTTGACAAATAGCAAAGGCACGAGGCGAGGGAGGAAGGATGCATAGAATTCTGACGAGAGGAGGTATGTATTCATTAACACGCTGAGTCGAAGCAGAGGTTTGTGCCACTGTGTGTAGCATGTCCTTAGTGGGCCCCTCAACAGCAAAGCTTCATTGTGCTAGACTTAAATTCTGATTCATTGAACAGTGTAGTCTTCGGGAACGGAAGGCACCCTTGTGAACATGGGGCTGAGAGAAAACAGTTTTAACTAATGTAATTAAAACACAAAATGAGATTTTGGACCACATGAAAGCTAGCGGCAGTGCCGTGTGAAACCTCTTGCCATGATCTTTCTCTCCTGCTTTCTCTCTGCTCTCATTCTGTGTTTGAGCGAATGGAGACTGGGGGAATAGTGAAGTCCCAGAGGGACAGAGCTCTGTTCTTGCTGAAATTACAAGCACAGAGCTGCCTGGGCATGAACATGTAGTGTTTACTCTGCCAGTATGAATACAAATAGTCTTATTATACGGGACTCTGTACCCACAGACCACACACACACACACACATACACACGCGCGCGCGCGCGCGAATAAAAAAAATTAAAGGTTTTTTTTAACCCTTTTAAGACCCAACAAACCTTAGTGGAAAAGAGATGTGTTTCACTACAGCTTTAAGTAGTTGAGTCAGTATGAAAACCTTGTTTTTCTTTCCCCAGTGCTTTATAATAATCTTGAAATCCAGAAATCTGGTAGTATTTTTTATTTATTTATTTATTTATTTTTTTTTTTGCTTTTTATCAGTTCTTACTTTCTTCTTGTTCCACTCCTTTCCCTCCTTAGTTGCCTATTTTATTTGTTCTCGTTTCCTTTTCTTCAAATGATTGACTAGGATTGAGGCCAAGCATTAGCTTGCCATTTCTGAGGCTTTGAGCTCAGGAGGAGTGAGACTGACATCCTTTTGTGAGCAGTGAGTGACTAATACCCAGGATGGCTCGGAAAGTCAGTCAGTAGCTGGAGCTAGATTATGGGGCACTGCACGACAGGAATGAAGTTGGGGTATTAGTATCAAATTCTGTTACCAATAGCTTGACCATACAATGGAGCATGTCCACTGAGAGACTGACCAATCTAAAGATGGTGTTTCAGCCATCGGAGCTCTGAGGGACAGCTGTGCCTAAGAGATGACGACATGTCAATAGGATGTATTTCCTCATGCTGAGCCCAGTTTTATCAGGGCAAGTTGACTCTCAGCTATTGCACTTTAATTTTCTTTGGCCAAAGAAACAAGTTTGTCATGAGCCTGGCACTCTCCATATTACCCCAAGAATGATGTGAGGGGAAAGAAAAGAGCTCATGCTGATGAGATTTGGAGCAAATCTGTCCTGTCCCAAAGAGAATGGGCATCTGAACAGAGCCTTGAGAAATAGTTTTATTAAAAAAGGAATAAAAAATGGACCTGTTAATGTTCTGAGAGCCAAGGCTCAATGTAAATGCATTGATGCTACATAGACATTAAATCATTATAATGTGGTGTTCTCCAAAGGTGATGGCTTTACCAGGTCATCATAGTGGGTGATATTGCATTACCTTGAAGGATTGGAGTTTCTGGGTTTAAAAAGCTAGCACATGGATATAAGGAATAAAGGTAAAACGAGATTCCTGCAGAGTTTCCCCATGAATTGAGATGCGTTTCCCTATAATCAAAGGCAGAAAACCTGCACTTATCAGACCATCAGCTTTATGGGTGGCCAGTCTTTCTTCTCTCTTTTTTTTTTTTTTTTTGCAGGACAGTAAATAGGTAAAATGGTGATAGGACCAGGACTTGGAACAATTCAGTTCCATTTGGTTTTAGGTAACTTGTTTGCCATTTGAGGAAGAATATTGGCTGTTTCAGCAGAGATGTGACCTGCATTTTGAACGTTGTGCCCACATTAAAAGCAGGAGAAAGAGAGCTTTTCTGAGGCAGTGTTGCTACTGTCTCCTTTATATTTTCCTAGTTGTCCCTTTGCCATAAAGAAAGATGTAACTGAAGGAATGCCACCTTATGTGTGATGAAAGGTATAGGAGAACACATTTTTCTCATTGTCACATTTGAATGGCATTGTGTTTAGTATGAATTTAGAGTAGAAGTAAGAGATGTAGGCCACATCTGTGAACTATATTGTTACTTGCAAATAGCGCCCAAGACAAGTTGTCCAGGATTTTTTTTTTAATAGCTTCAAGTAAAGATAAAAATTGAGGAAAATATGATTGCAACGTAGACTAAACTGATATCATTTCTAGCTGCTGTGATGCTACAGTGATGAGCACTGGATGTAAATACACAGTGTGTGCTGTTGAACCTGGATACGGAAGAAATGCAGCTAACCAACAGTTGTACTCTTACCACGCCTCGATTCTGCAGAAATTGTTTTCATTTTCCTGCCAATTTGCTAACCCGTTTTGATCATTTGGTGGAAGCTGTAATTGCAGGTGGGAACGTTTTGAGTAACAGTTCACAATCCAGTGCAACTGCTTTTTACACTAAATCCTGTATTAAAAGGCTCAGGCTTAGATCAAGCCAAGGGCTGTAACAGACCTGACAGAGAACAACTTAACTTTGCCTGGTAGGACAAAAACACTAGCCTTCTTGAGACTGTTCTTATTTGTTCTGAAATGTTTACTAGCTTTCTTTTATTATATTTCCTTTAACAGATCTGTGAACTCAATCATGAATCTCTAAATTGGGCATTGATGAAAGATATGATAGATGCAACTATTACAGTAATTTTAGTGTGATAGAAATCAGGACTCTGTTTTCCTCACTGTTTCAGAACATGGAACATGGGCTTTTTTTTTTTTTTTTTTTTTAATATTTTATTGGGGAATTGGAGGAGACAAACAGAGTTGGGGAATTGGAGAAGGGGACCAGCCAAGTTGTTGTTCTTCAGTCTTCGTTGTGGAGGGCGCCAGTTGCCATCTGGCTTCCCGTTGGCAGCTCGTGGCTTCTAAACTCAAGGTGCTGTGTTCAGTCTTAGTTGCGGGTGGGCGTAGCCCACCCCATGTGGGAATGGAACCAGCAGCCTTGTTGTTAAGAGTGCATGCCTTATCCACTGAGCTATCCGGGCGGCAGCTCAGCTCAAGGTGCCGAGTTCAGTCTTTAATTACAGGTGGGCATAGCCACCATCCCATGTGGGAATCGAACCCGGCAGCCTTGTTGTTAAGAGCGCATGCACCAGCCACTGAGCCATCCGGACGGCAGCTCAGCTCAAATCTCAGTGCCAAGTTCAGTCTTACTTGCAGATGGGTGTAGCCCACCATCGAAACCACGCAGTCTTGTTACACCAGCTGAGCCATTCTGCCACCTGTTGGCAGCTCAGTGACAACTCAGGGGCGCAGCGTCACTGGCCCATGTGGGAATCGAACCGGCTCAGAGCTCACACTTTTTTTTTTTTTTTTTAAGATTTTATTGGGGAATTGGCGGGGGGGAACAGCGTTGGGGAATCGGGGAAGGGAACAGACAAGTTGCTGTCTTTTTGTTCTTCAGTTTAGTTGCGGAGGATGTTGCTTCACTGTTGGTATCGTCATTGCGCTCTTCCCGGATGAGGCAGATAGGTCGCAGGCCTCTGGATGTCGCTCACCGCGGCTATTGGCAGCTCACGCTGGCTGCCAGCCGCTCACGCTGGCTGCGGGGCCACTCACTGTAGCCTATGGCAGCCCACTGCAGCAGGGGCTGCAGCCCACACCATCACCGGGGCTCGCACAGCCCAGCTCCAGGTGGAGCTGTTGTTAAAGAGCTCACACTCTTAAGCCAACTCTTAACCAACTGAGCCACTTGGCTAGCACCGAACGTGGGCTTTTTAATGATATGAACTAATCCATTCTCTCTCATCCCTCCTATCATAATGAAAAACTGAGATGAGAAAAAGATGCCATGTTTAGAAGCATTTATAAAAATTAGGCACAAGATGTGCACTCCAAAAAGGATTGGTGATTAGAGACTGGAATTCTCGCATGGTATTAAATTTTTTTCCGGGAGATAGATATATTGCAAATTGACTGCAATTTGAGGCTCACCTGCACACACACTACCACACGTAAGAATTGTAGTGGCTTCAAGGCTTCATTTTTTCTAATGGGCACTAGGTGTCAGGGTTTTTCCTTCTCAGCAGCTTAGCATTCAGACGAACCTTTGAACTGCCCTGTTTGCTGAGGCAAATCCAGCAGTATCCTTTCCTTTTTTTTTTTTTTTTTTTTCCCCTCCAGTTGTTATGGTAGGCTTTGCCTGGTGTTCCAATAATATGCAATTGCATTTTTAACTCTGGTGGAGATCATGGCTCTAGACATTTTTTATAGGAAACATTTTTTTAGGAGGAAGATGAAGGAGCAAGAAAAGTAGTGCAAATGAAAGACTAGCTGCCATCGTAACTGGTTTCTTGGTTTCAGTTCTGCTTTATATTCTTGGGGATAAAATGGTGGGATTGGTGGGGATTAGGAATTCAGTTCTAGAACTACTCATCCTTGCCCATATTTAATTGCTAGCAGTGTGCTGATGTCCAGTCCACCAAGGCATAAGCGTCTGTAAGTTTTTTTTTGTTTTGTTTTTTTTCTTTTTAGAGGGCAGTGTCACTGGCCCTCATATGTGGGATTGGAACCAGGGCCACTGGCATCCCAAGCCAGCGCTTAACCACCGCACCACTCAGCTGGCCCCTTAAGTTTTTTATTATAAAGTATTCAAATTTACAGAAAAATATAGAGAGTGATATGGCAAAACCCCTGCATCTACTGACTAGCTTAAACAAATCTTACCATTTTGACACGGCTCCTCACTTACATGTTGCTGTAATCCTTTGAAATCTGTAATTTGAGTATTTAAAAAAAAAAAAAATTAGGCGTTAGGTAGAGAAAGGAAGTTGGTAAGCTTATGTAAACCTGAAAGATTGGAAGAAATTAATTAGTAGATCCATTTTGACATTTCTAGGCTGGGCTTCTTAACCCAAAGGACCTCTTATTTTAGAAAAATCACTATAACCCTGTCTTAATTCACTTGGTTGACATTTTCCATACTCTCAAAGGAACTGCTTGGGTTATCCTGGATTCCAGTTCTAGTGGAGCCCATTATGCTTTGAAACTCTGACTGCAGAGAGTGTGTGTATATATGTGTGGGCTTGAGTAAGGAAAGCGTTGACCATTTCTCATGCACACAGAACCCAAATATTTTTCTAGTGTAACATTAGACTTTTGTGTATTGTTTTACTCGATTTAACCTCAGAATAGCTCCATGAATGTGAAGCTAATTTGGATGTATTTTGCTGTGCTTTTGTTTCATCCTTTTGAAATCAGTCTACCTTTTCATGCTGGGTGTGTAAATTGAGTCCCTGTCAGTCTTTGAGATATATGTTGGAAAAGAGGCAAATTTGTATTGTAGTATGCTGAAGGTGAGCTCTGAAATAGACCTGATAAAAGCAGACCTGAAAAACAGAACCATGGTCTGTGCACTGATTGTTCAAGTTATAAAGAGAGACTAATGGTCCTTGCCACCGATCTGTCCCTGAAGATGGGAGACTCTAAGTGCTTTGGGATCCTCAACAGAAAAGTATCGCATACCACTGATTACATATAAACATTCATAATTTGTGCTTGCCTTATTTTTTCATCAAGGGCTTCAAAAAACCAATTTTGAATCCTTTTAGGCCTAGTAAGATAGATATTTCAAGTATTAAAAAAAGACATGATAGGGCCAGCCGAGTGGCGTGGGGATTAAGCGCTGGCTTGGGACGCCAGCGGCCCCAGTTCGGGTCCCACATATGAGGGCCAGTGATACTGCCCTCAAAAAAACAAAACAAAAAAAAAGACATGATAGACTCTGTGGTGAGATAGTTTTATTTTAAATTATTATGTGCTTTTCTTCTTTTATCCTCACTCTAAGTGAGCACGTTTGGCTACAAGTCTTTGTCTAAAATGGTCCTCAGAACCAAAGTTGAATCCCTCATTATAAAAATATTGAGATTAATTTTGAAACACAGGTCTTCTTGCCATGGAATTACTTTTAATGAATTTCCAGCACTGTTCTTTTGGGATGCATATACTTTTCTTAGTATTCCTTCTGAATAACCATTTTTGGTGTTGGAGATTTCTCATCAGGTTGACTAGCTGAGTTTGACTCATTTCATTAGTAGCCAACCAAGGCCCAGTGAGCTTGACTGACTTTGAAAGTCCTAATGTATTCATTAGCCCACTAATGCAGCTCTCATGAAGGGCTTCCCCAGTTCCTTTCAAAAGTAAGTCCTAGCAAGTACAAAAGAATGTACTTGCCAGCATTTTTATACATCTTAACTCTTCAGATTTTACTGAGAAAGGATGTGATGTAGTACCCTATGTCGGGAAACTTTACACAGCTCCAACCAGAAGCAGTAGTGAGCATCAGGACAGCAACAGATGCCACCAGAGGATGAGGTGTGACGGCATGGAGCATAGGAGCTCAACCCTTGTTTACATGATCGATGGGCAAGGCTTTTTGAACTGTAGTAGGCCAACTTGGTTAGTTTCCATATCAACCTATTACTCCCATGTCCCGTTTCTCAAATACCACTGGCTTGTGTGTGCTCCATTCATGTTTGTTTTTAAAAAATTGATATGTTTATTAAAGCATTGTGTGTGTCTGCATAAAATTAATGTGGTTTCATGTATATAAATATTACAGGGAGAAATAATTCCCCTATTGAAAATTATTGTTTCTAATCTTTGGTAACATTTTCATAGAGTTAACTCTGGGATGAAAATTCTTTTGCTCTAAAAATGATATTTTTCTTACCCTTTTATCGCTTTTTAGAAGGGTTGAGGTAAGTTTGTTCAGCCATTTTTGAATTAGCCGAGCATGAAAAAAAGTTTTTCAGCTGTTAAGAAAATTGTTTTCAGCTCTTTTATGTGATCATACACTAGGCAATGGAATATGATATCCAATAGATAATGTAATATGGAAAGGCACTGACATTTTTTCAGCATGGTTTTCCTAAATGGCAAAAATTAAGTCAAATATTGTATTACCTTATGGTTTAAAAATACACGTTTTAGGGCTGGCTGAGTGGCTCAGTGGGTTAAGAGTTGGCTTGGAGCACGAGCTCTGAGGAACAGGGCCGTCAGTTCGATTCCCACATGCGCCAGTGAACACTGTGCCTGAGCTGAGCTGTCGCTGAGCTGCCAACAGGTGGCAGGATGGCTTAGCTGGTGTAACAACAAGATTGCCTGTTCAATGGTGGGCTACGCCCACCCACAACTAAGACTAAACTCTGGCACCTTGAGCTTAGAGGCCACGAGCTGCTGACGGGAAGTCAGATGGCTACTAGTGCCCTCCACAAGACTGAAGGCCAGCAACTTGGCCGGTCCCCTCCCCCAATTCTCCAATAAAATCTTTAAAAGATAGATAGATAGATAGATAGATAGATAGATAGATAGATAGATAGATAGATAGATATAGAGAGATAGAGAGATAGAGATAGAGATAGAGATAGATAGAGATATATATACGTTTTAACACCTATATAATATTTCATCAAGTGTGGTTTTTCCTTGAGATTCTACCATGAGCTAAAACTAATTATTTTGGACAGTATCTAATTAAAAGCAAAGATATACTATTCTGTACAAGATACAAAAGGGGAAAGAAGGTAACATGTTGTTAGGTGTCTGTAAAGGAACTCAAGTCGAGAGTCCTTCTCCCTGGGCCTTAGTTTTCTTTATGTTGCAGATGATGCTTAGGTCTGTTTCAGCTCTAACATTCTAGGGTTCTTTGTATTGCTGCTCCAGGGCTTTGCAGGATGGCCATCTTTCTGCCATTAGCATTAGTAGTACAATTGCTACTGGACGCTTTGGCAGAAAAACTCAACTTTTAGACTTTTAGCATGGAATAGAAAACTTCCACATCTCAGCCACGGTCTAACCCGTATTTAAAGTCTGTGTAGAAAAATGTTATTACAGCTGAGCTCACAATGAGGAGATAGGTGTAAGAAAGGCAACTGTGGCAAAGATATTCCCTTCCTGCTGCCCACAGCATAGCTAGAGCTGATGGATGCTTCTTACATCTTTAGAAACAAATCCTCTCCTGCTTCGTCCCTTAGCCCTCTCTTCACATTTCTTTATTGAGCTTAATACTGTTTTATTCTGTAGTAACAGCAGCTTTGGAAAGTGCGTGTGCACGCACTTGCACATTCTGTTCACACCGGTAGTACAATTAATGTTGATGTCAATTTTGGTGTTAACTTTGGGTCATAATTAGTGTTGACACTTTGTGTCAGGCTAATGGCATTTATGGGCACCATCAGAATAAATGTTAATATTATCATGTTTTTAGTATCTGTTATAGTAACATTAAACCACTGTCCTCCCAGGAGAAAAAAATACATATATGGATAGATAGATAATGCCTTTCTGTATCGCTGGTGTTACCCAGCGAGAAAATGACATCTCAGGGCAGAATCCTAATCACTGTTTGAAGCATCAGAAATAATGATCACCTCTGATCGGAGGTTGTGAATAATTCATTCGGTTTGATTTTCACGTCCTGTCCAGTGATACTTTTCAAACCAAATGTGTTTCTACAGGAAAATAATGGTCCCACTTCTTATGGAAATACTGTGGCACAAATCATTTTACCCACATAAAAACGGTTAAATAAGACTGTTCTCTTCTGCTTGCTTTCTCCTCGTCGTCCCCTCCTCCCTCACTTGGCGCGTGTTTATTCCAGAATTAGACTGTGGCCAAAGAAATATTTTCTTCCTTAGAACTTGTATAAGGAAAGCAGATATTTATTTCTGTTTATCCTCAGCTAATTCACAATAACTCTTTTGATCATCATCCCTTTTTCACTTTAAGATAGTTTAGGTTGATAAGGCTAAACCTAAGAAACCTGCTAATTGCAATGTTCTGTTATTAAAAATTATCTGAAATTAAGTATTTTTTTCAGTGATTTATGACTATCTTAATGAATTGGCAGTAAGTGCCTAGAACCCCTTGGCTGGTCAGTGTTTCCATGAGGCAGTGGTCAAGGAAAGAAGTTGGTGGCACTGCCAGGACCAAAAACTCATTAGACCCCAAGCCCTCCCACTCCCATGACCTTGTTTTGTTGCTTCCTTAGTCCTTAGTCCTAGAGTATCATTTTCACCTGGCTTCATGTGCCTTAAAAACATTGGAAGGAGAGAGAAGCCAAAACAAGGGGATTCGTTGATGGAATTTCCTTTGGTTATTATTTTTCAGTTAATATACAAGGCAACTTGGGCTGAGGTGAAATCAGTGAATGTCACATCCCTAATCACATTGTCACACTTTGTGTATGCTTTTATAGTGGTTGCAGAATTTTCAATATAAAATCTCCATTGTGTGTATAATATAAATAGACCCATCTGTATAAAGTAATTTGACTGAAAAATTTACAGTGTCCTAATTAAACTGGGGGGGAGGGGAATATGACCGCCTTTTGAAGTAATGACCCAGTCCACTGAGACAAAGCTATTCTTAGATAGAATATTTTGAACCATCTCTCCTGAATGTTATGACCCTTTTTTTTGTTTGTTTCCTTTTTCCTCTAAATCTAACCAGGGCAAGAGGAAGCATTTTTCAACCTAGTTCTCATCATCATACAGAAAGTATTTTTGCATTCAGAAACCATTTCCAGTATCAAATTCAATTTTGTCAAGTGATTAGTTGAGTTGGGTAGAGAATAATTTAAAAACACAAATTTGGAAACGGCTGTGGTTACTTCCACACTGGAGGAGAGCAGTTGCTCTTCTCACATCGCAAGCCCTTTTTCAGTGACTGTGCATCACACAGTGGATTATTGTGTTACATGTCTTTGCAGCTGTTACAGACCTGCATCTGTTGACACCATGTGTTTCTATCCTGGACTGCAGGAAGAAACAGAGTGGGGTGGGGGTGAATTGATACCTTGCCTGCCTATCAGTGCAAATGTCCTTTAATGTACACATGTTTGTGAAGCTCTTTAGCCCCCTTCAAGATGAAAGGCTCTGTATAAATATAAGCTTTCGATTTTGGTACATGTTTGTAATACATGTGGTACAGTCCTAAATATGTATTTAGCTGATAGGCAGTGTTCTTGTCTATTGTACAAATATTGACTTTAAAAGTATAAATATGTATTTAACCACCAGACCAGAAAAACACTGAAGCAGTTACTTCTCAGGTGGAGCTATTAATATTGTATAAACATATATATATATATATATATATATATATATATATATATATATTTGCATTCTACCCATCATTGCAGAGCATTGCTTTTTAAAAAATGAAATGAGAACCCCAACAAACTAAGACAGTTCCTCATATTCTTCTCCCGTTGAGATGAGTTTTGATTTTTTTTTTTTTTTCATGGCAGTGTCACTGGCCCTCATATGTGGGACTTGAACCGGGGCTGCTGGCTTCCCAGGCCAGCGCTTAACCACCACGCCACTCAGCCGGCCCAAGTTTTGAGTTTTAATTTTCATATGTTTATATCTCTCTAACATTAGAAGAATATGAACTGTTGTACTATGGTTGAAATTTCAAGTCAGTTATTGTAAAATACAAAACATCCATTAGGCTGGTCAGACGTTTTCCCCTTAAAAATTGTTTTTATTATGCAAATGTTCAAATATACACTAAAGTAGAGATAATAATATAATATAAGCTCCCAGGTACCTGTCACCCAGTGAAGAGGTATTTGATAATCTTTTCTCAGTTGACTTTTTTTTTAATTTATAAAAATTTTAAGTTATTAATGCAATATAAACACAAAGAACATTTGGAAAATGGAAAAAAAGTACAATCCTATCATCCTAAAATAACTATTATCTCATTTTGCTGTGTGTATTTATCTCTGTTTTTTTTCCCCTTTAACATGCTTTTAGTTAGACAGTGTGTTGTAACTTATGTACTTACTATGTACCAGATACTGTTCTAAAGTTTACCATCTATTTAATCCTCACAACAGACTTAGTAGAGTAGGTTATTACCCCCATTTTACTGATGAGGAAACTGAGGCACATGGAGGTTAGTAACTTACCTAAAGTTATATGGCTAGAAAACTGACCGAATCCCTGTTCTGTCAAAGAGTCCGATTCTATTAGATTCGTATTCTCCAAACCTGACTTCTGAGTTTGTGCCTTTAACCACCACGCTCTTTTGCCTTCCACAATGTTATGGTATACATTCAATTTTGTTATCCCTGTCGTTCAAATTTAGTATTACATCATGGGTATTTTAAAATGCTCTTCAGGGCCGGCCAAGTGGCGCGGGTGGTTAAGCGCTGGCTTAGGAAGCCAGCAGCCCCAGTTCGGGTCCCATATATGAGGGCCAGTGATACTGCCCTCAAAAATATATATATATAAAATAAAATAAAATGCTTTTCATAGTCTTCTTACCCTTCATTTTACAAGGCTGTCCGGAACACTAGCAGTGACCTCACTAGCCAATTTACTTCCCTTCAAAAGAATTTTTTTTTTTTTTTTTTTTTTTTTTTTTTTAAGATTTTATTGGGGAATTGGTGGAGGGGAACAGCGTTGGGGAATCGGGGAAGGGGAACAGACAAGTTGCCGTCTTCTTGTTCTTCAGTTTTAGTTGCGGAGGATGTTGCTTCACTGTTGGTATCGTCATTGCTCTTCCCGGATGAGGCAGATCGGTCGCTGGCCTCTGGATGTCGCTCATCGCGGCTATTGGCAGCTCACGCTGGCTGCCAGCCGCTCACGCTGGCTGTGGGCCACTCACTGCAGCCTATGGCAGCCCACTGCAGCAGGGGCTGCAGCCCACACCATCACCGGGGCTCGCACAGCCCAGCTCCAGGTGGAGCTGTTGTTAGCTGTAGAGGGCAGTGTCACTGGCCCTCATGTGGGATCCGAACCGGGGCCGCTGGCATCCCAAAACCAGCGCTTAACCAATGCGCCACTCGGCCGGCCCCTTCAAAAGAATTTTTATCATCACATTTATTATTTTAACTTTTTGTCCTAAAATATTTTAGATTTGCAGAAAAGTTACAAAGATAGGATAGAGAGTTCCTATATACCCTTCACCCAGAGTCCCCTTCTGTTAACATCTTACATGGTATATAACAATGGTATAATTATAAAAACAAAGAAATTAACATTGCTACAATATTCTTAAGTATTTTAAAATACAGACTTTGTTTTGAATTCCACTAGTTTTTCTACAATGTCCTTCTTCTGTTCCAGGATCCAATCCAGGATCCCATGTTGCACTTAGGTGTCAATGACATTTATGTTTACGTTATAATTGTTATTTATCTTCCCATATTGTTTCAGCTAAGTGCAGTGGCACTTACACACATACATCCTTAATTACATTAGAAAAGGAAATTATGCAAACCTTATTTTAAAAAATAATCCATACTAGCTGTAAAGACAAGTTACTTAATTTCTCTGCTTTAAGTTTTCTCATAGCAAAAGTAATAGCTGCTTTTGAATTAATAATAATAATCGCTATTATTTTATAAACCAGTCTTTGTACTGTTGTTGTTGTTTTTTATAAACCAGTATATAAACAAATAATTGCTATTATTTTATAAACCAGTCTCATGTGGTATCCCTCACAATAATCTCTTCAGAAAGGCACTATTTATCCCCATTTTATGATTGGAAAAATTGAGGCCATACGAGGTTAAGTGACTGGTCCAAGGTTATACAGCTGGTACAAAGTTGAGATTTAGACCAAGACAGGCTGCCATTCCCCAGCTTAACCTCTTAACTGTTACCAATATTTGTCAACATTTAGTATGGTACTGTATGTCATAGATGTTCAATTAATAATAGCCATTATTGTTATTTTTTTAAAATAAATAGTTGACATGTTTAGGACTTGTATTCTGTGATCCCTAGAGATAAGTCACGGACAATGTTGTAAGCCTTTGATGTTGACTGTTTGTTTTCCAAGTATCATTTAAAAAATGAAATGACTATGGAACCAGCAAGTATTTATTACTCCCATATTGTGCATAGGGATCCTGTTAAGGCACTGGAGGAGATGATATAATGGGTCAAGCTGGCAAACTAAAAGTGGTCCTAGGCAGTATATGATTAATTATCAAATAAATTCTCTCCATGAAGGTCTTAGTAGGAGATCAGAGAAGAAATGGGTCACTGTAGGCTAGGGGAAGCTTTACTGAGGAAATGGAATTTGAATGAACCTTTTTGAAATAGATTTGGATAGGTTGAGAGGAGAGAAAGGGGCAAACTTTGTATGTTGAAGATAATATGCTAGATTACCACTTCTCATAGGTTCATCAACGCATAGGTAATATTAATTTTGTATGTGGGGACATTGAAGCTCAATAAAGTCATTTTCCCAAGGTCGCACAGTTAATAAGTGATGGGACCTGGGTGTGGATGCAGGTTTGTTTGACCCCAAAGCCCATGTTTACCATTATGTAACCTATCATTTGATTAGCAATAAAAATCTAAATTCTAATGTAAATTGAGCAGTAGGCACTTTCTTAGATGTTTATCCATCTTGCTTACTTGAAACTTAATCTTTTCCAATAAGGAATCTCACGATACAGACTAGAATAGCCTGTCCATAATGGTACATTTTAAGGGGGAGGGGACGGTCGATGAGAAATACACTTTGAAAAGAACATTGATAAAGAGTCGGGTTTTCTTGGTGCTGCTGTGTTGACACCTAATTAGAAGTCAATATTGTAAGCATAATGACCTGGCCAATTGCTGAACTGACTGCCCAAGTGACATAGAGTCCCCAGGTAATAATGGAAGATAAGAGTATTATTTGCCTGCCCAGTGCCACATAGATACAATGTTTGCATTAGCATGCAAATGCGGAAGTAGATTCTTCAGGGCTTGTGCCTTAAGCTGCTTCTGACCTAGGTGGCTAAGGTTAATATATCATAAAATTCAGTGTAAAACCCAATCTTCCTAACTACAAATGCGTTTTGAGGAAATAGCTTTTCCTTCCATGAAAAACAAAAGAGATGTTGGGTTAGAGGGCCACATGAGAAGGCTGGTAACAGTCTCCCCACACACTCAGGCATTACATTAACCAGCTTCTTAAAAACCATGACCAAAATTATCCTGATATTTGGAGTTTCTCTGTGCTATTTTTTTTTTGAATGATCTGTTTCTCCTTTCTTTCTCTGTCTTTAATGAGCAGAGAGAGTAATATCTTATCTCAGAAGGTGATTGGATTTTTTTTCTGTGTATTATATCCATTTTGATTTGTATTTGGCCAATGGTATAATATATTAAATAGCTTATATTTATCTGTGGGTGTTTCATATATATATATATATATATATATATATATATATATATATATATATATATATATATTTCTTAATGCCGAGAATCACAAATAGCTGTGTGGAAAGCTTCAACCAGCCTGATTACAGTGGATGTGCAATTGGATTGAGGAATGTGTACTCAGAGCTTATGATCACTGGCCCGGTTGAGTCCGGGTGATGCATGTGGCTTTCCAGGGATGCTGCTATTTACATCTGTTAATGGCCCTTCTTGATGGCCGGCTCCCCAATGAGGTGATATGCAGCAGCCTGGGGATGAGGGACCAAGGCTGCAGATGTGGCTGGGCTCCATTAGGCAGGACCAGGAATGCTCATCTTGTGGGCTTTGTATTTGGGGGCAAGTAGTGGGGGGTGGGAAGGGAGGGGAGACAGAAACAAACGGGGAAAGAAAAGAATGGAAACCATTACTTATCCAGGTATAGGGAAACAGACAGGCAGACATGAAAAACTGCAGCTGTAACTGGGGTGTGAGTGAACAGAAAAGAAATGGAACTAACGAATAAACAAGTAGAAGGATTGAGTAGCTCTCATATAGAAGGAGATTAAAAGAGGAGAGAGCCATGAGGGTTTGGAAAGAACCGTGTCACCCCTGCCTTTTAAGTCAATATCATTTATTTGTGTGGCCCGTCAGATGCTGCTGAACAGAAAGCAGACATTTACATGTATCATAGTGCATGCAGCCTGGCTCCCTCTGGTTGTCTGGTTCTGGGAGGCAGTGACAAGAGGTGCTCACAAGGATGCGATGTTGAGCTACAGTCAATTCTTGCAGAAATGGAAGCAACCTGAAGCAAACCAGTCAAGATTGCTGCTATTATTCCTGCCAAATGTTAGAGGACAGCAAAAGGACCCAGAATCACCAATGCCATACAGTCCACGAGACGTGACTCTCCTCCTGCTCTCCTCACATAGTTGAAGGTTTCTTGGAAAGAATCTCAAAAAGGATGGCACTGGTTCCTTAGTCAGTAGGGTAGTAAGATGGGGAGTTGCGGATTTAATTCCCAGAGCCATGGCACTCTTCCACAGGCATCCTGAGCACATTCAGACTTTGGTTTTTCCATCTTCTTGGAGCAGGCCCAAAGAAGGAACTGAGATAACTGAAATGCATAGTAATCCAGCTTTTCTCAACACAATCTAGAAAAGTGTTCGAGAATGTTTGTTCTAATTTCCCCCTGGGAGCTTCGCTCTTTAGCATGCAAATGCATACCTTTACTCGGAGGCTGTCCAGATACAATCTGATATACCTTCAAGAAACCTAGGGTTAAAAAAAAAAAAAAAAAAAATCTGCCTGTAAGAAGCTTGTATTTATTTGTTTGTTTGTGCTTTTGCAGATTGGCATGGTAGCTTGGAAAATGACCCTTAAGAGTCCTGAATATCCAGAAGGCCGAGATATCATTGTTATTGGCAATGACATCACATACCGAATTGGATCCTTTGGGCCCCAAGAGGACTTGCTGTTCCTCAGAGCATCTGAGCTTGCCAGGGCGGAGGGTATCCCACGCATCTTTGTAGCCGCCAACAGTGGAGCAAGAATTGGACTGGCAGAGGAAATCCGTCATATGTTCCACGTGGCCTGGATAGATGCTGAGGATCCTTACAAGGTACAGGCTCAGAAAAAATAATACTTCAAGATGCTGTGTGGTTATTATGTGCTTGCATGAATGTGTGTGTGTAGAAAGGTGGGGGAGATGTAGAGGTTTACATTCAAAAGTCAGTATTTATGGTGACTCACAACCACGTTGAAAACAAATCGTCTCTCAATATGTTCACCTGGCTTTTGCTCCAGCCCTGAAATAGATTGCTGATTTGGGGGATGAACACTAGATTAAACAGTAGGTATGCATTTAGTATGAGGCATGCTAAGCCAAAAATGTATATGTTTAAACTATGCCACTACGGCTTCCCGTACTTATGGTCAATCGTCAGCAAAACCCTGTATCTCCTCACCGTCTTCTCTAATTGTTCTCCAGCCTTCTTATTCTACTTGAAACCTGCCTAGTCTTTAAGACACTCCTTCCCCTGCAGCCCTCTTGAGAAGTGACTGATTTCTCTCTTTCCTTTGGGCCACTGAGCCCGGAGCGGGAATAGTATCTTCCAGGTAGCTCATTGCTACTTCCAGACCCTTTTCCCTCCTGTCTCTCTGAAAACCCCCATCTTGAATCTCAGGTCATTAAAGTGTGCATACTACCTCTGCTCCTTATTATAGCATTCCCCAGCCTGTAGTCGCTCCCTTTCATTCTTTGTATCTTTCAGTTGCTGGCACAGTGTCACTCTCTCCAGTACTGGAGATTATTATAGCCACCTAGATAGTCCTGTCCTCCACCCCAGCTCAACTTCTCATTCCCCAAAATATCAATTTCAAGCTTCCGTTTTTTTGCCACCCCTCCATCCTGTCTTTCCAGCCGACTCTCTTGAGTCCTCCCAATTCCAACAATCCTTTGAACCCACCAGGTCCTACAGCTATTCATATTTATCCTACCACTGTTCTTGTTTTTCACTCCCTCCTTACATTCTCATTTTATTCCTATCCAGTTTAAATTCCAAGGTCAATCATAGGCAATCATAATCGCCGCCTTTCCTACACTCAACTTCTTTGCTTCTCTCCTTCGTTCTGCTTACTCTGCCTATACAAAAACCTTCTTTAAATCCAACTCTCTCCATCTAGCTGCACACTGATGGAGATACACAGTGCTATTTACTGACTGGTCTTACTTTACATTCAAGCTTACCAACCTCCCAGATGACAATTTCATGTCTTCTCCTGCCTTCTTAAATCTCCAACACCCTCTTCCCCCATCTTCACTCTTAGCTGATGACCTTGCTTCTCAATTCACTCAGAAAACAGAAACAATTAGAAGACAGCTTCCGCACGGAGCACCTATCTGCTTCCACGCCCTTTTTCTCCACCTTCTTGCCTGGACTTTGGGTGAATAGCCTCCTCTTGTTCACTTGATCCTTTCTGTTCCTTCCAACTTCAAGATGTAGATCAACACTTCTCCCCCCTCCTTCTTGCATCATCGCCTTTTCCCTCTCTACTGGATCTGTTCCTGTAGCATGCAAATACTTTAACCCTCCAGTTATACTACTCCTACCCCAATTTTTTCCTTCCCTTTACAGCAAAACTCCTTTAAAGTGTTCTCTTCTTGCTATCTCCAGACACTCATCTCCCATTATTTCTGGAGCCCACTTCAGTTAAGCCTGCACCACCATCCCCCACCCCACCCCCACTTAGACCAACACCACCATTCCCCTGTATTTGTTTTTGTCAAGGTCACCATTGATTCCAAACTGTTAAATCTGCTATGAGCCTCAGTCTTCACCTTCGTTTTTTGATGGCTCAGCAGCATTTGTCACAGTCACACTTTCTTCTCTTAGCTTGCATGACACCAGAGCCTCCTTTTTACCCTCCTACCTACCCTGTCTCAGTTTCCTTTGCTGCCTTTCACATCTTTAAATGTAAGAGTGTTGCAGGGGATGATGGAATTACTCTATATATTTTGATTGTGATGGTGATTATACAAGTATATACATTTGTCAGAGGTCATCAAACTACAACACTTAAAACTAATGAATTGTAATGCACATAAAATACGTACTTCAGTAAAATTCTCTTTAAAAGTACATGGAAATTGTTGGTGACCACGAACAGTACAGGGTTTCTTTTTGGGGTGATGGAAATGTCCCGGAATTAGATAAAGATGATGATTGCACAACATCTGAAAATACTAACAACTACTGAAATGTGGCCAGTTTTATGTTATGTGAATTTTATCTCAATTTTTTAAATCACAATAAATAATGTGAATGGAAACAGAGGTTGAGGTCACTGAGGCTGTGTCAGGACCGAGAAGCCCCAGACTCTCCAGTCTCAACTCCGCCGGGGCCTGATGCCCTGTCACCTGGTGCTTTGGCAGGACAGGTCGGGTGGAAGGAAAAAATGTGTTTGGTCCCTGGCCCTCTCCGTCTTCTATATTCACCTTCCCTTGGTGATCTCATTCAGCCTTAAAGCTTTAAATTCCATCTATAAACTAATAAACTTCCAAATTTATGGCCTACACCTGAACTTCAGATTTATATACCCATATTTAACATCTCCACCTACACGTCTCCCTAAGTGTAGCTTCTAATCTTCTTCCAAAAATTTGTTCTTTCCACAGCCTTCTCTGTCTCAATAAATGGTATCTCCATTCTTCTATTTAAGTAAAAGACCTTGGAGTTATCCTTGACTTCTCTTGTTCTCTCACATCCCACATCCACTTTGTCAGTAAATCATGTTTAGATCCTGACCTGCAAAATAGATCCAGAATCCAGCCTCTTCCACTGCTACCTGGTAGCCCAGTCACTGTCATCTCTCATCTGCATCATTGCAGTAGTTTCTTAATTGACCTTCCTGCTCCTCGCTGTGCCCCTACCTCTACCCAAAGTCTACTCAACAGAAAGTGGAATGATCCAGTTAAAATATAAATCAGATCATGGCTCAAAACTGTCTTCTGATTAAAACCCTTTAGTGGTTTCCCAAGTCACTCAAGTCAAAGCCAGAAGCCATGTAGTTACCTACAAGGCTCTACGCAGACCGACCTTCCAACACCACTCCGCCCTCATTCCCCACTCTGGCTCTACCTCAAACCTGCTAGGTACACTCATGCCTTAGCTCTTTTGCATTTGTTCCTTCGACCTTGAGTGCTTTCCTCCCAGATATTCACACGTCTCACTTCCTCAGGTCTTCAGGTCTTTGCTCATATGACACCTTCAATGAGGCGTCCCCTGGCTATTCTCCTGTCTGCCTTCTCTATTTTAGATTTTTTTCTTAAATGTCATTCCCGTTAACGTTCTATGTTTTCTTTATTTATTTTGTATATGTTCTCTCTCACTAGAAGATGAGTTCCATAAGGCCAGGAATTTTTGTCTGTTTTGCTCATTCCTGTTTTTCCAGTGCCTAGAACAGTACCTGGCACATAATAAATAGATGCTCAATAAATGTGTGCTGACTGACGTGCTTATAACACTCAGAACTACCAGGTGTTCTCGTCAGAAGTCACACAGAATCAATGGCACATTCAAGTCTCTTCCCTGTTTTCCCGTCGTGCTCACTGTGTCTGCCTAAATCTAGTTTCTAATTCATTGAGTTAAATGGTGGGGATAATTTCTCATAGTATTTAAATGTTTTCCTCTGTTTGCTTTTTTTTTTTATTTTTTTTTGGCTGAGTGACTAATTCACTTAAGTTAAGCACACTTATATAACTATGTGAGTGTATATGTTTGTATGCATACAAAGAAATCAATTATGAAATGCTAGTTATTTTTTAAATGTAAATAGGAATTAGGACTTGTTTATTTAAAAAATTAAAAGGCATGAGTTTAGTGTTCAGTGATTATTAGCACTGCATAGACTTCTGATTTTAATAGACTATCCTAGTTTTGTGATCCTCTCAATTATCCCTTAACCATTTATATTTTGGTGATGATATAGATTTCAGGAAGTGAAAAATGGTAATTCAAGCAATTCTTTAATTTTGTGTTGATACCTTTAGTTGATACCTTTAATAGAGATGTCACTAAAGATCAGAAAATGACCCTTTAACCTTGATGAAAATGAGACGAATGGGATATACTTGGCACTGCAGCTACAAGACATCTTGTTTTCAGGACAGACAGTGACTGGAGAAATAGGCACTTCCATCTTTCAAAGGAGAACTGTCTAACTGTCTGTGCTAGTCTTCTATTAGACAGTAACTCTAAGAAGTGATATGGCAATTTAAAGCTTGCTTTGAAATAAGCTACATTATGCATGCTTTGCTGTGTCTGCTGGTTATGTGACGATGGCAAATAAAACAACTATTTGTGTTTCACAGGGATACAAATACTTATATCTGACCCCTCAGGATTATAAGAGAGTCAGTGCTCTCAACTCTGTTCATTGTGAACATGTGGAGGATGAAGGAGAATCCAGGTAGGTATATATGTATCAGAATAATTTGGCCATAGATTAAAGGAAGGAGAATATGATTATTTTCTCCCTCGCTCTCTGCCGATCATGACCTTGAAGAGCAATGAAGATATGGAATCGGGAGGTCTTAGGTTTATATCTGAGCTCTGCTACTTATTAGCTGAAAGACCTGACTTATATTTATAATATTTATTCATTTTAGAAAAGTTGGAACATGTAAACAATTATGAACAAATATAAAAATCAGCTGCAATCCTACCAGGGGACACAAATATTAATGTATATTCTTAATGCCTTTTCTATACATACGCCGGTTTTCCTAGTAATTTGTTTGTAACCGAAAAAGTTTTTTAAGTTGTTTTTTTCACTCAAAACTATTTTGGGGAAAAAAAAACTATTTTGGAGAAAATTTTGTATATTCTTAAAATATTATTTGAGAATATGATGTTTTATGACTTCATAGTATTTCATCATAATGAATGTATCATATTTGAACTTTCACTATTCCAAAATTTTATTGTTACATCCCTGGGCTAAACATTCTTTTATCTAAACTTTTAGGAATATCTCTAATAATTCCCTTGGGGTTAATTTTTAAAATTGAAATTACCAGTGAAAAAATATGTCCACTTTTATGATTTTTTTTTTTTGATTTTTTTTGAGGGCAGTGTCACTGGCCCTCATAAGTGGGACCTGAACCGGGGCCGCTGGCTTCCCAAGCCAGCTCTTAACCACCGCGCCACTCGGCCAGTCCTGATTTTTTTTTTGATAATTTCAAATTGCCCTCCCAAGATCTGTACCCCCACCAGGAGTTTATAGCACTACTTGTTTTCCCTCTTTAATTTTTCTTCACACTCGCCAACATCGATTATTGTCAATTAATAAAATAGGATAAAAACAACAATTGTTATTTTAACTGGTATTTTTGATTACCAGTGAAGTTGAACATTTTTATAATCTGTGTGTATTTTCCAGAATGTTAATCAGTTGCTCCAATACCATTTATTGAATAATTCATACTTTCCTCACTTTTATAATCATCTTAACTCAATTACTAGGCTTTGTATTCTGTTTTATGCTCTGTCTGTTCTTAGGCTAATGCCACACTATCTTAACTATTCTTGTGGGACAGGTTTCATCACATTCCTAATATTCCCCCAAGTTTTATTAGCTATTTTTATCTTTTTATATATAGGTTTATTTTTTTAATTCCCAAAAACTTTCCATAATGATTTTGATTCAAATTGAATTAGGTTTATAAATTAATTTATGAAGACCTGACATCTTCATAATATTAACTCTTCCCAGCAAGAAACATGGTATGATTTTCCATTTATTCAAGAGTATTTTTTAAAATTTTGTAGTTTTCTTCATATAGGTTATACCAGAAGTTACCATTCTGTTTTGGTTCACAGCACCCTTACCGTCTCAGTAATTTTTTCCTAGCACCTTTAGGCAAAAAAATATACCTCATATTTCTGTTTATTAAATAGTCAAACCCAGACAACTTCATAAGTGTTAATTATATTTATGCCCTAACAACTTAATAATTATTTGACAATATAATACACATAACTGAAATTTTTTCTTACTTCATTCTTTTTTTTTTTTTTTCTGAGGGCAGTGTTACTGGCCCTCATATGTGGGACCGAACCAGGGCCGCTGGCTTCCCAAACCAGCACTTAACCACCGCGCCACTCGGCCGGACCCTCTTACTTCATTCTTAACTAATTAGTTCTTTACTAATGGAATATTTTCACCTGCATCATACTTCAAATCTTGCAATCCTCCTGGGCATAGCCACCCTCATTTCTTGTTCTGCACTGACTTTTGTTCAGAACTGGGTTTTTTTTGTGTGTGTTGTTTTGTTCACAGAAACTGTTAAAACTCAGCTTTACAAAGACAGAACGTTGTCAAAAGGAAGGTAGCACTATCTACTGTTCAGTCCTGAACTACTTAAAGCAAGTAGTTCACATGGGATCCCCCTGTGTAGGATCATAGTGCTGCTTTCAGAAATTTAAAATATCCTTCAGTGTCCCTGGCTGTTCACTGTGGCACCAGGATGCCTTGGTACATAGTGGGGTAAGGTGGAATTTTTAAGTGTTTATTCCTAAAAGTTAGGCATTTTTTCTTGCTACTCTGAGTGGGATTCCTGCCCCCATTTTTCATATGTATATATATATATATATATATATATATATATATATATATATATATATATATATGGTTGTTTTTTTTTAATTTTATTAGGGAACAGTATGTTTTTCTAAGACTCAACAGCTCCAAGTCGTTTCAGAACTAATCAGCCGCCCCCCCCATTATGTTTTTTTTAACTCTTTATTACTGGCATCTTGGAAAGGTATTGATTTCATATATTGCTTTTGTTAAAGCAATCGTTCTTCTTTTCCAAGTTTTAGTTTCCTCATCTACAAGGTGAAGATCAAATAAACTAATATATGTAAAGCTGTTAGCCCAGCATGGGGCATACAGTAAGCAGTCAAAAATCCTGACTACTTTGTTATCTGTAATAATGGAGATGATATTACCTATCACACTGGATTGTTATGAGGATCAAAAATGATATATGAACATGTTTTGTTAATTGTATTACACTATACAAAGGTTTTCATTATAAATAACATTAAAATTTGGTATTATAAAGAATGATAGCCTTACTGATAGAAGACTCAGATCATCAAGCAGAAAATGGCTAATTTTTACTTTCATGTAATACAATGGGAGAAGATGCTGCTTAACAGATCAAGAACACCTGTGAAGGAATATGCAGCCCTTAGGAGACAAAAGATGTGTTTTGCAGGGAGGGCTGACTGGGCCCATAAGTATTTGTGACTATATGGGATGTGAGCCTTATTTTAAAAACAAAAAATAAACAACAAAAAAACACACATTAATCTCCCCCTTCCTTCCCCGACCCCTACCAAATTAATGTGGCTCATTAACCTCTTAAGGGAGATTAGCTTTACCTGTAACATAATTCTAGAATCTCTAGTCCAGATAGAGAGCAACGGGAAGAGTTGGGGAATTATTGGGAGAGGCTGAAAACAGAAAAGCAAAGGAAACTGGGAAGCAGAAATGCAAATCCACAGACCAACAGTGAGGGCAAAGAAAAGGAATTGATGGAGCACTCAAAGGAAAGAAGGGAGCAGAGAAATATGGGGGCGCAAAAAATAGTTTAAGAGCCACTATGGGATACTTATTTATTATTTCAATTTATAAAACTGTGCCCAGTGCCAAGCCTTCTGGGTACACATGGAGCAATAACTAATATATGCCCATCTCTACTTCCAACTTTGTATTTTTCCTTTCTTTTATTAGTTGCATTCCCCATCTCCCATTTCCCATTATCAGCTATCACTCCTGATCCCCTGCCAAGAAGACAGATGAGTGGCTCCCTCTGGATCCACAGGATGCTTTCTGGACAACTCAGCCAGCATTTCACTTCTACACACATTCCACCTGCCCCTCCAGAGGCCCAGAGCCAGGAGTCCTTATGTATGCACCTAATGTGTATGAAGGAGCAGGGATGGGAGTGCACCGTTTTGACCTTCGCCTTCATCCCTAGCTTAAAAAGAGAGGATTCGTGACTTTGGAAATTGGGCTGAGCCTTCTCATTACACCTCTGGATTTTTTTATTCCTGTGTAACATTTATTTAAAATTGCCGATTTAATGGGTATTACTTATTATAGAGAGATACACACTGACCCTGCCTTTAAGACACTTGTTCTAGAAAGTAAGCGAGGACATCTAAAATCCAGGCACCATTGATGTGTCAGGCCCTCTCCTTGTTGCTTTCAGCTAACTCTCATGTCAACCTTTAGAGGGAGCAGCTACTATTATCCCCATTTTACAGAAGCTACTAT
Organism: Aselliscus stoliczkanus; assembly: GCA_033961575.1. NCBI lineage: Eukaryota > Metazoa > Chordata > Mammalia > Chiroptera > Hipposideridae > Aselliscus > Aselliscus stoliczkanus. The sequence goes on from CM066739.1 coordinate 21,957,390, forward strand.
TATCCCCAGAATCACACTGCGTATGTGTCAGAACTGGGATTTAAGCCTATCTACTTCATTCCAGGTTTTGCTCTTTCTGTTGTACCAAATTGCCTCCAGACACAATAGGCACCAAGCTGAGAAGGAAAGCTATATATGAATGACGAGTCTAAGAAGAGTAGAGAGCCCTGCTTATATATAATCTTCCAGCGTGCTTTCAGCAGCCTTTTAATGTGATTATTCTTTTAAGGGATTATTCTTACGGTGTTTAACCTTTGTAATTTGGCATGGCTGTATCCAATAGGTACAAGATAACCGATATTATTGGGAAGGAAGAGGGACTTGGAGCAGAGAACCTTCGAGGCTCTGGAATGATTGCTGGAGAATCCTCATTGGCCTATGATGAAATCATCACCATTAGCCTGGTAAATCTTGCCTGAATATGAATTTTTTATAAAGAGCTGACTGTGTACCTAGGATTTTTTTTTGCCCTCATTCCTACTGTTCAGTCCTAAATGAGAGCATTTCTTACAAATTGCATATCTGCAATTTGATTTTAATTGTGCATGATCATGGAAAGATAGGATGGTGTAAATAACTGTATTTCCCAGATAAACTTAGCACCTCCTTTTAGCCTCTATTTTAACTTCTTATTTCTCTAAATATCCTATCAGAGTTTTAACAGCTTGAATTTCTTCTCCTCTTACTACTTTCCTTGTTCATACCTCTAGTATAGATGCAAGGCATCTGTGAAATGGACAAACGTGTAAGAGAAGTAAAGGGTCTCTGAACCTTTAAGTGTCTAATAATTGAATCATTGAATGAATTTTATACCTCCTTTTCTTTGACTGGGAAATTGGGTTTTTGGTGTTTTTTTTCATGTTGTTATTGATCAAGCAGACTTCATAAAAGCAGTTTTTCTTTTCTGTTAATGTGTGTTTTACATATCTGTTCTTTAATTCTTACTGTTTGGGAAGGGACATAAATATGTGACGTGTAGAATTTATTTTTTTAAGGTTACATGTCGGGCCATTGGAATCGGGGCTTACCTTGTCCGGCTGGGACAGAGAACCATCCAGGTTGAAAATTCTCACATAATTCTGACAGGAGCCGGGGCTCTCAACAAAGTAAGTTTCTAGGGTTTGGGAGATGTATGTGAAGGTGTTTGAAGGCTATTGTGAATTTTTAATTCAAGATCCTGATTGGAAGGAAGCCATTCATTAAATCCATGCCTCCCTCAGTCTATCTCTTCACTTTTCTTCCACCTTCCCTGCCCATTGCCTTGCTTGCCCATTCATTCATTCCTTTCATTCAACAAACATTTTGAGCATCCACTACGTATTGAACACTATTGCAAGCCCTGTGGATATGTTAGTGAACAAACCATATGAAACTCCTGTTCCAGAGAGTTTATATTCTAGTGTCTTTCTAGAAAGACAGAATTAATTGAATGCTTCTATTTTGCCATCCCTCCCTTTTTTTCATCTATGAGTAAGGGATTTGAGAAGATAAATTCCCAGACATAGAGCCGTCTCTGAAATATCCTCTGAACATGTTAAGGATGTCAAGTTTTAATGTTGTGAAAAATTTGTGAAAGCACCTCTAAAAAAAAAGGCTTAACATGATCCTTTGTACATAGAGGAAGCACTTGGTAAATATTAAATGGGAAGATGGGTGGACGGATGTAAGGATTGCTGGGAAATGGTACGACATAGAGGATTGTCATTCATTCCAAAGAAATGCTTGTATCTTTTCAATCCAAGCTTGTTGGGGCTTTCCAACAGGAGGGGAAAAGGAATGATGAGGTCACTTCTTGTAAGAGTAAAAACTTATAAGAATGCCTGAATATACAAAGGACAATATAATTCTGACTTCTTTGCAAGCTAGGAGAATTATTTTTCTCTCCAGAGTCAAGAATGTGTAATAGGCTGGGGCCAACTGGCTAACCTTGTGCAACTCATATAACGTCTTAGCTCCTTAGCTTTCTTTATCTGTCAAAGGGTGATAATTTACACCTTTAAACGATACCATCAAGATTAAATGAGGAAACATAAGTAAAAGTACCCAGTACTTGGCACAGAGTGCTGTCCCTCATTACAATCTCAGTTCCCCTTTCTTTTCACCTACATGGTTTGGTGATTGAGCTTGTGGAGTTACACGCATGCTCAATTGTATTGGATAGTGTGTTTCCTAGACTTGCACAAACTTTTTATCAAACCTTGACCTTCAAGTGGAAGGATAGGAATTTAGTGTCCTATCTTAGCATTCCCACTTAGAAAAAGTTGATACTTCTGCTGCTCCAATTAGCTTTGGGGGACGTCAGAAATGAGGAGACTCATTTGATGTGATCAGCTTGCTGTCTGCTTTAATGTATCCTTCTCTGGGCTGCCTTCCTCTCCAAGGAAAGGCAGAGCCGTGCGGACAGTGGTGAACTTGGATGTCCTGCTCCCTGTTTTGAGAGTAGCCTAGAAATAAAGATTGTGAACTGCCATTCCTGAAGGAGATTATTGCAGGAGGAGAAACTGCCTAGTGTCTTTAAATTTTTTTTAAGTTGCTCTTTTGGATCCCTTCTTAGGATAAGATATTGATGAATGTTGAAGAGAGTTGTGGTATCATTATCTGTGAGAATAGAATTTAAGGAAGACACCTGTATTTCCATGATGTTCCCATACCTGAACAAAGAGCTGATTTCTTGAAACGTGTCTTGTTACACTGAGTTTCTTATTTACTCCCTGATGTTATGTTATCTACAAAGAATATTACAAAAAGCAAAGGTTTTGTTATTGTTTTGTTGTTGGGGTATTATTGCGGGTTTTGGGGGTTTTGCCTTAAAGCTTGCTAGTTGAATTTCATTTGTGCCATTAAGAAAGTTTTAGGGATTTTTTCCCCTTAATATCTGGTTGAATTGTTCCAATCAAATTCATTATTTTCACCACCTTCCTGGCCTACAGGGCTGCTTGTTCAAGGAGAAGTCTAGTGTCAAGGGACAAAGCAAGTAAAGCTGCAGCTGTAACTTAGCAAACAAAGCTCCCGTCCAGAAGGACATGGTCATTTGTAGCCGAAGGGAGTGATCAGTTATAGAGGTTACCCAATCCTGCACCCCCTGCTTCACTGTCTTCATGTCAGTGCCTCCTAAGTATAGCCTGGCGCTGCTGGAAGACACGGATTTCATGCAAATTCATTAAGAACGCCCTATCGGCCCCTTTGCCTATCAGGTGTGAGAAAGGAAACTGGGAGCTACATGCTCAGATTGCTTCCCCTGACTCCTTGTGCAGGTTCTGGTTTTGTGTGTACTGGTGTCTTTCCACATCTCTGTGTGTCTTTCTTTCTGTAGGAATCTCCCTGTCTCGCCTACTCAGGGTGTGTGCAGGTGACTTGAGTGCCTGTGCCTTCCTGTGTGAGTGCCCGTCTCCCTCTTTCTTTGTGTGTCTGTATCTTGCATCTAGATCCGTCTCTCTCTGTCCATGTGCTTCCCTGAGTATCCATGTGTGAGAAAGTCTTTGTGTGTGTGTGTGTGTGTGTGTGTGTCCCAAACACTGCAGAGCCTCCCTACGCCTTGACCGTTTTGCTCGTCGTGTGTGTACACCTGTGTAAAGTGGAAAAACGTAGGCAGCATATGCAAGCTTTTCGACTGAAAACATTTGACCCCCACCTTTTGAGTCTTCATCCTTTATGTTAAACATTGGGGTGAAGACTAAGAAGGGAGGGGGTGCGCAGAGGTTGTAGGGAAAAAAAAAAATCTGTGTGTGCAAGTGCCGATCCCGTTGACCCCTTTGAAAATTGAAATAATGATAATGCGCGTCTCCTGACTGCATCAAAGTATCAGCACATCAAAAGCCAGGAGGCATGAAATGCAAATGATAAAGTGAAAGCAGATGGATTGTGCATGATCGCCTGATGCCCAATGAATTTTAAAAGGTGCCGGTTTGCTAGGAGGGAGGGTGGGGGTGAGGGTGAGGGGACTGAAATAAACACGTTATCCCTGCAATTTTTTTTTGTTCTTGACGCTCACTCCTGACAATATTTTTTCACACTTGAGTGAACACCCACTCCATCTCTCTCTCTCCCTTTTCCCTTCTCTCTTTCTCTCTCTCTCTCTCTCTCCCCACCCTCACCCCCCCTCCTCCCCACCTCTTACACGTCTCAGGTCATGTCGCTGCAGCTCCCGTGGAAATAATAAGATATAAACCACGAGGTTGTTATTTGCATAGAAATAGCATGGAGCCCCAGGCAGCAAGGGAGAAGGACACAGGGATCATTTGTCTAAAATTTTAATGAAAACTTTTGCTGAGGCAGAGATTTTTTTAAAACTTTCTTTCACCCTGCTTTTCTCCTCCCCTCCTGACCCCCACAACCCCTGTCTCTGATTTGACTTAACATGGTTCGATGTGAAGAGAAAGCGTTGACACTCCCTATGTATGATATGACATACCATACTCCCATAATGCAGCAGCATGTAAATTGTTTGTTCCTTTAATAGATATGGAGCCGGAGAGACACACATTCCCAACTTAATACATTGCATGTAAGCGTCAAGCTTGTGTGGCTCCCCTCCATCCCGGTGCACACGTGATGTTGCTTGTCGTTCGCCGACCTGTTTTTAATTAGTTTAGACCTTCCTACCTTTTGCTGCCAAAGACTCTTCCTTTTTAACAGATTTCATTTTGTAGCCAGTAGTAGTAACCTGCATGGAAAATAAAAATATGCCGGCAGCTTCCTGTTTTTTATTTTCAATAGTTTTACTGTACACGTCCCCGTTTTATGCATGGGCTCCATCCTTTGCCACTGTGTCTTTTGTTCCCTAACCAGAAAGTGCTTCCTTCATTTGTATTTTTATCCCTTTCCCCCTTGTGATTTCAGTATTTGTGTATTTCCTTTCCTTGTCTGTCTTGCTCTTTGTTGCCTGCAGTTATTTGGAAAATATTCGGAATATTACCAAGTTGAGGAGAGATACCGTATCTGAGTTTTCTTGAGTGTTGTGGAAGCAGACTTGACGGGTGCACTAAAGGCAACGAGCTGGTGGTCAGAGGCAGTCTGGAGGCCTCTACTGGAAACTTAAAATCAAGAACACCTGTCCAGAGCCAGCCGAGTGGCACTGTGGTTAAGTGCTGGCTTGGGAAGCCAGCGGCCCGGGTTCAGGTCCCACATATGAGGGCCAGTGATACTGGCCTCAAAAAGGAAAAAAAAAAAAGAACACCTGTCTGGCTCCTCTGCTACCTTCTGGGTGGGCCAGTGATGTCCGGGCCATTTTACAGCTGGGAAGGCTAAATCAGTTCGAGGTGAAGTGAGCTGGTTCCATTGACAGAGGCTAGATCAATGTCAGAACATGAACTTGTGCATCCCCAGGTTTCATTCAAGATGGGCTCAGTCTCCTGTGTTCAATGTCCACAAGGCCCGAGAAGAGAAGGGAGCCTGGTCATTTTCCTTTTTTGTCCAAATGTCATGAGTGATGACATAAATAAGAGAAGCTTCTACAGCCTTCTGTTTCTTGTCACTCAAAGTAGTAGATCATAGGCTCCTAGCTCTACAAACTGTAGGCTGTGAGTAACAGACTCCTTAAATGCCTCTGAGCGATAAGGGCAGACTTGATGGGTGTGACCGACTACCCTGCTCGCGGGAGACCTGGCAAGGGCAGTAACCTGTGCACTTGGGGAACTGGTAAGATAGACCCTGGAGGGGCTGAAACAATTTGTAGAGTACTAAACTTCTAGGACTCTAGAAGGTGCCGTGGACATTTGCAGGAGCTTGTCGATTTACTTCCCCTCCCCCACAATTCCTCCCGTCTGTTTCTATTTAATACATTTCACATAATGTCAGGTGGTAGATAGGCTGGAAGGCCCTAGTATTATAAGGGACACTGATGTAGACTAGCACCTACTAGTTCTCAGTCCATTGCCCCAGACTTGGTGAGAGCCCGCTCTGAACACTGAGAAACCAGAGTTCGCAGTTAATGGCTTGTTCCCTGGGCAGTAACTGTCTATGGAGGTAAGATATATGCCAGTGGCTGTGATAGATAGATTATTGATTGATTCAGGAGGTATGATTTGTGACTTACTTTTTTTTTAAGATTTTATTGGGGAATTGGGGGAGGGAACAGCATTGGGGAATCAGGGAATGGGAACAGACAACTGCTGTCCTTTTTGTTCTTCAGTCTAGTTTTGGAGGACGTCGCTTCACTGGCCCATGTTGGTATCATCATTGTGCTCTTCCTGGATGAGGCAGATTGGTCGCTGGCCCTTGGATACAGCCGCTCACAACAGTAGCTTACGGCAGCCCACTGCAGCCCCACTGCAGCCTATGCCATCGCCAGCGACTCACGGCAGGCCAGCTCCAGGTCAAGCAGTTGTTCATCATCTTAGCTGTAGAGGGCTCAGCATCGCTGGCCCATGTGGGATCCGAATTGGCAGCCCAGCTGCTCAAAGCTCACGCTCCCAAGCTAACTCTTAACCAATGAGCCACTCAACCTGCCTGTGACTTTCTTGTGATAAGCATCTTAAAGCTTCTGCTTTGGGGGAGGGGGAAATCCCATAATCTCATCCCCTTTACCAACATGAGGCCCCTATTTCTACTGCATCTTCCAGGAAAAAAGAAATTATATGACAGGTATGGCTAGCGCTATATGTTAGGCCAGTAGGGGGTTAATTCTGCTTTTAATTTGCTTTTAAGATTTGGTGTAAGCCCCTTTCTTGATCTCAATTTCCAAATAACATTTTTTTTATGTATCTGTACAATAGGAAATATGAAGTTGTTACTAACTCCATTGGGTACAGTAGCAGAGTTCTTCCCATGAGTTTATAGCACCGGGGACCTGCCCTGTACATTCCGCATACTCTTCTATGACTCTGTTGTGACACACAACGTGAGAGCGGCATGGAGGCTCAAGAGGGGATGGGGAGATTGTGTAGCTCTTGCTGTGAGGTAGCATTCTAACTTTCACATAACGAAGTGATATAGTTAAGAGCATGGATTCTAGAGCTAAACTGCCGGATTTAATTTTTGGTTCTACCACCACCAGTTGTGTGACCTTGGGCAATTTACTTAACCTTTCCAGGTCACAGTTGTATTAACTGTGTACAACAGGGATAATAATAAACCTATCTACCAGGTTCTTGTGAGGATTAAATGTGTTAATATAGGTGAATCACTAGTATGTAGTTTCCCAACTAAGATGCATTTAGGGTCCTTACTTATTGCAACTCATCATCCAGGCCCTGGAAAGGAAATACAAACACAACATTCCCTATACTTTCTGATCCTATGAAGACAAAAATTCCTTTAAGAGAATGTTAGATGTCAGTCCTCACTGTGGCAGTACATTCATGTATTGACTTTCCCAGTAGATGTTATCTAAAGACAATCACCACACTTTGGAAAGCCATTTACGTGAGAGGCACCGTGTTTGGTCCTGATAGGGTAGTATATGTGTCAGTCATCTGTCCATAAGAGTCCCCAGGGACTTGTTGGTACAATAGCTCATAATCACTCTAAGGATCAGTCCAGCAATTTGCATTTTTAAAAGTCCCTAACTACCTATTTTCACAATAGACAGTCCCTGAACCCCCGAAGCTCCAGATGGGATCGCTCTCATTTGCGCTTCCCATTGGAGTAAGCCTCGTTGGAGCTTTATGAATGCATTCTCAGAAAGGATTGCAATGCACATATCACCTTAGTTTTCAAGCCCTTCTCCTGCCCCCTACACAAAATATGGGCAAACCTGGCCCTGTGTGGGGTTTTGGGTTGTTTTTTTTTTTTTATGGTTCTGCAAGTTTGGTAGAAAACTGTACCAGGTGTGTGTGACCCCATTCATGGCTTGTGGTAATCTGTCCAATCCTGACCTTTCTGGTTTGGAGAAATTGCAGGATGGAATTGCCATTCAGAGTGCCATTACAGAAGTCGCCTCTGACTCACTAAGAGAGTCCCATGTGGTTATGGTGGCTGAGGGACAAATGACTGGGGAGGGCCTACAGTAAGTATCAGTCCAGAACTTCTAGGTAAAGTAAAATCTCTGAGGTCCTGCTTGGGGCACTGAAGACAGACTCAGGCATTATCATGTTCAACAACCTCTTATAAATATGCTCAAACTTTTTGAAATTATAAAACCTTCAGATTAAAACAAGAACAAACAAAAACCTTTCTGATTATTCCCCTCCCTACCATTCACTAGGTAAAGCAACTTTGGGCTTTAATCTATTTGGGCCTCAATTTCCCCTGTAAAACCTATTTCCCACCTTAAGGTAAAGACCACAGGATTTCCTAACCTTAAATTCTCTTAAATTTCTAGTATTCTGTTACGTTATGAAGATGGATATTGATTTGTGGCCAAGGAACCATGTTAGGCTGGGCAGGGAGAGGATAGATTGAGGGGGTAGGGGTGGCACATAAAAATTTTACTACATATTAGGATATTAATATGTTAGTGAAATTACATATCAGTCATACGTAAAATTATTACATACTAGTGAGATTAGGCTGGGAGTTGTTAAGAATAATGATTTAAAATTTTATATCTTGTTTTTTATCCATATTACCCAAAAGTAAGTGGTGGTGGTGGTGGTGGTGTTCATGATGACAACAAGTAATCATAGAATTATAATTGTTGGGAGTGGAAGGATCCTCTAAAAGTCGAAGCTCCCAACCATTGTTTGAATTTCCTCTGTGACATCACTGCCAACTGTTCACTCAGTTATGCCTAAAACTTAGCTGAAGGGGAGCTCAGCATTTTTTGAGCCAATCCCTTTCATCTCTGTAAACTTCTTCCTTACATTTGGCCAAAGTCTGTTTCTCTGTACATATAGACTAATTTCTCCTAAGAAGTAGTGTTCAAAATTAACAAAGTAACTCCCAGTTTTATGGTCTAACCTATGTAGAATTCAATGGAAACAAAATTTTCCTCATGTACTTTTGCTTTCTGAGTCTGGCCTGGTCTCAAGAACAATTGTAGTGAAGACGAAAAAAAGATAGAAAAAAGGCTGGATTCGTAAATAACATTCTTGCCAGCTAAAAATCTGAAATAAGTAGTAATTGCAAGAGAAACAGCTAAAACTTAACACCGCTTTGAAATACTCGATGGAACCTTTGGGGTCTGCTGCACAGTGTCATGAAAGGCTTTTAGAGCCTAAGTATTTCCTGCTCTCCCATCACCTGCCTAGTTGAAAGTCAGGATCCTGATACACAGTTGGAGGATAGATCTTTTGGGGTGCTGTATAGTTAAATACTAGTTAAAACTTATTGGGAGCCGGCCGAGTGGCGCATTGGTTAAGAGCTGGTTTGGGATGCCAGTGGCCCCGGTTCGGATCCCACATATGAGGGCCAGTGACACTGCCCTCTACAGCTAAGATGGTGAACAACAGCTCCACCTGGAGCTGGGTGACGGTGTAGGCTGCAGCCCCTGCTGCTGTGGGCTGCCATAGGCTACAGTGAGTGGCTGGCAGCCAGTGTGAGCTGCCAAGAGCCGCGGTGAGCGACCATCCAGAGGCCGGCGACCGATCTGCCTCATCTGGGAAGAGTGCAATGATGATACCAACATGGGCCAGTGAAGCAACGTCCTCCACAACTAGACTGAAGAACAAAAAGACACAACTTGTCTGTTCCCCTTCCCAGATTCCCCAACGCTGTTCCCCTCCCCCAATTCCCCAATAAAATCTTTAAAAAAAAATAAAATAAAATAAAATAAAATGCTAGAATGAATTACCCTCTCACCTCACTGGGCAGTCTCTGGCTCACTTCATATGTGTGGACCTCCGTAATATCTCTGCCCTATCTCCAGCGTGTCCATTTCAACCTCAGGATTGTGTTGCTTCCTGAGTGTTGTAATGAAGAAGTGCCTCTACTTTACCAGTTCTGTGGCATGTAGGGTCTCTGCGCTTTCTGCCTCCAATAACACATTGTCTCTGAACTCAAGCTAAGTACCCTCTTAGGACTGTGAGCAGGTCCCTTAGGCAGAATCGTTCAGCTTCTTCATTTTCCAGTCCGTCATATGTTACACCTTCTTATGCTGGGGTTTCTTCGCCTTTCTCCCTTTCTACAAATGTTCATAGCTCTGTCTTTGAAATTAGTGTTCACTTGAAGCTTTGCTCTGCTATCTACCCCACTTTTCTCCCCTTAACCTTCTTTTCTCCCAATCCCAGCCTGAAACTCAAGTATATTAGCTTCTTACCCCTGCCCCCCAGTTTAAAAAAATCCCATACTCCTCCAACAGTGTCTGTTCTTGGATTTGCAGTCAGCAGCCATCTCCAATAACCATCAGGCTGTCAGCTTTGCAGCTCCCCACTACCTCCCACCTCCCCCATCACTCACCAGAGGAAAAAGAGAGCCAGAGCAAGAGCTTGAAATATATCATGCAATAGTGTATCATGAATTTGTTGTGAATCACAGCAGTGAAGCAGGTTTATTTATTTCCGAGACCTTAAATCAATACAAAGTAGGTCTCTTAGTTCTGAAGCTGGGATGGAGTGTGAAAAAATGAGCCCATTGTACTCTTAAAACTTTGGGGAAAGGAGATGACAGCTATATAATTCCATTTACCAGGCACTAGGGGCTTTAATGTGAAGGTGACAGGGAGCTCTTTGTGCATTTAGAGCACCATATCTTCTAAATAAAAGATCTGTAGACTTGATAGTGGAGCATAGCTCCAAGTTTAATAATCTCCAAGCATTAGACCGAGCCAATATGTTCCCAAGTCAGAGAGGTCTCCCCCAAACACTCATAAATTAAAAGTGCAAGAACTGCATACGGTGGTAGATTAGAAATGCAAGGACTCCAGTCTTTTCTAGGAGGAAGACAGACCTGGGCCCTGGCTGTGCACAGACTGCTGTGTGAATATGATAAAGACTCGGGAAATGAGACTGTTTAGAAACCAGCCGCCTGGCTGTTCATCATTCTAGGGAATGTCCCCTGTGCATGGATCCAAATCTAGCTCTGTTCCCTCTCATTCAGAGTGGCTGTCTTCACACAGTCTAATCAGCTAATGTACACAGTCAGGAGTGTTGAATTATGAAAGGAGAAGCTTTAAGAGCTGTTTAGAGTGAGCTGCAGATTACTGTGCCCTGGTTTCAAGTTTTTCTGGTTGATTCTTGACTGGTTTCCAATTTTAATAACACCTTAATGTCTGGAATTTAAGCCCTTTAAAATAGTATACGTAAGAGGAATGGAAAAATCAGTGTTATTAAGGAAAAGAACCCACCCAAATTTAACTAACAGCATAAGATGGAAATATGAGAACTCCAGAGCATTGGAACGTATAATCAGATTTTGAGTATCTTTGTTTTCTCTTGACCCATTGATAAAATATGCCTTTTCTTAATAGATAAATTAGCCTGTGCAGATCAGTAGAGCAACCCTAATACAGTTGACTATGGAACAATAGGGAGTTAAGTGTGCCAACCCCATGCACAGTCAGAAATCCACTTATAACTTTTGTCTCCCCAAAATCTTCACTCATCTCTTGCTACCCATGAGGAATTTGTTCCAGGATCCTATATGGATACCAAAATCCATGGACACTCAAAATCTCTTACATAAAATGGTGTAGAACAATGAATACAATTGGCCCTATGCATCCACAGATTCTGAACTGCAGATTGAAAATACTGTGTTCATTCCCCAATTGGTTGAATCGGCAGATGAGAAACCAGGGGATATGGAGGGCCAACTGTACATTTATTGAAAAAAATCTGCGTATAAGTGGACCTGTGTAATTCAAATCCATGCTGTTCAAGGGTCAACTGTATAATATGATTTATATTATATAGAGTTACTAGATTAATTCTGGCCCACATAAGGAATTTTGAAAGAAAAAACCAGTTTCACGATGCTGTTCAAGATGGTGGCAAAGGAAGTTCTTGAATTCATCTCTTCCCAGGGACACAATAAGTACACAGCTTCATGTGGAGCAATTCCCTCTGAAAAGAACTGAGAACTAGCTGAACACCTGCTCTATAACAAAGGATAAAAGGGCCACATTGAGATGGTAGAAGAGGCAGAGACACAGTCTCACCAGAAACCCCACCCATGGCATGGCAACCCACAATCAGAAGAGATATTTTAAAAAGAAGAAGCAGCTTCTCCCTGAGGAGCAAGGAGCTTTTATCCCACACCAGGCACCCTAACCCTTGGACCCTGTCCCCAGAACATCTGGCTTTGAAAACCAAGGGGAGGCTTCCAGTCAAGACAGCCGAGTAAGTGAATGCTGTACATGCCTCCTCCCATGACATCAAAATTGCAACTAAATTATAGAACAACCACCCTTGAGAATCACCTGAAAACTAGCTGAACAGAAGTCCTATAAGAATATAAAGAAGAAGCCACCTCAAGACTGGTAGGGCAGCAGAGATGCAAAATAGTCTGGTCCTACACTCACATGTGGCAGCTAAGAATCTGGAGGCATATCTCAACTGCAAAGGTCCCCACTGAGGAGTAAGGGTCTTAGCCCCAAACAGGGCTCCCCAGCTTAGAACATCAGGAAGAGGAGTCCTCACAACAGCTGGCAGTGAAAATCAGCAGGTACTCAGTCCTGGTGAGACTGAAGGCTGTTGGAGATCCAGGTGTCCTCTTAAAGGGCCTGAGCACAGACTCACTCACTCACAAACACTCACCCTAGGCTCCACAGAAGGGTCAACAACTTGAAAAGCACCAGGGACATACAGGGAGGAACTGAATTGTCTGGCTGCAGGGCAAGGACTAGAGGGGAAGCTCTCTCTGGGACTAAAGTGCTGGCAGTTGTCATTGTTTACTGAGCCCTCCCCCGACACAGCCTGAAGGCGCAGGCTAATGCCAAATCTGAGTCTCCATCAATCTGGCTAATACCACTCTCACCCTACCCCAGTGATTCTCTGAGACCCAACTCCACCAAATTCACATGCCCAGCCCGAACCTGTCTCACAGGCTTATTCACACAAGCAGCTGGCCTCAGCCTGCACTGCAGACTTTCTTAAAATCTCTCAAAGGTCCACAAACCCCAAACAAGCAGCAACTGGACTCGGTGTGCCCTGTACCTCTTGCTAAGTGGCCCCAAGCCCAGCACTTGTTTCACAGTATAACCACTCCCAGGCACCTCCAAGCCCAGCATAGGCAGCTACCAACTGCAGACTACTTTGTAACTCCTATAAAATGGCTCTGGGCCTGAAACAGGCAGTAGCTGACCTTGGCCTATACTGGAGCCCCTCCCAAGAGGCCCCAGAACCAGCACACCTGGTGGTGGGCTTCAGACCATACCAGAGTACCACCATATTAGTGTCACAAAGCACACTCACATAGGGTGTACCTGGCAGGCACCAGAGCCCATTGAAGTGACTCCCACTCCATGGTTTCAGCCCCAGCACAACAGCTTGTCCACTGTAGTATGGCCACTCCTCACAGCCAGTCAGCCTGAAGGTCAGTCCCACCCACTGATGTGCCAACATCAGTCAAGGCTCAACTACACCAGGAGAGCACACACAACGCACACAAGGGACACCTCTGGAGCACCCAGCTTAGGTGACAAGGGAGACTGTACTACTGGGTTCCACAGAACACCTACTACTAAGGCCACTTTGCCAAGACTAGGAGACATAGCAGATCTGCCTAATACATAAGAAACAAACACAGGGAGGCAGCCAAAATGAGGAGATGAACATGACCCAAATGAAAGAGCAGGACAAAACTCCAGAAAAGGAACTAAACAAAATGGAGGCAAACAATTTACTGGATGCAGAGTTCAAAACACTAGTAATATAGATGCTCAATTAACTTAGGGGAAGAATAGATAATCTCAGTGAGAACCTCAACAGAGAGGTAGGAAACATTAAAAAGGAGGTAAAATGCATTTTTAAAAAAACAAGAAGAATACAATAACTGAAATAAAGAATATATATAGATAGATAGAATCAACAGCAGATTAGATGAAGCAGAGGATTGAGTCAGTGATTTTGGAAGACAGGGTAGTGGAAAACACCCAAATAGAACAGCAAAAGAAAAAATAATCTTAAAACAATGAGGATAGTTTAAGGGACCTCTAGGAAACCATCAAGGGCAACAACATTCACAGCATGGTACCAGAAGGAGAAGAGAAGAGAGAAAGAGGCAGAAAACTTATTTGAAGAAATAATGGCTGAAAACTTTCCCAACCTGGGGAAGGAAACAGATACCCAGGTCCAGGAAGCAGAGAATTCAAAACAAGATGAACTCAAAGAGACCCACACCAAAACATATTGTAATTCAAATGGAAAAAGATAAAGAGAGACTCTTAAAAGTAGCAAGACAAGTTACATGTAAGGGAACCCCCCCCAAAAGACTATAAACTGATTTTTCAGCAGAAACTGTAGGTCTGAAGGGAGTGATACAATATATTCAAAGTGCTGAAAGGAAAAAAAACTTCTACCTGACAAAGTTTTTCAGAATTGAGGGGGAGATAAAGAGCTTTCTAGACGAGCAAAAGCTGAAGGAGTTCATCACCACTAAACCGGCCTTACAAGAAATGTTGAAGGGACTTCTTTATGCTGGAAAGAAAAGGCAATAACTAGAAATAAGAAAATATATGAAAGAAAATATCTTACTGGTAAAGACAAAGGCAAATATATAGTAAAAGTAGTGGATCAGTCACTTATTAACCTAGTAAGATTAAAAGACAAAAGTAGTAAAATTGACTATAACTACAATAATTAATTAAGAGATACACAAAATAAAAATAGGTGAAATATGTATGATGTCAAAAACATAACTTTGGAGGGGGGAGTAAAAATGTGCTTTTAGAATGTGAACTTAAGTGACTATCAACTAAAAATAGACTGCTATATATTTAGGTTTTTATATATGAACTTCATGGTAACCAAACACCTACAATAGTTACCAAAAAAAAGTAATCTAAATACACTAAAAAATGTCATCAAATCACAAGGAAAGAGAGCAAAAGAAGAAAAAAGAAACAGAGAACTATCAAAACAATTAACAAAATGGCAACATGTGGATACTTGTGAATGATTACTTTAAATTTAAATGGACTAATGTCTCCAATTAAAAGATATCGTGAATGAATGGATAAAAAAACAAGAGCGATCTATATTTTGCCTACAAAAGATTCACTTCATATCTAGGGACACACACAGACTGAAAGCGAAGGGATGGAAAAAGATATTTCATGCAAATGGAAATGAAAAGAAAGTTGGGAAAGCAATCCTTAGACAAAATATACTTTAAACCAAAGACTAACAAAAGACAAAAAAGGACATTACATAATGATAAAGGTGTCAATCCAACAAGAAGATATAATATTTGTAAATATTTTTGCACCCAACATAGGAGCACCTAAATATATAAAGCAAATATTAACAGATATAAAGGGAGAAAATGAAAGCAATACAATAATAGTAGGGGACTTTAATACCCCAAAATGGATAGATCATCTAGACAGAAAATCAGTAAGGAACCATCGGCCTTAAATGACACATTAGTCCAGGTAGACTTAATAGATATAGATATAGATATATATAGAACATTCAACTCAAAGGCAACAGAATATACATTTTTAACATGCACATCCTGGAACACTGCCCAGGATAGTTCACATGTTAGATCACAAAGTAAGTCTCAATAAATTTCAGAATATTGAAAGCATATCAAACACTTCCGATAACAACAATGGTATGAAATTAGGTATCAGTTACAAGAAAAAAAAAAAGGAAAAATCACAAACACATGGAAAGTAAACAACATGCTACTAAATAACCAATGAGTCAACAAAGAAATTAGAGGAAATTTAAAAAAACAAAAACAAAAAAACTTTGAGACAAATGAAAATGGAAACACAACATTCCAAAATATATGAGATGAAACAAAAACAGTTCTAAGAGGGAAATTCATGGAGATGCAGGCCCTATCTCAAGAAACAGGAAAATCTCAAATAAACAATATAACTTTACACCTAAAGGAATTAGGAAAAGAACAAATGAAGCCCAAAGTTAGTAAAGGGAAGGAAAGAATAAAGATCAGAGTTGAAATAAATGAAATAGAGACTAAAAAATGGGGGGGGAGGGGAGCGGAAATCAATGAAACGAAGAGCTGGTTCTTTGAAGAGATTTTTTTAAAAAAGGATAAACATTTAGCCAGAGATATCAAGAAAAAGAGAGAGAGGGACCAAATAAATAAATCAGAAAATTAGAGAAGTTACAACTGATATTTACAGAAATACAAAAAAAAAAATTCATAAGAGACTATTGAAGTAAACAGTTACACACCAACAAATTGGACAACCTAGAAGAAATGGATAAATTCCTACCAACATACAATCTTCCATGACTGCATCATGAAAAAATAGAAAACCTGAATAGACCAATTACTAATAAGGAGATTGAATCAGTAATCTAAAAACTCCCAACAGGGATCGGCTGAGTGGCATGGTGGTTAAGTGCTGGCTTGGGAAGCCAGTGGCCCCAGTTCAGTTCCACATATGAGGGCCAGTGACACTGCCCTCAAAAAACAAAAACTCCCAACAAACAAAAATTCAGGACTAGAGAGCTTCACTGGTGAATTCTACCAAACATTCAAAGAAGATTTAATATCCTTCTCACAGTATTCCAAACAATTGAAGAGGAGGGAATGCTTCCAAACTCATTTTATGAGGCCAGCATTACGGTGATACCAAAACCAGAGAAAGACACCACAAACAAAGAAAATTACAGGCCAACATCCCCAATGAACACAGATGCAAAAATCCTCAACAAAATATTCACAAACCAAAATCAAGAATCCAATAAAAGATTATATACCACAAACAGGTGGGATTTGTTCCAGAGATGCAAGGATGGTTCAACATCCACAAGTCAGTCAACCTGATACATCACATTGACAAAATGAAAGATCATTATATGATCATATCAATAGATGCAGTAAAAGCATTTGACAAAATTCAACATCATTTATGATAAAAACTCTCAGCAAAATATTTATAGAGGGAACATACCTCAACATAATAAAGGCCATATATGACAAACCCACAGCTAACATCACACTTAATGGTGAAAAACTGAAAAGATAAGAAACAAGACGAGGATGCTCACTCTCACCACCTTTATTCAATATAGTATTAGAAGTCCTAGCCACACTAATTAGGCAAGAAAAATAAATAAAAGGCATCCAAATTAGAAAGGAAGAAGTAACACTCTCACTGATTGAAGATGACATGATACTATATAGAGAAAACCCTAAAGACTCCACCAAAAGAACTATTAAAACCAATAAATGAATTCAGTAAAGTTGAGGATACAAAGTTAATATACAGAAATTTGTTACATTTCTTTTTTTTTTTTTTTAGCTGAGCCATCCTGCCACCTGTTGGCAGTTCAGCGGCTGCTCAGCTCAGGCAGGTCATCGAACTGCTGTTGCTTAGAGCTCAGCTTGCACTCTTGAGCGAGCTCTTAACTGACTGAGTCACTCGGCTGGCCCTTGCATTTCTATAGACTAATAACAAACTATCAGGAAAAAAAATTTAAGAAACAATCCCATTTACAATTGCATTCAAAAAAATAAAATACCTAGGAATCAATTTAACCAAGAAAGTGCAAGACCTATATGTTGAAAACCATTAATGAAAGAAATTGAAAAAGACACAAATAAATAAAAAGATATTCTGTGCTCATGGATTGGAAGAATAGGTATTGTTAAAATGTCCATATTACCCAACGCAATCTACAGATTTAATGCAATCCCTATCAAAAGTACAGTGGCATTTTTCATTGAACTGGAAGAAGTAATCCTAAAATATGTATGGAACTCCAAAGCACCCCAAATAGCCAAAGCAATCTTGAGAAAAAAGAACAAAGCTGGAGGCATCACTTTCCCTGATTTCAAACTATACTACAAAGCCATAATAATCAAAGCACTATCGTACTGTTATAAAAATAGACATATAGATCAATGGAACAAAATAGCCCAGAAATAAACCCATGCATTTTTGTTTAATTAATCTATGACAAAGGAGGCAAGAATATACATGTGGTAAAGGCAGTCTCTTTAATAAATGGTGTTGAGAAAACTAGAGAGATAACATACAAAAAAATTAATGAGAGCCATTGCTTAGGAGCTGGCTTGGGACATCAGCAGCCCCGGTTCGGATCCCACATATGACGGCCAGTAATACTGCCCTCTACAGCTAAGATGGTGAACAACAGCTCTACCTGGAGCTGGGCTGCTGTGAGTCCCCGGGAAGGCATAGCTGCAGCCCTGCTGCAGTGGGCTGTCACAGGCTACAGAGAGTGGCCGGCAGCCAGTGTGAGCGGCTGGCAGCCGGTGTGAGCTGCCAAGAGCCACTGTGAGAGGCCGTCCTGAGGCTGGCAACTGATCTGCCTCACCCAGGAAGAACACAATGACGATGATACCAACATGGGCCAGTGAAGCAATGTCCTCCATAACTAGACTGAAGAACAAAAGGTCAACAACTTGTCTGTTCCCCTTCCCTGATTCCCTAATGCTGTTCCCCTCCCCCAATTCCCCAATAAAATCTTTTAAAAAAAAATGAAACTAGACCACTTTCTTCACCATATACAAGAATAAACTCAAATGAATTAAAAACTTAAATGTAAGACTGAAACCATAAACTTCTAGAAGAAAATATAGACATTAAGTTCGTTGACATTGTTCTTAGTATTTTGTTGGATCTGACTCAACAGGCAGGGGCAGCAAAAGCAAAAATAAATGGGAATACATTAAGTTCAAAAGCTTTTGCATAGCGAAGGAAATCATCAACAACATGAAAAGGCAACCTACTGAATGGGAAAAGATACTTGCAAATCATATCTGGTAAGAGGTTAATATCCAAAATATGTAAAGAACTCATACAACTCATAGACAAGAAAGAAACAATTTGATTTAAAAATGGGCAGAGGACCTGAACATGTTCCCAAAGACACACAGACGGCCAACAGACACATGAAAATATACTCAACATCACTAGTTATAATGAAAATTCAAATCAAAACCACATGGGATATCACTTCACATCTGCTAGAATGGCTGTTACCAAAAGACAAGAAATAACAAGCATTGGTGAGGATGTGGAGAAAAGTCACTATTGATGGAAATGTAAATTGGCGCAACCACCATGACAAACAGTATGGAGGTTCCTCAAAAACTTAAAAATAGAACTGCTTTATGATCCAGCAGTTCCGCTTCTGGGTATTTATCAAAAAAACAAAAACAAAAAAAAACCAAAAACACTAATTTGAAAAGATATATGTCCCTCTATATTCATTGCAGTATTATTTACAATAGCCAGGACATGGAAACAGCCCAAGTGTCCATCGATGGGTGAGTGAATAAAGGTGTTACATACATATAATGGAATATTACTCAGCCGTTAAAAAGAATGAAATCTTGCCCTTTGCAACAACATGAATGGACCTTGAGACTATTATGCTAAGTGAAACAAATGAGATGTAGAAAAACAGACTCCATCTGATTTCAGTTTTATGTGGAAACTAAAAAACAAAGGAAAGAAAACCAGACTCATAGATACAGAGAACAGACTGTGCTGGTTGCCAGTGTGAAGGGGTTTAAGATGTACAAACTTTCAGTTATAAAATAAAAACAAGTTATGGGGATGTAATGTACAGCATGGGGAATATAGTCAATAATATTATGTTAACTTAGTATGATGAACGAGGGTAATTAGACTCTTTGTGGTGGTCATTTTCTAATGTATATAAGTGTCAAATCACTATGTACACCTGAAACTAACATAAGATTCTATGTCAATTATACTTCAACAACAACAACAAAAACCCAATGTCTGTATTGGGGAAAACTAAAAGGAGAGGAAGATTGAACCACTCATTTTGCTTAAGAAAGCCACGTCACATTGTAACACTAATAGGAAAGAATTCTTGCTGAAAATATAAATCAGAGCTGAGTTTTATAGAGCACTAAGAATTATGGTAGTTCACATGCATTTATTGCATGCCTGTTATGTCTAAATTTCTGTTCTGATGCTGTGAGTATACAAAGGTGATTCCTCCCTTTATAGGGCTTAAAATTTAGGCTAAAAGACAATAATGGGATTTGTGTGTGTTCTAAGAAAAATAAAATAAAATCACTGCCCACCAGACGTATATGAGAAAACACAAACAAAAAGGCTTCAGAGACAAAGACTTCTTAGTCAGTGCTACTCTCCAAGAAGCCAGGCCCCACAACCCCAAGCCCTATGCCATTGGTGGGCACATGCAGTCAGTCACACAGCCTTTCAACATTAGCCTCGTGTCTTGTGTCCTTTACAGAAAAACCACTGGGAGGTGATTGAGAAACAGATTTTTTTTTTTTGAAACAAGGTCTTTTTTTTTTAAACAAGGTCTTTTTTTTTTTTTTTTTTTTTTGAGGGCAGTGTCACTGGCCCTCATATGTGGGATCCGAACTGGGGCTGCTGGCGTCCCAAGCCAGCTCTTAACCACCGTGCCACTCGGCCCAGATTTTTTTTTTTTAATTTCCATCTATAGGAAACTATCTGTTAAAAGACTGATATACAAAATATATAAAGAGTTCTTGCAACTCAATAATAAGAAAACAACCCAGTAATTTTTTAAAAATCGATAAGAAATTTGAACACAGATTTCACCAAAGTAGACATCAAGGTAGTAAATAAGTACATGAAAGGATACTTATCATTAGTCATTAGGGAAATGCAAATTAAAGTCAATTACATATACTACTAAATTACAATTTTTAATCGACAATACTAAGTATTGGTGGAGATGCAGAATAGCTGGAACTCTCATGCATATTGGTAGGAATGCAAAATGGTCCAGCCACCTTGAAAAAGTTTGACTTTAAAAAAAACAATAGGGCCGACCGAGTGGCGCGTTGGTTAAGAGCTGGCTTGGGATGCCAGCGGCCCCAGTTCGGATCCCACATATGAGGGCCAGTGACACTGCCCTCTACAGCTAAGATGGTGAACAACAGCTCCACCTGGAGCTGGGCTGCTGTGAGTCCCCGGGGACGGCATAGCTGCAGTGCCTGCTGCAACTGGCTGCCATAGGCTACAGTGAGTGGCCCGCAGCCAGAGTGAGCGGCTGGCAGCTGGTGTGAGCTGCCAAGAGCCGCTGTGAGCGGCCGTCCAGAGGCTGACGACCAATCTGCCTCACCCAAGAAGAGAGCAATGACGATACCAACATGGACCAGTGAAGCAATGTCCTCCACAACTAGACTGAAGAAAAAAAGGACAGCAACTTGTCTGTTCCCCTTCCCCGGTTCCCCACCTCTGTTCCCCTGCCCCAATTCCCCAATGAAATCTTTAAGTAATAATAATAATAGTGAAGTGATACACCTACTATACAACCTAGCAATCCTTATTCCTAGGTATTTACCCAAGAGAAATAAAAATATACATCCACCCATAAAAACCTGCCCATGAATGTCTATAGCCGCTTGATTCATAATCGCCAAAAACTGGAAACCACCCAAATGCCCACCAGCAGGGAAACATGAACAAGTTGCAGTGTTTCCATAAAATGGAATACTACTGGGCAGTGAAAAGAACTGCTGATCCCTGTGTCAGCGTGAATCCCGGATGCATTATGCTAACTGAAAAGCTAGACTCAGAAGACTGTACAGTATGATCCCATTTATATAACATGCTAGAAAAGGCAAAACTATTGAAATGGAAAGCAGACAGTGGTGGTTGTGTTGGGGAGAAGGGAATTGTTTACAAAGGAGATGAAGGAACTTTTGGGGATGTAAACTTTCGAGGTGACTGTGATGGTGGTTACAGGTATTTGTCAAAATTCATAGAATCGTACACCTAAAAATGGGTAATTTACTGTATGTAAATTATACCTCCACATGCCAGACTTTTTTAAAATTTCCATATTTGGAAGTAATTTGTTATCAGTCCACTCAAGTCTGGAGCTAAATGAGCAGTTGATGGGTCCCTGAGATGAGTGATTTCTTTTGACAGCCTTCACTCTGGAAGTCACCGCCTTTTCTCGTGTATTTGACAGACTGTCATGTGGCTCTTCTCTGTCCCCGTGACATTAAAAATGAGTCTCTGTTCCCCACCCAGCCCACCTTCAAATCCTTACCATCCTTCTGCTACCTACCTCATTCCTCGCTTCTCCCCACATTTCAATACACAGAGTCTTCCAGTGTTATTTCTGGTCTGTGTCTTGGTCTTTTTTTGCCTAAATATCTTTTCCTACCACAGGTAGCACAGTCCCTTTACTCTAGGTTATCCATCGGCAAACCTGATCGCTTCCTAACTGTGCTCCTCAGAGACAAATGTTTGGTCTAGCAGTGGATGGTCTTGAATCCACTGTGGCTCAAGTCAGAGGCTTTCCCATCCTGTGCCAGCAGTATGTCACTGCGTCCCGTCTCAACCGTAACCCTAGCCTGCCAGCTGCCAACCAGCACTCCTGTTTGCCAGTGGCAATAAAGTGGGGATAAGAAGTGGTTACCCTGAGTCTGTGTATTAAGGGATTGGGTTTGGGAACCCCCGAATGTTCTTGGTCACATAGGCACTGGTCCTGTCTCCCTAGGGATTGACTTCCTGTCACCCTTGGATATATTCCTGGAGAAACATTTACATAGTAATATGTGCTGTACCACTTAAAATTGTTAATTGGAGATTGAATTACTTGTCAGTTTGTAAAAATGTAGTCCTCTCAGGTCAGGCAGGAGGGTGTTAGCAGCATGAGCAGATGAGCTATTGCATTTTTTTCTTCCCCGGCCTCTTTTCTCTCCCCCTCCCTTTTCCTCTCTCATCCTTCCTCCTTTCTTTTGTCCCTATTTTACCACTTTTTCACTGCTGCCACTCATTCTTTCTGGTACCTACCTCTCTTTCTGCCTTATCGAAACCTTTGTCAATAACCTGACAGATCCCAGGGTGACTTTAATATCTAGAATCATGAAGTCCAGTGATGACGATTGCTGAGGAATTTACGAAAACCCTTCCTCAGATGCTCTTGAGAATGGAAATAGCCTAATGAGAAGGAGGATTGCAGCAAGGACCCAGCTTGTGTAGCTTAATTCTCAGGTGCAGAAGGAATTTCGTACTCCCTCCTTTTTTAAGTAAAAGATTGCCCTGACCCACCAAGGATTGTTTAACGGGGTGGGGGAAAGATTGGATAAAGAGAGAAAAACGGTGGTAGATTTCATTTTTATTCCAGCGATATGCATCATTATTTTTCACATCTTCAGCACATGATTGCAAATATTTGCCTATCAGTCTGAGGGTCCCCAACATAATGTGTATATCAGGACAAAAGCAATTTTTTAAAACATCGAGCTAAGTTGCCTCTGTGAAACTTGGAAATCTCAATGCCTGTGCTGACAAATATCCTGACAAGTAAATACTACACTCATTCTGTATTACATAGTGATTTCATTTGCACAAAACCTCACAATGCTCTGCCACTTCAGTCAAATGTCGGGAGCACTGGGGAAAGGAAGAACGTGTTTATCTTGATCTCCAAAAAGGGATTTAAGGGAGAGAGCAGGCGGTATATTAGACTGTTTTCATTGCCTGTCAGCTATGGTAAACCTGAGCTGTCTGCAGTGTCTCTAGATAAGCAGCAAGAGCAGCAGAGGCTCAGTATGTATGTATGACTGCATTCATTTGTACTTCTTACGTAGCTCAAAATTTCTATAGGCTCTGTAGCATCTTTGGTGGAACCTTTGACCATTGTGTCTCTGCTAATCACCGGCTTTTATGCAGTGCCCTTAATTCTCAGGTCAGCCTGCTACAATGAATGAAGTGCTGGATGAGGCTTTAGTTTATACTGAGGAGTGTATGAAGATCCTCTTTCCTCTCAGCCTCAGTCCTTACTCAGGTCCGTCGGTCTGGGCACTGCTCCACAGGGGACTCTGAGATGGTGCCTGTTCCAAATGTCATGGTACTTACTGCCTCTCCACTAAGTCCTGGGGAGCCACAAAATGGAGCCTCGGGAGAGTCACCCCTATTCCAGTGGCTCCCGTGTTCAAACGGTTATTGGTGCTTGTCGGGCCGATAAATTAAAAGTTTGTGTCATTGCTGTAGAAAATGTAAGAGGAATAATTTTGGAAATGGAATACAGTAAGCAACTTGACTTTTATAGAAATGCGTGTGTCGGACGTTGGAAAAGCTGATGAATGAAGCTCTTCTTCATGAAAATATTGTGGCCACGGGAGTTGTTTACCCCAGATTTTACTGTAGAAGGTTGGTAGGGCAACATTGGAGGCGTACAATAGTGGTTCTATGTGAGTTATTTTCTTTGTCTTCCTAGATGCTAATCAGGGTTCGTGTAACTGTGATCATTTCAGAGTTAGGCAGCATGAACTTTGTCCTCGCCCAGATTCTGCTCCTTTGGTTGGGGCTTTTGTTGTGAAGTATTCTAAAATCATTAAAACCACTTGAGTCAGCAACGACCCCCATAAATCAGGAGCTATTGTGTGCGCCCTCGTTCTACCGGTGCATGCTCCAAACATGCGGCCATTGAGGATGAACTGGAGGATGAACCGCCTGTTAGGTAGCTATGATTGTCAACACTGGTTTGTGGGGCTGGAGGCAGGTTTCCTTTCTGTGTCCTTCCTCTCCCAGACCCCCACCTCCTAAGATAAGGCTTGTCAGAGAGAGCCATTTGGATACTCTGTTAGTCTGTCTATTTAATTGCCAAATTCAATGAATCTTCTCACATGACAAACGTTTCTTTAACCCTAGAAATAATGTTCTTGGTCATGGTGAGCCCTAGTTAGGTTTCTCTCTGAACCCAGACAAGAAATGTAGAAATTCTGCTGTCGTTTCAGAACAATATCCAAGTATCAGAACCTGCGTTTCCCACTTGTAAAGGGCAGACGTACCAAGTTATTAAACTCCTGGTCCTTCCAAGCTTGTCTCCCATTAGTTTGTGAGAATATAAGGTGGAATGGGCAAGTCACAGAGCCTGTGGAAGTAGCCCAGTTCTCGATGCCTTCTACTTCTTTGAAAGGAGTGGCAACGACATCTGAGGAAGGTGTATTTAATCAGCTAAGCAGCGCTTGGTCCACTTTGGCCCCTTTGCTGGTTCTTCATCAGTCCATTACTCGTTTTGGAGAGGTATGAGATTCTAAGTGGTTGGACATTGCCAAACACTAGAAACGATGTTGTGTAGGAAAGAAACCAGTGTTTCTGAGCAGACAATGGCCCAGCTCTCTCTTGGCAGGCAGTGAATTCCTGGCTCCTGACATAGATTGTGAATATCGGATATTCAGGGTCAGCACAGTGTCTCCTTTTGATTCCTTTTCCCCCTTTCCAATTTTATTTTAATAATTAAAAATACTGCTGATCACACTGAATGACTTCTGGCAGAGAGGCAGTTGGTCCCAGAAGGACCAGTTGTGGGCCATCAGGTTTATGACATCCATAAAACCAGAGCCAGATCAGAGCACGGTCTCCCTGCCTGAGTGACAAGGCTTCTGCCCCCACCACAGTCCCCCATCAGCTGACTGCTTTGGGTGTGTGTTTTGGTTTGGGTTTTTTGTTGCTGTTGTTTTTCTGTTTTGTTTCCTGATACATGTACAAGTGTGCATGTGTGCACACATTTAAAGATATAAATGAAACAGGTATGTAATGCCCTCTGCCTGTTAGAAAGACTAAAGCCATAAAAATAACAAACGGCGTGTATTTGCTAGAATGTCAAAGTTATGAGTTTATTTTGTAATGATGTGCTCCTGCCTTCATGAGGTAAACTGGCCGTGGCGAAGGTGTTATTAGTAATATGGACTCAGTGGAGCAGAAAGCCGAGTGACCGAGAGATCAGTGTATCAGTCAGAGAGAGGGCAAATGGAAAGAGACAGCAGGAGAATGAGAAAAGAGCCGCAGTGCCTGGGCTGAGATTAACGACAGACTGCGAGGAGGATGGGAGCCCAGTGGTCAGAGGTGGTCCCCCCAGTTCCTGGGGCTCCTTCAAAGGAGCCAGCAGGGTGCTCAGCTCAGGGCTGCCTGAGAAAGCTTGCTCTCTGCACTTCCATATCAAGGAAAGCAGTAATCTGAGGGGAATTCTGCTTTCCATATTCTTTTCAAAAGAGTCTCTTGCCGTCCTTCCTAACTGAAATAAAAGGGAACCAAGGTCAGCTGGGTCACACTGAGGTGATTGCCTTGGTCACCAACTTCCTCAGCCTTTGCGCAGGGTCTTGATGTAGGGGCTGAGCCAGCATGCAGGGGACCCTCTCAAAGCTCGGCACAAGAAGGGGCGAAATGGGAATATGCAGGTAGAATTTGCCCGTCTTTCATTTATTAGGTTCTCCCCAGAGACTGGAGAAATGAATAAAAGTTAGTAAGGAAGAAATTTTGTGTTGTAGTTATTTTCTAAAGGAGGAGGGGAGAGAGAAAAAGGAAGGTAAAATACAGTAAGCGCTGTACAACTGTTTAGAGCTCTCCAGGGCTACCCTAGATGACTGGCAATTACCACACACTCAGCAGTTTGCAATAGTCAGTGATCAGGCTGCCCGGCTTCCATCCGCTGGGTCAGAAAACCTCCCTTCCTGAAAGAAATTATTAACCAATCTTCAGGACAAAAAGAAACCCTACAATTTCCCAGGTCCAAGAATAGTTTCTCTTCCTTTTTTCTCTTTTAGAGGAAACTTTGTGGTTTCCCGTTGCAGGTTCTCTTGGACCTCACAAGGGTTAAGTTCCCCCATGGACACCCGGGGACTGAGGCCTTGGATTCTGGGGTCCTTTCAGAGGGAGGAGAAGTGGGCTGGGGTAAATCACTGCCCTGCACCCAGCACACAAAGAGGACTGCAGACACGGGTTCCTGTGGGTATCATGAATTGCTTCGCGATTCTGCCAGCCTTAGGGCTTATGGGTGGGGGCCCAGCTTTAAAAATCAAATATAAGGGGAAAAGTAATCCTTTAAAAAAAAAAAAAAATGAGGAGCCCGAAGTTCACAGCGTTTCTGTATTTGAGACTTGTCACTAAAGATTGTCACAAGATAGGCATGTCACCTCTTTTGTGTATATGCCCCCCAACTCGGCCAGGCCTGCAGATGACAGAGGTAGCCCATTTCTCAGGGTCCCAGCGTCACCTACTGCTGTGGTTTCAGCTCAGAGTCCAAGTATGCTGCACATACTGTGGCAGCTGGGGTGGGGCGGGGGGAGAGAGAGAGATGCTGGCTGGTTTTTAAGTTGCAGCAGTATATGTGATTGTTTAAAAGCCTTTCTTGTTTTCTAAGTTTTCTTTTTAGGACAAAGGTCCAGGTAGTTCCTCAGAATAACTCACGAAAGCTGGAATCTCTGTCTTGTGGAGAAAAGAACCCATTTTCATGAGAATTATGAAATAGACTTTGCCTTTATTTCCATGGAGACCAATGCCTTTTCTCTTGCTTGTTTCCCTAGGTCCTTGGGCGGGAAGTGTACACCTCCAATAACCAGCTGGGGGGCATCCAGATAATGCACAACAATGGGGTGACTCACAGCGCGGTTTGTGACGACTTTGAAGGGGTTTTCACTATCCTGCACTGGCTGTCTTACATGCCTAAGGTGAGCCCTCCTACCCGGCTCTGACAAAGCCCCAGAGCCCATGGGACCGGCCCTTTCTCCACTGCCCACTGCCTCTGCCCTTGAGACTTTATGGCGCAGGAATTCTTTATGAAATATTCCTCTGAAAGCCATTGATTGCTTTTTTTTCTTAAAGCCATCTTTTGCTTTCTACCTTTAAAATGCTTTTGGATTTCATTGGTTAGGGCACTTTCTGATATTTTCCAGCCACAGAACCCCCTCATGGCCTATCTGGGTTCAGATCCCAGCACATTACGGCTTTCTGGTCATTGTGGGTTTTCTTCTCTGTAATAGCCTTCCATCCCTCTGGGGAGCTTCGCAGATAGCCTGGGCACACTGAAATCAGGGGCAGAATGCCCCACCCTGTGCCAGGCACCTACATGAGACCTGAGACTTGTGCATGTTCCTCAGGGCTTGGCAGACAGTTGGGATGCTTCCAGGTGATGACTGGGACTGACGGGAGTCACTCTATGTGGGCCCTGCTGTCTTTGTAACGACTGTTGCTGAGTTGGAGTGTAGGACCATTGTTTACTGATGCCTGTGCTCTCTCCCTCCCAATCTGCTTTCAGAGCGTGAACAGTTCAGTCCCTCTCTTGAGCTCCAAGGATCCTATAGATAGAATCATCGAGTTTGTTCCCACAAAGGCCCCATATGATCCTCGATGGATGCTCGCAGGCCGTCCTCACCCAAGTATGTATATGTTGGAGGATCCTGTGGTACCTCAAGCTTTCAGTCTGTTTTTCAATCACTGACCAATTCCTGCACAATAGCATGTGACACAGAAAACAGCTACTAAAGTACCTGGAAATGAGAAAACTCTGAAAAAATGCTCTCTGAAGAAAAAGATGGAAAATCCTTCAAGAACAAGTGAAAAATAATGAGATGAGATTTACAAATCAGCCATTGAGTCATAAGCCATTGAGTCACTAATACATTTCTTCTGTTTATTTTGCTAGTAAAGCAATTATTATTGAATGGGTTCAGAGACTTTAAAATAGTTAAATATAAGCCTTAAAGTCACAGGACCATAGGACCCGAATCGTCAACCATCTAGTTTCTCCAAACAGAGATTCATCAGATCAGTTTTAGAGAAGGTTTTTGAGACCCCTCAATGCAGAGTGTGACTATGCTTTACTTAGTGAGCGGTTGCTTAGCACCCACCCTGCGATATGCCCTTCTTATACTGGTAATAGTAGTGGTAATCAGAATAGTAATAGTATTGGCACTTGCTTTAATTGCATTAATGTCAGGTTACTTTGGGAGATCGTTTATTCATGAAGAGACTGGCCAGAACTTTTAATTTTATAAACAGATGGAGCAAGAACAAGCCCTCCCTCCATGTTTATCTGGTATATCTCTCTGTCTTGAAGCTGATTTTACCACATTTAAAAACAAAACAAAACAAAACAAAAAGGTAGCTCCATATAAGGCAAATGTTTGTTGGTCCATGTAGCTGTTTTCACAAACCTTGCTTGTCAGCAAGGTTTTGTTTTTTGGGGTTTTTTTTGAGAAAGGGTTTGTTCTTTTTTGCATGTTTATTGCAACTATTTCAAAGAAAGGCTATATCTTAAAGAAGAATGGAATGCAGAAAATAATTAAATTTAAGAGTCAGCGTGATTTTGTTGAAAGAGATAGAGGTCTTTATAAGGGAGACTTAACAAACCTTTGTGGGCACCCACTCTCAGCCAGGTGCAGTTGCACAGCACCTCCATGTACATTATCTTGTCTGGGCTTACTACCTCTCAGAGATACAAAGGAAGTTTTATAAGCGGAGAGAAGTTAAGTGATTTGTGCAAGGTCACACAGCTATTACTAGGAGCTGGGGCTTAATCTGAAGCCTCACTATAGATAGTGTAGAAAAATCACCAGAGGAAAGTTGATTTTTAATTTAAAATTTTTCCTGTTGTCTTCAGTGCCTTTTCTTGTTAATCTTAATAAAACTAAATAGTTTTTCTTCCATAGCCAGAAGAATCACCATAGTAACCTTTTCTCTACTTCTCGTTTTTATACCATTATTATGATAAGGACTATGAGCCTGAGATAAAATTCAGGACTTTTCTGGGACAATTCAGAACAAGATTCAGCGAGTATTCTAGGAATTATGGGGAGCCGTCTTAGCTGGCTTCTAAGTTCTACATCTGAACTGAACATGACTTGCTCTTTGGGATCTGTAATAACCCACCTGCAATAACCCTAGCCCACCAGTGACTCTCTCCCCGCACCAAATCAACGTATAAGGCAAGAGGGTTTTTAAAGAAGAAAACATTTCCATTTTGAAATGAATTCTGTAGTTTAAGTCATTGTTATTGCAGTGAGAATCATAAAATGATCTAAGCACATAAGTTAAAATTTCAGTATCCTCATGCATTCAGAAGTTTGGTTTAGAACCATCATCAAAATTGGAGTCTGCTTTCATGGGGTGAACAGGTGTGTGTGGGGGTGGGGTGGGGGTGTGTGTGTGTATGTGTGGGTGTAAGTGGGTATTAGCTTGGCCATTATTAATGAGATCTACAGAATAAAATGGAATTTGTGATAAACTAAGTTTTCTGTTTTTTGGATAATATTTTTTCATCGACTCCCTAGTAATTCATCCTCCTGTCTATGTGCCGCTAACACTAGCGCCCAAATCGAGTGACTTCAGATTTTAATTTAGTGGAAACGTTAAAGAAAGCAGATGATTCCCTGTGATAAGTTAAAGCAGATATCTTCTAGGTGAAAAGTTAAAGTCATTTATTAGAGGAGATAGTGCTGTGATATTCTTCAAACTGACGCCCAACACGAGACCAGAATCTAAACGATCGGCTTTGGGCTCACGATAGAGAGATAATTTTGAAATGGATGATCACATTTTACACTGGGGCCACAGAGGCAAGGAATGTAGAACACAGTAATTACAAGTTTAGTCTTGATAAAACACTCTCCATCCTGTTTAAGTCAGCAGAGGTTAGCTTGCTCGGATCTCCACTTTTAATTGGTTTTGGATTTGGGTTTTTAGGGGGCGGAGGGCCATGTTCAAATTAGAAGAATCACTGAGAAACCATGAGCTCAGAGGGCAAGCTAGAAAACAGTTATTTACAGAAGCTTTTAAGGGGCCTTGGTCAAACATGGGTACCTGTGGAACAAAAGTTTATTTTCTTAAACTAAGATGCTGAAAGTTATGTGTGTTGTCAGTTAAAGAAATTCTGTATGCAAGGGAGTTAACCTTGACATGAAGTGTGTGCATTTTAACCATTGTATTTTCACTCTGTCAGTAGTATGCGGGGATGGCCCTTTCCTATAAAAAGATTATACTTTGGGCCGGCCGAGTGGCGCATTGGTTAAGCGCTGGTTTTGGGATGCCAGCAGCCCCGGTTCGGATCCCACATGAGGGCCAGTGACACTGCCCTCTACAGCTAACAACAGCTCCACCTGGAGCTGGGCTGTGCGAGCCCTGGTGATGGTGTGGGCTGCAGCCCCTGCTGCAGTGGGCTGCCATAGGCTACAATGAGTGGCCCGCAGCCAGCGTGAGCGGCTGGCAGCCAGCGTGGGCTGCCAATAGCCGCGGTGAGCAACATCCAGAGGCCAGCGACCGATCTGCCTCATCCGGGAAGAGCGCAATGACGATACCAACAGTGAAGCAACATCCTCCGCAACTAAACTGAAGAACAAAAAGACAGCAACTTGTCTGTTCCCCTTCCCCGATTCCCCAACGCTGTTCCCCTCTGCCAATTCCCCAATAAAATCTTAAAAAAAAAAAAAAAAAGATTATACTTTGTCAGCTGTAAGTAAAGTGGACTTATATCTTGTTGCTTTTGTAGCAGGAAAAAGCTGAGTATATTTTCCTTCCCCCAAATTTGGGTCTTCGTCTGATCATTAATACTTATCATTTGGCTGTCTTCAGCTTTCTGTTAAAAGAAAGTCAGCGAGTCAAACAAAATTGTAAGCTAAGCTTTAAAATAGAAATAGACTTTTTGAAAACATCTTTAATGACTTGGCTGCCTTTTGACAAATGTTTGTGGTGTTTTGAAAAAAGCCAAGTTATTTATTTTAAAGCAATGCAAACTCTGCTAGCCGAACCCCATCGTTTAACAATAAATGATGCTTTGGCTGATAAATGGATCTTTTTATGCAGCCCAGCAAATGAAATAGATGATGTCTGAAGGCAGATGAACATTCCGCTGTCTAATGCACCCATCTATTATAACATGGTTAAAAATGCCCCAAAATAATCCCCCAAATCCAACCTTAAATTTGCTAGTTCCAGTGCCTGTTCAATGGATTGACTGTCTTTATTCTCTGTTTTCTTTCTTTTCCTGCTGTAGCCCAGAAAGGTCAGTGGTTGAGTGGATTTTTCGACTATGGGTCTTTCTCAGAAATCATGCAACCCTGGGCACAGACTGTGGTGGTTGGCAGAGCCAGGTAAGAGCTCTTTTGTTCTGGAAGCTCTTTTTCCTCGCAACTAAAAACAAGAAAGGAAAGGGCCATGACTATATAGGTTCATACCAATAATGTTCTCTTTGTCTAAACTTTCCAAGAATTTTGGATTATAGTCATGCCCAGGCAGCATAACAGGACTGCTTGTTCCCAGTAGCCATTTAGTGTGTCACTCCAATATGATGCTTTGAATCCAAAGTCTGGTTTTGACAACATTTCCTCTTTATAATGCTGAAAGAAAAGCTCTTTGGGGCTGTAAATAGCTGTAGGCCACCCATGACCCTCCCTTACCCCAAAGATCTTTCAAGAGTAGGTAACAAGTGAATCGGCCATATCTACTTCTCTGTGTAACTTGAAAGAAGTTCATTCCTTCATAGCATCGAGATTATTTAAGTAACAAATGCACTACCTTGGCTTATCACCACATTTGAATTGCAAAAAAACAGTTTACCTGAAACAGGGATAAAATACGCTGGAATAGGTTGCTGGGATACCTGTATTTTGTAAGTGGGAAATTGAAGTTTCTATTAAATTTTAATACCCACTCTAAGAAGTGCTTCACTCAACAGCAAGCTCTGCACGAAATAATCTGTAGTGCTCACTGTCACGAGCACCCGCCAGGGCTGATCCTAATCTCATTCTGCACTGCAGAGACATGCTGCCCTGGGGACCCACATCTGGTGCTCGCCTTCCTCTCGGGGCAATCAGTTTTCCTTATCTGGGTGAAAAGTGGCACCTGCTCAAGATTCTCCAACATGCCACGTTGGGTTGAGATTTAGATTCTAGCCTTGAAAATAATTCTAGGCTTTGTGGTTCCCTGAGTGCAGCAGGTCAGCACGCCTCACGCTGCCAGTGACAAGGAGCCATCAGATGGCAAATCCCACAGATAGGAGCTTCTGCTGTGACTCTGAATACAAGTCAGGCCTGGAGTCAGCCCAGAATGAAACCCACAGGGACTAGCTCCTGTGTCCTCTTGCATCTCAGGTCCTACACCTCACTCCAGGCTTCGGGTCCCGGTGAGAATTACCCTCTGTGCCTGGTGAAATTCCCACTGGGGAGGTGGAGGTAGGGGGGTGCGCTAGAAAGAGAGCCTTCCTACCCAGGACCCATCAGACCAACTTTTTGAAAATTTGTCTCATCCAGTCTGCTTCGGTTTTCCTGTCTGTAAAAAAACATGACAGATTTTAAGCCTCAGAAAGCCAAGCCTTTGTTAAGGTCTTTAAGATCCTCCCATGGGAACCCAGAGAATAATGCCTCACACTTTCGATTGGGAGAACTGGGATTGTCTGCGAGCAAGATCAGTCCAGCTTGGCTTTGGTTAGCTCTGCCATTGTTTATTGCCACACTCAGTCTGACTTCTCCCTTTCTTTCCATCTGATGAGTTCTGGGCTTCTTACTCCAAACACATACACAGGCTCACAACTATATAAAACACAAATGGAGCTAGCTTCTTTCAAAAGCAATGGCGTTTCGAGAAATAAATATAAATGTATTCTTCTGGGATTGTTACTGTAAGTGCTGCCAAAACTCATCTTTGGTATGTATGTTTGGAATATGTGTGCTATTGGCTGTAAATTGTCTTTTATTATTCCATGGCACCTTGTCCAGGGACACACTATAAAACAAGATGTAGCATCTTCAAGTGCTAGCCTGATAAAATTTATATGAAGTATAATAGAAAACAGAAGTTGTTCTGAGCTGTTTTCAAGTTCAATAAATAACTGTAATACTCGGATAAAGATGTTCTTTATTAGGTCACATGGGCCCTAATATATAAGTTATAAGTTACCGATTTAGGGTGGCTTTTGCAATTACAAGTTTCCAGTTGGATTGTTAATCATTGTGAAGAGAAATATTTCCAAACCCTCCTGTGTACCTACTGCTCATTGTCTGGTTGTCTAGAGGGCTTTTGATTCTGATTCAGTGCAGGCAAGTGACAAGGGGGTGGGTGGTCCCCACTCAGGCCCCTGTCAGGCCTCTTGTATGACAGGAATCCATTTCCAGTAGCCAGTGTAACAATCAAAGACCATCCTTCATGAAAAGTTTGTTATGGAGATGCTGTGGAGGAATGAGAGACTATAGCCCATCCTAGCCTCAACCCCAAGGAATGCAGCTGAGAAACTGAAGATTGAATTACATTTTCCAGAGTAGGGACTCAACTTGCACCTGTACCTTACAGCACTCCCTCCCGCCTGCCGTCCTCTCCCCTTCCCTCTCCTTTCCTCTCTTCTCTCTCTCTCTCTCCTTCCTCCCCTTAACCCCCCTCTCCCCCCCCCCACACCACTCACTGATTTTTACTGGGAAATCTTTATGAAGACCAACTTGGGAGGGTTTCATGGAGTATAGTTGCAGAGGCTTAGAGTTCCTGAGCAGTTTCTTAAATTAACATAAATGGAGATTAAATATGTACTTCTAATATAGATCACCCATTTCACCAACATGACTACCGAAAGTTATTCTCGTCCTGTTGCTCTTTTCCAATGAAAGAGAAGGTAAAGGGCTTGTTTAATCACCTCCCTATGCTTGGCAAATATTATTCATCATCCCCATAACATACCTACACACTCCCCATCTACACGCCCACTGGTAAGACCTACTATCCCCTCATATGTTATTTGGAACTATGTTTTTATAGTCCATAGAAAACTACAGATCTATTCCTGCAATGCCCGCATTCATTAAAACAGTTCCTGAAAGTTTCAGGTTCGTACTACCTTTCAAACCATTTCCCTCCATCTTCACCAAAGAGATGCTTTATGAGGAACTGAGAAATTTCATTTGGCAACCACATAAATGTATGTGCAGGTACACGTGCGTATGCTAAGCTGTTGAGTCTAAATACAGAGGTTCCCCTACTACAACACTTGGTTTGGACTTATCCTGTGGTGGGAAATAAGAGTGATTTGATTTTAAAGGTAGTTTCTCACCATATTTACAAAAAAATTACCATATTCACCAAATCTAGGGAGTCTTCCATTTTACCCCACGAAGAGTCAGATTTCCCTCCTGCTGCTGTCTGTATTTGTTTCCAGTTTTTCCCCCAGTATTTTGATGTGGGACTGGAAAATAAATGACTGGCTGTCATGTTGACATACACACTGGGTTCTTATGTGGTTAATTTTTTATCAGGCTAGGAGGAATACCTGTGGGAGTAGTGGCTGTAGAAACCCGAACAGTAGAACTAAGTATCCCAGCTGATCCTGCAAACCTGGATTCTGAAGCGAAGGTAGGTCAGTCACCCCGAATTCCCTGTATGCCTGTGCTTGGAGCCGTGTGTCCCTTCCGCAGAGACTGTGGATATATTGGGAGCACTGCATACCACCAATTTCAGAGGGAAGGACAGTCAGCAGCCTTGAGTGATTTCAGACCATCTTATACTCACTTTTAAAGTGACTAAATGGACTGCAAGCTAAATTCTGCCTGAAATATTAAATAGGCCTTTACAATTGTCTTGATGCTAGAAAACAGTCTGCTTGTGTTGGGGAGGTGGTCTTGCAGAAAGGCAGCTGAGACAGTGCTGAAGGCTCTGTGGTCCCAGATTCTCTGAGTACACACATGGAAGAGCTACTAGACTTCACAATGAAGTCTGTCAAAATGGGAACACCACAGCCCATCTTTTTAAAAAGGATGGATAACATTTTCACATGCTGACAAGATCCAGAAACTCTGAGGTGGGGGAGACTGGGCAGGAAACCTCCTGCCCATCCTTGTGATGTGATTCACAAGATCACATCAGGGGCCTGTCAATTAACCACAGAACAGAGAAAGCTGCGCCAAGCGCAGAGGCTAAAGGACCTGGAGTCTGTGAACAATTGGCTGCTTTGAGGAGGAGTATAGATGAGTCACTTAAAGTGGCCCTCAGGAGGCCTAGAGCCGGGGTCCTGGGACTACACTCTCCCATTGAAGTGGAAGGTTTCCCTCTTTTGACTGAAGAATGACAGTGTCAGGATTCAAAAAGAGGAGTGTTTTAAAAAGTCAGAGATCCAGGATCTTTTTTTTTTTTTTTTTTTTTACTTCAGGGTGAACAATAGTTTTTTGTTTCTTTAGGTTGATGTTGAGGTTGTTTTTGTTTTTTGGGGGGTTTGTTTGTTTTTTTAAGATTTTTATTGGTGAATCGGAACAGACAAGTTGCTTCCTTTTGTTCTGCAGTCTAATTGTGTAGGACTTCGCTTCACTGGCCCATGTTGGTATTATCATTGTGCTCTTCCCAGCTGAGGCAGTCACTTGCCGACCATTGGACGGTAGCTCACGGCAACTCACACTGGCTGCCGGCCACTCATGGTAGCTCATGGCAGCCCACCACAGCCCCACTGCAGCCTACACCATCGCCAGCAACTCACAGCAGCCTAGCTCCAGGTCGAGCTGTTGTTCACCATCTTAGCTGTAGAGGGCACAGCATCACTGGCCCCCATATGGGATCCGAACCGGGGCCCTGCTGCGCAGAGCTGGTGTCCCGAGCCAGCTCTTAACCAACGCGCCACTCGGCCTGCCCTGATGTTGAGAGCTTTTGTTTTGTTTTGTTTTTTAGCTGAGCCATTCTGCCACCTGTTGGCAGCTCAGTGGCAGCTCAGTTCGGGCTGGGCATCAAACTGCTGTTGCTCAGAGTTCAGCTCGCACTCTTGAGCGAGCTCTTAACCTACTGAGCCACTCAGACAGCCCATTGATGTTGAGTTTTTAATCAGTCAAAAACTTGTTCACCTTGGAGGGAGTCCCTCTCAAACTGTCTTGTTAACTGTGTCTTCCTCTTTCATTTCCCCCAACAGATCATCCAGCAGGCTGGCCAGGTGTGGTTCCCAGACTCTGCATTTAAGACCTATCAGGCCATCAGGGACTTCAACCGGGAAGGGCTGCCTCTGATGGTCTTTGCTAACTGGAGAGGCTTCTCTGGTGGGATGAAAGGTGATTGGCTGGCCATGGGTTGGAGGCAGAACCAATTCCCCCATACGCTGCAAGGGAATGGAGGCAGAGCCCATGAGTGTGCATCCCCCTGGACTTTTGGGGGTTTATGCTCCCTCTGAGCTGTCTTCTGAGTTGCCACCTGAATGGAAAAATTCAGTATGTTTTACGATTCCATACTATCAGAACAATCCACTAGTGTTATCCAGGTGGGCTGCTGTTCTGGGCTAGCTCCTCAGGTGCATGATGGTCCTGGAAGCACAGTCCTGCTAGTTTCTGATCCTCTTCTCCGCGCATACTTTTTGTTGCTGCTACTCTTTAACACTTTACAATGACCAAGACAGATACTGAAATTAGCCTTTTCCAGAAGAAAACAAACAAATACCATACCAGAGGCTGTTCTTTTTGGTAATTTGTGATATGTTTTATTATTATCCAACAACAGCCCTGGGCCTGTGGCTCCAGCATATTAGCCCTTTATTACAAAGGCTCTGCTCTGTGCTGTGGGAATTGCTTAGTGATTAGGCAGCAGTATCACCATTTACTGGGAATCCTCTGTGTGCAGAGCCACTGTGGACAGCTCAGGGAACACCAAAGGAAACACGCTCTGCATCTTAGAGCAACGAAGCTCTCTCCAGTGGCCAAAGATTCATGGCCATGAGAGACCAGCAACTACATACCAGAAGGGGATGAGTATGCTGATGAGTGTCAACTTCATTCACAGGGGGCAGAGCTCAGGGCTCTGAAGTAGTAGAATGGGTTAGAGAAATGGAAGGAGCGGGGTGTTGATGGAATAAATAGAGTGATCAGAGATGCAGGCATATGAAATGTGAAAGAATGAACTCGCACTAGGACACCCAGAAACACCTTGGGGCAGGATCATCTCCAGCTCGGAGGGAAGAAATGGGAGAAGTTTCCCTTTTATAGATTATCAGCTACGTGTGGAGAGAGATTAGAGCCTCATTTCAACAACTTCCCCTCATCTGGCTAAGAAGAGCCCTGGATGGCCCAGCCATCCTGGAAAGATGGAGAAAACTAGGGTAATATTTTTGCTTTTTTAGTTGAAATGTTCCCTTTTGCCCATATTGGCTGGAGAGCTACCACATTTTATACTTTTCTTGGGGGAAGACTTGACTACACGTGCAAATTAACGTCTGTTAGACGTTTCTTAGATGATCAAGGTGAATTGTTTTTGAACTAAGGTAATAATTCAGTGGAAATGTCATGAGATATTGAGAGTATAGGTTAAACAAGTGAATTCTGCATATTTTTATTGTGTTCCTACTTGCAAGGAATTATGCTAGCTACGGCAGACAAAACAGAAACAAGACAAAAACAGACATTGCCTCAAGGAATCAAGAAAAATGTCTTAGGAAGGATGATAAAGCCACAATGTATAAAGGATAAATAACATATCACAGTGTTCAAATGAGGATGATACTATATTAAATTTGGGGGACTGAAATACCTTTCATTTATGTATATGAGATTCATTTAGCATCATGTTTCACTTGATCCCAAATCCTGAAACCCCTTTCATATATATATATATATATATATATATATATATATATATATATATATATGATTCATTTAGCATCAGATTTCATTTGGTCCCGAATTCCTTGGCTGTAAGACTTAATGAGAGAATGCAGTGCTATATTGCTCCTTAGTTACGTCGCTTCCGGGGGCCACTGACAATTCACCGTTCCTGACATCCCTTAGGAGTGAATCAGCCTGGCTATTTTGTCTAACGAGTTCAGAGTTCAGAAGTTTGCCGTGTGCCTCTTGTGGGAAAAGCTTCAATTCTGCTGCATATTTTGGCTCAGGCCCAGGTTGGCTGCTCGCCCTGTACCAATAAGAACAACAACAATTAAGATTCATTGAGCTCTTTTCACCGGAAACTGTACTAACCATTTTACATGCATTATCTTACATAATCATCACAACAAGCACCTCTGAGGGGTAGGTTATATTATTATCTGCAATTTACATAAATTGAGACTTAGGTTAAGTAAATTTCCCAAGATCACTTAGCTAAAAATGACAGATTTGGGAGAGGAATACAGATCTGTCTGACTTCCTATAGTACCATTGGCTGGTTTTTTAGAGCCTAAGACCGGACTAGGTCTACCAGAATATTTCTACAACGGAGTACCTAGGTTCCTGAGAAAATTATTATATTAACGTATCTCCCTCCCCTTTGCTTTGGGGTTGTCCTTGGTTATTGTGACAAGAAATGTCAAAAGCTCAGAAATCAGTTATGTTTCTTTATTGTGCTAAAACACACATCACAATGTTTATCATTTTAACCATGTGTAAGTGTACAATTCAGTGGCATTAAATATATTCGCAATGTTATATAACCATCACCTCTATATATACTCAACTTTTTCATCATCCACAACATAAAAATCTGTGCCCGTTAAACAATAACACACACTCCCACCCTTCCCCCTGATCAAAAATAAGTTATTGGCCTGATACAAACCAGGATCAGTCTTGTCTTCTGAATTTTGGTGGTGCTGTATCAGTTTACATGTCACTTAAGACAGAAAAAGCTTTGGGGAAGATAGAGATTGGTGTGAGAGTAGGAGGCGGGGAACACTGCCTTCACAGTTACATACAGGCCAGGATGTTTTCTACATATTATCTCATGTAAAGGGACCTAAGCTGAGAGTCATCCCATATCCCTCCGGGAGATGTTTGCAGTTTTGGTTTCAATACTGGCTGGGGATTATGCAGGGAGGGAAAATAAACAATTATGCCATCCCTCAGTGCACACAAACACACAGCCAGGAGCCGACTGCACTGTGGGTAAAATGACTCCAAAATTGTGTGTAATGAGTAGGAAAAGATTAGAGACAGCTCTTGCTATGCTGAAAATTGACATTAGTGGAGGGAAAAAAAAAAAAAACTCTTTACTAGTCGGCCTAGGAGGTCTAATTCGAGCAGTAAAAATATAAATAAATAAATAAAAGCATGTCAAGATGGTATTGGTGCTTTTTTTCCAATGAGCCCTATCTGGCCGGAAGGCTATTCAGCATAATGCAAAATTAAATTATAAAAACTGGCTGAATATTTAGATGGAAGAGCCATTTGGAAGCAGTTTATTTAGACGAACCGGCAATGACCCACAACAGGGAGACATCAAGCGTGAAATTTACTAGAAATTAGCACCAGGGTCCCAGCCTCAGCATGAATAGCTTGATAGGATGCAAATCCCAGTGATATTAAGCCGCCTCACTGCTGGTGCTACAGGGTCACTCTCAGTTGGCTTTTCATGTTACACTTATTATTTTTTCCTGGGACAGGTTATAAATAACAATAAAAAAAAACATTTATTGAAAACTTTTAACTGGAATGAAAGTCTATTCTCAAGTCTCCGATGACTTGGATGTTGAAATACAGTGTCAGCCAGTCATAATGAACTCAGGAGAAATATTATGTTTGTGCAGCTTATGTAGGCCCAATGTTTACCTTCAGCTCCTAACAGATCATCTCGCCCCAAGCCAATGTGATCTGCTCCAGTTTTGAGCATGTGGGGCACTGTGGAAACACCCTACCCCACTGCCACAGTTTATCCACGTTGTGTAACAATGAAGGCCCTGGGTGGTGTTGGTGTCTGGGTGCTGAGAACAGGCTGGAGAGGCTATGTGATCACCGCTCATGCCTGTGCTCTTTGCTCGGAACAGCGTTTAGGAAGCTCCAAGCTCCCGCCTCTCCAGCAAAGAACCTATCAGTAGTTTCCATCCCCAGTTGCATGTCTCCTGGCCTGAGAATCGGCAGCATATGCATAGCTGTAAAATTCCCCAGTCTGATGTCTAGCCCAAACCCTTGGGAAGAGCCCCTCCCCTGCGATTTTTGGCTGTGCTTGTTTTTTTTTTTCTGTCTCCTAAATATGGATTTCAGACACATGTGTGTCAGGTTGTTGCCAAGTACTTCATTCAGCCTGCCTTTCAAAATGTGTCATTTGGGGGCAGCTGGGTCAATGTGAGCACGTTGTTTGTAGAGTTTGTTTGTTTTGAGTATTTATGTTTTAATAGGCTTTGTTGCTTTTGGGGTGTTTCGATGGTTGGATTGTGGGGTCTGTTGGTGTTCCAGGTTAGATGGAGGCATTATTTTCAGTCCCCAGCTTGTCAGCTTTAATGAACCTTGATGCTCCTTTTCTGCTTGGTCCTGGGGCCTGAAGATAATTGTTCGGCCGTCAGTTCCAAGCTGGTAGTATCATCAGTACAATTTCTGACCTTTTCTGACTATAAAAAATCCAGGCAAAATTTAGAAATGTTCAGACATTTATTCAAGCCTCTTTTCTGCTTTCTGTTTTACTCAGCCACCGTATCAGATGCCGGAAGGCAGATCACCTCAGCCTCATTACCTTGCCTTCCCATAAGAATAAGGTGGTAGAAGGTGGACCTTCAAGCTCCAAAAGAGCTGTGTTCGAGTCTTCTTTCTGCCACTTACTCACTTATTTAAGCCTGAGTGTACTCACCTGTAACTTGGATATAAGAACAAGATGATTTTCTGATGATTAAATGATTTATGGGTGTGTATGTGTGAAAACATGCTCCCTGGTATGCAGTAAACCAGCCATGATGATAAAAAAGAGGGACCAAGGTCCATTTTACAAAAATGAGAAATGCACACACACCCATTTTCATCCCAAACTATTTGCATATCCTATGAAATCAAGTTTGTTGTGTTTTTTTTTATTAAATAAATGAAAGTACATTTTAAAGTCCCCCTTTATTTGGGGGGAGCTGGGTCTGTTCATCATAGATAGGACGACAGATTTTGGCATAGATATGTCTTTAACAAACAGGAGAGGCTGGACGCTTTCCCTTCACTTGCCTCTAACATACTCTTTTCTTTCTTTCAGCTGTTTTCTGTTGTTTTTCTTCTTTTATCTATGCTTTCTGTGTCTTCTCTGTGCATGACACTGTTGAGGGCCACTCCTTTCTATTGTTCTGAGGCTGTGCTCTTGGCAGCACTGAAAAATGTACTGCTAATTACACAATTATTTTATTATGTAGCACTGGTTGAAATATCCACTAAAGAATTAATTTAGTTAAAATAATTTGAACTGAGCAATTATTTTCATAACTACAGAATTAGCGTAAAGCGCTTAAAGTCCTTTATTCCCTGCTCTTCATACAGCAGTTGTGTAATTAGCAGTAAATTTTTTTGGTCTTTGCTTTCCTCCCAAAGGAAAAACTGTCTTTGCTCCGATCATGCATACAGAGTATATGACCATATACATTCTGCATAGAGGAGGGAGTTTTTCCTGAGGCAGCCTATGAATTTTTGGAATTTCTGAAGTCTTCACACATGAGTCAGGTTGGGGCCATGCAGAAAAGCATATATGCCTTGCAGTGAACTGTGTTCACTGATGGTTTGTATATAGAGCCATTTTTACTTTGGAGAAAGTGGCAGTTTAATTTGCCAGTTACTACAACGAAAGCAATTTCTATTTGGTTTGCTCTTAACTTCCTGAAAAATGCTTCTTTGCTTTGGATTTCCAGAATTGATTTATTCCAAATTGAGATCCTCTCTTTGATAGGAAAGTTTGAACTCTGTTGAACCTGTTATTTGGTGTTTAAAAAGGATCCATTGTGGTTTCCAGTGAAGTACTCATTAAACATCTGAAATCATAAACCTAAAGCTTTAGCCATGTTTAGACTTTAGTGAGCTAGGAAATGGGAAGAAGTTCATAAATTGTTGGGAAATAAACAACTGATCCTACTTGCATTTTATTTATGTACCAGGGGTCCCTTTTCTTCAGGCCTCTCCTGGCTGTGGGGGACATTACAAAGTGCGCTCGTTAGCAAAATAAAGAGGTGACTCCTCCTTTTTATGTGGCTGTGTGACATTTCCAATAAATACATATGCATTTAAGTTTTTTCTCTTACTGAAACCCTGATAACAATGCAACTGGTAAGGAATTAATTTGTTTTTCTTTCTTGTTGTGTCCTTTTCAAAGTGTGTCTGTGCTCATTCATTCATTTAGCAAAACACTTGTGTTCCAGGCACTGGACAGGACGCTGGGGATACAAAGATGAAAGATGCCCTTTTTTGAGGGATCCATTTCCATTAGCTGCACATATTGAGAGCTGATCGTATGCTAAATATCATGAGAAGAATTGAAAAGAGCTTGAATAGTTTCTTCCTTCAGAAAACTTAATGTAGTGAGAGAGATCACATATTGACATGAAAACTACTCCACGTTTGGATAACAAGTGTGAATTAATGTGGTGAAACCTGAGTACAGGAATTCAGGGAGGATATAAAATGGATGCGCCATCCATAAGGCCTGCACTCTGAATCCTTTGGAAGGCCGTGCGCTCCTGTTGTGCTTTTGAAGATTCCCTGGTGTCTTGAACAGAATCCATGTGGAAATCCCAATCCCTTTAGTCTTCAGGGTGGCCAGACAGGACCTGGGGGGGTGCTGAATCCCCAGACCTGATACCTCCGGTCACCTCATGGAAGCACATATGCCATATAAATATCCTTTATTTTCTGTGTGTGCCATGATGTGAACAGTGTTTGAAAGTGCTGTTTCATGATTTGTCTTCTTTTCTGCAGATATGTACGACCAGGTGCTGAAGTTCGGTGCCTACATCGTGGATGGCTTACGGGAATGCTCTCAGCCTGTGATGGTTTACATTCCTCCCCAGGCCGAGCTTCGGGGTGGTTCCTGGGTCGTAATTGACACCACCATCAACCCCCGGCACATGGAGATGTATGCTGACCGAGAAAGCAGGTAGCACTCCTTCCTTATTTCCATCCGCTGCCTCTAGAGCCTCTAGCTCTTGGTTTCCTCCTGGAGAACATTATAACCAGGAGAACTTTATTTATTCCCAGAGGGCCCCAAAGTCAGAAAAGCAGACTTTCTAAATAGTGTCCGCTGGCATAAGAAGGAAATCAGGCTGGAGTCAGGCTCCCTCGGTGTGATTCCCCACCCCAGGTTCTTTGCTGCGAAGTCCTCTATTTCAGGCACCCCCAAACTCAGAGAGATTCTCTCTTCCAATTTGTTATCCAGATGTCTATCCATTGTCTCTCGCAAGTATGTGACAGAGGGAGCTTAAAGCGAGTTGGAGTGGAAGGACTGAATTGTTAGTCTGAAGTTCTCGGGTCTTACCTCAGCTTTGCCCCTGAGCTATGAGGTGCTGGGAGCAGTCCTTGCTCTCCCCAGGCTCCTGCTCCTTGTGTACAGAACAAGCTGGGTGGTCTCTGCAGTGCACCCCAGTGCCCGCATCCTGTGATTCCAAGCCAAAGCTTCTCCCTCCTCAAGTGCAATGTTTCACTCGGGCATTCTCGGGGGCTTGGAGAGCACCCACAGAACCGCAAGAGAAAACCCCCAGGCTTTTATTGGGAGGTGACACCTGAAAATTCTTAAGTAAAAAAGATCAAATCTGGGCCAGCCGAGTGGCATGCTGGTTAAGAGCTGGCTTGGGATGCCAGCGGATCCCACATATGAGGGCCAGTGACACTGCCCTCTACAGCTAAGATGGTGAACAACAGCTCCACCTGGAACTGGGCTGCTGTGAGTTCCTGGGACAGCATAGCTGCAGCCCCTGCTGCAGTGGGCTGCCATAGGCTACAGTGAGTGGCCGGCAGCCCGCGTGAGCGGCTGTCCAGAGGCCGGCGACCGATCTGCCTCACCAGAGAAGAGCGCAATGATGATACCAACATGGGCCAGTGAAGCAATGTCCCCCACAACTAGACTGAAGGACAAAAGTACAGCAACTAGTCTGTTCCCCTACCCGGTTCCCCAGCGCTGTTCCCCTCCCCCAATTTCCCAATAAAATCTATTAAAAAAAAAAAAAGTTAAAATTTACTTAATTTTAAAAAAACATCAAATCTAGCTTCCTTTCAGAATCTGTTTTCAACCCTTTCCGAAGTAGGTAAGTTTTACATTGTATTTCCTTGACATTTTCCATGCTAATTCCTACAGCCAATCGTTTCATTAGAGCGCCTGTGTTTCTCTTTTCCCAAAAATTTCAACCTCCTACTTTAAATGCTGCTTGTCGGGCCGGCCGAGTGGCGCGGTGGTTAAGCGCTGGCTTCGGAAGCCAGCGGCCCCGGTTCGGTCCCACATATGAGGGCCAGTGACACTGCCCTCAAAAAAAAAAAAAAAAAAAAGGCTGCTTGTCAAATCACTAGGCTTCTGTTCTACACTAA
The DNA here is from genome assembly GCA_033961575.1 of Aselliscus stoliczkanus. Lineage (NCBI taxonomy): Eukaryota > Metazoa > Chordata > Mammalia > Chiroptera > Hipposideridae > Aselliscus > Aselliscus stoliczkanus. The sequence continues at coordinate 22,002,324 of CM066739.1, forward strand.
AGAATTTATTTTATTTTATTTTAATTTTCCAAAACCATTTTACTAAAAGAGCAATTTGCTAAATTTTTAAGAATTTTTTAAAAGTTTAACTGTGCAGCAGCACCATCCCTAACCTTGCCCTGGCATTTACATTCTCCTGCCTCTTGATTTCATGGAGAATGAATGACATCATACAAAACGCAGCGTTTTATACTGTTCTATAAGGCTTTCCCTGCCTTTTTTTTTTTTTAATTTCAGGTGTGGAGAACAATGTAATAGTTAGACATTTCCCCCATCATAGTGATAACCCCTCCCCAATCAATTGCCCCTCTGACATCATATATGTCTATTACAATTCTATTGACTCTATTCCCTATGCTCTACTCCATATCCCATGACTATATATTATAAAATTATAGTTCACATACAATATTCTACACTAAAGAATTTGTTGGTTTTATGCCCTAACCCAGCCCCTGATTTGATACCAGATCAGAGACAATGCCTCTGCAGACTTGGGAACAACACTGGTTTCAAACCTACCTCTGGTCACCTGTTAGACATGGACAAAAGTCTCTTAACTCCCGTGCCTTTGTTTGCTTATCTGTAAAGTGGGAATAATAGTACCTTCACTCATCATGGATGTAGGCTGGACATAGGGTTGTTGTGAAGATTTCTGTGTAAGCACTTAGAACAGTGCCATGCACATAGTAGCATTAGCTGTAACTTTTTTTTTTTTTTAAGATTTTATTGGAGAATTGGGGGTGGGGAACAGCGTTGGGGAACCGGGGAAAGGGAACAGACAAGTTGCTGTCCTTTTGTTCTTCAGTCTAGTTGTGGAGGACATTGCTTCACTGGCCCCTGTTGGTATCATCATTGCGCCCTTCTCAGGTTAGGCAGATCGGTCGCCGGCCTCTGGACAGCCGCTCATGCTGGCTGCCAGCCACTCACTGTAGCCTATGGCAGCCCACTGCAGCAGGGGCTGCAGCTATGCTGTCCCAGGGACTCACAGCAGCCCAGCTCCAGGTGGAGCTGTTGTTCACCATCTTAGCTGTAGGGGGCAGTGTCACTGGCCCTCATGTGGGATCTGAACCGGGGCCTCTGGCGTCCCAAGCCAGCTCTTAACCAACACACCACTGGACCAGCCCAGTAACTTTTTTTTTTTTAATGTAGACATTTATAGAAAAGAAAGGTGTTTAGGGTGAGTTCCTGATAACAACATCATTAGTATGCACTAGAAGTAACCTGAGACCCCTGGCTTGGTCATTTCCTTAGCAGTAGGCAGAACATCACTGCTTGGCCTGGCCTCGTGTGTGTGCGTCCTACCAGCAGTCTGACAGCCATGTGTGGGACTGATGAGCACCCTCGCTGTACAGCTCAGGCGCTGGAGGTGGTTCCTCTGCCAAGGCGCCCACATCATCTTTTTTTTTTTTCCTGGAAAATGATGTGACTCCTGTTACCTTTATCAGCTGTAGGTGGCGGAACCTGTATGCTTCTCCCTCTTGAGATAGAAGTAGATGGGTGTGGTAATGAGAATGCTTTTAATTGCTTTTTGCCAGGCCCTCCTCATACCTCACTTAGACACTTCTCTGGTGCCTGCTCCTCTCTCTCCCTGGGGTTACTTCTGTGAGCCATGGGTGGTCAAAACCATAATGAAGCTATTTCCTGGTCCACAGATTGTAACTGGCCTCATTCTGTTGTCTCCTGCCTTGAAAGTGCCTCCGTTTCTGTTTGGTTATGTTTTCTTTTCTTTCTCTCTTTGATCCAGGGGATCAATTCTGGAGCCAGAAGGGACAGTAGAAATCAAATTCCGCAAAAAGGATCTGGTGAAAACCATGCGTCGGGTGGACCCAGTCTACATCTACTTGGCTGAGCGATTAGGTATGTCTGCTTGTCCTCCTGGCAAATCAATGAGCCATTCAGCTGATTTGTAATGAGTGCATTCTAGGCCAGGGGAGGAGGCACTGAAGCATTTGATCAAATTCATGATAATCTTTATTTACTGTCCTCTGTATGGTAAGAACCCTGGTAGAATGAAATAGTGTGTGTAATAGGAGGGTAAGTGGGCCCTCAAAAAGCTAGAGTCACCCGATTTCTCTCCAATTTCTTTATAGCTCAAATAGCCCATCTTCCTAGGCTTGCGGATGTCCTTGTAAGGAATAATTAGCCAGAAGTTGTTGTTGGGGGCAGGCTAATCAGGCAGAGAATGTGCTAGACTTCAGTGTCCTCTTTGGACAAGCCTGCCTCATTTCTGAGGGATGGGAGAGTCGGTGTCACCGGATAAGGAAGCGGAGACCTTCCCAGGCGGTGCTCTGGGGCCACCCTGAGCTGGAGAAATGGAAGGAAAGATTATGCACTGTGCACCTCTGAACAGGCTGTGGCAGCGAGAGCGCCAGGAGCCTTGTGCTTGATGCTTCCAGCCATGGCTGTTGCTCATTTGTTTCTGGAGCTTTTGGAAGGCGCTTGCGGTCTGAACATAGAACAAAACCGTGGGAGTCCTGAGTTGAGTCCAGAGTCTGAATGAGTTTCAGATTCTTTCAAAACACTGATTTTTCTGCCCAGGTCTCCCATTGAGCCCCTTGCTGTGTCAGTAAAGATAATTGCTTGAGGTTCTTTTGTTTGTTGGTTTGTTTTGTTTTAGTTTTCTCTAAAACAGCACAGAGATTCTCTTTAAAAGGTAGTGGAACTCAGTGAATGGAAGGCATAAAAAAGAGAGATGCGAGTTCATTTATGTTCCAAATGGTAATTTAATTAATAAAGTACGCTTTGTGGACTCTTGATGTCTTCACCACCTAGAGGCACAAAAACTTCTGTGTATATACATCCTGGCCTTTGAGGCCCTGAGCCAGATGCTTCCGTGCACAGTGACTTGGGTTCCAATAAGGCCCTGTTTGTGTCCCATTGTTTGCCATTAGGCAACAACTACCAATAACTCTCACCCACTGCAGCCAGATCCCTTTATGGGAAATGCACACATACAACAAGAAATCAGCGAAGTTGTTTCTAAAATCTATTGCCACCCGGAGTTTTTGAGGTGATTTTTTTTTTTTCTCCTCCAAACAGGATAATTACTTCTGACCAACCCCATACACTTTAATTAAAGTAACTGCAGCTCAAGAGCAAGTTACTCACAACTGTACACAGAGAAAGCTCTAAAAGCTTCAGCCACTGATAAGCATCTCACTTAGATGGCTCATAATTGCTCCCAGCATCCAGCCGATCGTTGCTGCTCTTTTTACCACTAATTCTGTACAAAGGCAGCAGTGCCACAATTGCAGGACACAGCAAATTGCATAATTTTCTTTTTTTTTTTTTTTTTTTCTTTTTTTTTTTTCTCTCTTTTGCTGGTTTTCTTTCTGGCCAATTTAAAATTTGTCAAAGTCGGTCTTCTTCTGGATCACTGCCCTTTGATATTTCGCGCACTCCATTTGCCACAAACAAGCCGCAGGGCCGCAGTTCATGCTGACTCTAGCAGAAGCAGAGAGAGCTCCATTTATCTTACACTGCCTGCTGAATTCCTCCTCATTAACTGGGGGTTCACTGCCTCTTTTTAACCCCCCAATGGCTGTTATCATCCCTTCAGAGTAACTGGGTGGTAGGAAGAGGGATCCTCTCTGACATCTGTTTGCAGAATGGCTGGATGGTGAGGCTTGTGGGCCTGAAGCTTCTTTCTCTTGAAGGAAAGTGAAAGCTCTCCCACCTTCACTCCGCACCTTTTAACTTCCGAAACACAGGACAGGGAGAGGGAGGAGATTCCCAAGTGATGGCCTTTTAACCATTTGTTCCAAATCATCTCATTATCAATTGAAGAAAAGCATATTTATTTAACCTTGACCAAAATGGAGCTAGAGAAAGAATCCTTAGGCTGCTGGATGTGAAGCAAGCTCTGCCCAAGGCAGCTTGGGAACACGAGAAGGGGACCTGGACTAAAAGGAACTATGTACAAGGCTTGGTTATGTTGCTTGCAGGTGAATTGTTTAACTCTTCTGCACATCGACGTCTTCATCTAGAAAGTGGGGATAACACCTCCACTTTACGATTGAATGAGTGTGTTTTGGCTGTCGGTCTGCAAAGCATTTTTCAAACATGGAGATCGGCATCATTTTCTTTGCGCCCTAATCACCAGAAAAAGCACACGGCCCTGTTTGGTATCAGGCATTCTCTGCGGCTTAGGTCCACTTTTGGAGCAAGTGGTGTAAAAACGGAAATAAGAAACAAAAGTTTTGTTTTGTTTTGTTTTAAAGGATTTTGTTGGGGAACAGTGTTTTTTTCCAGGACCCATCAGCTCCAAGTCAAGTAGTTGCTTCAATCTAGTTGCGGAGGGTGCATCTCAGTGGCCCATGTGGGGATCAAACCAGAAACCTTGGTGTTATGAGCACTGCACTCTAACCACCTGAGCTAACCCGCCGCCCCCAGAAGTAGTCTTGTGCTTTCTGCAGTCTTTCAGGGAGACCATACACTCCTAGGAGTATTGGTGACACAACAGAGAACAGGGATGTAACAGAACATGCTATGAACCCAGCCATGTAGGGGATTCACATTGGCTTTTGGCTCCTTTCTCAATGCCTAAAGGCAAAAATTGCCAAAACGCTTTTTTACAATGTGGGTGAAAATGACCTCACTTTCTAGATTGGGAGATTGAGACAAATAGAACAATTAAATGCATCATCCAAGATACAAAATAAATGTACGGTGGAGCTCAGAGTGACATTCTGGTTCCCAGTGTTCTACTTTTCTCAGGATTTCCTCAGATTTTACCTCAGCTGAATCCTGAACCTGATCAAAATTAAACAAGAATTCTTTCCTTTTGTAATCTAAAGCCAGTTCCACCGAGAAAACAAAAACCAGATTTAGGAGAAAGGCTCTAGGTGTGGACGTCACCCAGTTGGCCTCTGCACGGGGCAGCACGCTGTCAGGCCACTTAGACAAACCAATGGACAACTGATCGACTGTGTTCAAAAACATAATTACTGTGTGTTCTCTAAGGACAATGAGTAATATTTAATTTCTGAACAGCTAACTTCATCTTTTTCAGTGACCTTTTGTCATTTTCTATACTTAGTTTGGGTAGGAAGGTGGTGACACCAGTTTGCAGTTTTGTGATTATAACAGTGAGTCTGAAAATAGTACATATACTGATTCCTAATAAAGGTAAAGGGAAGAATTCCCCCAGAAAGAAATGTGCTGTAAACCCAGCTACGAGAGCCTGGCGTTGCTGGGCCGGTGCTGACCTTGGACTCTCAGAACTGGGGCTTGGGAGAGTCAGTGTGGGGAGGATCAGCATCCCACCACTCTGCTGCCTTAAGGAAATCAAATTCCTTCTCTGGAAGTAGAGCCCCGGCCCTTCAAGGCCTCCTTGTGTCTCCCTGAGGTCCTCTCCGGGATCCTGGCCTCCTCCTGTGTTCAGAGGGAAATGACAAATCAATTTAGATAGAGAGAGAACTGTCCAGCTCAAGTGTGAAGCAATTATAAGCTCTCCACTGTCCCTCTTCCTTGGTACAAAGAGCACCTGGGCAGAGGAGCCGCTTAGTGGGACTTTATTGTGCTCTAGACACACGTCTCAGCTGTGGCCCCGTTCCCGGGCAGCCGGGCAGCCTGCCACAGAGCACCTTGGCTGTGGCCGCGTGGCGTGCCCTGGGAGTGACGGTCGGACAGGCAGAGGCAGCCCTCGCCTGGCCTTCCCAGCACCTTCTGGCCCAAGGAACCGGGTGCAGATGGAGTATTGCGGCTGCGGGTGAAGATAAATGTGTCTGAACGTCTTCAGGAAGGCTTCCTCCCAAGCTTTCTCTTTTGCAGCCAGGATACAGGAGAAGGACACTTCCTTGAGTTAAGGGGATTTAGGAGCTGAGGTGTTCTTTTTTTTTTGAGGGCAGCATCACTGACCCTCATATGTGGGATCCGAACCGGGGCCACTGGCTTCCCAAGCCAGCACCTAACTACCGCGCCACTCGGCCGGCCTCCTGAGGTGCTTTTCTGACAGAGGTGATCAAAGTATCTGAGCTGTGTGTTTTTTCATCTCTTATGTCCATCTTCAAGATGTCGTAAACTGAAAAGAGCCATAGTTGCCTGTCTGAGGCAGAGAGCAGCACCCTTACTGGAAAGCTGAGATGGGGGCAGAACGAAGTTCCAGTGTGTACCTATCCCAGGGAAGTGGCCTGTGGCACTCTCACCTGTCGTACATGGGGTGTCCTCACAAGAACCGTAGCCACCCAACCGCTGGGCTCTGTGGTGGGAGGCCGATGAGAAGCCACATAAGGTTTTCTATCATGAAGGTAGAAACTGTGGGATTATGGCTCCTCCCTTAAATTAACAGCAGTTTAAACCCCCACCTCATCTCACTGATTCTGAAGCTCTTTGGCTTGATACAATTTAGTGCAGTAGTGACAACATTTTCTGGAAAGGAGGAGTCTTTTGGGTCTGATCCGTTAATCTGATTATATTTCTATAAGTACCCGGGCTTAGGTCTTCCCCAGGAAGCAGTGATTCACAGTTCTTTCAGGCTGGAGGGACTGGCAGGCATTTTGTTAGACTGAACCTGACTGAGCTTCCATCTGCCCGGAGGGTGTCGCCAGGAGGTGTCCATGACACCCTGTTCCCCACTTGGTCCCAGCTGACCCAGACCCCTGTTCCTGCACCAGCCAGGCTCGGGAGAGCAATTTAGGGAAATAAAAGAGTAAAGACTTCAGAGCTTATTGCCACTCAAATTCAGAGAGCTCTGTGCTGTTTCCTGGCTCTTCTGTGGGGGACATTTGCATGGGAGTACAAGAGGCAGGGCTGCAGGGGGAATAAGACATTTTTTTATTCTTATTTGGAAGTCTCTGGGTTTCCTGTAATGATTTTTTAAAATATGAACAGCAGAGCACTGACACCATGGCTAGGAACCTTAGGGTTAAACATCCCTTGAGAGGATTGCTGTTAAAATCAATATGCAAATGAAGTTGTGTTTAAATAGGTATAGCCCCCTTTGAAGTAAAAGCAGATATATGAAAATGGGATTTAGAAAAAAAAACTGGATACATTGGGAGAAATTATTCCCATTACAAAAGGATTATTTGCTTTACCAAAGGATTCACTGCAGGGTTCCTTCTAAACAGCTCCCTGAAGGCATTTAAAACAGGATCTGATTTACACAGTTTTTTCAAGAACGCTTTTGTGTAAGGAAAGGCACACCTGTTATGAAAAGGGAAATAGTTTTGCAGGGGTTTTTTTCACTCCTTTACTATCTTTATACAGGAATTTTTCTCAACATAGAAAATATGATTGCATAGATCTTTTAAACAGCTACTTACCTTTGTACTTCTGAATCTTAATAAGACTCCGGCCTTTTTTTTTTATGCTGATTTTTCAGTCTCAAGGTTGAAGTGTGTGTTCCTATACCTGAGATATTCTGGAGCTTCGTATGGAGGGTGGTCTAGTTCTTTTCTTTAGCTTCCTAAGTATTTAACCAATCAAAGCAAATTGCTTTCTTAAGAGAAGGAAGAAGGGCCCATAAAAGTTGAAATTGGGTTTTAATTTACAAAAGCTGCTTAGCATAACTTAAAAAAAAGTTAAGAATTAAAAAAACAAAAAACACCGTAATATCACATACTTTTCTAAAACGTTTTTCCTATTTGTCACATTAGGATTGCTATTACATTAATGAGCCTGAGCTCAGAAAAGGAAAGAGATTTCCACAAGGTCACCTAGTGCCTTTGGCTGAACGCAGACTTTTTTAGCCTACACCCAATTTTTATTCTGCGCCCTCCGCCCGCTCCCTCCTCCATGGACAGGGCTGCTCATCCCCAGGGTAAGGCAGGCCCCTCCTTCTCTCCCTCAGTGTCCCCGTGGGTAAGAAATATTCCTGCTGCTGAAATCAGCTGCCTCCTCTGAAGCTTTTCCTCAGCTTTGACCCCATGGAGGAGAGGTGTGGCTTCTGCCTGTGTCCTGACCTGTTGCTGCCCCTTGGACACTTGTGAGTCAGTTTAACTTGCTCCATTGAAAGAGCATGGGTTCTGAAGCCAAACACCCAAGCCCAAATCCCAGCCCTGCTGTGTCCTAGCTTTGTGGCCTTGGGCAAGTTCCGTTACATTTTTGTGCCTCAGTTTCCTCATCTGTAAGGTATAGTGGTCTTTTAGGGTTGCTACAAGAATTAAATGAGATGAAAAGTACATAAACAGTGCTAGCACCTAGTAACATCTCAATAATGTTAGTTCTTCTCATTTGATCAGTTAGTAATGCCTCTTCTATATTTCACTCTTCTCACTTCAATTTTTTAAATTGTACAGTTCGATTTTCAGGGTTTCGTGGGGACTTTTTATTTTGGGAATGAAGTTTGATGGGACTAACCTACGTCTCTTTCATTTCAGTCTTTTCCTAAAGTAGGATTCTAGAAAAGAATGACTTTCTTCTCTGTAGCATATTCTTACACACACACACACACACACACACACACACAGACTTGCTTTCCTAAAAACCCTGAGGCCCTGCAATCTGGCTAGAAAAGAAAGAAAACCATTCCAAGATATTTAATTGTACAGGGAGCTTACAGGATTGATCGAGAGCTTAGCTTTTTACAATAGTCCAGTGAATAAGAAATGCTCCTGACAAACGATCAATGATAGGATAATCACTCTTTATCCCCCTCCTCATTCTTACCTTCTTTCTTTCAGGAGAACAGGGTTCAGAAGTCAAAAATCTTTATAGACGCCGCTTTTAAATTAAGCAGAAAATAGACATTGACATATTTGTTAATCTCCCCTAAATCATTACCAGGGCTGGCTGCTTTGCTGTACATGGAGAGAGGGGCCTCAGTGTGCTACACAAGGGTCTAACTAGCTGAAGCACAGCGTTTTATTTTTAGAAAATAAAATTTAGAAAACCTTTTGTTCCCCCCTTTAAAACAAAGCCCACAAAGCTGAAGCTTTCTCATGTGCGGTTTAAAACATGTGCATTCTCTCCTTCTGTCTTATCCTTTCTGTGATGCTGTTTTGAGGGAAGTCTTGAACTTTGGTCAGAGGCATTACTGAAGAAATCAAACAAGGCGGCTTTTCGGGGGGTGCTCTGTGATCTCCCTAGTCCTAGGAGGCCAGAACATTACAGGTGTTTATTTCATTATTCTTTCGAAGCTCTAAAATAGCTTGACTGAGTGGACAAGACCTTTGGTAGCCCAGGAGCCAGCCTTCCCTGCCCCTCCACCTTGGTAAAGCCAAGGTCTTATTCCCAGAATGCTCTGCTCCTAAGCCCAAAAGCCCTCCCCCTCTGCACCCAAGGCTGAGCTGGGCTCTTAACTCCTTTCTAACACAAGGAACCAAACTCTCCCTCTGATTGCCCTTCTTTGGCCGCTGCCAGGACACTTCCTTGACCGCCCTCAGTACCATTTCAAGTGGAGGGACACAGGCTTCCGAGACAGCCAGACCCAAGTGTAAATCCTGACTTTGCCACTTAAGAGCCAAATGCCACTGGGCAAATCGCTTTCCATTTCAGAGCCTTGATTTTCTCATTTGTACAATAGGCACCTTTTTGTAAGGTTGGGTTGTTACAAAGATTAGAGATGATGTGTATGAAGCAACTTGGAAAGGACTCATAATATTTGGTAATTCAGCTTGGCGGCAGTGGTAACCGCTTACCAGACCTAAGTCTGAATTGTGCGTGGTGACTTATGAGCTATGTGATCCTGAAAGCACTGAGCACAGTGCCTGGCGCATAGTAAATGCTCAATAAATGGTGTGTGTTACCTTTGGAGCACATGTGTGTACACAATCAATGTTGGTTGTTTACCCAGAGGGAAGACGTTATAAGGGCCTGAAACTCCCCGTTCAGCCATGTACACTGTCCTTCCGCCCCTTGCCTCGCCCTGCAGGGCTGTTGTGTTTGTTCCTGATCTCATAATACCAGAAGGAGCTCCCCTTAACTCTGACCTGCAGGGTGGGAATTACTAGAGACATCGTCTTGGTCTCAGTTGTGGAATGAGACTAAGAAGGAACTTACTTCATCTGGACAGCCAGGAGTCCATCGCCATCATTTAGTCTTTTCTAAAATTAAAAGGACACTACTGCTGAAGCACTTGTCCTCTGCCCCACATAAGCAAGAAGACACAACATAAGATAGTGTTCAAAGGGCTCGAGGGCCACAGGCTACACATGAGCCGTGTTCCTGACCTTGGAAAGTTCCATAGGTTCTCAGTACCTCGGTGGCCTCCCTGTCCGATGAGGCTAATCTGGATTCCAATCTCATAAGGCGGTTGTAAGGATTTAAAGAGTTAATAGATATAAAGCACTTAGAATAGTGCCCAGTACCCCGTAAATACTATTAGAATGCATTGGGGACCCAGGAAAAATGATTTTTTGGTTGTGCTTATTCTTTTTAACTTTCCATTTGATGTAACTTTACAGAAAAGTTATAACAGTACAAAGAACTTCTGATGCCATTTTTTCAGATTCACCTATTGTTAACATCGTGTCCTATCTGCTGGATCATTTCTGCGGGCTCATACCCAGGTGCTCGCTCACTCTGTACACACACACGCACACGCACACGCACACTTTCCTGGAGCCATTTGGGAGTAAGTTGTAGATCATACTCCATTATCCACAAATATTTAGCATGTGTTTCTAAGAACACAGACTTCCCCTTACATAAGCACAATACATTTATCAAAATCAGGAACTACAACATTGATACAACGCTACTGTCTAATCCATGGTTCATACTAAAATTTTACCAATTATCCCAATAATGCCCTTTATAGCTTTTTTATTTTTTCTATTTTTATTTATTTTTTTGGTCTGAGATCTAATTCCCAAACCACACATTACAATTCGTTGTCAAGTCTTTTTATTCTACACTAATCTGGAAAAATTCTTTGGCCTTTCCTTTTCATGATCTTCACTTTTTTTTGAAGAGCACAGGCCACTTCTTTTGTAGTATGTTCCTCAATTCAGGCTTGTCTTATATTTCCCCATAGTTAGATTCAAACTGTGCATTTTGAGCAAGAATATTGCAAGAATGATATTCTATCCTTTTCAAGACATTATATTAGGAGGAACATGGTATCAGTTTGTCCTATTTGTGGTCATGGTAACTTTGATTACTTGTTTAAGGTTTGTTCACCAGGTTAATCCACTGTAAAATTATCCTTTTCCCCTATAATTAATAAGTAATTTCTAAGGAGATACTTTGAGACTATGTAAATATCCTGTTCCACATCAAACTTTTACCTGCTCGTTTTAGTATCCGTTGGTAATTCCTGGCAGAATCAATTACTGTGGTGGTTGTAAAATGGCCATTTTCTAATTCCATCATTCCTTCTACGCCCATTAATTGTTGTTCTGCTAGAAGGGAGAGCTCTCCCTTCCCTTCTCCTCCATGTAATTATTTATATCAGGATGGACTCACAGGCTCTTTTTGTTTGTTTGTTTGTTTTTTTGAGGGCAGTGTCACTGGCCCTCGTGTGGGACCGAACCGGGGCCGCTGGCTTCCTAAGCCAGCGTTTAACCACCGCGCCACTCGGCCAGCCTCACAGGCTCTTATTTTATCCCATAAATAATCTGTTTTATAATAAACATCATTATCTTTTTTTTTTTCAAGATTTTATTGGGGAATTGGGGGAGGGGAACAGTGTTGGGGAACAGACAAGTTGCTTCCTTTTGTTCTTCAGTCTAGTTGTGGAGGATGTCACTTCACTGGCCCATGCTGGTATCATCATTGCGCTCTTCTCTGGTGAGGCAGATCAGTCGCCAGCCTCTGGACAGCTGCTCACAGTGGCTCTTGGCAGCTCACACTGGCTGCCGGCTACTCGCTGTAGCCTATGGCAGCCCACTGCAGCAGGGGCTGCAGCTATGCCGTCCTGGGGACTCACAGCAGCCCAGCTCCAGGTGAAGCTGTTGTTCACCATCTTAGCTGTAGAGGGCAGTGTCACTGGCCCTCATATGTGGGATCTGAACCGGGGCTGCTGGCGTCCCAAGCCAGCTCTTAAACAACGTGCCGGGCCGGCCAAGTGGCACAGTGGTTAAGCGCTGGCTTAGGAAGCCAGTGGCCCCGGTTTGAGTCCCACATATGAGGGCCAGTGACACTGCCCTCAAAAAAAAAAACAAAAAAAAAACATGCCACTCGGCTGGCCTATCATTATCTTTTTTATAAACTTACTGCTCCGCTTCTCCCAGACTTGGCCAATGGGACCCCCCTCAGACTGACCCGTGTCTTTTCCACATGCCCTGATCATTTTTTGAATGCTTCCTTGCTCTTTGTGACAATTACATTCCAGGCTTATTTTATATTTTACCTTCCCCAGCCCTGGAGTCAACTGCTTCTCCAAGGAGTGTTGGTTCCTATTACTGGAGAAGGACAAATGTTTGCATCCCTGTCAAGGATATTATAACTGAGATAGCCTCATCTCAGAACAAAGGAGCCGGCCCTCCTCCTATGAGTTCCCCAGGCAGATCCACATTAGAGTGAATGGCCTTCATCTCATCCGACAGCAGGGAGTCCAACGCCCTCATGCTATCTCCCTGGTTTGGAAAGAAAGCTGCTGAGGTGTCAGGGGCCCAAAGTGATAAGTCAGTGGCTGTCTTCTGTGAGTCTAAGGAAAGATGGCCGTCAGCACTCTTCATCACAGCTCTAACGTAGTGATGGGTTAAAAAAAAAGATGTACAGTTGGGCATCCAACACCCCATGAAAATGAAGCTATGTACTGTAGTTACACCCTATTCCATTAACATGTGTTTGTATGTAATCCTTATGGCTCACTCTGCAGCCCAAGGCGTTTATTGCATATGATTCATAGTGGCATACAAAGCAAGGCCTGTTCCCAGACAGACATGCTTGGAAAAGATCTTTCCTGTATCCCATCACCTGTGGTCGTGTGTGTGTGTGTGTGTGTGTGTGTGTGTGTGTGTGTGTGTCAGCTTTGGTGACAAAGCACTTCAGGTTGACCACAACACCAAGGGCTGTCACCTATTGCTCCTTCTGCTAGACTTACTCCTCCTTACTAGGCAGGCAACTAATTTTTCAGTATTGATCTTAAGTCCCATTCTGAGAGTAATTAGGAATAAAAGCACAACACAGCAGCACCTCTACTGGGACACTAGGGAGAATGGGGGGTCCTTGTTATAAAGAATTCCTGTCTCCTATCTCTTGAGTGAAGGTACTGTGTGCTTTTTAAGCTCAGTGATCCAAATGGGGTTTGCAGACCGCCTTTCCCTTTTTATTCTTCCTTTTTTAGCCCAAGAACTGTTGGGTTGTCCGAAAAGTCATGATGCATTTTTGCAACAATAAACATAGAAAAAATTCATCATGACTATTCCGACAACCCAACAGACTGTCTGTCACTGTGGTCAGGGATTTGCTCCGGCCTTAACAACCCGGGCAGGAGACTAGGGGCCTGGCTAACCCACTGAGCCAACAGGAGACACCCAGATCTGGCTCTCACCAGCTTGGATTTCACTAATTTCAGGTTAATAGTATCCACACCTGTGATGAGAAGCTGTGGGATGAAGCGGCTTGTTACTCCAGGAGTCATTCAGATCCTTATCAAGTTGGGCAGGTGACTGGTGTGGACACAAGGAAAGAAGAGCTACTGGTCTCTGCTCGGAAGCAGAGGGATGCTCTCCCACCACGTTCCATGGTCCACACTCTCACGCTGGTCAGGGCATGGGCATGTGTCCTTCATGGGAAAGGGGGGGGGCCGCCATGAGTGGGTGAGAGAATGAGACATACAGGCCTCCACGTGGTTGTCTGCACCTGCTCAGAGAGCAGCCTGGAGGGAGGGACCCCCATGGCTGCTTTCATAGTTGTGACCTCCACAGGGACAGGAGGACTTGGGGGTCCCCGTGGCAAGGTCATTTCAGGTCTGGCACCTTGCAGATCCCTGTTACTCAGCAAAGAGGTGGTGAAGCCGATGGAGCAGGTCACAGAGGGAGGGGGCAGTTTTGCGCCTGCCATGACTGTGGCTGCTTCTGAGCCGAGAGATTTCTGGTCCCCACATGGTGTGACAGGCAGGTGTATTTAATTGCAGGCACCCCAGAGCTCAGCGCAGCTGAGCGGAAGGAGCTGGAGAGCAAGCTGAAGGAGCGGGAGGAGTTCCTAATCCCCATTTACCATCAGGTAGCCGTGCAGTTTGCTGACTTGCACGACACACCAGGCCGGATGCAGGAGAAGGGTGTTATTAACGTAAGTACAGTGGCTGCCACGTCTCCTGACTTGTCAGAGACCCGCGGGCGAGGAAGTATGTGTCTCCTGCACACGAGCTCACGAGCAGCCAGCCGACGGGGCTGGGTTAAAACAGCCGTGCAGATCAAACCATTTTCAGTTGCTTTGGAGAGACCTTTCCCTTTATATCCACTATCATCCTATAACAATTTATGGTACAGGTTCCTCCTGGGAGGCAAGCCCCATTTTAGTGGTGGGAAACTGAGTCTCCTTGCCTCCTCTGGAGAGAGCCGCCCAGGTGGTCCTCAGGCTGTAATTACTAGTGTCAGGGTTCCAGCAGCCGCTCACGCACGCTGGACTCGCGTGCAAGTTGCTTGAGCCGTCTGCTCAAACCCAGTTCCTCATTCTGGTTTCCTGGGATTCACAGCCCCTTCCCCAGGACATCGCGGCCATAGGTGGGGTTAGCATTAGCCAGGCCCATCACTGGCGCGATGCTGCAGTCAGCGGGGTGCAGGGGAGACACCTGCAGGTGCTGGGGGCTCTCGGCCTGCTCTTGAGTCCCGAGGGGCTTGCTGGACTGGGCACTGAGCAGGGGTTGGGGCTGGGGTGACTGAGCTTATTCCTGTCTGTTACAGGACATCCTGGACTGGAAAACGTCCCGGACCTTCTTCTACTGGCGCCTGAGGCGCCTCCTGCTAGAGGATCTGGTCAAGAAGAAAATCCACAGTGCCAACCCCGAGCTGACCGATGGCCAGATCCAGGCCATGTTACGGCGCTGGTTTGTGGAAGTGGAAGGAACGGTGAAGGTAGGTGGGCGCCCTCGGAGCAGCCTTCGCGCCGTGCTCCTCCCCATCTGAATCGCCAGGCCTCTGAGGGCAGGAGTGGAAGGAAGCACGCCGGCCTGGGCCTCCTCCCCCCACAGTAACATGTCCTGATGGCGTGTTAGCAGAGGTGGTCGGGCATTTTTTGCAGTTCTTTCTACCACTCAGCAAACCCTTCTGAATCCTTGCTACATACCAGACCCTGCATTAGGCTCTAGGCACGTGGCGGTGAGCGAGCCAGAGGTTGTTCCTCCACACACAGCTCACCATCTGGTGGGAGAGACAGAGGAGTCCAGAGGTCACATAAGACAGTGAGACCCATGTCGAACGTGGCAAACCCAGAACAGCACAGAGCACAGAGAAAGGACACCTGACCGCTCTCTGCGAAGGGCAGTCTGGGAAGACTCCTGGGGGTGATGTGTCAGCAGAGACCTGAAAACAAAGTAGAAATGAAGGAGAGGCTGGATTGGGGGTGCAGGAGGAATGTTCCAGGCAGAAGGAGCAGCACATCCTAAGGTCAGATCGCAAGAGTATTGTGCATGGCGGCTATTTCAGGACGGCTCGGGGGTTGGGGTTGTGCGGGGCCATGGAAGCTGTACGGAGGGGTCTGGACGTAGTTTAAGCAGCAGAGAGCTACCATGATTTGTGCCCGGGGCTGTGTGGAGGGTGGAACTGAAGGAGATAGGAACGAGAAGCCTAATAGGAGGTGACTGGGACCACAACGAAAGGTCTTCTGATTTCAAATCCAAACTGGAAGGAAATGGGAACTCTGAATCTGGCATATTCTTGGGGTGATCTCACAGGGAGCCATGACTCCACTGAGGAGGTGTCCCCCACGCCCTTGCCCCAGGGCTGCCGAGGGGCGGGTCTGAGGCCCAGCATTTGCCTCTAGAATCGTAGGTTGCACAAGACAGTCCACAGGAAGATGAGAAGGAAAAGTTAGAACTTTCATTTCTATTTTTACTAAGAAAACGAAATTAAGCTTTATTCGTATATGGATTAAAGGTAAATCACATACGTCATCATAAACATTTTAGCAGAATAGTGGTAGTGCGTGCTGGAAAGAGAGTTGTCGCCCTTCCTGATAGCTGTGGATTGCGGGTAGAGGATGGATGAGGGCACTCCAGCCGCTTTCTGGAAAGCGGCGCCTGCAGTCTCCGCTGAGCGTTCTCAGGAAGGAACACCAACAGCTGCCGGCAGTTTTAAAGTCAGTGAATCAGGGGGCTTCCGAGATTCACCTTTGTGTTAACTCTACCCATTTCTTTACGACTGAGAAGCTCCTTTGGATAAATATTTCAGGTGTGCAGCAGGGGAGCGCAGCCTTAGGTGACATTTGGTTCAGGCTAAGGTCAGTGTGTGGCATCATAATTGAGTGAGACAATTTTGTCAGCGGCTACTGGCAGCGTCTAGTGGAAGTTGGCATTGAAAGCCACGCGAGTGTAAAATAAGAGGCTGTTCTCCAGTTCAGAGTGGCCGGCTGGGTAAATGGAGTGTGCGCGTGTGGCCAGGAGAGGCGCGCACCGCCTCCCGACCGCATTAGTCACTAATGGAGGCATGCGGCCTCAGTGGGCACAAGGACGAGGAGAAGGAATAGCTTCCCTCGGAGCAGGAAGTGAGTGGGGAGGCCCTTCAGCTGCTCCTGAGCCGCTGCTCCCAGGGGACAGTGTGTCTGGAGAAACAGCTCGTTGCCATCTTTTATCGATGGAGAGAACAGTTGACTGTATGTGCATAGCCTTCCTGGCTGGAAATCAAGTGCAGAAGACAACCCCAGCCCCAGAGCTCTCAGGGCGGCTGCCTGAGGCACTGGGAACCAACTGTACCCGGGGACCGAGCGGTTTCCCTCACCCCTATCTACACAAGTCAGCATTCTCCCGGGACAGCCCAGGAGAGAAAGGAGGGGCGCGGGAGCCTGTGCTGTGGCTTTGAAACCTCCTTCCATATTCTGCAGGCTCAGCAGGACCTAGTGAGTGGGGTGGATGATAAAATCTGCAGTGCCCTTGAGAGAAGAAAGTGTTGCAATGTTCAAAAGCCTCTGTGCTGCCTCTGAAGGGCTGACACAGAATCCGCTCCGTGTTTGGGAATGGCTTAAAACCTTAAAAAACCGTCGCTTTTTGTTGGTCCCTCAAACAGTGATAGATATTGTGTGCTATGTCTCTCAAGTGCAAAGACTGGCTGAGTCTAGACCCTGGCTTTGCACCAAGAGGTGACCCTCTAATCCTTATTGTGGTTACTGGTAGGGACAGACATTTAGTGATAGGCATCTATTAGCCAGGCTGTGTGTCCCTTTCCCCCAAGAATTTGGTTTTTAATCTTAATCCTGAGAGAGATTCCGCTATGATGTTACCTAAGTGAGCGATGCAATTCTTTTGTTTCCCTTAGCGGAGTCTGCTCGGGGGAGTTAAGGGATTCTGTGTGAGTGCCTGGGACAGTCTTGTTGTAGGAAATAGTAGGGTTTATGGTTCATAGTTCCACTGCAGGCAGAAGAAAAGCAGCACTTACAGCTCCCTGAAAAAAATAACAAGAATGTAGGTTAAAATTGGGTCGTAAAAACATGGCATACATTTGTTTCATGAACAGGTTTTCTCTCTTAATTCTTAGATCCACAGTTTGAGGCTTGTGGGGGTTTTCCCCCCACCGAATAGTAGAAACTGAGATGAGAACTCTGCATGGAGCAGTGAGAAAAACATGGGTTTTAGAATCCCACCAGCTTTGCTCTTTATTGGTTTGGACATATTATTTAAGCCTCTGTTTCTCGTGTGTAAAATGGGGATGACGTTTATTTCACAGGGTTCCGTGAGATTGAAATGGCATAGTAAGTATGGGGCATAGTGCCTGGCACTCAGTAGACAAACTATGGCAGCGCCTCCCCTCAGCACAGCGCGTTGGAAGGTAAACAATGACAATGTAACGTAGACTATAAGAGTTCGAGACGTGGAAGGTAAAGATCTTGGCAGGAAGGGGCTGGTTCCATGAGCAAAGTCGATTCTCAGTGACTGTTCTTTGATTTGTCTTGCTCTAATTTATCCACCACCCAGGATGCCATAATACATTCTTATTGTGCAGATAGCTACCCAGTCACCCTTATTCTGGATTTCCAAATGAGGTGAACTGTTGGACTGAATGGAGGCCCTTGTGAGAATAGTGGAAAAAGCACTGTTGATAGGGTCATTTGGTTTCCACTGTCCCCTGGGCCTGGCCTCAAGTCACCCACGGACAGGTCTCAGACACCAAACCTCTGATTTGGAGGTAGGCGGTGAGGCTGAACCTGGAAGGCACTGGCCCCAGCTGGCCTAGGGGGCTGAGACTGGAGGGGCTCTGAGGGGACCCCCGCCCGCAGGGCTATTTGCTATTGTACTCCAAAGCCTCAGAAAAAAAGTCGCATTGCTGGAGGTGGATTATCCATGGGGCGGGGCCCTGGTCACTCCCTGGGCCTGCTGTCCCATTGAGTAAGGAGGGCTTAACAGCTATCCAATACCTTAGAAATGAAACTTTCCAAACAGGTCATTTAGATTTTGTAAGATAGACTAATTACTACACACAATTAGTGAGGCAGAGCAGTACCAGAGATGCTTATCTGCCAAGGCAGAGAGAGAAGTGTCTGCTGAACATTATTGTAAGGCCCCTGATGGGATGTTCCGTATTAAAATGTTCTGATGGGGATGAGTGCTGAGCAGGTGACATACACGCCCAGGCCTGGGCTGAGATTAGCAGCCCTGCATTTCACACTTGTTTAAAATCCACACTGGGACACGAGGAGTAACGAGCCCCATTTTCATAACTTGAAGGAGGGGGTTGACAGTGCCCTTACCCCACACCTCCCCGGGAGTAGGGTTGCCTCCGCCTTCTGGCTGGCTGGCTGGAGTGAGGAGTCTTACAGCTGTGCTCTAAGATGGCAGGCATGGAGCCGCAGACTCCCTGACCCAACAGAAGGGAGCTTTGCTTTTCCGGGTGACAAGGAGGGAGTTAGCTCACAACAGTGTATTATTGAACCCTCCCAGATCTGTTTTAGAAAACCTGTGGCACTGCGCGTGCTTAAGTCTGTTCTTGCTAAAAATGCAACTGACGCGGATGTGGGACACCTGCGCTGTCGCATACACTGAGCGCCATTGACGGGGGTGGGCTTGCTGGCTGTCATCGGTGCTGTACTTGGGGGGAACAGCAGGTCTCTCCTATAAGGGCATTTTCAAAGGGGAGACTTTACAGCAGCCATTCTAAAACTTGGAATCGTCGCCCTAATCCTGTCTGGGAACTTTTTCAATCTTTAATTTAAACACCTAGCGTATTCTGTGACTGTAGGAGGGAAAGGCAGAAGAGTTTTCTCTAGAGGGGCACTGGCTTTCCAGTGTAGTGTCTGAGCATCGTTAGAAGCCGGCATCTCGTTAGCTAATACATTACACCAATCAAGGAGAGTTATCTTAAGCCACAATTAATCTGCTCCCTGGCATATGTTGATAGGAAAGCATCATGCTGTTTCTTAATTAAAAGCAAACGGATTAAAAATGATTAATAAGAGTATTAAATATTCTCCTAAACGAAAGGCTTTGGGATTCTTGAGTAAATCTAGTTTGTTTGTTTTTTTTCCATCCTGAAATCAAGCAATAGTTATTGTTTTAGTTTTCCTACCTCCAAAGCTTCATAAGTCCTGTGGCTTCAGGAGTCTTCAGAAGTCCTCAAGCCACAGAGCAGAAGACTAAATTCCCAGTGATGTCAGCGTGCAGGCGCCGGAAGGCAGGAGTCCAGCCAGCCAGGTGTGGGAGACACATCACCACCACCCGTGTCAGGAGAGGTTGAGGGGCAGCTCCTTTCCTGCTGTGTAGCCTCAGATGCTGGCAGTCCTGACCTCAGCCCAGAGAGGTGGGAAGGTTTGCTCAGGGCTGCACCGTCTTGGCCATACCACCCGGACTAGGAGAGCTGATCTTTTTATCAGTGACTACAGAGAGGGGCAAATTTGGGAGCAGAAAAAGAACGGGACAAAGAGCTAGAAAAGCGCATTGCTGATCCTTAATCCTGGGCTCCTTAACTGTGCGGGACTCCTTAAGAATTGTTAGAAATGTGGAAGTCAATTACATGACGTATAATAAATAACCAGTCACAGCTAACTCCCCAGCTAAGTTAGAGATGGGAAAGTGAGAGTGAAAAGAAACCATTATTTTTGAAGGTACGAGCCAGTAAGTTAGGAGACAATGCAGCGTGTCTCTTCCTGCGAGGCCTCTAGAAGGGTGTGAGGGAAACACCCCCGGGCCTCGCAGGCCCTGTTGTCACAGCTGTGGCAGACGCGGTGCCCGGGCCACGTCTCCAGCCTGAGAGCCCCTAATGCACCCACCTATTAAATTACAGCACCAAACTCATTGTCATTCTGACTTTGACTTCGTTAGTGATAACAGAGAAGGATAGCGCACCTTTAAATGACGAGCTTGGTGTTTAATTACCCAAACAAAATGACATAAATATGAATGAGCCCTAATGGTGGTACTTGGTTTTCCGGAAACCATTAACAAAACGATTCCTAAATGATTTGTAAAGAAAATGAGAGGAGAAGAGAGCAAGGAGAAGGCTATTAGGCTTCTAACACACTCCTGAATTATTATGTAGTCAACTACCTAGGAAATACTCAGCTAAATGATCTTGAAAAAAAGGAGGCGCGAGGTGGGTGGTTGAGACTTTCAGGGTTGCAGACTTCTTGACCCCTTTGAATACTCTCCTCGAAAATGAAATGGGTTTCTGACTAGGTGGCTGTCCCCTAGCTTCCAGCCTCCCTCCCATCAGTCCCCCTCCAGGCCTCATGGGCTGTCTCAGGGGGCTTTCCCTGCTGGGCCTGCCTGGGACTAGAGACTCCCATTTTAACTTTCTCTCAAACCTGCCCGATGATTAAGTTCTCTCAGCCATTGTGGAATAGGCAGAGACCTAGACTGACAGGCCCCCAGTCAGAGTGACGCCCCTGGAGGGCGGATGTTCCCAGAACGCAGCCGTGTCCCACGGAGGGAGGGTGAACAGCTCCCTGCCCACTGTAAGAGTCCGCTGAGCACACTTTGGAGTGATGTTCCTGGTATCGCACAGTCGGGGTGTCCGGCCTGGCCCTTGGTTTCTGACCTGGTTCGTCTGGTTGCAGGCCTATGTTTGGGATAATAACAAGGATTTGGTGGAATGGCTGGAGAAGCAGCTGACAGAGGAAGATGGCGTCCGCTCAGTAATAGAGGAAAACATCAAGTACATCAGCCGAGACTATGTGCTCAAGCAGATCCGCAGGTGAGACCTGCACTGGGGCCCCCCTGGGAGAAGTGGGGCTCTCTTCTTTGGGATGAAAGATTGAAGAACAAATCTTGAGATGACGATGCCTTACAACCTTTGTGGTCTCTCTCTGTTTGAGATGCTCTGCTTGACCCACAGATAAAGACAGAGCCCTGAAGCACAATTCTTTCTGAGCCCCGGTCCCCCTGGAAACGTCAGCTAGATGAAGGCTTACCTCACTGCCCACTATTAGCCCCAATGCAGACACCCCCAGCTGGATGGACGGAGCTGTGAGGAGGTTTCCTGGGGCACTGCCTGCCTCCTCTCCCCAAGCCGAGAGCTAGCTGTCTTCTTCTGGAGTCTCAGCCTCCCCCATAGGATTGGGGGGGCGGGGTGAGACTGCTGGGCACGTGTTTTTAAAACTTCCTTTAGAAACATTTCACTTACAGAAAAGTTGCAAAGCTAAAAGCAGCACAAGGAACAGAGTACCCAGGTGTACTCGTTACTCCCATTTCACCCCATTTGCTTTATCGCTTGTGAGGGTGCTTGTTCTTTCATCTGACCCACCATTTGCACCACTGCTCATTTGGAGTTGGTCAGGCATTTCCTCATCATGAGGTTCAGGTTGTAGATTCTCAGCCAGAACGTCACAGACGTGATGACGCAGCCCTCACAGGGTACCACATCTGGGGACACACGATGTCACCTGCCCCTCCTGGTTCCAACACCTGGTTGAGATGTTACTCAGTCCTCCACTGTACACATACTGATTCCCCCTTGTACCTAATAAGCAGTCTGTGGGAGACACATGACGGCCATGCAAACGTCCCTTCCTCATCAGAATTCCCGCCCAGGGACGAGTCTTGCGTCCCTGGTCTTTCCAGTGAGGCTGCGGAAGGGTAACTCGCCTGCCTGGCCCATCCTCCACAGCAGGCAAAAGGCCCCTGTCTTCCTCCATTCATTCAGGTGTCCATCAATGGTGCAGGCTATGCATTTCCATCTTTTCAGTCCTTTTTAATTGATTGTACTTACTCTGACGCCCAAACGTCCCCGATTTAGCCAGTGGGAGCACCTTCATGCTGACTCCACGATGCCTGTGACATGCCTCCCTTGGTTTTGGTTTTCTTGAAGTACTTCCTCACTTTTTGACATAACAAAATGTTGGAGATTTATTTTGTAGCTACCTTGCTACGGGGGACATTTTTCACGTAGGAAAACAAATCCGGTGAGATGGGACTGAGCGTCTGCAGTGGACTCTGTTAGCATGTTTACGGGGCGCTTCTTAAGCCACCCTGGCCTTTTCCTGCTGCCTGTCTCTTCCTCACCACCCCGCATCTTCCTCTCCAGCTTGGTGCAGGCCAATCCAGAGGTTGCCATGGATTCCATCGTCTACATGACCCAGCACATCTCACCCACGCAGCGAGCGGAGGTCGTTCGGATCCTCTCCACAATGGACTCCCCGTCAACTTAGGAAGAGCTTGCTGCCCCGCCCTGCCCTGCTTCCCCAGCACAGGGCTAGCGAGCTCCTTTTTACAACTGAAACCAGTTAATGAGCAGGCACAGGAGACCCAGCACTGGAATCAAAGTGACATTTTCTTTCCCCCGAATGTTTTCAGGTCATGCTTGACATACTGGGACACAGGGTGGCAAAGCCCTGCTCCAGCCACAGGCCACACCCATCCCATTCAGTATTTATTACCCCAGCTGTGACAACAGTCCTCTCTCCCTGCACAGAGAAGGCAATGAAGGGTACGGCATGTACCATGAGGCCTTACTACATAAAAGTAGGGCTGCCCCTCCCGGCCTGCCAGCCTCCGGCGCCAGCCTGGGGCAGGGAACGGCCCTCCCTCAGCCCCGGCCCCACGAGCTGCAGCTGCAGGCGGCAGAGGAGGGCTGTGACTGAGGCCTCAGGCCTGCCTCCTGCACCCCCACATTCAGCCCAGTCTGCACAAGGCGCTGGAGACGATCCAGTCCCAGCTCATCACGCGAAGGTACTAGTTACGAAGAAAAATTAGAGCATGAAGTCTGCAAGCTCCACAGGAACGCTGGGATGAGGGCAAAGCCATGATCTGAGAAGCAAAGGAAACAGACCAGGTCACTGTTCTGCATTTAGGGGCCTCGACCTTGACTTCAGTTCTCTTAGAACAAAGGGAAAGATGGTGACCTGCCGCTAACTACCCCACACGTCTCCACTCCACTAGCTATTGCACCTGGTAGGAGCTGCCAGGCCAGTGTGGGGGAGCCTCCGCCGTCTCCCAGTGGTCCCCCAGGCTGAGCTGTAGCCTGAGTTGGCAGAGAAGAAGCCAGGGGGAGCTGCCCCCGTCACTGATGGAAAGTAGTTACATGCCACAGGGAGAGTGGGCCGGACGGTCTCTCTTTTTAGGATTTGGGAGGCCGTTACTCTCCAGGCTGGAGCTTTGATGGTTACAAGAGGTCAGTGGTGCCTGTGGAGTCACTCGCCTCTGTCTCCAGGGCCCTCTCCTCGCAGCTGCCGAAAAGGAACCCTGGTGACACCCATGCTCTCGGCACCAGGAACTGACCTTCCTGGCGGGCAGTGGCTTCCAGGAACACAGAATCCACATGACCCTAAGACTATCTCCAACCCCCTCATGGTGCTGCTGTCTTCCAGGCTCACGGGTCCCTCCCCGGCCAGCAGCCAGCGGCATGGCCTCCTCACCGCCGGTGGAGAGAGTGTTAATTCTCAACAACAGAGTTTACTGGCTGCCCCGCTGGTGTCCCTAAAGCGCGAGTGGCAGGTGATCGGGCTGGCTCAGCATCCGACTGCTCAGTGCAGCTCACTGCATTTGTCACTGATGACCAAGGAGGAAGTCACAGACCTTTCAGAAGCAGGGGTATAAATACTTTCGTACGATCTACAGTTATGAGCCTTAACCTTGTAGTTCACACAAAAGCTCCACCTCCCCTTTTGGTGGAACTGTGCAGAGGGGCACTGGGTGGCTGGGTACATATCCTGCCCCCAGGAGCTCAGAGCTCAGCCAGGCTGCCCTGGGGCAAGGTACAAGCATTGGGCACCATCAAAGCAGGGAGGGCAAAGGGGGGAACAGCTTTCACTCCAGGAAGACGCATCCAGTGTTGCTAGTATCTGCTTACCCAGTAAATAAGAATTGAATTCATCTTTGACCGAATTATTCCTCTATACTTTCCTGCAATAAATAAAATTCCACACCCCCCAGCTGGTATTAAGTCCCGCCCTCTCCAATGGGCCTGCCCTGGCCTGCTTGCCCTGGCATTTCTTCAGAGGCAGGGTGGGTTACGCTCGTTGACCTCTCCCCCTCCACCAAATTATGACACAGTGAATCCATCTCCTCTTAGAGCCCTGTAATGCCTATCCCCGCATCCCCAGAGCTCCTCACTGTAGGTCTTACCCCGGCCAGGGATTCTCACACGGAGAAGACAGAAAGGCACAGCATGTGAGCGATCCGATATTCCCACAGCCCATTACACATGCAAGGTTACTGAGGCAGGCGGAGGACACATGATGTATTGACCGAGACCTGCTTGAGCTGCGATTGCCTGTTCATCTCGCTCACAAAGCAGCCTTCACTTGTCTCATTGAGAATTCAATGGACACACATCCTGATGAGCAAGGAGCTCCAGTCAAATATCTTCTTTTCACATTTTGTTGAAATAAACCTCCACATTTGTAGAAGAGTCACTGTTTGTCATCTCAGCCCATGCCCAGCCACTCCTTGTGCCACTCTGACAAGGGAAGCTTTCAGCACCGGCGGGATGAGCCCTGCCCCTGCTGAAAGCGGAACCATTGTAATGACGCAGTGGCCCATATTGCTTCTGCAAAGTGACAGCTATCAGAGACGTGACAACTGAATACACATACCCCTGATGGCCTGGGCAGTTTCAGGGGTGTTCTTACAGTGAACACACAGATTCAAACCTCTTGATGTACATGATTTTGTGGGATTTTCTGGGTCAGATGAATAGCGAACCATTTTCAGAGATCACCTCAGGTACCTCTTAATAATTTAGCTACTAAGTGGATTTTAAATGCCAGCTTTGGGCACCAAAGGGCTTAGGGGCAGGAAACGCATGAGTGTGTGCCTTCAACCCTCTGCCTCAGTTTCTCTCTACAAATCCATGTGGTTGTAGCAAGAAAGGGCGAAGATTGCTACTCTGTGTCCCCAGCTACTGCACTCCATGGGCAGGGAGCCCCGGTCAGCACAAGGCCTTTGGCCTTCTCCCCTCCGCCCTAAGCAGGCAGATGAGAGCCAGACCCCAAGACTCAGCCTTGGAGCCAGCGCTTGGTGGTTCTGGGAAGGTTGGCAAGATGAATGAGAAAAGATGCTGCCTTCCTCTGGGAACTTGCCTGATAAATACAGTGCATTCTCCTGTTGGTGAGTGGTATTTCCTTCATCAGTCCTTTTAGTAAAAGAAAACTATAAACTTCCATTGATATTATTTTGAGGTAATAAGGAAACAAAAATGAACACCAAGGGTTCTGAGATTTAGTCCTGGGCCCACCTGTATTGTCCCAACTGAAAAGAACACAGTGACAAATGCACGTGCCTAATGACCGTCACAGAGAGGACCCTTCCCACACTCCTTCCTGGAGAGGCGCTGAGCTGGGAGGTAAGCCTTCGCTGAAATGCTGCCTCCTCTGCTGGGCACAAGAAGGATAAAAGCCGGCCTGCCCTGCCCCACAGAGCCATGTGTGAGCGGTACAGACGGGCTGGCGTCAGTGGCAGAAAGGCTCCTAGCTGGGGGAGTGGGGCAGGGTGTCCCCAAGTTAGGGCACCAGCATTTGCAAAGTTATTAAAGAGACACGGAATTTGTGAAGATTTTTTTACTGCTGGGCCAAGGAACAAGATATGTCCTGGAGAGAGTGGGATGCCTTTGATGGTTTTGGGGGACATGGGAAGACTGGGTATAAAGATTTAGAAAGCAGCCTAATTGAGTAAAAAGAGCACAGCCTTGGGTAGCAAGAAAGCTAGCTCCAAGCTCAGCTCCGTGTGTGTGTCCTCGAGCTGGAGGGGTCACTCCAAGAGGCATAAAAATAATAATGGGAGACTGTCAGCTATTTTCAACATTCCAGAAATCCTGCCCGTGCCTGAGTCAGGCAGCAGAGGCTCACCAGGCCACTGTCTTCCAACCCAGGAAGGAGCACTGGCTGCCTCATGCTGGCCAGAAGCTCCGATGGGCAGTTCATGGGAACAGGACAGCTTCATAAAGGCAGTAGTTTGGCAAGCCAAGTCTTCCAAAACATGGCATTCCCTGCAGTTGGTGGAGGGGCAGGATGATAATGGAGCCTTAGCTCTGAGAGGACGAGGGTCTACCCAGTGGGCTCAGCCCCTTAGGAACTCTAAGGAGATGAGACAGACTCTAGCTCAGGGTGGGGAGGGAGTTGAATGATGAGCTTAATCCCAAACATCGTGATCCTATGACTGGCCTTGTGGAGTTAGCAGGAAGGACTGGGGGTGAAGAGAGACCAGGCGTGTCTTGAATTAGGAAAAAGCTAACAGCATTCTTGCCCATACTCACAGATACCTTCATAGCCACTTAAAAGAGCATGGACTCTGGAATGAGCCTGAGCTAGGTTTAAATATCTGGTCCCCCACTCCTGACTCCTCAGACTGAACTGTGGATAAAAACCAGAACCTCAAAAGGGCTTTTTGAACAATTACGTAAATTAGTTAATATTAAGCAAGTGGTGGGCGTTAGTAACAAATTTCCAGTGTCAGGTTTCTCCATGCCCCGCCCCTTACTTATGCTCACAAGCTAGAGCGCCTGTCATCACTCAGGAGACTCTTCCTCACAGGGCACCTTCAGAGCATCCCCCTTAGGAGAGCAGGATCTGAGCACTGCGTTACATGACACTAAGCAAAAGTGTCACCGAGGACTGCTGCGGTCTGAATGTCTGTATCCCCCCCAAACTGATATGTTGAAATCCTAACTTCAACAGTGATGGTGTTAGAAGTTGGGGACTTGGAGAGATACCTGCCTGTCATGCAGATGGAGCCTCATGAATAGGATCAGTGCCTTATAAAAGGGGATCCCTTCCCTTTCCATCACGTGAGGATACAAGTCTGCAACCCAGAAGAAAGCCCTCACCTGGCCACGCTGGCACCCTAATCTCAGATTTCCAGCCTCCAGAACTGTGATAAATAAATTTCTGTTGTTTATAAGCTAACCAGTCTGTGGTGTTTTGTTATGGCAGCCTGAATGGACCAAGACCGAAAAAAGGGGGGGAGGAGGGCCAGGACTGGGGTGCTGCTATAACAAACCTAAAACTGTGAAAGCTGCTGGGTACAGAAGGAATGTACCTCAACGCAATAAAGGCCACATATGACAAGCCCACAGTTAACATCATGCTCAGTAGTGTCAAGCTGATCAGGAACAAGACAAGGATGCCCACTCTTTTATTCAACACAGTACTAGAAGTCCTAGCTAGAGCAATCAGACAAAAAAAAGGAAATAAAAGGCATCCAAATTGGAAAGGAAGAAGTAAAACTATTTGCAGATGGCATGATATATATAAAAAACCCTAAAGACTCCATCAAAAAGCCGTTAGAACTAATATACAAATTCTGTAAAGTTGCAGGATACAAAATTAATATACAAATGCAGTTACATTTCTATACACTACTAATGAACTATCAGAAAAAGAAATTAAGAAAACTCCCATTTATAATTAGGTCAAAAAGAATAACTAGGAATAAATTTCATCAAGCAGGTGAAATACCTGTACACAGAAAACTATAAGATGAAAGAAACTGAAGACAGCACAAATAAATGGAAAAAGACATGCTTATGGATTAGAATAATTAATATTGTTAAAATGACCTTGCTAGGGCCAGCCAAGTGGCTCACTCAGTTGGTTAAGAGCTCGCTCACAAGTGTGAGCTGAGCTCTGAGCAACAGCAGTTTGATGTCCAGCCCAAGCTGAGCTGCTGCTGAGCTGCCAACAGGTGGCAGGATGGCTCAGCTTAAAAAAAAAAAGACCTTGCTATCCAAAGCACCCTATAGATCCAATGCAATCAGTATCAAAATTCCAATGGTTTCTTTCACAGAAAGAGAAACTTATTCTAAAATTAGTATGGAGCCTCGAAAGACCCTCAATAGCCAAAGCAATCTTGAAAAAGAAAAACAAAGCTGGAGGCATCACATTTCCTGGTTTCAAACTATATCACAAAGCTATATTAATCAAAACAGTATGGTATTGGCATAAAAACAGACACACAGACCAATGGAACAGAATAGAGAGCCCAGAAATAACCCCATGTATATATGGACATTTAATTTACAACAAAGAAGCCAAGAACATACCATGGGGAAAGAAGAGTCTCCTCAATAAATGGTGGTAGAAAACTGGACAGCCATATGCAATAAAATGGAACTGGAGCCTTATCTTACACTATACACAAAAATCAACTCAAGACACATTAAAAACTTGAACTTGAAAGTAAGACCTGAAACCATAAAACTCCTAGTAGAAAACATAGGGCTAAGCTCCTTGACATCAGTCTTGGAAGTGATTTTTTGGGATTTGACACCAAATGCAAAGGCAACAAAAGCAGAAATAAACAAGTGGGACTATATCCAACTAAAAAACTGCACAGCAAAGGAACAACAACAAAATGAATGAAGACAACCTATGGAATGGGAGAAAGTATTTGTAAATATCTTTGATAAAGGGTTAGTACCCAATATATAAAGAACTCACAATAGGAAGAAAAAAAAAACTGACAAAAAAGATGGCAGAGGATCTGAGTAGACTTTTTCCCAAAGATGACAAACAAATGGCCAACAGTCACATGAACTGCTCAACATCACCAATCATCAGGGAGACGCAAATCAAAACCACAATGAGATGTCACCTCATGCCTGGCAAGAATGTGGAGGGAAAAGGGAACCCTTGTGCCCTCATGGTGGAGATGTAAATTGGTGCAGCCACCATGAAAAACAATATGGAGGTGCCTCAAAAACTTAAAAACAGAACTAACTACCTTATGACCCAACAATCCCACTTCTGGGCAGTTATCCAAAGGAATTGAAAACAGGGTATCAAAGAGACATCTGCACTCCCACGTTCCTTGCAGCATTATTCACAATAGCCAAGAGATGAAAACAACCTAAGTTCCATCAGCAGAAGAATGGATGAAGAAGATGTGCTTTGTATACACAACGGAATATTATTCAACCATGAGAAAGAAGGAAGTCCTGCTGTATCTGGCAACCGAGATGGACTTGAGGGCATTAGGTGAAGTGAAATAGGCCAAACAGAGAAAGACAAATAATTTATGGTATCACTTATATGTGGAATCTTAAAAAAAAAAAAAAAAAGTCAAATTCACTGAAACAGAGAGTAGAAAAATGGTTGCCAGAGTTTGGAGGAGTGGAAAAAGTAGGGAGAAGTTAGTAAAAGGGTAAAAACTTTGAGCTCTAAGATGAATAAGATCATGGTGACTACAGTGGATAGCACTGGATTGTCTAATTGAAATTTGCCAGTAGAATAGAATTTAAATGTTCTCTCTCTCTCTCTCTCACACACACACATACACACACACAGATAAATATGTGAGGTGATGGGTGTGTTAGTGAACCAGATGTGAGGAATCCTTTCTCAATATAGATACACAGCTATCAAATCACATGAGGCATGCTTTAAATATCTTACAATTTTGCGTGTCAATTATACCTCAATCAAGCTGACTTGATACCAGGAGTGAGGTGCTGCTATAACAAACCTAAAAATGTAGAAGCAGCCTTGGAACTGGGTAATGGGTCGAGGCTGGAAGAATTTGGATTCCATGCGAGAAAAAGCTTACATTGCCAGCAACAGACCTTTAAGCGACTTGGATGAGGGCTTAGAAGAGGAGAGCTGTAGAGAAAGCTTCCATCTTCTTCAAGAATACCTAAGTGGTGGGAACACCACATTGGTAGAAATATGGATGGTAAAGGCCATTCCGATGACACCTCGGATGGAAATGAGGAACGTGCTATTGGAAACCGGAAGAAAGACGATTTTTGTGACAGTGACAACTTGGCTGAATTGTGCTCATTCTCCTGGTGTTTTGTGGAAGGTGGAACTTGTGAGCTATGAAATTAGATATTTGGCTGAAGCTATTTCTAAGCTAAGAACTGAAAGTGAAGCTTGGCTTCTCTTGAATGTTTATAGTAAAATGTGAGAAGAGAGAAATCACTTAAAGACAGAATTGTTAAAAGGGAAGCAGAAATTTAAAATTTGGAAAATTCTGTCTAACGATATTGCAAATGAGAAAGCATGCTCAGAAGGGAACACTGAGGACATGGCCCCACGACCCTCGATAAGGAAACTAGGTGGGTGTGAACCATGGGCTCACCCAGCTGCCCCAGCAGGAAGACAACTGATTGGAGCTGAAGGGGAGAAGACAGGAAGGAATGAAGAACGGTTGCCAGACTTCCTAGATTTTACAGGATGGGACCACAGAGTTACAGCTTCTAACATGCTCTATTCAAGACAAGGGAAGGACCCCAAAGACAATTCAAAGATCCTCAGGGCTGTCTCCTCAGTTTCAAAGGGGCTGGGTGGGGGATATCGCCTGGGTTTCAATAGGCCAGACCCCACCCCACGAAAGCTGTGGGGCCGAGAATACAATAGGGGTTACCAGGAACTGGTGTGTGTGTGGGTGGGGGGGAGTTGTTGCTTACTGAGTACCGAGTTTCAGTTTTTCAAGATGAATAAATTCTGGAAACCTGTTGCACAACAATGGGAATACAGTATACTTAACACTACGGAACTGTACACTTAAAAATGGTTACGATAGTAAATTGTGTTTTTAAAAAATGTAACTATATAGTAAATACAACAACAGTGGAATTAAAATGGCATACTAGTTCACACAGAAGAAGGCAGTAAAGGAGGGACAAATGGACAAAAACCTTATCAATAATGACATTAAATTAGAAAGGAGTAAACACTTCAATCAAAGGCAGAGATTAGTTCAGGTCCCACATATGAGGGCCAGTGACAAAAGGCAGAGATTGGGGGCGGCCGGTTAGCTCAGGTGGTTAGAGCGCAGGCTCATGATACCAAGGTTGCTGGTTCAATCCCCCCATGGGCCACTGAGCTGCACCCTCACAACAAGATTGAAACAACTACTTGACTTGGAGCTGATGGGTCCTGGATAAACACACTGTTCCCCAATAAAACATAAAAAAAAGGGGGGGGGCAGAGATTGTCAGACTGTAAAAAACCAAATTCAGTTCTATGGTGTCTACAAGAAACACACTTTAGAGTCAAAGACTCAAATAGGGTAAAAGTATAGGAAACCATATAAACAGTAACCATGAGAGAGTTGGATGGATGGTTATATTAATATTGGATTAACATTAAGATAACTATTACTTAGAGACAAAGAGGGACATTTATAATGATTAAAGCATCAATTTGTCAGGAAGCCTTAACAATTATAAATGTATGCATACCTAAAAACGGAGCCCAAAAATATATAAAACAAAAATTGGCAGAAGTAAATGAAAGAAGAAATAGATTCTTCAACAATAACAGGTCTGGATCAAAAACTTAAACTTTCGGGCTGGCCGAGTAGCACAGGGGTTAAGATCCGGCTTGGGAAGCCAGCGGCCCCGGTTCAGGTCCCATATATGAGGGTCAGTGACACTGCCCTCTAAAAATAAATAAATAAATAACTAAATAAAAATCCAGAAACAAAAACTTAAACTTCCATCCTAAGAAACTGTAAAAGAGAACAAGCTGAACCAAAAGCAAGCAGAATTACATTCAAAATAAAGATTAGTGGTAGGTCGGCCGAGTGGCGCATTGGTTAAGAGCTGGTTTGGGATGCCAGCAGCCCCGGTTCGGATCCCACATAAGAGGGCCAGTGACACTGCCCTCTACAGCTAACAACAGCTCCACCTGGAGCTGGGCTGTGCGAGGCCCGGCGATGGCGTAGGCTGCAGCCCCTGCTGCAGTGGGCTGCCACAGGCTACAGTGAGTGGCCGGCAGCCAGCGTGAGCAGCTGGCAGCCAGCGTGAGCTGCCAATAGCCGCGGTGAGCGACATCCAGAGGCCGGCGACCGATCTGCCTTATCCGGGAAGAGCGCAATGATGATACCAACATGGGCCAGTGAAGCACCGTCCTCCACAACTAGACTGAAGAACAAAAGGACAGCAACTTATCTGTTCCCCTTCCCTGATTCCCCAATGCTGTTCCCCTCCCCCAATTCCCCAATAAAATCTTTAAAAAAAAACAAACAGATTAGTGGTAACTAATGAAATAGAAAAGAAAAATTAATAAAAGCACAGTTCTTTGAAAGATAACAAACTTGACAGAAAGAGAGAAGACAAAATTTCCAAAATCAGGAATGAAAGAGGAGAAATTGCTCTAGTGACCCTACTGAAATTAGGGTCAACCAAAAAGGATTATAAAAAACTATTATAAACAATTTTTTGCCAACAATTTAGATAAAATGAAGGGAAAAAATCCTAGAAAGATACAAATTTACCAAAACTGACCTAAGAAACAGAAAATCTGAATAGACCTATATAACAAGAACTTCCAATAGTAATTAAAAATCTTCCCATAAAGAAAAGCTCAGGGCCGGCCAAGTGGCTCAGTTGGTTAAGAGCTCACTTCAGAGTGCGAGCTCTGAGCAACAGGGTTGCTGGTTGGATTCCTGGCCCAAGCTGAGCAGCCGCTGAGCTTCCAACAGGCGGCAGGATGGCTCAGCTAAATAAAAAAAAATAATAATAAAAAAGAAGAAAAGCTCAGTCGCGAAAGGCATGTTCACTGGTGAGTTTTCTTGTTAAATATTTAGAGAAGAAATACCAATCTTGCACAAACTCTTTTAGGAAACAAGACAGAAAGCATTTTCCAGTTCATTCTATGAGCCAGTATTATCCTGATAGCAAAGCCAAACAAAGATATCACAAGAAAACTAAAGACCAATATCCCTCATGGAGAGATGCAAAAATCCTTAGTGAATATTAGCAAGCCAAATCCAGCAACATATTTTTAAAAATTATACACCATAGCCAGGTGGGATTTGTTCCAGGCATGCAAAGTTAGTTTAACATCCAAATCAATTAATGTAATACACTATATTGATAGAATAAGGAACAAAAACCACAGAATCATCTCAGTAGATGCAGAAAAAGCATTTGGTGGGCAGCTGGTTAGCTCAGGTGGTTAGAGCACAAGCTCTTACCAAGTTTGCCAGTTCAATTCCCACATGGGCCAGTGAGCTGCACCCTCTACAATTCGATTGAAAACAATTTGACTTGGAGCTGATGGGTCCTGGAAAAAAACACACTGTTCCCCAATAAAGTTAAAAAAAAAAAAGCCTTTGGTAAAAATCCAAAATCCAAATATATTGCTTTTCAATAAAAGGTACAGGGACAATTAGATATGCATATGCAAAATTACATTTTTAGACCCTTGCACCATATGCAAGAATTAACTCAAAATTAAGTTACATTTATTAACTTAAATGTAAGCATTCAAGTTATAAAACTTCTGGAAGAAAACCATACGAGAAAATCTTTGTAACCTTGGGCTGTGCAAAACTTTCTCAGATCTGACACCAAAAACAATCCATAAAAGAAAAAAAAAAATTGATACAAAAAAACCTTAGAACTCACTTAATAATGAGCAACAGATTTGAAAAGATATTTCACCAAAGAAGTAAATCTATGAATGGCTAATAAGCACATGAAAAGCTGCCCCACTTCATAAGTCACTGGAGGAATAGAAATTATAGAAATTAAATCCACAAGAGACCGCGACTTACTGGAATGGCTATAAGACAGGCAACAGGTGAAGAGCGACTGGAACCCTCACAGATTGCTGGTGGGCACGTGCAGTGAGGCGGCCACTTTGGAGAACAATTGGACAATTTCCTTTTTTTTTTTTTTTTTTAGCTGAGCCATCCTGCCACCTGTTGGCAGCTTAATGGCAGCTCAGCTCGGGCTGGGCATCAAACTGCTGTTGCTCAGAGCTCAGCTCGCACTCTTGAGTGAGCTCTTAACCAACTGAGCCACTCGGCCGGCCCGACAATTTCTTAAAAAGTTAAACATACACTTATCATATGAGCCAGCAATGCCACTCCTAGGTCGCTATCCAAGAGAAATGAAAATATGTTCCACAAAGACTTGTGATTGTTCCTGTCAGTTTTATACATCATCTGCAGGCTATCCAGAGCTCATTAGTAGGCGAACAGGATGTGGCATATCCACGCTCCGGAAACTAGTCAGCAAGAGAAAGGAAGACCACCCAACATTCTGTGACATTGCTGGGCCTCATGCTAAGTGAAAGAAGCCAGACAGAAACACTACATATTGTATGATTCTTTTTATCAGAAATATTCAGAAAATACAAAGCTAGAGCTACAGAAAGCAGCTCAGTGACTGCCTGGGGCAGGGATGGAATCGAGGCAAACTAGCACTGAGTTATTTGTTGGGGTGATAAAAATGTCCTAAAAGTGAAATGTGTTGATGGTAGCACGATTCTACAAATTTACTAAAATCCACTGAATTGTACATATACACTGGGTGACTGTTATATGTAAATTACACCTCCATACCAAGGCTGTATGAAGCTATAATCAGCAAGTGCCTTAGCACCTCCCCCACAGCCGGCCTGTGCCTTGGCACCTGTTCCCACAAACTCCTCCCATTGCTATCCTGGCGGACACCCCCCCAGACGCCCCGGGGAGTGTCTGTTTTCTGCTCCTGGCATTGCTTGTGCAGTGAGCGTCTTCCTGCATGCCCACTCACAGGCCCCAGACCCCAAGACCAGCACTTGTGCCCACTAGCTGTCCTCTCTAAGTTCCTCAAGAAAAGCTTGGGAAAAAGAAGCAAGGTCCCCTGCATCTGAAGTGCCTTCTGCAGGCCCTGGTGGTCTCTCACATAGGAATGGTGAAGCTTAAACTTCTTTTCAGTAAAGGGCAGAAATTGAGCCTGGCACCTTTTTGAGTTAATCGAATCACAAAATGCTCCTTTTAGGATCAAAGTCATGATCACCGCTGCTTCTGTAACCCAGTTTATTTATTACCTTTCCTCAAAATTTACTCTGGTCTGCCCCACTCTGATCTCGCCCAACCAAAGCCCTGCCCTGTGTCTCAGAAAGCCTGACACTGGGGGCAAGGGGCTGGTCACCTGCATCAACCCTGGCTGTGGCAGTACCTGGCGCTCACATGCTAATTTCACAGTAACTTAGACAGAAAACTCCTGCACTCTGTGGCCTCAAGTCCCAGCTGAGCCCTATCCGTTGCTCTTCTGGACAAGCCACAGCCCAGGTCCGGGCCCTGACTGGATTGATTTACACAGCAGCCCCTCCTTCTGGCCCAGACGCTGGCCGAGTGGTGGGGAGACCCTGAAGAGGGGAGTCTGAGCTCAGCTGTCAAGAAGATCACCTGGAGTCACCAGCAGCGGTGAGGGAACCTCACACCTCACCATCATCCCCACTGCAGACAGCCAACAGCAGCAGGGCCTACCTGGGGCGATGCAGTGCTCCAACACCATCAGGCGTGTGCGGGGGCAGATTCCTGGTCACTGACCCTGCCTGGAGGCAAGGTGCCTTCCTTTCCACACGGGCACTGGGACACAGCCCAGCAGCTGAATGGCTTCGCACTGTTTGCTGCGGAGACCCTCCACTACTTTATACATCACAGGCACACCTTGTTTTATTGCACCTCGCTTTACTCACTCCACAGGTGTTGTTTTTTTGTTTTAACTGAAGGCAAAAACATTACAATTGCCTTCATTGTGATACTTGCTTCAGTATCTCTGAGGTATGCCTGTACTCAAAAGTCAAACACCCAAACCCCTTCTAGGTACACACACAGACGTGCAGTTATGGGGGGCGGAGCTACTTGACTCCAGCAATGCATCTACAACCCTACCCCAAAATACCAGCATATTAAACTGCCAAGGACAGTTAAGCTTTCAAAGGGAGAAGATCAAAGTGCTGTCATCTTTTAATTTAATCCTTTTGTTGCATCAGTGGTCTTAAGAGGGATGAGAGCGATCAAAATAAAAATGGAAACAAACTATATCTTTGTGGCTGTTGTGTTTTAGCCTTTTTTTTTTTTATCCCTCAATTTGGGCCACAAAATAGGTCAGCTCCATTACTGATCAGCCTTCCCACAAATATTTAAAACAAATTGAATTGCACACCCAATACCCATCACAATTACACCAGGCACAATAACTAAATTAGCAATTCAACAAAATAATTGGAAATGCGATGCTCTCTATTCCACCAGTCTCCCTCGAGGGTTTAGCCGATCTATGGGGGAAAACTCAGCTTTCCTAATTCTGCAG
The DNA here is from genome assembly GCA_033961575.1 of Aselliscus stoliczkanus. Taxonomy (NCBI): domain Eukaryota; kingdom Metazoa; phylum Chordata; class Mammalia; order Chiroptera; family Hipposideridae; genus Aselliscus; species Aselliscus stoliczkanus. Next base: position 22,038,770 of record CM066739.1, read on the forward strand.
CTAATTAGAGACACACTTGTAAATGAAGTTGTTTGTCTTAAAGTTGAAATTCTCTTCTGGGGGTGGGGGAGAGGGAAGGAGAAGCGAGAAGGTTCTTTCCACTCTGGAGCAAGTGTTCGAGCAGGTATAAAGAGCCCACGCCTGGGTTCTAATTAGCAGCCATATCTGCAATTAATAAAGCATCACCATTTTACTATCACTTATCTGGTAATGAGCGACTTCAGAAGAGCCAGCCTCGCTGACGTTCTCGTCGAGAGGCGGGCCTTTTAACTGCGGGTGAGAGGGGTGGTGTTTGCGGGAGCGGCTGGCGGCCACAGGACAGGAGGGGCACCGCGGGAGCGCAGGCGGTGTCAGCGTGGCCAGCTCCCGCGTGGGCCTCCCTGTTTGGGCCTGGAGAAGCAAAGGGGAGGCACCCACGCCAGACGCCCCCCGCCCTCCACCGCGCTCCAGGGTCCGCGCCCTGACAGCCTGGCAGTCTGCCTGGCCCACTTGCTCAGGTCACTCTTAGAGAAGCAATCTTGAGGTTTCCGTTAGGCTGTCCTTGGCCTCTTTTTGTCACTTCAGGAAGGAATATCTCGGCTTAATTATATAACTGAGAACTAGGGCTCACGTTCGTCCCCTCCTTACCTTCCTCCGCCAAGATCAGGGTGTGACCTTAAAACGCAAACTCCACAGGGCTCCCTCCCAAGTCTTAGGGCGCAGGGTCGTGGAGGGCCCACCCCCACCCGTGTCGCACACACCTGGGCCCTGCACTCCCTGCGGGGAACAAAGGACTGGCCTTACTAGCAGGTCAGCTCAGCGGAAGCAACGGTGGCCCCCGGGCAGGGGGGAAGCCTCCTTCCCTGAGATCCTCCTGAACATCACAGCGCCCAGGTGGGGGTGAGGCGCCCGGGAGCCTGTGGAGCCGCTGATAAGTAAATTCAAAAGCACCTTCTCCTTCCTGCTTATCTCCTCTAACAATATGAACTCCGAGTTATCACATTTGAAGTGTGCCGTACTAGCCTTACATTTAGCTCTTAAAACCAAGTGCAGTGTGCTACAACTTTAAAGGACGCAGGAGTCAAACTGGAAATAATTTTATAACATCAGGGAGTCGGTGCCCAGACTAATCCCTCAGGAGGAGACGAAGGCCGTTGGCACCCCAGGCTCCCCCCTGCCACTCTGGGCACCAAGGCAGGGCACCACTTGCTTCCCACACCCTCCTGCTCTGCCCGACCCGTCACACTCCCAGCCACCGCTCCCTTGGGTCAAAGCAGGGCCTCCTCCCCCGCCTGCACACATACCTGGGGTGTGAAGACACTGCACCCCCAGCCCTGAGATAGCTGGAGCTCTCACTGCCCCATCTGTTGATCCTTTTCCTTTTCAATTTAGGTGTTATATATAACATGCCAACGGTTGGGAAATATTCATACAGACCTGAGCTATCCAATATAGCAGCCACTGGCAACATTGCAAGTGCTCAAAAACCACAAGATATGGGATGGCACAGAATGGCAGGATTACTGTCCCATCACCCCCGACAGTTCTACTGGACGGTTCTGGTATAGAAGCTGTGGACACTCGTAGCGTTCGAACAGGCTTCTCCTGGGCGCCCCAGGACTCCCCACAGGAGAGAGGAGGCAACTGGCCACGAGGCGAAGGAACAGCTCAAAGCCGCCCTTCACGGTGGAGAGGCGGAAATCACAGAGCAGCAGGCTAATTGCTTCGTGCAGACTTTAAGCACACCTGCATACTAATGCACCTGGCGGCCCTGGAGGCTGGGCTTGCAGGGGCCGGCATCACAGCCCCAGGAGGAAGTGCCCCAGAGCACCAGGGCTCCTGCCCTCCTGCCAGGCTGAGCTCTCATCCCGGAGAACAAGAGACTTGGGGGAGTGATGTCAAGCCTGAAAAGGGCTCAGAGCCTCAGCCTCCAGGAAGACCAGCCAGGTTTAATACAGGCAACCCTAGTGGCTGTAACAGGTTTGATCAGACCAGAGCTGTAGAGACTGGGCCACCCGCCAATACAGCCCTTTGCTAAGCCCCCAGCAGTGCCAGGCACACAGTAGGAGGGCAATAAATACATGAATGAATGGATGTGGAAAACATCCTTGTACCTGTGCTACCCCAATTCTACCACTCTTGACTTAGAAGCAGCTGCTTTAGATCAGCAAGGCCCTCAGAAGCCAGTTTAGCTGACCCTCATGCTACTGAGGACCCTGCAGCCAGAGGTCAAAAGCCTTCCTCAAGGTCACACTCCAGCAGGTTTGATTTCCAGTCCAGGAGTCTTTCCACTACTCCACCTTTCACTTATGTGTCCTTTATTCGAAATGTCACATAAGCCCATTCCAGGACTAACTATGTGTCCCCAAGTCTCCATTAGAACCAGGTAAGATGCCCTGAAATAAATACAGCACCTACCTACTTTGGGGAAAGGAGGACCAGAGAGGAGGAAGCAGCCAGCCCCACGTGACAGGGAGCCTGCGGGCCCAGGGCAGACTGAGCTCATTTCCCACCCAGCCATAAAGAGGAAGATGGGGTGGGAAGAATCCTTATGTGTCACCATCACAGTGCCTATTGGGGACCTGAGATTCTTTTTCTACCCTATCAGTGATGTGGGATTGTTTTTTTTCCTTTTTTCTTTTTTTAACGTTCTTTTAAATTTTCTTTCCTGAGAATTCAGCATCCTTGACCTCAACCAATGAACTGAGAATCCTCAACTAGGGGAAATAAACCAAGCCAACTCCTCAGGAATATAAATGCTGTCGAGGAAATGACCCTACTGGCAAGACCCCACACGATGGGCAAGAAAAGCACGGTAAAGGAAATCTATAGGTAAACGAGAAAAAGAAAAACAAAAGTTGGATAAGGCAGGCTCATTCTGCACTTAAACCATCTCTCTCCTGCACAGGCAAGGGGTGGTAATGAGGACTTCATCAATAGAACACACACAAACCAGCACGCTGATATGGGTCCCCTGGATGTCAGAGAGAATTAATGAACTTACCAAATTACTGGCAATTATTTTTGAGATGTTATGAAGAGAAACTTTTAAAAGATGGAAAGAAAATGAGGTAGATAAGCTTAAAAAAAAAAAAAAGACTAAAGCAAGCTCAGTCCAATTCCTAGTGCAACTGCCCCCCATACACAACCACATACATAAATCTTAAAAGTAAAAACACAAACTCAGATGCAGAAAACAAGGCTCACTGCTTGTATTTGCCTTCATTAAATGCAAGGACACAGGAAGGCACTCACAGGGTGTCACCAGAGGGCCAGCCAGCCGCCCTGGCATAAAACATACTTCTGAACCCAAAGCCTCAGGCTGGTTTATCCGGGACATCCTCCACCTGTGCTATCCGTAGTATTTTTTTCCCCACACTTCGTTTGTTTGTTTGTTTTTAGAGGGCAGTGTCACTGGCCCTCATATGTGGGACCCAAACCGGGGCCGCTGGTGTCCCAGGCCAGCTCTTAACCACCGCGCCACTCGGCCGGCCCTTGTTTTGTTTTTTTGCTGAGACATGTGGCTGCCTCGTTTGTGAGTCTGGCCCAGGGAGACATGGATCTTGGCATCAATGCATTCCATTTACAGAGTGACTGCTACGTCCTGGGGAATGGCTCCAAGGTTTATGATGAATGTCACATTTGGATTCATTCTGAGCCTCAGACTCAGCTCATTTTAGATGACATGGTAAGAGGTAAAGAGGCAGTCATCTTGGAGAGGTCTTCGCAATGCACATGGAGACTAGGAAAATCAGCCTCTAGAAGGAAACTCTTTTTCTTTCCAAACTGGAGATGCAGAGTCTGCTGCTGAAATGACTGGAGCTGCCCCTCTGTTCTGTTGGCTCTCAGCGTTTCCAAAGGATGCTCAATAAACTATCTTGGATGTGACCCCGGAGAGAGGGGCTACACACCAAAAACAGTACAGAGCAGCTGGGAGGAACGCAACCCCACACAAGGCGAGGAAAAGCCACCTGACAGGTTCCTAGGATGAAGGCACTGAGAGCAGGCAGCAGCAAGAGCGTGAAAACCAGAGGGGCGAGTGGAGAGCAAACTATTAGATGTGATCTAGCAGCAGAAAGCTATGGGGGCCGGGGAGGGAGATGACGGTGTCACTTTCTATTTATCTACCATCTTTCATGGGAGCATCTCAAAACACATTGCCGGCTCTCATCCTCCCAGGGGAGGATGCTGATTTGAAGGGTTCCCTGGGGAGCAAGAAATAAACTCCAGAATCAGATTCCAGGGCTAGTCTCCACTCTGCCTCTCAACACCCTTTGTTGCAGATGGCCCAGCCTCGGCAAGTCAGAAGTGAACAAGGGCCCTAAAACAAGCCTCCACCACATGTACCAAGAGCCTTCAAAATATTCAGACTCTTTCACTTGGTTCACTTTACTTTATTCCTAAAAGTATATGGCAAGGAAAACAGTAATTTCAAAAGGCAATAAACAAGCTTTATGCCCAAATATTTTCCTGTAACATTATTCATAATAGCAAATAATTTGAATGTTCAGTGACAGGGAACTTGGTTAAGTAATGAACATACATGCCCCAAATGGAATTACTAGTTAGCAATTAAAACACTGAAATGGTATCTGCAAAAACATGAAAATAATCTTTTACTATACTACTAATATGAAAATGCAGAATTATACCATGTACCACTGATTCTCAACTGGTGGAGGGGAAGACGGTAGGCATGACTACATGGGTATTTTATTTTTATTGTTTTTAAAAGGGTAAGTAAACAATGTCAAACAGCCTAGAAATAAAAACCACGTCTTCCACCCTCACTGCTCCCTGGCCCCTCTGCCAGGGAGAAATGGGGCTACTGGGTATGATGGCCCCTCACAGAAGAGGGCTGTGAGTACGAAAGGTTAATAACCAGAAGTGGGTATTTCGGGGTGGTGGGGTTACAGCCAAGTCTTATTTTCATCTGTTCCTTCTACTTCTCTGGTGTGAACCTGGGCCGGGTGGGCGTCGTGACGAGTTCACTGTCTCACTGTGCTGATGCGGCCGTCAAGCTCTGTGGTTTATGAGTGTCATGCGGTACGTAGTCAGCTGGGCAAAAAGAAAATAAGCAAACTCCACACAAAAGAGAGGGATGCTTCAGTCAACACTGAAAAAGGGCTCTGGATGGAAACTCTAGATAACAGTTCTAACTCATTTAAAATCAGCATTAGCTACTAACATGTAAAGTATTAGTTTTATTAAAATGCAAATCAATCAACTAATCTGTCTTTCGAGTAACAGTTGAATTGCAGTATCCGTGTCAATTAAAATAGTTTCCAATTTATTCTTGGCTGGAAGGAGGGCGGTCTTCTGAATTTTAAAATGCAAGCCACCCTTTACTGGAAATTCTGTCCGGTCTTTCTCATCTCTCCTGATTTTAATTCATTTTAATTAAACAGGTTAGACTACAAATATTTTGAAGTACCTGTTTAAATCCTTTTCTTCATCAGATAAAGAGTGACAGTGACAAAGGTCCTCTCTCTCAAGGCAGCGAGGGTTAGCGCGAAGCTCACCAGAGTGCGATGTGAAGGAGTTACTCACTTGCTGTGCACTACGTGGACTCCTCAGGCTAGATGGACGGGATTTGATGGTCTATATTGTGAAAAGTGATCATTTTGAAGGGAGTGAGTACAGGGGAACGCTCCTATTTCTGTTGATTGATCTTTTGGGTAACTGGAGACACACTAAAAATTAAACATTTCCTTGACAGCCAAGCCCAAGAGGTAACTACCGAGACAAGAAAAACAAATCACCACTTTCCAAGGTCCAATTAATGTGAGATGGAAAAACCTTTCTTCCCCCCATTTGCCCCATCCTGAGCTCAGCAGACACACTGATGCTCATACTAAACTGTGAAGCAGATTACATTCAGGACTCACTTCATTTGGAGCCCAGCCTTTAGGCGCTCGGCAGCAGCCCCCAGACACCAAGTCAATGATACGTGGCATTCCTGGGCACAAAAATCTGTCACTTGGTTTTGACATTTTAAAACAGTATCAAAAACGGACTTGAAAAACAATGACTAGTTATTAACTACAACTGCACTCAGTTGCCTGGATGCAAAATTTCTTCTTTTGATTCAGTAGCTTTGAGTAAAGATTTGGGCCAAGTACCGAGATGGTCAGTCCCATCCACTAGTCTGCACACATTACTTATGCAAGATAATCTTCATTGCATATTGACCACAGCAGGCCAATAAATCCCCCTTATGGGGATTTAATTTCCAGCTTTTGACCTTTGGATGAAAAACAAGTGAATCATTTCCTCCCGCTAGATTTACACCAGAGCTAATCTCAATAAAGTGATTTAGGAATGGTGAGAATGGAAAAGGACTCTGGGAGAATCTTTATGGGTGAAAAGAGAAAAGAAAAAGGAAACCAGAGATCTGTATTCAGCAACAAATAGGCACACGCCTCCTGGGCACAGCCTGTAGGATTTGGGGGATTCCCTGCTCCTCAGTAAATATCACCCTCCCAGAAAGCAGCACCCGCCCCAGAATGATTCCTTCTGTGAAGTTTTATGTTGGAAGAAGAGACGGTTTGGCTAGGAAGAAAATGAAAACTGTCACAACAAACCTACCACCCTGCTAGAGCCCTAAATCAGACTTCACTCTGTGCTGCTTAAGAAATCACACACGGCAGTGCAGTGACAATGCTCTTTATTTGTGGTGGTGAAAGGACATGGGGGAGGAGCCCTTTGCACACTGGAGCCCTGGAGACACAGGCACTTGATTCCAGGCTTCCTGGGACTTCTTAGGCATGTGTTCTGAACAGCACACCTGCCCAGGGGTCTCCTGACTCACTAAACCCCACAGGCCCCTGGGTTCCTCCGTCTGGGGCTGGATAAACAGCCGACCTGCCAAGATGCCGCCAGGGGTGCCGAGGCCCTGCCGCCGGGCCTATAGCAAGAGAGATGGGTGCTGTCAATCCCTGTGGCTTTCATCAGGAGGGCTGAGCTGGCCAAAAAGAGATCGATACAACTCTGTCCTATAAGACAAACAAAACAAATTGGTTAACACATTGGTTAACTTCTCAAGGTTAAAAAAGAACTAAGAAGCTGGGGAATACCCCAATCTGTCTGTTCAGTCGACAACACGGCCATGTAATTAAAAACGCATCCCACAGCTCTTATTCACAAATACGAAGGGAAGAAGAAACCTGGAAGAAGCCAATCAAATAGTAAAATATGTAAATAGCCCAGTGTGGCTGGATACCCTGTCTGCAGGGAATGAGTTTTCTGTAAGTTTGCCCTTTACAGACAGGCTCTTCAAGGAAGAAAACAAGATTGAATATTTTAATAGGATGTATGAGACTGCCACACGATGAGGAGGATTCAATCAGACATGGGATGTAGGGGGATATAATTTAGTTTTCATACATTTTCTTGGACTTGGCAGTACTTGAAAAACAATGAAAATGACCCAGCAACAAGATTCCAATTACTACCACACGTGCAGCCACTTGGTAGCAGAAGCAAGATTCTTCCCCACTCCCCTGGCCCCTTTTCTCTATTCTCAATCTAATAGATAATTTGGTTGGCTAATTTATTATTTCTAAAGTTGGGGTTTCATGTTAAAAGGAAAAACATAACACGCTAGGCTCTTGGGTCCTTGAAAACAAAGTAAACAAACTTCTAACCTATCTCTGCTATCAAATGCCACACACACACAACTACCTGGCGAGCCTGCCAGACGTCAAGGCCTGGAAAAATCTAAAAAAAAAAAGGCAGATGGGGATCCCTCCTACCACTGTGACAGACACTCCAGAAAATATTACCCCGTGGATAGAGAGCAGATTCTCTAGCAGAGAGATAAGGATCCACAGGGATCCAAGCAGGTCAAACCCTCTGGGGAGGTGGGCCAGGGAGGGCCCTGGCCAGCGGGGGCAGGCGATCCACAGCAGCATGTGCACGGTGGTCAGCCACTAACCCTCGGAGCAGGAGGATGGGCAGGCCCGGCCATGAGCAGTGAGTAAATGACCCCAGAAGAAAGCTGTGCCTGCTCTGTTTTATAGGTTTAAGGTCTAACTATTAAATATAGCCTGCCGTTCTTGTTAAGAAAACAGGCTTTTAAAAGTGCTCTCATTATCTGAGCGTCATCACCAGCAAATCTGACTTTTAAAATAAAACAACATCAACAACAAAAACCCTTCAAACAGCTATATTGGTTCAGCAAGACTTTAACATAAAAACTTAACAGCCTGTTACTGAAGTCTCCCCGTTAAAGGCGAGGGTAGAAACAGAGGTACTACAATTAGAAACTCTAGCAATAGGAATAGCATATTAAAACTTTTAAAAAAGGAAAAATCTTAAAGAAGAAACTGCAGAAGCCAAGAATGTAATTAACCGTATCATTCTGGGGGCCACAGGGCAGACAGGGCAAGTGCAGGCCACAAAGCAGTGGGTCTCCGGTACCATCACAGGAATTTTACTGCGAATTTGCCGGCACCCGGACCCTGAACTACCAACTAGCCCCTAGGCCTCCAGACAAAGAAGGCGGGCTCACCCTGAGCTCCGCAGCCTCTTTTGTTCCAATGCTACTTTCCAGGGCCTGACTCACCCTCCACCAGCCCCCAGGCAGCCAGAGTCAGTGCACAAAGGTGGAGGGAAGGCAGCTTCACACCAAATGCAGAGACAGACAGGCAGCCTCCCTTCCAGTGGCCTCCCAATCAGCAGCTCCATCGCACAAGCAATGGCAGCGCCCGCCCAGGCTTCACTTTATCACGCTGCGGCCTGCCTATCTGCCAGGAAGTACAAGTGCCTCCAGCCATTTCCACAAAAAAATTAAATGGCATTACGGGGAGAGTGGCCATGACAAAAAGGATGGTATGACTTTAAGACCCAGCATCCGATGAAGGAGATGCAGAGGCACACGCTATTTAGCCCTTCGCAATCATACCCCGTCCGACCTCGCCTCGCCTGCTTGCATCAGACCCCATCATTACCACTGAGCAAATGCTTCCACTCGGCGCCGAAATAGCAGAGCCGCCTGGGCCAAGGCAGCAGTTACTGTCCGCAGCAGGGTTCACATGTCAGGAGCAGAGAGTGAAATGCTGAAACCCATGTTTTGATAGAACATCATTTCACACTCAGGTGGGCAAAGCTGACAAACACATGCGGCTGTTCATGGCAAAGGAACTTGGAAAGCTGAGTGGTGTGGGTTCTTCAAATATTTTGAGAGAGAGAGAGAATACGAGTAAGGGATTACTCCAATCTACAAATCCCCGAGTAACTTCGGCTGTACGCCCTCCTCACCCACTGCCACCGGCCAGGGACTGTGCCTTCAAAGCCCCTCAAGCGTCCCCGCTCCTCCAGGAAGCCGCTATTCAGATCTCAACACCTCTTGCCAAGAACGTAGTGACGGCGTCCTAACAGACTTTTCTGCTCCCTGCTTCTCTTCCTCCCCTCTCCAGTTCCCTCGGCCCAGCCCGACTCTAAACATGGACAACACACACCCTCCTTGAGTCCAGAAACACCACCAGGATGAAAGCCTCAGGACTCTAGACTGCTCAAGCGCCTCCAGCCCTTCTTGTCCCCTGCAGGGGCTCCATGCCAGCTGGACCTCCCACCGGCTCACCACCCACCAGGGGCAGCGCTGAGCAAAACCAGGGCCACTGAGGGTGGAGGAGTCTCGGGTGCTGGGCCTTGAACTCCTCTGAACACACCCCTGACAGAATTACACAAAACCACATGGCCCCCTCACACATTTTTAAGTTGACATATCAAACTTTTCTCTATAAATTCAATAGTCACAAAGGATATAATTACCAGAATGTTGTGAATACTAACTTTTAAAATAAAACTCTTACATCCCTTTTGTAATACACCCAATGGAATCTATCTACCATATTGATTTGATGCCCATCATCACTCATTTAAATAACACACAAACTCTTTAACTTGGAAATTTTACACCATCTTTTTCTTTTTAAACGTGTATTTATTTGACTTTCCCCTAGAGATTTTTGTCCTAATATAATTGTTTTATGCTTGAAAGTCTTTTATTGATCACCCTATCATACTTGCTGGCCGCAAAAATAAGCATGTAAATTGAAACACTTTTTGAAATTTAAAAGTTGAAATAAAAATGTTTTAATTTCTTGAGACAATAAGGCTCTAAGTAATTTTTAAAAATTACTTTTGGACTGTGTTATCATTACAATTATTATTAGGATACAATCATATCTACAATAACAATATAATAAAACGTAATTTTGGTAAAACTTCAATATACACAAATATGTAAAACATTACAGGGAATGTGTCTCTAGGTGATGTGGATGAGGCTTCCCCCGCATTCATTCCTGTGTCCGTGGATGAATATTATCTGTTGCTGAAATGAAGGAGGGGCCAGCACCGATTCTCTTCCTGTTTTTGGTTTCTGTAGACACAAGTGCTGAGAAACTCTGTCATATAAACTAGTAGATGGGAACGGGAGAGATGTTAGCGCAGTGTCACTTAATTCTTTTCATTCTTCCTGAATTACATGCCAAAAAAAAAAAAATCACATAGTGATCTACCACCAAAAAGTAGTTTTAATGATCTACCAGCTGATAACTCAATTAGGTTCTCCTGCAATTCTGTTGAAAATAAAGGCCTGGGAACTGCGGGACCTGCAGGGACCCGTTACCAGCCCCATAGTCACCACTGTCCTCAACTAGTGCACCAAGATTCGACCCGTGCCTTTGTGTGGTGCCTGCAGCTTTTCCCACTCCAGGGCAGTGGTCCGGGTCAGAGCAAGGAGGGGCTCAAGGTGAGCTCTGTGTCAGGTGGGACCCGCGGGGTAAAGAGAGAACTTGCAGCTCCAGCCCAGGCACCGACAGACGATCCACTTCGGGATGGAGCATGCGTCTGGGTTCCTGAAAACTCTGGGCCTGCTCGCACACCCCAGGATGAAGACTGAGGTAGACGGTGCACTGAGCTTTGTCCCAAACCCAGATGGGTCTCAGATCTGGGGCCATTTCGCAGAGAAAGGTAAAGGCATCTTGAAGAAAAACAGGACACGTCCATATCCCTTGCCCCATCCCAAGGAAAACAAAACCAAAAATACAACTAGGTACCAAAAAGCCACCAGGGGACAGAGGGTCAGACTGCCTTCTGCTGAGCGGGCTGTTCTCCCTGCAACATCTTTCCTAGGCGGGATTTAGCCATGCAGAGAAGCTAAACTATCAATCCTTCAGGTTAACCTTGTCTCCATCTGATTCTCGGGCTAAACGTAGAGTTTAATACTTGAGGTCCCCTTAAGGCTATGCATAATGAACTTGGGTTTTGGGTTTTTTTTAAATACATAATTCCTGCTCCCTATCACATTAAGAATCAAGATTTGAATCACTGAGCTAAAATGCCTTCCCCCTTTGTTACTCCTCCCCCCACACCCTCGGCCTCAATGGCCAGTGGGAATGTCCATTGTAGAAAATGTATTAATGTTGGTATCATGCAGGAGAATAACCTACAGAGTAATTAACAGGACTTGCACCTAAGGTAGAAGGTCGATAGCAGGGGCTCTTCCTTGAATTAAAATTTAACTTACCCTTTATTGCAATCTACAAAAGCAAGTAATGAGCACTAACATTTTTATTTCTTTTAAACTGTCATTTAGGCTGTAGAGGGGATAATTACCTATCTCTAGTGTAGTAAGGTTTTATCACCCTTAGTGAGGCATTTTCTAATTTAATATTTTTACTATATTATCATAAAACCTGTTTCTAGGAAAAAAAATGATTATGGATTAGCAGCCATTTTCTATAAAGACTGTGTGTGTGTGTGTGTGTGTGTGTGTGTGTGTGTGTGTGTGTGTTAGGATCTGGCTTATTTATTATGTGATTCTTTTGGAGACATAAAGTACGCACAATCTAACTGGCTGTGCAATGCCGTCACTTCCGTGGCAGGTGTGGTTTTAAACAGTCCTAAATGAAATGGGGTGCATATGTACAATAATGTGTGCACCCCAATGCATTCCCTTCAGCTCCACGTGTGCACTCCTCATCGAATGCAACCCCGACTGGTGTTTTTCACACAAATAGTACCAAGGAGCATGCTGAAATTGCAGGGGACATGAGGCGGGGGTGTTTCAATGTCCTAGGTCAGTAGCTTGCAACACCTGGGACACGGAAGGAACCTTGCCGCACCCACAGCACGGCACTCCCCCTCCTCTGGCCTGGAAACCCCCAGGCCTCCAAGACATCCCTTGGACAACCCTACACCCACCCATCCCTGTGGCCAAAGGCAGGTGGACATGGGAGAGAAAGTGGCATGCTCCCTAAAGAAACCCATGCAGCCTCCACAAGTACGTCATATTCCCCAAGCGTTATATGCAGGAGTTCTGAGCGGTCTTCCACACGTGCCAGGGGAGACAATATCACTGCTTTCCTGATTAAAATTATACACATAATTTGCCCTTGATTAATTTGAAACTGTTCATTTGTTACTTCAGTGGGGGGAGGGTCTCCCTAAATATCCGAGGCACGTCCCAGGACCACATCCTGGCCCTTCCTCCTTTCTACTCCTCTCCCTCTCTGCACACCCGAGGACCCCTGTGCTGCACACAAAAGTGATGCAGCATTTGTTTCTGCTTAATTTAATCCCTTAGATATACATTCAAGAATCAAAGGACAATGAAGCACACAAAGGGAATGTGAGGCTATGGGTTCCAATTCTAATACTGCTCACGTTTAGATGAATCTAGATCAAATCCGAATTCTTCATGTGTCAGTATAGACACAGCCAAAATAGAAACTCCCACTGGCCAGCTAGCTTGGTGGCTGATGGCAGGTGAGGTTTTGAAAACGACTGCTGATGTTACTGATGTGTGCCTTCTCTCACGTGTTTGTGTCTTGAAAACATGTGCTTGTTGGTGCTGTGGGAGCTCATAAACATGCATTACAAGGGTATGGTCTCCGGCCTCCGAGTATAACACAAAGGTGTAATCAATTCGTGAAGTGTATCTGAATGCCCATCTGAACTTTGTTCGAGTTTCGCGGAGGCTGACAGAGATGTGATGCGTGCTCACTTCTCTTACCGAGGACTTACGAATGACATAGCAGAAGCTGAGTTGGGAAGGTGAATGTATCCAGTAATCATCTAGGTCTAGGACAACCCGCTCTGTTCCCAGGGTCACGTGAACATTCTTCCTCACACTGGCCCCAACTCTGCCCCTCTGTGATCCCCCCAACCCCACCCCTCCAGCCCATGGGCCCTTGTCCTCACAGAGCCAGGAGAGGAACAAGCCAACTACTCTTCCTTGTGTCGGCACTTCAACCATTTGATGTCTTCCCTTAACTAAATCTGCTCCTTTCTAGGTGAAAAGAAACCGTTCCCTCAGTTCCTGCTATGACAAAGCTGGAGTTCTCTTGCCATCCTGACTGAGCTCCTCTGAGCCCTCCAGTTGGTCAAAGAATGGACGGAAAGCCCCCACACCCCGAGTCACCCCTGACATGTCTGGTGCAGCCTAGTTAGCCCAAGGCAGGCAGACTGGGGCTCTGCTGCCTCCTGTGTTCTCAACACACACACTCCTGGCTTCACAGAGCTTCTACTCTCTTCTGATCCGTCTACCAATATGCCCAGCATCCCAAACATCAGCTGAAAAGTCATCTTGCCAATTATCACATGCTAATGATGCCAAACGAAGGGGTCCTCCTAATCTCAACCATCCGAATGCTTTGGGGTCTGCTCCCCAAAACATCAGACCGAAATGGCATCTTACTTTAATCTTTCGTTCCTTCCCCTTCCTCTGATCCAATCTGTTCTACTCTGTATCAGGGACTCTACAGGCGAGAGGAAGGTGTTTGAGAAATGTTTCTATGACCTAACGGGGGAAATATACTGCTCCAAATGGCAAGCATTTGCCCTGGCTCCTTGGAGGCCGTGTGGGAGAGGGTCAACCTATGCACACCCCAGGCATGGGGCAGAGGCAGATGGCAGATGACACACACTGGAACTTGGTCTCTCAAGAAGGCTGGAATGTTAGGAAGATAGTCCAAGTAAAGACAGATGTAATGTGGCTCCGACAGAAAGACAGTGTCACTTAGTCAGAAGGACTAACAAAAATTATGAGAAAAAAACCTAGAATTCCTGAATACAGCTGAAAGGTCAGCCCTTTACTCTCCCTCACTCTCCTCCCAACTTTCCCCAGCAACGAAAAGTGGACCACAGGCTTCTTTCCTGAAAGCTTATCACAATTCCACACAAACAACAACAACAAAGAAATGAGTTGAAAAGAAAGCACCATCTCTTATTTAGCGATTAACAGGATCAAGGTTTAGCAAAGTAACGGACAGTGACTGAGAGAACACCCTCGTCTGTCACTAATTACCTAAATCCAGATATAAGGCAAATCTCCAGACACTGGCTGAACTCTTCAGCGCGACAGCCAAACCGTAGTTGCCCGAATCCGCCACACGGTGGCAGTACATGACACACTTCTGAGCAGCCAGGCAACGCGCACGGCTGCCAGCAAACTGCGCCCATAAATTACCCAGTGTCTGCTCTCATCACCATCCTCCCCAGTGCTTGAAGGAGACTCTAGAAGGTCTGTTTCAATTCGCTCTTTTGGTCAGGTCAGAACTAGGTCCTTCAAACCTCTGCAAATGCTTTTAGCCCTATAGCTTTAAATTACAGACGGTGACATGTGGCCTCTGGCCTGTCTCCTAAAGATCAGACAGACTGAAGATTTATAAATGTTCAAAGAAGCAGGTTCAGGCCCTAAACAAAGGAAATGAAAGGCTGGGGAAGGAAGTAAAGGGGAAAGGGGGAGAGAGGTGAGGAGGGAAGCAGAGGTAAAATTTGTAAGGTTTTCTCCTCACTTATTCTCCCTCTGATTCCCAGGTCAGTTACAAATTCACTCACTTGAACAAAGGAAGAAAAATATTTGAAACTTCCATCATCCCTACCAATAGCTTCAAGTATTTCAAATTCTTTTAAAGAAAAATAATTTACTTTAGTGGACTTGAAAAAAAAAAAGGGGACGGACGGACAGGAGTACTCTTTAGACAAAGGGGACGTCACCGCCTCTCCTGGGCATTAATATTCCATATTCCTGGGATGATTTCCACTTTCACAGTTTGACTGTTTTATAACAGATTTGATGCGAGAGAAGATAAATGGCCTCACAAAGGAAAGACGACAAATCATCTCACCGCTTTTAGCAGGGTTTTCTCTTTATTTTTATTTATTTTTATTCCGTAGCTGGGCTGCAGAGCTCTCTGCCATGCTGGAGATGTTTAATATTAACGTCAAGCCCCCACGATCCTGGCAATAGAGTTGGCCGGTGTTGTGTTTACGGTTTTGTGACTGCTAGCTTCAGGAAGATGAAGCTCCTTGTTCAAACAGCAGCCCCTCTAACAGCTCCTGTTAAAAGCCAAGGGATGCTTCACTGCTTGGACGTGAATCACTTCCTCCGGCTGCACGGAGGTGAGACTGACACTCGAGTTACATTTGTATCCCTCTCAAGACTGCTGCCCAGCGACCCAAGGCCTGGAGGGCAGTATCTGATGCAGCTCTCAGCTCCAGTTTAACTGCTACTTTTAGGGGGTCAAAACACAAAAATTAGTGAAGGTATTTATTGTCAACCCCCAGACTTCCAATGAGGCATTCTATTACTTCTGGTAATAAGCTGGAGGACTTACTTTACTTACAAACCCACCACCAGGGCCGGCCGAGTGACGCATTTGTTAGGAGCTGGCTTGGGACACCAGCGGCCCCGGTTTGGATTCCACATATAAAAGGGCCAGTGACACAGCCCTCTATAGCTAACAACAGCTCCACCTGGAGCTGGGCTGCTTTGAGTCCCTGGGATGGCATAGCTGCAGCCCTGCTGCAGTGGGCTGCCATAGGCTACAGTGAGTGGCCGGCAGCCAGTGTGAGTTGCCAAGAGCCGCCGTGAGTGGCCATCCAGAGGCCGGGGACCAATCTGCCTCATCCGGGAAGAGCGCAATGACGATACCAACATGGGCCAGTGAAGCAACGTCCTCCACAACTAGACTGAAGAACAAAAGGAGAGCAACTTGTCTGTTCCCCTTCCCCGGTTCCCCAAAACTGTTCTCCTCCCCCAATTCCTCAATAAAGTATTAAAAATAAATATAAATAAATAAATAAATAAAAAATAAATAAAAACCCAGCACCAATCCAAACATAAAAAGCAGCATTCCCTGAACAAACCCATATAAGGCAGCAACTCTGCAATGCCACATCACAGGCTCAGCTGGGCCCATGTGACATAAAGGTACCACTGTAGCAAGTGCTACAAGCACTAGACCCTTGCAGCAAGTGCTTCTTACTGCTGACCAGCCAACTGTCCCGACACTCGCCTCCCTCAAGTGTAATGGTCTTGAGTTGTCCTGGTTCTCCTCTACACTCTTTGTCTTTTTTATCTTCCTCCTGGCCAGGAGCACAGGCCTTCTTCTAGGTTCTGTTCTCGCCCGCCCCCATCTCCACTCCACCCCCTCACACACACAGCCTTCCCTCTTGACACTCTCCCCTGGAATCTCATCCATGCTCTCAGCTTGAAGAGTCTCCTCTAACAACTGCCCACAGTCAGAGCTCCCACCTCCTCACCTACACACTGCATTTGACTCATAATAAAACTGAATGTACCCCCTCCCCACCCTGCAAAGCTATTCTGTCACCTCAACTATCATTTTTGTTAACGATGGCAGCAAATTCTTTCTTATTCATATCCCACACTTAACTGTTCCATGGCAGGAAGCTATAAACAAAGTTACAGGTATCAGTACATTTTCTGACTAAAAAATACAATCTATCCTGAGATAGGGCTCTTGCTTAGACAGTATACTTATATTAATTGATAAAATGCAAATCGATGCCTTTCATCTGTCCATCTTTGTGGGGTTTTTTTAACACCATCCTTCAAAGAACTTCCTCCTATCTTCTGCAAATCAGAGAGACGTTTGGGGAAAGGGACCTGCGAGGTTAATTTTCCTGGGGAGTACTGACCAGGGCTCGGCTTCTGGATGTCTGCAACCAGGCCATCTCTCCCCTTCTCAATTCACCAACTAAGTCAGCAATTTGATGACCTCAGCCAGTTATGTCATTGGCTTTAAAAAGCCTGACTGCTAAGTGCAAAATGAGGAGTTCGCATTTCTGCCCCCGAAAACTGGTGAGTCTATTTTGCTACATAGCTGTGCCTCCCCTGCAGGATCGAGAGGTGGACAAGGAGGCGGAATGCTGCCAAGCCCGTGTAGGAGAAAATGTGTATTGATTTCTTCTTTCTTATAAAGGAGCACAAAGCATTGAAGAACAATTGCTGGTCTTTGCAGCATTTCACATTCCACACGAGACAAAAGGCCCAACCCCCACACCCTGAGAAGCAGGTAGAGGAACCACAAGGAGCGGCGCGGATCTCCTGGGGGTCAGTGGCCTCCACGCTGTCCAGGTCCACTGCTGGCACCCCAACACCCTGGGCCACCAACACCTCCCCTGCCTCAGAGCAAGTAATTGCCCTCTCTGGCTGATGTTTCCTCATCTGTATTGGAGAAGAAAGAGCCTTCAGTATTATTTACCTGTAAGTGGAAGTGCCCAGAGAGTAAAAGAGTTAATGTTTATAAAGTGTTCTGCTTCCCAGAGGGAGACAATGGCTAAAACACTAGGTGTGGTTATGGCTCATTCAAGACCTCATTTCCAGGGTAGTTAGTAATTGCTTCCCCATTACAAATGCTGGTGGCTTCCTAGCTCCCTGAAATCAAAGTACAATGAAGCAGTACGCTTTATTTAAATATTTTTTGATTTGACACTTAATACCAACACTAAAAATAACAAAAGGTACCCAGGGACTATTATGCCTTGTTAATAATGCACATACAGAATCCACTCCGGACCGTTTTCTTCTCAAACCAAACAAATCCCAATAACAGTCCAAAAACTGACCTAAAGTTATAATTGGTCATCACAGGGCCCTGTCTGTATTCTCCATGTTTCCATAGTAAACAATAATTTGTAGGAGGCCCGCCGGAAACCAAACTCAGTATAGATATCATAGCCAAGACGAGCAGGAGAAAACCTACGGTGTAATATAAAGTTTCTGGTGTCCTCTCTTAGAAGTGATGGAAATACAAGAACATTCTTGAAAGATCTTTTCCCAGTGTTCACCCTAAGTAAAAATGACCTCCAAAAGTCTCTAGGGAAAGGGTTGGAATGTGAAGTCCCAAATCTGGACTCCTCATTTCTGGGGTTTTTCCAAGATGGCCATGAGTGAAGAACAAAATATGGAGCTAGCCCTCAGACAGTGCAATGTTCTAGGAAGAAGGCATAACCCACAGATACCTAGGACACGACACGATGGTGAACATTACCTGTAACCTGGACATGTACAAAGTACTGGGGGGCAGAGGACAGTGTGCTACAGGAGCCAGGTGATTTGGAGAGATTTCAGTAAGAGAGGCTTTAAGAAGGCATTGTTCATCAGTCTGTTTGCAAAAATAATCTTACCAATGAATTGTAAAGAGGCTTATAAGCTGAAGGCCTGTAAAGACATTTCACTCAGGAGACCCACGGCCAACGTTTTTTAGGTCTGTACAAAAATGGGTATGTCTGTGTTACAGGCAAAAGGGACAATGACATAATATAGTCACATGTGAAAACATAAATTTTGTTTATTGAAATAATTATCTGTACAGATGAATTGACAGCAGTCCTTCTCAGAAACAAAAAATTAAAAATAACATTTCATTCTCAAGAATCTAATGAGCAAGAAGGCCTACTTTCACTTTATAAAGAAGGAAACTGACGCACACAGAGAAGACTTCCTCAGGGTCACAGTGCACATGAGTGCCGGGGGATGCGACATGTGCTCAAAATCCTGAATCAGTTCTCTAGCGTTAGGAAGTCTGACAGCAACTGGGAAGAGACCTTCATTTTTTTTTTTTAACAACTAATATTTGTGTGACAAAAATGATATACATTAAGGCAAGAAACAACTGAATCATAATAGAGGCATACTTTGTTTTACTGCATGCCACTTAATTCTGCTTTAAGGCTGTTGTGCTTTTACAAACTGAAGGCAAGACCCTCCACCAGCAAAAAGATTATGACTCACTTCATTGTGATACTCACTTTATTGTGGCGGCCTGGGATGAGACCCACGATATCTCCAAGGTATGCCTGTATATTAATCCAAATACATGAGCATAAAACCTTGATGATACCAAACACAAGATTTCAATAAACATGGAAACTTCTTTACTTGTAAGTTAAGCATTCTTAGCAAGGAGGGGAAAAAAAACACCCCACACTAATAGGTGCTTTTTTGAACTGTAATAAATACTGTTAGAGAGGAACAAACAATATAGGAGGTCAAGGAAGAAAGCACCCACTCAGTGGGGGTGCCGAATCCTAAAAGCCTCCCTGGAAAGGCTGGTTTTGGCCAAGACCTGTGAACATTATAACGGAAAGAGGTGGGGTTAAGGGTCAGGGAGGCTCCTGGTTAAGTGAGCAGAGTTCAGACACAGAAGAAGGAGGAGTATGAAGGGTGTTCTGGGGGTAGCACAAAGCGTATGAACAGTGATGCAGGTGATGAAGACAGAAAGGTAGCAAGAGGACAAATCACTGCAGGCCTTTAGTGGCAGGCTTGAGAGTATGGCTTTTATTCAGACAACAAGGAGTAGCACACTTTAAGTGATATTTTAGGGAGGTTTAATCTAGCAAAGATACACAAAACTGATTAGATCAGGCTGGTGGTTAAGAGGCTGTTAGTGCAACAGTCTATGTGGAAAGTAAAAAAAAAAAAAAAAAAAAACCTGGACTCAAAAAAGAGGCAGCAGAAATAGACAGTAGAGACTACTGAAAAATATATTAAAATAAAGTTAAAAGACAAGATGTGCCTGGCACATTCTATGTCCACAATAAGGTGTCATTTGTTATGAACTTGAAAGGGAACTCTCCATATTAGCAAAGATGCAATGACATAAGCCTCAGCTGGGGGTGGTGTGGGGAGGGGCATGTAAATTAGTACGACACATCAAGGATCATTAGAAAGTTTGCCTTTGACCCAGGATTTACCCTTTTAAGAATTTATTCTGAAGACACAAACAAGGGCTGGCAGAGTGGCTTGTTGGTTAAGAGTTGGCTTGGGAGCAGGAGCTCTGAGCAGCAGGGCCGCCGGTTCGGATCCCACATGGGCCAGTGATGCTGCACCCTCTACAGCTAAGATGGTGAATAACAGCTGGACCTGAAGCAGGGCTGCTGTGAGTCGCCGGCGACGGCGTAGGCTGCAGTGGGGTTGCAGTAGGCTGCAGTGAGCTACCATGAGTGGCCAGCAGCCAGCGTAAGCAGCTGTCCAATAATCACAATACCAACATGGGCCAGTGAAGCGACGCCCTCCACAACTAGACTGAAGAACAAAAGGACAGCAAGTTGTCTGATCCCCTCCCCCAATTCCCCAATAAAATCTTATAAAAAAAATAAAGACACAAACAAAACTTAGAACGTGGATTTCTATACAAATATGTTCATTGCAGCAGCATTACTTAAAGAAAAAGAAAAATAATCAGAAACAACCTAAATGTTCAATAAAAAATATTACATAATTGAATATAATAAAGCTACTGAAGTGTCTTTAAAATACTTAATGGCATGAAAATGCTTATAATATAAAGTTAACTGGAAAAAGGGGTTTAAACTATGTATGTATCTTTATAAAAGATATACACAAAAAATTCTTCAAGCAAAGTAATTGAACATTAAATTAATAACGTTCAATTCTCAGTAGTAGATAAGAGGCGAATTTTGTTTTGACCTTTCTGTATTTTCCAAATTATCCTCCATAAGCATATACTGTTTACTCTAGGAGGAAAAAGATATCTCTAAGAAAGTAGGTGACAGGTGCCTAAGTGCGGTGGCAGCAAAGCCATAAAGGCAAACTGAATATA
The DNA here is from genome assembly GCA_033961575.1 of Aselliscus stoliczkanus. Classification (NCBI taxonomy): domain Eukaryota; kingdom Metazoa; phylum Chordata; class Mammalia; order Chiroptera; family Hipposideridae; genus Aselliscus; species Aselliscus stoliczkanus. Next base: position 22,059,634 of record CM066739.1, read on the forward strand.
CTGAATCAGGTTTCAAAGCTAATTATGAGGTTTAGGGTCCTTGTAATCATAAGAATGATATAGCCATAAGAGCAGGTCTGGAAATTCAGTGATTTACACTAAAATATGAATGACTTGAGAGGTAAAACCTTTTTATATAGAAAACATCTCAATTATAAAAGAAAAAGTCGGGCCAGCCAAGTGGCATGGTGGTTAAGCGCTGGCTTGGGAAGCCAGCGGCCCCGGTTCGGTCCCATATATGAGGGCCAATGACACTGCCCTCAAAAAAAAAAAAAAAAGAAAAAGTCATTTTGAGCCAAACAAGTTTTTTGTTTTGTTTCTTTTTCTCAAAGTTTTAATTGAGAGAAGGGCTCTGCACGTGTGTACTGGGAGCGAGAGGAAGCAGCTTCCCCTTGGCACATGGTTCCCACGTATTTCTAAAAGGCCAGGCCGGGGTAGGGGCCAAACTCCTAGGTGCATATACTATACCAGCTCCACTACTTACTTGCTCTTTAACTTGGGCAAGTTACTTAATTGCTCTATGCCTCAGTATTCTTATCATAAATTGCAGATAATGTCAAATACTTTAGTGGTTTCTTATAAAGATTGAATGAAAATGTATGCACAAGGCTTACAGTATCTGGCATATAGTAAATGCTCAACAAGTGGAATATGATGTTATTATTCTATGTTATGTCATTGCCAATCAGAAACAGGGTGCAGACTTAGGGTGGATAAATTGGAGCAAAGGATGAATGCACTTATAACTAGAATTGGTCTACATAACTTAGCAACCTAATGTTGGCTCAGTTATCATTGTGGGGAATGTATTAAGATATATGAATGACTAATCTAAATTAACATGAAAAACATTTAGCGATTGCCTACCCACTAGCAAGTTACTTAATTGTGATTAATACAATATCTATAAGATATTATAATATACTTTAAAAGACAATAATACTAAAATACAAAAACTTAAAAACAATAAGCCTTTAAGAGAAACATTTACACTCACTTTAAGGAATGTGAAATATCCCTTTGGGGAAATAAAAGGATTCATAATCCTCTGAAGAAATGATGAGAATTTGACTGCAGAAATGAAAACTATCGTCAAGAAGCCCCATTTTGAGGAAAGATTTATCTGTTCAGCTTCTCCAATCTCTTTCTAGAAGATGTGCTTTTATCACGCTACACCCTGCTTGGAGCCAAGGCTTCAATTTGAGAATACAAATTCTCTAGAATTTTATGTGACTGACAGCAGTGAATCAGGAAAAATAGACGAAACAATAGCAGTGTTTTCTTTTCAACCCACTTTTAGAACTCAGACCCAAGTCTCAGGTTTGAACATGCGAGCATTTCCTTTGTCTTTTCTGACATACCCGGAGGAGGGCCCTGGGCCTCCAGGCTCTGTGCTGGACGCCATCTTCAATGGTGATAGAGGGGGGTCCTTTCCCCTCAGTACGCTGGGGTGTCCAACATACGACACCACCCGCCAGAGTATCAACAAGCGAATTATAAACTGTGTCAATCCGAGTTAATGCAAAGCTGTAATCCTCTTTAACAAGAGATCAAATCACTGCCATGAGTTATGTCCATTCTGTAATCTGATAGGGAAGAGAGGGAACCTCTAATAAAAGAGTAATGGGAGCCTTTAATGACGCTGGTAAGAGGCAGCACCAGTGAAAATATTGCTCTCATTCCTGCTGATTAGATCGATGTTGCATATTTGCCCAGACTTGTTTCACCTGTCAGAATAACCTGTGTCTTTTTCAGGAGATAAGAAGACTCAGAGAAAACATCCATACCTTAACCATTCTTGCTTGCAACTTTTTAACCACCTTAAAATGCTCTGTGGAGGGTATTTCTGGGGTTATTTGCGGATGGGGTTCTCAAATGCTGAGCTAACGACACCAGAATATTTCACCTTAATTCAGTGCCTATTTCTACTAGGGGTAAAGTAGGCAAGGGGGAATCAAAAATGGTCTAAGTAAGATCTGGGTAACCAATTAGGGGGAAAAGATCAGCGTAGAGTGGTAAAATGCCCCCACATTTAGGGGACAGACCCACACACAAAAATGGCAAGCGGAAGATAAATTGCCTGTACAAATTCTATTATACCAAGGCCCCTCAAGAACAGCGTGGCAGTGATGTTGACAAAGCACTTTACAAGGCTGGATTACATTTGTACATTTCTTTTCTAAAACTCCAAATGTGAAACAATAATGTATTTGGTGCTCAGTAGTTATCATTAAAGGATCCTCTCCGGATTCTTTTCTAATGCCAGCAGCTTTATAAAAGGAGTAGGAAAAGTGTTCTTTGTTCTGGGGAAGAAGGTGGTGGTGGTGGTGGGGTGTCAAAATGGAAATTCTTGCTGTTCCTATTGAGAATTTAAGTTCTTCGGAAAGGAATAGAGTACCTATAAAAATGTTAATATTGCTGTCATTTTTGTAGTAAGAAAAAAAGCTCCCCAGGAAAATACAATAACCTGTCCTTTTAATGAACAGTGCCAGAATCAGGACCCCTGGAGCAGCAGCTAAGGCAAAGGCAGACACTTACACTTTCCTTGGAGCACAGCAGGCTGTGTCACCACCTAGACCTGTTCCAGGCCGACAGCAAAACCCATTGTGCCAACAACACAGGAAGAAGTTCACAGAGTCCCTTTCCCAATTCTGAGGCAGTGGCCAGTTTTAAGGAGCACATCACGACCTGTCTCACAGATCTGGCTCAGAATTTGCTTCTTCTACTTGTAACACTAGAATTTTATTATCTACATCAACACAATAAATGAGAAAAAATTAACTTCTTTACAAGTCTGCTTCAGAGATGCTTTCAAAAACATGATTTTGTTTTCCCCCCACAACCTCCAAATTCTTCGTTTTGTAATGACTATAATAAGAGATCATCTGAATTTTTACTTCCTACTCCCTCTGGTCTAATAGCACCCCAAGGGTTTCACACCATGTAAAGTAAGCTGTTTCTAAAATGGCTTTGATAACTTAGAGTAACTTCAACAGTCAGAGAGTGAACAACAATCCTGTAAGTCATGCAAGGAACACTCTGACCTCTTCTTGGTGGTAACAATATGCTTAGAGATATTCTGTACCAATGAGACATGGAGGCTTTTCCCTGCTTAATCCACTGATAGCTCTGTCCCTGCAACATCACATCACATTTTGGCCTCTTAGCAAAGATGACTGAAGGGCAAAGGGCAGCTGCCCTGGGCACCCAAGGGTTCGGCAAAGCCAGCAATCATTTATATTTTTAGGCTCCTGGTCATCTCCTCCCTCCCATGCAAACTTTATAGTACGGGGGCAAAGTGGGGGTTTTTTGTTTTCTTTCAATTCTGGGAATGTCCACCAAGCCTGCAATAGAAACCAACTGCCTACCTCGGAATGGAGTAAAGATCTACTGGACCAACACATATAAAAAACCAGGGGTTACATGAGACTTCCACTAACACAGGAGACCGGAAGCCACATAAAGGCATTTAAATCCCTATCCAGAATGTATGTAGAAAGAAAATACCCACCAAAGGGAAATCTGGTAACACAGGGAGGCAAATTGGGCCACTCTGCATTTAAGAAGGGTTTAAAAAAAAAAATAGATCACTTTAAGGAAAAATTCCTAGCATGAGAAAAAGAGCATGTATCCACAGACATTAATTAACTAAACAGATAACACTAAACAGACCACATGACCACACCACAGGAGAAACAAAATGAAAATACCTTTTTAAAGATCCTTTTAAAGATAGTACTTGCTTCTCCACTAAGGATATTTTAATATTCTGTGTTAAAAGATTTAAAGATCTCTTCTCTCTACCTTAACAAGAACTGTGCTCCAGTTTCAATTCAATTCAACCAAGTGTAAATTTTCTGAGCTCAAACTGGACAAGGGATATGGGGGTTGATTCAAGGACGAGTAATAGCATTCAGGTCCCTTTCCCCCACCAAAATCTCAAACACTGGGTATTAATCCAATTTAAGCATAACCATAAACTGGAACTAAGGAATAAGTATAGGAATAAGTATAAGTATAAGGAATAAGTATAGGAAAGAGAAGGGCTTCACTACCCCCAACCAATGGGGTAAGGGAGGAACCATAGGTGGAGCTACCTCCACAAGTAAGACATCAAAAAAGCTGGAAAATTTGTTATGTGTATTTTACCACGACTGAAAAAGTGGGGGTGGGGGGTGGGAAGAGAAGCTAGTCAGGTATTAAAAAGCCAGTTTTATCCATATGGTCCAAGAGCAGAAATCATAAGGGAGAGAAGATCTTTCATTTATTATATACTTCAATAGCGAAATAACAGGGACCTTCCCACATCCTCTCTATATTATGTGTATACCTTTCAAACTGAAATTGTTCCTTTTTTTCTGTTGATAAAAAGCAATCCAGGCTTATTGTAAGAAAATCTGAACACTACAGAAATACATCGAATAAAAAGTAAAATGTGTCTACTACTCCATCCCACCTAACAATAAATATGTAGACGTTGGAGGAGATGGTTTTAGAGATTCTTTTTTTTTTTTTTGAGGGCAGTATCACTGACCCTCATATGTGGGACCCCAACTGGGGCCGCTGGCTTCCCAAGCCAGCGCTTAACCAATGCGCCACTCGGCCGGCCCCAGAGCTTCTTATTTTTAATGACAACTAATATAAATGCATTCTCATGGCAAAAGATTAGAGCAAAACAGAAGTATGAAAAAGAAAGAGTTGAGGGCCGGCCGAGTGGCGCATTGGTTAAGAGCTGGCTTGGGATGCCAGCGGCCCCGGTTCAGATCCCATATTAGGGCCAGTGACACTGCCTTCTACAGCTAAGATGGTGAACAACAGCTCTGGAGCTGGGCTGCTGAGAGTCCCCAGGACGGTATAGCTGCAGCCCCTGCTGCAGTGGGCTGCCATAGGCTACAGTGAGTGGCCGGCAGCCAGTGTGAGCGGCCTGCAGCTGGTGTGAGCTGACAAGAGCCACCGTGAGCAGCCGCCCAGTGGCCAGCGACCCATCTACCTCACCCGTGAAGAGTGCAATGATGATACCAATATGGGCCAGTGAAGCAATGCCCTCCACAACTAGACTGAAGAACAAAAGGACAGCAACTTGTCTGTTCCCCTATCCCGGTTCCCCAATGCTGTTCCCCTCCCCCAATTTCCCAATAAAATCTTTAAAAAAAAAAAGGAAGAGTTGAAAGTTTCCCTTCACCCCCTCCTCACCCCATTCTCTTCTCCATAGGTAAATACTTTAAATAGTATCATGTATGGTCTTTCTAGTCGTTTTCCTAAGTACTACAACATATACATAGATATGTGTACATATATATCCATAATATTTTTTTTTCAAGTGAAGTGGATCATATTACAAGCATGGCTTCTTTTTTCCAGTTAACAAAATAACCTGGAGATTTTCTGGTGACAGTATAATATTTTTGAAAGGCACCACCTCTTTTTCTTATCATACATATCTGTTTACTCGAAATATTAGGATTATAATAAAGTATTTTGTAGCCTACCTTTTCCACTTAACATTACGTTAATATATATGTTCCACTTCATTTTTTAACAGCTGCTTATAACTTAATTGAATGATTTTCCATGATTAATTAACTAGTTCCTTATTGATGGTCATAATTGTATCTTATTTTTCCCCATTATAAACAAGGTTGTGATATAAAGATCCTTGATACAAATGTATTTGCCAACTTGCTATTTCCTTAGATCAATTCCTAAAAGTAGATTTTTCTGAGTCAACAGATACATGTACATTTAAAAATTTGAAACACATTGCCAAATAGCCCTCCAAAATGATTTTGCCAATTACGTTTCCAACAACGCTATATGAAAGTATGTGTTTCTTCATACGATTCAAGCCGGGGATTACTAATCTTTTAATGTCTTCCAATTTAATAAGAAAAAAATGAAATCTCATTATTTTAATTTGCATTTTTTTGATTAATGAGGTCTATATTTTTGGCCCTTTAAGATTTTTCTTTTATAGTTCCTAAGTTTGTTGACATGTTTTGCCCATTATTTTTATTGGGATATTCTTAAGAGATTTGTACAAACTCTATACAATAGTGTTATTACATAGTAAAGAAATGTTATATATTTAATTTTTTTCTTTCCAGTTTGTCATTTACTTACCACTTATTTTTGATGTCTTATCCAATGTGACTTTTATGTAGTAAGATCTCTTAATATTTTCCCTTACAGTTTCTGGCCTTGGTGTCATGCTTATAAAGTCCTTCTCTACCTTGAAATCAGAAAAAAAATTCTCCACTCATACATGCATACCAAGAATGGCTATCTGTAGCTTCTGTAACCAGAATTATTTGCTTGAGGAAAAGTAGTATGCACTGATATTGTTTGTTTGTTTTTTAACTTTTTTTTTTTTTGAGGGTAGTGTCACTGGCCTTCATATGTGGGAACCAAATAGGAGCTGCAGGCATCCCAAGCCAGCTCTTCTTTTTTTTTTTTAAAATGTGTTTCTCTAGAGATGGTGTCTTTCTTATTTATTTATTTATTTATTTTTAAGATTTTTTTTAAATTGGGGAATCGGGGGAGGGGAACATAGCTGGGAATCGGGGAAGGGGAACAGACAAGTTGCTGTCTTTTTGTTCTTCAGTCTAGTTGTGGAGGATGTTGCTTCACTGGCCCATGTTGGTATCATCATTGCGCTCTTCCTGGATGAGACAGATCAGTCGCCGGCCTCTGGATGTCGCTCACCGCGGCTATTGGCAGCTCCAACTGGCTGCCAGCCACTCACGCTGGCTGCCAGCCACTCACTATGTAGCCTATGGCAGCCCACTGCAGCAGGGACTGCAGCCTACACCATCGCTGGGGCTCACACAGCCCAGCTCCAGGTGGAGCTGTTGTTAGCTGTGGAGGGCAGTGTCACTGGCCCTCATATGTGGGATCCGAACCAGGGCCGCTGGCATCCCAAAACCAGCTCTTAACCACCGCGCCACTCGGCCGGCCCCCAAGCCAGCTCTTAACCACTGCGCCACTCAGCCGGCCCCTGATATTGTTATTCTAACAATATGAAAGTTTCCCATTCCTCAGTGATATTTTGTGGTATACAAAGCAAAGCACAAAATAGTCCAGTACTAGATTATTTCCAGTTATGAAATTACCTAAAGAAAAACAAAACAAGCCAAGCTACAACCATCTCCTCCTTACTTAAGATAAGGTAACAATGGGCCGGCCAAGTGGCACATTGGTTAAGAGCTGGTTTGGGATGCCAGCGGCCCTGGTTCGGGTCCCACATGAGGGCCAGTGACACTGCCCTCTACAGCTAACAACGGCTCCACCTGGAGCTGGGCTGTGTGAGCCCCGGCGACGATGTAGGCTGCAGCCCCTGCTGCAGTGGGCTGCCGTGGGCTGTGGTGAGTGGCCAGCAGCCAGTGTGAGCGGCTGGCGGCCAGCTGTGAGCTGCCAACAGCCGCAGTGAGCAACACCCGGGGGCCGGCGACCGATCTGCCTCATCCGGGAAGAGCACGGTGACGATGCCAACATGGACCAGTGAGGCGGCGTCCTCCGCAGCTGGACTGGGGAGCAAGGGGACTGCAACTTGTCTGGTCCCCTTCCCTGATTCCCCAACACTGTTCCCCTCCCCCAATCCCCCAATAAAATCTTTAAAAAAAAAGATAAGGTATCAATACCTATTGGCCTTGGAAGCTTTGATGCTAGAAGCAGATAGAGCTAATACCCAGTTACTGTGAAGAGCAGTTAATGTGGCCCAGTCAGACTGCGAGCACAAGCGGTAATGTGGGTGGATGTATGTACGCCTCTATATCCTTAGGAAGCACGAAGGGAACTTAAGTGCACTTTGCGAAAAACGAATGCTCAGTTCTCCAGCCAGCGACAAGACTTTTATTAACTTCCTTGTTAAGTGGCTAAACCAGCTAGAGAACGACACTGGTAACTAGCACTCAGTCCACAGGGAGAGCCCTTTTTCCCACTGAATGCCACAAGGACTGTTAGCCACCAGACACATTCCCAATCCTTTCTCCCTTGCCTGTTCTATCTGAAGTGGCAATGTAACATAGTTCTGGTCAATAAGACAGAAGAAAGTTTGTTGGAGGGGATTCTGGGAATGCTTTTACTTTTCTGATCAAAGAAACAGTTACCGCTGAAACCACTCCTTTCCTTTTCTTCCTGCCTTGAAGGCGTGTGTGATGGCTGAAGTTGCAGCAGCCAACTTGGGAACACAAGGGAAAGAAATGCAGGCCCTAACATCACTGAGAAGGGAAAACCATTGCCTATAATTGCCTACCATCTCTAGAATTATTCTGTCAGGAAAATAAACTCCCATTTGTTTAAGTATCTATAATCGGGCTTTCTGTCCTTTGCAGACCAAGCCCAACATAATCCTAAACATTATAGTCACTTTCAAATAATCTTTATGTCTAGCATATAGCAGAGCTTCGGCATTATGAATAATAAATAAGATTCTGGAAAACTAAGTGTCCTTGGGGCATTATTAAGCAACTCACGAAAAATCCCAACTAATGACAAAAAGTTGCTTTCTAAATGATCTAGTAATACTGAATTCAAAAGATGCCACCAGGGTGACCAGTTAGCTCAGTTGGTTGGAGCATGGTGCTGATAACACCAAGGTTGCTGGTTTGATCCCCGCATGGGCCACTGTGAGCTGCGCCCTCCCTAAAAAGAGTCAACTATGCCATTGTAGCATGAAAGCAATGTGTAACCAATGACCATGGCTGTTCCCCAATAAAATTGGAAAGAAAAAAAAAAGATGCCGCCAGTATTTAAACCAGGTTTCGCTTTATGCCTGGGATAATATTATCTGAATGGGTTGGGTTTAGTTTTAAGCATCTAGCTTTCCTTTCTTATTAATGTAATATTTTTCATGTCATCCTGACAGAGATTCTAAAGATGCACTCATTTTACTGTTTTTAAAAACAGACTAGATCCAGAAGTGAATGAAAGAAAGAGCCACACAGGTATTTTCACTTGCAAAGCACAGGAGAGATATGAGGTCACAAAGGTCTGAGTCTGAACATAGTCAGAACTATCCATAAGCTGTTTTGTACTCAAAGCACTGAACAACGCAAACAGAAATGTAATAATCACTGAGTTCACCTAAACTTGCGGACCTTAACAGGCAAGGAGGATGGAGGGTGGGGAGGGGAATCTGATAGGGCTTAGTAGCAAACTAAATATATGCAAATAAAAAGGTTCAATATAGTTTGAGGTACAAAGCTAGCAAAACCCACATGTGCCTATATTATAACCAATCAGTTCACTTAGTAAAGATTTATGTTTAAAAATGTCTACCACAATACATTTACACAACGGAATACTACACAGCTATAAAGAAGAAAGAAATGGTACCATCTGCAACGATATGGATACTAAGTGAAATAAGTCAGTCAGAGAAAGACAAATACCATATGATCTCACTTATATGTGGAATCTAAAGAACTGAATAAACGAGCAATGTAAACAGAAATAATCTTAGAGACACAGAGGAAAAACTGATGTTTGCTAGATGGGACAGGGGTGGGCATGAGGGAGAAGGGGAAGGGACGAGGCAACACAAACTGGTAACTACAATATTGCTGCAGGGATAAACGAGACAGTTTGGGAAATACAATCAATAATTTTGTAAATAATTTTTAGGGGACCAGATGGACTTATGTCTTGTTAGGGAGACCACTTCATGGACAGTGTAGAGGCCTGACCACTGCACTGTACATCTGAAGCTGCCATTGAATAATATTAGATGTTGACTATAATTTAACACATATATAGTCATGGGATGTGGAGTACAGTGAGGGAATGGAGTCAATGGAATTGTAATAGATATGTATGATATCAGGGATGGAGGGGGGCAGTAAAAGGGGGGAGAGGGAGTCACTTTGTAAGGGGTGAAAAGGATAACTATTGCATTGTTTTGTACATCTGTAACTAATTATAATAATAAATTATATATGAAAAACAATAACTTTTAAAAAGAGAAAGTCATGCATTCAAACATTTTTTCAGAGCATAAGGGTATGGAATTCAGAAAATGTTAAAGGGAAGTTAAGACAAAAGTGCCACAGGTTAGCTGACAACCAATAAAATATAAAATGTAAATCATTTCCCTGCTATTCTCTGACATTCCTGGAGTGGCAAATTAATAATATTTTAACAGGTCGTATTAAAGTTGCATATTATTAGTGTATTTGTTGGGATATTATATGCATAATAAGTTTATTCAGTTATTCATTCATTAAATACCAACATTGTAAAAAAAAAAAAAAAAGGTTATGTATTAGGGGGCAGTGGATTAAGGGACAGGTGTTGTCACTTTGTGAGGGGTAAGAAGTATAACTATTGCACTGTTTTGTACACCTGAAACTAATAAAAAAAGATTATGTATGAAATTTAAAAAATAATAAAATAAAATAAAAATGTCTACCACAACTTTATTTACAACAATCATAATTAAAAACAATTGAAATGTCCAATAGTGAATGGCTAAACAAGTAATATTAGAAAATTGACATAATCATTTAAAATTTTTGAATACTTTTAATGACAATGTTCACGGTACACAAAATATTTAAAGAAAAATTCATAATAGAATATAATTTTAATTATATAAAAGAGAAAAACAAGAACATACTGAAAGGGGACTCACAAAGACTAAAAGGAAGTATTCTGAGATGTTAAAAGTGACTATCTCCTGTATGTATACATACACTTCCTAGTTCTGTATGCTCAGGGAGCCTAAAAACAATGACACCCTGTGACAACGTGCACCTCTAGCACCCAGATTTTGGTTTCTAAATACCACAACCAACTAAAAAGTATCAGGGCTCTTTGGAGAAAGACTGATCCCAGGGCTGGAACAGAGTAAGTATAAGGTGAGCCTAGAACATCTTTGTTGTGCCAGAAAGTAAACAAGTACTCAAAGAATGACTGGGGACACCTCAAAAGGACACAAACCAGCTTGTAAGGGCTTCCATTAACATGGGACAATTTTAAATCAAAATAAATAATGACAGTAACAGATTATAATTCGCTGAATAAAACAGAAAAGCACGAGTCCATACTTATACAAATAAATGGTAAATAAATAAGTAATCTTGTAAAAATATTACATTAGATTGTCAACTAATAAATATAGAAGGAATTATTCTTTAAAAATTGTTATCTCTGAATTGTAATATTATGAATATACATTTCTTACTTGTTTCTGCTTTATAAAATGAGCATGTACTTCTTTTGTAAAAATACTCAAGAAAAAAAAATTCTCAACAGCAGTCTGAACAAACACAACATAATGCACATCTCTACAGCAATTTCTGGAGCCATTTTAAAAAGGAGAACATATGCATAAAACTCCCAAACACATAAAGCAAGTGCATGCGCTGTCCTGACCTGTCTGTCCTAGAGAAGAGCTCAGATGTCTTATGCAGGTGGCTAGAGGTAAAAACAAAACAAAACAGCAAAAACAAAAAGCCACCAGAGGCAGCACTGAGATATATGGAAAATTTGTTTTGGTTTTACAGTAATTATGGGACTTAAGAGATGTGACAAGGACCCTTGCTATGATGCCAATGACAAATGGTTAACTGATAAGAAGAAATGGAGAGGGCGACAGGCTGTAGAACAGGTCAATATCAGGCTGTCACGAAGCCATTTGAGACATATAATTAATCTATTACTTACCTGGCGTCATCATTCATTGTAGTATGGTCAATAGGTGCCATGAAGCTCAGTAGCTTGCTAAGGACATGAAACCTAAATAAAGCAGGAAACAAACAGGCAGTAGCATTAGTAACTATTAACCTAGAAAAGGAAACATTCTATGAGCCAAGAAACTCTAGAACTGATCACAAGAACCTCTGGCTCCAAAGTGGAAAAGGGAACAATGATAGGCATGCGACACTCACGACTATAGAACATTTTTCCTTAATGCTACAGGAGAAAAGTCTGATAACAGCACATTGTAAATGACAGTTCAACATACGTCCACTTATATCACAGCCCCCCCGCAAAAGAGAAGCTACATTTGTGCTCTTGAGTAATATACTAACCCTTAAAACATTTCTCCAGGCAAAAGACAATGAGGACTGGCTACCCCATTGTCCTCCTCTGACGTACACCTTCGTCATTTTCAGTGTCATGAAAGTTAACCACTGGCAGTAGCACACGAAGTGGTGTGACACCCAAACGCAATACGTCACCAGCGCCACTACTCACTAGCACTGGCTCCATGAATGAGAAAAGGCTTCTAGAATTCCACATCATCTCCACTCACTAGTTCCACTGGGTCTTTCATTTTTCCCACCTTTAAATGAAGGAGCACAACTGAATAAATACATAGGTTTGATCCCCAGATCTTCAGTCAAGGCGTTATAGAAATTTAAGTTACATCACCTCCATTTCTTGCCAACAGAAGAATGGTATTTTTGTATAAAATGTTTTGAGACTCTCTGGTGAAAGGGGCTGAACAAATATATGACCTTATACAAACCAAATTATACCAAAGAGAATTCACAGACGGTATTCCTTTCTGTTCAATAGTAAAGACTACATGACAATACGCATATTATAAAATTTTAACCCCCCCAAAAATTGACTTGGGCAAAACATCATACACAAACAAAAATATGATAAATATTTTCATGTGCATGATGTTTTAAGTTTTAAAAACATTTTTACATGTATCAAATAATTTGATTCTCTACTGTACTACCTACAGCTAAGCCTCCCAATTTTCATTCTTAAACATGAATTTTACAATAATGTGATGAGATTTTCCCCATTTATAAGAATGGAAAAAGTATAAATTCATTATAGAAAATGTGGAAAACAAACCAAGGAAGCACACACACAAAATGCAGTTTCTCCACCTAAAAACAATTGTTAATAGTTCAGTTAATGTTTGTTTTATATATAGTAATCCTGTTATAAATACATACAATTTTGTATCCTCCTTTTTTGACTTAGCATTGTAAGCACTGTCCCTAAACAATATCTGAATAGCCGTATGCAGTTCCAACAATGGAAGTCCATATTATATTTTCTTAATTTTGAACATTTATATTGCTTCCAATTCTTCACTTTTTATAAGATGCAAACACAAAACTCCATACTTGGTTTTTTATTTATTTTTATTTTTTTCAAGATTTTATTTGGGACTTAGGGGAGGGGAACAGTGTTGGGGAATTTGGGGAGGGGACCAGCCAAGTTGTTGTTCTTCAATCTTCATTGTGAAGGGCACCAGTCACCATCTGGCTGTCAGTCGGCAGCTCATGGCCTCTAAACTCAAGGTGCTGTGTTCAATCTTAGTTGCAGCTCAGCTCAAGGTACCGAGTTCAGTCTTAGTTGCGGGTGGATATAGCCACCATCCCATGCAGGAGTCGACCAGCAGCCTTGTTGTTAAGAGCGCACACCCTATCCACTGAGCCATTCGGGCAGCAGCTCAACTCAAGGTGCTGAGTTCAGTCTTTAGTGCGGGTGGACGTAGCCCACCACTGAATAGGCAATCTTGTTGTTACACCAGCTGAGCCATCCCTGCCACCTATTGGCAGCTCACTGACAGCTCAGCTAGGGCGCAGCGTTCACTGGCCCATGTGGGAATCAAACCAGCAGCCCTGTTGCTGAGAGCACGAGCTCTAAGCGAACTCTTAACCAACTGAGCCACTCGGCCGGCCCAAAACTTGTTTTTTTTTTTAAATGTCGTTTACCTCCTAATTATAAAAATTAATATATAATTCTTTTTTTTTTTTTAAGATTTTATTGGGGAATTGGGAGAGGGGAACAGCGTTGGGGAATCGGGGAAAGGGAACAGACAAGTTGCTGTCTTTTTGTTCTTCAGTCTAGTTGCGGAGGACGTTGCTTCACTGGCCCATGTTGGTATCATCATTGTGCTCTTCCCAGATGAGGCAGATTGGTCGCCAGCCTCTGGATGTTGCTCACCACGGCTACTGGCAGCTCATGCTGGCTGCCAGCCGCTCACACTGGCTGCCGGCCACTCACTGTAGCCTTGGCAGCCCACTGAAGCAGGGGCTGCAGCCTACACCATCACCGGGGCTCGCACAGCCCAGCTCCAGGTGGAGCTGTTGTTAGCTGTAGAGGGCAGTGTCACTGGCCCTCATATGTGGAATCCGAACTGGGGCCGCTGGCATCCCAAAACCAGCTCTTAACCAATGCGCCACTCGGCCAGCCCAATATATAATTCTTATAAAAAGAACCCACATACAGAAATGTATGGAGAACTGACAAGCCTCCTATAGTCCTATCTCCTAGAAATAATCACTGTTAATTAAAACTGTTAAGTTTGGCTGAAGCATTTTCCATATAAAGACAAATATAAACTTAGTACATTTTTCACATAAAAATAAGATTGCAATAGTTAATATTCTGCATTAAGCTTTTTTCCACTGAACCCTATGTCATAGTATAGTCTTTTTTATAGTTGCAGAATATTCCATTATGTCAATATTTTATAATTTATTTAATCTCCTGTTAATGGGCATTTTTATAGCCTGCCCCCTTTTAAAAACCATAATAAATAGTGCTAAAGTAAAGATAGGTATACATAAATTACGGTATGCATGTTCACGTATTTCTATGGGATAAATTTTTTTTTTTTTTTTAGAGGGCAGTGTCACTGGCCCTCACATGCGGGATCCAAACCGGGGCTGCTGGCATCCCAAGCCAGCTCTGAACCACCGCGCCACTCAGCCAGCCCAATATGGGATAAATTTTGAGATGTGAAATTGCTGGTGAAATGAAAGGTATATATATTTGAAACTGAAAAACTGAATCAAAATGCCTCCCAAAGATTATGTCAATGTGTGAGAGTATATTTACCTAACCTTTTTGAGCGTAAATCCTGTTGATGCATTTTAATATCTTCAGGCTTCATCAAACTGTGGTGTCCATCTAAAAAATGAGTACTATTCGTGGCTATGTTCAAAGACAGACTGAATTCACTTTCTGGAAAAAGATTATGAACTATACCGTATATTTGTGCTGGCCACCTGAGCACTTGAAATGAGGCTTATTTGAATTGAGATGAGCTATAATTGTAAAATACACATCAGATTTTTTAAAGACTTGGGATGAAAAAGAATGTAAAATATGTCATCAATAATTTTTAAAATAATAAATTACTAAAATAATATTTTTGATATATTGGGTTAAATAAAACATTAAAATTACATTCACTTGTTTCTTTTTATTTTTTCAATGTAACTACTAGAACATTTAAAATTACATATGTAATACATGTTTTTATTGGATGGCATTACTTTATGGAGTACTTTTCACTTTAATACAATATATTCAATAACTATTAACTTCATGACAAAAGATAGGCTTTAAGAAGAAATCAGATTTAAGATAATTTAGTAATGTGTACTTAATGCAATACATTTCATCTAATCTCAGTGCTGCTAAGGATGAATGCATGTTTTTAAAAGTATTAAAACACCTTTTTACCAACCATACTAAGAAAAGATAACTGTAATTTTGTTGTAGAAGAATAGACAAACACAGTAAGACATTTCATCATTAAAGGTCTGAAGGTTTAATTCATTTACATCATAAATTCTGATTAAATCATGGCTAAATCTACTTATATATACTGCTGAGTGAAATACTGATAATCAATAATTATATTTATTTCTAAAAACCAAAATATTTTTTTATAAATTATTTTTAGCATCCAACTAGCAAGTTGCCATGCCCAATCTGACCAGGCTTAGGTCACTGACCTGCTATCATTTCAATTAGTATTTCCACAAGGTAATGTTCATCTTTAGGATAACATTTTTGGAAGTCTTATCTTTCCAACCCTATCACAAAGAGCAAAACTTCCTCAACGGTAGAAACTAGTATCAGTTATGACAGCTGGTATACCTTACCAGCTCTTCTTGCGGTCTAATTTAAGGAAGTATTCATAATATTCTCATCTCACCTGGGCTACTTGGTTTAACCCTTTGGGGCACCGTGCTCATGTAGCCAAGATGTCATTTTGGTGCCTGCAGAGGTCATCTGGTCCTGCCGAGAAACAACTCAACAGCCAGAGGTCAGAACTGTGGGCTCTGGAATCAGAGCAATTAGCTAAATCCCTGTTTGCTACTTACTAGCTCTGTAATGCTAGGTGAGTTACTTATCTTCTTTAGGCATTTTACATGAATTAGTAAATTTAATCTGCAAATCAAACCTATGAGGTGTAACTTTTATTTTATTCCTCACAGATGAGTAAATTGAAGTACATAGATATAACGTAACATGCCCAAGGTCTTAAGACCATTAAGTGGAAGAGTCAGATTTCAAACCTAGACAGTTTAGCATCAGAGCCTGTGTTTTTGTTATCTCTGCATGTAAATTGCTTAGTAAGGCCCAACAGTGAGAGCTTTATAAATGTTAATAATCACTACTACTATTAATAAAGATCACTTTCTAATTCTGACCACATCCCTCACATTTATGGTCAAGAGCAGCCAGGTTTACATGGATGGCAACACAGAAAAACAATTCAAAACATATGACCTCATTTATTATTTTTCTTTTTACTTTTTATTTTGCAATAATTTCAGACTTATAGAAATATTGCAAACATGGTACAGAGAGAGTTCATGTATAACCTCACCCAGTTTCCTCTAATATTAATAATTTACCTAAACAGTGTAATTGTCAAAATCAGGAAATTAACATTGGTATAATACTGTTAAACAGATTAACTAAACTATAGACCTATTCAAATTTCACCCATTCTTTTTAAAAAAAAAAAAAAAAGATTTTATTTGGGAATTGGGGGAGGGAACAGCACTGGGGAATAGGGGAAAGGGAACAGACAAGTTGCTGTCTTTTTTGTTCTTCAGTCTATTTGTGGAAGACGTTGTTTCACTGACCCACATTGATATTATCATTGCACTCTTTCCGGCTAAGGGAGATCAGTTGCCAGCCATTGGATGGCCACTCACAGTAGCTTACGGCAGCCCACCGCAGCCCCACTGCAGCCTAAGCTGTCGCTGGCGACTCACAGCAGCCCAGCTCCAGGCTGAGCTGCTTTCACCATCATAGCTGTAGAGGGCACAGCGTCACTGGCCCATTTGGGATCAGAACTGGCGGCCCTGCTGTTCAGAGCTCGTGCTCCCAAGCCAACTCTTAACTACCATGCCACTTGGCCAGCCCAAATTTCACCCATTCTTACTTACCCTAGTGTCCTTTTCCTTTTCCAGGACCCAATCTAAGACCCACATTGCATCTAGTTGTGATGTCTCTCCTTGGTCTCCTTCAATCTGTGAGTTCCTCAGTCTTCCTTGTTTTTTCATTCCCTTGACACTTTTCATGAGTACTGATGAGCTATTTTGTAGAACATCTCACAATTTGGATTTATATGATGTTTTATGATAAGACTGAGGTTAGGCATTTTGGGCAAGAATACCGGCAATGATGATGTGTTTTTCTACAGAAGATGGAGAGGAGGGCAGGATATGTCTTATTATTGGTGTTGTTAATCTTAACACTTGGTTAAGGTGGCCCCTGCTAGGTTTCTCCATTATCAAGTTACTATTTTCCCTTTGTAATTGATAAATATCTCTGAAGAAATGCTTTGAGACAATGCAAATATACCGTTTCTTCTCAAACTTTTCCTCAGTGATTTTAGCATCCATTGGTGGATCTTGCCTGCAAAAATTATTACTGTGGCACTTGTGTACTGGTGACTTTCCATTTCTCTCATTCTCTCTGCATTTAATAAATAGAATTGCACATGACCTCTTGATGGTACATCAATTGTATTCCCAAAGGCTTTTATGAGACATACCAATCAAGATAGTAAAAGTTTAAAGAGAAATTCTAAAGGGCTTTCACAGCATGGACAGTGCCTTCGTTGGTGGTTTTTGGACTTCTTAGTAACCCAGCAGCACCTCGCGTGGAGAAATGTGGTGACAAGTGGAACATCCCTCCCCTACTTGGTTTCTCTGAGACAGTGAACATTTGGGACCCTTTATTAAACATTTTCTTGTCTTCCCTATTAAATATTTTCTTGTCTTCCCTGCTTCACATGACTGTTTCCTGTCCCCTTACCTCAGCATTCTTTACGGGCTCATCTTCCTCTGTGTATCTCATATGGGTTGACATTCCTTGGCACTGTATTCTTGTCTTTGTATACTCTTGTTGCCCTATATACTCCTTAGAAAATAGTAATTAACTTGTTTCCAAAGTATCAACTACTACAATAGTCCCCCTTTATCCATGTGGGATATGTTCCAAGATACCAGTAAATGTCTGAAACCAAGGATAGTACCAAACTCCATATATATTATGTTTTTTCATGTACCTACATATACCGATGACAAAGTTTAATTTATAAATTAGGCACAATAAGAGATTAACAACAAAAATAAAACAATTATAACAATATACTGTAATAAAACTTATGTAAATGTGTTCTCTCTCTCTCTCTCTCTCTCTCTCTCTCTCTCTCTCTCTCTCTCTCTCTCTCTCATAACCGATCTGATAATCAAGATGGCTACTAAGTGACTAAGGGGCAGGTAGCATATACAGCTGGACAAAGGGATGATTCACATCCTGAGCCAGATAACAAAAGATATCATCATGCTACTCAGAACAGTGTACAATTTAAAATTTATGAATTGTTGGGCCGGCCGAGTGGCGCATTGGTTAAGAGCTGGTTTGGGACGCCAGCAGCCCCAGTTCGGATCCCACATATGAGGGCCAGTGACACTGCCCTCTACAGCTAACAACAGCTCCACCTGGAGCTGGGCTGTGCGAGCCCCGGCGATGGTGTAGGCTGCAGCCCCTACTGCAGTGGGCTGCCATAGGCTACAGTGAGTGGCTGCCAGCCAGCATGAGCGCCTGGCAGCCAACGTGAGCTGACAATAGCCATGGTGAGCGACCATCCAGAGGCCAGCGACTGATCTGCCTCATCCGGGAAGAGCGCAATGATGATACCAACATGGGCCAGTGAAGCAACATCCTCCGCAACTAGACTGAAGAACAAAAAGACAGCAATTTGTCTGTTCCCCTTCCCCAATTCCCCAACGCTGTTCCCTTCCCTCAATTCCCTAATAAAATCTTTAAAAAAAAAATAAATATATTTATGAATTGTTTATTTCTGAAATTTCCCCGATTCCCCAACGCTGTTCCCCTCCGCTAACTCCCCAATAAAATCTTTCAAAAAAAAATAAAATAAAATTTGTGAATTATTTCTGAAATTTTCCATTTAAAATTTTTGGACTATGGTTGACTGCAGGTAAATGAAACCACAAAAACCAAAGCTGCAGATAAAGGGGGACTACTGTAAATACCCATATCCTTCTTTTGACTTAAAAACTGTCTCTAAACTTGGATTTCTCAAGGATGTGTCAAATTCAGCATATTAAAAAATTGAACCTTGGGCCGGCCGAGTGGCGTGGTGGTTAAGCACTGGCTTGGGAAGCCAGCGGCCCCGGTTCGGGTCCCACATATGAGGGCCAGTGACACTGCCCTCAAAACAAAACAAAACAAAACAAAAAAACTGAATCTACTCTCTCCCTCAAAAATAAAATATTGATTTCCTTCCTGCAGCCTCTTTTTATACATATCAGTGAATAATACCACAATCTACCTAGTTCCTTCTGAAATTCTGAGGGTGAACTCTAACCTCTTGCTTTCCTTTACTTCCTTACATCTTTCTAAAAAGCAAATGAAATGTGATGACAACATTCCTCTGCCTAAAATCTTAAATGACTCGCTACAGTCTACAAAGTCCAAAGTCCTTAGCATGGCCATGATCTAGCTCTCACTAGTCATACAGCCCCATCTCCTGCTCCATATTCACTTTAAACCTCTGCCAAAACAAATTAATTGCAGTCCCCAAAATGGCCATGTACATTCTCAAGACTGCATTTTGCAAACATTCTTCCTTTTGGCCTTTCACTGGGCTAACTGTTCCTACTCTGCTCAATGTGAAGTGTGGAAGTTGCACCTTACAGAGTCTTCCTGAGCAGCCTGCATCCCCAGAGTAAGTCAGATGGCCCCTGCACCAGCACTTTCTACAGTGTCACTTACTGGCTGATTGTCTGCCACCCTCTCCAGACTACATGCTTCTCAAGGGCAGAATGGGTCTTACCCAGCACCTAATATGGCTCCTAGAAACTCAGAAGTAACCTTTCATATTTATTTATTTATTTATTTATTTATTTATTTTAAATATACTTATTTATTTATTTTAAGATTTTATGGGGGAATTGGGGGAGGGGAACAGCATTGGGGAATTGGGGAAGGGGAACAGAAAAGTTGCTGTCTTTTTGTTCTTCAGTCTAGTTGTGGAGGACGTTGCTTCACAGGCCCATGTTGGCATCATCATTGCACTCTTCCCTGGTGAGGAAGATCGGTCACCGGCCTCTGGACGGCCGCTCACAGTGGCTCTTGGCAGCTCACACCGGCTACCAGCCGCTCACGCTGGCTACCAGCCACTCACTGTAGCCTATGGCAGCCCACTGCAGCAGGGGCTGAAGCTATGCCGTCCCGGGGACTCACAGCAGCCCAGCTCCAGGGGGAGTTGTTGTTCACCATCTTATCTGTAGAGGGCAGTGTCACTGGCCCTCATATGTGGGATCCGAACCGGGGCTGCTGGAGTTCCAAGCCAGCTCCCAACCAACGCGCCACTTGGCTGGTCCCACCTTTCTTATATTTTAATAAGCCACTTCTTATATTTTTAATGTTTAGCCCTGTTAAGTAGAATGTCTGTTTCCTGCTTGCCTATTGCCAGAAAAAGATTTCAAATGCTTCTAGATTTATGAGGATTTATAACCTCAATTACTATCAAAATGCTGCAAAAGTATATAATCACAGTGATGCATACCTCTGATGAGGTTAGTTTAACAAAATATAAGAAAAAGCAGCTGCTATTAAAACAAAATCCTGTTTTTTTAATTTTAACCTGATAAATAACAACTCTGGGAAATGTACTTTGACTTGGAAACAACAGACCCATGTTCTCCTAAGTTATTTGCCATGTTCATCTAGACTTCTTCATCTGTGTGATGTTTTATGGTATAGCCATTTCTCATTACCTGATAAGCATGTTCATTTTACTGTCGTAATCATCCAAAAACATTTTCTGCCTAATGTCTATAAGGTACTACAGTACATAATAAGGTCAGAATTGTCTTAAGGGATAACGCATCACAATTCTTACTCTCAAGGAACACACAACTATAGCTACCGGTCCCACTAGTTTTAGTAAATGAGAAAAGTGAGGCCCGAGAATAAAGAATAACCAAAACTATATAGGCAGACAGAGCCATGATTTGAAATCCTGGGCTCCTCCTGGAAACATTTATAGCCCCATAAAGCTATAATTTTGGAAGCACAGTATTGGAGAAAAATCTGATCTCAAAATTAAAGAATAAGGTACTCATTCAGCCTGGCCAATGATAAAGGATTATAGTAACATTATTTATTTATTTATTTATCTATTTATTTATTTATTTGAGGGCAGTGTCACTAGCCCTCATATGTGGGACTCGAACCGGGGCCGCTGGCTTCCCAAGCCAGCACTTAACCACCGCTCCACTCGGCCGGCCCATATAGTAACATTTTTTAAAAAATCCATACAGGGGTGGAGGGTGTAGAAGAGACAGTTATAAAAGAGGCATGTATGTAAATGAAACGAGAGCAGGAGACAGACCCCATCTTGGAATAATAACAGCAACAATAATGACGGTAATAATGCTAACAAATATTTATATAGTGCTTACTATGTACCTGTTCTAAGAGCTGCACATATACCGACTGACTTTTTTAATCCACATAAAAATTCTACATGCCTGTGCTATTACCATCCCCATTTTACAGATGAAGACACTGGCACAGAGAGTTTAAGGGCCTTGCCCAAAGTAACTACTGGTCAATGTCAAAGCTGGGATTCAGACTCAGGCAGTCTGAATGGACTCTCAAGTCCATGCTTTTAACCATTTCACTAAAAAAAATGAGCCTGGAGAAGTATGGAGATTTGAAAATTTCAGCATATGAAAAAAGTTAACTGGGGAGTGACCCGTTATCTCAGTTGGTTAGAGCGTGGTGTTGATAACACCAAGATTGCCGGTTTGATCCCTGCATGGGCCACTGTAAGCTGTGCCCTTCCTAAAAGAGTCGACTACGCCATTGCAGCGTGAAAGCAATGTGTAACCAATGACCATGGCTGTTCCCCAATAAAATTAATTTTTTAAAAATTTTATAAAGAAGAAAAAAGTTAACTTCTGCAAAGTTAAAGAAAAATAAGCACTTCCTGATGAGTTCTGTTAAATACTAAAACAGGTTCAGTAAAGTAGTTGTGAAATCTGCTTCTCTGAAGATTTGTCTAAAGGCAATTTGTCTAAAGGCAATTTAATGATAGGCAGGGTCTAATAAGGATGTGTTATTAGTTACTGCCTACAACTGTCCTAACACAAGTTTAAGACTATTTTCAATGTGTACCTGAAATACAAGTAGTTTCTCTGATACTGAGGCTTTTGGGAATACTATAATATATATATGGAATCTAAGTCTAAAAGCATAGCAATGTCACTTCCTGTGCTCGCCCTCCTTTTGTCCGCATACTTATGAGACTCCTAAAAGGGCTCACAGAATTGAGGATTTTTCTCATCAGAAACTTCTCAATTTTCTCATAAAAATTCTATTTCTCATCTCTTTGAAGCACATTGTTAACATTCTCTGGAATCCTTCATTTATATGTCATTTTAGCATACTGTACACATGTAGCATCATGAAAATGGACCAATATAATCCTTTTTTTTTTTTTTTTTTTTGAGGGCAGTGTCACTGGCCCTCATATGTGGAAACCGAACCGGGGCCGCTGGCTTCCCAAGCCAGCACTTAACCGCCACGCCACTTGGCCGGCCCAATATAATCCTATACTAAATAAGACTCCAAAATAGCTTTTCTACTATACTACAGAAATCACTTTTTAAAATTAAGACGATTTCAACTACATTGTCTTGTTTTCTTATTATTTCTCTTCCAGGGAAATGCAGATATTATGTAACCCATCCATTTACAATAGAACAAAAAAAACCCTGAAACTATATTTCCATTTTAAAGTAAAAGAAACTAAGTCGCAAAAGAGCTTCAAATGTTGTTTGTTATTTTTCTCATCCTTAAAAACAATCATCAGAAGAAATAGAAAAATGACATGATAGACAAAATGTAACAAAAGAGAGCTACAATATCACATGCTAAAATTTTTTTCTAAGAAGTAACTCACCGAAGTTTCCTTCCTTTGCTGGCTTTCCTATCGACTTTCTTGTGGATTTTGCTTCGTAACTTCTGGATTGCAAGCCACTGCCTGGGAAATTCACAAGCAATGTTATGCATCATCACTAACAGAAATAGTTATACGTATTGACAAATTGGAATTTTTCCCACTAACAACCCTGCAGAAAGAAATCATCAACCTACATCAAGTTCTTCAAGATAGTCTGGGGCCAAAGCGACTCATCAATTGAAGAGGATTTGTGCAATGGTAAAAAAACAAATGGCAGCTGGGAAATTCTACAGCAAATTTGGTTAACAATGCTCCTTAGTATTTGGAGTTGCTGTGACAAGCACTAAATCTACCAGTCTGTAGGAAAACCTATCAAACTGAGTACAGCTGCTTGGGTTTGCTTTTAATGTTTTAGCTGTGCAGCAAGTTCTATTACTAATGCAAACGCTGTGTGGTTTGAACAGATGAATTCTTTAAATCTGATTTTCCCTTTACTAATAATACCCAGATGCTTTTTTGTGTGTACTTTCCAATTTTTTGCTAATTTTTTATAATTATCATTTTAGTCATTTTATTTATTTAATTTTCATTTAATCTGTAATATTTCAGAATGTGTTGCTAAAAGGTTAAGGGCTCTCCCTCCCCCAATATAATCTCAATACCTTTATCATACCTACAAAAAAGTTAATAATTCTTTACTATCAAACATTCAGTCACTTTTCAAATTTCCCAGATTGTCTCAATTTTACAGTTGGTTTGCTTGAGTCAGGATCCAACAAGATTTACATATTCTGAAGTCATTTCAGACTAAAAGGAATTAATTTTTCAAATAAAAGATACTGGGCTAAGAAAATCTTCACAAATTGCTCGTATGAACATTTGTGAAATAATGAAGAAGGAGAGACAGCAGCAGCTAGTCATCTTACCTGATTTATACAACGAAAACTCGACATCAGAAAAAAAAAAATCTAGGGAAATCCAATTACCGTAATCTTAATATAATCTTAATTACCATAATCTATTTTATTGTAAAGTGAGATAAATGTACAATATAATCACCACTTAAATACAATTTGCTCTATCACATTAAATTTATAGTGAACAGCTCTCTATAATATTCTAGAGAGACACCAAATATCAACAACATCCTATCCTAAAATTCAAATAATGTTTTACTCAAATAGAATTATTTCATCAACACAAATTTTTCATTGCATTCTCAAAATGCTTCTCAGCCCAGAATCCCATTCTGGCACTTGCAGCTTTTGTTTCCTTTCATGCTTTTGCAAATTATGGCTCATGGCTATTTAAATGTACACTATTCATTAGGTAGCACTCCAAATGCCCTTTTTATTTTCCAACCACAGGATGAAGCATACACACAAGAGCCTTTCTTCACTACTTTACATTCTACCCTGACATCTGGGTAATGCTGCCACGTTCCATTTCTAATTGTGCTGAAGCTTTTACTGAAGGGGTGGAGGTCTAAATTAGGGCAGACTCTAACAAAGCAGATTCGACTATGAGCAAGGAACCTGTCGTGCACAGTGCCACATTCTGACAGCTGAGAGCACACATTTGGGTGGTTGCTTTTTTATCCATTGGTCAGAGATTGATACAGATACAATCACAACCCAAACCAGAGAGCATAGAGCACAAGAAGGACTTAGAAAAACAAACTCTACAACAAACACATATAGGTGTTTTATAATCTCTTATTTGAACTGCATGTAAGGCAATGTAGGGTAAACAATCAGGATTTCCATCACTTTGTCTTTCTAGCTCTTATGATCTTGAACTTTTATAATTATAGGGCCAATCACTGCCTTAGAGGCAGAATTAAGGGAACTCAAAGGGAGAAACTATTGTACAGCCTGTTCACATGAATTAGAAAGCCATATCTAAATTACCTTCCCATGGCCACCTGATCATTGGGGTCCAATGAGCTGGTCTTCCGTTCTATGAGTTCTCGGAGGAGCTAGGGGAATAGGAAAGCAATTGATTTATTTATCATCTCCCAGCATCAACTAACTTTAAAAAGGCACAGTAGGAATCCTGAATGGCATAGCGACAACTCTAAAACTACAATCAATAAGGGACAACCCAGTGGCACGAGCATGACTGAATTCCCATTAACCCTTTCATATTTATATATCTTTAAAAAGGTGGTTATAGCAAGAGCTGAGAACAGAAGTCCATTTGGAAGACTTATTGTACTGCAGTTCATTTCAAATGGATCAATGAATGTGCAACATTCCCTTCATTGTTTTTATGATTAGTTTTGTCCACCTCATCGATATCAATGGAGAATCTTTAAAAGGTCAGGTGGGGAGGGCGGTGTGGCAAAAAGGAAAATGCATCAGATTCTCACCAATAAGATAATGGTACATGGTTAACTTCTGACCTATAACCTCCAGCAGTCAGAAAGGTCTTCCTCAGGCAAAAGCCTTTATTACATATAATTAAATGTGTGGACTTCATTCTCTTGCTTTCCATGGCTGGTACTCTACCATGCTGACTATTAAGTGATTTAACCATATATGACATTGACACATTCACACCCACAATAATTTTAAGAGGGAACCCAAAGAGAGTAAGTCATACGTGCATCCTGCAAATACAACACAGAGAACCAGTCTCTCGTCCTATACAATTAACTCCATGGGAACTCTAAACTACACTTCTCTTAATCCTGGGTAGTTCACTGCACGCAACCGAAGTCTAAATCTGTATCTTTCACATAGACTTAAGAATCTGTATTGCATCTTTTTTTTTTTCTTTTGAGGGCAGTGTCACTGGCCCTCATATGTGGGACCCGAACCGGGGCCGCTAGCTTGCCAAGCCAGCACTTAACCACCGTGCCACTCAGCCGGCCCTGTATTGCATCTTAAAGTCCTAGGTGAAGAGAAGCAATGGATTTAAAAGTTAAATATTAAAGGAGAATTTTAAATTACAATAATAAAACTACATATCATTTCTCCTACACAAGTGCTATACACAGGAAAATAGCAATAGAAATTAAAATTCCAAAAATCTTCTGAGAGAAATCTACAGGAGGACACCAAAATAAAAACTAGTTCCTGCTAATCATCTGTCAATAATACAGGTTTGACTTTAAAACTTGTTTCTTCACAAAAATAAGTAATTGTTTTGTAGGTAGGACATGGTAGCAATATAGATATTTCACCAAGGTAAATAGCTGAAGTCTGTGAGAGGATATAGGAAGAGGAATAAATTCCTGTGCAAGCAGTTCACTCACATTTTCATTTGTTTATGTAAGGAGGCAGTGGAAGAAGTAAAACAAATTTATAAAAATAATAATTTCCATATAAGATGAATCATTATTGCAAAAGGGAAAAGGATATCTCAACTGCAATTAAAAAACCGCCTGTGATGGTTTTTCATTTGCTTATTTTGGACATTATTATTACAGCAATTACGTATAAAAATGCAGGGAGCAGAGGCCACTGGTTTATTATCACTAGAAAACAGCAAGCTATTTCTCTAGCCTGTTTATCTGATTGATTCCCAACATCTTTCTGGCAGCCAATCTATCAGTTTATCTCTCCTACTTCATCACAGTCACTTCTGGCAGCTAAATACAAGATCCAAATCCAGTGTTACACAGCCATACGACACAGTAAACCTATGTTACACTGCTACTCTGTAAACAGCTGCCCTTAAGGCTAAGCAAAAATGGGCTTCTGGTCCCTAGTCAATATACTGTCAAAAGCAAGTTGGGAGAGAGCGGGGGGAGGTTACTAAAAACAATTTTTTTTAGAATAAAGAAGGGAAAAATAAAAAGGAAGAAAAATAATGGAATGACTGCATCTCACTGCCCTTACCTTGTTCCAGCCACATAAGAGATTACAACAACTGTTCGTGGGTTTCCTAATCATCTCTGATCCCTCGAGACTGGGCTGTCGTGGCCACTGGGGGCAAGTGCTCATGGAAGGCTGCCCCAGCACAAAAGGGGTGATCCTCTGGAAGAAAGCCCCATATGCCCTTCCCGAAGGCTGAAAATTGGAGCAGCACAACTGCAGTGGACCTATTACACTTGCAGTGGCCTCTGCAATTCAAGCACTAAGTTGGTGCAGCATTTACTTTCAAACGCTCTATGTACGTTCCATATTCTGGCTGCATTTTCGCTACCTAAGAGCTTGCACAGCTCTTCCCACAGTCGTTCATGATTAGGAAGATGGTTTTCTTGGTCTATCTGGCTAAGTCTGGTTTACTCAGTCCAGTATTTCAGAAGATCCTGTTGTGTGCAAGATAGGAAAAAGAAAGCAGCAAAAAAAGAAAATACAAGTAAACTATTCCCATGGCTATTACTATTTCCCACAGCTATCTCTATCATTGGGTTTAAATTTAATTAGGAAACTGCTTTCAAAAAAAAAAAAAAACTGCTGATAAAATGAAGCTTTAAGGGGTATTGCTGAAGAATTTAATTCAATTTTATAGCTTAACTTTATGAACAAACTTTTCCATTAAAATTCAGGTTTCTGTTAGTTATTGAAGCTTTTAATTTTGACGATGACACAGTATTTGTAATTTCCACGTGACTCGGAAAATGGAGGGATGTATGAAATATTTTTGTTCTAGTCTGTTATAATTCTCCAGAGTCAACTCAGAAAAGCTTGATTGTTTCTCTAGTTCTAGGGGAAAATCATAGATGTCGTCACATTTGCAGGTCAGCCCACAAAAACCTATTTAACCCATAACATGCATGAGGAATAGCACTGCTAGTACTATTCAGCATCTAATCAGCACTTATAATACTTTGCCTAGAAAAATGCATGCCAGAATCAGTTAAAAATGGCAGACTGAACACATTAGTTTATCTCTTCTCCCTTCTGAACCCCTCTAAAGGACAGCAGAGAAATAAATGTATTAACCCACATGAAAGAAGAGAAAGGGAGAGCTAATGAGAGCAGATTTCCATAACTTTTTCAAAGACAGGAGATGGAAGAGTAAAAGGAAGTTATCGCTCAAGTGCCCGGAGGGAATAAAGGTGAGGGTGGAGCTAATCAGGCCCACAGAATCCCTGTGAGGATGAGTTCTTGGAGTGGCAGCTACCATGAAAGGTGGAGAAGGGGGAGGGGCAGAACTAATAGGCCTTCTCCATTATCACACTCCGCCAAGTGACTAACCCCATAACCCCCTCCACCACCTCTTCTCACCAAGGGGGAAAAAAGTTTGACTCTGGAAAAACTGAGGCTATGCTAATTTCTGGGAGCGTCTGTCTCCCCTGCACTCCCACCAGAATGCTAGCACTCAGATATAAAATTGCCCAGGCAGGAAAGAAAAGGAGTCTTTTCTGGAGAAACTGCAGAGTCAACCCCCTATTCCCAGAAAATAAGATTTCCAAGTTCTGACATTTGAGAGTATTCCAACCAAGAGGTGAGTTCAGAGCACAATTATGAAGGAGCCCAAGAGCTCTGCTCAGGTTTCAAAGATACTTTTGAATGCCTTACTCTTAAATAAGAAGAGACAGTTAAGGACCATCTGCCTCTGTAGAAAGCATCAGAAACAGACCAAAACAAACAGGAAAAAAAAGGGGACTCAAGAAAGCAATGCGGCTGGCCAAGTGGCACGGCAGTTAATTGCTGGCTTGGGAGGCCAGAGGCCCCGGTTCGGGTTCCACATATGAGGGCCAGTGACACTGCCCTCAAATAAATAAATAAATAAATAAATAAATAAATAAATAAATAAATAAATAAATAAAATAAAACCAAGCAATAGCTGAAAAAAAATAAAGCAATGCAGAAAACAAAAGAAACCTTGGATAGACAGAAGGAAGGAAAGAAGGGATGGAGAAAGGGAGGGAAAACTTAGAATAAACACCCTTCAGGAATTGAAAGAAGATACACTTCCATTACAACAAGATTCTATGAGAAAAGAGTAAAACAAGAAAAACAAAATTTAAAAAAATTAAACTTCTATATAACTGGATGATACATGTATGAAAATCAGACATGAAACAAAAAGGCAAAAAGATAACATACCCTTGGCTTACTTGTGAGAGAAGAAAAAAATTTAGGGGACAAGCCAGAATATCAAACATCTAACAAAGACTGAGAGAACATTCTTAAAGAAATAATAATGGAAATGTCCCAAAATCAAAGGATAAGGAGTGAGTCTAAAAAGATCAAGTACAAGGAATGAAAAAACAGACCTTCCCCAACACACATCATCATGAAATGTGGAACACTGGAAGTAAAGAGAAGATCCTAAATGATTAGAGAAAAAATAGGTCACATATAAAGAGGGTGACCGCATGTCCTAGTTTACCCCAGAGTCCAGGTTTATGCCTGTTATCCTAGTATTCTTTCAGACAAGCACTTCAAGTGTCCCAGTTTTGACAATAAATTATACAGTCACCCTACCTATTAAGAATGAAAATCTAAATGGAATTAGACATCTCAATAGCAGTAGCAGATACCAGAGGACAGCTGAGCAATGCCTTCAAAATTCTGAGGAAAATGGCTTCTTTCAACCTCAAATTCCATACACAGCCAAAGTATTAACCAAGTATGAGAGTTACATAAATACATTTTCACACATGCAAGGACTCAACAATTTCCCTTCCACACACTCGCTCACAGGAAGATGTGCTTCAGTAAAATGAGAGCACACAGCACGAAAGAGAAAGACACGACATGTTAGAAAACAGATCTCAGGAAAGAAGTGAAGGCAAGTCCCAAGACTACAGATGGCAGAGGCCCAGAGAGGGGCCATTAAAGTCTAGAAGGGAGGAAAGTCTAGAAGGGAGGTCTCCAGGTGAAAAGGCAGGAGGGAAAGTGATAGTCAAGGCATTTTGAGTTATGTGGGAAAGAAATACGGAAAGACATATAGAAAACTAAGCAAATCTTTTAAAAACAGGCATTAGCTCCAGGGAAAAAATCTGTAAGGAAATATAATCACAGTAAGTAACTTGTGAACAACATCTATGTAGTCGTAATATTGTAAACACTGACTTGTTTTGACAGAACTGGAGGCGCAATGAGCACACCAGAATGGAGAGCTGAAGTACAGAGGGAGGGCTGTAGGAGCTAGGGCCTCCCACCACCATGGGGAATCAAGAGATGATTTGATAAATGACTAAAATGGATAAATAGACAGTAGTACAAATATGCTATTTAAAAATATGCAAGTAATTAGAAAAAAACTAAAAACATGGGAAGGTTTTACCCTCTAGGACTTCTCAGCACCATAGTACTGTAACATTTCTTAGGTAATGGAGAACCCAGGGAGAAGAATTTGTCAGTATTTATTTAGCAATGTCCAGAGAAAAAAGTAAATATGTTTCTGAAAAATCTTCCCAGTCTGCAAATTCACATTGAAAAATTTTACAGTTCCTACAGGCAAAAAAAAAAAAAAGGACAGGTGAACCAAAGATATACTGATTGAAATTCTTAATAAATTCTTCTGTTTCTTGAATATGGCAACATACCAGAAAAAAATACCGATAACATGTATTTTGATTTGCTGCAATAATGCCAAATAATTGTTAACAGCTCTATTGAGATACATATAATTCACTTACCATA
The DNA here is from genome assembly GCA_033961575.1 of Aselliscus stoliczkanus. Taxonomy (NCBI): domain Eukaryota; kingdom Metazoa; phylum Chordata; class Mammalia; order Chiroptera; family Hipposideridae; genus Aselliscus; species Aselliscus stoliczkanus. The sequence goes on from CM066739.1 coordinate 22,090,411, forward strand.
TAATTCGTCTATTCAAAATGTATGTAATTTAGTGTCTTTTCGTAAATTCAGAGTTATGCAATCATCACCACATTTAACTTCAGAACATTTTCATCGCACCTAAAAGAAACCCCATACCTATTAGCTGTCATCCCCAGTATACTCCAGCCACACACCCCATGGCCCTAAGCAACCACTAGTCTTTCTGTCTTTATGATAATCCCATTCTAGACGTTTCATATAAATGGAATCATACAGCATATGGCCTTTTATGGCAGTCTTCGTCCACTCCACGTTTTCAAGATTCATGCGTTATAACATGTGTCGTCAGTACTTCGTTCCTTTTTATGGTTGAATAATAGTCCATTGTGGGGATCATAACATATTTGTTTATCCATTCGTCAGCTGAGGGATATTTGAGTTGGCTCTACTTTGTGGCTATTATAAATAATGCTGCTATGGACATTGGTTACAAATTCTTTTGTGTACGTATGCTTTCATTTCCCCTGGGTATATACTTAGGAGTGGAATTGCTAGGTCATGTAATTACTCTATGTTTAAAATTTTGAGGAGCTGCCTGTTTTCCAAAGTAGCCACACCAGTTTACAGTCCCACTATCAGTGTTGAAGAGGTCCAATTTTTCTACATCCTTGCCAGCACTTGTTATTATCTGACTTTTTTATTATAACCATCCAAGTGAGTGTAAAGTATTATTACTTCATTGTGGTTTGGGCTTGCATTTCCCTGATGGCTAATGAGGTTGAACATCCTCCTGAGCTTACTGGCCATTTATGTATTTTTTTTAAAGAAATGTCTAGTCAGATGCTTTGCACATTCTTTAATTAGGTTGTCTTTTTATTATTGAGTTGTAAGAGTACGTACTTCACATATATAAAACTTTACATAGATAGCAGTCCCTTATCAACTCCCATTCTGTGAGTTGTCTTTTCTATTTTGATGTCATCATTCACAGTAGAAAAGTTTTTAATTTTGATGTAGTCCATTTGTTTTTTCTTTTGTCATTTGTGCTTCTCGTATTCTAAGAAACCAGTGCCTAACCCAAGGTCATAAAGATTTACTCCTATGTTTTCTTCTAAGAGTTGTATAGTTTTAGCTTTTATTTACACCTATGATCCATTTTAAGTTAACTTCTGTGTATGGTGTGAGGTAGGGGTCCAACTTCATGCTTTTGCACTGTTTGTTGAAAGACTATTCTTTTCCCCATTGAATTGTTTTGGCCCCCTTGTCTAAAAGCCAAGTAATTCTTTTAAAGCATTTGGCTTTATGACAACATATTCCCTGGATTTCTGAATTTATGACCCACAATTATTGATTCCTACCTCTCAGACTTCCATGGTTCATAGCCACAGATGCTTGAGATGGAAAAAAGCTTGGGGCAAACCTCTCTTTAACTTACTTAGCTTTGCTTTGTCAGGATTTTTCAAACTCCCTCCACAATACATGAAGAGCATGTGAAAGAAGTACAGCCAAATCCTCTTACATGTGTTTCTGTCTTTGTCATTGAGATACAAAAAGCAGACTCCCACGGCCGGCCAAGTGGCTCAGTTGGTTAAGAGCCTGCTCATGAGTGTGAGCTGAGCTCTGAGCAACAGCAGTTCGATGCCCAGCCCAAGCTGAGCTGCTGCTAAGCTGCCAACAGGTGGCAGGATGGCTCAGCTAAAAACAAACAAACAAACAAACAAACAAACAAACAAACAAAGGATATAGTATGGGCCAGTCGAGTGGCTCCGTTGGTTAAGAGCTCGCTGAAGAGTGCGAGCTGAGCTCTGAGCAACAGCGGTTCGATGCCAGCCCTAGCTTAGTTGCCATTGAGCTGCCAACAGGTGGCAGGATGGCTCAGCTAAAACAAAACAAAACAAAAAAAACCTATAATTTCAAATGGCTGGAAAGGAATTACTGCACATGCCTACAGTATAAAACTGCATAAAATGACCTACTCCCCACAGGTAACTACTTTTTCTCTGTTTCCTTTCCACACTGCCCACTCGCTCCTCAACCAACTCTATACCACCATAATATTTCTGCTTCCATATTCTACAGAAACAATTCATGCCAAGAACTCAAGATCTCCATGTCTAATGGACATCGGTCATGACTCACCTTACTAGACTTCTTGAGGTAGCAAGTGACACTGATATTCTCACCTTCCTAAAACACTCCTTTCTTGGAATCTTTGAGGCACCTTCCTTGCTTTACTCCATATTCAGCCAGATCTTCTACCCAGACATTAAATGCGAACATTCCTCAAGGCTCAGTCGCAAGCTTTCTTTTCTTTTTACTCTATATGCTTTCCCCAAGAGTTTCATTCTATTCTCAAGGCTTCAATGATCTACAAGTCATCCCTAGAACTCCTTTTCCCTTACGCTCCATATCCAACTATCTCCAAGTCTTATGTGCATGATTTTTCTCTAGCTCCTCTGCCCATACCCTAGTATAGGCTATTATCTTCTTCATTCACTCTATAAATACTTATTGAGTACATTGGGAAAGCAATGACGAATAAAACAGACATGGTCTCACCTGCGTTAGTGTGATTTCCTTACATGTACTCTTGCCCCTCCTCCAGTTTGCTCTCCTCATTATAGTCAGACTAATATTTTCAAAATGCATTATGGCCACAGATAAAATTCTTATTGCAGCCTAAAGGCCCAACACAGCCTGGCACCTTATCTACCTCTCCAGCCTGGCCTTCCACCTCTGTGCTCCAGTCCTGCCAGCCTTTTCTCTGTACCTGAAATGTTCCCAGGCTTACTCCCACCACGGAGCCCTTCTGGGCACAGACATTGCCTGGAACAATGCAACAATCATTAACCTGCTTACATCCCACCTCCTTCTCTACTCATTCATTAAATCTCAGCTTAATCATCTCTTCTTCAGGGAAACCTTTCTTATATGCACCCCTTAACACATATACACACTATATGTTTTCGTTGTACTTGATTTACATCTTATGAGTGGATTACTTGATTAATGTCCACTTCTTCCACTAGCCAGCTGTATGCTTCACAGAGAGCAGGGAGCGTATTTGACTGTGCTCGTTATTCTATCTCCTGCACTGGCCTATTGAAGGAGCTCGATAAATATACAAAGAGAGAAAAAACTGTTTCTAGGAGAAAATATCAAATTTTTGTTTATTTTATCATACTCACACATACTCCTTTGTCACTGTGTTTAAACAAAATGAATCACATTGTATAATACCGACTCTAATCCAGAGTGCAACTGTCCACTGAAGCAACTGAGGAATCTACTTGTTTTTGTCACTGCCATTATCAGCAATTCTTCCTCGCCAAACAATATTTTCCTTGTCACACATCTTCGACGGCCTAGAGAACTGGGTGATTTAAGTGAGTGGGAATTAAGTCCCCTCCCCTTTTAGTAACCAACCCAAGAGTACCTGAATTTTAAAAAACAAAATGAAAAAACTATTTACTCCAAATGAATGAAAAGGTCTTAAAACACTTCTCATTCTTTTTTTTTTTTTTTTTTTTTGAGGGCAGTGTCACTGGCCCTCATATGTGGGACCCGAACTGAGGCCACTGGCTTCCCAAGCCAGCGCTTAACCACCACGCCACTCGGCCGGCCCCACTTCTCATTCTTTTACTGTTAAAATGACATAAATCTAAGGGCAGCCGAGTGGCTCAGTTGGTTAAGGGCTCGCCGAAGAGTGCAAGCGGAGCTCTGAGCAACAGCAGTTCGATGCCCACCCCGAGCTGAGTTGCCGTTGAGCTGCAAACAGGTGGCAGGATGGCTCAGCTAAAAAAAAAAACTTTAGTGGTTCCCAGAGGGTAAGTGGGAAGGAGGTTGGTAAATGAGGGTAAAAGGGATCAAATATATGGCGATGGAAGGAGAACTGACTCTGGGTGGTGAACACGCAATTTGATATATAGATGATGTTTTACAGAATTGTATGTACACCTGAAACCTATATTTTTCTAACATAGGTTTACTAACTTTACTAACCATTGTCACCCCAATAAACTTTAATAAAAAAAAATTAAAAATATAGATCTCGGGGCCGGCCGAGTGGCGCATTGGTTAAGCGCTGGTTTTGGCATGCCAGCGGCCCCAGTTCGGATCCCACATGAGGGCCAGTGACACTGCCCTCTACAGCTAACAACAGCTCCACCTGGAGCTGGGCTGTGCGAGCCCCGGTGATGGTGTGGGCTGCAGCCCCTGCTGCAGTGGGCTGCCATAGGCTGCAGTGAGTGGCCCGCAGCCAGCGTGAGCGGCTGGCAGCCAAGCGTGAGCTGCCAATAGCCGCGATGAGCGACATCCAGAGGCCAGCGACCGATCTGCCTCATCCAGGAAGAGCGCAATGACGATACCAACAGTGAAGCAACATCCTCCGCAACTAAAACTGAAGAACAAGAAGATGGCAACTTGTCTGTTCCCCTTCCCCGATTCCCCAACGCTGTTCCCCTCCGCCAATTCCCCAATAAAATCTTTAAAAAAAAAAAAAATATAGATCTCTCCTCCCTCTTGGGTTTCATTTCCCAATGGAAAAAGTTGGTTCTTCTCAGGGAAGGAAGGGAACAAATCTTTTGTGCTTCCTCTAACCAAACCCCCATATTCTGACCCTTTCTGTAGTATCTCTGAGTTGGTTCTTTTACTGCAAGAAAGGTATCTTGACATTTTTGTAATAAAGATCTGGATTAATTTTAATATAGCGTTTTCTATTTAAATATTTTTTTATCTGAGAAACAGATTTGTCAAATCCCAGTTGCAGGTTTCCATCCCCCATCTTCTAAGATCTAATGCTTCTAGATGTGAGTTTTCAATTACATGAGTATTCACACTGCACGGCTCAATATAACTATAAATATCGGCCAACGAGTCAGTATAATGCCATGGCTTTGGAGTCTGATACACATGCATTTTGAATTCCAACTATGCTCTTTACTAGCTGTGTTAATTGTGACAAGTTAGTTTACCCCTCTGAAACTCAGTTTCCTTATCCATAAAGTGGTAATAATTGTACCTCATAAAGTTGATTGGGGATTTTAAAAGATGATAAGAGTGAAGCATTTAGCAAAATGTAAGTATTCAATAAACAGAAATATTGTCAACATCAGGTAATAATGCTCATAGATAATCCCCAAACCCTATTTGGGACAAAAAATTCAACACCTTCCATAGCTACATCACCACAGCTGTTACCAAGAACAAGTACAATAACTCAATTTTTATTTCTACTGATTTTCAACAGTAGGTAACAAACAGGATATGAAATGAAGGAAAAGCAGAATGGAAGGAAGAAAATGTAAAATGCATAGAAAATTTACAAAAATGGAAAGTCAATATTTGGAAAACATGCTATTAATTTGTAAGACTTTTCCAAACTAGATCATGATAAATTGGAGCAAGTCATCTCCATTATCACTTATTCATTTGAACAACTAACTGCTATTCCTTTTCCATAACTTGCAACTACTCCTCATCCTCTGATCACACAATTCCCTCTACCTAGAAGTCAACCCCCTCAGTCTCATCCTATTTAAAATCCTATCTATCCTTCTTCAAAGGATCAAATGCCATCTCCTCATCGCTGCAGCTTTCTCTAATTCCCCAACTGCTATTAATTTCTCCCTCTTCTGAAGTCTTTAATACCCTCTCACCAAGCCTTCTGCTTGTTTCTGTTTGTGTCATCTCTTTTGCTTGGCTGTAAGCGTCTTGAGGGTAGGGAATAGTCTAAGTCAAATTTCCGCCTCCCACAGAACTCTGCACACTGTCTTGCACACAGTAATTAGTCAGTAATATTTCCAGGGCCAGTGAGTGGCACGTTGGTTAAGAGCTGGCTTGGGACACCAGCTCTGAGCAGCAGGACCCTGGTTTGGATCCCACATGAGGGCCAATGATGCTGCATTCTACAGCTAAGATGGTGAACAACAGCTCAACCTGGAGCAGGGCTGCCATGAGTTGCTGGGGACCGCACAGGCTGCAGTGGGGCCGGCAGTGGGCATGAGCTTTTGGGAGCTGCTGTGCACCGCCGTGAGCGGCTTCCCAATGCCGTCAAGTGACTGCCTCACCCGGGAAGAGCACAATGATAACACCAACATGGGCCAGTGAAGCAATGCCCTCCACACCTAGACTGAAGAACAAAAGACAGCAACTTGTCTGTTCCCCTTCCCTGATTCCCCAATAAAATCTTTAAAAAAAAAAAAAAATTCTAAACCAAGAGACTTTAGTAGAAAGCAGTCTTTTAAATCTTGTGATCAAGGATGAAAAGCATTCAACTTCTGCAAGGACAATATTTCAAGAAAAATAATATAGGGAAGAATGGAGGGAAATCAGGGTGTGTGAATAAAATCCAAGTGCATCTTGATACTGAAATTATAAATAACTCACCTTTGCTTACTAAAATAAGAAAATGTAGAGCTAGAGGGTACCACTGAAGAAGTCAGCCTAACTCTGCCTCACTTCCCCTGGTCTTTAAGGATTTGATTAGTGTTTCCACCATCTGAGTCAGCCTCCATTTCAGAGCTAGAGCTAACCTGTGGTGAGGCGGGGATGATAAATTCATTCACCAAATAAAGTAACACTGTTTTCTCAGCACAAGTTCTAAAATATTTCAAAGGCCATAATATTTCACAAGGTTGGGCACATGGTTAAAATGTATTAGTCAAAACAGAAATGTTTTTCATCAGACCCCATATATTCCATAGGCATGATAGATAATGTCTCCCAATGTCTAATTATTAACTAGAAGTGTAAGTATATCACTATCAGTATTGGGCCCTGATGTGTGAAGACAGAGTAAGAATTGGGCAACGTGAATGCTAAGAATTTTTTTTTGTCCATCTGCTTTTCCTTTCTTTTTATCCTATAGATAAAAAGAATTTTACAAGGACTAAGTGACTGCATTAAGCCATTCTTCCCAATCCATACCAAAAGTAACAATGTACAGAAAGTGCTATTTTTTAGAATTGCCAACAGTCCCCATTTCCAGTATTCTGCCCCCTAGCCACCAGACAGATGTCCTGGCGTGTCTCTTTCTTCTTTTTTTTTTTTTTCCCTCTATCTATAATAAAAGACGAGAGAGGGGCTATATATCTTTTGGAACACCAACTGAATCACTATTTCTGGGCATTCTTTGGCAATATTTCTTTTAATAGCACCATACAATGTATCATTTGTATTAAAACAATAAAGTGGAAGTCATTCAGAACCAGAGAAGATTTTACTAAAAAGCATTCACAAGAAAGGGAAAGGGATGTACTAACTTGTATTCTGTAATATGTCCTTTAAGGATTAAAAGCCCACAGCTGAAACAAACCCCAACCTGTCTTTCTAGCACTCAGACTCCAATAATTCTTCAGCCCCACCAGGATCAATAACACATTGATCCTGTCACCTTTTAAACATCCCTACTCCTCACAGGCTCACTTCCCTCCTTATCCAGGTAGATTCGATCCCAAAGTCCATCAGGATAATCACTCCTGTTATGCATCCTCAACTCCCTTGTATGCTGTTTGTCATACAGACCCACAATCCCTTGGGGATTTACGTGTCTTGGAATTTAGAATTTTTAGGATTTGAGGAAGCTAATACAGTTTATACACCATAAATGCCCCAGTGGAGCCTAGGGCAGCAGCCCAAAGTCACACACATTAACTTTTCTGCAGCAAAATACATGAATATTCCCACTAAGTGGGATGAAAAAAGCTTTATAGGTTTATGTAGCTTCATGACCATTCAGATCAGATGTTGTCACCACAATGGTTTGCCAAACTTACCAAAACAAACAAAAAACTAAGTTTTCAGAACTTTTTAAATTTCAGAATTGCAGATAAGGGATTATGCACCTGTACTTCCTTTGGCATACCCCAAACCATGTTAAATCTCAGTGTCTGCATCCACACAGCTGAACCAGCTCAAGAAAGAGACAAGATGATGTGACCTGGTCTCATTCGCTTTAAAATCATTACCACTACCTTATGTGGGCCTTTAGCGCTACCTGACAATTCCTCTGCAGTTTCCTCATCTACTCATTCTCCCACCCTCTTAGGCGATGTTCCTATACCTTCTCTTTTCTCAAATGTCCAGCCCCTGCCACATTTTCTCACTCTTGCCACATTTTCTCACTCATTCTTAATTCATAAAAAAAAAAAAAAAAAAAAATCACTCAGATGAGAACTTCTGCATGCTCCCATTCCATATCTATTTGCAGCTGTACCCATAACTCTACCTTCCCTTCAATATCTATGGATGAACTGTCCATCAGACCTATCTACTTGTGTGCTCACCAGCAATTCTCACCTTAGGAGAAACATTCATTTTCTCCTCTCTACGGGATCATTTCCATCAGCATACGAAGAGCATACGAAATACACTTCCTATTTACAACAAAACAACACAAAAACCTCTCCGATCCTTCCAGCTGCTGCCCCATTTCTCTATTCCCTTTACAGCAAACCGCGAGAGTTGTCTACACTCACTGGCTCCAATTTTTCTCCTTCCATTCTTTTTGGAACCCACTTCACTCTATCAAAACAGTTTTTGTCAAGGTCCCACCAATGACTTCCACGTTGGTAAAACAAAGGGTCAATTCTCAGTCCTTATCTTACTTGATCTGTCTGCAACATTTAACGTAGTAGGTCACTCTCTTCTTAAAAAAATTTCTATATGTAGGATCATGGCATCTGCAAATAAAAGAGATAATTTTACTTCTTCCTTTCCAATTTGGATGCCTTTTATGTCTTTATCTTGTCTAAATGCCCTGGTTAGAACCCCCAGTGCAATAGTGAATAGTAGAGGCAAAAGTGGATATCCTTGCCTTGTTCCTAATCTTAGAGGAAAGCTTTCATTCAGTCTTTCATCATTCAGTAGGAAGTTACTTGTGCGTTTTCACAAATGTTCTTTATCAGATTAGGAAGTTCCCTTCTATCCTTAGTTGTTGAGTATTTTTATCATGAAAGGGTAGTAAATGTTTCTTCTGCATCTACTGAGATAATCGTGTGGTTTTTGTCCTTATTCTATCAAAATGGTACATTATATTGATTTTTATTTATGTTAAACCAACATTTGCATTCCTGGGCTAAATCCCATTTGGCTATGGTACATAATCTTTTTTTATGTGTTGCTGGATTAAATTTGCTAGTAGTTTGTTGACTTTTGCATCTCTATTAGTAAGAGATATTAGTCTGTGATGTTTTTGCATGTTTTGGTATCAGAATGCACTGGATTCCTTCCTTCCTGGAACACTTACTTACACATGGAACCTAGGAAATCTCTCTTCCTTTATTCTCTCCTACCTCCATGGTTGCTCCTTCTCAATCACTTTTGCTGGTTCCTCCTCATCTCCCTAACCTCTAAATGTTTGACTGTCCCAAGACTCAAGCTTTGAATCTCTTTTTTTTTCTACCTTCATTGCCTATTTCAGACTCAAGGTATTAAATACAATCTATATGCTGATGGCTCTCAGATTCATACCTGCAGCCCACACCTTCCCATGAACTCCAAAATGATATAATGACTACCTCTTCAACAACTCCATATGAATGTTTCAGCGGTATCCTGAACTTAATATAACTGATTTGGAATCAAAATAAAGCTAACACAGGTCCAAGGGAAGAAAAAAAAAAATCTTAATATAACCAAAGTTGAGTTCCAGATTTCTCATCCAAACTAGCTTCTCTCACTGTTTTTCCCCATCTCAGTAAATAGCAACTTCATCCTTTCCATTGCTCAGCCCAAAACCTTAAAGTCACCCTGGACTCCTCTCTTTCCATACCTCCCATGCAATCCATTAGCAAATCCTGTCAGTTCAACTTTCAACATAAATTCAGAGTCCAACCACTTTTCAGCACGCCCTCCAAAAACAGCCCGGTCCCAGCTGCAATCATCACTTGCCAGGATTATCACTAGTCTCCTGTTTGCCACCTTGCCTCCCCATAGTTTATTCTCAACGCAGCCATCAGAGTAATTCTTCTAAAATATTACCAATCATGTCACTCCTTTCTTCAAAACCCTCTAGTGGTTTCCCACCTCGGTCACAGTAAAAACCAAAGTCTTACAGAGTCCTACAAGGTCCTTCAGGACCTGGCCTCCCATCACCTCTTTGACCTCCTCTCCTATCAATCTTTCTTGTCTGCTCACCCCAGTGACACTGGCCTCCTGGATTTTTCTAAAACACGCTAGCCTCTGCTGTGCCTCAGGGCCTTTCACTTACCATTCCTTTGTCCCCAACACTCTTACTCCAGATACCTGCATGGCTCTGTTGTTTACTTCCTTCAGGTCTCTGCTCAAATATCACCTTATCCCCTGCACGTCCTGTATAAAAATAACACCCATCCCATGCCTACCCTTCATCCATACTGTTTTATCATTTTCTACATAGTATTGCAATGTATTTCCCCATTTCATCCTATCTCTACATTAGAATTAAAGCTCCTGAGAGCAGGACTTTGCTTTCTTCCAGCCCCTAGCAGAGCTCCAAAAGAGCTTTCTGCGGCGATGGAAATGTTCAATATTTATACTACTACAGTAGTCACTAGCACCTGTGGCTACTTAGCACTTGACATGTGGTTAGCATGACTCAGGAAATGAATTTTTAACTTTATTCTATTTTAATAAATTTAAACGTAAACAGCTACATGGGCTAGTGTCTACTGCATTAAACAGCATAGCCTAGAACAGTAGTTACTCAATAAATACATAGTAGGACCTGAAATATTTGTTTTTTTTGTTTTTTCTTTTTTTTTGAGGACAGTGTCACTGGCCCTCATATGTGGGACCGAACTGGGGCCGTTGGCTTCCCAAGCCAGCGCTTAACCACCACACCACTTGGCTGGCCCTGAAATATTTGTTGAATGGAAGGAAGAAAGAAATCTAAAGGCTTTCCTTCTTATTATTTTATTATAGAAAATTTCAGAAATACACAAAAGTAGGCCATAGCAGGTGAACCCTCAAATACCCATCACTAACCTGAAGGTTTTTCTAGCCTGAAATAAGTTTCAGTGGATACCAGCATCTCAATCTGGCTTCTAACAATGACCATATTCTTGGAAAATAGGGAATTTATATTATCTAGAGTTTATATCTAACAGCATCTCTTAGGGCCTTTTACAGGTAACAGAAAAATGACTTTAGGAATTAGAAATATATGCTAATAAATGTTTGACGCATATTTGTGATAAAACAACACTAGAGAACTGCATGTATGTTTTTATCTCAAGTATCTGATTGCTCTCTCACCATGTATTTTCTGCACTTAAATTTTAATGAAGCTATACTCTTAAAGAGGAGCTATGTGACAATACAAAATTGCAGAGAACCTTACTCTTGTTAGATGACACAAACTCCTTGGGCAGTGATTTTGTCTTATTAGTCTTTATAAGCCTAGCGTCTGGTATAATAAATGTTAATTGAATGAAGTTCATAATTGCACAAGTGATACATGTGAATTGTCAGAGCGCAAATGGATACACTGGATTGCCAATTTCGTAAACCGATATTAATCTGAAAAGGAAACTCTCACACGGATGCTTGAACGTGTTAGATCAAAAGGCACAATACACTGAAAAGAAAAATCAATCAAACTGGGAGCAAGAACATTTAGGTTTCAGTGTCCTAACTCAACAAGTAGGGTGATCCTTCACTAGTCATTCTACTTCCACGAGGCTCCTGTTTGTAAAAAGATAGTTGGGACTTGATGGTCTTCAAAGATGCTTTCCAACTTTAAAGCAATTGTGTTCCATCCCGGATCCACAATACACATACTTTTTTTTTTTGAGGGCAGTGTCACTGGCCCTCTCATGTGGGACCCGAACCGGGGCCGCTGGCCTCTCAAGCCAGCGCCCAATCACCGTGCCACACTGCCGGCCCAACACATACATTTTTAAAGATGCTTATTAACTTCGTCTTTCTATGCTAAAACATTGTCCCTATAATTGACTTTAAAGGAGCTATACGTGGGCTGGCCGAGTGGCTCAGTTGGTTAAGAGCTCGCTCAAGTGTGAGCTGAGCTCTAAGCAATGGCGGTTCGATGCCAGCCGTTGAGCTGCCAACAGGTGGCAGGATGGCTCAGCTGAAAAAAAAGGAGCTATACGTTAAATGTGATTTAATAAGACGACATTGTGTCTACTTTAGTGAACAGGTAGTGTTCCCCATTTCTTGAGGAGCACCAAACTCTTCACTTGGGGCAACTAAAATAGTGCTGGAATCCTGTGTTTAACTTATACTCAGCCAGCTGACATTGTGCTTATTAGTTCAGAAAAAGCAATTTTGGCCACATATTTGCCTAGTAAACTCCCATGGTACCACTTGTGTTTGAAAAGTTTCTTCAATAGTCCTAAGCCAATTCTTATCTCTTTCCTAGCTGGCTCCTAAAATGTACTGTCTTAGGCTTTGTTCTGAGGTTTTACCTTTGTTTAAACAAAGTAGTAGGACTGAAGTCATGCTCTGATATTTTTTAAAGCAAGGAAATGGAAAGAAATGAGGGCCAGTTATGTGTACCTTTCCTTGATGCTGCTGTTTGATGAAATTTCTGGACCTTGCATTTAGAATGTGGTTTTTGGCTTCCATAACAGTGAGCCCATGCTAGCAATCAAATGCCAATACTGAGGCCGTATATGGGTCTAAACATTGACAGATAGACAATAGCAGCACAGAAACCATAACATATCTCAAATAAAATTCTTATACATGGTACACAAATTAATCTTACAATAATTAAAACTGAGGTTTGATTGGACATTGGTATTTGGTTTGGGGTTTGTCTTTGAACACTTTGACTATACCTCAAGAAACCTGATTAATTCTGCTTTATCTTTAACTGTAATTTCAATTTTCAAATTTATGTAATTAATATGTATGCCCATTCTAAAATCATCACAAAGGTCCATGTGTGATAAATTTTATCAAAATTTAAGAAACATTATCCACATTTCAAATAGCAACATTTTAAAGTAAAACTAAATATAAAATACTACTCTGAACAGAAGGTATTTCTTTTCCAACAACTAATTAAAAGGAGCGGGTTCAAATCAAACTTTAAACATATTATTAACCATCAACTGAACCACTGGAAAGATACATGCCAAAGGATGTCCCATTGTATTACCATTAACGGTAGGAAAGGCTTCAGACATGTCTTATTCACACTAAGATCTAAATACATACAATTAAAACCAAGACATCAACTGTCCATATTAATCACTCACCAATTTAATTAAGGCAAACCATCTTATCAGAAAGCTTGTCTCTTCTCTATTTCTCAATATCATCAACTTTTAATAGTTTACCAAATTAGTAATTACTTGTTTATGGCATTATCAAATGTCTTGGATACAAAAGTCCAGCATGTGGCAAGGTCAGTTATAGACATGTCCTGGTGGCAAATGAAAGGAGAAATTTAACCCATCAAAGTGGTCATCAAAAGAGCAAAACCTATTATGCCTTTCTCTAGACGCTCCTGGTTAAATTCAAAGTGACAAGACAAACCAGATCAAAACTAAATACAGCTAGAAGCAACATACAAAATCCTAATGAACCCTTAGAAATCCAAGTATCGATCTGTCAATATCTAAGCTCAATTAGTCCTTTCAGAACAAAATACCTCATGAGGTGGCAAGAAACTAGTTTGAAGTCTGGGATATGAGAAGAATAAAACCAGTCACTTTCCAAAGGTTACTATGAAGTGCAGTCATATCTCAGTATGGGGATCTTGTAAGGATTAAATAAAGATGTATGTCGAGTGCCTATCTAATTAGTCCAGGAGCTGGCACATAACCAGTGCTCGGTAAATGTTGGTCTTCCCTCAATTCTTTAAGAACTCAGGTATATCAAGTCCAAGTTCAACGGAGGATGTAAAAAAGCAAACAAAAACAAAAGGAAAACCTTAAATGGTGATAGAGACAACAAAAAGAAATTAATGTTAAAAAGTAGCAAACAGGATCATGAAAATGAAAAATAGATAACTGAAAACATTTCTGAATGGCTCATCCTTCATGGTCATTTACAACCTTCCCGTTTTGTGATATTGTCTTTAGGGATGAGCTTTGACAAGAAATAGGCCAAATGCAGACTAATGCCATTTGGGAGTAACTGCAATGTTTGCAGCAGGTAAACAGTTTCCCTCATAAAATCTTTACCACTGGGGGCACGTCAAGCTTTTGGCAATTCTGGTTTCCAAACAAACCAGTACACAACTATAAAGCTAATTTTTTCATTAGAATTGTTAAGAAACAGGAGTACAATAAATGATTTGCCTTTTAAGAAAAAAAAATTACTTTCTAACACATAATATTTCTTCTAGTTCTAAGAAAATGAAACTTATTCATTTACAAACTGAAACCTATACCACTATAATGAAGTCTTTTTATGGCTCAAGAGTGAAATATTTAAGAAATAAAGATATGGAAAAAATAGGACTTGGTCTAAGAAGTCTTCAGATCAAGTACTAGAATTGACATTTATAGTAAAAACTTGGATTGCAAGTAACGTGGTTTGCAAGTAACGTGGTTCCACAAGACGAGCAAACATTTCTAATACATTTTAACAGTAAACGAGCAATGTCTTGCAATATGAGTACTTTGTTTCTGGAACAAATTATGCTTGCAAACCAAAATATTACTGTACTATATAACTTTCAGGAAGTTACTTCTCAAGGAATCAGTTCTTGTGAGGTTCTTTTCAGCTCAAAAATTATATGATTACTGGGGCCAGCTGAGTGGCGCGGTGGTTAAGCACTGGCTTCGGAAGCCAGCGGCCCGGGTTCGGGTCCCACATACTGGGGCCAGTGACACTGCCCTCAAAAAAAAACAATGATATGATTACTTATGATTATCTGATACTCTTCAGTGCCCCTCTCTCTTTGTATGTGTATGTATATATACATGTACTTTTATTAAATACAGTTTTTAATTATAATAACTTAAAGACAATTATGAAACAAAAAGTTAGTGAGTATGTGAGTGAAAGAGTGTGAGTGTGAGTGTGTGTGTGTGTGTGTGTGTTAGGTGTTCTGACCCTGAACATCATTCTCAGTAGTTAGGTTACACAGCCTCGTGACACCTGAATTAACTAAGTAAGCCTTTAAACCTGTACAATGAAACATTAAAATTCAATGTGGCTATAATCTCTTCCTTACAAAACACGGACCCAAAGATTCTGGCTTCAAGGATTTTTTTTAAAAAAAGGTGAAATGTATTACATTCACCACCTAGCTCTTTCTTTCATGTGACCACATTAAAAAACACACACAAATGAAAACTCACAAGCCCATTGTAATACATTGTACCACTTTTGAATGCAACACTTAGCTCAGGCTTACTACCCTGACAAATAAACGAAAGCACTTTATGAAGCCAATTTAATTGGGAGGTGACAGAAAACATACAGCCATTTTCTTTAGTCTTATCATTGAATTGGCTTCAGCTCCAATCTCTGGCAAATCCCACTCAACAGAAGAAATTAACCAGGTCAGCAGAACAGGTGCTACCTTGTGTCTGTCAAGGGCCTGGCATCACCACAATTACTTGCACACAATGAAGCAGTAATCTTTACAGATCATCTCTCTCAAGAAGCATACTGGGGAGGGGAGGAAAACTGAAGGGAGGGGGGGAGTGGGAAGAAGAGGAATAGGAGGCAAAGAGAAAAGGCAAGAAAGGAAAATGAATGTGCAGCTGCCTCGTGGCTCAGCAGATGTCGGGATGTGATGTACGAGGCTAGGATAAGCTGTCGTAGCCTGCTGCCAAAGAGTGGTAAGTGATTAAAGCCTGCACAGTTCTAAGCACCATATTTAGAATCTGCGGGGTTTCAAGACTTGCACCCATTCCTTGCTGTGCTGCCAGATGTTGGCAACTGGTCCAGCTCCTACTGACTGTGTATGGATGGCAGCAGTTGGTACAGCAGCAAAGCAATCTGGAATGCTTCCGGAGATGCTGTACATTAACAAGTGTCACCCATCATTCACCTTTACAGAAGGCTGAAACAACTCCAATTTGCTGCCACTTCTCTCTTGGGAAACAGCCAAGATAAAGTTGCGCCTGGCAGCCCCATTTGTTTCACTCAGGTGTTTCAGCTGCCTTGCTGACCTCTATTAGTTTAAGTTTTAATTTAGATTAACCCCAGCACCCCAATTAACCAGCAAGGGGAAAAGCTAAGATGTGACTAGTCATAACTCTGAAATCAGAATTTATCGAAGTTAAAATTATTAATTGGATGAAGGGCCAATCAAGTAATGCTATTTCTTTTTAAGCCAACCTCCAGCCCCCCCCAAAAAAAATCTTTCAGACTGAGGATTGCCCATTGAAGTGACTTTTCCCAAGTAATTTCAGTTGATTTTATTCAGCCTATTTAATTTATGATATACTTCCCATCGAACAATGTACACTTCAATTAGTGAAGACTGGAACATTTTTTATTGTCTCCCATGATCTCACACAATTATACAGTATTAATATCCCATATCAGGGACTTCCTTAGACAATCTAGAACAAAATAGAGTTCCTTACTCTTCTGACAAATGGATGTAATAAGAAAAGGAAAAAAGAATCAGGACCTCTGACTAGGAACACCTGAGGCCCCACCAATCCTCCTTCCTATACCCTCTCACCATTACTTTAAAGACTTACTATCCAATAATTTTATTGAACATCACAGAGTGAACAGAAAGATTAATGGAAATTTTCTTTCTCTTTTCAGGGCAAAACCAGAGGTATCCGCAATACAGAATCACTTGTTCTACTGGCTTCCGGCGTAGTTTTCTTAAGTCCCTTCCTTCATATTCCTATACATAGTACAGCTGTCATGGCTAAATCTTTAATAAGCAGTTGCAATATCTTTGGCAAAAGTTAACACACTAAAAATTCATCAGAGAAAAATTAATTTATCTTGATAAATAATGGCTCAACAAAAACTGGTATGTCACTGCTGAACAACATCCTCAATTCTCCAGAGCTAGAAAGGGTACATCTTAAAGCACGTTTCATTAAGAAATATGACTTACAAAGAGACTCGGGATTATAGGAAATTATTTTAGTCCTTTAGACTACCTCGAATGTTTAGTCTACCTTAACAGTCACCAGCATCATTAAAAAGAATGGCGTGGTGCTTAAGAGCTGGCTTGGGATGCCAGCGGCCCAAGTTCGGATCCCACATATGAGGGCCAGTGACACTGCCCTCTAAAAAAAAAGAGTTGGCTTGGGAGCGTGAGCTCTGAGCAGCAGGACCGCTGGTTCAGATCCCACATAAGGGCCAGTGACACTGCACCTTCTACAGCTAAGATGGTAAACAACAGCTTGACCTGGAGCTGGGCTGCCATGAGTCACTAGCGATGGCGTGGGCTGCAAAAGGCCTGCAGTAGGCTGCCATAAGCTACCATGAGTGGTCGGCAGTCGCTATGAGCTGCCGTGAGCAGCCATTCAATGGCCAGCAACTGACTGCCTCACCCGAGAAGAGCGTAATGATCATAATACCAACATAGGCCAGTGAAGCGATATCCTCCACAACTAGACTGAAGAACAAAAGGACAGCAACTTGTCTGTTCCCCTTCCCCAATTACCTAGTAAAAGAAAAAAAAAACTAAAAAAAAATAATAAAAAAAGAATGGCATGCCAAGAGATAATAACGTCAGGAAAAGAACGGGGGGATGTTTGTAAAGAGACAGTAAAAACCATATTTTAACTTCTACCAATTCTTTCTGCCTTCAAAACACTACAATATTATTATAATCAACAGTAGCAGACAATCTCAATACATATTTAACTGATTTGAACAGGCACAAAAATAAATTAAAGACAAGAGATTTAATAGGTAATAAAACCAGAAGTGAAATCCACGAACTCTGTGATCCCAGACTGTTAGTGCCATATCCTGATAATACAGCAACAGGACAAAAACCAAATAACTAACAAATAATCCTTCATTAACATTATCAAAAACGGCTAAGAAAGAATAACCCACCTGACTCCAAGAACTTGAAACTTTTACAGATAATTTGAATTCTGCAACAACTAACAAAGTAGCTGTGGCTATTTCCATTTCAAAAGGAGAAACATAAGACAGAAGTAAAGCAATAGTTCTAAAACTACACAGTAGGTCAATTCTGAACACAGGAGTTTTAACTCCCTAAGTTTATCCTTCTAAAGTCAGCTACCTTTTGGTCAGAAAATTGTATCAGTGGTTTTAAAATACTAAAACCTGATTTGTAACAAAAGAGTGTAAAAATCATACCTGGTGGTAAAAGTCATCATCATCAAAGATTTCTTCATCCAAGTCCTTCAGGTGGGCATTGGCAGGGGCCTGAGGAAGGATCTCCTAAATCAACAAGAAGAAAGGAATGAGGAAATACCATTGAGGTTAGCAAAGTAACATAGCTACCATGAACAATGTGTGTAACAGTCAAAGCACTATTTTCCTTAAGATATAAAGAGCTCTTACAATTAAAAAACAAAAACAATCCAATTGAAAAATGGGCAAAATCATTAAAGACACTTGACAGAAAAAGAACCAAATAGTCAAAAATCATTTGAAAATATGTTTAATCTCATTCTAATTAAATACATCCAAATAAAAACGAGAAGACACCACTTTCACCTCTAAAACTGGCAACACTCAGTATTGGAAAACATAGCTGGTGGGATTGGAAATTAATGCAGGCTTTTTGGAGGCAATCTGGCAACATCCATCAGGATTTAAAGTGTGTATCCTTTTAACACTTCCACTTCAAGAAATCTATCCATACGCTCACACAAATACAAAAATATAAATGCTTAGGAATGTTTCCTATAGCACTGTCTCTAAAAACTGGAGACAACAAAAATACCCATTGTTTGAATAAATTATAGTACATAATCCACACAATGGAATACTCTAGCCATTAGGAAAAATAAGGTAGATCTCTGTACTGATATGGAAAAGTGTCTAGGATATATTAAATTTAAAAAGTTGTAACATTTTGTATATTTATATACACATACATACCCATACCATTTCGTTTAAAAGCAGCCATATTTTTATATATGTATGAGTCCATATATAGAACTATAAACACCCATACAGACGAATAGAAAGCACCTAAAAGCTTGTTACAACTATGGCAATTGGTTAAATCTGAGGAGTGAAATTTACAGACTAGGGGGAATTTTACTTTTCATTTTAAATCCTTCTGAACTTAAAAAAATTATTAAGTATATATTTCTATTATAAATAGAAGACTTTCCTTTAAACAAAAGAATCTGACTAATCCAATTTGAGATCCTTTTCTGTGGTATCTAAACATGCCACATAAAACCTAAAGAACTTACTTGCTTCAGCATCAACATTTCTTTTTTCTTTTTTTTTTAATTTTTTAAAAAACAGCTTTATTGTGGTGTAATTGACATACAATTAATTGCACATATTTAAAGTATACACTTAAGTCAGTTTTGATATCGACATTTCTAAAGAAGCAGCTTTAAAACAGAATTTTAAAAATTAGATTATGAATGCTTCCATTACCAGACTCATATAAAATTCAAAATTACAAGGAGACTACACACAAGTTAATAATTGCTTCATTTTTGAAAAAACTTGGTCCTCCAACATACTCTTTTTCTAAACAATCTGGTAAAGGAGTGTTTTTCTCTTTCTTTCACTAACTTCTTATACCAAGAATAATACCTACAAGTAGGTGATTAGATTTTTCAGTGAATCAGCCTTACAGTAACTGCACCCCATAATCACTGGGCTTCAGAGTTCTTACCGGTTGTCCTGGCAAACTCTCTGGGACAGGCTGCATTACTGGTTCAGGTTTGCCAAGAACTCGGTAAACAGAGCGCTTGGTCTGTGTCCTTCGAAGTAATCTTTCTTTGTCCATCAGAATATGATCGATCTGTGTCAAGATTGAGCGTTCAAAGGCACCAAAACCCTGCAACAACATTAACCAGTGTCAGATAATGCAGAAAGCCTGTGCTGAAGGCAGCTACATTCATTTCTCCATCTTTCTGTGTCAGCAAAGAAACAGACAACCCTCCTTTCAGGAGGGACTTTCTGTTAAAGATTGTTTCTGAATGGCTGTACTTGTTCAAGAGGGAAAAAAAATTAGTCTTAAGTAGGTCATATTTTTTTCCTACACCCAGAGCTTAACTTCTGCTCTTTTAATAATTGTTTAAAATCTATTTTGTATTTTGTATTTCCAAAGCTGGAGCACTTACAAGGCCACAATTTCTAGTATCAAATATTCTTTCCAATAAAGTTAAAATCCCAAGTCTGAATGCTGTAAAACCCACTGGTAGGCATTCAGTAAATTTTTCTATGGTAATGACTGATTACCATTACATTGTGACATTACCCATATAAATGAGCTGTAGTTCCAATTTCTTAAAACTGCTTCAGGTTGTTGCAGCCTATGTTACACACACACACACACACACACACACACACTTGCCTTCCCCAGTTTTCCAGAAGACAGCTTGGTTTTGTCATGCCACTTCTGAAGCGTGCGGTTCCTGTAGACTGTAAAGTCAGCAAAGCGCTTTGCCATGAAGCTGGGATAGTCGTCCATCTCCAGCTTCCGTTTTGGTGGGGCCCTTCTCTGCTGCTTCTTCTCTTCTACTAGCTCTTCATCTTCACTGGAAATCTCTTCCTCACTGGAGAACCAGTAAGAACACTAAGTCCAATGTAAATAAACATTCCCCAAACAAAAGGCCAGGCTCACATGAAGTTGAGAGTATGTAGGCTTTCCCTATTCTGTCTACATTTTAAAAAGCACCATAGATGTGAGGATGGCTTTTTTGTTGTTGTTTGAAAAGAATATTCATGAGGTCAATCAAAAACTTATGCAACTTTTCAAACAAATATAAAAATAACTGGTTTCAAAATATTTTTAAAAGGTTAACAAACTGAAAATAGATGAGGCCATAAAAACATTAGAAATGCATAGGAACCAGGCCTATACTGGTTACAAGAGGGTTAAAAATTAAACACATAATCATACTGTTATGACCTTAATCTCCAAATCAATAAGAGAAAAGGTCTCCTTGTAACCAATTGTTCAGGAAAGGTGAATAATCTTAGTTGAACCAAATGAAGAGAAGCTGAATGTGAAGAAAACTCAGACGGGTAGGCAACAGAAGCAGTGTTAAATTCCAATACTATTGTATATGCAACTGCCTGCCATGTGGAAGTAATACAACCTCCAACTATACAGCCAATTGCACTCACTGGATTACCAACCTCAACACATAATAGGTGTTCAGTAAATGTGTGTTTACTTTTTATCCCTCCAACTAATTCAGCATAAAAGAACAGAACAAAGAATAAGCCCAAGGGAAAAAACAGTAAGCAAGTACCACATACAGCAGGTTCAAACAAAGGCCAGGGGAGGGGGATCCTTCATCAAATGTGATCACTTCAGTAAAGAAAAAGGTTTATTCTGCTGTTTTCTGAAATTCTCCACCCTTCAAAATAACTGCTGCTTCCCTTCAAAATGACTGCTGCTTCCCTTGCTGAAAAGGAGATGGGTGTGACCAGCGATTCCATGGTATGGGTACAAAGTACTTCATAAACATTAATTAAGCATCAATATGAAAATGTGCCTTCATCTACTCATTTCAATAGCTCTAAAGAGAAGGCAAGACTTTTGCTGAAGCCATAAAGAGAATTAGGCACAACTAATTCCCCATTTCTGTGCTATCCTGGCCACCAACAGTTACACGGAAGTGGCTCTTTCTATTTACTAACATTAAGTCTGATGTCCACCAGGAAAGGATTTGGCTTTTTCATAAATGATGGCAAACTATTCAGATGAAAAGCAAGCAGGCAGCTCCAAAGTTGCATTCCTTCCTTACCTTTCCGGTTTGGCCTTGGTCCCACTAACTAAACACCTAGTGTCTGGAAACTGGAAAAGCAGCTCTTCCTGCAGGTCCACCAATGACCTCAGCAACGCTTTAAGTGCCTTGTGATCTGGGAAATAAAGCACAGAGAAGGAACACTTAATTATCTACAATCCTCCAAAGTAGGCAATGCCTATAACTCATGGCTCCTGAGCAGGGGTGGAAGGGGCAGGCATGGGTACACAGGGACGAAGAAAGAACTCTGAAATACAGAATTCCCACAGGAAAATAATAACAGTGCCTGCCTCACAAGGCTGTTACGAGGAACAAGCAAGATAACAGGTACAGGGTGCTTAGGAAAAGTGTCTGCAATAAATTTTGAGTTCTTAAATTTAGTAAGAGTGACAATTTCCTTCCCTGCCTGTCGTCATAGACAATCGTTTTTTTTCCCTTTGGTGTTAGTTTCTACACGTAACCCACTGACCTCTTGGATTATCCCTCTATCAATCAACTCTTTAAGCATTTCCTCCTCGTTTCCGAAAGAACACGATTTAGTCCCAGGATCCCTACCACCACCACCACCACCACCACCACCACCTTCCCTCAGGAGATCTCATTTGCCTCTGCTTTGAGTTGCCACATCATTCATTCAGTCTCTCCAACATATATCCTTATAGAAAGTTCTTATTCGCGTATGAAAATCCAAGTTAATGACTTACTGTTTGCAGTACCGAACTGTGTATTAAAAATTTGCACATTGAGAATATGTTCTCACCTGGCTCTTCTCATACATAGGATGCATTTGTAATAAAGCTAGTCAAGATTAAACATACAGTCTGTGGCTAAGAGCTTTCAGAATAAGAACTGGCCCTCTGAACTTAACCCTTACCTGCTTTATCAGCCTAATCTACTAAAGGGGCTAACTAGACACTGATCATCACTACTTATGTGTTGATAGCACTCAGATGTCTCTCCTATAATCAAACGTTCACATTTCTAGCAATCCAAGAAAATCTTCACACAGATGCCCCATCACTCTCTCAAATATACCACGTCAGCAACAGGATCTTTCTTCCTTCCTAATATTTCTGCCTTGTCTGATTTTCTCTTCTCTGTTTAATGTGTTTTCATAGGAGATCACTGACATTTTGGTGCCCTTATTCTATATATTCAATGAGTTGCTAACTTTTGTATTTTCCATTCTTGTGATCACTAATAGTTTTCCATTTATCTTTGGCCATGCTCCTATCACTCCTTCCCTCTTTCCTTTAGATAGCTGTAATCTCACAAACAACACTACTTTCATTTAGCAATCCCTACATTCATTTTTGTTTTATATTCCACACTAACTTCAGCCCACACAAACTTCAGTTTAAGTGATTTTTATGAGTCTTTTCCTTTCTTTTCTGCTTCTATTCTGCCCAGCATGAGTAGCCTCCTATTTTACAACCCAACTCTTTCATCAATGGTACACCAGCATAAGAGTTAGACTAGCTGTCCAGATATATACATATATATATATATCATACATGAGCATTCTATTTCAACATAAGACTAAGAGCTAACCTAGCTGAGAAAGGCTTTTCACATTGATCAGAATGAACTCAATGACCCAATAACTATTATTCCAATTCCTTCAAATAGTCTTCATATAAAACTATATAAATACAACTTCCTTCTTTAAAATAACATAAGACCCTTAATCACATCTTTTCTAAATTCTATATTCTAATCCTTTTATAATCAGTACATATCCATGCCCCATGAGAAGATCTGCAATACATAACATTACCTGAAAAATCCCTAACGCTTTGTGTTCCAAACCAAGATTTTCAAACTGTTGCTCTGAATCTTAAAAAAAAAAAAAAAAAAATTTCCACCAAATATGGAAATAAGTTATGCTCATAAAGAAGGAAAAAGTAATACAGCATTATCTTGTCTGTAAATTTTGGGGAAATGGATTAAGTATAAACAAGATGAAAACATAGGCAAGAAGGAAAAATACAAATAAAAATATAACAATTTTAAAGCCAAGAACCACTCAGTCTGAATGTGCTAAGTATACAAGTATAACAATGAAAAATTATGTAAATATATGGAAAATTTTAAAAGGAATGAGTAAAGCAAAGAATACAAATGACAACTATAAATATTATTAGGTTATTACAAATGTGGATCATCTGTGGAAATAGCTGAACGCTGATAAGAGATATCCCAAGTAGCTATATTTTGAAAGTGTATGTGCAGCAAGAACCTTTAAAAAATAGGAAAGCAGGGTGGATGAGTGGCGTGTTGGTTAAGAGCTGGCTTGGGACACCAGCTCTGAGCAGTAGGGCCCCTGGTTCAGATCTCACATGAGGGCTAGTGACGCTGCACCCTCTATGGCTAAGGTGGTGAACAACAGCTCCACCTGGAGCTGGGCTGCTGTGAGTCGCTGAAGACGGTGTAGACTACAGTGGGGGCAGCAGTGGGCTGCCGTAAGCTACTGTGAACAGCCGTCCAATGGCCAGCAAGCGAGCGCAATGATGATACCAACATGGATCAGTGAAGCGCCGTCCTCCCCAACTAGACTGAAGAACAAAAGGACAGCAGCTTGTCTGTTTCCCTTCCCTGACTCGCCAATGCTGTTCCCCTCCCACAATTCACCAATAAAATCTTTAAAAAAAAAAAAAATAGGAAAGACACTAATACTGGGAAGGAAGCTCATGAAAATACAGAAATCTCATCTCATTCAAGTTCTATGCAAGTATTAACAGCTATTTTTAACTTCTTTTCTAGAAAAGGCTGTATCTTAAGAAATAGAGACCATGTTTTCCAAAGTGAAACCACAAATCAATTTTGCATTTGCAAAGTAGTTTACAAAATTCCCAAGACCTAACCTTGAAAATATTATGCTAAGTGAATAAGCCAGTTGCAAAAGGACATACACTATATGATTGCACTTATATAAGTCACCTAAAATAGTCAAATTCATAGAATCAGAAAGTAGAAGGGTGGCTGCCAGGGTTTAAAGGAAGTCGGCAATGGGGGACTTATTGTTTAATGGATACCGTTTCAGTTTGAGATGATGAAAAACTTCTTGAGATGAATAGTGGTGATAGTTGCATAACAATGTGAATGTGCTTAATGATACTGAACTTGTACACTTTAAAATCATTAAAATGGTAAATTTTATGTCATGTATACTTAACCACAATTTTTTAAAAAACACTTAAAAAGATCCCAAGACTAGAATATAATAATTCTACCATCCTAGTTCATCTCTATCCTATAATCCATAATATTTCAATCTTGAGCCTAGTCAAAAAGAACAGGAAAATGGAATATATTCAGCCTTTAAAAAGAAGGAAATTCTGACACATGCTACATACAACATGGATGAACCTCGATGACATTATGTTAAATGAAATAAGCCAATCACCAAAAGGCAAATACTATATCATTCCACTTATATGATGTATCTAGAGTAGGCAGATTCATAGAAACAGAGTTGAACAGTAGTTGCCAGGGGTTGGGAGAGAGGCAAATGGAGAATTGTTTAATGAGGTATAGAGATTTAGCTTTGCAAGATGAAAAGGTTCTGAAGATTGGCTACACAACAATGTGATTATACTTAACACATCGAACTGTACACTTAGAAATGATTAGGATAATATTTTTTTTTTTTTACCACAATAAAAAATTTAAAAGAACAGCAAAAGCAAATGCCTGGCCCCTACTTCCTTACTACCACATGTCCATGATCTAACATATGAAATCAAGACCCAGGCAGGGAAGAAGCTGCAAAGCAGTCTCTACTGTTCATAGCAGCTTGCCCCCAACAAGCAAGTCATAATTTGACTCTAACATGTAGCATAACCAAGAATTGTGAAAACATCCAATGAAAAGACTACGACTTTTAAGGGCCACTTTCAAGTAGCTATACAAGCCCTTTTATTTTGTTCAAGTCAGTTTTAAAAAATCCATTGCAGATATATTAGACAGCCTATCAATCCAACAAGAAAGCAGAGAGCCAATATCAGTAAATCAAAGTGTGCCTTTCTGTTAATACTCTCTCATATGTTCTCATTTTATACACCCCTTCACCCAGTCAGAAAGTAGCCCTGAAGTATTTAAGCTCCATTCAGGGATAGCACCACCATGCATCAAAGTGTCAAGAGACCTACCAGAGATGAAATCTGCAATTCTGTGCTTCTAACCACCAAAAAAAAAAAAAAAAAAAGTTTATCAAAGTAAAGTCACCAGTGGCCAACATACAGACAGCTTCCTGTAAAGAAAGAGATTTAGAAGACAGAACCCAATTCTCATTTCTTTGCAATATCAGGGCCACATTTCCTTCTAATAAGATTTCATGTAAAACCTGAGGAGACAATGGGCAATGCTTTGCTGGATGTGGTCGGCTTCCTCAAAGCCACAGCTGAGAGAGTGAGGACAGACTCTCCTGGCGCCTCAAATCCAACAGTGAATTCTTCCCAGCCAAAAAAAACAAACCCTCTTATCATTCATATAGGGCTGAGTTGTATTTGTTCAACCTTATGAATAACAAAGAGAGTGGAATAAACAGTTTCTAATTCACCTCTAATTTTTCTCCCAATTACTGTTAGGGTTAAAAGTTAAGAAAAACAACAGAAATGCACATACTGTTTTCTCGCTTCCTCCTGGCCAGTAGTCACAAAATAAATGGAGACTGTCAAGGACATACATGTTTATTTTGTCCTACATTGCCCATTTCCAGAGGCCTTTCCCTTAAGAGGAGATTAAGAAGGACATATGCCTCATCCTATCACCAAGATTCAACCTAAGCATCTGGGCACCAGCTTTAGGACTAATTTCCCAAGTAGAGAACAAATGGAAAGAGTGTTTCCCTAAGGGTCAGGAACCCTGTATTCTAACTGACACTATCACCAACTAGTGATTTTACAATGAGGGGACCAACTTAATCTCTTTGAGTCTCAATTTTCTCATCTATAAAATGTAGATAATCCTTTGCTTGTTTATCTCGCAGAAAGAAAGTGAAAAATAAATGTTTTTATATATTAAGGTATATTACATATTTTAAAATGCTATAAAAATAGAAAGAATATTACTATCAAAAATCATTTTCCCATGGTGAAAATCTTAAGCTCTGCACATACTGATCTACAGTGCTTGGACTGAACTAATACTCAGAGTCCTATATGAAGTATTCATTTACATGCTCCCCATATGCAAGCATTCTATATATAAAATGTCACCAATCTAAAAACCATTTTCACCTAACAGCTTTATTTTTTCCCCTGATTCATCTAGGCTGTTCAACAAAAACAAAATTGTAGGCGGAGAATAAGTTTGGACATGGGCACACAGCTCATTAATTAGATTATAAACCAATACGTAAAACTTCTGGCAAGGGGATGAAGGGAGAATAGGAAGAAAGAATATATAAAGTAAAATAAGCCAACCTTAGCTTTTAAATATCTATACAGTTATTTTTAAAATGAATATGCAAACATACAATTATTTATGTACAAGTATACATAAATTCCCACATCCCTATTACCCCAGATAAATATATTGAACTAGAATGCACAGATTACAAGAACATTTTTT
Organism: Aselliscus stoliczkanus; assembly: GCA_033961575.1. Classification (NCBI taxonomy): domain Eukaryota; kingdom Metazoa; phylum Chordata; class Mammalia; order Chiroptera; family Hipposideridae; genus Aselliscus; species Aselliscus stoliczkanus. The sequence goes on from CM066739.1 coordinate 22,117,758, forward strand.
TCCTCCTTCAAAAGTAACTCTAGAACTAGAGCTAAACTATAGGTCAAAATGACACACAATATATTGGCCTGAGAACAATACTTTTCATTCAAATCCACACAAGCCTGCCACTTGCACTAGTCATCCCCAGCAATTAATCCCCCAAGAAAGACGTTTGATTAAATCTTTTCAAGCAAATCCTTTGCTTTGCTTTTGTTAGTTCACTTCTTGTCAACATCTATTAAAATATGCCTTTAATTCTCCCACAATCTTAAAAAACACCGATTCCACTGTCTTCAACTTTAATCAACTGTATGGCCGGCATTTTTCATTTCATAATAATGTGCTGCTTGGAATTCAAGAGGCAGGCTCAGCATCAATCATCTGGTAAGAATTTTTCCACTGCAATAAATATGCAAATGAGGAGAGCCAGTCAGTCGTATTTCAGGCCCGACTTGCTAGTGTTTTAAAAAAGACACAAATTTATTAATTGCCGGTGGCCAGAGGAATCCTATTACTTTGGGCATTGATTACAAAGCTGTGTGAGTGATTATTGTGCAACTCGCGGGCTACCCAGGCATGAGGAAAAATTATTAAAGCAAGGCAGAGATTATCAACTCAGAATAACAATAAGCCTTAACATTTAGGCCCTAACTTCTTCAACAAAGAATTACGTGAAGGCTCCACTGTATCATAATTCCGAATTCTGTCAGTATTACTGTTTGGGCATGTTCTATATTCCCTAAGCAGAATGGCATTACCAGTAAGGAAGAGTATTGCAGGTTACAAATTCCTTAACACCAACCATATGAATGAGCTGCTATCATTTCCAATGTGTGTCCAACTAGAATTTTTATATATCCATGTATGTATACATATATACAGGTGTGTGCATATCTAGATTCCCAGATGGAGATATATGGATGTGCTGGTATGAGGATTGTGGTTTTATGTTTTTTGTTTGTTGGTTTGTTTGTTTTGATGGCAGTGTCACTGGCCTTCACACATGGGACCCAAACTGGGGCCGCCGGCCTCCCAAGCCAGCGCTCAACCACCGTGCCACTCGGCTGGCCCTGTTTTTTTTTTTTGGTTTTTTTTTTTGAGGGTAGTGTCACTGGCCCTCATATGTGGGACCCGAACTGGGGCCGCTGGCTTCCCAAGCCAGCAATTAACCACCACGCCACTCGGCCGGCCCAGGATTGTGGTTTTAAATGAAATAGTCTAAAGAGCTTCCCAGCTCTTGGTTGGTTCTGTGGACCACAAGTAGAATTTTTTTAACAGTACAAAATAACCACCAGGATAACTTTTCAAGGCAGAGCTGGGGACTTATATTCTAAAATCATGACAGCTAAGCCAAAAGCAGCCTTGGGTTTTCATACCTCCAAGGACTCCACGGCAGAAGACGAGACCTCTGGAGGGGTCTACGGAGGAAAAGGTTTGATAGGTTAATTCTGAATGCAAAGTGTTTTTGTGAGAAGCATTCAGCACAGGACATATTAAATCAAACAAGAAAGAGGGCTCAGTAGGCAAAACTTATGTTTTTTCTCTTCAAAGAATGATGTGGGGAATTGGAGGAGTAAGTGGAAGTTGAAATAAGGGAGAGATAAAGAGACATACAATAAAATATGTTGGGGGAGCCCCTCACAGAAAGAAACAAAAAGAAAAAAATCCTTAACATTTTACATTACTGCCCCACTAAGTAACATGATAGATAGAGTGCATTTGAGTTCTGTGGAGGGACATCCCACTCAAGCTGTAATTTCTGACCAGGCATGAATTTATAAGAAGGGAAAAGAACTGCAGAATTTCTTAGGCTTCCCTGAATACTCTCTCAAATACCTTGATGAAGTGTGTCAATAAATCCTTAAAAAGCCCTATAGGACACAGCAATCTAACTGATCAATGTACTTCCTGAAATCCACTACAGCTACCTTCCACTTCACAGTTCCTAGACAACTTCCATTGCTCTGGAACACTTCCCTAAAAAGGGAAATTTATTTTTCCCTTTAAACAGAAAGAGTAAATGCTCAGAATACGAGGTACTTCAAATCCAAGTTTATTTACAAGTAATTGTTTAAACTGTCTAACAGGAGTTACCCAGAGAGAACTGGGATATTCTCATTTTTATTTGATAGACTTTTGAACTGTTTGAATATTTTATAAGCATATATTACTTTTATAATTTAAAATACTATTAAAATTTAAAGTAAACTTTGAAGTAAGGAAACTTATTAAAAATAAAATTAGAACCACAATCCAAGTAACCCTGTTTCATATAAAATAGTCTGATCCCTTCATATTAAAAAGCCTTTAAATAAACAGCTTCTTAGGTAGTGAAACTATCCCTAACCAAATGCCCAAATTCTTTATAGAATACAGATCTGAAAATAATTCCTTTGAAAATGGGGCTTCAGTAAATACTTTTCTAAAAATGCAGACTCCCATGCAGACTTAATCAGTCCTCTCTCAGTATCCATCATTGCTACCAATCACACTATCATATTGTACTGTGAGTCTAACTTAACTACAATGTTAACTGCTTGAGAGAGAGATCTCATCCCGTCACTCTAGCATCCCAACACATCGCCTGGCCCATAAAAGGTATCCTACAAATATTTTAGTTGCAGAGAAATGACGTTTATGTCACATGGCAGAACATCTAATTACACTATCATTTCCAAATCTAAATGCTGACAAGCAAACAAAGTGTGGACTACGTATCTGATAACTTCAATAACTATGTGTCCTCTACAAGCTGACCTTTGTTAACAGAAGCAAAGTGATCAAACTGAACTTTTTCCTTATAACTCACCAACTATAAGATGCATGTACAGGCTACTCCTAAGAATCTCAAAGCAACCTTACCAGATTTAAAAACTTAAAATTTTACAAAGCAGTCTCATGAAGACTTAGTTATCACCACTTAGATGGATAAACAGACTCAAGACAATAAAAGACTGTTTTGTGTTTCTTTTAATATTAGTAAGACAAAGCATTGTTTATTAGTCAAACCAAAATAGTCAAACCTAAGATGAAATACTTTGAGAGGGTGCTTTCATGCCAAGAAAACAAAACACTTAAATGATTTATGCTTTAAAAGTGATTTACTTATCTCCACATCTTACTATGAGCTCGGTGAGGCAAGGACCATGAACCTTGGTATGCTGGGTGTTGGCAAATGATGGACTCCATGTTGATGAATGAATAGCTGAATAAAAATGACACCCTAGCATTTTTATTGACATATACTTTTTATATGTGCATTTCAAGTCTTCAAATAACTATTAGTACTAGTATTTATTTACATAACCCTTCTAAGGAGAAACAAATACTATGACCACAGAGCTATAGTCTAAGAAAAGACTGTACTATCACTATTAAGATTAACAATTAATGGGACGGCTGGGTGGCGCAGTTGGTTAAGAGTGCGAACTCTGAGCAACAGGGTTGCTGGTTTGATTCCCACATGGGCCAGTGAGCTACGCCAAAGCTGAGTTGCCAACCGGAGGCCGGATGGCTCAGCTGGTGAGAACATGTGCTCCTAACAACAAGGTTGCTGGTTCGACTCCTGCATGGGATGGTGGGCTGCAGCCCCACCCCCCCACAATTAGACTGAAAGGGGCGACTGGACTTGAAGCTGAGCTTGCGCCCTCCGCAACTAAGATTGAAGGACAATTTGACTTGGAACTGATGGGTCCTGGAAAAACACAATGTTCCCCTTCCCCAATTCCCCAACACTGTTCCCTTCCCCAATGCCCCAATAAAATCTTTTAAAAATAAATAAATAAATAACATTACTAAGAGCCTGCTAAGTAGCAGGCACTAGCCTAAGCACTTTATATGTATTAACTCATTTAAGTCCTCACAACAATTCTTTGATTAGGTACTATTATTATACCACCATAATACAGATGAAGAAAATGAAACCCTACTTCAAGCTTTAAAAAAAACTGCATATTTTTCATTTTTTTAGATCAATAAATTCTTATGGATTATATATCAAAACTATCTGGAAAACAAAATATAATAAAATTTTCAATTACTGAAAATGACAAAACTGCCCTCCCCAATACTACTACATAATTTTTAAAAACACCAGTTAGTGAGGGTCTGTTAAAATGTTATGTCCAAATTTGGTTCTGACACTCAAAAAAAACAAAGTAGAGAAACTAAAGGAAGCCCAAATCATATGGATGGAAGGCAGGTCCAGGAGGGCAAGATAAAGGAATATATACTTAATCTAAAAAAATGAATATTAAGAAATGGATTGATAATCTCCAAAATTCAAATGGCCAAACACATCAGGAAAGATGGTTAGATACACACACACGCGCGCGCGCACACACACACAGAGCATTATTTTTCTGATAATGCTTGATGCTGGCAAGGATGTGAGGAAAGGACACTCTCCATACAAAGCTGATAAGAGTTTAATTAGCACAACATATCCAGAAAGTAATCTGACAAAACATATCAAAGTTTTACACATGCATATCTCCTGACCCCACTATTTCTACTTCTGGAAATTAATCCTAACAAAATAATCAGATAAGAAAGCAGAGAGGTAGGTACAAAAACATTATTTTTAGCATTTTTTAAAAATCAAATTTATTGGGGTGACATTGGTTAATAGCATTATAGCATTGTCTATAATAGGTAAAAACTGCAAACATCTCAAGGGCCCCTTACAGGAAATTGGTTAAATAGGTTTAGCCAGATAACTTCCTATGTAGCTTTTGAAAAGTGTAAGTGTAAATGGAACTTGGTTTGAATAAACTAAACCATAAAATACAGTTTGGAACAACTAAAATAATTTGCATATGGAGTAGACATACCAGGATTATTAGGAAGTATTAATTAGGTTAGGTTAAGATGGCAGTGTTCCAAAAGAAACATCCTCATTTTTAAAGGGCCGGCCGAGTGGCGCGGTGGTTAAGCGCTGGCTTCGGAAGCCAGCGGCCCCGGTTCGGGTCCCACATATGAGGGCCAGTGACACTGCCCTCAAAAAAAAAAAAAACTACTCTAAAGAGCAACTTACAGAACTATTTGGAGGCCAACTGGCATGATGACATAATTATACTTTAAAATACTTCAGGAAAAAAAGGAAAGTATTGTTTTTAAAGAAAGAACAGGTAGATTTATATTCATTAACATGGGAAGGTGGTAAGCATGATTTCATTTACGGCTTTAAAAGAGTTCAAATAGACATAAAATATCTGGAAGGATATATACCAAATTGCTAAAAATGGTTGTTTCTGAAGAGCACTATTAAGAGTAGGGAAAAGGGAGGCTTCCACAATCCATGTTACATATTTCAGTTCTGCTGGGGGAGGGAGAATTAGTACTGTTTGAAAAAAAAAAATTACTACAAAATTTTACTTTTATAATTTTTAAAAGGTAATTAAGATTAAATATATTCAAGAGTACAAAGAGGTTTTCTGAGGTAGATGTAATTTTTCCTGTCAACAGAAAATCAATCTAGAAAAAACATTAAAATAAAAGCAGGAGAAATTAGAGGTTGCCTTAAATTTGACAAGGGGATCATCCATCCCTAAGAACTAGTTTAAAATTTTCCCTGTATGATTCACAAAAGAAATACCAACAACCAATAAATATACAGGAAAAAAACGTGTACCCTCATTAAACACTGGGAAATGTAAGTTTTTTTTTAATGTAAATTAAAATAAGCAGAAATCATTTTCCATCTTTGTCATCGATGTGACCAAAGATGAAAAAAATTATAAAATCTAGTATTAGTAAGGATAAGGGAAACTGGTATTCATATAAAGAAGGTAAGAATGTAAACTAATACAGCTTTTCTGGAGGGCAACTTGGCAATATAGATCAAAAGCCTAAAAATTGTGTATATCCTTAGAGTACATACTAATTCCACATATAGAAATTTATTTTATGCAGTAACATTATCATGGATGTGAGTAAAGACTTAGTAACAGTGCTGTTTATTGCATTATTTATAAAAATTAAAAACTGGAAACAATCCAAATGTCCAATAAAGAACTGGTTAAACTATCCATATGATGGAAACTCTGTGCTGCCATTAAAAATAATGCTGTAGAACAATATTTAACGATATGGAAAAATATTCATGATCTCTGTTAAGTAGAAAAAAAACAGACTGCAGAACAGAATATAGAATATAGTTCCATTTTTGTTCTAACACATCCACCAGTGGGAAGAAACTAGAAAAGATATAAACCATACATCAAAATATTCAAAGCACTTTAACTGCTGGGATTAGGGAATATTATTTCTTTACTTTTGCTTGGCCATTTTCCAAATTTTATATAATGAATATGTAGTACATTTATAATTTAAAAACAACGGTATATTTATTTCTTTATCCCTTAAAAAATGTCTTACCTGCCTATAGGAGAGGAACTAACTAGGTCAGCTGATCTCCAGAGAACCTTTCTAGCTCTTACTGAAAAAACAGTATGTAGGAAAAATCTTCAGAAAAATTAAAGGATATACATACTACTTGTACTCTAAGCCTCCTGTTTTACAATAAATCCATCTCCATAGCTCTACTGACTTTATTCCTTTAAGATTTGGTCTTTATTTCCTCATAGGTTTTTTTTTTTTTTTTAAATAAATAAACTACATACATAGTGAGTGGGCAGTGTGGCCAAGAGCAGAGGTTGTGAAGCAGAGCAAACCTCAATTGCTATACTGGTCTTTGCCTCTGTGTGATCTTAAGCAAGTTACTTAACCTCTGCAAGACTTGATATCCTTATGTTAACATATGCAATATAGTTATTAGGACCTATTTCACAGTCTACTGTGAGAACTGAAAGAGACATTTGTAAAAAACTTAATACAATAGTATTAAGGAGTAGTGCACAGTTAACAAATGGAAGCTATGTTTATTCCATTTTAGCATATACAGGCATCTAGCATTGTACTTCCACAATAATACCAAGATAGGCATAAATTTATCATCCCAATTCTCAAAATGTCACATTTGTGGGCCAGTCGAGTGGCGCCGGTGGTTAAGCGCTGGCTTCGGAAGCCAGCGGTCCTGGTTCGGGTCCCACATGTGAGGGCCAGTGACACTGCCCTCAAAAAAACAAGAAAATGTCACATTTTATTGCTTTCCACTCATGTTCTTGTATCTTAGGAGCCTTACAGAGGACACCAGGAATGCTTTCTAATTACTTGAGTTAGAACATTTGCCTCTGCCCTTCCCCCCAACCCTCACAATTGTTGACATTTATGTAGCCCAGATTATATACCATCCTTAGGATGTAAAAATCTTTAAGACTGTCTGAAAGGCTTCTGTATAAAAATTTTCCTCTCATGAAATAGTATGAATAGCTAATAAGACTTCCCAAAATAATAGCATTTTGGATTTATCCAGAGGCAAATATAATCAATTGCCCCAAGGAAAAGAATCTGATAAATCTGAGACTAAACACCCAGCAAAACAATCAATGTTATGTGAAAGGTAACTAAAAATTACCAAAGGGCCGGCCGAGTGGCGCGGTGGTTAACCACTGGCTTGGGAAGCCAGCGGTCCCGGTTCGGTCCCACATACCAGGGGGACTGCCCTCAAAAAAAAAAAAACATTACCAAAGAACTAGAGTTAAAGTCAAGTGTCATCCAAATATAACAAACTTTCACAGCAAGTCACATGGGCAAACTTATTTGGGGATAGGTCATAAATAATAATTATAATAATCAAGAGAGAATTGTCTTAAAGGTATCATGACATATAGACTTTCTCTAACTCACAAGTAACATTATAACCTATTTATTTTCTTTTTTTTTTTTTTTTTTTTTTGAGGGCAGTGTTACTGGCCCTCATATGTGGGACCGAACCGGGGCCGCTGGCTTCCAAGGCCAACGCTTAACCACCGCGCCACTCAGCCGGCCCCTATTTTTTTTCTCACACTGCCTGCCACATCTCTCCCCACCTCATCTCCTTGTCAAACTTCCATTAAAACATATGGCAAAAATAGAGTGGAAGAAAATAAATTCATATTAAAATGTCTGGAAAAATACACCCCACATTGTTTTCTGTGAGGTACAGGGATTTGGGAATGTGGGAGAACTTCTACTTTTTTCTTTACATACATCTATACTATTTGTATTGTATACATCTATACAATAGGTATATTGTTTACAGTGAAGAGACTATGTATATGTAAAGATTACATACGAAAGGTAGACGGAAAGTTCGCGAACTTAATTGTCCGACCTTCTTATGTGTGTGTGTATAGACAGAGGGTGCCAAAAAAATGTATACACATTTTAAGAAAGGAAAAAACTGTACAAAATAATGCAGATGGTGTAACCACTTTCAGCACCTCTTTCAATTGCAGAAGTCAAACATGACTTGCATTCATCTTTTGTTATCGGTAAATATTGAGCATTACAATTTTAACAGTTTTTTCCTTTCCTAAAATGTGTATACGGTTTTTTTTGGCACCCTCTGTATATATGAAGAGCATAAGCACAAACTAAATTAAGTCCCACATAATCCCTAGCAAGTTTCATAAATTTCAGTGGGAAAAAAATGTCTCTCCTCTTTTGAAAAGTACTTTGCAGCTTTGTATAGTATTTTTTAAGGAGAGCCTAGCTCCTCTTAGGAAAATGCCTTATGAGTAGCTAAGCAATAGCAATGGTTAAAACTGGAAGGAGGAAACTGATGAACCAGTGACCTGATTTCCACATCCCGACTGCTCTTCCAACCTCTTACTCATCAAGATGGAGACATCATTGGTTGGCTTTGACCAAGGCTTCCAAAAGACATGGTAACTGAACCCAAACACTTGGAAAAGTAATTTCATGGAAAAGCAACTAAAAACAAATATTATGAAAGAGCTTACTTGACATAAGCATAGGGGTATGTTTCTCAAAATTTCTGGGGTTATTTGGGTTGTGAAAGGCAACTTCATTTATCAATACAACTACTACTATCAAGAGAAAAAAAATCTGCAAATTCAGAGTAAACAGAATTACAGCTCAGCACTATTCCACCTCCTACATTTAGCCAAGTGAAACTACCAACAAAAACCAAACACATAAATTCTCTATGTCTTCCAGGGGAATTCTTTCCTTTAAACAAAGGATTTACTTTCTGCTCTTCCACTGTGGCCCCCTCATTTGGATCACTTGTTCCTATTTGGTACAATGTATCCCTAAGGAGTTTCAACGAGTTGTGAATTAATTGTTATTCACAAGCAAAAAGAAAAAAAAAGAAGAAAGGAAAAAAAGCAGGATTAACTGCAATTGCCATACAACTGAGAAACTTGCATCTTGCACTTTCACCATGTAAATAATGCACAGATCCTGCGGGAACATGCCAAACACCAGGATTCTTAATTAATGGAGCTCTTTAATGTGCAAATCAGGAACAAATTGCAAGTTCTGACTTGCATTGATTATGAAAACATTAATTGAATGAGCAAGACCCTAAAAAAAAAAAAAAAAAAAAACAGAATCCTAAGTCTTCAGAAGAGACCAAAAGAATACAAAGCTCTGGAAACCAGACAAGTCTGACCAATGTCTAAAATGCAAACCTAAAACTAGTGCTGCTCACTAGTATGTAATGAATTTTAAAACCAGAAACAAAAAACCAACAGTTTAATCAGAAACACTGTGAAAGTATCTATTCCACCAACATCTTGCATTAAGCAGAAAAAATGAGTGTTTACTCCAGAAGCTCACAGACACTGCTCTAAGGGGACAAAAAAAAACCACTTTATATATATACACACTTATATGTATATAGGTATAACAAAACAATGCTGTCTCTTTAAAAAGAAATTCATCCTATATAAATTATAGCCATAAACTTTTCCTGCAGTGCAGCCTAATTAATTCTTGTTCTATACACAAAGGGAAATGCTGGGTGACAAATGGGTGTGAAGCCAGAAAGCTGCCAGGTCTGCAAAACATTTTCTACTTCAATTTATAAGCAATTTTGCAGTAAATCATCAACCAGAACCTGGAATCTAAGGAATCTCTGAGTGTCCAAACCACATTATATCACTTATCAAAGAGAGAAGGAAAAAGAGTTTAAAGACATCTCATTTTTCAATTCTAACCCACATCAAAATCTAGAAGCTCTGTGTAATCTATTATTCTCTTCTGGGTAAGGTTTTAGTACCAAAGATATATATTTCAAGCAAAACTGACACTACAGGTTGATGTAGCCCATTCTTCCATCCCTAGAAGTACTGTATCATGTATCCATTACCATAAGAAATATTCCCAGAGTTATCTGGGAATCAGCTCACAACTATTTATAGCCACTCCCTCAATCCAAGCAAAATGTTCACTAGGAAGCCAAACAGCGGGGTTCAGCAGTGAGCCACGGTGGGAAAACAGGTGGAAAACACTCCAAGGAAATGAGGCTACTGAAGAGGAAAATAGAAACTTATAAGAAACAAAGAAGAAAGTGGGGCTGCCCCTTTGTAGTCAAACCCTTCCCCCACCCCTAACCTCTGCCAGCCACTGATCTGCTCTCCATCCTTTTAGTTTTACCTTTTCCAGAATGTCATCTAAATGGAACTTTTAAACTACATAATCTTCTGAGGCTGGCATCTTTCACTGGCATAATATCTTTAACATTTATCTATGGTTTTGTGTTTATCATTAGTTTCTTTTTATTGCTGAGTAATGGGCCAGAATTTGTTTATCTATTTGCCTACTAAAGGACATTTAGGCTGTTTCCTGTTTTGAGTGATAATGAGTAAAGTTGCTATAAACACTCATGTCAAGTCTCCATGTGCACATGTTTTCATCTCTCTAGGGTAAATATCTAGGACTGCTGCATCACCTGGCAAATATATGTTTTCTGATAAAAACCTGCTAAACTGTTTTCCAAGGCGGCTGTACTATCTTGCATTTTCACCAACACTGGACGTACAAGTAAGTTCCAGTTGCTCTGCATCCCTGTTGACACCTGATGGTGTCTGGTGTTTGTTTTTAGTTACTCTAATATCTATGTAATAGCATCTCATTAATTTGCATTTCCCTCAACACTAATGATCATGTTAACACCCCCCCTTTTTTTTTTAAGAGGGCAGTGTCACTGGCCCTCATATGTGGGATCCGAACCAGGGCCACTGGTGTCCCAAGCCAGCTCTTAACCACCACGCCACTCGGCCAGCCCATAAACCCCTTTTAATGTGTTTATTTCCCATCATACATCTTCCTTGGTGAAGTCTTTTGCCCTCTTTTTTTTTTAATCGGTATTTTTTACTGTTGGGTTTTGAGAGTTCTTTATATATTCTGCACACAAGTCTTTTGTTGGATGTGTGATTAGTAAATGTGGTCTGTAGCTTGTCTTTTCATTCTGTTATCATGTCTTTCACGGAGCAAAAGTTGTTTTTGTTTTTTTTTTTAGAGGGCAGTGTCACTGGCCCTCATATGTGGGACCCAAACCAGGGCCGCTGGCTTCCCAAACCAGCACTTAACCACCGCACCACCGGCCGGCCCAGAGCAAAAGGTTTTAATTCTGATTTAGCCCCATCATCAATTTGTCCTTTTAAGGATTATGCTTTTGATGTCATCTCTAAGAACTTTTTGCCTAACCCAGTCATGAAGATTTTTCTCCCATGTTCTTCACTTTATAGTTTTATGTTTTACATGTTAGTCAATAATCTATTTTGTGTCAATTTTTGTATAAAGTTGAGCTATAAGTTGCAGTTTGTTTTGCAAATGAATGTACTGTTGTTCTAGCACCATTTGTTGAAAAGACTATCCTTTTCCCACTGAACTGACTTTGCACCTTTGTAAAAAGTTAAGTACCCACATTTGTAAGAGTCTATCTCTGAAATCTATTTTATTCTACTGATTAAAGTAAACTTTTAAAATGAATAAATCCACAAAGGAAGGACAAAGTATGAGAGGGATGACAGCAACTCAGTTTGGTAAGCTAAAAAGCCAATGGAGAATGTCTAAAATTAAAAAGAATGACTGGGCTGGCAGGGTGTCACAGATGGTTAAGAACGTGAGCTCTGATCAACCGGATCGCCGGTTCGATTCCCACATGGGCCAGTGAGCTACGCCTGAGGTAAGCTGCCATTGACCTGCCAATGAGCGGCAGGGTGGCTCAGCTGGTGAGAGTGCATGCCCTTAACAACAAGGTTGCAGGTTCGACTCCCACATGGGATGGTGGGCTGCGCTGCGCCCCCTCCCCCCAACTATATTGAAAGTGGCGACTGGACCTCAAGCTGAGCTACACCCTCCACAACTAAGGTTGAAGGACAACAACTTGACTTGGAGCTGATGGGTCCTAGAAAAACACAATATTCCCCTTCCCCAATTCCCCATTTAAAAAATCTAAAAAAAAAAATAAAGAAAAAGACTGACCATATCAAGTATTTATAAGGATGTGAAGCAACTGGAACTGCTGGTGGGATTGTAAAATGGTTGAAACCACGTTGGAGAACGGCTTGGCAGTTTCTTTAAAAGTTAAAAATATACTTACCATGTGACCCAGCCATTCCATTCTTATTCAGAAGTGAAAGTATATGCCTATAAATATGTACAGTAGTCCCCCTTATCTGCAGTTTCACTCTCCATGATTTCAGTTACCAGCAGTCAAAGGGGATACAAAAATATTAAATGGAAACTTCCAGAAATAAACAATTCATAAGTTTTAATGTACGTGACATTCTGAGTAGCATGATGGAATGAATCTCTTGCCATCCCACTCCTGCCAGGGACATGAATCATCTCTTTGTCCAGCATATCCATACTATATCTGCTACTTGCCCCTTAGTCACTTAGTAGGTGTCTTGGTTATCAGATTGACTGTCATGATATCACAGTGTTTGAACTCAAGTAACCCTTATTTTACTTAATAATGGTCCCAAAGTACAACAGTAGTGATGGTGGCCATTCAGATATTCTAAAAAGAAGCTATACAGTGCTTCCTTTAAGTAAAAAGGTGGAAGTTAATAAGGAAAGAAAAGAAATTGCATGCTGAGATTGCTAATATATTTGGTAAGAATGACTCTTCTATCCATGAAATTGTAAAGAAAAAGAAATTAGTGCTAGTTTAGCTTTTGCACCTCAAACTGCAAAAATTATAGCCATGGTGTATGATAAATGCTTAGTTAAGATGAAAAGGCATTAGGTTTGTGGATGGAAGACATGAACAGGAAATGTGTTCTGACTGACAGCAACATGCTGCTCCAGAAAGCACAGGAAAACATCAGCAAGGGATCCCCAAAACGAGTGACACTAAACCATTTACTACAAGTAAGGGATGGTTACGCACATTCAGGAACAGGTTTAGACTGAAAAACATAAAAATTACTGGAGCGGCTACATCTGCCGATGAAGAAGCTGCTGCCACATTTCCAGCAGAGTTGAAGAGGTTAATTAGGGTACTATCCGTGGTTTCAGGCATCCACTGGGGGGTCCTGAAATGTATCCCCTAAGGGGAAAGGGGGACTGACTGTACACACATGTTGACGGCAGCTTAATTTGTAATAACCAAAAACTGGAAACAAAACGAACTGTGTTATATCTATATAATACAATACTACTCCACAATAATAGGCAATGAACTATCAACATATGCAAAAACATGAATGAATCTCAAAATAATTACACAGAGTAAAAAACAGACAAAAAATACAAATTATGATTCCATTTATACAAAATTCTAGAAAATACAAATTAATCTATAATGACAGAAAACAGATTAGTGGTTGCTTAGGGACAAGAAGGGGCAGGAATTAGAGATTACAAACAGGCTGAGAAAACTTCTGGGAAAAAGAAGTATGTTCATTATCTTGATTGTGGTGATGCTTGCATGGGTGTATGCAGATGTCAAACTGTATAAATGCTGCTGACAGGTTAAGTAAGATAAGGACTAAGAATTGACCATTTAATTTAGCAACATGGTACTCATCTGTATCCTTGAGCAGTTTGGGTGGAATGGTAGAAATATAGGCTTGACTGGAATGGGTTCATGAGAGAATGTGAAAAAAGGATTTGAGATAGTGAGTACAGACAAGTGTTTCTAATGTAGTTGCTTTAAGGGGTGAGGGGGACAGAGAAATGGGACCTATATGCAATATATTGTATGTCAATTACACCTCACTAAACCAGGTTTTTTTTTAAGCAGATGGACAAATAACTGACTTAGTAAACCTAAGCAAGTCAGCTCTGCTGTTAGCAGTGAAGAATGAGAAGCAATCCATTTCACAGTCTAGGTAGAGAAACCTGGAAGTGTCACAAGCTGGCAGTGCTAGACACCTCGAGAAGAGGAGAGGACAGCAGGGCTACAGTCAACACACCAGGTCCTCCCTCTAACTCACTCAGACAGAAGTTGAGAGGTGCATCCTTTGAAGAGAGTTAAACAAACATAGGGTGTCTGGACAGAGCGGCACCAGACACAATTGAGGACAAGGGTGTAACATTAAAAATAGGTGAATAAGGGCTGGCCGAGTGGAGCGTTGGTTAAGAGTTGGCTTAGGACACCAGATCTGAGCAGCAGGGCCCTGGTTCAGATCCCACATGAGGGCCAGTGATGCTGAGGCCTTTATAGCTAACATGGTGAACAATAGCTCAACCTGGGGTTGGGCTGCCATGAGTCGCCGGCAACAGCGTAGGTTGCAGTGGGGCTGGCCAGCAGCTGGCATGCACTTAAGTAAGCTGTCCTGAACCACCATGAGCAGCTGTCCAATGGCCAGAGACCAACTGCCTCACCCGGAAAGAGCACATGGGCCAGTGAAGCGACGTTCTCCACAACTAGACTGAAGAACAAAAGGACAGCAACTTGTCTGTTCCCCTCCCCTAATTCCCAATAAAATCTTTTTTTTTTAAAACACAAAAAACAGGAATAAATTGAAATTCACAGATTAAATGCTGATATCCCCAAGCTATCCACCTCCTAGGATGCTGGCAGCCAGGCAGGAGACTGGAAGTTCCCCAGCAACCATAATCCCATGAAGGGCAAAGATGTAACAACACTGACACGGGGGGTTTCCCCATATAGTTCAAATATACTTCACAATGGAAACCACAGACGAAGAGCCCATGTAAACATACAAGGCTTCTAATCAACTTTTGGGTACACTACTTTTAAAAGTTAACAGAGACAACAGTATCATCAAATAGCTAAGAAAAAAATCTAACATGTTATATAGGGATTAAAAGAAAAGAAAAGCAGCATATAGAAAATAGACTATGCAGGATGAACCCTTAAGAATTTATTTATATATATATATATCAGGTATATCCCCAGAGAAATGAAATTAAAATACAATAAAAGAAATAAAAATACTCAATAGAAAGGTTTGAAAATAAAGGTAAGGAAATGTCTTAGACTGTAAAACCAAAAAGACAGAGAGTGAGACGAGAAGGGAAAAAAAGAGAGGGAACTGGAAAAATGAAGAAATAAAAAAGAAGAGAACCAAAGAACTAATGCTAAATGACAAGCCTTCCAGAAAGAGAGAAGAGAAAACCGACGGAAATAAATCTCTAATTAAATAATTTCAAGAAAATTTTCCAGGACTGAAAGACAGGAGTTTCCAGATTGAAAAGATCCTGCAAGTACTCTGCACAATGGATGAAAACACATTTACACCAAGGGGCAGGCAGCATTACCAGATTTCAGAATTCTTCAGACAAAAAGACATCTCCAGCTTCCAAAAAGGGAGGGAAAAACCAATAAGATCAAGAATCAGAATGGTTTCTGACTTATCAATAGCAATTTTGGAAGGTGGAAGCCAATGGAATATTCTATAGAATTCTCTACACAGTCAAGTAGTCAATCATGATGAGTATCATTGTGATGATAGAATAAAGATATTTTCAGACATTCAAGGTCTAAAAATGTTTGCCTCTCTGTGTCACACACCCTGTCTCAGCAAACCACTAGAGAATGTGCTTTTCGAAAATAAGGGAATAAGCCAAGAAAGATCCTGGAATAGGAGACCCAAAAAAGGGAGAAGCTAAGGTAATTCCTAGGAGATCCCAGCATTGATAGCTGGGCACAGGAGAAGGTGAACAGTCCAGATTAGAGCAGGTCAAAAGGCTCTGGGGGAGACATCTTTAGAAAGATAAATTTGCAGAATATCTGATGCAACTGAGTATCTTGAGGGGAGATTTTGACAACTAGAGAAAAGTATGGGCTTCCATTACTGCATAGAAAACAAAATAAACAAAAATATAACAATTATTAACTCCAGAAAACAAAATGGTATGTGAGAAAGGGAAAATAATCCTAGTATATATATTACATGGCTCAGCTGTGAACAGTGTTTACATAGACATAATAATGTAAACACTGACTATTGATCTAACCAAATTACAATATAGCCACGAAAAAAACAGTGTGTATGAGTGTAGCAGAAACAAGAGCTAAATCCTCATTTTCATAATGAGGAGTCAATAGATAATGCCTAAAACTGAAAAATCAAGTAGAAACAAAACATGTTAATTAGAAATATAAGATAAATCCCAAGGATCACCAAAATATACAGCAAAATAATTGAAAATATAATTGTTGCTTCAAGAGAGGTGGTTATGGCAAGGGCGTGATGTGCATACTCAGCAAAATCTGGGTTTCATAACAAGCTTTGTAGAATTATTTGACTCTTTAAATTATATACATGTATAATTTAGATGAAAATTTAAAAGAGGAAAAAAGTCAAAGGTAAATAGAAAAGATGGTGGAGACAGGAATAATTCTAGGAACGAAAATGAAAACAGGGCCAGCCGAGTGGCGCGGTGGTTAAGCACTGGCTTGGGAAGCCAGCAAGCCCCGGTTTGGGTCCCACATATGAGGGCCAGTGACAATGCCCTCAAGAAAAAAAATAAAATAAAATAAAATAAAATAAAAACAAAAACAAAAAAGCTTTAAATTGTAGACAATATACTCTAAGTATATTAATTATATAGAAAAGGAATATTTAGAAAACAAAAGCGCTCTTAAGAAATTAAAAATATGATTAAAAAAGAACTGGAAATAAAGCTGAAAGTCTTTCAGAATATAAATATGAAAAACCACAAGAAAATGGAAAATGTTGGAGAATAAACACGTAAGAGATACGACACTAATCCAGGTTTAGTATCTAAAAGAGATCAGAGAAATGGAGGCAAGGAAATTATCAAAGAAATATTAGATTTCCCCAAAACTGAATGACCCATCTTCAAACTAAAAGGGCCCAGTAAGTACTCAGCACAATGAATGAAAAAGGACCCATACCTAGACAGCTCTTCAGGCAAATTCAGAAAACCAAGAATAAAAAGAAGATTCCAGGGCCGGCCGAGTGATGCTGTGGTTAGCGCTTGGCTTGGGAGGCTAGCGGCCCCAATTCGGGTCCCGCATGTGAGGGCCAGTGACACTGCCCTCAAGAAAAAAAAAAAAAAGAAAAAAAATGAAGATTCCAAACATTTCCAGAGAGCAAAAACAAATCACCCAGAAAGGAATGAGACTCCAGCCACCAACTCTCTTCTCATTGACAACACTCAGATGATAGAAGACAACAGAGCAGGTGGTAGGTACGCCGAATAATGGTCCCCCAAAGATGCCCACATCCTAATCCCCAGAACCTGTGAATGTGTTACCTTCCATGGCAGAGATTTGCAGATGTGATTAAGTTAGGATCTGAGGTGGGAAGATTACACTGAATTAGCCCAGTGAGCCCAATATAATCATGAGGCCCATGTAAGAGACAGGCAGTAGGGTCAGTCAGAAAATGAGAAGCTGGAGCGATGGGACTGCTGGTTTTGAAGATGGGAGGGAGCCATGATCCAAGGAATGCAGGCAGCCTCTAAAGCTGGAAAAGACAAGGACACAAAAGACAGATGCTCACTTAGAGCCTCCTGAAGGGGCACAGCCCTGCTGACACCTTGGTTTTAGGACATCTAACCTCCAGAACTGTAAGATAATAAAGCTGTATCTTTTGTGTACTAAGCTTGTAGTGATTTGTTGCAGTAACAATAGGAAACTAATACAGGGTGGTACTTTGAAATTCTGAGGGAAAGTAATTTTCAACCTAGAAATTTATATCCAATCAGTTCAGACTTTATCAATGAAGAATGAGAGCAGACTATTTTTTTAATTCTACAAGAACTCAGATAATTCACTCTATACATGTTTGGCAACAAAGTGACAAAGTAAACTGAGATACAGGAAGACTAGAGAACTGGAAAAGAATAGCTCCATCCTAGAAGAACAATGAAAGGAAGTCCCAGGAATACAGCTGTACACGAGTCCCAGAGAACAGCCAGTTCAAGTTGGAAAAATAAAACAGAAGAGATGGCATGATTTAAAATTTGGGGAAAAAAGACTGAAGTGATAAAACTGAGCAACAAGAGAGCAAAAAGAAAAAAAAGGGGTGGGGGCCGGCTGAGTGGCGCAGTGGTTAAGCGCTGCTTGGGAGGCCAGCTGGCCTGGTTCAGGTCCCACATGAGGGCCAGTGACACTACCCTCAAAAAAAAAGGAAATTAGAGACCTAAGAAAAAAATATTAATAAATTAATAGTCCAAATCTGAAGCAAACTAAAATATAGCATCTGATGGTGGGTAATAAAAGATTTACTTGAACTACAAACTACGAACGTGAGCTAAATTAGGAACATTTCCTTTGAGTGGCCTAGGAGCCATGAACTCTTAACACACAGGAAAGAAAAAGTAATTTCCCCTGCCCTGGTATTGTATCTTATTTACATGGTAATAACATTGTAAATACCGTTTATTAGCTTTCAACTCCTAGGGTCCACATATGGATAAAGCACTGAAATCCATGTTGTGGTTGCAGGGCAGAATGTAAAACTGTAGCGGAAAGATGAAATGACTATTTCCTATCTTATCCTCAAAATTCTACTACCCTCCTCCCCTATTCCTCATTAGCAATTTATGGCCTTGGTTTCTATTTCAAAAAAAACAGAACAATCAAAAGAGTATTTTAAGGGCCAGCCGAGTGGCGCAGTGGTTAAGCGCTGGCTTGGGAGGCCAGCGGCCCCAGTTCGGGTCCCACATATGAGGGCCAGTGACACTGCCCTCAAAAAAATAAAAATAAATAAATAAATAAATTGAGGTGGGTTTTTTTAAAAAAAAAAATCCCTTTTTCCCATTCTCTCATGAACCGGTTCCCTCCCACTCCACCAAAACTGCTCAAGGTCACAGGCCATCACCATGTTGTTAAAGTAAATGTTCAATTCTCAATTCTCATCTTACTTAACCTGTCAGGAGCATTCTCATCTTTCATACCAGAAAATAAATAAATCAAGAAAGCGTTAGAAACAAATCATAAAATTAGAGAAGTAAAACAGAAATAGAATGAGACAATGTAAGGCAAAGGACTCTTGTCCTCCTGAATATTTCTGCACTATTTATATTCATGTATGATTTTAATAAATTTAGAATAGTTTTAAGACATAAATAACAATAGAGTGGCATGTTATACAGCGGTTAGGGTCTACAATCCAAAGTTTGAGCATAAAGCAAAAATCAAGTTCTGACAAAACTACTTTAAAAAAAAATCCCTAAAATTGCCCATAAAGTTCAGCACCATGCTGTCTCTCCACAAGTTCAACATAGCCAGTTTCTCCCCTCAAACACGCATACAGCTACTTCATCAATTAAACAGATGACTCTGTTTAGGGCCACGCTGTACAAAGGCTGCATGCTGTAACTTTTTGGGGTTTTTTTTTTTTGTTTTTTTTTTGAGGGCAGTGTCACTGGCCCTCATCTGTGGGACCCAAACCGGGGCCGCTGGCTTCCCAAGTCAGTGCTTAACCACCACGCCACTCGGTGGGGCCCACTTTTTTTCTTTTTTGCATGCTATAACTTTAAACACTAGATTCAGTCTATATCTGATTAAAGGTACCCAGAAACAAAGACTAACTGAGGCAACAACAGATTCCACCTGCTATATCATGCTTACTCCATTGCACTCGCTCACTGAATAAAAGGGCAAGAATTACTGGCACTATTTAAGGTGTTTGTCTCTTCCTTTTTCTTTTAGCCAGACACATAGTTAAAAGTGAGTTAATTAACTGAACATATAAAGAGGCTCCAAAATATAGTGATGTGTACAACTTCATCGTGAATAGATAGAGTGATCCTATTTTGGAACTCCTATAAACCAGGGTTGCTGCCTTATCTAACTCATTACTATTTTTTTTTTTTTGAGGGCAGTGTTACTGGACCTCATATGTGGGACCGAACCAGGGCCGCTGGCTTCCCAAGCCAGTGCTTAACCACCGTACCACTCGGCCAGCCCTCTAACTCATTACTATTAAGGATTGTTTCTGGAACTAAAGACAACCCTAATTCCTGGCAAACCCAAAACAAAATGAATTTTCTGACTAGACTGGTTTCAGTAGTTCTGAAGCTTCCACAGCTCCGTGACCCATCCAGGGCTCAGCTTTTCAGGGTGGGCAGAATCCCTGCAGAAGATTCTGACACTCTTGTCCTGGTTCCACTACTTGGTTACTTTGAAAAGAACTCAATTGTGATCCAGCTTTACTCCCTGCATAATATAACAGCCTAATTAAGCAGGCTGGACAACTTAAGTAGTAGCTCAATAGGAACCAAAAGTCTGTTAGAGAACTCATTCTCTGACAAAACACAGCATCTATTTCAATGCTAAGTCAACAGGTACTATGTAAATATCAAACAGAATGTTATCAAGAAATGATTGCCTTCATTTCCCACCTACAGTTTAGGAAAAATAAGAGATCAGTAATACTCTGTGATGGCAGGAGTGTAGGAAAGTAACTGTTACAGATGAGAATTTCAAATGTTACAGTTCTTCTAGGGCCAACTTCACAATACATTTCAAAAGCCTTAATTTAAAAAAGTACCATACAATCCCTTTGTCCTTAGAAACTGCATTTCCACGGGATGTAGATCTGTGTTGTCCAATACAGTATCCACTAGCCACATGTGGCAACTAAGCACTCAAAATGTGGTTAGTCCAAATTTTGAGATGTGCTGTAAATGAGAAATATACTTTGGATTTCAAATACTTAACATGAAAAAAATATACAAAAATATTTCAATATTGGTATATGAACTACAGGTTAAAATTATAATGAATTTTTTGATATATTGGGTTAAATAAAATACTACAAAAATTTTACCTTTCTTTTTTTAATGTGATTACTAGATTATTTAAAATTATATATGTGGCTTGCATTATGTTTCTACTGGACGGTGTACTTTTAGACAAATTGCACATATATGTATGTACACTTATCAAAGCATGCTTTATAAAAATGAAAAACTAGGGTAAACCTCAGCATCTTTCAATACAGATTGGTTAAACAAACTGTAGCAAATCTATAAAATGGAATATTCTGTAGCCACTGAAAATGCTAATATACATCTAAATATACTGACATGAAATGATACATTAAGTAAAACAATAAGCTTACAATATAGTACATATTTGTAAGATTCCATTTTTGTTTCTAAAAAGGTGTGTCTGGGGACGGCTGTGTGGCGCAGTGGTTGTGAGCTGGCTTGGGAAGCCAGCGGCCCCAGTTTGGGTCCCACATGTGAGGGCCAGTGACACTGCCCTGAAGAAAAAAAGAAAAAAAAAGGTGTGTCTGTGCGCACGCACAAAAAAAGGTCTGAAAGGATATTCATCAAAATGACAATTGCAGTTACCTCTGGGCACTAAGATTATAGGTAATCCTTATTTTCTTCTTTATGCTTTTATGAATTTCCTGAATTTTTGAAGCATGATATAAGTTTATAATTAGAACAGTAAAGCTATTTTTAAAAATGACAGCCATTGGCTGAAACAAAAAGATCAATCTTACATCATCTTGGCTAGATGAAGTCTATGGTAGTAAGGGTCCTTAATCCTATACAACGCGACTCTTGGAGAAGCTTGCAAGTGCCTCGTCCCAAGCAATACTTAAACCTATTCCAAGTAATTAAGAATATTTCAGGGTTCTACAGATCATTTGTGAGAACTCTGCCGTGAACCCATAAAGTGTTAATTGAGAGAACACTGAAATAAATGTTCATGGATTTGTCACCTCAGGCAACCAAGTAATTAAAAAGGGGGGATTTCACTGATAATATTGGTTGCTTGTGGGATAGAGAACTAGGTAGCAGGGGTACAGGAGTGGGAAGGAGGATTTTTCTCTATATAGTCATTACTGTCTTTTGAATTTTGAGCCATGTCAATGTACTGCCTACTTAAAAATAAAGTGTAAAAACAAAAAAGAAACATTATCAAGATTCTGTGACTGCCCATGACTTACTCAATATTTTAAAAGTTATTCTTTAAAGTATCTATTAGCGCTATAGTCAAATTAGCATTAAATGTTGTAGTCTATTCAAGTCAAAATAGTTGAGGGGTCAGAGGAAGGGCCACAGAGAGAGGAGCGGGTAAATATGAACTAGAAGAGGGACGACAACGTGGAGCAAACAAAATGGAATTTATTAATAATGGAATTTATTTTTACATTGTTAGGCAGGTAAAAAATTCCAACACTTCCTCTATATTTATATTACATTAATACTGAGTTCTTGGATTTTTTTGCTTATGGGAAATATCAAAATGTCAACCATTGTTTCTATTAAAGGTCTTTAATGATATTGCATTTTGGACCTGTAATGAAACATGGTGCTCACTGCAGTTTGTAATGCATCTCATTAAATACATTAATAACATGCATTTCACTAAAAGGTCAACTTATTATGGCTGAAGTTTGGTTTTCGTTTAATCACTTCATTTAAAGCTATAGAGCAGCTTTTCACAAAGATGGCGCCAAAAGCAAAGCTTTTCACAAAGATTTCCCCCCCTCCCCACCCCCAAGCCCAAGCCTTTGAAGGCAAAGAAAACAGTGCTGAAAGGTGTCCACAGCCACACAAAAAAGAATCCCCACATCACCCACCTTCCAAAGGCCCAAAACACCGTGGCTCCAAAGGCAGCCCACATACCCTTGGAAGAGCACCCCCAGGAGAAACAAGCTTGACCACTACGCCATCATCAAGTTCCCCCCAACTACAGAGTCAGCCATGAAGAAGACAGAAGACAACAATACACTGTGTTCACTGTGGACGTCAAGGCCAACAAGCACCAGATCAGACAGGCTGTGGAGAAGCTCTATGACATTGACGTGGCCAAGGTCAACACCCTGATGAGGCCTGATGGGGAGAAGAAGGCATATGTTTGACTGGCTCCTGACTATGATGCTTTTTGGATGTTGCCAACAATATTAGGATAATCTAAACTGAGTCCAGCTGGCTAATTCTAAATATAAAAATTTTTCATTATACCAAAAAAAAAAAAAAAAACACAAAAAACTACAGAGCAAACTCTGAAAAAGATAGTATAGAGTGCCTGTTACAGAAATGCTCTCTCAATTGCCCCATCCATTCAAATCAGTTATGCTTATTAAGAAATCATAATGTTTTTATGTGAGATAAAGGTAGTGATTTTTTTTTTAATCTTTTTCTTTTAGATACATGCTGATTTACTGATAAAATGGCAGGATATCTAGTATTTGCATCAAAATAATCCAGAAATAGGGGGAAGAGTTAGTATAAGTATAGGTGAAATAAGATTGGCTGTGAGTTGATGACTGCTTAGCTGGTAATGATATATGAGTTCATTGTACAATTCTCTCTACTTTTATACAGGTTTGATATATTCATAATGAAAAGTTTTAAATAACTTATGCTGAGTTTTCCTAAGTAACTTGCCTTCTTCCTTATAGATCATTGCCACCAACATAAAAGACCTGCTTTCTAATACTACATAACTTTTTCAAAGAAAATCAGAGAAAAAGCTAACCTCTTTAGAAAAATGATTTTGTGCATAGCAAATCCCTTAATTTTGCTAAGGTTACTTCAAGACTTACTACTTATGCAGCTACTAAAATATCAAAGTCTTTGAAATTACTGCACAGTTCAAGAATTATAATTACTAATATGTAACACCAAAGTGATTGGGGACTAAGTGCAGGTGTGTGCTGAGGAAGGAAGGAGATATTCGGTTTCTGAAAAGGAGAGTTTAAAGTACTGAAGGTACAAAGGCATGCCGGTCAGAAGTTTACTGTGGCTAAAAAGTAGCTAGAAGTCTGCTGTTTTAGAGGCTACTGTTAGGACTATGAGCGTAAATGACAGTGCCAGGGAGAGAATACATCAAGAAAACACTACCTGAGAAAAAAATCCTAAATGCAATGAAACTGACAACGAGAGGAGAAGAGTCTGAGATGAGATGAAATCAAGAAGGCAAGAGAACCCAAATATTTAGTGTCACCATAGCCAAAGGGAAACATTTGAAGGAAAGGTTGAATGCTCTGGGAGGCAGTGGCTGGGTTTGGCAATAAGGAAACCTCTGGTCACCTTTCCATAAGTGTAAGAGGCAAAAGCTGAATTATAGGTATTACAGTAGAACATAACACTATCTTCCTTCCAGAACAAATCATTAATTTAAATGATATAAGTAATGTGAATACTAATAAAAAGTCAAAAAACACTGAAGACAGTGGGGATGATGGTTCATTACTATGACCATCACTCGCATGGCTGAACACTGCCAAATGCCTCTTTCAGCAGGAAAAGATAATACTCATATATACAACTCGTGGGGTGGTATGTGCCAGAGATGGTGCTATTGCTTTATATTGATGATGTCCTTTAATCCTCACAACTATATTATCACCATTCTATTGTGGAAGTTAAGTAACTTGCCCAAGGCACATGGCTGATCCATTTCTAAGATGGAATCTAAACCCAGGCAGTCTGACTACTGTAAGACCAAGCAAACTGAAAAGAGATTTAGTTAAAGACAATAAGTTCCAGTGTTTGTTCTGCAGTCAGTATATAGCCTATGTTTCATACCAGCCATGTAGCACAGTATAAATTGTTTACCAGAGTAATACAGCCAAGAAATTTTCTTCAACTCTACCAAGACAAGGGAGGTATATAACATATTATGTTATATTGTCATAAGAAGGATGGAAACAAACAAAAATTAACTACCTGTCAGACACGCAAAAATTCTGGTTATTAGAAAACTCTTCACTCTCCCATCTTAAATTATGTGATACCAAACAAACATTTCTTTTTTTCTCCCTCCCCCACCACTACTCACCTATCAGATTAATAAACATCCTGTCAGATTAACTAGAGTTCACCAATGAGGCAAAGAGGCGATTGGTTAAATACAAAAAAAAAAAAATTAAAATAAAAAATAAAAATGACAGGGCCGGCCGAGTGGCGCGTTGGTTAGGAGCTGGCTTGGGACACCAGCTCTGAGCAGCGGGGCCCCAGTTCGGATCCCACATATAAGGGCCAGTGACACTGCCCTCTACAGCTAAGATGGTGAACAACAGCAACACCTGGTTGCCTCTATAGTTAAGATGGCCGGGAACAGTGTCTGCTGCAATGGGCTGCCATAGGCTACAGTCAGTGGCCGGCAGCCAGTGTGAGCTGCCAAGAGCCGCTGTGAGCGGCAGTCCAGAGACCAGTGACCGATCTGTCTCACCCGGGAAGAGTGCAATAATAACACCAACATGGGCCAGTGAAGCAACGTCCTCCACTAGATTGAAGAACAAAAAAGGACTGCAACTTGTCTGTTCCCCTTCCCCAATTCCCCAATGCTGTTCCCCTCCCCCAATTCCCCAATAAAAAAAATCTTTAAAAAAAAAAGGCAAATTAAAAAGATCAGAACTGTTGCAAAATAAGTTAAATAACATTAAAATAGCTAAAGAACACTAAACTGTATCCAAGAATAAAATGTGTCCATTATATCTCACACTAACTCTTAAAATATCTATATTTTAAGACGACTCAAAAAAAAAAAGGAAAGGCTTGACCAAGAAGAAGAATAAGTAACAAAATGGAAAAAGCCTTATCTGAAACATTTCAAACATTTAATCTAGAGCAGTCTAGGTCTCATTTCAAGGCATACCAGAAATTAGGGTACTAGGGCATCAAAAATAGCAGAGAAGTGCTCAAAAAAAAATATCTCAAAAAGTTTGAAAACTGACAATATATGATTTATCTAAGGAAGGAAGGAGGAAATGCTGGGAGAGGGGATCTAAAAGACCCACCCTCACAGTATCTTGACAGTTCCTGAAGGATTAACCAGGTCTTTCACATAGAAAACGGATTTCAAATGTGGCAAAGCATATAATCTAAAGACTGGACACTAGGAAGTAATTCTTCGTTAAACCAGGTGTTCTCCTACATGAAAAGGTTCACAGAATCCCCTTCCCTAGAAATCCTACATTATTTATTTTGAATGATTTAAGGTGAGTCTAAAGGCAGACACCAAATCAGACATCCTCTTCAGGTCCATTCCAACTCTAACTCGATGATATTTAATAAGTTTTAAAGAGTACATGAAAACACTAAGTCTCAGCAGGTAAACGAAGAATAGCAATTCCAACCACAGTACATTCCCCCCAAATCTCCTCTGCCCCAGGCCTTTGGTGCCACAGGGCACCCAGGCACACAGCACACAGGAGGGAGTGTGGTGCAGAAGCAAGACTCCAAGATCATAAGGCAGAAAAGCTGGAGTTTTCTCTCTGCTGTGCATGAAAAAGCTCTGTAGCTTTGGGCAACTCATTTTCTCTGGGCCATGATTCTCTCATCGGGAAAATGAGGGGACTGGGCACCTAATAATTTCTAAATTCCTTTTCTCTTCTAAAATTCATGGACTTTTTAGCTCACTAATTCTATTCCAAAACTTTTTCCTCTGTCTACAGTCATCATCTTTCCTCATTCTATGCAACCCAAAGGAAGATATGAATAAGATAATTTTAGCATGTTGTTCTAGAAACCTCCCAGTAAAGGCATCTTTTAAGCATGTGATACAACCACCTTAAATGAACTGAGTTTCGTCATTCATTCTCTCCCTTTTGTCCTGTACCAATTTTCAAAGAGTGTTGTTCTCTGAGCACTAAAAGTAACTCAGAAAACAAAGGAGAGGCGAGGGAGCAGGTAAGAAAAAAAGCGTCGAAGACATGACTCAAGCACCCAATCCATTTCAGTCAAGTTTTCTTCATTTGATAAAAGAGTTCTATTGCTACTTTTTTTAAAATTAAAAACTACTAGTTTATACAATATTGTCACTAAAACACATATTCTCTTCTTCAACTCTGTGGTGATGCAAATACAACCCCAGTGTATCCCAATGTACCCCACTGGTTTTTGAAGTATCTCAATACGGCATAAGTACGTATTCTTACTATTTTTTAAGGCGCTGGCAAATTCTGGGCCACCTTCGTCCTTGAAAACAGGGAAAACATCTGGCTGAGGAAGCTGATTGGTAGTCAACAGAGCTTTTTGTAGTTTGATCCTTGCTTCCAAGAGTTGGTCCCACAGTGCTGAGAAAGAAAAAAGAATTCCCTTTTTCAGTTATACAATCTTCCCAGTTTGAGGAGGAGGAAAGGGACAGGAAGCCACAGCAGTCCCTAAGCAGCACAGCTTTATCACAGCTTCATGCCATGGAAACACTCTCTATTACAGGAAATACATTCAGTGTCTTAGAAGCAAATATTTGCTACGTGAGAAAGAATGCTAAAGCCCAATGAGAGGAGAAAACACTCTTCTCTTCAATCTTCCACAGTTGCAGGAAGTACTAGAGCAGAACCAGCTAAGCAGCTCAGTGTAGAAATGGCTGGCTAAGCATACAACAATGGGACTTTAGGCCTCCAGGTAAGTGGGGCATGTCACAAACTAATTGGAAAGACACAGGAGAGAGCAAACAGCCAAAAACAAACAAACAAATAAAAAGGACATCAAATGCAGACACTGAAAAATAAGCAAACAGCAAACCATGCACAAACCTATCTGGTTCTTCACAGCTCTGCCTTTCTCCACTTCCTCGGAAACTTTGACACTGGAGAAGGTCATCATCACACCATCATCTTCGCTGGTCCTGTCTTCAGCCCTGTCTCCCTCGCTGTCAACCTCAAAGTCTTCCTCACCATCCCCTTCTTCCATGCCACTCTCTTCCTCTTCATCGTCCTCCTCATCACTACCAAGCTCATCCATTCCCTCGGTAAATTTTTCAAAGTCACTGATGTACTGGACACTGAAGCCTGGTGTTTTCCCGGAGCAGCTTCTGCTCCCCTTCCTCTGGGCCAGGCTATTGTCCGCTTCACCACCACACTCCTGTTCCTCAGCAGCACTCGTGGCATCCTCATCGGATTCCTCCAGACCCAGCCCCTCTGAATCGTCATCTCCAGACTCTTCCTCATCAGATATTTCCTTGTCTAAACAAGGGAGAAGAAGGAAAAAATGGATATTACACCTCGAGACAAATACCAGGCTATATCTTTCATTTCAACTGAAGGACCATGGCAGCTATCAAAAAAATATATTATTGTACTTAAGTCAATTATTACATATCTTCTGTCTCTAAAATGCTAAGAGAGAAGCAAAGATGAATAGAACATGAATCCTTTCCTAATAGAAGGTTCTAGTGGAAATGACCCGTAAAAACTGTAATACAAAGAATTAAAAGTGCTTTGACAAAGTTCTGATAACCTAGAAGAGGGGGAAATTTTAACTGTGGAGCAAGTGAATGTAAGCAAGGCTATAAGGAAGAGGTAGTCTTTGGTCTGGACGCCGAAACATGGTCAAATTTCAACTGGTGAAAGGGAATTACCAGTTTTCCCAAAGCTGCATCTAAAAAAATATAGGTTTTCATTAACTATCCCAAATGTACAATCTCTATCACACAAGTGTACCCAATTTATTAAATACTTATTAAGCACCTATTATGAGCCAGGCAAAGATAAAAGCTAAGGAATGACAAATAGAATGTGATACCTGTGGGGAAGGGTTCCTAGTCTCGTGGGAGTAGTAGATATGTATACCAATAATTAGGTATGGTATATAGAAAAGGAACCACCTAACTCTCCTGGACAGGTGAAGGATGGCGTCACATGTAGAAGACATTATAATTTTACTTATTAAACATAAGTAAAAGCTCATCTGACAGAGAAGGGGGAAAGAAAAGAGAAAATGGCATATGCAAAGGTCCCCCATCACAAAAGTACACTGGAGTGCACAAGGGTAGGAGATAAGACTACATAGAGTTGCCCAGGGACTATATCAGGAGGGATCTTATCTTCCATGGGGAGGAGTCTGAAATGTATCCTACATTATATGGAAGGATATTACGTTAGTTACGGCTTCTAATTTTACTTATGCTTAAGGTATTACCTGATTAGAGTTTTTATTGACTATCTGATCTCTTCCATGGTAGAACATAAAGATTCCATGGATAGCAACCGTAATTACCAAAGGGGTCAGTTACCAACACCTTTCTCCAATAAAATATTTTATGAAAACTTGATAGGCCTTCAGTTGTTTTTTTTTTTTTTTGACGGCAATGTCACTGGCCCTCATATGTGGGATCCGAACCAGAGCCGCTGGCTTTCCAAGCCAGCGCTTAACCACCGCGCTACTCAGCCGGCCCAATACTTCTTTTAAAAACTACATAGAAACTCAAGACACAGAGAAGGCTTATCAAAAAGATATATACAAAAACAGAGTGAAAAACAATAAACAGAAATATTCCTTTAAGCTCTTTATATGTATGCCATTTCTCAGATTAAGAAACATTCCTACAGAGTACTAACTAAAAGTATAGATCTTGGAGTTAGACTGCCTTATTTGAGTCCTGGCTCTTCCACTTACTAGCTGTATGACCTTGAGCAAGTTACTTAACCAGTCTGTCCCTCAATCTCCTCAACTACAAAACAGGATAAAAAGTCATGACCTCTGGGCCGGCCGAGTGGCATGGTGGTTGAGCGCTGGCTTGGGAAGCCGGCGGCCCCAGTTTGGGTCCCACATGTGAGGGCCAGTGACACTGCCTTCAAAAAAAAAAAAAAAAAAAGTCACAACCTCACAGGGCTACTGGGAGAATTTAATGAGATGATACATGTAATGAGAATGGTGACTAACACTTTTTTTAGGACTTCTTGTGTCCTGGGCTCTTAGAACTTAATTTAAAGTGCTTACCACAGTGCATGACACAGGTGAGAGCTCAATCAATGTTACAATATTTGTCTCATATTGGTCTCTTTATCAGTTTCTAGGCAAAGAATGTGAAATGAGCTTCTCAGGAGCCCCCAGAACTATATCAAAGACTAAATCATGGATATCATAACCTGAATGAAAGTTTTTTTTATATTATCTGTGGATTCTCAACGTGGCACCTCTGACCTCTCTCAAGGAAAACAAAGGGCATCCACTCAATAATCACCATAACAAGCCCCTTCTTCCACTCTGCTTTAAAACGATAAGCTCACATCCTCCTAACACTCTTTTAGGGAAGAGGGAAGGATTGTGTTATTTTACAACGGCAAAAAATGAGTTTCACAAATTAATATCATACAGTGACCCAACGCAAGCCTTGAAAAACTGGAGAAAAAGGGTCCAACTCCATGAGTAACAAGCTCATCAGAGGCAATGCTTTTTCAACCCACAGCCCTCTCTCAGTCTCTAGTAGGCACTGCCTTTTTTTCTCACTCCATTTTAGGATGAACTATATTAGTCTAAACATGAGGAATGTAGCAACGTAAATCGTTCCAGGGTTTAGATTCCTTATGAAGTGAAATTAAGAACCTCTAAGGCCCTTTCTCATGGCAAATCAATGGTCTCTCTCAAGATAATAGGTGGGGGGGTACAT
The DNA here is from genome assembly GCA_033961575.1 of Aselliscus stoliczkanus. Taxonomy (NCBI): domain Eukaryota; kingdom Metazoa; phylum Chordata; class Mammalia; order Chiroptera; family Hipposideridae; genus Aselliscus; species Aselliscus stoliczkanus. The sequence goes on from CM066739.1 coordinate 22,148,353, forward strand.
AGACTAGTCTTACAAAGTTCATTAAAGGGAGGGGGCAGGCCGGCCGAGTGGTGCTGTGGTTAAGCGCTGCCTTGGGAAGCCAGTGGCCCGGGTTCGGGTCCCACATGTGAGGGCCAGTGACACTGCCCTCAAAAATAAATAAATAAATAAATAAATAAATAAATAAATAAATAAAGGGAGGGGGCATTTTAACCCTAAAAAATTAAAGAAAAAAAGAGAATGAGTACTATGCAAAACCAAAAAAAAAAAAAAAAAAACCATGCAAATATGTACACTCACCAGACCCTGACAGAGGATGCTCCCAAGGGTCTTCCTTCCACGCTTTTCTAGAGGTGGTCTTGCCAGAATACCTTTTATCTGTGTCCAACAGAGAGGTTGACGCCCGTTTTCTAACGCTGCCCACCGCCAGGAAGCCACCTTCCCCATCGGCTCCTTCCTCAAACCTGTCAATCACTTTGGCAGCAGTGACTGTGGGGGAGAGAAGGAACAGCAATCAATCTCTAGGTCCAAAGGAACTTTAATGGTAACCCCGTATGGCCCTTCCAACTCAGACTTGCACGCCCTCTACGAAATCCTCACCAACTTCCAGGAACAGGGAACTCAGTACCGCCCGAGGTAGACCTCTCTCTTACTGCTGTCCACAAACAGACAGCTCTGCATCTGCTGTCAGGACATATTTCTATGCCTTGGCTCATCTAAAACCAGTGCACTTCCCCATCCCTCAGGGCGTTTTCTGCGCTTATCCTGGCCGAACAGCTCCAGGTCCTTCAACTGCGGCTCCTCAGACGCGGTCCAGCACTCGCATTTATCTTTGCTTAGTCCCTTCCTCGCACTTCTGACTCACGTCTCAGGCAGGATGACTCCCCGCCAGACCCTGAGCATGAGCTGACAGAACAGCAGCCTCACTCACCAGCCAGCCCCTAAGCGGGCGTCCTAACGACAGCACCATGGAAGTCTACTTCTTCCTACACTCTCCGAGTTAGTTCTCAGGCGCAGGCAGGCTTTTAAACACGGGTGAGACTTCCTTCTCCTTTCTAACGCAAGCCCCGTAAGAGCATCCGGAAGGGTAACTTCCCTACCTGCTCGGAGAGACTCTGGCTCCCCCGCTCGCCACAGCCGGTGAGCCCGCCGGACGCTCCGCCCACCCGAGCACCCAGACTGGAGACCTTCCTCCAGAGCCCGGGGCAACTCTCCCGGGGGACGCGGGCAAGAAGCGCAGAGGCCAGGCCCCGCACACTCCGGGCCCACCGCTCCGCGCACATGGCCCCCGGTCAGCCTCACCGTCCTCCGGGTCGGCCTCAGGGTCCTCCTCGCGCGGTCGTGGGTTCAACAACTGTTCCAGCTGCAGCGCCAGGGACGGCGGCCCCGCCATCGTCACCAGCCTAGGCTCCGCGCGCGGACGCTCTGGGCTCCCGGCCGGGTTCTCTCGCCCCGAGACGACTTCTCAGGCGAGTCAGGCGCGGACCGCGCAGAGCGGCGTGCCGTGCTCCCGACAGGCAACTTCCGGGAGGCGCGCCGGAGGGGGCGGGGCCTGCCGCGTCAGGACGGGCGTTGCGAGGATGAAGGCGGAAGCGCCTGGGATGCTAAACCCAGAGTCGCGGGCCAGACCCGTGTGCGCGTGCGTCGAGCTCGGGGGGGGGGGGGTTTCCTCAGGCGGCGCGGGAGCGCGCAAGGGAATGGGGCCCCTGCCGGCGCCGAGTAGAGATTGCGATACGAGCGGCCGTTGTTCCTTTGCAAAAGATACGCTTCAAGATTTGTACGAGACTTGCTTAGAAATAAAATGTAATATAGCCGTGACCAATGGTGGCTGATTTGGGAAGGACAAGGGAATAAAGGGTAAGCCTCTCTAGCCTCAGGTGCGCTTTTGGGCACGCGCAGACAGGGACCAAAGTCAGGTCTGGCATTTCACAATTTGGAGGAGTCCGGGCTTGGGCTTAAGCCTCTGGCCCCACGGCAGCCACGATTTGAGAATCCTATGTTAGAGACGTGTAGGTGTAAGTGTGCGCTGGACTGCTAGCGTCTTATTATTAATAAGAGTAACTAGAAATCGCTACGGCTCTGCATAAATACAGATATATTATGTAGCTTCTCCAAGTAGCCTTGTCTGAGCAAGAAAAAGGGGGTGGGGAGGGAATTACTACTCTACTGCACACCCATCGATATCTTTGCTGTCCAAAGATGAGGACATACTCAGATACTTGGAATTGATGCACAAATACAGAGAAACTCAAGTCTACCATTAGAGGGGCACTGGTAGACTCAAAATATAAAGGCTTAATAGGACCAATTTAATTGCACCCAGGCACATGGCAAATACAATCAATCCTTTTATATTCCCTTTCCTTCATCAAGCATTCCCTGACTGCCCGCTATGTGGCAGGCATTGCTAGATAAGAGACAATAATGAGTGAGTTAAATTCTTTCCTGATGGTGATCAGCTTAGTGGGGCAGACAAACATGTAAGCAGAAACTGCAACAAGGGATGATTAAAGTGTGTACAAAGTGGTCTATCCTTCCAGTACCTGTTTGAGGTCACCTGTAGAGACCCAGAACATCTTAAACAAAAACTGCCTTCAAGGATCCAGAAAACAGACATAACGGGTGCCCTATGCCATATTTGGGTATACCCCAGGCCAGCTGGATCCCACAGCTGAACTGCCTGGGGAACCCTCAGTTCCCCAGTGTTTTCTGTGAAACCCAAGGGAAGTGAGGGTCCCTGACTTTCACAGTCTTCTTATGCCTTTGGGATTGACAGTGATGAGAAACCACCACTTTAGTGTACCTTGTCCCATGTCGCTTTCCTAGATGACTATAGAGGGGAAAGTGGACCTGTCTTAGGGTAGACAGCCCCCCCGCCCCCAAACATGGAAGGGGAAGAATGCCAGGCATCCTAGGCAGAGGACTCAAGCAAAGAAAACTGCTTTTTACCATTTGCAAGAAAATTCAGGCTAGGAAACTTTTTTTTTTTAACACATCCCCTGTAACTTCAGTCTAGTGGCTGTGTCTGCCCCCTCCCTTCGCCCCCCAGAACAAAAGCATGCTTCTCAGGCTGCAACAAGGGGCTATTACCCTGGGCTTCAAAGAGAAAAAAAAATGTTTCTCTCAGCCCACATTTAGGAAACTACATCCCTTCCTGTTTTGGACACTAATAACATTTAGAAACCTGGCCATGGGATAAGAAAAAGGAGGAAGGCGAGGTAGGTCAAAGACCACCTCCAAGCAAACAGGACGCTATTTGGGTGATTCTGGGCAGAAAATGCCAAAGACCGGCTTACCTCTTTCCTGGTCCCCCACTGACTTGGGAAGCCTTTTGAGGATGAAATCAAGACTATTCTACTCTTATCACTCACAACCTAGGGCCCCCAAGATGCTTCTCCTGCTTTCTTACCCCATACTGAGTGTAGGCAAGGGACTCTAGGAGTAAAGAGGAAAGAATTCTAAAACTTAAGATGCAACTGAGAGAAGTCAAGGTATTGGGGGCAGGATAGCAACTTCCTAAATGCTGTCTTTGCTCCCCCTCCCCCCTGCCCCACTTGATCTAGTTTCTTGAGAAGAGGCGTTTCCTGATAGGGATGGAGATAGAGAGTAGACTATAGAAGGAGACATTTCAAAGACTATACCTCCTAGAAAAAATGTAAACCCCTGACTGCTCTGGAGATGAGAGCAGATGACAGAAGCAGGGGGATGGAAATAAATGGGAGCACATTCCCAAAAGAACAATTGTCTCCAGAGAAGGACAGAGAGACAGTCTGGTCTCCTGGTTCACAGTCCCTCTGCCTGATGCCTAAGGGCTGCAAAGTGGCAGGCAGGTGTAGAAATAGCAGAGGATGTGCAGGAGTGATATTGGATAACCACCCATTGTCCCAATCAACTGTCTTGTAACACGACTAGTAGTTTCAATAGTTTAGGGAAACCAGGTTCTTACCTGCCTCTCTCTTCTCAGATGCTGTCAAACTCCAGGTCCCAGACCCCTGCTGATGCCTGTCCAGCCTCTCCATGCATAGTCCTCCCTCACCTTGTCTCACTGTAAAGTAGCCCCTAGCCTCTCCAAGCCTTCCCCAACCTAGAGAAATTTGGTGTGTGAACTTTGCATCCCTCTCCCAGGGCAGATGGTGGCTCCCACCGCTGGCACCCTGAGGGTAGGTGGTGAAAAGCACAGAGGTGGCGGCTTTAAGATGGCCGCAGGGAGGAACCAGGCTGCCAAGCCTGGCCACAGAGGAGGCGCCCTCCTGTGTGGGAAAGGACCAACTTGGCACTCCTCTTCGTCCCCTCACTTCTCCCAAGAGCTCTCAGCCCTGCTGTGTAGGAAGGGTTGTAACGCTTCTCTGCACCTCAGGGCCAGAGGTGGGCAACTCAGGTCTGATGGGAAAGACAGCAGTCCCTAACATTTCTAGACCTCCTTCTCTCAGTAGCTCCAAATCTGACTGCTAAGCTTTGCTACCTGCTGTTCAGGTATTCGTTAGGGATCAGGATGCAGCACCAAGGGGGAAAGACTGAGTTGCTGCCACCGAGTCAGAGAGAATTGTGTCCACACCAAGCGCCCAACTCTAAAATGCTTCTTATCAAGTACTCCATTCCACAATAAAGCTGCTAAATAATTCAGCAGGCTTGATAGGAAAATGCAGCTTCCCAATGAGCAAATGTTCAGTTAAATGAATGTCTTTAAAGGGGGTGGTTATAAGTTGACTAAGATTTAAGGTATATAAATGATAAAAGGGCAAAAACAAGCAGATCCAGTGATTGCATACAAAGCAGATAAAGAAATGTGCTGCATGCAAACGCTAAGAATTTCAAAAGTCTCCCCTGTAATTCACAAATCTGGATTTCTGAAAGACCACTGTCAGATTCCTCCCTGATAGTCCTCCCCATTGTATAAGCCATCCTAAGGATGCAGTGAAATATTCCTTATTTTAAAGACATATTGGCAGGAAAAATACAGTTGGTTGTGTCTCAACAAAATATGCAAACACTGGAAATTACATACGATTTAATGTAAAACCTTGATTTTTTTTTTTAAATAAGGAAATAACCCATACTGAAATCTAGGTGATATGGAAAAGAAATTTTGGAACTCTAATAGTGTGATATTAAAACACATTTCATAGTAGATAAAATATTTAAATTCCTTCCACAATAAAGGCTTGGAAGGAATTGAACTATTTTTCAGACCCTATTTGCAACTGCCAGTTGACATTTGATTTCTATATTAGTTATTTTTACTCATCTTTCAGAGAAATGTTAACATGTATCTGTGTGAAGCAAAACCGTTTTCCTTCTGGCAAACTTTAAATGTAACAAATACTACAAAACACTATTTCATATTATTTCTGTGAAAGGGATTAAAGTATTTCATTTCTAGCTGTACTGTACATTCATTTTACATTATCTTTCAAACTACCAAATTAGAAAGCAGGATTATCTATGGGAAATGAATTGACACTGAAAAGGACTACCTGTAACTATATTTGCAGGGAACTGACATTCACAAGTCCAGTTTTGCATGTGCAAAGAGGCGAGTATATGGGGTCTCATGCCTAATCACAGACCAAGGGCCACTCATTTGTAGCCATGGATTTGATTTCTATTTCAAATTCTTTATTAACTTATCAGCAAACATCTCTTCAGCTGTATCAGTTAAATCCACAGAAGGCAAATCCGTAGTTAATAACAGCAGGAAGCCACATAGAAGAGCTTGGCTGGCATTCGCAATGGGGTTCAACCATAGCCAACATAAAAACAGACACCCAGTCAGGTCTCTGGTCCTCCTAGGCTCTGAGGAGTCATTCAGCTCCCCAACTTGCCTCCCTTCTAGTTGTTAAAACATCAAATAACACACCAATTATCTAAACATCAGATTTTCTATTTTTATTAAAAACTCACAAACTTATTCAACATGTTTTCTTTCATACAGTGAATGGTCTAATATGCACTGGAGGTCACACAAGCTTAGGTTTATCAGAACAATAAAAGACATATGAGAAATTTAATATATAAAGAAAAAAGTAGCAGCTGTTGACTGCATATTTGACCATAAAATTTAAATATTTTGGACTTTTATTTTAAAGACACAAAAATAAAACCTGTGTGGATCTATATAAGTCATATTAACAATTCCATGAATGTTCAACAGGACTAAAAATTAGCAAAGATGTTTTTTTCTTAAACCTTGTAACACTTTTTTTTTTTTTTTTAACACTTTCTCAGGTTGTGGTGCCAGGCACCTTTACAGTATTTGTGCTATAATTATTCTATTTGGCAAGTGTCTGATATTGTGTTTTCTCTTTGCCTTGTGTAAACAACACCTTTTTACATACTAGCACAGTGAGCTGTGAGCCCTGCAAATCTGTCAGAACATCTACAGGAAAAGAAAATGAACAATTTTGGTTGACTGCTCAAAACATTTTGTTTTTGAACAAGAGGTTTCAAAACAGGATATATTAGTAAAACACTGAACTCCTGAATTTAACATTATACGTAAACAGTTGACTGTTTTTAGTTCAATAGTCTTTTTTTTTAAACTGTGTATGTTTGTGTGAGTGTGTGAAGGTAGAATACTTTTCTTGTACAGCTGATGTTCAAGTCATTTTATGAGAGGTCTGGCTATAGACCATCCTATCGAGAGAGAGAGAGAGAGAGAGAGAGAGAGAGAGAGAGAGAGAGAGAGAGAGAGACTGTGTGTGTGTGTGTCTAGAGCTTCGTGAAGGTAGAAGAGTTGATACTGAGGGCTTTACATTTAGAATTTTGCAATTTTGGCAAAAACAAAAAAACAAAAAACCCAGAGACAAAAACAAAAAACCCAAATATATATATATATAGTCCCACCTGATGCACAGCAGGTCGGGCGTTTCCGAAGTTGTAAAAGTTTGTTGTCGCTGTTGCTGAACTCTGAGACCGACACTAATAGATTTCCCAAAGCCAAAACCCTCCTGGCTAGCCCGGGAGCGCCCCGGGCTGCTTCACCTCCCTCACCCCGCTGCAGCCACCCTCCCTGCAGCTCTTGGCATCACCTCTGGCAGTGAGCCCCTGCGGCCGGCCGCCATGGGTGTTTCTGTGCCGCGGGGTCGCCAGAAGTGTATGCCCTCGCTGTCTTTCCACTGATCCGGCTCCAGGTGGAAGTGGGGTGAAGTCTGCATTTTCCTTCGAGAGCCCCGGTCCTGCACCTTGCCAGCCAGCGCGGATTCCCAGCCCTACCTCCAGGCAGATTTGTATCCTATTTCGTGTCCCTTTTCCATCTGGTCTCCCCAGACAGAAAATGGTCTCCGAGGCTCCTGGAAAAAGGTGTGGGGAAGTGACTTGGTTTTTTTTTTTGTTTGTTTGGGTTTTTTTTGCTTTTTTTTTTTTTTTGCTTTTTTCTATTTTTCTTAAATAAAAGTTCGTTTCTGTACAACCACGAACTCCGCGGACCGTGTGAGGCTCCGCTACCACACGGCCGCCTCGTTCATTTCGGGGGGATGAGACAGGTGGTTCCCATAGCTCGCCCCGCCGTTGACAGACAGCGACGAGAAGGGTGGACTGGGCCCGAAGACCTCAGCAGACATTGAGTGCAGAGGCCCGGGCAGGCTGGGCTCGGGGCTAGGCGAGTCCCCGGGGGGATGCGCCAGGATGTCGGTGAACCTCTGCGCCTCGCTCGACGGGTGGTGGCCGGGCAGCGGGTGCTCTAGGCCTCCCAGAGGCGTCCCGGACGGCCCAGATGACGGCACAAAGGGCAGGTCCACTGGCGTCTGAGCCTGCGAGGATGGGGGGCCTTGCGGGAAGAAGTCGTAGTTGCCCCCAGGCCCATAATAGTCGCTCTGGTAATCTGCAGAGCGACAGGGAGGAGGATATCAGGGCGGAGCCCTGGGTGGGGCGAGTAGAAAGGACAAGGAGGCAGGCTCGCCAGCCCGCTGCGGAGGGCAACGCGGGGCACTCGCCGTTTGTGGGGCTCCCCTCCCGGGCTGGAAGCAGGAAGCAATCCCAGGAGCCGCTCCCTACCCAACCACCCGCCTCATTCAGGGTCGGGAATTCGGCTCTCAGTCCCACTACCTCCCCCTTCACTTACTCCCCAGCCATCACCCATCTCTCCACTTCTCTATAGAAAGCGAGAAGCGCCTCCCGCGCGCGCTGCCACCCGCTTCCAACGAAGGCAACCCCGGCCTGGCCGCGCCCTGCGCGGAGCAGCGCACCCACCTCCGTAGAAGGAGAAGGGCCCATTGGGGATGAGTTCGCCCGGCTCCAGGCGGTCCACAAGCGGCCGCATCCGGCGCGGACTGCGGAAGAAGGCGTGGCGCCGGGCGCCCAGCGCGCTCAGCTGTTTCATCCTTCGTTCCTTGGAGCGTCGGTTCTGGAACCAGACCTGAAGCATACATGCCGCGGGGTGAGGGCACGAATACCCCCACCCCCCACTTCGGTACGCGGCTGTGCCGGGCCCCTGACCATCCACCGCCTAGCTCTCAGGAATCTGGGTGTGTGTGTGTGTGTGAAGTGGTGGTGGGAGTGGGGAGCCCTCTGAGTAGGATCGCGCAGGGCGGCCCCTGCCTGGGGGTTCTGGGCAAGCCTCCCTGCCCAAAGTGAGGCAGTTGAAGTTTGTTTCTAACAGTCACACTGTCAGTTACAGCTTCTCCGGGGCTGTACACAGAAACACTCAACCGCCACAAGTATTGTCAGACACACACACACACACACACACACACACACAGCTTCCCCTTCACGGTCTCTGGCAGCCCCCCTCCTCCACATGATAGTGACAGAGAACTAAACAGCCTCCTGTTGACACTCAGTCTCCCAATGATAGTGACACCAAAACGCACAATATCCTTTTCACACCCACGCACAATCTCCCAGTGCCAAAGATGCTTATCCACAGCCTCTCACTCAGAGTGACACAGACATGCAACCTCCTATTCCCATGTGCACACGTTGGCACAGCCTCCCAGAAGCTGCAGGGCCTCCCATGGAGGGCAGTCTGCATAAATGTGCCCAGGCACACTCAGCCTTCCAGGGATATACACCCATACCCTCATAGAGCCTCCAGGCACAGTGAATCCTAACCTTGGGCCCAAGAATCAAACCCGAATCACACGCATTCTCAAATCCTCACATCAACGCACAGCTGCCCAAATGGCCGCCTCCCCTCCCCATCCCACTTGGGACTGCTAGAAATAGGGCTGACTCCCATCCCGACCACCTCACCTTCAAACCAGGACGTCCCACCTCTCTCTGGAGGTAAAGTCTGTTCTGGAGCTTGTCTAACTCGGGGGCAAGAAACCCACAAAGTTGGGTTTGGGGACGCAGAGGGGAGCTCATGTTGTGGAGAACCAGAGGAACCATTTAACTCTGGCATGCACAGCCACCTCTCTGCCCCTTCTGAACAGGGGCGAGTGCTACGGGGGAAAAAAAGTGTCCCAACTCAAGACGAGGTGTCTGACAATGTCCCCTCCTCCAACCTCTTTCTGAGCTCCCCGTCCCTCCGCCACTACTATCACCTGAGTTGAACAAGAGAAGAAAACCCAGGGATTTCTAGATGCTCTACGAACCAGGCAGCACTTCAAAGGTCGCGGGCGGCAGGGGTGTGTCTGTAACTCTCCCCTCCCCCTCCGCTAGGCTCCACCAACTCGCTCCACTCCTAGACGCTGGCCTGGAGGAGCCATGTGAGTCTCAGGGGAACTGAGTGACACGCCGGGGCCCTGACCTGGATGACGCGCATGTTGAGGCCAGTCTCCTGAGCCAGCTGCTCGCGGATATGGCGGGTGGGCTTGGGCGTCGCGGCGAAGGCGGCCTTGAGCGTCTCCAGCTGCTTGGCTTTGATGGTGGTGCGCGGCCCCCGCCGCTTGGCGCCCAGGTTCTGGTCGTCATTCTCGTTGCTGCCCCCTTCCTTGTCCGATACATTGGCGCTCTCCGAGTCCTTGGCGTCGTCCTGCGATGGGTCTTGGGAGTCCGGAGACAAACTAGGGTCACTGCCCGTGGTGGCTGGGGAGAAGGAAGGGACAGGTGAGTAGCTGCTTTGGCGGGCCTACCTCTCCCAGGACCCGCCCGCCCATAGAGAGTCGGGAATTGGGGCGTCACCCGAGTGGAGGCTGTTCTCTTTGGCGACACTGCTGTTGCTTAGGTAATCCTCTTTGCAGACGAACTTGTTCTCGTCGATGATGTAGAGCTCCTCGCCGGTAGAGAGCTGCTTGTTACACATCATGCAGGTGAAGCAATTTAGGTGAAACACTTTGCTCCGTGCTCTCCGCACCAGGTCGCTAGGGGAGATGCCCTGCGCGCAGCCCGCGCATTTGGTACCGAAACACCTGCGGGGGGAGGGGGGTGGGTTGATGAGGGACAGGGGAAGGCAGAGTCAGGGGGAAAGACGGAAGAGAAAGAAGTCGGAAGTGGAGAAAGAAGGAGTAAAGGAAAGGGAAAAGGAAGAGAGAGCGGGAGCCAAATAGAAAGAGGCAAAATGCCGATCAAGCAGGCAGGCAGGCAGGAAGAAAGAGCGGAGTCATCATGAAAAGTCGGGAGAAGATACACAGGGTTAGAGTGAGAGAATTAGGGGCCTATGCGGCCCCACCCCTAGCCTCATGCTCAGTGTTGTCCCTGAGGGGGGAAAAAAAAGCTACCGAAGAAGGCGGCAAGGCGGCGATGGGAAAGGGGAGGGAGGCACTTATTTTCTGATTAGATTCAGAAAAACAGCCAAATTCGAGTTCGAGTTCCATATAAAAGCGTCCCGAGCGCTGCTTCTCTCTCCTCCTCTCCTTCACTGCAAAAGGACCCGCGCACAGGCTGGAAGTTGGCAAGGTCCAGTCCCGCCGCGGGTAAACAAACAGCCGCGGAGGGCCCAGACGGCCGCAGCTGGACTGCTGCCACGTTCAAGCCCAACGCCCGGCAGGTTGACGCAAGTAGAGCAAAAGCTTGGCGCTAGGTTCCTGGCCGCGCTTTACCGGAGCCAGGCCTCTGGGGCCGACTGGGAGCCGGCACGGTTCGTCACTCCCCTGCTCGGTCCAGCCAGAACCGGGGCAACCTGGCGCGGCCTGCCGAAGCTCAGAGGCTCAGCCTGCGCTTCCTCCCCGCAATACCAGCCAGCACAACGCTTTGCTCCGTGGAGCTACGCGTCCTGGAGCAGCATTGGGGACAGGTGGTTTGGAGCCCTCACCTCCTCCGCCTCCCCCCTCCCGTTTGATCTGTAACCACAAACTCAGAAGAGACCAAATCGAGCCAGTAAATTGGGAGACTTCAAACCCAAACAAGGGGATTACAATTCACATTTGCTTCTGTTCTTCTCTGTTGACTTGTGTGTTTGTATAGATTTAGTGGCAAGATAGTGAGTTTAAGGGAATACAATTAAAATGCTAAACGGAGGAGGGCCGAGGGAAAAAACTCGACTTCTCTCCGGGTTTCCGAAAAGAGGTGGCTGGAGAGGAGCGGGCAGTGCCTGAGAGAGCTCCGATTGGAGCCCTCAGAACCGAGGTCCGCGTTTGGCGGAGACCCAGCCTCTCTCCAACCCCCGGCAGCAGAGGGGAAGCAAGGGAAAAGGTCTTCGCCGAGGCTGAAGCCTCGGGGTATTTCACGGGCACCTTGCAGCAGTTTACCCAGGCCGGTGTTTGGAGGTCAGTTGGGGTTTGGGGAAGGGAACACCCTGGATGTGCGGGATAGGCATCAGGGCTGACCTCTTCTCTGTCGCTGCTAAGGCAGGCCACTTGGACACTCCATCAAAAGGCTCGGCGGTTCACGCCAAAACCTCTCGGAGACGGAAAATGAAATGGCATGGAATCAGCCCCGGCTTCTAAGCTCAGTCCACAGAGGGAGTAACCCAGGAGGACTCAAGAATGCCGTCGCTAAAGATCTCCGCGCACTGAGAAAGACAGAAGCCGGGGCTACTGACAGCGGAGATAGCGCTGCCTCCCTCCAAGCTCAGACCTTTTCTTCCTGGGCACGTGCAGCCAAGCCCGGACCCACAATTTCCAGAACGCAAGCAGGGCCGCGTCCCAAGCGCCCAGCGCGCCAGCTGGCGAAGAGGCGGGCGCCGGTGGGAGTTGGCTACCCTCTCCGAAGGTAGTTCCTAACGCGGCCGCCGAGGCCACGCTGACCTCTGATCCGTATTTGGTTTGGAAGGGCCCGCGGGGAGGGAGTAACAGAGGCGCTCAAGGCAAGTACTCACCGGAAGAAGTCGTTCTTGCAGTAGAGCTTGCCATCCCGGGAGAAGCACTTCTCGGTCAGGTTGCACTTACATTCACAGCACTGGACGCACTTGACGTGCCAGGCCCTGTCCAGCACGTTCAAGAGGAAGCGGTCCAGGATGGGCCTTTTGCAGCCGGCACAGTGCACCATGGTCTTTGGTTTGGTAGGATGAGGCCCGGAGAGAGAAGACCAGAGAGGGCCGAGAAGGTGACTTCCGACTGGCACGAACTCTCCAGGCCTTCCAAAAAGAGGAGACACACTCGGCGGTGCAGGCCAAAACCCGCACCAAGAAATCAAGAAGGGGAACGAGGCAAATGGGGGCCGGGAGCACCTCAGTGGTGTGCAGCCCCGGAGTCCCAGGGCCCCGGGGCACAGAAGCGCCGCGGCAGCTCCTGGGTCGAGGAAGAGTCTCAGGCGGGTGCGAAAGCGACTCTTCTGCCCAGAGCTCGCGAAGAAGTGAAGGTCACCGAGAACAGTGACTGGGACGTAAATAAATAAATAAGACGGAGACGGAGAAGAAAGAGGACGACGCGGCGAGCTCCAGTTGCAGGGAAAGCGCCGCTGAGTTCTCTCGGGCTTGAGGTAGAGCTGTCAGAAGTCAAAGTGCATCTGCTTTTGTCAGGGTATGAGAGCGGGTGTGTGTGTGCCCGGCTTTCAACCACCGGGATTTCCCCTCCTCTTTTTTTAAAAAAAAAAAGAAAAGAAAGAAAAAAAAAAAGAACAAAATGAGGAGAGAACCTTTGGATCCTAAACTGCCGGCATCGCGCAGCGGGTCTGGACGCGCTAGGCGCCCGCGGTGGGCCGGGGGAGGGGGCGGGGCAGGCCGAAGAGGGTGGGAGGGAGGAGAGGGTAGAAGGACTATCTCGCTGTTGATTGTAGTTGTTGCTTAGATTCCCCCCCTTTTGGAGAAGTGTTTGTGTCGATCAAGAATGGAGAGGGACAACTCCGGGCGGACGCAGCCAGACGCGCTCGCTCGCTTCCCACCGCCCTAGCCCCGTCACCTCGACCCGTGGCCTGCCTGGCGGCCTCCGTGTTCTCGGGACCGCCCTCCCTGCGCCTGGACTCCTTCGAGGAGATGAAACGGGCTGGCTCCTCACCGCGCCTGGCAGTGCATCGTGGCTCCAGTCACAATTCGCGGCCGCCTGGGCGCGCAGCCCCGCATCGCTGGCACACACACGCTCCGGCTGCCTGCGTCCAACCCTACAGTCGCTCGACTTTTTCTTTTCCTTTTCCCCTGTTTTGTCGTTGTAGTGGCAAATCGGGGTTTCTTTTCTAGCCTTTCTTTCCTTCCTCTTTTTTTGTTTTTTGTTTTTTCCTTTTGCAGCGAGAGAAGTCGGGAGGAGGGGGGAGTAGCTTGGAGAGCTTTTAAAACCGTCCTGGTGCACCGGCTAGAGTTGTGTGCGGCGGGAACAGCTCGGTACCGACCGCAGCTGTCGCCGCCCGGGCCGCGGTTCGTTGCTGGCCCTCCTGGACAAGCGTCCCTCTGTCCCTGGTCTCCTGGCCCAGTCCGCCGCCCCAGCGCGTCTCTCCCCAGCTCCGGCGGCTCGGTCACTGCTCCTGGCTGTTGGCTGAGCTCTGGAAGCCCCCTCGCCTTAATGCAGCGCCCGCCGACGTCACGGCGGCCTGCGACCAATCAGCGGCTCGCGGTCCCTCTGTAAACCATTCTGCATCCCCCCGGCCGGGGAGAGTGTGGGGAGACCGCGTTTAGAGGATCAGTGGCGGCCGCAATCGCGGCCCCGCGTGGTGCGGGCGGCGGGCAACGAGGTGCCCGGGCTCCCTCCTGCTCCGGTAAGGCGTCGGGTTCGGTGGGAGGGACAGAGAGAACTCTCGAGTAGGCGCAGGCTGAAAACAGAGTTCTGAAGGGTGGGAGTAATCCAAGGGTAAACCTTGTTGAAGGTTGGGGTGCAGCTGGGTCCTGGAGCCCCAGCGGCCCTGGTGTATAGTTTCGTTTTGCAATTCATTGGGTGTTGGCTCTTCTCCCCCCTCCCCCCCGCCCCTTCTACTTGCTTTCTTGGCCTAGAAGCTTGCCCCGTGCGTCTTTGGGAAGTGGTGGAGGGAGGGCACTTGGCAGCAGAATTTCCCTCCTCCGGGCCTCCTTTCTGTGCCTCCTCCCCCCAATCCATCCAAAGTCCATAGGGTCCGGGTCTCTGGGAGATCTGGGTGTCTGTTTCCCGCAGCGCGGTCTTGGAAAGTTGATTCCGGCGATTTCCTGGCGGGGGCGGGGGAGACCGGAGGCGCGGCGCCTGGGAGGGGGAAAGGAGTGGGTGGGGAAGCGCCTCCGGTGAGGAGTTACGACCTGGGCGAGAAATTGTGAGAAAACTGTGATCCGGAGACACTTTTTACATACAAAAACAAGCGACCAGGTGGGAAACGGCGGGGCTCCAGCTGCAGCTGGGGGGTGGGGTGGAGTGGTGATGGTGGCGTGTCCCGGGGGTTCCATAGAGAGGCTGCCGTGGATTGCGGTGTGCAGCAGACGGGCGGAGTGGGCCTGAATTTCTCTCCTCCCCCCTTTCCAGGCCTCTGGTTAGCACCAACTTCCCCAGACAACCGCCGGCTGTGCATATGCTCGGCAGTTCACTCTGAGACCCCATACCTCCCTAATTCTGCTCTGAGTATAAACTCAGGACCACTGCCCACGGGGGCGGATTATCCCGGACATGGGGGTTGCGTCCAGGTCCTGAAAGCCTTAGCCTCGATGAGTCACTCTAGTTCCCTGGCCCATACCAATCAAATACCAAATCCCGTTTCCACACCACCATTTCTTTGGCAAACCAGGATTTCTCCCTAAGTTTGAAAGTGGCAGGGCTGAGCAGTTCTGATCTTATTGCTCCTTGTTTTTGTTTTGTGGGAGAGGGGGTCTTAGGAAAGTGCATTCGGCCGTAGAGTGGAAGGAAGGATGGGCAGCCAGTCAAGTTTAGCCGGTATTTGGGGATTGGCCTTTTGCCCCCACTCGCGGTGCGGGGCTGACATCCCACACAGGCTAACCTGGGAAAAACACGCAATGAAACGCCATTGCCTTGAGCACGGGTGGGCAGGGAATCCAGCCCCACTGCAAATGGAATGCCCTGTTCGGACGAACCGGGAAACCCGTAATGCGAATTTGGTTTGCGCTTCTGTGGGACGGGGGTTTTAGGGATCTGCCAACCTCCGTTTTCTACCTCCGACAGCACTGCCCTGCAACCCTGGGGCTTACCGACAGCCCCCTCCTTGCTGTCCGCGTCACCTTTTCATTGGAAGCCGAAATCCAGTCCCGCCGCGAGCCTCACGCCTTTGCCGCACCCCCTACACACGCACACACGGGCTCGGCTCCCCGCTGGACAGTGTTGTGGTTAGTTATCTCTCTGGCATCAACCCCCTCTGCGGGTGTCTCCCAGGCCGGGGCTCTGTGCAGGGATGGGGATGGGAGGGCGGTTTTCCAACCCAGCAGGCAGGCTTCGCGTGCTCAGACTTCGCTTTGTGATCCATCTGCGAACCGGACGGTTCCAGGCGCAAACCCACCCATAACGGTACTCCAGGACCCAAAGAAGCACTTAGAGCTGCGTGGCGAGGGAGGGGTCCTCCCCTTTTCTACCGGACTGGAGGCGTCTCCCCAGCCGGCCGAGCTGGGTGAGATCTGCCGGGAGGAGCTGGTCCTGTCCAGCGGTCTCCATGCTCCTCCCTCCCCCAGCTGTCTTGGTTCTTGCAGATATCGCCCTCGACCCAACCGCCCCTTTCTGGAATCTATAGCGGACCCTGTCCCGTGTGGCTCGCCCCCGCTCCTGCCCAGCTGGGCTCCTTCTCATGCAAAGCAGAGGAGCCGTGGGGTTGTGGGGCGGTGTGGGGGGGGACTGTGGGGTGACAGCTGGACCCGGGTGTGGGCCCTTCCTGAATCCAAGGCCCGCTGTCTTCTTTTGGGTGAGCAGAAGAAGGCTGCTGCACCAGTTTTGGGGATGCAGATACTCTGGGATTCTGACATGGGGAAAAAGGACCCGTCACTGCCTGCGAACCAGCACGGTAGAGGCGTTAAGGGTGAGGACAGGTCGTGAGCTCTAGGGCTCCCAGCTCTGCTTGTCCTGTGTCCAGATGGCTCCGTAAACGAGTCTACAGAACCAACCCCAGTGTCTACTAGGAGGTCGGGGAGCACAACTCTGGCCTGCCTCTTGGCTCCTGAGTCTAGGTTTGAAGTCCAGATTTAAAGCCTTCACCGTGACAGCACACTATTGTAGATTAATGTTTTCTTCGTTTCCACTGAGTTTTTATTTTTAAATGTAATTGGTCACAGAGACATGGAGAGAAAACTGACTCAGCTTTACAAATTCACCATTGCCGAAGCCTCTCAGCTCAGTTCTGCCTTTAAACCAATGGCTGCTCGGTGAAGACCACCAACCTTCCCATGCCATCCTCACAGCCAACTACTGCCTGCGTCCTGAATGAAGTGCACAGAGCTTTCCTACCCAACACCCTCCAAGTCTCTCAGACCCATAACCATGTACACCTCCCCAGGTCATATAAATTCTGGAAGGGATGCTGTGAGGTTCCTCAGTGGCTGCACAACCCTCTCCACCTCATCCCAGGCACTCGTGGAAGAGGCCCCAGAGGGCCCAGGAAGGAGTTTTCACCTCACAGGTTTCTCTTCTGACAAGCGCCTTGAAGATCAGCCCCAGAGGAGGGTCGCTTCAGGGGAACTGGGCGGGGGGAGGGGGGGTGCTACCAGCCCTCCCAAGCCACCCTGCACTTTTGGGGGATGAAAGCACCCTCTCCTGTACCCCCTTCCTTCCTCCGCCTCCTTGGTTCCAAGCCCCACTTTGCCTCAACCCTCTAGGTTCCCAAAAGGCTCCTACTGCCCAAGAACCAAAGCCTGCTCAACCCGGTCACTGC
This sequence comes from Aselliscus stoliczkanus, assembly GCA_033961575.1. Taxonomy (NCBI): domain Eukaryota; kingdom Metazoa; phylum Chordata; class Mammalia; order Chiroptera; family Hipposideridae; genus Aselliscus; species Aselliscus stoliczkanus. The sequence continues at coordinate 22,165,345 of CM066739.1, forward strand.
TGTTGATTCCCCTTCTCCCTCCAGAGCGGCGACCGCCTCTGTCCGCTTCCCCCTCGGCCACTGCGCTCCAGTCCAGCCCACAAACCCCAGAAACGGGTGGTGAGGCCTCATAGGGAGGTGCCTGGGGCAAAACGGACTCGAGGTGGTTACCTGCACCTGGCCACGGGAATGGAGCGCAATCAGCCACGTGGGGCCAGGAAGAGGGAAAAGGGAGCGAGCCTGCGGGTCCCACAGGCCATGCAAACTACAAACGGACTCGGTGAGGATGCCGCAGATGCGACGCAAGAAACCGTTTGGCCAGGGTCCTTCGGATCTTTCCGACCTCTCTATGCCCTCCCTCTCTTGTCCTCTCCTGCCTCAGGTTCTTCAATCTCACTCCATCACGCTCTCCTGGAAATGGTCTATTTGTGTGCAGCACTTTATAGTTGATAGCACTATGTCCCCTGAACCACATAGTAAGAGAACGGATCGGTATTATCTCCTTGGGAAGAATCCCAAGTTAGAGGGTTTGCTTGAGACTCCTCAGTCAGTGCTCTCCTAAAGGAGAGAAGTTTGGGGTGGGGGCTGATCCCCTCGCCCCGTGTGTACTTTGCCCCAGCCATGCCTTCCGGGGCGGTGTGGAGGGTGGGGTGGGGGGAATTCAGAGGCCAGGAAAGGACAGCATCCGGCTGGGATTTAACGGTGCGCGCTTGGGCTGGGCATACAACGCTGGCTTCCCATGAGGGCTGGAGGGACCGTGGGCATGGAGAGGGGAGCGAGGTGGAGCGTGGAGACTCAGATGCAAGTCAGCACTGCGCGGCGGAGCAAAGATAGGACGCGGAAGGGTGTCTGAGAAGGGAGAGGGGAAGCAGGAGTTGGCGGGGCAGAGAAAGAAGCGAGGGAGAGGGATGAGAACTGAGAATGTAAGCAGAAAACCAGTGAAACGAGGAATGCGGAAAAACAAGTGGAGATAAAAGGAGTAAAGACGTGCGGGGGGCGGGGGTGATGCATGGCGACGTGGAGGAAAAGAAAGGGGAAAAAGACCCGGGAAGACACTCAGTGACAAAAAAAGGCGGTGGGGAGAGGCGCGGAGCCGAGGACCCTGCAGGCAGCAGGCAGGACTCCAGGGCGGGCGGGTGTGACAGGCGCATTCGTAGGCGGGAGAAAAGGAGGCAGCATGTTTGGTGGGAGACAGCGCTCGTGGAAAAGCGTGTGAGCGGCTCTGGGCACGAATCCAATAAATAAATAAAACGTCTAAGACGGCGTGACAACAATGTGTATTTGGGTCCGTGCCCGTGTTCCTCTCTCTCAACACACACTCACACCCAGTAAGGAAGACAAACGGGTCTCGTGCCTTCAAGTAATTAATCCTCTCACTAATTGACTCTCTCCCCTTACCTAATGGAGGTGGTCACTGCCGATATCTGGAGAGATATCAAGTGTTGGGAGACCCCCAAAGATAACCACCTTTGGGACTGGGATTGAGTTCTTTCTGGACCTGGCAGCTCTAAGCCCCCCTCCCCTCTTTTGGGGGACAGAATTCAACAGATGTTGCTGCCTCATCAGCCCCTCTGTGTTTGCATTAATAAAGATTTCAGATTAGGAGTGACCAGGAGCCCTCCACACACACAATGAGGCCCTTCATCCATCTGAGGCTGAAAGCCACCCACTGCCCCTCTGCTGGACATTTTCTATCTCTAGGCAACGCCAAAGCTCCCTCTCCCCTGTAGTTCCCCAAGGATCCCAGACCCTGTCTCCCTTCTTTTAGTCACGACTTAGTTTTCCCAGGACCTGGGATGTGTCCTGCAGCCCTGAATAGAGCAGGTGAGGTTTTGAATGAGTTGGGAGGCAGCTTTGGGTAGATGGAGAGAGAGCTGCAGGAAGGATGCGGGCAGGGCAAAGATGGGAAGAGGTCTCTAGAGACAGACCCACCCAGACATGAGTAGAGAGACACAGAAGCACAGTGGATAGCAATGCACACCTGGCAAGTGAGGCCTCTGGGGACAGAGGAGAAAAAAAGTAGGCATGGGTACCGTAGAGGAGGGCAGGAAGGTGACTGTGACTCAGGGAGGACAGTTCTATCTGTGTAAGCATGGAGAGGGGCTCCTTTTATTTTCCCCCACAGCACTCTCAGTTTTCAGGATGGGTAAAGAGGTAGGGGAGAAAGTGCTGGACTTGGATAGACCTTTGGTAGCTAAATTGGCTGGGGCCCAAGGCCCAAAGGTTGTCTGATGATGTGACTTTGAAGGTTGGGTTTGTGTGGTGAATGTCAACCTTCACCCCTTGGAGGTGGCAGTTTTGCTCTGCCGGCCTCCTCAGAGGCTAAATAAATAACTGCTGAGACCCATAAACCACCCAGCCTAGGGAGGGGAAAGGGGGGAGGAAGGTCAGCTCCCCAGGAAAAAAAAATCCACTCTCCCCACCCCACTAAACACATTCTTAATTGTCCCTTGGGAACATTTGTACCTTTGACCAAAGCAAATCCCCAAGCAGTAACAGCAAAATTCGTCATAGGGACCAGAATGAGTTGGGGGTCTGAAGAAGAGGCAGACAGGGAGAGGCGGCGGTGGGTGTGTTTAAGAAGAGAAACTTGGCTCTTCTCTCCCTGTCTCTATCATGCTTTAGAAAGAAAGGGAGCTAGAGGAATAAGTTCCAAAGGAAAGAAAGAGAAGGGCATATAAAAGGCAAATCCAAACCAGAAAGGAAAGAAAGTGAAGAAGAAAGAAAAAGGCAGGGAGCGGGGAGAGTTGATAATAAAAAAGGGTGAAGGCGGCCCCAGGAGGCTGGGCCTTGTCCCAAACCATCCGTCTTCATTGTCTCTGTGTGTGCAAAGGCAACTCCGGCATAAGGAAAAGCCACTATTGGAGCCGCGGCTTTATTTTATATCCTATACATCAGGAGGGAGGCAAAGCTTTATTTTCGCCAAGAGACAGATATTTTATTTCTCTCTTACGGTTTTATGTGTGAGAGATGTCAGGTTGCCACAATGGATGGCTAATGCATAGGCAAGAGGAAGCCGTGTTGGCATGCTGTGTGTCATAGGGTCTTGGGGGGGTGAGCGGGCCTGGGATTTAGGGCTGATGGGACACTCTGGGGGATTTCTGCTAAAACATCTCTCTTCATAAATCCAGAAGCATGGTCAGCTCAACAGGGAGAAGAAGGAGTTTTAGAGGGAAAAGAGTTGGGCTTAGTAATAAACGAACACACAAAGGAACCGCTTACCTTCCAACAGGCTCGGGCAACCGGGGCAAGGCAGCCCTGTGGAAATGCACAAACCCACATCCAAACACGCGTGCCATTCACAGGGAAGTATTTTCCTACAGATTGCAATGTCATTTTACTTCCTTTCCCCATTTTATATTTTTCCGCCTTCCTCTCCCACCCTTCATCAGAAATCTTTTTCATCTCTTCAGAGCCTCAAGGGGAAAGAGCTATTAATTTGCAAATCATCTGATCTGTGAAAGGATCAAGATGCCTGTTTTTCTCCACGAAATCCAGTGTCTTGAGTGGACACACACATGCACACACAAGCCCATTTATGCAGTGAATTCTGGGGGCAGAGGTCCCAGATTTGAATCCAAGAAAATCTACACCCACCGCCCACCCCCCTCCCCCCGCCCCGATCTACTACGACAAATTAAGCTTTAGATCTGAAACTGCATTAACGTTCATATTTTTAAACCTGGAGAGAAGGGAAGAGATGAGGGGACAAAGGGACAGGGAAGTGAGTTAATTAACATGTTCCATTCAGGACTCAAGATTAATCTCCCCCATTCTCAGCACCCCACCCCCACCCCCCACCCCGCGAACAATTTCTTACAAGAGTTGTTTCTATTCGTTCTCATGACCTATTTTAATTTGTTGATTTCTTGGTTTACATCTGCTGTACAGCAAAAAGGTGACCATGCTCTTTCCCTGTTTTCAGAAGATCAGAGGTGACGCAGGATCTGTAGACAATGAACACGGGGGCCTGGCCACACTGTCCTTAGCTATGGCCTTTGGAGAAGACATTTAAACTTTCTAGGCCTCAGTTTTCCCATCTGTAACACAAGGGGATTCGGCTAAATGGTTGCTAAGGTCCCTCTGGCTCCAACCTCCTCTGGCTGAATGAGATAATGTGTGAAAACACTTTGTGAACACTAAAGCCGGATGGATGCTGGGGGGGATTATTATTACGATTCTAATCAATCCTCTTTTCTCCACATGGATCTCAGGCTGTTTAGCGCCAGCAAGTAGGCTACAGAGGGCCGAAAGCGAGAAAGCTTAGCGGAGATGGAAAAGCTCTGTGGCGTGGACATAAAAAACACTGCATCTCCAGAAACATTCTGTTTCTGTGTGGCCCCCAGGCCTGGTGGAAGACGTGGGGAAGTAGAGGAGGCCTAACTGGGTCCAACCCATTTCAGTCTACATGTAGGCAGAGAGTATATATTTCTTCCAAAGCATTGCTTGTCACCTAGTGACTGACATAGGAACCTGATGTGAACGTGCGATCTGCAATTGTTTTTTTCCAGGAAGAAAGAGAAAAGCAAGGTGTAGCTGATTAGCAAGTTAATTATTTCAGTACCCCAAGGGTCCCAGTGTGGTGGTAAGTTGTCCAGTCCTAGTGTAATTTCACAGTCCATGCATTTCCTGGCACGCACCTGGGGTGCCCGGGTCTGTCTCTCTCTTCATCTACCTGCCTTATGTCTTCCTGACACACCTGGGGAGATGAGTAAGGGCTGGGGTGGTACGTGGTGCAGCGTATATATTTGGCCTAGGCTGCAGGTAGGAGGCCAGACAGAAGGGGCTGGAGGAAGCTGAGTATTTCATTATCTGGTCCTTCTTTCTTCTTTGTTTTTAAAAAAAGTCTTATTTAATAAATACAATGAGGCAAGTTATCAGAAAGTGAAGCTGTTGTGTGGTGATTTCCCGACACTTAGCATGGAAAGAAACACCTCTCACCTCCTCCTAGCCCCTGCCAGCTCTCCAGTGCTCATATTTGCTTTCCCAGCTCTGGCCACCACTTGGTCTGCTGCAGCCTCCTCCAGCTTGACTTCGAGATCTGATTTCCCTTTGGGGGAAGGGAGGGAGGATTGTGTGGTCAAATGCACACCTCCCTCAGAGAGATAAGTTGGGGATGTGAACATTAGCCTCAGAATTAGCAGCTTTTGCTGCTCTCTGCTCTCTGGGCTGGTAGAGCCAGCCCCCTGCTGCTCCTCCTGAGATGGACAAGGGAGGGCTCAGCAGTTTACTTAAGAGTGGTCCCATCTGCTCAGACCGGCCTTTCATAAGGGGAGGGATTTATGCAGTGTCCTTGTGCACAGACCTGGGATTTGCCTGAAAACCTTGGGCCTCTGAGAATATTACTGAACACTAAAATGTTCAGCCACAGAGATGATTCATGATTTGTCGGCATGGACAGGATGTGTGTGTGTGTGTGTGTGTGTGGGGGGGGGGGGAGAGAGAGAGAGAGAGAGAGAGAGAGAGAGAGAGAGAGATTGGGGGAGGGGCACATACATTGATAGGTGCTTGTTACCATTTTTTTTTTTTTCTCTATATTCACTCAGGAGACAACTCATGGCACCAAGCTCTGGAGAGCCAACTTCCTGACTTGAGCGATGTGAAGATGATACGATGCTTTTAGGTGCTGGCATTCAGCTATCCCCCGAAGTAGGTTGGCTGATATTCCTGCTGGCAGAGAGGGGCCAGGGCCTGCCTGCCTAGAAAGATAGTTCTGATGACTGCTTCATTGCAGGCGGCAGAGGATTTGAGGGCGGGGTGAGGGGGGGCGTGTCCCAATCGTTGTTCAGTTTATGCTTGGCCACATGTAGTCTTTCCCGCTAAGGCCTCCAGGGTCTCAACAGTAAAGACATTAGAGAAATTTAGAACATAGGAAAGCAGGTGTAGGGAGCTCGCTTGTCTTAATCTTGATACTGCCGTGCCAAAATGAAGCCCAGTGGTAGTAAAGACAGAGCAGGGCTTTGACGTTCCATTTGGGATCTTGGCCCTGGCTCCTGGGAGATTAAGAATTCCTTTGCAAATTTTGGGAAGACCTACAGGTGTCATTTATTCATAATCTTTGAGAAGTAAATGCAACCACTTTCACTGCCCAGAAGCTGGTAAGGCAGCATTTTTCAGCTTGTATGACCCTCATTTTTGGATCTACCATTTTCTTACTCGTGTTCGAGTTTGGACTTGTAGATGAAGATTCCCAGCCTTCCCAGCGCTTGAGTTTTTCTTTTCTCGCAGGTCACTCAACATTTAGCCACCATTCTAGGTCTTTGGCCAGCACCCATTTTGAAAGGTGAGCAGGCAGGCCTATTCCTATGTGCAAGGTTGTTCTCATTGGGGCTCCAGAGAGGATACAGCTTCCCCTTAAAAAAAGAGAAGCAGGGAGCCACCTCTATGAATCTTTTTAATGAAGGATTTACTACTAATTTGATAAGTTCAATGCTCTTTTTACTCGTTCAGAATGACTAACTTTGTCAGTCAACCCAAGGGTCTGCAGAGCCTATAAAAATGCTTCCTTGAGTCTCCCCGTTTTAACACATGCTGGGGCTTGGGCCTGCCCCTGATAGACTAGGGAGGAGTAGAAACATTCCAGAGACCCGGTCTTAGAGTGTTATCTCTTCCCCCACCCCAAATCCTCACCCTCCATTTTATCTCTGTTAAATACAAATGCAGGGACCTCCTAGGGAAGTGTGAAGGGATGGGTTTTAATCAGATTAGGGGAGGGGGGGAATAAGTGGAGCCCAAAGAAAGATGGGGACAGTTGGAATTTTTAGATGACACTCCTCTGTTATACTTCCCAAGTGTTATATATTATATCTTACAAATTATGCATTTGTTGCAATAATCTACAGTGTATACGTAGTGTTTGCCAAATGCTGCTTGGCCAAAACAGTGTTAAATAAAATTGTAAGAAATGCTACCAGGGCCTTGCATGGGTTATTTAATTCTATCAATGATAAACAGTGTTAATGTGTAGCATCTCAGTTGGCACAGTAATCATGTTTCATTTATATATGCTGAGACATATTTAAGCATGAAAGATACAGTTTTCTGACACGTATATTTCCCAGTGATTACTTAGGAAAAATGTGATGGAAATAGCAGAAACCTTTTTTTCTCTCCGCATAACCTTGGACCCTGCACACACAAGCTGCCAGTCACACACATTCACATGGCCAGCCAGGCCCCTACATATTGTCGTTTATATGTCTCCATTGGTAAATATAAGTGTAGATTCTGTCAAAATAGATCCAGCTTTATGCACCTGTACACAATCACAAACACATCTACTAGCATTTTAGAATCTTTGGTGCACTTATACATATTTTTTTTACACACCTACACGGCTCCATAAATGGGTGTCGACATAAACACAAATACTATCCAACATGTGGATCTTTATACATACACATGTAAGTGTTCTGCACAGGCTCCTACATAAGTGTGCATCTATGTGTGTGTGCAAATGTGCACACACACATTCCTGCACCTCTGCTCTGGAGCATGCACTGACACTCCAAGGGCATGGTGCAATCACTGCCTTATTACTCTCCAAGGCTCCATACCTGGCAGACAGCATCTGAATTGGGTGTTTGCCCTATATGAGCCTTGAGGCTTTCAGAATGGGAGGCCAGCAGAAGCAGTGTCAACATGCCAGCCTGCTTGGCCTCTGATGAAAATAGTATGAAAATGTGCAGATGGGGGTGGGGGAGTGGGTCAGTTAGCTGGTCTCTGCTGACAAGGGTGCCTCCAAAAGACAATCAATCTTCTATTTGCTCATTTACCAAATGAGTTAGGATACCTGACTGGCTTCTCTGGTCCTGGTTCTGCCTCCAGTTATCTGTGTGAACCTAGGTAACCTGCTCTTTGAGCTTCAGTTGCCATCTTTGTAAGGCGAAGTACTGGCCCAGACCAGGGGGTTCTCAATCCTGGCTGCACAGTGGACTCATCTGGGGAGCTTTGATAATACACAGACACCTGGGCTCCACTCCGGACAATTAGATCAGAATCTCTGGAAATGGGTACTTGGCAGCTTATTTTTTAAAAGCACCCCAGGTGATTTCTATATTCAACCAACACTGAGACCTACTGGCCTAGATGCTCTCCACAACCCTTCTAGCCTTAAAGCTCTATGCCATGGACCTTTTATATACAAAGCACTGTGCTGGGCACCAGGGCATTCTGCTGAAAATTTTAAATTCACTCATATAAGATCATAGAAAGTTATTAAAATTCTTCTTTCAGGTTAAGAAGAGGATAATTTTTTGTTGTTGTTGTTAAGATTCTATTGGGGAATTGGAGGAGGGGAACAGTGTTGGGGAATCAGGGAAGGGGAACAGACAAGTTGCTGTCCTTTTGTTCTTCAGTCTAGTTGTGGAGGACATCACTTCACTGGCACATGTTGGTATTAATATTGTGCTCTTCCCAGGTGAGGCAGTCACTCGCCGGCCATTGGACGGCTGTTCATGGAGGCTCACAGCAGCTCACGCCGGCTGCCAGCCGCTCATAGTAGTTCACGGGAGCCCAACTCCAGGTCGAGCTGTTGCCCTCCACCTTAGCTATAAAGGGCACAGCATCACCAGCCCTCATGTGGGATCTGAACTGGGGCCCTGCTGCTTAGAGCTGGTGTCCCAAGCCAACTCCCAACCAATGCATCACTCGGTCAGCCCAGGAAGGGGATAATTTTTGAACAAACTATATTTATCTGGAAAAACTCATACCTGCCTTTCTAGCTGTCTCTTTGTTCCTTTCCATCTTTGTTCCAATCTTGCTTCTCCCTGAGCTTCACTCACCAAACATTAATGATAATACCCTATATGCAAATGCTGTAAGTGGTTACCTGATAAATGTGATAGATACCTTGCTATAGCTGCACATATTTTCTGTCTAGCTCCTCACCCAACCTGTCGGGAAGCATAGTATTTTTAGTAGGATAAATGATAAGGCACAGGCCTGGGGGGAACGTTTCCTGCCTCACCCAGCCCTGAGTCAGAGAACACCAGCCCCTAGGCCCGCGCCCCAGTTCTGGAGACTGGTACAATGGTTGACGAAGGCTGTGTGTCCTAGAAAGCTGCTCTCAGACTTGGACCTTCGGGAATCCTACCATAATATTCTCCAACAACGGTCCCGCAGGCAGAGCCAGTCCCCCTTGAAAACAGATCTGCTCGCAGCTGCACCTGCCAGAGAAGGCTGAGCCCAGGTGAGGCGTCTCATCCACGTGGCAAGCGGAAGGCAAAGCTGAGACAACATGGGCTACTGCCTGTCAACCCCTTGAAGATGCTGAAGAGGGTGTGTGTGGGGAGGGGTTCATTCTGGATGGAGAGGCCTCCACCCCTCCCTCAGTATTCTCGCTAAAGTTGATGTTTAGGACCTCCCAGAGAAACTCAGAATGGAGCCCGGTTCTTTCTCTTTCCCATTCTCTCCCTCTCTTTTTACCTCCACTGGCTGATTTTCTGCTGATGGCGGTTGGACTAGTTTTCTTTAGGAAAGTTGTCCCAAGGTGGCTACCGTTGCTCTACCATCCAGGTGGGCACTGGAAGTAGCGCTAGGGCCTGAGACCTGTGTGGTTTCAGCTCTAACCTTCTCATCCATGCAAGCTTACAATTTCTCCATTTGCCCACTTAATTTTTTTCTTCACTGTTTAATTTTGTCCCCTTCTCCCCTGATGACATGCCAGGCCAGGTCATGGCCCCCTAGGGGGCCTGCACACACAGGATGGGAAAGTTTGCTGATCATGGTGGACACGTCAGGCTGTGCCCAGGACTCTTCCTCCTCTCCCCTCGCTTCCCTTGCAGGAGGGCAGGCTTGGTGCTGGGGAGGGAGCCCCAGACACAGGGTCCTCAGATTCTAAATGTGAAGATCTAAAGCTGATCCCTCGGCCAGCTTCCCACGCCTGCATGCCTGCCCAGGGCCCACCTCCTCTTGGGCCTGGGGAGCATCACACCCCAGGATGTGATGGATTCCCCAGGCACCTTCAAAGAGCTCTGCATTTGTTTGCAATGCAGACCTTGAATCCTACTCTGGTCATAAACGTTGTTTATTTTGACTAGGACCTACTGAAAGGGGGTGGGGGTTGGGGAGGGCAAAGAGAGGATTCCTCGGGAAGATCATAAAACCATTAGTAGGGCAGGGCTTTTAAGGGTCACAAGATCATAGGATTTTCTGGCTGGAAGGAACACAGGCCATTAGGAAGGTCAGAGATAACTACTTTGTCAGCTAAAGGCCTCTAGGGGCCACACAAGGCTAGAGTGGGGGGCTTTGGCCTCTTTCTAGAAAGTGAACACAAGGTGTGGGTGTGTGACCCCCCAATAACCTTACACCAGGTGGGGAAGGCCAACAGTTGCTGAACATGATGGATTTGCCCTCCTAGTGGGAAGAACCAGTTGCTTGACTATGCAGTGGAGTCTCTTGTTCTGAGGAATGGGCACAGCTCCAGATTAAGGATATGAAATCGCCTCCAATTCTGCCTCCACCATTATTTTGAACTGCTAGTAAGTGTGCTATACTTGATGCTCTTACAGTACCTTCGAAACAATTCTGAAAGATGTTATCTCCGTTTTGCAGATAAGACGAACAGCTCAGAGAGGGGAGGTGATTTGCCCAAGGTCACACAGCAAGTTAAGTAATAGTGTTGGAACTAGATGTTAAGACATTAAAGTCTTTAAACCTAGGGCCGGCCGAGTGGCTAAGTTGGTTAAGAGCTCAAGAGTGCGAGCTGAGCTCTAAGCAACAGCAGTTCAATGCCTAGCCCGAGTTGAGCTGCTGTTGAACTGCCAACAGGTGGCAGGATGGCTCAGCTAAAAAAAGAAAGTCTTTAAAGCTAATCTCCCCTCCCCTCTCCCACTGCTATGGTCTGGTCCACTGCAGCTTGAGATACCCAATGGGAGCAGGGCTCCCTTCCCCTCTAAAATTCATACTGGGCCTGAGGAAAACTCAGGAAGGAAACTCCTTCCAGTAAGGGGAGAATAGTAGTCTTGAGGCTTGTTCCAGTCCCTGGCATAGAGCTGGTCTCACTCTGCAGAGAACAGAGAACATGTTCCTATGAATTCAGCCACAGTCAGGAAACCATCTTGATTGCCCCTTATTTGCTGTGTGACTCAGAGCAAGACACTTCACCTCTCTGAGCCACACCTTCCAGATCCATCTTCAGAGCCAGCAGTCTGTGGAAGGTGAGGGTTAGTGGAGGTGATGGCAAGCTGATCGCTTTTGAATCCCTCTTTGGTGTCATAACTTTGGGGGGTGCGGGTAAGAAAAGACTTGGTTTTGCCCTCAAGGATGACTCAGCTCGCCAAAAACAACAACAAAAACCCACCTCAAAGGCAAGACAAGGCTTCCTAGGATCCCCACTGAGAATGCAGGAGGCTGAGGACAGAGGCAGTTTAAGCTACGAGTTCTTCCCTAATCCCCTGACTGTGTAATCCAGTTGCTCAGAGAATGGAAAAATCCCCTTCTCCTCCCCTAACCCCCTCCCCCACAAAGGCCTCCTAATAAGCCTGCCAGCTTTGGGGTGCTAATCTGCCCAGACATCACTCTGGGAGCAGGTTCCCCAGAGTCCCAATCCCAGCCACCCCTCAGTGAAAGATGCTGAAGGCTGGGATGTGAAAGATGGGGGCAGGGGTTCGGAAACTTAGGAAGGGGTTCTCCTGCTCTCTGCCCCCCCACACACACCCAAGGATCAGGGGCACTAATGTGCCTTTATGTTGAGGGAAACTTCAGAAAAGGGGAGGGGCACAGGACTGGAGGGAGGTGGGCAGGAGGGCGGGTCCCAGGGCAGAGGAGCCTGGGGCGGGGCTTGTTATTAAACAGCTCCATTATTTCACCCACCATGCTCCTTTCATTTTTATTTGAGGATGGCTCCCTCCCCAGCACCTTTGCCTCCCACCCCTTACACTTTCACTCATCCATCCACCGAGCTGCTGACAGCTGCCCTGCGGGTGAACTCCTGATCTTCCTGCAACAGCAGATACTGGGGGTGCTCAGGCCAGAGAGTGCCCCCTTCCAGCTCCCAGCCCCCACCCCCACACACATACTCACTTCTTCAAGGCTGTGTCCCTTCAGTTCCCCTGAATCAGACCTGTTTCTGAGTACCTACTATATGCCAGGCACTTTGGCATACATTAGCCTCAACAAATCACACATATCCTGTTAAGTGAATAGTCTATGCCCTGCATTTACAGAGAAGTAAACCAAGGCCCAGAAAGGTTAAGTAACTTGCCCAAAGACACACAGCTAGGAATTTGAGCTGGATTTGCTCAAAGCCCTTGCTGAATCCCTTATGCCATGCTCTCTCTTGGGTGATGATAGCTTAAAGTTCTCTCCACCCACCCCACCCCTCATACTCCATTAGATCTGAGACACACCCCTCCCCACACCCCCTCCCCATGCAGTACGAGATTGATGTTGTCATGGAGAACCCCACTGAGTGGAATCCTCTGACCATGTCCCACTGATTTCCACCAAAGGCCCCACAAGGACAAGGGTAAGATCCCTTGAGACTCTATGTGATTTATCTGGCGATATTGTTATTTTATGGGATGGGCCAAGAGGTGTCAGGAAGCAAGTTTGCTGTAAATCTCTCTCTGCTCCTTTTCCCTCTGTATGCCCCCTCCTGGGATTTATGGTGGAAAATGTTCAGAGCTAGGGACTTGGGGCTTGGGTTCAGGCTTGGGGTGGAAAGGCAAAGGATAATACATCTTCCTCCTCCAAGATCTGCTAAACGTGGGTGTGCATGTGCATGTGTGAGCATGTATGTAAGTGTGTGGGTGTGGGTGTGCGTGTGTGAGCGTGTGTGTGTGTGTGTGTGCATATACTACCCATGCTCCATCACAAGCCTGCAGTGTACAGTATGAAGACCTCCAAGTGGCTCTATAGACAGAGCATGTTGCCTGCACTAGAGGTATGTTATGGGGCCAACCCATAGGCTGGTGCCCCATGTGTGCCTCCCTCCCTGGTCGGCCTTTCCTTCTTCAGGCTCCTTCACAAGGCTCCTTGGGCAGGTTCTGGTGGTCTTCATTACTGGTCCCTCCATGGCAGGGGGATATCTCCAAAGAGTTTATAGCACCTGGAGGACATGTTTTGGGTACCCCACACTCCCCACAGTCTCAAGTCCAGTGTGCAGACCTTAGGGAGAACTCAGTGAATCCTGGCTGAATGAAGCCAGAAGAAAAGAGGAGACATCACCCTTTGAGAGAGTATCAGGTCATTCTCCCACCCCATCTTTTCCCTGCTCCTCTCCTGGCTGCCCAAACCAGGGCTGTGCTGTGTCTCCAGTTAAATATATGGAATTATCTATTACAATACTTCAATATTTATTACATTGATTTCGCTTTAAATGCTTTGTAAATCATAGCAAAAAATAATGGCCTTCCAACAGAGAGTCATATACCGTAATCAACTGGAAGAAAGTCGGCATTGTAATTTAAAAAAAAAAAATCCTTATGTGAGTCTCTCGTTTAAATTAAGAGACAGGACGTGATTCAAATAATAAGACCCAAGTGAGGCTGGTTTTTCCTGGCAAATTAGTAGAGGTTTTAACTGGAACTGAAAAGGTGTTAAGGTGGAACACTGACCTTATTAGACCTTAATTATTTTCTGTTGTTACATTCCTGGAGCTGAGGGTTGTTTTTTTTTTTTTTTTCCCCAAAGTGGCCATGTTAAGCCTCATCATAGGAACTTTGGCTTTAGAGAGATATCACATCTCAAGAGGCATTAGTGGGATAAAAAGCAGACACATCATCTGTGTTCCTTTTCTCCATCCTCGAGTTTCCAGGGCTCCCAGAACTCCTGGTTTGGAGGCAGCGTTCTTGTCCTTGAAAGCTGAGAATTCACCCCACTGGGTCCCTGGCTTCTTACACTAAAGTTTCTTTTTTTTTGAAGGCAATGTCACTGGCCCTCATATGTGGGACCGACCGGGGCCGCTGGCTTCCCAAGCCAGCGCTTAACCACGGCGCCACTCGGCCGGCCCTACACACTAAAGTTTCTTAGTGGCAGCCCCCTCTCCCTGGATCTATCCTCTGCCAACTGATGGAGCCAGTATCCCCCTGGCCAAGAGAGAGGAGGGGCAGTATGTGTGCATGTAGCTGTGTGTGTGTGCACAAGTGTGCATGTGGGTGCACACTGGTTGTGGGGACACAGCAGGTAGGACTTTCCTCATCTTTCACTGCAACCTTCCTGCTCTACCTTCGAAGGTCATATTTGGCTGATTTTCCATCCCAGAGCTAGCTAGACTCAGCCCAAGATGCCCATGGCATGTGGAAATGAAAATGGAGCAAATGACATCCCCTCTAAATGGAAATAATGCAAGTAGATGGCCTAGCACTGTGCCTGGCACAGGGAAGGCATCCAATAGTGGTGGTTTTATTTTTGCTGGAGGGAAGGGCAGCCAGAGAAAGAGTCTTTTCCACTTGCTTCTAGACACTTCCCCCAATATGTCCCGCGGGCCCTGGGGTGGGATACAGTGGTGGGAAAAATACTGAGCCCCAAGAAGGCCCAGTGCAGACACCCATTCCACAGTCACATGCCCCTCCTGGAAGATAACACAGCTGAGCAATTTTTATTAAACACTATCAGCTCCATTCCTCCCTCTGGCCTCCAAATCGACTTTGAATTTGATCAGAGTATGGGAGAACTTTTTCAGAGGCCTGGTGTCTTGGGGACCATGTCTAGTGGTTTATCACTATCCAGGAGAAGGTCAGGGTAGAAGTGGAGGATGATGTAAGAGTGATGGGAAAAAACTGGAGAAGGGTGGGACCCATTAGGCCATCACAGGCAGGATGGACCCCCAAAGAAAGCAGGAAATCAAGGCTCATTTTGATTGCCCATCAACCATTTAATTGCCCCTGAATGTTGGCACATATACAGGACCTATGTTCTTCAGAGGGTACCCAAAATCCTAGAACATTAACTCTGAAAGGGCCTTAGAGACCATCTAGGTAGATTCTCTCTAGCTTTATGAAGGGGACACTGAGACAATTTGAAATGATCAAACACTCTGCCTGAGGACCCATAGGGACAGATTTGAGATGATGAGGGAGGGGACACAAAAGCTGCAGGTGCTGTGGTGTCTGACCTGGAAGAGGCCTGGCCCAGCTGAAGGAGTCCTGGAGCCTGGATGTGCGAAGATCCTCCCTAGGCCAGGCTCATCCTAGGACGGGTGGGCCAAGCCCACTCCTGGCGACTGGAGTGATCCTCTGGACCCCACTCATGTCTCCCATCCCTCCGAAAGGCCACAGATGACAGAGGATGTGCTGAGAGGAGCCGGAGGTCTGGGCTCGTCTCAGCAGCTACTTGACCCAGGAAGCACTGCCTCTTTCGGAACCTGATTCCTCCCTGTCCCATTTACTTAACACAGCGAGAAGAGGATTGGCTTGTGGGAGGCTGGTTGTGCAATAGCTTTGTAAACTGTGAAGCTCTGTGCAGGTGTCGGGGATTGTTGTGACCAGCCTGGGTGTAGAGATTCAGATATAGAGAGGACTTAATCAGACTTCTATTTGTGTGCTCAGATGGAGTGTTGTCTCCCTCTCTCCTACCTTCCTTGTGGCTTAACTCCAAATCCCGCCCTGCCAAGGAATGGGACAAGGGAGGAAGCTTAGTCCTCCCAATAACATGACCGCAAGATAGGTAGATACTCATAGGTATTATAACCATGTTACAGATCAGTAAACTGAGGCCCAGGCAGATGAAATACCCTGCCCCCTCCTTCAGCTTCTGAGAGGCAGAACTTAGATGTGAACCCAAGTTTCTAAATACTCCAAAAATACTCCAAACTCTAAATACATCACCATCCCAACTGAGAGCTAATAATAAATACACAGTGGAATGTGAGCTCCACAGGGGTAAGGATTTGTTCACTGCTGTTCCCCAGCCCCTGGCACACAGTGACCAACAAATACTTTTAAAATAATGAATATCAACTTTAATGGAAGGTTTGAGAGAGCAAAAGTGAGTCAGGAATAAACAACTTTTTGGGAACTATTCCCTACATCACAGAAGTTTCACAGAAGGTTCTGTGTGGTGGAAAATTTGGAGTATTTCATTATTGTTCAAGGTAGCCCCTTCTGGCTGTTTTTGTATCCAGTTACTATCATGACCAAGGTTTGGACCTCAGGTAGGAGTTAAGTGACGAGGAAATAAAATTTGGAAATGGCAACATTGGCAGTAAAGTAAAATCTCCATAGACATACACAGATTATATTAAAATGATATAGAGGCAAATACGCTTTTTGGTAAAGGCATTGGGAAGACCTTATGGAGAAAAGAACACTGCCTGTTTTCCTAATCAATGCATCCTGTAATTGTATATCTAAAAATATTGGTCTTTGATGCAAAAGAACTAACTTTTCATTTAGCCAATTTTTACTGAGCACCTACTATATGTCATGTCCTGAGTTAGGCCCTGGCAGGTACAGAGATACCCAAGGGATGGCCTAGGCCCTCAGGAGCATGGCCAAGGCCTGAGGAGGCCACCCTCTGGGCAGCCAGTCCCATCCAGCAGCCTGCTTGACCCAACTTGGTTCTCCCCTTTCTCCTCTCTGGTACATGCAGAGTCCATATCTTGCTCCAGGAGGTCAGCCCACCAGTCTCTCTCTCTCTGTCTCTCTGTCTCTCTCTCTCTCTCTCTCCCTCCCTCCCTCTCTCTTACACACACACACACACACACACACACACACACACACACACACACACACACACACTCAGCCCTCACTTCCCAACCTCCACCCCCAGCTCCCTGGCTGACTGAAAAGGTTCAAGAGGGAATCTGAGGGATTCTGTGCTGTTTGTTTTGGGTTCAATGGAATCTCATTTACACGTGTTAATTGCAACTAATTGGCACTAATTGGATGAACAGGAAACCCTCTGGGAGCACTCATACCTTTAATTTGTAGTAAATATCATTAATTAACATATGCTAATTAGAGCCAATTAACATTGATTAAGGGTTTCCAGCTACTTGGAAAGTACAACTCTGTGTCCTCCTCCCTTGGTTGCCTGAAGTCAGCACAAAATATGATACATGAAGTCTGGCCACAGAGACTGCCATCCTTTTGGCTGCATCTCCAGGTTGGGGGACATCATGGCCGCAGCCCACACTGAGCTGGATGCTTGGAGGATGGCACCCTGCCCTCTTCCTCCCCAGGGCAGAGGGGGCTGCAGGGGAGGGGCTGCGAGGTTAGCACTTCTCTGGGAGTAAGAGGGAACAGGCTGTGGGGGGTTCTGGGGTGTTGGGATATTCTCCCCTTGGCCTGACTCCCAGGGTGGGTGGAAAGAGCACTAGACATCAGCCTGGCAGGGAGGGTCTGAGACCAAGCAATGTCTGGACTCCTCCACATACGATGGAGGGTGAGATACCCATCCACTGGAGTTCTGTTTGGTGTGTGTACACACACACACACACACACACACACAAAAACACACCCCTCCTTCATCTGACAAAGGTACATGGATGCTGACCCCTCCCCTTGACATAGAGGTGTAAATGGGGATACCTCTTTAGTCTGACAGACACATCTATGTGTCTTGGGATGTTTTTTTACTCAAAATTGGGATGCTGTTCAAACTATCCAGGGTATTGGTGTCAGGTTAAAAAAAATCACTTGCCTGAGAACCAGAAGGCTGGGTCTACACTCAGTTCTATTACTAACTAGCTATAGGGTTCTTGGGATTCATTTAAAAATATATATAAATTGTTTTATTTTAGCCCAATTACAAAAGAAATAAATGTTTATTACAGACCCCTCCCCTCCAGGATTGCCCTTTCTATAATAGGCTTCTGAGGCTCTGCCTTTCCTTTTCTGCAATATTCACTTCATTGTTTCATGTGCAAGGCTGATCTTCAGCAAGTTCTAAGTTCCCTGAAAGTAGGGTCAAGTCTGGCTTGTACGTGGTGGTACTTCAAAGGCACTAAAAAGGTTGCTGTTGAGTTACACAGTATGTAGGATGAAAAAAACATTTGTTGAATGAATCAATACATAAAACAAAAGCAAGGGCTGGCCGAGTGGTGCAGTGGTTAAGCGCTGGTTCGGGAAGCCAGCGGCCCCAGTTCAGTCCCACATTTGAGGGCCAGTGACACTTCCCTCAAAAAAAAAAAAAAGTGTATCTCATAAAACAAAATCATCTGTAATTTTATCTACCTCAGAGAAAACAATATTTGGGGTTTGTGTGTGTGTTTATATATAAATAAAATATATATTATATATTTGACACAAATATCTATTCCAAAAAGCTTAGTGCAGTTTTTGCTTTAATAACCTCAAAAGTATAAGTGCTACAAACTTTGAAAACCAAAGACATCATTTTCAGTTTTATTTAGATTTACTATACACTTATTTAGTTTTGTGAATTTTGAATGATGACCTTTTTTTTTTTTTTTTTTTGAGGGCAGTGTTACTGGCCCTCATATGTGGGACCGAACCGGGGCCGCTGGCTTCCTAAGCCAGCGCTTAACCACCGCGCAACTCGGCCGCCCCTGAATGATGAACTTTTAATTTTAAGTTTCTGCTTCAGTCCCTCTTGATGAAGGTAACAAACAGTGACTCAGCAATTAAAACTAAAATTTTATTATTAAAAATTCATAAGACCAAACACGTGTATTCCTGCGAGCACTGAAAACTTTCTTCTGTTTCAACCACTGGGGAAGTCATTAGCCAATTTCCTCAATTGTGGAACGGGACCAATGATACCTACACTACCTCACTCTCCAGGCCTCTCAAGTGGGAGGATGTGGGGGATTTTATGACCTAAGAAAAGGCATATTCTCCAGACCACTTGAGAAGAAAAAGGTTTACGGCTCCCAGATCTGAGCTACTGGCTCTGATGGAAAGAGATGGGTGCCCAGGTGAGACAGAACCCGGCAGAAATCTCACCTTCAAGGGGTCTTCTGTGGTAGATCTGTATTTACCCAAATCAGAGCAACAGGGCTAATCTGGAGGGTTTTGGGGTTCAGGCCAATGCAAACTGCGACGTTGGAAAGAACACCCTGTGAGGGCCTTGACCCCACACAGGGGAAAGTAGATTAAAAGCTTTTGCTGTGATATAGGCCCTCTTTTAAATGTTTTATATGCATTCATTCCCTTAACCCTCACACAATCCAATGATGTAGGCTATTTATTACCCCCATTTCACAGATGAGGAAACTGAGGCTCAGAGAGGTCAATTAATGTGCTCTAGCGCACACAGCCAAGTGGCAGGGCTACAATTTGAATTTCGGTTTAGCTGCTGTGTGCTGCCCCGCTCTCCTGTCTACATTTTCTGTGCCTATAAAATGGCTCCAGGGAGCTGTGGCTCCTGAGGTGGAGTCCCTAAGGCAGGGAGCTCCTGGCCCTGCCCAGGCCTCAGCAGCATGGCTGACTGGACTCCCATTCCCAGCTCCCTCTCCATGGAAATCTGAGGTCTGCTGGCGAGGTTCACAGCAGCTTAATTACCAAAGTGATTTTAATTTGTTTTTGTTAATTGAAATCTCATTAAGGAAGTAATTTACTCCAACACAGCTCAGGAGTCCACAGTTCTACGGGTGAGGAGGCTAAAGGCGACTCGCCTTAATCTGGGGATTGTGCTTCTTTATGCTGTAGCCTATGTGTGTTTGAGTGGGTGTCCTGTGGAAGTGCCTGCCCAGATGGCCAGGGGCACCTTTCCTCCTTCTTGTCCTATACTCCCCTGCCCCACCATCTCAGGGCCTTGAACACCACCTGCCTTGCCCTGCACCCTGGAATGATGAGAAAAAAGTGAACCCAAGCCATCCGCCATCCCTCTGTAGAGCATGTGTGCACCCAGGTGTGAGGTATGTGGCATAGACACACAGACACCATTTGGTATTTGTCCATCTTTGTGCCAAGCGCTATTCTAGGCATGCACTGGAGGTGCTAGGGGAACAAAGGGCGCTTTTTCATTGAGGTCCTTTCTGAACCCTGGATAGTTCGCCTGCAAGTGTCCGGAGTCCTCTTTCATTACAGCCTTTCACACATTGGAATCCGTTGCCATCATCATCCTTCCTATCAACTCCAACAGGGCAGGGGCCACCAGGCTTCTTCATGGCTGTGGCCCTGGCTTAGCTGTTGGGGTTCTCAGCTGGATTTGGGGTGGGCAATTCTTTATGGAATGAGACTGTGCTAGGAATTGCATGCCATTTACATTCCTGGGGGCCTTGCTTATTCAGTAACGACAGCATCTCCGCAAATAGTTGTGACAACCCAAACATGCCCTCTACATGTTTGCAACCTCCCTGAGTGGGGTGTGGATTTGAAACCAGTGCAAGTGCCCACATGCTACCTGGCACATAGTAGGTGCTCCGTGAGCTTTTGTTGAGTGACTGAGAGCATGTATGAGCTATGCCTCTGACCTGGTCAGTGTTGGTCCACGATGTGTGTATGTGTGTGCATGCATGACTGTGAAATGTGTGTGCTGCCTACCTGGCCTGTGCCCCTGGGTGTTCTGGCCCAGCAGAGGATTCTGGGCCCCAATGCAAGCTGGGGGCCCCAGGTCTCCAAAATTCTGTATGCACCAGGCATTTTCCCTCTTCTCTCATATCCTGGCTGCCTCTCTAAGGCCCCCTCCATTCAGCTGCCTCCTCCTTTTGCCCCTGACTACGGCCACTTGGTAGGTTTCCAGGCCTGACATTTCGAACATGCAATGCCATATGTATTGCCACTCTCAGGTAATTATCACGTAAAATTAAGCTAGTCTTGTACATGAAACCAGCAATTAGCCAGGGATTGAAGGTCAGGGAGAGCTCGTTTATAGAGTCGCTAACAAAATGT
Source organism: Aselliscus stoliczkanus (assembly GCA_033961575.1). Taxonomy (NCBI): domain Eukaryota; kingdom Metazoa; phylum Chordata; class Mammalia; order Chiroptera; family Hipposideridae; genus Aselliscus; species Aselliscus stoliczkanus. Next base: position 22,186,065 of record CM066739.1, read on the forward strand.
TAAGTGGAAGTGTGTGTCAGATGGGCCAGGAGGCTGGATTAGCCGGGGTCGCAGTGGTTGGACTGGAGAGCCATGGAGACTCCCCCGACTGACTCCCTGGCTCTGCAGTGCTGGGCACAGCAGGAGGAGCTGGGGATTTATGGCTCACACTTTTCTCTTCCAGCTCTCAATCTGGGGCACGGCTTTGAAGGAAGGTTGCTAAGCCTGCTAAATCCTAGTGCACACCAACGCTGCTTCCCCATTCATCCGGAAACCTGGCAGGTCCTGCCTAAAAGCCTGTATGTCAATTCCACCTCCTGCCTGGCTGCCCACACCCCAGCATTTTACACTGGAGCCAAGACGAGCCTTACGGATCTGCTTTGGGTATCTGAAGACAGGATGAGGTTTCAAGGCTCAGAAGCTTTGCACGTGCCATTCTCTTTGCTTGGAATGTGGTTCCCTCTCTCATAACTCACTTATTATCATCATCTTGGGAATTTTCTATTTCCCTTCCCAAAAATCTGTCTTCGCTTCTCCAAGAGGCTTCCCAGGCACCCTCACCCCCAATTTTATTCCAGGAATTACTTCGCTCTTGTACCATGAGCCGGTTTCCACATTGTACTTACACTCTATGGCAATTTATTGGCGACTTATCTGCCCCCCACCACTGGACTGTGAATGAGTCATTTCTTCCTGGCAACCTGGAGCTGCTCAATAAATGTCTGTGGAATGAATACAGAAATGATTCTCTTTTGCTCTTTGGTCTTTTATGTATTCTTCAAGGCCCTGCTCAGATGTCACCTCCTCTGGGTGGCTTTTCTGGATTCCCTTCCCTGGCAGAGTTAATCACGCTTTCTGTGTTCCCATAGCACTTTGAACCTATTTTCATTACAGCACTTACCACATTTCATCGTATTTCATTATAGGTCGATCTAAAGCTACCACGTTGTACAACTCCAGAGGGCACCGTTCATACTGAGCCAGGCAATGCAGAGATGGTATCTGTACTTGCCCACTAGGCAGTGACCCGCAGAGCAAAGATCCTGTGACTTTGCTAATAGCCTGCGTATGGCATGCTCTCATTGGCCACATTAGTGTCCATTCAGAGTAGGTACTCAATAGACGTGCAATAAACATGTGTTTAATTATTGAACAGGAACAGATGGTTCAGTGGAAAGAGCTCTAGATTTGGATTCTGAGGCCCTGGGTTACAGTTCTGACTGCCGCTAGATTACTGTGCAGCCTTAAGTGAATCACTCAACATCTCTGGTTCTTCTTTTAGATCAGGTCATATGTGTCAAAATGCCTGCGACAAAGTAGGTGCTCCATGCATGTTAGTCTCCCACCCTCCTTTTTTCATGTATAAAATGAGGAATTTTAAGATTCCTTTTAGTCTCATAGAATTATGGGCTTTCAGGAATAGAAGTTTTGAAAGGCACCTGCTCTAACTGGTGGCATCTCCAGTAGGTGGTCATGCAGTTCTGGTTTGTACATCTCTAATGAGAAGCTCACTTCCTTGCAAAGTAGGCCATTCTGTTTTCAGACAGCTCTGCCTTAGAAAGGACCCCATTATCTGACGGCTTCCCAGGGCTTCCATCACAGGCCCTCGTTTTGCATCATATGGCCAGTCCCATTACCCAACACGATATTCTTAGACAATGGTCTGCTCCAGGTTCAAAATTCTATCACCATCCCTTATGTGACTCGATTTCAAGTCTATTCACACTCTTGGTTACCCTCCTCTGAGTTTGCTCCCCTTTGTCCAAAGACCTCTTGAGATGGGGCAACAGAACAGGGTAGGATTATCACCTTCCTTGGCCTAGAACCCATGCTCCTCTTAAAAACGCCAGTTGGAACCCAAGACAATGTTCCTGTGACTTACATCTCTTTCACCCTTAGCGAGCATTTCATCATGGGAGGCAAAGCTGGGAATGAGCAGAATTCTCCTTACATTCTGTTTTATATTTAAAAAGCCTGCATTAAAAAGAAAAACATAAAGTTCAGATACAAATGACAAGCTAGGGAAAACTTATTTGTAACTCATACCATAGGCAAAGGGTTTATTTCCTCAATAGATAAAGAGAATCCACAAATCAATATAAAAAAGATCCATAACCTAATAGAAATATGGGCAAAGGGCTGCAGATAATTGACACAAAAAGACCCGAGTAGCGTTCTTAAATATATGAAAACATGTTTAACTTCATTCATCATAAGAGAAATGCAAAGTAAGACGACAATCTTTTTGTTTTTTTAACAACTTTTTTTTAAAAAGATTTTATTGGCGAATTGGGGGAGGGGAACAGACAAGTTGCTGTCTTTTTGTTCTTCAGTCTAGTTGCGGAGGGCATTGCTTCACTGGCCTATGTTGGTATCATCATTGCGCTCTTCCCGGATAAGGCAGATCAGTCGCCGGCCTCTGGATGGTCACTCACTACGGCTATTGGCAGCTCACACTGGCTGCCAGCCACTCACTGTAGCCTATGGCAGCCCACTGCAGCAGGGGCTGCAGCCTACACCGTTGCCGGGGCGAGCAGCCCAGCTCTAAGTGGAGCTGTTGTTAGCTGTAGAGGGCAGTGTCACTGGCCCTCATATGTGGGATCCGAACCGGGGCCACTGGAGTCCCAAGCCAACTCTTATCCAATGCGCCACTCAGCCGGCCCACGACAAACATTTTTTATCTGTCACATTGGCAAAGATCAAAAAGTTTGATAACATTTTGTTGGTAAAGGGTAAGAAAACACTCTTTTTTTACACTGCAAGGGTACATTGGTACAACCTCTCGGGGCGGGGGGAGTGTGGCTTTATCTACTAAAATTTTAAAATGTACTGACACTTTGATTCAATGATTCTACCTCTAGGAATATATCCTGCAAATCTACTCAGACACATCAGAAGGCATGCTCAACCAGGACAAGGACTTTTGCCCATTTTGTTCACTACTCTATCTCTGGCACCTGGATTGCTGTCTACATATAGTCGGTGTTCAATAAATGTCTGTTGAATGAATGAAGAATGAGTGGATGAATGAATATGTAAAATGATACATGTTCAAGGTTATTCATTGCAAAGTTTTCGGTAAGAGCCAAAGACCAGAAATAATATGTGTCCAATTATAACAATGAAGTAGTACACTGCCATTAAAAAGTTCAAGGCAGGGCCCACCAAGTGGCGCGGTGGTTAAGCGCTGGCTTCAGAAGCCAGTGGCCCCGGTTCAGGTCCCACATATGAGTGACACTGCACTCAAAAAAAAAAGTTCAAGACAGCTCTCCATGTGCTGATGTAGAAGGGTCTCCAAGAGATATTATTACATGATAAAAGCAAGGTGCAGAAATACGTGTATAATGAAAAGGCAGCTGGATATTTGCACAGAACATCTCTGGAAGGAATTTCTGAACATGGCCACTGTGCTTGCTTCTAGGTAGAAGAATTGAGGGCCAGGAGCATGGAATGGGAGGTAGCTCTATTTTTCAGTGTGTTCTCTTAGATACCTTTTGAATTTTAGGTCATGTGAATGTATTACCTATTCAAATAAACAAATGCAACTCAAAATTTAAAAAGAGCTGGGCTCAGGAATGAACTCTATGCTACTGGGCTTGTGTATTTGTGTACGTGTGTCTCTTCACCTTTCTGAGGATGTACGTGTGTACACGTATGTACATTTCCAATTTCCTTTGCTCACAACTGTGGGTTCGTCTTCCTACATGAAACGCAGTTCCCGAGGCCTTCCCCGGCTCAATCTTTGATGGCGCCCTATTGTCGACAAGGTCCAAATTCCTTGTCCTGGGTCTTGTGATCTTCTGCCATCTGATCCCAGCCTACTTCCCACCATTCCCTTCACACAGCCTTTGCCACAGGAAAATGGCGCAACTTGCTCTCTCCATGCCCACCTGCCAATATCCCTCCAGTGTCTTGGATGGTGCCCCTTTGGCAAGTCAAGAACCCCTTCTCCTTTGCCACATCAACTCAACCCCACTCTTCAAGGCCCATCACACACCTCTTTCCCAGGGGGGCTTCCTTCATGTCGCAAGCTGAAAGTGGTCTCTCGCTTTTTATCTGTATCCCTCTTACAACATTTAGGTTTCCTTTAACCTTCTATTAAAGCTTTTTCTGTAACGGAAAACTGTTACTCATAAGCTATTTGAAGGAAGTCAGAAGTTCAAGTTTGATTCCTGTTTGTCTCCTTCTCAGGGTCCAATGCAATTCCAGGCACATAGTAGGTATTCCAGAAATGTTGAAGGAATGGCTACATCTAGGTGGTGGGCGATAGGTCTGTCTGGTCTTTGTATCATCTGAGCCATCATGATCATCATCATCATCACTAGGGAAAAGCCTTTCGCACACCTACTTGCACGCAGTCTGTGTGGGGCCTTCTGTGGAGTAGCTCAGCATGAACCACTGCAACCCATCCACGCCCACCAGCCTGGCTGCAGAAGAGGGGCCCAGACGTGACCAGACGGTGAGGCAGCCACATTCCAGACGGATGAGGCACGCCTGGGAAGTCACATGTCTGGCTCCCCAATCCACCTGAAGGCACTCAAGCCTTGCAGACTCTCAGGCTGACCTGAGGTTCAAATCTTCCCTCTTCCTGTGTGACTGTGCAAATAGCAACTCGCTGAATCTCAGGGTCCTCACCTATAAAATTGGGCCAGTGAGACCTGCCTCATATGCAACTGGCAGGTTCTCAGGGGATGATTACCCCCGGACCCTGGGGGCTGCCAAGCTGCAGACGTGCAGGAAACCACATCAGTCTGAGCTAAACCTAGAAAGGTGAATGTATTGCCAAAAACCCCATATGCCAAGCAGCACTTTATTGCAAAGCCAAACAGATTTTTTTGGCTCCATCATTGTTGGGGATTATCTTGCCACAGTTAATGCTCTGTTGGTGCGAACACGCAAGACCTACCCAGGGTGTGGTATGTATGGTGGGTACACATCTAAATGAACCTGTGTGCATATACATGTGGATGTGGGTACTTATCATGCAGAGGTGTGCACATACGTTCACATGCATGTGGACTCCCCAATGGTCATGCATGTGAGTGTTCACATATCCGTACAGGCATGTGTTTGCATATGGCCATTCATGCAATAGTGCTGGCATGATGACCGGGTAGACTGGAACACACTACCTGAAGGAATAAAGGCTGTTTAGAGAAAGGCTGAGAAAAGATGGGACAAAAAAGGAAAACAAAATTTATAGGCTAAGTGTGTATGTGTGGGGTGAAAGGTAGTAGAGTGTGAGGGCTAAGAGCATGAACTTTGAACTTCTTCTATGTTTGAACCCTTCCTCTGTCAATTTCTAGCTTGTGACCTTGGGCAGGTCACTCAACCTCTCTCTGCCTCAGTTTCTCATCTGTAAAATGGGGATCAGAGTAACAGCACCTGCTGATTAGGACTGTTGTCAGGATTAAATGAGTTCACACATTTAAAGTGCTCAATGGGGCCTGCTACAAAGAAAGTGCTTGCTCAAAAACATTGTGTTGTGGGGAGCATCTCCCATAAGGCCTCTTTCCTCATCTTCCTTTTACTCCTCTCTAGGATGTGGCCTCCCAGCATCTTTCCTTCCCTCCTCCCTCTCTCTCACATCATGCTCCCTCATTCCCCTCCCCCTCGCCAACATCCTGGACTTTGCCAGAGCCAGGCTGGGAGCAGGCAGTGTGTGCCATTGGCAGGGAAAGAAAGCCAGAGGGATCAGGAGGAGGTGGAGAACTGGCTCTGAAATGTTGCCCCCCCCTCACCCGTTTCCCCAGCCATGCTCCCAGAGGCGGGAGGTTTGGGGGTGGGGGGGGGCAGTGGGAGGGCTCCAACAAACAGACAATCCCAGTCATTCCCTGGTGGGCTGGGGGTCAGGCCCCCTCCTAGCTCCATCTGCCTCTGCCGCAGCCTGTGCCATCCGGCTTGCCAGCCCAGCCCAGCCCAACCCAGCAGGCTGGGATCCCAGGCCGTGCCAGCCCCAGCCCAGCTAGGGGTGGGAGCAGGCTGCAGTCCGGGGTCTGTGAAGGGTTCTGCTGCTTTGTTTTATTTTTCCATATCTTCTCTTCGCTTTCAGAGCCTTGGTCTTTCCCAGCCCTGAGGCTCTGACTCCATCCTGTGCCAGCCTCTGGCTGTCTGTCCATCCCTACATCTCTGCTACCACCTGCCCAGGGTCTCCTGCCAGTTTTGGGCTCAGAGAGCATCAGGCCCTGTCAACCTCAGCTCCCTGGCTGAAGGCTGGCGGCCCCAGCATCTGGAGGGGCTGGCTCTCTGCTCTGGCTGCCCTGGGCCCAGGATCTCCCACCCTGTCCCCCACTCCTCCTTCCCCTCTCCCCAGTGACTAGAGTCCTCTCACCCCTCTGCCTCCTCCCGACCCAGGACAGCTTGCTTCCCTCCAGGCCTTGGCTGGAGGCTCACAAAGAGACTGCCTCCCCTCACAGACTGGGAGGTGGAGAATCACCATGGCAACCAAGAAAGCCTCTCCTCCCTCCCATCCCCTTCCTCTCCTGGCTTCACCGAAGGGCCAGAGGTCTGGTGGGGAGTCTGAGTTCTCAGGGATACAGGATGGAGAATGACAAGGGGACAGGATCACCTGATGGGCCATTTGTCAGAGTGGGCTATGGAGAGATGCCCATTGTAGGACCACAAGTCTTGAGGAACAGGGTCAAAGTATATGACTAGTGTGGTCTCAGCCACCAGTTGAGCCCCCAAATGTGGTTGTGATTCACCTGGGCAGCTTGTTAAAACACAGAGCCTCAGGCGCCATCATAGAGCTACTAAAGCTCAATCTCTACAGTTGGGCCCCAGGAATCCGTATTTTAAAGATTCTTCCCAGTTGATTCTGACACAGAAGTTGAAGACCCACCAGTATACAGAAGGCTGGAATACAACAGTCCTGTGTTTTAATCTTGGTTTGGTCACCCAAAGTCAGGTAGCAAATCTTGTAGTATCTCCAAAGCTCAGTTTTCACTTCTGTAAAATGGTCCCAGCTTTGTGGGGTGTTTTGAGAAGTGACCCTCACAGATAAAGCACCTTACACAGCTTGACATCTCCAGGGGGACAGGATAGGTAGGGTCTGTGGGGGAGCATGAACCCCCCTGCCATGGCCTGAGCCCCCTCTGCCGTTATGTGTTACAAGACACTGAATTCTCCACACCAGAGCAACATGAAATCATTAAGGCAAAACAATAAATAAAGGCCTCGAAGTTATTACAGAGCTGACAGCACACAACGCCGCCCTGCAAAGCAAATATGAATTATTTCAGAACATTTTAAAATGAAAAATCCTCTCTTTTTCCTGCCCAGCCCTGTAATCCATTAACTCCTCTGTTCACGCCCTTCACCCGGATGGAGAGTGGCCACGCCAGGGGGTCCGGTGCCCTGGGGGGACCCGTTCCTCCTGCTGAGTCAGACTGGAAGCCAGCCTGCTGCTTCTTTGTCCTGAACACCTTCTGGTTTGTTAAAAGCATCTCCTTATTCCTTGTGTCCACCTGGAATCAGTGCACAAGCATTACTGTGAACCTCTCCTACCCCTAACACTGTTCACATTGTTCACAGTTTACAGAAAACCCCCTTAACAGCTCCTGGAAGATGGGCTATGTTCTTCCCCATTTCAGAGAGGGGCACACAGGTTTTCAGTGATAGGCCCAGAGACTGGGTTTCAAACCTGGGTCTTCTCACTCTAGGTTTCATTGAGATTAAATGCGACAATGTATGCAGAGTACTTGCATGACGTACTCTAAAAGCTGTTGTTATTATTCCTAAATACTCCTTCTAATGCCCCACTTACTATGATGGCACTGCCATTTTTGACTGTTCAGCATCCCTTCCCTGTTCTTCTGGTAACAGCACCGCTTTCCTTTGGAGTACTGCCTTCTCCTTTCCATGTCACTTGGTGAGCTGTCAGTCCCTGTTCCATGTCCTCTCATGGCCTTTGGTGTGCATATGAGGTCCAGACTTGCTCAATCATACTGCCTATCTTTCTGACCCCTGAGATTGGACCTGAGCTGGACCCAGCAGAATGTTTACCTGGGATTTTATATATCAACTCGGAGAGAGGCAAGTTTCTCATCTCTCTCCCTTTCCAGCTCCATGGACCATGCCACATTCCTTCCCACACCCACCTCCCCTGATCCAGTATGGAGGAAGCCAATCAGGAGGTGGTGAGAGGTGGCCAGCACATAGAGAAGCAGAGGGGAGAGATCTGACAGTGCTGTTGGAACGCCTGAATCTAGCTGCATCCCAAGGCAGCCTCACCTACTCTTTCCAGTCACACAGGCCAATAATCTGTCTTTTTGGGTTAAGCTAGATTAAGTTGGGTTTCAGTCACTTTCTCTGATGGGTACAGGTGTGGTGTATGTGTGTGTGTGTGTGGGGGGCTCGGTATATGTCCCTTAGCAGAGAGTCAGAACCAACCCAGGGGAGTGAGGGTGATCGTATCACCTCCTAATCCCTCCAGGGTGTATAGAAGGCTAACTGTGCCCTGGACCAGGAGGTCAAGCCTGTGGGTATGATGCCAGTAGAGCCACTGAATAGCCTACTCTGGATGATTCGGCGCAAGCCCTGCCCCTTTGGACTTCAGCTTCCTCATTTGTAAAATGAAGGTTAATACTGCATTATCTCAAAGGGGCCTTGTCCTGCTAGTGTTCTAGAACTCTTTCTGTATGCCAATGTGTACAAGCCATGGGTCATGGGGCCGGCCACATTCCCACCCTGCCAGCCTCTTCACTTTCCTCTGTTACAATTCCCCCATCATCATCCCACCCCCTTGTACTGTATATACCTCTGCTGTTCTAAATTCTCATTTCCTTGTAGCTCCTTGAACAAACCATCCATCCATCCACCCATCCATATTTATCCCTCCACCAATCCATCCAACAAGCTCCTGGCATGTGTCAGGCACTGTCCCAGATGCTGTAGGTACCACATAGTCCTTGCCCTCATGGAAAAAACAAGTGAACACATGTGCCGAGAGTTAGGAAAGGGGAGACACAGGATGCTACGGCAGCATCTAGATGGCTGTAGCTCTAAGGAAGAGATAGTTCTTTAAGTCAAGCCTTGAAGGCTGAATAGGGAATGGTCAAGGAAAGAAAGGGAAGATCCTATCAGGCAATTGGAAAAGCATAGACAGTGTTAAGGGCAAAACTCATAATGAAAAGTGTACAGTCAGCAAAAGAGAGAGGAAGGAGTGCAATGTGTGGCCAGAAATGTCAGGAGGAGGCAGGGAATGATAATAATCCCTTTGCTACTCTGTGCACTTGGCAAACTCCTATTCATCCTTAAAAACCCTGCTGAGATATCACCTTCTCTGGGATGTGCCCCCCTGACCCTAGAGTTAATTGCTCTTTCCTCCATCCATGGCTTATACTCCTGTAATTATACCTGTTCTCTGACCTATAATAACCTCTTTCCATGTTTCTCTCTCCGTTTAGAATGTATGTGCCTTTAGGGTGTGAAGCTGTTTATAGTTGCAGTGCCTGGCATAGGTAGGTATTCAATAAATGCTTTTGGAATGAATTGAATCACATGGTGTGTATGTAGCCATGAGATAACTATGTTCGTGTTTAAGGAAGGGGTAGGAGGAGCGATAGGTGCATATGTGGATATCTCTGTGTTTGGATTGAAATTCAACAACATTTCCAGAGGGCTGTTTGGAGGCAGTGGACTGTGACAAGCTGCTGACCATTTTCTCAACACCAAGAAAACTTCCATGGGTAGGGGATATGAAGCTAGCTAGCCTGAGGCTGAGCGGCTTCCTCCCTGCTCCCCCACCCTTCCTTGCTTTTCTGCCTCTTTCTACACCGCCCATATGGATGACCTCAGCTCTTCAGGACTCTGTGGCAGGGTGAGGCGGTGGACTGAGGCCATGGCCCCTACTTGGGTGCCCACTAGCTGCCAGTCAAGCTGGCTCCTTTGGTGAAGAAGATGATCAATGGGGGCCCCATTCTAATCCATATCGATTGTTCCCTCCTTTACCTGCCGATTTGTATCTGGGCATTGCCTGTGTTGGTGATGGGGAGCATTGGTCTCACTCTTGGCAATCTATGAGGGAAATCAGAAGCCTCTGTATGGCTGAGGGGTGGGTAGAGGAAAAGCCCAACATAGGGAGACAGACATTTAACCAGCCGAGCTCTGCTGGATAAGGCTGACTCAATGTTCTTGATCTTCTTTATACACTTAAACTCCAAGAGGGCTGATAGTTTTCCTGGAACAAAAGAGGACAGCCAGTGGGGAAGAGAAGAGAAGAAATGAGCCATTACATCCCCTCCAACACGACCCTATGTCACTTGCAAGCCAGGTCCAGAACAGAGGCCCTTTACAGTTCCAGCAACCCCAAGACATGATACCCCCATGCCAGCCATTTCCATGAATCAAGAAGCATGTAGGGCCGGCCAAGTGGCTTGTTGGTTAATGATTGGTTTGGGAGTCTGAGATCTGAGCAGCAGGGCGGACGGTTCGGATCCCACATATGAGGGCCAGTGATACTGCGCTCTCTACAGTTAAGATGGTGAACAACAACTCCACCTGGAGCTGGGCTGCCGTGAGTTGCCGGCGATGGCTAGACTGCAGTAGGGCTGCAGTGGGCTGCTGTAAGCTACCGTGAGCCACCTTGAGCTGCCTTGAACTGTCATGAGCGGCTGTCCAAGGGCCGGCGACCGATCTGCCTCAGCCAGGAAGAGCGCAATGATCACAATACCAACATGGGCCAGTGAAGCGATGTCCTCCACAACTAGACTGAAGAACAAAAGGACAGCAACTTGTCTGTTCCCCTTCCCTGATTCCCCAACGCTGTTCCCCTCCCCCAATTCCCCAATAAAATCTTTTTTTAAAAAAAGCATGTAGACCACCCCTATGCTTTCAGGTCAGCAGGAAGCTGCTGTGGAGGGTCTACTACGTGCAGGCTCCTGGTGCAGTCACATTGAATTCTCTCAACGATCCTCAGACAATACTATTATTATCCCCATTTAGGAGATGGGAAGACTGAGGCTCCAAGAGCCCAGAGCTTCTGCTCTCTTCTCTCCTGTTCTACCTCCCTCAGGCACTGATGTCTGACCTCAGGGAGCTGCCCCATCAAGGTAGAAGACAAGACACTTACACCTGAAGATGTACAGGGCCATAGTGGCCAGGCATGGTCTACATTGATGAGCATGTGACCCACAAGCACCTCCTCGCTCCCAGTGACTGCTCTGGAGCTCTCGTCTTCAGCCAGGACTCCCTGCCCCTGCTTTTTGCTTCCAAGGATGCCTGAGTCCTCCTCTTTCTCTTCTTCTCCTTCTAGCCACTAACTACCAGAAACCCACTTCTTCTACTCTTGCTTTGGTGCAAGAATGAGGGGCGAAGGCCCCTCCTCCACTGGGGTGGGAGGGAAAAGAGGGGGATGGATCTTGTGCCTGGAGGCTCAGGTTGGACCTTAGAATGACCTTTCCCTTAGCTTTCCCAAGATGACAGTGACCTTGGGCAGATCATTTAAGCTTTCTGGGCCTCAGTTTCCTCACTTGTAAAATGAAGCTATGCCTCCCTAAATTTTATAAAGGAGATTAAACAAGACAATGTGTCTATTGCTATGTTGCAGGCACTCAAGAATGTTTAAAAACAATAATGAGTTAGAGTTGGAGCTGAAAAGGAGGTTGGGGATAGGGTGGGGCAGGAGGGAGAATGGAGCTGGTGTACCTGGAAGGGGTGGTGGGGATGAGAGGAGTCGGATGATGTTGAGGGCTTTGGAGGGACCATTAGACTGCACCACAGGAGTAAGGTTGGGGAGGGAGAGGTTGGGGAAGGCTCTGAATGCCAAGCTGACTTTGGACTTTGTCCTATGGATTAATGGTTTTCACACATGGAGTCCTTTGTTCAAATGAGGTCCTGTCGGGAAGTCCAATAGGATAAATGGTTGGATTGACTCTGGGGGATTCCAGGGCCCTCTTTGTCAACCCCCCTGAACTCTGGTCCTAGGAAGGGCTCCATGGAACTCACAGAGTAACACTGTGCAGGTTTCCCAGGCTTTCTGGGTGGAGAATGAATTAGAGTGGAACCAGGAGGCCTGAGTGAGGACGGCAGGGAAGGGCCTGGTGTTCCTGTCTTGAGGCTTAGCGGACACTGCCCTCAGTACCCCTTGTGAGCCCTTCGTCCTCACCCCATATACAAGTTGATTGTGGCACCTGCTGGGAAGGCTGGGTGCAGCTCCCTGGCCTCTCCCTGAACAGGTAGATGAGAGGGTCACCAGGAAAACCCTGGGAAGTGAAGCTGGTGTCCCCACTGGGATCCAGGTGAGGAAGTGCAGTAGGTTTCACTGCTGTATCAAGGCTCCAAGGTGGGTGCCTTGGGGGACACCCCCCTACACAGGCAAGAGTCCGTTGTGCCCCCTCCAGCATTTCCCGACTGCACTGACTGTCTCTGATTGGGTTGGGCACATCCTCTCTTCCACTCCACTTCTCCGCCTGGTGGGCTCCTGCTTGTCATTAGGCCTCAGCTGGGACATAGCTTCCTCTAGAGAGCCTTCCTTGTGCCCCTCTACACTGAATTGGCTGCCCCTCCTTTGTGCCTCCATTGCCCTAGGCAAGCCTCTCCTATAGCAAGAATCCCTCAGGGCTCTCACTGTCTGCTCATTTCTCTCTTCTCTGCTAAGTTTTAAGTTTGAGGGCAAGGATCCCATTGTCAGAACTTAGCACAGTAGGCTCTGCCTGACGCAGACGAGGTGCTTAATAAATGCCTGTGAATGAATGAATGAGCCTTACTCCAGCATGGGTGCAGGGAGCGATCAAACAACAGTGTGTGCTCTTGACAGATAAGAAATGAACTTCTGAAGGGTTGCTGAAGGGGATGGAGGCCCAGCTGGGGACAGGTTGGAAGGAGAACCCTGACACTGGGTTTCCAGGGCTGGGGTGGCACGGTCCCACTAAGCCTGTTACCTCTTTTCACTCCTATGTCTTCCCTCCAGGGGTTTGCCCTCCAAGCCATACTTGGCTCTGGGTGCTCTACAGCCTGCCCACCACTTTGCGTGTGTGTGTGTGTGTGTGTGTGTGTGTGTGTGTACATATACATACATGGCAGCAAGTTTAATGTGCACACGTGTCTTTGTGTATCCAGGTATGAGTGTGACACCTTTGCATGCACGGCTCTGTATGCAAAACATATCCAGGCGTGTTTTTGTATCTGTGAGTGTATATGTGCTTACACAGACTTGAGTGCGACCGCTGGGGCCAGGTGGGGCCGGGTGTGTTCTGTCACTGTGCCCTGATTAGCCTTCCCTTGGAAGCATTTAGGTGACGATTTACAGCCGCACCTGACCCTGGCCTCTCTGCCCTGTCCCGTGTGTGCTGCTGAGACTGCCCCCTGGCCCCAGCCCACCCCCTGCCCCTTGGCCACATAACTGTGATTTATGGCTGGCCTGTGGGGAGCGGCCCCCTCCCCGCCGCCCACCTCCTGCAGCTCCCACAGCAGATGGGCTGCCTGCTGCTCCCTGGAGCAGCTCTGCCAGGGAGGGTGAGGCAAGATGACCGCCGCCAGGCCCAGCGCGGACCCCTCCCGCACACACCGCTCTCCCCCTTTCAGACAGTCCCTGTCATCCTGTCTTGGGCTTGTTCTTGGCTGTTGGGATTGTGAACTGAGATGGGAGGTCAGAGTCTGTGACATAGAACAGAAACTGCCCCCAGTCCTCCATTCATCTCCACCCCAGACACAGATAGACAGACAGATGGACAGACATACACAGATAAAGGTGCCGATAGGTCCTCATACAAGGATGCTTGTAGGGTCAAGTCTGACAAATGTATGTGCACGTGCTCACACACACACACACACACACACACACACACACTGAATATTCGTGGGGGATCTGCATATGTGTGGGGGCTGGGAAGGGAGCCAGGCACCCTGCAGCCAGGCCAAGCCTCCCCAGCTCCCTGCTGGGTTCCTGCCTCCCTTCCCCCACATCTACACTCCCTGATGCCAAAGGGTATCTTCTCCATCTCGTGCCAATCCATTATGAAGGTCCACTCAGCCAGCAAGGGCATTTTGGGGGGTGTCCCGGGGTGGGCCCTTGGGGGCCAAGGCCCCACCTTCTACTCTCAGGCTGGTGTTGCCAGGTGCAGGGGGTGGTAGAGACCCAGGTCTGTGTCAGGCTGAAGGTGAGAGCTGGAAACAAAAAGATTGGAGTAAATTATTATTCCCCCCATGGCTTTCCCAAGGAAAGTGGAAGCAGCAGCCTGAGGCCCGTTTTCCTATTTGATGGGGAATCAGATAAATGGCAGGCAGCTTGCTCTGATAAGGCCTTGCTCTGGGCACAACCTCTCTCTCTGAAACCCTCTTACTATGCATAGAGAAAGGCTATCTGTGCAGCTGCACCTTGACACAAATATATCTGCACCCGAGATGAAGCAATTCCCCCAGAAATTACAGCAGGGGGATTGCATCTGAGGAGGGGGCCCTGGGGAGGGGTGGGGGCTGCAAGGGAGGGAGGAAGGGATGGAAGGAGAGGCCTGGGCAGGCAGGGAGAAGAAGAGGGAGGTGGCTGGGAGACTGGGAGTGGGGAGCAAGCGGTCAAGAGGGCTGCACCACGGAGGGGCTCAGACGCATCTCTGTATAAAATTTATATATATATATATATTTTCCCCTCCAAAAAGCTTTCATGGAAATATTCTTTTCTTCCTGCATCATCTTCTTAATAGGGCAACCCTTGCTCCCCCACCCCTTGCCCCGCCGACCGCCCCCCCCCACACTGCCCTTACCATATTCTCCTCTGCCCTTGGAATTAAAAATAAAATATGGACAAGAAAATAGATTTTACAATTAGTTGCCTAAACAGAGGAGTCTCTTAAAATTTTTCTTTTCAGAGGAGTAGGGTGGTAATGCGATTTAAATAAATAAGTATATAAATAAATATTTTTAAAAAGATGGAGAGCACAGAGTTCTGACTGGGCATTTAAAATACTTTTCCAAGTTGTCACATGGCTCCGTGCACGCGCACACTTGTATGTGTGCAAAAAATGGGCATGAATATGCTTGTATATTTGTCTGTCTGTTTCCTCACATGTCTAACTCTGCCACACACAGATACATGCACACTTTTCTCTTTTCACTTCATCTGATAATACACCATACTCTCTTCATCTGACAATACACCATTTAAAATACTTTTCCAAGTTGTCACGGGGCTCCGCGCGCGCACACACTTGTATGTGTGCAAAAAATGTGAAAGAATATGCTTGTATATTTGTCTGTGTTTTCACATGTCTAACTCTGCCACACACAGATACATGCACACTTTTCTCTTTTCATGTCATCTGACAATACACCATACTCTCCCTCTGTCTGCTACCATCAGCGTCTGCCCATTCCTATGAGCTTATGTGCCTCACCTCCCCACTTCCCAGTCTGAAGAACTGGAGCCTTCAGCCTCTTAGGAGGTCCCCAGAAAGCCCCTGGCCTCAGTAAGAGAAGCTTAAGTGAGAGGCATCCCATCAGGCACAAGGGTCCCTGTCTCCTGCCAGATCCCGCCTCCTCCTAGCTCTTCCTTGGCTGGGCAAAGGTACCTGAGGGCACTGACAGCAGGCTTGGCAGGACAAGTGCATGGGGGAAGGTCAGTGGGGCCATGTGTGGGGGGGGTCCTAGTCCCAAAGCTCTGGGTCTTAGGGGTCCTGGGTGGGCTTATTGGGGTGAGATGGGCAACAGGAGGCATTATATGTGCAGAACAGGGGGTATGTGTGAGAAGAGGAAGTGAAGTGTGAGTGCATGTGTGGAGGTTCCCCTCCCTCCCCAAACTGGCACCTGCCTTGGGTCTGACTGTTGAGCAGCTGCAAGACACAAGAGTCAGTTGACAGATGCCATGGCCCAGCCTTTGTCTGAGAGAGAGAAAAATCACACCCCACCCCCTTAGGCCTCTGCGGTGGCTGAGGCTGGGAGGTTTACCCATGTCACCTTCCAGCTCCATCTCTAACCCTAGAAAGCAACAGAAGCCTTCATCCTGCAGCAACCCCCCCTCCCCCCTCTCTGACCCCCCACCCCCCCCCACCCCGGCCCTGCAATATCCGGGAATGGGAGGGGTGATGGGGAAGATGAAGATGCGGGAAAGTGAAGGTTTGAGAGACAGATGCTTTCAACTCCTTTGCCCACACTGTGTGATAAACTCCTAGATCCACCTATGCCAGGGGTGGTGTGTTGGCAAGGGGTGTGGGTTCTCTGCCATGTCAACTTAATGCAGCTAGAAAAGGGCTGAGCTGGCAGACAGGAAATCAGGCTTCTAGTTTTATCACTGTCAATTTTCTGTGACCAATCAGTTCACTCTTCTGGCCTCACTTTTCTCATCTGTAAAACGGGGGAAAGCCATCATTCAAATGACAGATATAATGTTACATAATACAGATAATTGGTTTTTAAACTCACATAAGGCTGATAAGGCAAGAACTGACTGGTTTGACCGTATCTCACCAGCTACAGGTTTGGGCTGAGCCTGGGGGAGGCCAAAGACCTGGTCTCCCTGCAGGAAATAATCCCTGGAAAATAACTAGCCTCTTCGGGGCTGGTGGAATTCTCTAGATGCACTTGCAAAGCGGGCTCTGGAGTCAGGCTAGGGAATAGGAGCCCTCCAAGAGAACTGCTGGGCCACCCAGACTGGGCCATATTGCAAGAAGAACAGTGACTCCATCCCCAATTTGTCTGCAGTGGAGGACTTAGCCAAGGGGTCAAAAGGACCAGGGAGCAAATAAGAGAGGGAAAAGCTGCTTAAGGAAGCCTACAGGGCACAAATAGGTACCCTATTATTCTCCACATTGGCAAGATGGTGTCTACATTGGGACATCAACCTCCATCCATTCTTATAGTGGGACTTTGGCCATCATTGATCTCACATTGGGACACTGACTGTCATGCCCATCGTTGTATATCATTAACTGCCATTGATCCTGGATTGGGGCATTGATTTCCCTTAACTAACTCTGAATTGGGGCATTGATCTCTCCATTGGGATGTTGATTCTCATACCCATTCCTATGATGGGACTTGATTCCTCTCAACCAACTCTGTGTTGGGGACATTGATCCCCCCACATGAATGCTGATTACCTCAACCAAATCTTCACTGGGGTATTGATCCCTACATTGGAATGTTGACTCCCTTTCCCATCCAACTCTGGATTGGGACATTGATCTCACATTGGGAAGTTGATTTATTCTTCTCTCTCAGTATCTGGACATTATCCACCACTCAACCTTGAATAAAGACATTGATTTTTATTGTATGGCTTTGGTCCGTTCATTCCATCAATCATTCATTTGTTATGCCTACTGTGTGTCAGTTTTTGTGCTAATGGTTGGGATCCCTGCTTTTCTCACTCTTCCTACCATTGGTCCCCATGTGAAGACCCCAATTCCCCTTCAGTCTTCATAGTTGAATGTTGACCATTCTTCCTGCATCCATCACCCCATTCGTCCTCCCCCAGTGACTTCAACTAAGCTCTATAGTCATCAGTCAGATGAAGAGAGCCTAATGAAGTTGGGGGGCCAAGTATAGCATATTGGAAAGCGCATAGACTCTGAGTTTAAATCCTGGACTTCACCAATAACCAGCCTCAGCTTCTTTATCTTCCAAGTGAAGATAAGGATATCTACTTTTCAGGTTTCCTTTCAGATTAAAGGAGAGAATGTATATGGGAGATGAAATGGGACATGAAGCATAGAAGACCACAGTACTTAAAGCAAGGCTTTCCTTCCCCTGCCCTCTCTCACCCTAGCCCAGGAAGATGGCTCTTAAATTGACACATCCATGTGCCCTCCTCACATATTGCTAATGGGGCAGAGACTTGCTCTCTCCCCCAATCCACCGTACGCAGTGTCCCTCATGAAGTAGATCCCTCAAAATTCCATATCTAGCTCTCATTTTTTTAAAAATCCATATTGTATAGACAGCAAAGAGGAGAGCAACTTTTCCACCCGAGCCTGTGTGTAATTACATATTTTGGCCGCGTGCTGGGCCAGGGATAAATCTGTATGGTAATGCAGACCAGGGGCTTACGATGTAGGCACACATGCTAATTTTAAACCACAAAATCTCGGCTGTTTTTCATTTTCATTTCCGACAACACTGGCAGAGATTAGGTCCTATTAAGCACCATGGGGCCTGTCCTCCCACTGGCCGCCTGCAGGGCTCCTCAGGGCTTTCATGGGCTTGTTGGGCCTGGTGCTGAGGCAAACACAGCCTTCTTAATTGTAGGGCAAAGCTCTATCAGGGAGGAGGTGCCCAGGTTGGCAGATTGAGGCTGCCTACTCCCCTCATCCCTACTGGGGTTGGGGCTAGGTCCCGCTCCGCCTGGGGAGGGAGGACTCAGAGCCCACAGTGCCTACAGGGATTGAAATTCCAAGCCGACGCCCGTCTCATGGGAAAGGAAAGTTGGCTGTTCTCCCCAGAGCCCCGGGACTGTCCTCAGAACCCCGAAAAGCAAGGGCTTGGGTCACGGACCCTTTAGTCCTAGCCTGGCCCCAATTTGATGTGTGACCTTGTGCAGGTCACTTCCCTTCTCTGGGCTTCTGTTTTCCATCTGTCAGTCCCATGAGAGTGCAAACAACGTAATCTGAACTCCTCCTTCCACTTCTGATCTGCATTGTAGCTTCCTGTTCTCACTAAAGGACACACTGAGCAGGTATGGCAGCAGCTAACATGGGCTGCATATGGACTATGTGTTAAACTACACATTTTCACCATTTCATTTCATCTTCCCCTTGACTCCCTGAGGTAGCAGAAAGTTAAACAGCAAATCCCATAGTTGGCACTCACTGGCCAGATCATCTGTTTTCTCATCTGTACAATGGGGTGATAACAGTACTACCTGATAAGGTAATTTTGAGATCAAATGAGTTACCACAAAATATACAAGACACTTAGAACAGTGCGGGGCACATGATCAGCATCATATATATGCTGTATGCTATTAGCATTTTACAGATAAAGAGATGGAGGTTCAGAGAAGGATAAGTAACTCACTCAAGGTCACACTGTTGGAACTGGAACGGGAACCCAGGTCCCTGGTGCTTAGCTCCCCGATAGCTCATTCACCTCTTCCCCACCAAGAAGTAGGGGCAGGTCCTCTGCCTCTGTTAGCCCCCATTCCTGGGCACTGAGCAAAACGGCAGCAGAGAGATGCTGAAATCAGCAAAAGGGCCCCTGAATAGGGCCTGACTGCCACCCCCAACCTGGACTCTCAGTGGTCCTTGGGTACAAGGGAGCCAGCCTGGGCTAGGCCTGAAGCTGGGATCTGGCAGACCCTCTGCTTGTCTGAGGAGAGAGGAGGGGCCAGGGAGGAGGAGCTGGCCCAGCCCCCTTTCATTCTCCCTCCATCTGCACCCAGAAGCAGCCAAGTGTGGCACGGGGCCACCCCTCCCACTCCCGCCTCCTCAGCATTCTCCCCTCCTGGGCGAGGACTGCCCTGTCTCTGGGGGGAACCTGGTCTGTGCTCAATTTCATGCCACTTAATTCCCAAGTCTGCCCGTGAAAATGGCAACAAATCGGCCCCAACTGCCCAAATGTCCCGGTCTCATCTCGGACGTCGCTCCCGCAGCACCCCCTCTGTCTGACAGCCTCCCACCCATCAGAATGGAGAGGGGCTTACTGCTGACTCACACTCGCAGGGGTGGGGGTGGGGGGGTGCTCTCTTCCCCACCCCCGCATAATCCCTTCTCCACCAGGGCCAACCCCCCAATATGGGCCACAGCCTGGACCCAGAGGTGACCCACTACTTGCACCTTTAAGTGCATGGTCAATGCCTGGGCACCATTGTATTTTGAATTTTAATGTTACTGTGTGATTATTCTTTTCCTTATTTTCTAAGAACAATTTAGTTTATTTTTTGAATAGGTGACACATCATAGGATTCAAATTTCAAAAAGCATCAATGGGAGGGTGAAATGGCTCCCTCCCACCCTTGCATCAGTCCCTCAGGTCTCACCTACCCCTCAGTTCCTATCCCAAGAAAAGTAACACCCCCAGATTCTTGGGTATCCTTCCAGAGATCTGCTATACAAAAATAAGCAAATCCATATAGTCTTTCCCACCTTTTCCACAAATGGTACGCTATACACGCTGATCTGCACCTTAGTGTTTCCACTTGCTAAGTCGAGGTGACCAGTCTCCTTTTCCACTCTTACCCCTCCACACACAGGGCTGATTTGAAGTTCTCCTCTCCCTTTCATAAAGGTTTTGAAGCCATACAGACCAGAATTCAATCGTACTTGTGTAAGCTACTCTCTGGGTGACTTTGGCAAGTTCATTTTCCTCTTTGGCCTCAATCTCCAAATCAGTAAAATGGGAACATTAATGGGTGCAAAGTGCCAGGAGGTGAAGCATAACTGCCCATTCCTTTCCCTTTTCTCTCCATCCTCCCATCAGATGAATGCCTACTCATCCTTCAAGCCCTAGGTCAATGTCACTTTGGACCTGCCTTGAGGAGTGTATGTCACAGTGGTATGGCGTAGCTGCCCTCGCTCATTTCCCCCCACAAGGCTGGAAGTGATTAGAGGGCTTCTGATGAGCCCTCAATTTTTGAGTGATTGATGAGTAGAAACCCAAATATTAAGGTATAAATATTTACAGCCTTTTTTCTCCCCTCGTGTTCCAACACCTGAGCTGACTAGGGGGATGGGGACAGATATAGAGTTGAAGAAACTTCCCACCCAAGAAAGAGAATAAAGTTATCAGTGGCAAAAGCTGGATCACAATAGAATCAATGCAGTTGGCGCGTAGTGGAGGCAAGCAAGAAGAGAGCTGGCAGCTCATACGATGAACAATGTTCACGTGTTCATGACAATGTGTTTCCCAGGAAGCTCCCAGATTTTGAAGAATCACCTCCCAATCCCCCAACTTTGCCCTAAGATTTGTAATTGGCACAACTACTGAAGACATAGAAACACTCTCTCCCAGTGGTTGTGGCCCAGACACGAGAGGATGGGTATCGGGTATGATTCTCTATCAGCCTCTTTCTTTCTCCCCTTCTCCAGAAAGCTATCAGAAAGCATGTGAGCTAGATACTTCTAGATAAATATTACCTCATTGTATTCCTTCCAGCAATCTTGTGAGGTGTGATTAACATTCCTATTTTAATTTCAGTTCCCCACTGTTTATTCTTAGCATGTAGAAATACAATTGAGTTTTGGATATTGACCTTGTATCCTTCAACACTACTTAGTTCTAGTAGCTTTGTTGTTGGTGTTGTTGAGGGGTTGATTCCTTAGGATTTTCTGTGAAGATGATCATGTCTGTGAATAAAGATGGTTTCTCTTTTTTCCTTTCCAGTCTTTGTCTTTTGTTTCTTCGTGTTGTCTTATTGCACTGGCCAGGATCTCTAGTACAGTGTGGGATAGGAGAGGTATGAGCAGACATCCTTGCGTTGTTTCTGATATTAGGGGGAAAATTGTTTTCATTTTAGAGTTGAGAAATTGAGTCACAGATGTTCAGTAACAAGCCCAGGGGCCCCCAGCTAGTCAGTGACGGTGCCAAAATCAGAACCCAGATCTTCCTGTTCCAAAGCCACTGCCCTTTCTACTGCTACAAACTTTGAAAACAGTAACAGTGCTGTACAAAAATGTGGAGTTAAGAGAATAATTTCCTCTTTGTCACTCCAACCCCCACCCCCAATTCCCTGCCCAATCCTAGGTACATAGCAGCTGCTTGGTGAAAACTTGCTGTCTGATTGGACGTGGTGAGGCACAAGCCAGAGAGTGACATAGGTGATCTCCCACCTTGAATGTGGGGGTAAACCGTGGGGTTGGGGACCGGGGACTTTTCACCCCACTCTGTAGGCTCAGGAGGAAGGGACACTTGGATGGGCAGAGAGGATGTTTCTTGTAGACAAATGAGGGATTCAGCTTAGAAGATTCTTAGAGGCAAAAGAGGGGGGCTGTGTTGGGGTCAACTGGATCTTTAAGAAGAATATGGTGGTGCATAAAAATGAAGACTGTGGAGACAGACTTCTTAGGCTTCAAGCCCAATTCCACCATCTACTAGCCATGTGACCTTGGGCAAGTTACTTACTCTCTCCGTGCTTAAGTCTTCTCATCTGTAAAACAGGGATAATTGCATTTCTACCTCATAAACTAAGTGCGAGAGTTACATGAGTTAATACACAGTAACTACCCCATGCTAAGTGCTATACAAGGGTGAGCAACTATTATTTTTATTGAGTCATAGGACTGTTGGGGTGGGGGGGAACCTCCAGAGGCCACCAGGAACTGTTCCTCCTCCCTCTTTCAAAACATCTCTCTCTCTCTCTCTCTCTCTCTCTCTCTCTCTCTCTCTTTCTCTCTCTCTCTCCTTCGAACTCCTGCAGTTGTATACAGAGAGAGCTATGTCTCAGGTGGCCACGTTACCTAACCTCTCTGAGCCTCAGTTTCTTCAGCTATAGAATGAGATAATGAGCCCTATCTCATACTGTGAAGAGACAGCCAGCTAAGACATGAGAAAGGAATGTAAACATATGGTAACGGCAAAAATAATGACAATTTCCAAGTGCCTCCTTTCAGCAAGGCGACTGGGAGTGTTTAGTCAGTGTGTTCGCACTTATCCTGGCAACACCCCCGTGAAGGACCTGGCTTGTCCCATTTTCTGCACGAGGAAACCAAGCCCCAGAGGTCAAATGACAATAAGAGCCTTGCACCAGGACTGAACTCAGGTAGACCCATCTCCAAAGTCTGGATCTTGATTATTTTGCATGGTTCTTCTTCTAAGACTAAGAGGCCTGAGCCACAGCATCTGGGTACAGGTGCCCCCTCCCCCAGGCAGCTCCTCCTGGACCCGCTCCTGGGTGAGGGGCTGCCCTTTAGTCGCTCACTTGTCCAGCCAAATGCAAGTGGGCGGCGGGGCGGCTTTGGTGCATGAGGCAGATGGGACCTTCACAAAAGCCCCCGCACCTCTCCAAGCTGGTCCCCCCCACACGCCTGATTACCCCCCAATACCCAAGTTACCATTGATACAGTGGTGCCGGGTGATTCAATTAGTGCAGCCGGCATGAAGGCAACAGCACAAAGAGCAGGGGTAGTTAGAAACTCATTTTCTTTTGATTATTATAGCATCTCACACGTGGAAGCAGAAAATTATAGGCTCATGTGTCTTTGCTTAATATCCTCTGGGGCCAGATTTGTCGTCATGTTGAAGTTAGCTGTCAGAATTGACAAAATCATGTGGAGTTGATGGATTTACAGTGCCTGGGCCCAGCCAAGCTGGAGCGGCGCAGACCCGCACAGATACACAGATATATAGACACGCACACAGACACTCACACACACTGATACACCCCACTCAGACACAAAGGTACATACATCCCCTACCTCCCAGATCTTGAACAGACTCTCACGGGGTTTTATGCAGATAGACACACACCCCACACACTGAAACACACCCGTTCAGACCCACACAGAGATATGTACACATTCAAGGGTACACCCCTCCCGCATACTGATATACACTCACCCAGTCTCACACAGGATATACATCCCCCCGACACTGACACATCCCACCCAGACACACACCCAGATATTCACAGCCTCCCATAGATGGATACATGCCTGCTTAGGCATACACAGGTACTTACGCCCATGCACACTGATAGAGACCCTCACAAATGCACACACAGATACACATATACACACGCTTACTCACCCCTAGTCAGTTACAGCCTCCACACTAACACACTCACCTGGACACACACTTAGAGTACACCCACATGAATATGCACCCACGTGGACACACACGGAAACTCACACCCACACATACTGACACACGCCCATTCAAACACAAACACAAACACACACACACACACACACATCACATACTGTACACTCCCCATTCAGACACACCTGTACACAGAGACCGCCCACCCCCAATTCACACACACATATCCAGACCAAGACACACATAATGCACAGTGATAGGTGGGCACACACAGAGCAAAAGACACACAGAAATCTGTAACAGGCACAGGCACAAAGTCACAGGGATACACTTACATGCACACACAGAAGCCCAGACAAGGACCTGACTGACCCACACAGGGACAGAGAGAGAATAATACAGAATCACAGACACATGCAAGAGACACACATTCCTGGGGACGCATGAGCCTAAACGCAGCAGGCAGCACCCAGCTTCAGACCCCTCTGCAGACCCCTCTCCTTTCTTTCCCTTTCTCTCCTCGCACTCATCCTTGCTTGTCCTGGATGGGCGGGGGAGATCTTGGGGAGTGATATGGAGATAGAAACACAGATAGGGTGAGGACTAGGGCAACCCCACACACACAAGTACTCTGGGTGCCTAGTACATCACAGCTCCAGGTTTCTGCTTGTTAGAGTGACTGGTGGATAAAGGGGTGCAGGGACAGGACTGGTAGGGAGGAGAGGTTGTGTGGACACGAAGTGGGAGGGAGGTGGGAGGTCTTAACCTTCACATCCTTACTGTCTCCACTTTACAGAGGAGGAGACTGAGGCCTGCAGACGAGAAGTTCTTCCCTGATGGCACACAGGGAACTTTCATGGCAATTAGCATAAGAAGCACAGGTTGGTGAGTGGGTCAGGGGCTGGATTTCAGCCTCACTGGGCCCCTCATGTAGGGCATCCATGAACACAGGACAGTCCTCTGAGGCAAATTCCTGGGAGACAATAGGAAGGTTGCCTGGTGCTAGAAAGTTCCTTGGCAAATAGCCCAGGCCCACTACCTCTCTTTACAGAGGGGAACTCAAAGGCCAGAGCTCCTCCACCCCTGCAAATCAACAGGTAATGGGGCACCTGCTATGGGAGAGGTGCTGGGGGTGCACCGCAACTTTTCTTGGGGAGGGCAGAGGAAACCTGCCCCAGTGGGCTCCTGGAGCAGTGGGGATACTGCTTAGGAGCCAAGAAGTGGCTCAGACAGGCCTGGGTCGGCCCTGACACATCATTTAAGAGGCACTGGGTTAAGGCTGGTGTTGCAGTTGTACCAATAGAGTGGAGGAGAAGCCTGTGGTCACTTGGCCAAAACTCTGAGCCTTTGAGGGTCAGAGTGAAGAGTCATGAGTTCTAGAATCTTTGAGTCTTGGCTCAGCCAGCCTCCATCTTCTCCTTGCGAAAATCTACCCTGTTTGAACTCCATGCCATCCCTGTGCTACCTGGGCTCATCTCTTTCTCTCAGAAACCCTGGAAGTCAGTCTTATCATTCCTATTTGGCCGAGGAGGAGTATGACACTCTGAGAATGGAACTGACTTCTCCAAGGTCACACAGATAACAAGACACAGAACCTAAACCCAGGGTTGCCTGACTTCCAAGCCACATGCTCACTCCCCTCCACCATGTGAGGTTGGCCCAGTTTAGGCATAGCAGGTAGGGATGGACTTGCAGCTCAGTCAGGCCTTAGGGCCCAGGGTTTAACCATTAATTTCCTGGGGTAAGGTCACCCAGGGGTCGGAGGCTACTGCTAGAGCAGAAAGGGCATGGGCTTTGGGGATCAGACCAAGCTGGGTTTGAATCCTGACTTTACAACCTTAAGGAAATCACCTTGCCTCTCAGAGGCTGATTTCCTATCTGTCAAATGGAAATGATAATGTCTCCATTTGAGGGCTGGAGAGAATATATGTGTAGGGTATATATATAGTATTAATAGGCATTTGATACACTAGAGCTGTTTTTAGCACCGGCAAGGCTCCCCAGCAGGCCCAGGGCAGTATCCTCGGCTCATTCCCACTTTGGGTTATTCACTCCATCTTCTGTCTCTCCAGCTTCTTCCATGGCACCCACCTTGGCCCCTGCCCAGGTCTGTATCTTCTGAGGATCTTGGGGTCTGGAGAGACTTGGAATAGATTCATGGGCTTTTCAAGATCCCAGGGATCATTCAGGCCAGAGGTTCCCAGCCAACCCATGAGAATCGTCGTTAGAACACTGAGGGGAGCCCTAGAAAGTGTTGCCTTGGGGACCAGCAGCCTCAGCAACACCTGCCAGCTGGTTGGAAATGCAGATCCCTAACCCTCCCTGCTCCGGGACCCACTGAATCAGAGCCTGTATCTCAGAAGGATCTCCAGGTGATTCGTCCTTACCTTCAAGTTAGAGAAGCCCTGCTGGGGTGCTCTCTTGTTTCAGAGAAGAGCAAGCTGAGATGCAGGGAGTTTTGATGGACACAGCACCATCTCATTAAGGTCTTCACTGACCACATCTCTTTTCCAGAAAAGGTCATCAGGGAGTAGACATCTCTGACCAGTGTATCCCAGTGGAATCTCTGTTTGGGGCACCCCCATCTCTGGGTCCTCACCTCCTCCATCTTGTCTTGCCTTGAAGATATGCTAATCAGTGTGGGAGTCCACCCTTCCACAGAATTATCATATGTGAGCCGCTCCTCATCTCAGGATAATTTTCTCATCTGCATAATCGTATTTGACTTCCTTACGGAGGATGTAAAAACCCCCTTACCTTGGGCGAGTTAATCTTCATTGATTGAATATCAAATTCATTCGAATGTGAGAGAAGAGGCTTTTCTTTCTCAGCAGCAGAACGAAGTCTGAAAGCCTGGCTCAGCTGGGGGCCAAGGGGGGTCAGCTTTGTCTCTGTCCTTGCCCAGCTGCTGGAGGGACCCTTCCCTTCCAACCCACTTTCTCTGTGGCGGCATCTTTCCAGCTTCAAATATTTCTCTCTTTTTGTTTTTGTTTTGTTCTTCCTCTGTTTAGTCTCCATCTTTCCGTCTCTGTTGTGTCCCTTAGTGTTTTGGTCTTTTGGTTCTGTTTGTTTTGTTTTGTTTTTCTATTTTACCTCAATTTCCTTTCCTTCTTGGTTTGTCTCTCCCCTCCGCTCCTCTACCCTCCTCTACCCTTCCCTCCTCTTCCTCTCCCCTGCTTCTCTAAGTCTCAGATTCTCCCTTTACCTGAAAATCCAAGTGTCTCTGCTATGTCCTCTCCTACAACTTGGTGGAAGAAAACCAAGGGTGTTCACAACAATCCTGTGAGTTGGGGGCTATTTTCCCATTTTACTGCTGAGGACATGAGCAATGTGTTCAAGTCCCACGGGTAGTGATGGGACCAGGATTTGAACCCAGGCCAGCCTAACACTGCAGGTAGCCTGTGATTATCTAGGAAGAGGCTGAGGTCAGACCTTCTGCTCCCAGGAAGCCTGGAAGCAGGTGAATGAATCAGCTTAATGAGTCTAGAACTTGTCATTTCTCCTCAAGCTTATGTTGTCATTTTAAGTGCTTAGCAAACCATCTGGTACCCAGAAAGTACCCAGTACATGTTAGATAGTTATCATCATCATTTTTGTTGTTCCTCAAAGACAAGCTAGGATTCAAATTCTCACTCAGGTGTGTTACACCTTAGACACTTAGCCTCCTTGAGCCTCAGTGAACTCATCTATAATGTGGTAATAATAATAGTAGCTGCCAGGCAGGGCTACCATCAGGATTATGCATACAAAACACCCAGCTCAGTGCCAAGCACATAGTAGGAGCTCAGCAAATGTCAGCAATTGCTTTCACATTACTACCCTCATGTTGCTGTTATCAATGTTGCTGTTATCATTGATGCTATTCTGATTCATCATCATTATTGTTATCTCTGAGTATCTAGCACCTAGTAGGTGCTTGGTAAATATCAAATCAGTGACTGAATGGCCTCCTGTAGATGCTCCTTTTATACCTTCATTCTAGTTCTTGACTCCCTGACTTCATTTCTCCTATATATTTTGGCAGCGTCTGCTTTGTGGCAGCCCAGGGTAATGGTTAAGGGCTGGGCTCTGGAGTGAGCAAAATATGGGTGTGCATCCCAAATCTGCCACCTGCTAGCTTGAACCTCTCTGAGTCTCAGTCCCTCCATCTGTAGAATGGGGCTATTAACAGTACACACGTCAGGGGGTAGTGGAAAGCACAGCTGACACTGGCACACGGAACGGGGCCAAGAGGGCCGGTAAGAACAAAAGTTTCTTACAGGGGCAGAGAGAGAAGGTGGGACCAGGCTGTGAGGGTTATGAGTGCCGGGCTAGGGGTTTCTGATTAGGCCCTGCTTCCTCTTTCCCAGGCTGCTGCAAAGGGGTCCTGGTCTGAGGGCTCCGCCTGCAGACCCTTTGAGACAAAGCCAGGCTACAGGCATCCTGCAGGCACAAGAACACATCTCTGACTCCGCTGTCCTCAGCTCCAGCTGGAGCTAGAGTGGTAGGGAGGGGAAGGCCATTTGCAATTCAGATTTGGGGCAGATGGGAGGACTTCCTTGGGGGAAGGGTGGGACACTGGCCGAGTCAGCTGCCCCTCTTCTCACATACATCTCCAACCCTAGACCAGCCCTTCCCGGCCACCATGATTCAGAGCACAACCCAGACTCTGATTTATACCCAACACTGCTCTAAGTGCTTTCATTACTTAACTGATAGTTATAAGAGGGAGACATCATTATTATTATATAAGGGTAGGGAGGTCCAGAGAGGCAAAGCAACTTGTCCCAGGTCACACAGTCATCAGTGGCAGAGCCGGCATTCACATCAGGCCACCTGACTGCAGGTCCCTCACTCTTACTCATGCATCACACCACCTAAAACTTCCTCCCAATTGCAACCCCTCCAACTTCTGCCCCAAAGCCCTGGAAGGATGTTGTATGAAGCCTCTTCAGCATACTTTGCTGAGTTACTACTGTGAACTAGACCCAGCGGGTATCTCCCACCTTCTTCATAGCCCACAGCTCTGGGGCTACAAGTTTATTTTAGCAGGCAGGTGATGGGGCCCAGGACCCTCCTATTCTCTGGGTCTCACGGGACATCTGGATCATCAGAGGGGACCCTGATGCAGCAAGTGACCAGGCAAGGCAGGTACAGGGACTCAAAGGCAGGTGACCCCTGGATAGCTGGTTAATCAGCCTGGAATAAAGCAGCTCAAATCGCTGGAGGCTACTGGCTCTCTCTCCCTTTCCACAAGCAGAGAGGAAGTGCCAGGTGGGAAGCACCTTCGCTCACCCTGTGGTCCTGACAGGCAGGTACTCTTGGCTCCATTTTACAAAAGAGGAAATGGCTATTCAAACAAGGCCCTCAGTCAGACTTTGCTCCTTGATGGAGAAAAAGGTCCACCCTTCTTCCTTCTCCTTCCCTTCCTTCCCTCACCACCACCCCTGGAGGAGAATGGACAGGTGGGGTGGTCACTCCCCCATTTGGACAGTCATTTCCCCTCTAACAAGCTTCCAAGGTGATGAGGTCATTCATCCACATGGGTCGCAATGTGGGGTGGTGACAAGAAAGAGCTGGTGATGGTGCTAGATAAGACCCTCCATGCTAAAGCCGGGCTTTGGCCCTCACTAACTGTGTGACCTTGTGCAAGTCACATTCTCTCTGCCACCACCACTGTCCCACCCATAAAATTGGTGGCAGACTCCCTCCATCACAGGATTAGTTTGAAATCTAATCAGCTAGCACCTGTGTAAGCCCTATGCTTAATGAATGAATGCTCCAGTCACTTCCCCCTACTAAGTTCTTGGTTCTCTAGTGGAGCCTGTCCTCTTCCCTCAGTGACCTCTGACCCTTCCGCCTCCTCCCCTCAATTCCTTCTCAGCAGGGGCTGTGAGTCCCTTCCCCCCACCAGGCCCAGGGGGCCCAGAGAAATTAGACCGAATCAAAGCAGAAAATGAGTTTTCATTCATCTTGGAATGATGCGAGAGGTTACGGGCAAGACAAATAGCAGCCTCCCCCCTTCCTTTATCACTGTCATCGCAATTAATAGGCTGTGGCCTTCGTTATCCAGGCCTCTGCTAAGGAGGGCGCAGGCCCCCAGGCGACACTAACGAGGGAGAGGAAGCCGACCCTTCTCTGACCAAGTTCTGTGTGAGGCCGGCCATATGCTCACCTGGCTCTTCAAACTCCCTGTCAGCACAGATGAGGGTGGGTGTGCGGCAGCACATGGGGCAGCCGAATAGGACCACACTCCACCTCAGAGACAGGGGAACAACAGTCCCCGACACCCCTGGGAGCACCCATCAGTCTGTGGTCTGAGGGTCACTACAGCTGCTGTGCCCCTTGAGTGTTTCCAGTGTCACAATTACGAGGCCCGTATAATTTCTGCCTTATAGAACAACACATGAATGAGGCATCTGTTTTCAGATTTTTCTAAGGAAACTGGGATTCAGAGAAGGACAGCTACTTGTTCACAGTGTCACAGATTTGGAAAAGGAGCCGTCAGGCTCTGAACGCAGGCCTGCTTGACCCCAAAGCTTGGGTGTCTCTTTGTCACATTCTACCATCCAACAATATGGAGCGAACAGGGACTAGAAGCTAGGTTCCTGAAAGCCTTTCCATTCCAGAGTTTTAGTAGGAAAAGAACTGTGAAGGTCCACTGAGTCAGCAGTAGTTTGCCACCCTGACCCAGGCCTGGGGGCCTCAGAGGCTGGAGGGACCTTGACATCACTGCAGTCCTTAGCCTGAACCAAGTCTTTGTCAGGCACCAAAATGAAGGTCCTTTTTTGCAAGTATTAGTAGATACTATGAAGATAATTTTAAAAAGGAATTCCTTTAAAGGGTTACGGAAAGCCTGGGGGGTTGGCTCCTTGGATATTTGCTCAATCAATGAATACTGTATTACTTTCCTATAGCTGTGAACAAATTACCCCCTCCCCACCCCCAAATTAGTAGCTTAAAATAATAATAAACATTTATTATCTTTCACAGTTTCCTTGGGTCAGGAATTCAGAAATGGACGGGCTGGAAGTTCTGGCTTAGGATCTCCCATGAAGTTACAATTAAATGTTGGCCTGGGCTACAGCCATCTGAAGGCTTAACTGGGGCTGGAAGATCTGCTTCCAAGATGGCGCACTCCATGACTGGTATGTTGGTGGTGGCTGTTGGATGAGAGGCCTCAGTTCCTCTTCATGTGTAGTTTTCCATAGGATGGCTCAGGATGTGGCAGCTAGCTTCCTCTCAGCTAGTGATCCAGTAGAGCAAGGCAAAAGCCACCATGCCTTTCATGACCTAGCCTCAGAAGCATACTGTCTCCTCTGCCAGACTCTGTTGGTCATAAAGACCACCCTGAGGCAGTGTGGGAGAGGACTACACAAGGATGTGAATACCAGCAGGCCTGCATCCCTGAGGTCATCTTGGAAGCTGGCTATCATAGATACTAAAATCAAAAGAGCATTTTGCAGAGGTTTAAAAAGGGATCCTCAAGTTTCAAAAAGCAGGCAAAACTTAACCTGTAGTGTTAAAATTCAGGAGAGGGCCAGCCGAGTGGGGCAGTGGTTAAGAGCTGGCTTGGGGGCCGGCCGAGTGGCATGGTGGTTAAGAGCCGGCTTGGGATGCCAGCTGCCCCAGTTCGGATCCCATATGAGGGCCAGTGACACTGCCCTCTAAAAAAAAAAAAATCAGGAGAATCTTTACCTTTGGGGGAGAGAGGAACTAGGAAAGGCCCCAAGGGGGCTTTTGGGGAACTGGTCATGTCTTATTTCTTGATCAGAGTACTGGTCATATGACCATGTTTATTTTGTGAAAATCCATTTCATATAATGTGTGTACTTTTCTGTACATACATAATGCTTCAATTAAAAATGGCTGAAGGGGATCCTCCTACTTGAAAAGGTTTGGAGGAACTCTTGTGTTCAAATCTCCTCATTTTATTGAAGAAAAAAAACACTGGGACTCAAAGAGGGAAGGTGACTTGCTCAAGGTCCCTTGGTGGGCAGGCGTGGGGTCCTGGACTGGCATGTGAGCCTCCTGGGTCTTGGGAATGGCCCTTTGCAGGCACTGTAGGTGCAGGAGTGGCCGCTATCAGAGGACTGGGGCTAGGGGCTCCATAGCCTGAGCTTTTGCTGCCCTTCCTCTCCCCAACTCCCCAAGTGATGCTCCAGAGCTGGAGATTGTGCCAGAGTTAAAAAGCCATGCTGGCTACACAACAACTGATTCATTTTTTTTTTAAGATTTTATTGGGGAATGGGGAGAGGGGAACAGCACTGGGGAATCGGGGAAGGGGAACAGACAAGTTGCTGTCTTTTTGTTCTTCAGTCTAGTTGTGGAGGACGTTGCTTTACTGGCCCATGTTGGTATCGTCATTGCGCTCTTCCTGGATGAGGCAGATCGGTCGCCGGCCTCTGGATGGTCGCTCACTGTGGCTATTGGCAGCTCACGCTGGCTGCCGGCCACTCATGCTGGCTGCTGGCCACTCACTGTAGCCTATGGCAGCCCACTGCAGCAGGGGCTGAAGCCTACACCATCGCTGGGGCTCACAGCCCAGCTCCAGGTGGAGCTGTTGTTAGCTGTGGAGGGCAGTGTCACTGGCCCTTATATGTCGGATCTGAACTTGGGCCGCTGGCATCCCAAGCCAGCTCTTAACCAAAGCGCCACTCAGCCAGCCCAACTGTTTCATTTTAAAAGAAACAAACAAATGGTGTTAAAAAAACAAAAACAAACAACAATTAAAAAAACCAACATTCTGGCTGTGCCGGCGGGGAGGGGCAGCTGTGTCCATCCAGCTCACAGAGCCCTCTCCCCACTTGCCCTCCTTGGGGCCCACCCGGGGCGCTCTCTGCCCACTGACCAACAGGCTGACTGTTCAGACAAAGGGCGAGTCTCAGGAGAGGGCCACGTCCTGAGGTGAGGAGGGAACAAGTGTTGGGGGTGCTGCTCTTTCTCTGTACCCACCTTTGTTAGAGAACAGGACTCTTACTCAGATGACAAAGTCCTTCTCCCTTGGCTGGACTTTGAGCCCTTCCAGGGCATGGACCCAGCCTTATTCAGCTCTGTGTCTCTTGTATCCATCTATTCATCCACCCATCCATCACTTTAGCAAACATTGACTGAGCACCTAGTACAAGCACTGGAGATACGACAACAAACAGAAGAGGCAAAATCCCTGCCCTCAGGGAACTCACACTTAGGTAAGGGGAGTCACAATAGGTGAAATATAGGGTCATGGGAGGCACAGAGGTCTGAGTGTCTGTGTGTAGTTGTGTCAGGGAAGACTATTAAGAAAATGACATTTGAGCAAAAATTTAAAGGAGAGGGGGTGAGCCTAAGGTTATCAGCAGGAAGAGCATTCCAGGCAGAAGGAACAGCATGTACAAAGGCCCAGAGGCAAGGCATGCTAAGGACTAGCAAGGAGGCCAGTGAGGCTTGAGCAGGGTGAGCAAGGAGGAACAGGATTGCGCGATGGAGATTTCCCAGCATGGCGCCCAGCAGACCTGGATTTGAACCTCCATCCTACTGTTCCCTAACTGGGTGACCCTAGGGCTCTTGGTTGTACAGTCAGGATAATGCCACCTACCTCACAGGGCCTTCTGAGGCTTAAACGCAACCACATCTTTAGTGACATGTCCATGGAGGTTGAACAAGACAGACAGTCCTGTTCCACCCACCTCCACTGGAATATAAATTTCAGGAAGGCCAGGGATTTTGTCTCTTTTGTTCAAATCTCCAGACCCAGAATAATGCCCTCAACCAGGGGGCCCTCACAGACCTTTCAATTCAACAATGACAATACACTGTGATGGTACATATCTTGAAGGGGAAATGCAGGGAGCCAAGGGAGCTCTTCGAGAGGAAGCTTAACGTGGACCCAGAGAAAGGCAGGGAGGGATTCCTGGAGGGAATTACAGCTGAGCCCTGCTGATGAGTAGCAGATAGCCAAGGAGTGCTCCAGGCAGAGGGAACAGCATGTGTGAAACCTCAGGGGCTGGGAGAGAGCATTAGGAGGGATAAAGGAGCAGGATGGTATGGGAGTGTCGGGCAAGAGGGACTGTGCTGGGAGTGGCTAGAAACTAGGTAAGCAGAGTACTGTGTCCTAAGAGCAATGGAAGACCTTTGGTAGCCATTATGTATATAACAGTGTACCTGGCACAAAAAAGTGAGATGGAGGGGGTGAGAGAGAGGGAGGGAGAAGAAAGAAATGAAACAAAGTTTGAGCCAACCATTGTCTAGCCTCATGCCAATTTTCAACAGCAGCTGTGAATGGGGCTTCTACATAACCCTGCAGCTCAGTGGTCTCCTGGGATGTCCGGCCCCACAACCCCACTGCCAGGACCCCAAGGCCTCTGCCTCCCAGGACCAAGTCTGCCCTGCGCCCTCCCTCTCTGCGCTCCTGGCTAGACTGGGCGGGGCAGGGCAGGTAGGCCCCAGGGTCCCAGCAGTGGACACAACGTTCTGGTTCAGTGAAAGGACCTTAAACTCAGAGACAAGGACACAGCAGTAAAAGATGATGTGGCCGAACCCCCCGGTTCCGCGGCGAGCAGACCCCAGGTGTGTGATCGGGAGCAGTTAAATTTCATCATTACCCTTTCTCCGATGGTGTTTTTTATAGTCTTTTTTACTACTGGCACTAAAGGTTCTGGACTCATCCTGGCAGAGTGGAGGACATCACTTGTAGGGCTGACTGCTCCGTGATATAAAAAAAATGACAAGTCCTGGCTTAATCTTTCTGATGACTGTGTTCCGCGCCCCCATCCATCTCCACCAAGGGGTTTGGGCGAAGCCGCAAGACAAGAGCATCCCAGCATTTAAGAATGAAAAATGAAGTGCCCTTTTTAAGCACAGTGTGAAGCTCCCCGGCTTGGTGCTGTTCTGGAGGTGGGGGCCTGTGGGGTGGGCTGGGATGAGGGAGGGGAGCTAGAACAAGTTAAGCAGTGTCACTTCTAGGTCCTGGGATGGAAGAGGTGGAACATGGGTCCCACGCAGTGGCATGTACACTTGGGAGTGTGCCCCAGCCTTGTGCCCATCCGGGTGGCACCTGGCTTGTGCTCTGAGTGTCTGTCCATGAGGGTCCGTGGTGGTAGCTATGTGAACGTCTGCATTTGGTGATTGGAAGGTGTGTAATACGGGACAGTGGACCCAGTCTTGCACTGCTGATAGATTCAGTTCTCAGCTCTGCTTTCATTCCCTATGTAGGCTTTCGTAAGTCATTCCCCCCTCTCTGGGCCTCAGTTTCCTCCTATGTAAAATTGGCGAGATGTGACCTCACTGGCTCAATGCTCCTGGGCACATCACCTTGCTGCTCTTGACCCCTGTTCCCTCATCTGTCCCATGAAACCCTGGGTCTAGATGACCTCCAAGACTGATTTAGCCCTGGGATGTGAAGGCTCTAGATTTGGGGGCTGGCAGTGTTCCCTTAAGCCCAGGTCTCAGGGCCCAGTACCCCAGTACTTGGCCCAAAGCCAGCATCCAGCTGTGGCTCAGACTTTTCTGCTTGTGCCTAGGAGAGCAGCCACCTGTTTCTTCTCCATGACTCAGAAATGGCCACATTCAGAGGCAGACTTTGGGAACAGGGTACAGAGGGCAAGAGCACAGGGCTTAGAGACTCTAGACTTGGCTTTCAATTCCAGCTTTATATGCCAGTTGTGTCTGGGACCTTCTGAGCCTCAGTTGCCTTATCTGTGAGATGGAAACAAAGGAGGCAAGAGGCTTCTCCCATTGGAACAAAGAAGCTATACTTAATATATAATAAGCATTCAATATTTTTTTTAAAGATATTTTAATTGGGGAATTGGGGGAGGGGAACAGTGTTGGGGAATCAGGAAGGGGAACAGACAAGTTGCTGTCCTTTTTTGTTCTTCAGTCTAGTTGCGGAGGACGTTGCTTCATTGGCCCATGTTGGTATCATCATTGTGTTCCTCCTGGATGAGGCAGATGGGTCGCTGGCCTCTGGATGGTCGCTCACCACAGCTATTGGCAGCTCGTGCTGGCTGCCGGCCACTCACTGTAGCCTATGGCAGTCCACTGCAGCAGGGGCTGCAGCCTACACTGTCGCTGGAGCTCGCACAACCCAGCTCCAGGTGGAGCTGTTGTTAGCTGTAGAGGGCAGTGTCACTGGCCCTCATATGTGGGATCCGAACTGGGGCCGCTGGCATCCCCAAACCAGCTCTTAACCAGTGCACCACTCGGCCGGCCCAAGCATTCAATATTTTTGTAGGTGTCCCTTTAGCAAGGGTACCCATCCCAAGACTTTACAACCACACAGATCTCTAAACAGAACTTGCCTGTCTGTCACTGCCTAATCCTGTCTCTGATGCCTTCTTCTCTTCCTGTGGAAGTCCAACAGAGGGGACAAATGGCCCCTGGAAAGAGTTGAAAGAGAGGGAGGGGGAGCTGATCTGGGAGACTCAAGCTGCCAGAGGACTGGTTTGTCCCGGAAGCGGCCAAACATTTGTTGTTAATAAGAGTGAGTGGAAAAAAAGAAAACCTGTGAAAAGCTCCCACCTGGACCCAGGCAGATGCAGCCCCACACAATCCCTTTATCACCAGCAATGTGGTTTGGAGAACAAGGCGACAGGCTGATAACTTCAGCTATCTGGGACAGGCAGCGTTTATCTGGGAAGTTTCCATAGGTCCCTGTTGGTGTGTGTGTTATCTGGGTCAGAGAGGCTGGGGATTTGGGGCCCCCACCCCCACTGGGCAGCTTCAGGATGGCAAAGGAGAGGGTCTCCTGTATGGCTGGTAAGATTTTGGTTAAGAATGGCCAGGCCCCTGGGGCGGCTGGGATAAA
Source organism: Aselliscus stoliczkanus (assembly GCA_033961575.1). Taxonomy (NCBI): domain Eukaryota; kingdom Metazoa; phylum Chordata; class Mammalia; order Chiroptera; family Hipposideridae; genus Aselliscus; species Aselliscus stoliczkanus. The sequence continues at coordinate 22,222,432 of CM066739.1, forward strand.
CTTGTCCCAGTGATTTCATGCCACCCCTACGGCAATGGGTGTCACTGCTAGAATCCCTGCCAGGCAGGAATAGTGACCTCATTCCCGCTGTAGGCAGAAGTGTCCGTCCTATTTTGTCAACACTGAGGCCCGGACAGGCTATGTCACTTATGTAAAGGTGCCTGACCAGAAAATGGAAGAACCAGGATTTGAATTCTGGCCTGCCTGATTTCAAAAGCACTGACCTACAAACAAATCCTATAACCTGGGCAGAGTGCATTTTAACACCTTACAAAGAAGGGACACTTAATATTCTCAGAGATGGTTTGGGTCCATTCGCTCTGTTGATCCCACACTGGCCTAAGGGATAGGGAGCTTGAGCTTTATCCTGGTTCCCATTTTACAGGTGAGAAAACAGAGGCCCAGAGAGATACAGCCCTTTGGCAAAGGTCACCCACCTTAGGGCACAGCTGAGATTTTGAACCCAGTCCCCTGGCTCCGTGTCTGCCAGCAGCCCTGCCCTCTCTATCCCCAAGCCCCTTAACAAGGAGGGTTTTCCCTCTCCTCTGACCCCCAAGGCAATTACCAGCTGTACCACTCACGTGGCCCTTAATCATTTACTGCCCTTGCAAACAGCCTTGGTCAAAAGCAATAAAGTTCTGACTTGGACAGATCAGACCTTGTGTTGCTGCCATTTGTACACGTGGCCCACCTCTCCTGCTGACTGGAAGGGCCCGGAGGGCAAGAACCAGGTGGCTGTATATTTCTGTATCTTTCCTACACTTGCTGACATGCTGAGGATGTATGGGGAGCGAAGGTTCAAACTTCCACCCGATGCCTGGAACACTGGGCATGGAGGAACCACAGAGTACAGGGACAGCAGGAGGAAGGGGTACCCCCCACTCTCTAGGACCAACATTGAGCCCAGGTCTGCTCCATTCCCTTCAGTCAACCCTGCTCATGCCCTGGTATCCCATATTTGGTGACGGCCACCATAGCCATGACTTGGCTAAGCAGATTTCAGAGTCTCCCTCTTGGCACCTCCTATTCCCTCACCACCCCCAGCCAGTCATTGCCAGGTCCTGTCAGTTCTACACTTACATTTCTTTTAGCAACCCCGGGGTTGCTATTCTAGACAGCAGCCTCGTCATTGGCCTCCCTGCCTCCAGTCTGTTCTCTAGTTGCCCTCAGAGTGCTCTTCTTCAGATGCAAACCTGAGCTTGTCCCTCCGCTGCATAAACCTTCCAGGGCCTCCAAGGCCTTCAAAATGAAGTTCAAATGTCTTATCTCCTCTGTGATCTGCCTCTGGCCCACCACGCTATAGCCCACCACTCCAGCTTTACCTTCCACCACTCCTGGCCATATGAATGGTTCGTCTGGATGCCCCCCTCACCCTGCCCTGGGCCTTTGCACATACCGATCTCTGTCAGGAACACTCCTCCCTGTTCCTTTCACGGAGAGCCCTTCCTCATCTTCCAGGTCTCAGTTTGGTGTTACTTCCTCCAGGAAGCTTCCCGTGACCCTTCCCACGTTAGGTGCCCACTTGTCCATGTAAGCTTCACCCACACCTATTTTAGCCCTTAAAAATGGGCTGGGAATTGCCTGTGAACTTGCCTTCTGTCTGTCTCTTCCATTGGACTCTAAGCTCTATGAAAACAAGGTCTGTGTTCCTGTTTACTGAGGCCTTTTCTCAGTGAACGTTTGTGAAGGAATGAGTGCTTGATACACAACATCTCCTCTCTTCCTGGATTTCTTCAGCTCCTCAAAGGGACTTGAGCAGAGAGCTCTAGGAATAGAGAACAGGGCATGGAGCCCACCCCGGGTGGTTCTTTTTTCTTTACTTCCTCATTTGCCTTTAAATGTTTGTGATGTCTTTGATAGAATTTAAACCTTTGGGCCGGCCGAGTGGCGCATTGGTTAAGCGCTGGTTTTGGGATGCCAGCGGCCTCGGTTCGGATCCCACATGAGGGCCAGTGACACTGCCCTCTACAGCTAACAACAGCTCCACCTGGAGCTGGGCTGTGTGAGCCCCGGTGATGGTGTGGGCTGCAGCCCCTGCTGCAGTGGGCTGCCATAGGCTACAGTGAGTGGCCCGCAGCCAGCGTGAGCGGTTGGCAGCCAGCGTGAGCTGCCAATAGCCGCAGTGAGCGACATCCAGAGGCCAGCGACCGATCTGCCTCATCCGGGAAGAGTACAATGAAGATACCAACAGTGAAGCAACATCCTCCGCAACTAAACTGAAGAACAAAAAGACAGCAACTTGTCTGTTCCCCTTCCCCGATTCCCCAACGCTGTTCCCCTCTGCCAATTCCCCAATAAAAATCTTAAAAAAAAAAAGAAAAAAGAAAACATCTTTAAAAAAAAAAAAAAAAAGAAAAGAACTGACCATCTTAGCGTACAGTTTTAATAAAATAAAATAAAATAAAATAAACCTTTAACTTGCATTTTAAAAATGAAATATGCATCATTTGTACAAAAGAACATGTAAATATACACATACTGTTTGAATAATAATAATAACAAGTAACCCTATACTCACATCCCAGTTTAAGAAGAGCATATTTCCAAAACCTTCAAAGCTTGTGTGAGTCCCTATCATATCACATTTCCCCTTCGCTCCGGAGGTAACCAATTTCCTTAGTTTTGTTCTTTTTTCTTTGTAGTATTATCACCTATGGATAATTCCTAACTAATATATTATTTAATTTTACATATTTTTGAACTATGTATATATAACTAGAATCATACTTTATGAATTCTTTTGTGACTTCCTTTCCTTTTTAAACAACATTATCTACTGAGAATCAACCTAGTTGATGAATTCTTTTGAATGTATGTGTGGTATTCTACTATGGGGCCACATCACAATTTATGTATTCATTCTCCTGTTGTTTCCAGTGTTTTATGATTATAGCCTGGATTGTTCTTAATATTTTCTTCCCCACCCATTCCCGGGACCTGTCCTATCCTGTGCACACCTACCTTCCTCTTGCTGCCACATGACAGCCCATTCCCCACAGACGGAGAGTGGAGGTTGAGGCTCCCTATAGGAACTGCCTCTACAGAACACCTAAAGTCACCCACTAGTCAGGATGTGGTGGTCTGAGTCAGGATGGCTTCCTGGAGGAGACCTGGGGCTCTGGGGTTGGCTTCCCTTCTCCATACCAACATCTCCCCTCCCCCGTCTGCCTCAATAGCTGCAGAACTGTCCTCCCTGGCACTTGCCTGGGCCCAGGCCCTCCCTCTCCTCCCCAACTGCCCAGCCCTGGCAGAGGGCGTGGGACCATGCATCCTGGTGTGTGTATCCAGCTGCTGCTTGCCACAGCTGGCTGCATCGGGCTCTGGGAGGGCAGGCTGTACATCTCCCTTCCCCCACTCCATTTAATGCCTGAGATTGGATGAGGGTGAACAGAACCTGGGGAACATTCCTTGCTGGGGACAGCAAACATTTATTCAGTCCTAAGTCCAGACGGATGGTGTCCCCTCCTTCCTTTTTTCTTGAATTCCTGAGCCCTGGATCTCCTGGGTGCCTCCACTCAGGACTGTAAGAAGTGGTTCCATCCCGCCTCCTGGGGCCTCTGCTTTCTCTTCTGTACAATGGGATGTAGGTTTCGAGAAGGCCCTCACCTCATAGGCAAGGGTCTTGACAGGCCAGGGAGGGTGTTTAGGCTCCACTGAGCAGCCCCAGGGAGTCAAGAGAAAGGCTCCTGGTGGAGGCCAGGACTGGAGCCCTGCTTGGAAGAGATTATGCCTGAATTGGGTAGAGGAGTGGTCAGAGGCAGGGAGGCTGCAGGGAGGAGGCTGTGGGAAAGACTCTAGATGGGCGGGGGGGGGGGGAGTACAGAGCAGCCAGCCCCAGCCAGTGTAGAAGAACCCCTCCCCAGATCAGGGCTAGGATGGAGCTGCCTACAGCACTGCGAATGGCGCCATCCTCAATGAACCAGCAAGGCCCAGGGCCTGAGAGATTGGGCTGAGCCTGCTGTCCAACAACCTGTCCACACTGGCAGGCCAGACCCCCAGCACAGGCCTCTCACCTGGCAAACGAGCTAACAAGCGTTTACTGCAAGCCTGCCTTGTGTCGGAGAAGGGCCAAGCCTCTGCCCGTGGCCATCAGAGTCCAGCACAATAACAACAGAAACCGCACTGCGAAGGAGTAACCGAGTGGCCCAGACACATGCAACCGCCCGTGTGCTATGTCATTTCCTGCACCTCGCAGGTATTCACTCATTTTTTTTACCCTCACGACACCCCTTTGAGGTAGGTACTATTGTCATCATCGCCATTTTATAGATAAGGAAAATGAGGCACGAAGAGGTGAAGTTATTTGTCTGAGAGCACACAGTTGCATTCCCAAGGGAAGAGCCTACATTCAAACATGGCCATCTGGCTCCAGAGCACTCTCCCAACCCCACATCACCCTGCCTCTTTGCAAAGGAGTTCTGGGGAAACACACCTCTGGGCGGCTGTCTCCTTAAATACTTTCTCCGCATTCTGCAGGGGAGGGAAGCAGAGCTCAGAGCACTTAGGCAACTTGCCCACTGGCATTCAATCCCAGGTAGAGTTGACTTAAGGCCATATGGAAATGCTACACTGCCCCCTGAAACCTGGGGCACACACTGACATTCATGACCTAGAGGTCAGGGTGAAAGGGGTCTTCAGGATAGATGAGTTTTCTTTGGAGTCAGCTGGGCCAAAGTTACCTGAAACACAAAGAACATATATGTGTTTAGGTGAGTGTGCATGTATGAGTGTGTATGTGCACTGCATCTTAGAGCATCAGTCAGCCAGCAACCAGGAGCCCCGTTTAAGGGGGAAAAGATTTAGATATGGAGCATTAGGCCACAGTGGCTGAAAATGCTGTCAGACTGCCTGCCACTTACTGGTCATGAGATCTTAGCCAAGTGGTTTCCCCTCTCTGACCCTCAATTTCATCATCTGACAAATGGAGAAAAATATAGCACCTACCTAACAGGGCACAAAGTAATACTATTTTATTTACTCCTCACAACAATCCTCTGAGGTACTTTGTACTATTAACCCATTTTCAGATGGAAAACAAGGCACAGAGAGCTTAAGTCACTTGCCCAAAGTTACACAGCTGGAAAGTGGCAGTCAAGAGTCGAACTCAGGGTCCGGCCGAGTGGTGCGGTGGTTAAGCACTGGCTTGGGAAGCCAGCGGCCCCGGTTCGGGTCCCACGTATGAGGGCCAGAGACACTGCCCTAAAAAAAAAAAAAAAAAAAAAAAAAAAAGAGTTGAACTCAGTCTGTCTGATCCCTGAGACCACAGTCTCAACTTCGGCCCTGTTGTGAAATAATAGCAACAATGACACAGGCGCTGAGGATTTATTGTGCTTCAGGCATTGGGCTAACCATTTCACCGGGATTATAGGATGAAATCATCTAATGTAATCTCTTCTTTTCCAGATGAGGAACAGACTCAGAGATGGGAAGAAACTGGCCTGGGGACTCCCAACTCCCATCCCACACTCTTCTGCCATCACGCAGGGAAATCTTGGAGCCCAACTTTGTCATGAGGAGGGGCCTGCCCCCACCCTGCCCCCAGGCATTCCGTGCTGGGGACAGATGCAAGCCCATCTGTCCCCAAGATCTGGGTGCCCAGCTCCTGTAGCCTAGCCTAACCCTCCCCCCACCCCGATGCCCCAGCCTTCACTGGTGCCATCTGGTGGGTGGCAAGGTGCCCACCCCCAGGGTGTGGGTGCCAGGGGCCAAGAGGGGAGCAGCTGGGAAGCTGGGCTGACCCCATGAGCAGGCCCGCCCCGGGGCTCTGTCCGGGGAGCTGCACCTCCCAATCCCTGAGCGACAGTAAGGCTCTTCCACTATTCTACCAGCCATACCAGCCATGCCAGCTGGCCTCAAAACCAGGAACCAGCTCAAACTTTTTACCTTTGGGAATTCCCATCTCTAGGGACTCACCCCTACCCTACAATTCACTCCAGTGAAGGGGCATGGAGTATAAAAGCTTCCCAAGCACCCTAACCCAGAGCACTCAGCTCACCTTCCTGCCATGGTCTGTCGTCTGTGTAACAACAACAGCTCACACGTGTAAGAACCATGTGCCAGGCTCTGTTCTAATCCCTTTACATTGAGTAACTCATTTAATCTTCACATAACTCTGTAAAGTAGTTGCAATTATTATCCCCATTTCACAGATGGGGAAACTGAGCTACAAAGTGCTTAGTGACATGCTCAAGGTCACACTGCTGGTAGATGGCAGGGTTGGGATTAGAACCCAAGCAATTGAAATTGGTTAACATTGATCTTGTGCTTCCTACAAACCAGACACTGTTTTGAGCTTATATGGATTAGCTCATTTAATCCTCACAATGCTGCTATTATTCCCATTTTACAAATGAGGAAACTGGAGCACAGAGAGGTGCTGTAGCTTGCCTAATGTCACACAACTAAGAAGAGGAACTGGTGGGATTTGAACCCAGCCAGCCCGGCCGATCACAGGAATCCTGAAGTTTGTGGATGAAAGGGCTCAGTAAAAACTGCTGTAAGAATAAATGGGAGGTGGGCTCATGCCTGCCCTCTCCAGTCCAGTGGCCGCCTGACTCCCCTCTCCCCATCTCCCTTTCTCCTTATTGTCCCATTCTCAGTGGTCACAGCCAGGGAAACAAGATGCAGGGAGGAGACAGCATCTGTGAGTCAGGCAGGCAGGCCGGCGCGGGCAGAGGCTGCACATGCTCAAGACGTCTCTTTTGTGGCCAATTAAACAAATTGCAGCAAAACAGCATTTTATTAGTATTTGCCCATAGCAGTCTGGGGCTGCAATAAATTTCCTCCCGGCTGCAGCACTGGAGAGGCAGGCAGAGGGTATGTGCGCATGGCGGGAGAGATCGGTGCCACTGATGGAGGGTGTGGGAGAGAGAGCTGGCATGTTAAGCCGTGGATGGTGGAGGAGAAACATCAGGAATAGCCCTGGGGGCTGTTAGGTATCAGAGTGGCTGTCTTCCCAAACAACCGCTCCGCTTCATCATAAACACAGTGAGTTATGAGGTGGCATTGTGCGTTGCACACCAGCAGCAGTGCCAGCGATGCTGCCTGCCCGGGGTGTGGTAGGAGTAGACATGGAAGCCCTGTGCCTGGTTGTGGGTCCCACTCGATTGCATGACACCTACCCAGGGTCCACCCCTCACCACGGGACACCTGGGTTGCTGAAATGGTCTCCTCATTCGTCCCTCTTCCTCCAAGCTCCATTCATTCATTCGAGAAGTATTTATTACATGTCTGCTGTTTGCCAGGTCCTGGAGTGAACTGTCTGTAGAGCATGTCATCCTTTTGCTTAAAAAAATCTTTGTTGCTTCCCTGCTGCTTTCAGGATCAATCCCAAGCTCCGGGGCCTGGTGGTTAAGGTGGTTAAGATGCGTCAGGAGCCAGCTTCTGCTTCACTTTGCAGACTCTTCTGTGGCCAGCCCTCTCTGCCTCTCTAACAGTACTATGAAGAGCAGCTCACATTTATCGAATGTAAAGTGCCGTGCTATGTGTAAAGTGCTTTCCCTGCATTAACTCATGGCGTCCCCATCACAACACTCAGTCAGCATGGGATAAATGATGCTGCACTAACAAACAACTCCAGAGCCTCAGTGACTTAAACAAGCCAGGTTTACATCCTGCTGAAGTGCATGTCCCGTGTGCATTGTCAGGGACTCAGCTCATTGGAGAGACTTATGGACTCAGAATGATCACATAGTCACATCTGAGACGTGGGTGGGCTCTGTACTGTGCCCGAAAGAAAAAACAGAGCTCTAGAGGCCCTCCCACTGACGGTTAAACATCCAGGCCTGCAAATGACTTCTGCTCACAACTGACTGGCCTGGACTAGTCAGTCACATGAGCCCACCTAACTACAGGGGGCCAGAAAAGGCACTCCTACCTGTGCCTGGAAGGGGAGATAGCCACCAGTGTTTGGCAAATAGCATTAATGACTACCACACTATTACTAGCACCTGTTAATACAGGAGGGTATAGAAGCACAGAGAGGTTGCAAACTGCCCCAAGTTCCACAGCTAGGAGGTGGAAGTGGACCTCAAACAGGGGCATTCTGGTTCCACTCCTGCACAGTGGCCTTGCAGTTGCTCACACCCAGTTCTCCTTACCCCTGCATGCTTTGCTCAGGCTTTGCCTCTGCCGAGATGCCCTCCTACCATCTTTTTGCCTAGCAAACTCCTACTCAACCATCAAGACCCTGTGAGATACCCCCTCTTCTCTCTGGCTCCAGAAAGAGGGAACTGTTCCAGTCTGAGCCTAGACAGTGCCTGTAGATGCCACAATCATGGCACTGATTGTACCATCTTGAGCAGTTTCTGTGCCCTGCTGTGCTCTATAAGGGCAGGACCTGCTTTATTGTCTTTACATCCTTGGTGCCTCATGTTGGCATTGAACTAGCATGCCTGGCATGGGCTGCCTGGCAGCGGTTGGAAGCAGTGAGAATTGAGGCCTAGCTGGGCAGATGGAGTGAGAGGTCACCGCCCCCCGCCCCCATTCTGGAAGTCCCTGGGCCTAGGCTCTGCCTTTCTTGAGACCTCAGACTAAAGGAGCCCAATGAGACATGAGGCTGAAGAAACAGAGAAAAGGTGCAGCTGTGGAGGCTGGCCTGGGGAGGGAGAAATAGCACTCTCCCCACCCCAAAAGCCTTACCAAGGGCACGGAAGACCCAGCAGGTCCTGGAACCTGCCTATGGCCCATGGCCTGGCTCCGGGCCCATCTGTCAGGCTGTTGCAGTTGAGAACTCACAGTCACAAAGGTTGTTTTGTTGTTGTATTTTTACCTAAATTCCATTCCCTCTTCTCCTCACCTACCTCCAGGCCCAGAGGGACTAACTCAGATCAAACCAGTCCTTCCCCTCTCTCTCCACAAGCATCACTGGATCTCAGGAGCTGGATGCTAAGGGACCCCCTGACCAGCCAGCCCTCTTCGATGGCTAGAGTAGCTTCCAGTCATAGATCAGCAGAGCGAGTCAGGGGCGGGTTAGAGAGGATCCCTCCAGGGCCCCCTCCCATACTCACTGTCCATCCACAGTGACCACCAGCCGCTTAGCCTCTCTCTCCTCCCTGCTTCCCTCACCTCCACTCAGTATTCCTTCTCCTCCAAGAAAATGTCCCGACTTTAACAGCTGGGAGGCCATGTTTCCTTCATTTGAGTGCCCTTCCCTCTTCACTGCTGAGCTCTGCTCCCCAGGCTGGCACACAGTAGGGATTCAGTGAGTATCCGCAGAGTGCATGAATGAAGGAAAACAATTCCATTCAAAAGAGAGAACATATCACTTTCTACCCCCTGATACAGAAACAGAGCCTAAGAGTCCTCATCTTCATCTCATCATGAAAAGGATCGTTACTTTGCAGATATTGAGTCATTCTATCCCATGTCTTAATTTCTGAACCCCTAATGGTACCTAAATCCTGCTGGCCCCCCAAGAGCCTGCCTGCTCTCAACAGGATTGTACTAAGGTCTGAGGAAGTCTGCCCTCAGTTGGTCAGCCATTATTTACTGAGCACCTACTGTGTGCAGGGCATGGTGCTGGGAGGCCCAGAGACCTGCACCACCACTGTCCCTGGCGATTCGTGAGCTGGGAGGGGCGGTAAACCAGGTGGGCTCCAGTAAGGGCAGGTCCAGAACACATCCTAGAGACAGGGCAGAGGGGAAGGGAAGGCCTTTCTTTCTTTATTTTTCTGTATATGCTTTACTTAAATGTTTTCTAAGGAATACATTTTGCGCTTGTAATTTTTCAAACAATATTGAATTTTTTTACTGAGATGGCATGGTGTCCATTTGCAGGAGACTTGGGAGAAGGTAGGGTAGAGGCCTCTCCCCTCTCCCAGACCCAACTCCAGCAGTCTTGGGGGCATACAACTCTCAGACAGCAAGGCAGGAAGGCCAGGTTCAAGGCCTTGGTTGACTTGGGGGTGATGGCTGAGGTGATGGGCCAAGGCCGATGGGTGGGGAGAGCAGGGCTGGAAGCTTCATCCTGGTCTGGCTCAGCCACAGGGCGTGAGGGGACACCTGGGTTGAGTCAGAGGGACAAGAGCACCATTCTCCAGTGAATCAAGTCTAGCTAGTCTTGGCACTGATGAATGGCCTGGGGTGGGGTGGAGTGTAGGTATCAACAGAGTAAGAAGGGTAGACGGCAGGAGGACTGGGTGAGAGCCCTGTGATTGGCTGTAGGGAAGAGGGGGTATACAGAGGGTGCCAAAAAAAATGTATACACATTTTTTTTTTTTTAAAGATTTTAGTGGGGAATTGGGGAAGGGGAACAGACAAGCTGCTGTCTTTTTGTTCCCCAGTCCAGCTGCGGAGGACGTTGTTTCACTGGCCCATGTTGGCATCATCATTGCACTCTTCCTGGATGAGGCAGATCGGCCGCCGGCCTCTGGATGGTCGCTCACCGCGGCTATTGGCAGCTCATGCTGGTTGCCGGCCACTCACTGTAGCCTATGGCAGCCCACTGCAGCAGGGGCTGCAGCCCACACCATCACCGGGGCTCGCACAGCCCAGCTCCAGGTGGAGCTGTTGTTAGCTGTAGAGGGCAGTGTCACTGGCCCTCATGTGGGATCCGAACCGGGGCCGCTGGCATCCCAAACCAGCTCTTAACCAATGCGCCACTCGGCCAGCCCTGTATACACATTTTAAGAAAGGAAAAAACTGTATTAATTGTAATGCTCAATAAATACCAATAACAAAAGATGAATACAAGTCATATTTGACTTCTGTAATTACAAGAGGTGCTCAAAGTGGTTGCCCATAGTGTCCAGACACTTCTGATTATGGCAAACTACTGCTTGAGCACAGATAACATCCCTTAAAATGTGTATACATTTTTTTGACACCCCGGTATAAAGCTGTAGGATTATGTGTGCAGCCCATTATGTCTACAAAGCACTATCACATTCCTAAGGACTTGTCACCAATATCCCAATGAGACGTTATTGCCATTTTACAGATTAGAATCCCAAGGCTCAGAGAGGTGAAATAATTTGCCAGAGATCACGCTAGTGATGAGATGATAGTTAACACAAGTCTTCTATAATGCCATACGTCTGAGAGTTCTGGGTCATGAGGGGGACAGAGAAAACAGCCCAAGATAGATTCCAAGCACCCTCCTCCAAACAGCTGTAGGGGAAGAGCGCAGGGAGAAAACAAGGGCCCCCACCAACTTGGGGGTCCTGCTGCAGAACCCACTACTCACAGCTTTCCTCCAGGAGACACTGACTCATACGGCACTTTGGGGCCTATATGATGCTCTCTTGGGCTTCTTGTGAGCCTTAAAATGTACAACCCTGAGAAAGGTATGGCTGGTAAGACTGTCCAAGTTGAAGAAAATAAAACTCAGAGAGGTGAGGCAACTAGCGCAAGGTCACACAGCAAGGAAAGGTCTAAGCCAGGACTAGAACTAAGTGTGCAACTCAGAAGCTCTTGCTCTTCTGGGTCCTGTGTCATGTCCTTCTTCCTGCCTCCTTTCCCATCTCTCCTCCAGGGGCTGGAGCTGGCAGTTTCTAGGCATCAGACTGTCACTCTTCTCCCAAGGTAGCTGGGCCTTTATAGAGAATTCCCAACCCTTTCCCTAGAGAGAACTTCCAGGAGTCTGGCACAGGCTCCAAGTGGCAAGCCTCTGGCTAGGAGTCTGGGCCAGAAGTGACAGGTCCCTCTAAAGACCCAGCTGGATGAGTCACCCTATTGGTGCCCCCAATCGAACCTGCCTTCCCATTTGAATAACCAGAGGGATCTTGGGCCCATTCGGGGCCACATTCCCCTGCTGGACGCATGCCATGCTGAGGAGGTAACAAGGCAGGCACTGGGCGGGGGTGATTGACAGTAGCAGGCCCTAGCAGCGGACAATGAAGATAATTGCTCTTGACAGATGAAGACGCAGCGCAGGCAAAAGCTACATCCTATTTGGCTTTTAATTTGGAGGCCCCGAGAGTGAATTCTGAAGCTCCCGCTCTTGTCTGCACGTGCAAAGTGGATCTGACTTTCAGGAAATGACCTGAAGTGAAACCACATTACTTATCAGCGGTGTCTCTGGGATTCACAACCTTCACACTTCTGAAGGGGTCATGGCTTCCGCGGGTGTCCCTTCACACACACCTCTATCTTATAGGGGCAGCTCGCGGGGCTCAGGTTCCTGGACACTCATGGGTGTGGGGGTGGAGAGTGGTGTTCAGCAATAAGCATGGAATTGGGAACCTGCCACCCACAATTTCACTGAAATCTGGAATCTACAAATGACAGCCAAATCCAGCCAGCCCACCCCCCCAATTTTATATGGCCTGGAGCCATATAAAGAATGACTTGAAAAAAATCAGAAGAAATTCTGTGATGTGAAAATGATATGAAATTAGAATTTCAGCATCCATAAATAAAATGCTATTGGAACACAGCCATGCTCACTCATTTCTATATTGTCCATGGCTCCTTTCAGCTGAGTAGTTGAGACGGTAGGGCCCCGCATAGCTTAAAATGTTTACTACCTGGCCCTTTACAGACAAAGTTTGCCACCTCCTAATCTAAACTCTCATTTCCCCCATTGAAAGCATATACAAGTTGGTGGTAGTAATGGTGGGGCACAGAGAAGGAGTTGTCCTGAAACCTGCCCCCCAAAAGGCAAGATGAGGGCCGCCTGCTAACTCTTCCCACATCCCCACATCACAAAGGGGGAAATGTGACCACCAGGTATTCAGTGCACAGTTATCCATTTGTGGAGCACGACCTCTAATCAGGAGCACTGACTTGATAGGGAGTAGAGATAGAAATGACTAAGGCTTGCTTCCAGCATCCCCTCCTTCAGTGCTGGGTAGCGGTGGGCCACCATCTGCGGGATTAAGGCCCAGGGGACAATGGTGTCTGCCCCTTGCTCCTACATCCAGGGCGTTCACAGTCTGGGGCGGGAGGTCTAGACAGATAGGTAAACAAAATCACCAAGGGGTAGGTGTGACTCTGAGTCATGGAGATATGCCCTAAGGAGCAGAAGAGAGAAGGGGTGGGTACCTAACCCAACTAGGGGCCTGAGGGAAAGCTTCCTAGATAAGTAGAGCTTAACCTCACCTGCACTTGAGACTCTTCAAGAGGGCTCTGACAACCATGCCAATATCTAAGCCCCCCAGAGATTCTGGTTCCATCTGTCTCAAGTGGGCCCTGAACATGGGTAAGTTTTTCACCTCCCAGGTGATATGTATATTCAGTCAGGGCTGTGACCCCTGTAAACATGAGTAGGAATTGGCTGGGTAAAGTGGGCAGAAGGTGGTCTAGGCAGGGCAGGGGGCAGACAGGGACAAAGGCAGGGATTCTCTGCACGGGTGTGTGAGCTGCCCTAGCCTACAGGCATGGGGACCCTCCCCAGAGCAAACCCCCACCCACCTCAGGTCCTCAGGAGCCCTCTTCCTGAGGAAGTACACCCCCATCAACAACCTCCTTATCTCTTCAGGAAAAGGGCTGATCCAATCAGACTCATTCACAAACTGAGCCAATTCCCTGGGCTCAGGAAAAAGAATGTCCTTTGGTGTGAAGATAAGGGAGGAAATGATAATCTACACATCATTAGGTCAGAGACACCCCCGAACCCCCCATTCCCTCACTCACACCCAAAACATGGTGGGATTTAATCCCAGGGCAGAGAGCTCTCTAGGCCCAGGTGGGAAGATGGCAAAATGCTTTGAGCCTCTACTTGCCCTTCTCCCTGACCCCTTAGAATTCCCTTAGGAATGGGGCCTGAAGGAAGGGGTGTGTGTGTGTGTGTGTGTGTGTGTGTGTGTGTGTGTGTTGGGGTAGGGGTCGGGGGTGCTAGTCCAGCCTCTGGGTCCTCCAGGTGCTGACTCACAGGCCCTATCTTTGATCACTCAGGTAATGGCCTGGCTTGCTCTCAGCAGAGGCTGGGAATAGAGTTAGCACCCACGCTCTGGGAGCCCTGACAGCCCGTTAAACAAGGTGTCCAACATCCTATTTCCTCTGCACTTCCTCTTGCCTTAATCCTTTTATGCGAAACTCACTCAGGAGCAAGCCCTGTGAAATTGAGGCCTCTCCACACACGGCCTGGCCTGCTCCCTGCTCCTCCCCGAGCCCAGCCCCTCCCAGCCCAGGCTCCTGGGAAAAGCAGGGCTGGGCATGGGGAGGGGGCTTGGGGGGCTCTCAGGCCCAGAGTAATAATGGGAAGAAGGAAGAAGGATGCTCCTGCAGGCTCTGAGGAGACCTCTGACCCCATGTCCTATCCCTTCCAAAAAAAAGAAATCATTAACATTTTAGCATTAACCCCATGGGGAAATGAGAGTCCTCCAGGCCATCAGCCAGGGCACAGATAAGAGCCAGGTTATCTCGGAATACAAAATGTTAATACTCAAGGAGAGGTTGTGGAAAAAGGCAAACAGTCCAGTCCTCCACCTTCTCTGGCCTGGCTGCCTTCTGACCTGCAATTCAGCTGTGCTTCCTGCCGTGGATTCTGCCTGGATTCCACTCATGGGTCGCAAGACATGGGGCAAACGCCACAGTTTCCCAGTGGAAGATGGGGGCAAGACTCCTTCCTCACTAACGTGGGGAGAGCACCTGGCAGGCTATAAGCATTCCAGCGGTTTCTCGCTCCTCCCCTCCCTCTTTGCTTGGCTAAACTTGAGTCAGGCTTTTAAACCTTCTCCTAGGCCCATCTATGCACTTCCTTGTGGTGGGGCCCAGCTGTCAGGGCTTCTCAGCTGGGAAATGTTTACAGGCTTTGGAGACCGGCCTGCCCCTCCCCCTTGGGTAAAACTTGTTGATGTACGTTTTGTTTCAATTACTTGTAAGTTTCTTTCCTGTGAGCATTGGGTGCCACACCATGCTGCTGTTGTTTGTATGAGGGTATGAAACACTCCCCCGCCACCCATTTTGGACCTCTTGCTCTTTCTGGCCCCAGCCTCAGATGAGTAAAGAGTTGATGTTGTTGAATAAAGAGTTGTTGCTGTGTTTATGGTACAGTCGGCCTCCTGCCTTCTTTCGGCTGGGCGTCTCACCACCCAGACGGTCCCTGATTGACACCCTCAGACTCGACACTTGTAAAATCCAGTTTTAGCAAGAACCCTGCTAAGTCAGTCTGGCAAGAGCCTCTCACCCTCCGTATCTGCTCAGGTTCCTCACCCCCACCCCAACCCCCCAGGTGATAACCGATCACCTGGCCTGTCTTCAGCAAGAATCCTTTTAGATCAGTTTGGCCACAACCCGCAGCACCCCCCCCCCTCCCCGCCTCAGTGTTTCTTCTTAGTAATTTTCCACCCCCACTGATCTGGCTCAGGAGGGACCTGTCCCCCGCCCCCTGCCCTAACTTCACTGCCTTCTGTACAGCTTGGAAGAGGGTTTGTGGCTGTGCCTTCAGCTCACCAATGATCTCTAAATTTGAAACATCCCGGTGGATTGGGCTGGATTATACACTGGGCAGGCCGAGCACATGCCAAGAGCACCAGCAAAGTAGGGCGACCTAAATACAGTTTTGGAAAGAATTGAATATTCTAAAGACAGTATATAAGTAATATGAGGGAATCAGAAATTTGTTGGCCTTCCTTACACCGATTTATCACTGAGCTGTTGGGTTTTTAAATTACATTTGGGGAGGGATCTAAAGGTCTTCATGCGGCCCTGGTGCCCATCTATTACAGATGTTATGGGCACAGACCTCTCCCTTGCCCCCTCCCTGAGCAATATTTGGATGTCAGCCAGCAGAGGATTACAGGACTCGGGGCAGGGCACCCCCCATCCTGGGAACCCATTTGATAAGGGAGGTCAAAGGCCTACCAGCTCTAAGGCGTCTCCTCTTTTGGACCTGCCATAGGTCCAATCTTAAGGGTCATGTTGTCCGACCCCATCAGTTTGTGGAGGAGCAAAGGGGTCCAGAGAGCTTCTCTGGTTTAGTCAAAGAAGACACACAGCATGGACAGGTGGCTCTGCCAGGCTAGGCCTTGCCCACTGTCCTCTTGGCCTCATGGACCCCTTGAGATTCTGAGGAGGGCCTGGCCGTTGGTCAGCAAGCAGTGAGGCAGGGCAGAGAAAGATAGCAAGAGAGTCCCAGGAACTGAAAAAAGCACAGAGACAGACGCGGCCGAAAAGGCCGAAAAAGAGTACGTGAGCTGCGAAGGCAGGCGGAGGGAACAGGGAAAGGAGGGTAAGACAGAGAGAAATGGAGAGAGCGGAAGATGGAGCAGCCTCTGAGGAATCCTGATCTTTAAGGCTGACTGATAAAAAGCTTGTTCCAAAGACAAACTCTTTCAAACCAACAGCTCCAATGAGACTTTCCGTCATTCTCCCTATCACAGCCTGGCCCCTTCTCTCCAGGAAGAAGATGAAAGAACATCTTCATCTCCTTCCCCGCCTCCTGTCCTCCCTCCCTTCCTCCCTCCCTGTTCTTTCTCCTCTCCTAGCACTTGCCATAATCAACCCTCCTTTGAACCTCCCTGGGAGGCTCTCTCTGCCACCTGCCATTCTGCACCCACCTTGCCCCTGCTGTCCTACCTCCCATTTCCCACTCCTCCCTCCCCCCACCCCCACCTGCCCCAGCCCAATTTCCTGTTTCTCTGAATCAAGAGCCATCTCTAGCACACAATTCTCTTTCCTTCTCCTTCCCTCTCTGGTCTCCTCTCCCCACTGTCATTACTTCTGATATTGCCCCTGCCTCCCCCCACCCCACCCCATGATGGCTCATGAGCAAACACCCCTGGATTTCTGGAGCAAAGCTTCTCAGCTGGGGAAACCGAGGCCAGAAGGGCCTGTGTTCTCATCTCCTCCTTAATTCTTGCTGTGCTGGCCCCTCCAAGGGCCTGGGAACCAGGTGTGGTTCCTGGTCTTGAGCCCCTAAGGAAGCCAGACCTCCTTTCAGGGTTAGAGGGTGAGCATTCTCTCCCTGCTCTGTTTCCCCCTTCCCAGCTATGGCACCTTCTCTCCCCACTCCCTCCAGCTTCCCCTTGCCCTCCACAATGAGGTTCTTCTTGGGAGGTGTGGAGAACCACCTCCCAGATGGACCCCGTTCCACCTCTAAGAGCATCGTGGTCCAAGATACAGAAAAGAATTCCATCTCTTTTTGTTCCCACTCAAGGTCTCTCTTCTGTCAAACATCTCTACTGCCTTCAAATTCTCTTTCTCTTTCTCTGGAACAACCCCTACTGATTCTTTTTCTAAACAACTTTATTGGGGAACAGCCATGGTCATTGGTTACACATCGCTTTCATTCTACAATGGCATAGTTGACTCTTTTAGGGAGGGCGCAGCTCACAGGGGGCCATATGGGGATTGAACGGGCAACCTTGGCATTATCAGCACCACGCTCTAACCAACTGAGCTAACCGGTCACCCCTCTACTTATTCTTAAAGACCCTACGTGACTGCCACCTCCACTAGAAAGCCCTTCTGACTTACCCAGCTGCCCCTCTGAGCTCATTTTGCACTGTAACAACTTGTATGTGGGCCCATTTCTGCTGAGATAGTGAATTCCCTGAAAGCATTAACTTCATCATTTTAGAGGAAACGTTTGTTGAGCACCTACTGTGTGCCAGGCTGGGGATAGAGTGGTGACCCAAACACACAATTTCCCTGCCCCAAGGTTTACGCTCCAGGGGATATGGGCCCACAAAACAGTTATCACAGAGGATGGTAAGCAGTGTGGTGGAGGGAGTGAAGGGGGCCTAGCCAAGGGCATTGAAAGCTTGAGAGAGCACGGTTCAGGTGGGGACCTGAAGAGGTAGGTAAGACAAGAGCCTTTGCTGGGAGTGGCAGGTAGGTAGAGATGAGGAACCCTACTTCAGTCATCAGCTTTCTCCAGAGCCTTGTATTGTGACTATAGCCCAGAGTAGGAGCCAGGTACATTACCTGACATTGAGTGAGCTGACACATGAATCAAGTGTCTACCGTGCACAGGGCACTGGGGCTTGGAATAGAAGACAAGATTTATAAGGGTAGTAATAACAAACAATAGCTAACATGCATTAGGTTGCTCACCTACTGTGTACCAGGCACTGTGCCATGTGTTTTACAGGTTATCATCTCACTTATTCCCCATGATAGCCCTGTATGGGATAATTATGGTGAGCCCAATAGGTGTTCTAAGCTCAGAGAGGTGAAATGAATTTTCCAAAGTCACACTGGAGCTGATAGTTGAACCCTGGCTTCATTGCCACAGAGTACCCTCTCCCCAGACAAAGAAGGCACTGACTTTGCCATATTTGCTGCAGTTCATCTTGCAGAGACCCTGGCACCTTCTGAACTGCCACCTTTCCTCCCTTGGAGCCAGCTTTTCCAAGAAACTCTGCATCCTCCCTCCTGCCTCTTTCTTTCCTCTGTCCCCACTGCCTGGGTGCTTCCTTTCTTCCCTGGCTGGTCTCCTCCCCCCAAAGAGAAAAGAGGGAGAGAAAATGGATCTTTAAAGATACATGTATCCATCACTATTATTTACATTCTAATGTGCGTCTGTGGCTCTGCTCCAGTGGGGGAAATGTAAATCAGGTGGACACCGCTTCCCGAAAGCCCTAAAGAGCTTGGCTCCCCCAAATTAGAATAGAAAATGCTCTTTTAAAATGCACCTTTAATATGTAAAAGCCTGCCGACCTGGGCTCTAAATAAACCAAACTTGAACCAGATGCCAAATAGAGTAGATGAAGGACAGGTGCACAGAGGGTCCCAGGCTGGGGAATGAGGCCTAAACAGCTATTTATATTAATGCAAAGAAAGTTCAACATTCTTCCCCTTGATATATGCTGCAGTGGGAGGTGGTTTCTGTCCCACCAGCGAGAATAAAACCTGCAGCTCATGATGGGCAGGGTCACATGTGCGAGATAAAAAGCTCTGGGTGTAATATATGTCTCTACAGCGTATTCTCAGCAGGCTTTGCGTTAGATCTGTGGATGACAACAAGAAAACACTTACTCAAGGTTAGATTCTGCTCACCAGGCTCCCAATCACAGTTCCCTGTCCCTAAGGGAATGTGGCTACCTCAAAATGGGGCCCACAGAGCCCCATGCTGAGTTCCTGGGGACACCCTGCCTGCCTTGGTGCTGAGCCAGCAGGTGGGTTCTGCTTTGAGCCAGGGGTCTGAGGTGGTGGTGGTGGGGTGGGGGTGGCGGTTGGGGGGTTGCTGCTGGCTCTGGTTAGGGAATGCCTGCATGTGTCAGTTGGGGTTGGGGTGTCCTTCCCACTGGGGACACCCCTGACTGTTCAGACTCCCTGCAAACAAGCTCACAGCTGCCTGGCCAGTTTATAAAGCAGGCATGTATGACTGGCGCAGCAATTGGGCTTTCCCAGGTGTGTTACACGAAGTCCTGGCTTCTTCTTTGTGTGTAAGTCAGAATTCACTTATTCATGTATTACTTCCATGCAGTCAACATTCATTCATTCAACATAGTATTATTGAGAAACTGCAGGACCAGAAGGGAGCGGGAGCAGTAGAATGTAGAGGTTCTGGAGGCTATTATCCGGAGGATAATCATACGGGTTCAAAGAGCTCAGATAGGTATGGTATGCAGCTCAGTGCAGGGCAGTGGTAAGCAATCAATAAATGTTGGCCTCATTGTACTGGTAGCTGTTGTCAGGCAGTGTGCTGGGGTGAGAGGGGAGACCAAGTGATGGCTGAGGTGCTGGTCATGTCATGAGAGCCTCACAGTCTAGGGAGGACTGAGCATACAGACACATAAACAAATGCGTACCAGTTCATGTAAGTCTACAATAGAAGTGTAGTAAGTCCTCACAATGTTGTCAATAGGTTCTGCGACATCAAGCAAAACAACATATAATGAAACCAATTTTATTATATAAACAAGAGTTAAGTTCCTACGGTATATTTCCGGTCACAAAATGTTATAACGAAATGGCATTGAACAGAAAGACGTTACTCAAAGACCTGCTGGGTGCGCACAGTACTACGAGGGGTGCAGGTCAGGATGGACCTCGGAAGACTAAGGACTTTAAAAATCAGAGGAATAGGGGCCGGCCAAGTGGCTCAGTGGGTTAAGAGCTTGCTCAAGAGTGCAAGCTGAGCTCTGAGCAACAGTAGTTCGATGCCCAGCCCAAGCTGAGCTGCCACTGAGCTGCCAACAGGTGGTAGGATGGCTCAGCTGAAAAAACAAAAAGTAAAAAAATATAAAAAAAATCAGCAGAATCTCCTCAGGAGGAAATGTGAGTGGAAAAGCATTTTAAGCAAAGGGAACAGCATGTACAAAGAGATGGCTTGTGAGAGAGTTTGATGTGATGGAATGAGAATCTCGGCGTCTCTGGGCCTGAGATGTAAAACAGGACTGGGAATAGCAAATGTGGTTGGACGTGTAGGCAGGGGTCAGCTTACTGAAATAAGTTAAACATTTATTCTGTTCAGTATGAGAAATGTATACATTGAACAACATTTTTCCCTGATGGGGGCAGGGTATGCATTTGACCCAAACAAGGCAATCCCCACACTGGCTCAAGGAATAGCCTGGCCTGGGCAGAAGGATTAGCTCGACCAGTCAGAGGCTCTTTCTTAGTGGATTAGTCAGGACAGGCTAGGTTACCCGGTGGTAACAAACATCGCCAAGTCTCTGTAGCTTAACAGAACAAAGATCTACCTTTTGCTCATGCAAATTCTTGGCTGGATGTGGCCAACTCTTCAGAGCAGCTGCCACAGTGTGGGGACCGAGCACTCCAGGCCAGTTCCACTCTGGCACCTCCATAATGGCAAGTGCTTCAGTGGGGGCTGAGAAAGAAGGCATGCAGAATTGTACATTGGCTCAAATATTTCTATTCACTGGAAGTGACTCATACCACTTCTGCTCACATTTCATTGGCCCAAGCAAGCCCCATAGCTATGCCTAACCTCAGTGGGGCAGTAAGCACAATCTTTCTGTGGGCCCAGAAGGCAAGTGGAGCCAGTGATGGCTATCGCACTTGGGAAATACAGACAGAAAGAGCTAGTTCTCTGTGAAAGGAGAAGCTGAGAGGAGACTGAGAAGGAGAGAAGCCACAAACCCCATAGTGGCTGCAAACAGGAGATGGTTACAGTAGTTGGCTGCAGAGTGAGCTGGTCTTTTGTTCCTGGCTTCTGGTTTGGTATGAGCCTTAGTTTGCTCTTTTGTTCCTCCCAGTTCTAAACGTTGGAGATTCTAGGATTTCACAGAAGCCACGTGATCTCCAGGAGTGGGGAGATGATGCTGACAGGACAGAAGGAGGTACCAGCCGCAAGTCAGTCATTCTCTACCCAGAATTTCAGTACACCTTAGAGAAGAGCTGGATTGTGGCAATAGGCCTGCCACTCCAGGATCCCCGTCAAGATCCCCTAGTTGATTTGGATTCATATTAGAAACCTCTGGTTGACAGAAAAGGAAGGCATGGATGGAAGATGTAAGGGCAGGGCTGGTTTTAGAAGGCCTAACCCCAAAGCCCTAATTCCCCTAAGTCCTGAAGCTAGTGGCTGCAGGCTTGGAAGGGCAACAATTTGGAAGGAAGGGAGTGTTTGGGTGGTCCAGAGATAGGGGCAGTGTTCACCAACTCCCTTAGGTCCCAGGGGGCCCTGGCAGATGAGTGAATCAGGGGCATTTTGCCAGCAAGGCAAACACCACGGCCCTTTGCATTGACTCTTACTTCCCCTTCCCTCAGAGGAGGAAGTGTGGTGGGCGTGGGGTCATAACCCCTGCCCCTCAATCCCTCAAACACCTCCAGGTGGCTTCAGGGTTTGGGTCCCAAGAAGTTTAACTGGTGCCACAAATCATAGAGGTGGCAGGTCAGGCTAGATGGCCTCTAAGGTCCTTTACAACATGGATGGGAATCAAGAGGCCAAGAGCTGGGTCCTACAGGAGGGCGGGGGCAGGGGGAAAGCTGCCCTGTGTGCCCAGCCTGCTCCTGAGGGATCCTGGGAAGGGCAGGCAGGGGCCTCTGGTGCTGTGGCCCAGGGAAGGAGGGATGCAGGAAAAAGAAGAGGAGATGGAGAGGGAGAGAGAGAAGAAAGCAATGAAGGAAGAAGGAAAGAGAGGAGGAGGAAGAGGTAAAGAAGTCAAAAGGAGAATAGAAGGAAATAGAAAAGGAAGAGAGAGGAAGAAGGAAGAAAGAAGGGGAAGTAGAAACAAAGAAGAGAAAGGAAAGTGGGAAGGAGAAGGAAGAAAGAGCTGGAGCCACACAGCACTCGGGGGTCCTGGGAGCCGAAGTTGGGGCACCCAGCTGCCTGGAGGGGAGCCCAGGCAGGCCAACCCTTCCGCAATAAAGAAGAGCACAGTAGGCCGCTATGAAGATCTATTGGGCCCCACAGTGCCATTGTCTTCAGAAGGAATTAAAAACAAATTGCTGAGGGCCAGCACATAATTTAAAGACTCACGGCAATTTTATGACTTGCTAATGTTCCTAATTACATGCCCGTGAAAGGCTTAATTAATTGGGGGATGTAGCAAAAAGTGGAGCCCGTGTTTGTTATCGTGGTTCCACTGCATTGATTTTAGTGCCTATGGAGAATTTAGGGCCTCTTTATTTGCACAAAGAAAATGCAAGTCTCTCGAAAAAATGCACATTAAGATCAACCCCTCGCTGCTATCTAATATACTTTCCTCTACTTAACCAAAGCGCTTGTAATCATATTTTGTAAATGTTGGTGCCGTTAATTGCATTGTGAGGGAAAATAGGTTCCGCTTGGCTGATTGTGGAGAATTTTATAAAGTTCGCTGCCTGCGCCCCATTCCCGAGGACTCTTCCCAGGGAACTTGTGAAGAAGTTGGGATGCCCAGTCAGGGAAGTTGGCTCGGCTGCTCTAAGTTTCCCTGTTCCTCGCCAAAGTTCAGCTGTCAGTACCTCTTGTTCTCAGGGCCCTGATGGTGAGCAGAGGGCAGTTGGGCTTGGGTGGGACTGGGCGTGAGGGCAGTGGGCACAGAGCAAGGTTGCACAGCCATTCCTCTCAAAAGCATTGAAACAGAAGACTCAGTTCTGGAGTGGGCCCAGCCATTCCTTCCCTGGGAGACCTTGGGTAAGTTACTTAGCTTCCCTGGGCCTCCCTTTCTTCATCTGTTTAATGGGGTAATGATCGCTGCCCGGCTGACATCATCGAACAAAGGAATGGAAGGGAAAAAGGCCCAGATCTAAGGCCTATGATTATTGTCATTAGCCTGTCTCCTCTTTTCCTTCCTTAGGGGACTGCAGGGACATTTTCCTTCCAGCTGGGGGCCCTCTGTGAGAAAGGCACAGCTACCCCACACTCTGCGTTTTTAAGGGAAAGACTCAAAAAAGGTTCCCTGGGAGATGTGGTGGGTCCTGGGAGATGGAGGGGAGGAGCAGCTCATATCAACTCCTCTAAGAAATTTTTCCTGCCATGACCCTCCCTGAGAACAGGCACTTGCCCTTCCTCTGTGCACCAGAGGATTTCCCTGGCCCAGAATCTTTCCTGCGGGTTGCCATTGTTTGACTATTGTAAACTGCTTGAGGACAGAGACTGGGATTCTCAGCTCTCCATCCCCAGTGATTAGGTAGGAGGATTGCTTAGGGTTACTCCTGTCACACAGGGGAAGCTCAAGGACATTTTACTGAATGAATGAGTCAATGAATGAAGTCACTAATTTGGGCAATGGGGCTTGGTCAGAGTGGGCTCTCCAGGCTTGGCTCTTTCTGCCTCTCTGGCTGAGTTCATGATCAACAGCTTTACTCCATTTAGCTCCTGCCCCCAATCTCACACATTCCCCCCATATACTCCTCTGGGGCTCCTCTCTGGCTGAGGAGGGTCTTCTAGAAATTATTAGAGTTGGGATTTCAGGCTCTAACATGGACCCTGTCACCATCCTTTCTCCACATGGTGACCAAAATGATCTTTTAAAAATGCGAATCAGAACATGTCAAGCTCTGGCTTAAAGCTGGGAGGGCTTCCCATTGCGTTTAAAATAAAAGCCAGGCTTCTCACCAGAACCCCCAGGGCTCCAAGATGCTGGACTCTTTCTTATCCTCTCACTTCCTCCTGTATCACATTCCCTCAAAGTCATCCCAGCCAGCACACTGGCCTTTCTCTAGTCCTCAAAGAGCCAAGTTCAGTCTTGTCACAGGGCCTTTGCACTTGCTGTTTCCTCCATCTGACTTGAGATGGTCTTGTCCGTCATTGCATGGCTGGCTCCTTCTCTTCATTCAAGTCTTATCTCAAAAGTCTTTTCCTCACAAGCTCTTCCCTAACCACCACCAATTCCATGTTGTCTTCTGTAATCATATTTAATTCCCTTTTATGCCACTTTACACATGTTAAATATACATATTTTTGGAATCTCTGATAACTCCAAGAGATGAAATTCACAGGGACCTAAATCCGGTGCTCATTGTTTTGGCAGACTCACACAGTTGCTTATTTCCTTGCTCACTGTATAGTTGGAATGTGGGCTCCTGCTTGAAGACCTGGGAAGTACATCCCTCCACAGAGGTGTGTCTTTGCCTGCCTCAACCCTAAGGCTGATAACAACTTAGGTTCATTGTAGTTCATGTGTTGCCTTGGGCCTTCCTGCTCTCCACCCAGTAGAGAGTTGAGCCCCACCCCATATGAAGGCTAAGAATTCTCAGGAGAGACATTTTCATTTTCACTCAGCCTCCAGGTGAAGATAGGGATGTTCAAGTTTCTCTCTTGCTTCCTTTGTGTAGGAAGAGCTTTCCCCCCTAGTCCATCTGAGGGTGTAGCATTTCCAGGGTCTTGGCTTCACAGGTGTGTGTAGGAGATGAGTGTCTCCTACCTGGTCTCCTGACCCTCTCAAGCTTTTAACACTTCAAGTTCTGTGCTGCCAATATCAGCAGTAGAAGCTTCAGGTTTCTAAGTTCTTCTTTGGTTTTGAGTCCTGATGATTTCCCTCAATTTTTTCTTGCCACCTCAGCTGTACCTATAATGGGATGTCTGTATATCTCACCCAGCATTTCTAAGTGATTTGTATTGAAAGGTTTTGGAGGGGGTTGGGCAGCGTGTCCAGTTCACTATATTGTAAGGAATGGAAGGCACTCGGGCACTCTCAATCGTATTTCCCATGTTTATTATCTTCCCAGCACTTGTCATTATTCGAAGTAACTATAATCATTTGCTCACTTGTTTCCTGCCTGCTTGCTCCAATGGGAATGTAAGTTCCATGAGAACAGGGACCTTCCCCACCCTGGTCACTGCTGCCCTCAGCAACTGGGACAGTGACTGTCTCTCCTACAAGAAGTATTTGTTAGAAAGCCTGGGTTCAGGTCCCAACCTGGCAACCTGGAAGAGTTACCCAGCCCCTGTGGACTCATTTCCTCATTTATACAACAGGAGTAGCAGTAATTTTTACCTTATGGGGGAGTTTGTGAAAATGAAAGGAGATATGTGTCAAGCACTTACTTGAATTACTGCCGGACACTCAGGAAATGGTAGTTACCATGATTGATGACTTCAGGGTGCCATGTTGCCCTGTCCCATCCACCTCCTGTGAAGCCCCACTCTTGCCCCCTCCCTGGGCTCTGCCAGTTGGAAATCAGGGCTCCATCCTTCCCATCTCTGTCTGGGAGCTGAGTGGCCCTCTCTGATCTCACAGATACAAGGGATAAAGTTCTTGGCCTCCGACACACGGCACATGGCAGGCCTGCTTGGTCCCCATGTCACTCACAATGCCTCCTCCCTGCTTCAAGAAAATGCCTTAGGCCTGATGGGAAGGAGAGGTAGGGGAGGAGATCAAGGCTTTACTCTGTGTAGAGGTATGGGGGAAGAAACCCTGGAAGAAGAACCTGAACGGAAGGCCAGGAACAGTACAAAGGGTGATACTGCTGAGTGCCTAACTGCATCCCGACTCTTCCACTTACTCTGCTGGTCTTGGGCAAGATACTTAACCACTCTGTACCTCAGTTTCCCCATCTGTAATATGGGATGATAACAGTACCTACTTCATAGAGCTGTTGTGAGGCCAAATAAGTTAATAAATGTAAAATGTTTAGAAGTGGCCATGAGATTTCTGTGTTGATTTTTTTTTTTTTTGAGGGCAGTGTCACTGGCCCCCACACGTGGGAGCCGAACCGGGGCCGCTGGCCTCCCAAGCCAGCGCTCAACCACCACGCCACTCGGCCGGCCCTGTGTTGATTTTTTAAAATATCTATTTTATTTGCTGTTGGGTTTCCAGTACCTTTCACCATGCCTGGCACATAGTAAGTACTTAGTAAATGTTTCTTGAACAAATGGATGGATGGATAGACTAGCCCGAAGGGAAGCGTGTACAGCAGACACCTTAGATGTGCCCTATAAATTCTGCTGACAATCCTAACAGAATTTAGATAGAGCCTGCCACAGATGGAATTCTACAAGGCTGGGACCTGGGGTTTCCCTGAGAGAGGTCATCAAAGCCAAGTGTGGGTACCATAATCCCCAGGGATTTTTTTTTTTTTTAAAGATTTTATTGGGGAATTGGCGGAGGGGAACAGCGTTGGGGAATCGGGGAAGGGGAACAGACAATTTGCTGTCTTTTTGTTCTTCAGTCTAGTTGCGGAGGATGTTGCTTCACTGTTGGTATCGTCATTGCGCTCTTCCCAGATGAGGCAGATCGGTGGCTGGCCTCTGGATGTCGCTCACCGCGGCTATTGGCAGCTCACGCTTGGCTGCCAGCCGCTCACGCTGGCTGCGGCCGCTCACGCTGGCTGCGGGCCACTCACTGTAGCCTATGGCAGCCCACTGCAGCAGGGGCTGCAGCCCACACCATCACCGGGGCTCGCACAGCCCAGCTCCAGGTGGAGCCGTTGTTAGCTGTAGAGGGCAGCGTCACTGGCCCTCATGTGGGATCCGAACCGGGGCTGCTAGCATCCCAAAACCAGCACCTAACCAATGCGCCACTCGGCCGGCCCCCCCAGGGATGTTTTCAAATATCTGTTCTCTCTTCCTTCGCGGAAAGAGGCTGGTCACCTTGGCTGAGTGTAGAGAGAGCAAATGTTTCTGAGCTCTGCCTGGTTGGCCATGATAGAATCCACTAATCTCATACTGCAGATAAGGAAACTGAGGATCAGAGAAGGAGACAGCGTACTTGTGCAAGGTCACGAAGGGAGTTGTGAAAGAGCTGGGACCCAAACCCAGGTCTCCTAAGTCCTGGCCAGGTGCCCTATAAACAGTGTGTTTCTCTGTGACCTCTCCCACTGGCTGAAGCAACTCAACTATTTGAAGCCTTTTTTTTTTTCTTTTAATAGAAAGTGGGCCTCAAGGGGAGTTGGGGGGATGTGTGGAAAAGGTGAAGGGATTGAGATGTGTAAATTGCCAGCTATAAAACCAGCCAAGGGGATGTAAAGTACAGCATAGGGACTATAGTCAACAATATTGTAATAACTATGTATGGTGTCAGATGGGTACTAGACTTATAGGGGTGATCGCTTCATAAGTTGTATAAATGTCTGATCACTATGTTGTATACCTGAAACTAATATATTATATAGCAAGTGGAATTGAAAAATTGTTTTTAAAATTAATTAATTACAAAAAAGGAAAAAAGGGGTACTCTATAAGAATACAGGGAAGATTTGAGGAACCCATGGGCAGGAATGCAGGTGGGTTGAGGAGCGGGAGGCTGGCAGGCCTGGGAGGCACCAGAACCTTTTTTCTGTATCCATGTCCTCTTAAATTATCCTTCACCATTCACAGCCTCCCACCTCCATTCTTATTTTTTAAATTATCTTTTTTATTATGAAATATTTCTCCTGCAGAGAAAACTATAAACAATAATATAATGAAGAGCCATGTATCTTCCACCCAGCTTTGTTAAATCTTAACGTTTTGCCATATTTGCTTCAGATTTATATATTTTTTAAAAGAAACAGAACATTATAGATACAATGATACTCCCTGGCTGTTCCCCCTTGAGTCTCATTCTCCTCCTTCATTCCCTTCCTCCCCAGAGGTAACCACCTTTCTGAATTTAGGGTCTATTCTTTCCATGCAAGTTTTCAGTACAGATGATACACACAGAAGCACAATATTGTATGGGTTTGCATACTTCTAAACTCTTTATAAATCACATCCAATATGTGAACTTCTGCACCTTGGGTGTTTTGTTCAGTATGTTTTTTGGTTTTACCCTTGCTGTTACATGGAGCTCTATGCCATATTCATTGAATGAGGACATAGGCCTCAATTTATCCTTTGTTTATTGATAGGCTGTGATGAGCACCCTGTATACATCTCCTTGTGCACACCTGCAAGGGTTCTCTGGGACACCGAGCTAATTGCTGGATGACAAGTCTATCACTTTTCTGCTGCTGCACCATAAACCACCCCAAAACTCAGTGGCTGAAAACAATATCCTTTTTATTTGCTCACAGGTCTGTGGGTTAGGGATTCAAGCTGGCATGGTGGCAACAGCTTGTCGCTTTTCCACAATGTCTGGGGTCTCAGCTTGGGCAGCTTGAACATCTGGGACAGTTCAATGGGGCCATATGTGTGGGGCTTTGGTTCTAGCTGTCAGATGTGTTCCTCAGTTTTCTTCCACATGGCCTCTCCCTGTGGCTAGCATGGGCTTCCTCACAGCACAGTGGTCTCAGATTCCAAGGGGCAAGCTGCATTGTGCAAGCGCTTACTAAGCCCCTGCTTGCCTCACTCAGGCTAATAACCCGTTGGCCAAAGCAAGCCACATGACCAGGCCTAGAGTTCAGGGAGGGCATGGATACTGGGAGGTGTAGTTCACTGGGGACAGCTGATATAGCAGTCTACCATAGAGGGTGTAGCAATGATTGATTTTATGAGATATGGCTCTCCAAAGGCAGCGTCTATTTATAATCTCCCAACCCTGGTATAACCCCCTCCCAAAGCTGTCTGGGTTGTTCTACATCCACACTAATACAGTGAGTCCTCACTTAACATCGTCAATAGGTTCTTGGGAACTGTGACTTTCATTGAAACAATGGACAATGAAACCAATTTTACCATAGGCTAATTGATATAAACGAGAATTAGTAGTTTCCTGTGGTACATTTTTGGTCACCAAAACATCACCAAACTTGCAAATAAAACCCCCAAACACTTCTAATATTAAATATTGAAATAAATGTGAGCTATACTTACAATTAAGATGAATAAAAATAAGTAAGATAATTCTTTCCCAACCCACTTATTCCAGTTCAGTGCTGAGGGTGGCCAAGCCTATCCTGGCAGCTCAGGGCACAAGGCGGGAACCCATCCGGGACAGGACGCCCTTCCATCACAGGGTCACTCACATATACACACTCAGACTGGGACAATGTAGACACGCCAGTTCCCCTCACAGGCACATCTTTGGGATGAAGGAGGAAACTGAAGCCCCTAGAGAAAACCCAGGCAGACGTGGGAAAAACGCGCAAACTCCACCCAGACAGTGGCCGTGGCGGGAAATAAATTTCTTTTTTCTCATGACGGTAGGGTACGAAATGACAATGAATGAAAGAAATGACATTAGTCAAAGACTTGCCATGCATGGGCATCGCCAGACTTTTAATTTTTGCCAGCCTAATGGATATGAAATGATGTTACACTATTGTTTAATTGCATTGCTCTGATTATTAGTGGGGTTGATTTTTCTCCCCCAATTCTGTTGAGATAGAGACATATAACATTATGTAAGTTTAAGGTGTACACTGTATCAAGGGTTGATTATTCTTTCCTGTTTATTGATGATTTATCTGGCTTTCCTCTTCTGTGAATTGCCTGTTCCTATCTTTTGTCCATCTTTCTGTCAAGTACTTTTTCTTTGTCATATTAATTTGTAGTTGTTTGTATTTTCTGGATTCCCAATGATTTTTTTTTTTCTTAAATTTTACTGGGGAACAGCCATGGTCATTGGTTACACATCGCTTTCATGCTACAAAGGTATAGTTGACTCTTTTAGGGAGGGAGCAGCTCAGAGTGGCCCATGCCGGGATTGAACTGGCAACCTTGGTGTTATCAGCACCACACTCTAACCAACTGAGCTAACCCGTCACCCCCTGGATTCCCAATTTTTTTTTTAGCCGAGCTATCCAGCCACCTGTTGGCAGCTCAGCGGCAGCTCAGCTCAGACTGGGCATTGAACTGCTGTTGCTCAGAGCTCAGCTTGCACTCTTTTTTTTTTTTTTTTTTGAGAGCAGTGTCACTGGCCGTCATATGTGGGACCGAACCATGGGGAAGCCAGCGCTTAACCACCGCGCCACTCAGCCGACCCTCAGCTCGCACTCTTGAGTGAGCTCTTAACCAACTGAGCCACTCGACTGGCCCTGGATTCCCAATTCTTAAATGTTTAACCTGACTGTGGAGGGGATGTCTCTTACTCTCAAACCCTGGGAATAGAAGGATGTTACTGAGGACCCTAGGGCAGAAACTTAGGCGAGGAGTTTGGGACACTAAAGTTCCTTGGGCTATGACTCTAAATGGCCTCAGCATCTGTCCTACCCTCCAGATGTCTCTGCCAGAGTTAGGGTGCAGATGGGGAGACCAGGGACTCCCCATCATTATTCAGATCTCGCATGGCCCATAGCCATTGGCCTCCTTTCTTCCTCCTTCCCCTCCTATCATTCCTCCTTTTCTAGCCCCCGTCCCCTATAGGGAAACTGGACAGTGGTCAGAGCATGACACGGTAAAAGAGTCTGCTCAGGGGACCAGGAAATCTGTGCCTTGCTGAGCCTACCTGTACCCTGTGCACTGGACAATGGTTTTGGGCATAACCTGCATTTCCGGCCTCTGTGCCTTTGCTTATGCTGTTCCCTCTGCTTCCATGCTCTTTCTTTTTTTTTTTTTTTGAGGGAAGTGTCACTGACCCTCACATGCGGGACCCGAACCGGGGCCGCTGGCTTCCCAAGCCAGTGCTTAACCACTGCACCACTCGGCCGGCCCATCCATGCTCTTTCTTAACGTTCCCTCCATACAACCCTCTCAGGTAGTCCTCCTACACCGTGCCAGATGCAACGGATCCCTCTTCTGCCTCCACAGAATGTTCCCTGTACCATTTGTACCCTTTTATGGGCTCTAATTTGAGGACAGGACAAGATTACTCAACAGACAGACTTAGTGGTTTAGGGTGCCACTAAAACAAATTCAAACCCAGAAGTTCAGCATTGAGGAACATAACCAGAATTTTGCAAGTAGGAGATCTAGGAAGAAGTGATGTTAATTTAGCATATAGCTCTGAGCTGTCCAATTCGACAGCCAGTCGCCACATGTGGCTAGCATCTCCTCAGTCACACTAGCTACATTTCAAGCCCTGACTAGCAACATGTGGCCACGGTCTACCATGCTGGACAGTGCAAATATAGAACATTTCCATCATTGCAGAAAATCTATTGGACAGTACTGATTTGTACTAGTTCTATGTTTTACAGCTTAATGTTGTTTCTATTTTGGAACACCTGTGTCAGGGGAGAAACAAAATGTCTTCATGATTTAGTCTTTCAAAGGTCTAAATATTGCCCCAGTCCCGACTCAGCCACTAATTTGCTGTGCAACCTTGAGAAAGGTCACCCTCCCTGGGCCTCAGCTTGCTCATCTGTAAAATGAGGGAGCTGATGTAGAAGGTCCTTCCATCTCTGACCCAGTCTGGTGCCACCTCCGGAAACAGTTATTTGTGTACTGGCAGGAAGAACAGAGGGAGGGTGAGAATGGGATGGAGGGAGGAGGAGGAAGGGCAGAGTCTTGGCTTTGATCAGGTAGGCTGGAGTGAGGTGAGGGGCCAGGAGATCAGGTGGTGGGAGGAAGAGACGAAGCAGAGGGCCAGGTGAGGGGTCAGGTAAGATGCAGCTGCTTGAACTGGAGTGGGGCGGCGGCGGGGCTGGGGGGAGGACTTCCACTCTGTTTCTCTCCACCTGGGAAAGAGTTGAGCCCCTGCCCAGCGGCCCACCCCTCTCACCCCTGTATTATTCTATGGGGAGTTCACTGGAGAGACTGGATACCTTTGCTCACCACCGTCACCGGTCTCCAAGCCCAGCTGCCATACAGCAAAGGCAAAGTGAGGGCTAATGTGCTGGAAGAAGGAAAATGGGGCTCCCCGGTGGAGCCCTGGATGCCTGTCCATCCTGCCTGTGCAGGTGTAGGGAAGGGAGGCAGGGAGAGAGCCCACTGAAACGAGTGCACTTTGAAATAAGAAAGGGGCAGCCTTTTTTGAGTTGTTGGCTTTGGGGAAGGAAGCCTATAACTAGGTTGGTGACCAGGAATTGGAAATTATCTTCCACCTTTGGGATGGGGATAGGGCTTTCCAGTGGGGAGACAACCCTGGAGTTGTGATCAGGTTTCCAATCCTAATGCCTTGGATGAGCGATTTAATTCCTCAAAGCCTCAGTGTGCTCATCTCTGTAAAATGGGACCCAGGATACAAGAACGACTGTGAGGAAGAAATGAGGTCAACCCTTTGTGCAGATGCCCTATACATAGTTGGGGGCCTATGTGTTTTGGAGTCTTCTAAAATCGGAGTGTATACCCCTGCAGGGTCCCTGTGCACCCTGCCCTGATAGTCACCCCCCAACCCAGGGCTCTAACTGCATAGTGGGGAGGGGACCAGGACCCTTTGATCTCACAGATCAGAAACCACAACAGCATCTCTGTTGGGCAGGTGGTTGGAAAGAGGGCACTGGCATCTGGGCCCCTTGGCTCAGACCCAGGAGTCCGAGGTTTCAAAGGTGAGCTTCAAAGGCAGGGCTGTGTTAATGTGGCTTCCTTTGTGCCTGCTCAAGGAAGGAAAACCAGCCAGTGCCCCCTCCTGCCCCAGGGTGGCAGCTCAGATCCCAGAAGATACTCCCTGCCCCCCTTCACGCCCTAATACAACTAGTTTGATCTCCCCAACTGGATGGAGGATTTTTCCTCTCATCAAAGCCATGATGAAAGAGCTGATTAGGGTGGGCCCTGCCCAGCTCAGGCTGCCCTGGGGGCTATGGTGACAGGAGGGGGTGGGGAACCAGAGGAGAGGAAGGCCAGAACTACCGCTTTAATCGGATGGGGAGTTGCGAGTGGCAGTGAAGCAGAGAGGTTTGCGAACCAGGAAACTGGCTGGGAATGGTGGCAGAAAGGTGCCTGCTGGGGCTTGTAGCCATGAGGGAAGCTGAGAGGGTCTTCCCTTTACTCCCCACCTTCCTCCAGCTCTCAGAGGAGGCTGCTTACCTGTCACCAGACCTGAGAGTTCCTTCCCCCACCCTGGCCAGTTAGGGGGGCCCCTGCCCAGCTCCCCCACACTAAGGGCCGGCCGTGCCGGCATCTCAGTGACCCCATAGGTGCTCTGGCTCCAGTAGGAGAAGGGGGTGAAGGGAAGGTGAGCATCTCAGCCCCTCCCACAATGGGGCCAGAGCCACTCCAGTGGAACGGGGCTAGGGCGGGAGGTGGCTGGAAGATGAATGAAGTACTTTATTCTTCTGTCAAGTTACCCACACCTTGGCCTGAAATCCTGGGGCCTCAACCTTGTGGATAAACTCTGTTCCTTCAAGAAATGACTCCCAATGCCTGGCCTGGTCCCCTGCCTCCACCCCTAGGCTGGAACCTCAGACAACCAGGCTTCTCTTGGGATTGGTTTGCAGATCTTAGATTTCTTTTATTTGTTTTTAAAGATTTTGTTGAGGAATTGGGGGACGGGAATAGCATTGGGGAATCAGGGAAGGGGAACAGACAAGTTGCTGTCCTTTTGTTCTTCAGTCTAGTGGTGGAGGATTGTTGCTTCACTGGCCCATGTTGGTATTGTGATCATTGCACTCTTCCTGGCTGAGGCAGTCGCTCTCCGGCCATTGGACAGCCACTCATGGCAGCTCATAGCAGCTCTCGCCAGCTGCCGGCCACTCACAGTAGCTTACAGCAGCCCACTGCAGCAGGGACTGCAGTCTACACCGTCGCCAGCAACACACGGCAGCCCAGCTCCAAGTCCAGCTGTTGTTCACCATCTTAGTTGTAGAGGGCGCAGCGTCACTGGCCCATGTGGGATCTGAACCCAGGCCCTGCTGCTCAGAGCTGGTGTCCCAAGCCAGCTCTTAACCAATGTGCCATTTGGCCAGCCCAGATCTTAGGGGTTTTTTTGTTTGTTTTTTTTTGAGGGCAGTGTCACTGCCCCCCATATGTGGGACCTGAACCGGGGCCGCTAGGCTTCCCAAGCCAGCGCTTAACCACCACGCCACTTGGCCGGGCCCCCAGATCTTAGATTTTTAAGTGGAGCATCCCATCCCTCTTGTGGCGAATGGCCCAAGTGTAAATTCTTCATTCACTCATTCATTCATTCATGCAGCAAGTTTTTATCGAACACTTACATGTGTCAGGCATTCTCACCACAAGTCTATAATTTACGCAAGATTATCTCCATTTTATAAGTAAAAAAATTGAGAGTCAGAGGGTTAGGCAACTTGCTCAAGATCACAAGGCTGCAAGGTTGGTAGACCATTAGTGCCCAGAGCCCACATTGTGCTGCCTGGTATGTTCTAATCTTGGCTCTGCTGTGAGGCTCTGAGCTAGCCTTTCTCGTGGGACACAGCTACACTGTTGTCATCATTATCTGGGCCACCCGTCTTCATCGGTAAAGTGAGGTTGATAGACTGGCTAAGTGGTTCATTTGACCCCAACTGCACATTAGTATTTAAAAATTACAACAGGTTTGGGCCGGCCGAGTGGTGAGTTGGTTAAGAGCTGGCTTGGGATGCCAGCGGCCCTGGTTCAGATCCCACATATGAGAGCCAGTGACACTGCCCTCTACAGCTAAGATGGTGAACAACAGCTCCACCTGGAACTGGGCTGCTGTGAGTTCCTGGGGATGGCATAGCTGCAGCTCCTGCTGCACTGGGCTGCCATAGGCTACAGTGAGTGGCCGGCAGCCACCGTGAGTGACTGGCAGCCGGTGTGAGCTGCCAAGAGCTGCTGTGAGCAGCCGTCCAGAGGCCGGTGACCAATCTGCCTCATCCGGGAAGAGTGCAATGATGATACCAACATGGGCCAGTGAAGCAATGTCTTCCACAACTAGACTGAAGAGCAAAAGGACAGCAACTTCTCTGTTTCCCTTTCCTGGTTTCCCAACGCTGTTCCCCTTCCCCAATTCCCCAATAAAATCTTTTTTTTAAAAAAAAACAACAGGTCCTAAAATAACGTCATTTCATCAGAACATTGATGAGATGCCTAGGAAGTTAATTCTTGTTTATATCAATTAGCTTATGGTAAAATTGGTTTTGTTATACATCGTTGCACTGCAGTTCCAAAAACCTATCGATGTTAAGTGAGGACTTACTGTACTGATGTCTCCTCCCTGACCCTCCACATAGCCCAAGAAATTCTGTGGAAGTAACCTGGGCTGGGCTGGGCTGGGCTGCAGACATTTGTATCTCTTAAAGCTGCCTAAGTGATTTAAGTGTGTGATCAGGACAGA
This sequence comes from Aselliscus stoliczkanus, assembly GCA_033961575.1. Taxonomy (NCBI): domain Eukaryota; kingdom Metazoa; phylum Chordata; class Mammalia; order Chiroptera; family Hipposideridae; genus Aselliscus; species Aselliscus stoliczkanus. Next base: position 22,257,648 of record CM066739.1, read on the forward strand.
GAGCTCCTTGGACTAGATGGTGGCTAGTTCTCAGGGGCAAAGGATGGAGCCCAGCCCCTTCCCCAGGCTTGGAGACGATGGCCTCTGAGTCTGTTCTCAGGGTAGTTACCCTGCGCAGAAACGTGGAGTGGCTGTCTCTTTAAGGAGATGGCATGCTGGGAACCAGCAGAGGACCCAACCCTATGGACCAGGTGGCCAGAGAAAGCTGGGGAGGAGCTGGTGCCTCAGCAAGAGCTGAGGAGGCAAACTTCCAAAGGGAGCCAGCGAGGAGGGCAAACTCCTTCAAGCCTGGGGCAGGAGCAGAGGACTGAGAACCCCCCATTTCTGGAGAGAAGCAGCTCTTTGGTCTGATCCCCTGGGGCCAGCTTTGGGAGTGCAGGGCCAGGAGGGGCAGGGACAGGCCACACGAGCCATGGTGTCTGTGGGGAAGGTGAACCCAGTGCCCTTGGCCACCTGCCCTGCCATCCCTGCAGGCGGTGTTCTTACACTCAGTCCCCACGTGGGAGGGGAGAGAGCTACGGGCACCTTGTCTCTCCTTCCAGAACGATCTGCTGACAGAGACAAACTCACCCACCCCCATCCTCTGACTGTGGCTGGTAGGCACCCCAAGCGGTTCAGTGGGGGCGGGCCTCCTCCCTCCCTCCCTCCTTCTCCTGTGCCTACAGCCACACACTGTCAGGCCTCAGCAATCCCGGAGTCTGTGTGAGCTGCTCAGAACTCGGGGGCCCAGGGCAGGGGCAATAGAGGCCTTTGAGACCTGGGCTTGTCCTTTTTTTTTTTTTTTGAGGGCAGTGTCACTGGCCCTCATATGTGGGACCGAACCGGGGCCACTGGCTTCCCAAACCAGCGCTTAACCACCGCGCCATTCGGCCGGCCCTGGGCTTGTCCTTTATCTATTCAGATTTCAGCTAGAGCAGAGCTTCTGAAGCTGGGATGAACAGACACATTAATAAGACCCCCAAATCTTATTAAAATACAAATCCTGATTTGGTAAGGTATGGCCCACAACTCTGCATTCCTAACAACCCTCAGGTGATGCTGCTGGTCCGTGGACCACACTGAGCAGCAGCAAGGAGCTAGAACTCCCCCATGGCTGTTCTCTGAGCCCGGCCCTCTGATGGGCCTGCAAGCAGCTGGCACTCACCAGGCTATGGCCAGCCTGGGCCAGGCTGGGCAGACGGCCACCAGCCCCTGATGCCCCTAAAGAACAAGTGGTCCTCACCAGCCTGGCACGTGGCACCACTGATGGCTCAGTGCCCAGAGCAGGGAAAACATAAAATCTCATTTCAAGCCTCAATGATGGTTTGGTTCAGCTTTCCTAGCTTTTTAGGAACTTAATTCCATGCATTTTTCTTAAATGCAAGGCTGCGAGGCACCTGCTTAAAATGATTTTTTTTTCCCCTTTACATTTGAGTAGAGACAGGCCAAGGGAGGCAAATGCCTTTCCTTTCCTTTTTCAGATCTCAGCTTTGCTCTTGTCTCTCTGCTGTGTCAGTTTTGATGTCTGTCTGTGTTGGCTTTTCTTGTCTGATTTCTGTTCTTTTCCTTGAAATAGTGCAGGGCTTCCATCTGTAGAGACCTGAGTTTGAGACCTTCCTTTGCCATTTTGGACAAGTCTCTTAATTTCTCTGACCCTCAATTTCTTCATCTATAAAATGGGCTCATTAATAGGTGCTTCATAGAGCGGACGTGACTAGTTTGTTTATTAAATTTTTGAGGTAACATTGGTTAATAGCATTACATACATTTTAGGTGTACAGCGTTATAATTCAATATCTGTATACTCTATTATATGCTCACTAGTGACTATTTTTATACAACATCATATATATTAAAGCACCTTGTAAAATGAAAAGGACCGGCTAACCATATGGGATTATTATAGGTTGGAACCTGGGAAAGAACTTTGCCTCCTTGAGCCTCAGTTTTCTCATCTGCTAAAGGGGATAAAAGAGCCTCTACTGCCTTGGGCACTTGGGAGGATTTCATGAAAACATGCCCATAAAACAGCACATACCCCTCGGTGAGGGTTCAGAGAATATAGCTGCTGCCCTTATTATAATCTTTCCTGTCTCCTGGTTTTAGTTTATCCATCCCCTCTCTCTTTGCCCCTCCCACCCCTTTCCTAGCATCTCTTTGTCACCAACACTTCAATGGCCTTCCCGCTCCAATAAACTCGGACTCTTCCATGGGAGACATTACCAAAGCCCTGGCGTTAGGGCCCACCCAATCCTTGCTGGAGCAGGGTGTCCAGAGGCCATGGGGAAGTGCGGGGGGGGGGGTGTGCTAGGAAGAATATACGCCCTGGTGGGCAGGGTCCGAAGAACTGGAGGTTCCCCAGCTTCAAGCACACAACCTTTGTCATCGGTAGTGCATTTCACCAAGGGCCATACCAAGTAGCCTGCCATATCCCCAGAAGACCCAACAAGAGCCAGTGGATTAAATTAAAGCAGCAGAGATTTGTGTGGGATACAAGGCAGGCTCACTCGATAGCCTGGGATAACATGCAGGAGAGGCCAACGGGGGAAGGCCGTGCTACCCTATCCCAGGAAGGGAGGACTACAGCGGATTAACTCTGAGAGCCGGCGCAGGTGCTCAAGGGTTGCAGGTCCATTGAATAAACGGGAGGCAGGAGGGTGAATTATCTCATTTCTCCAGGTCCAGAATTAAATAATGTTAGTGTGATACCTACATTTTTTTTTAAGCTTAAAGACGAAAAGGAATTTACAGGAGTTTGAATGTGGCATTCAGCAAAGGCCCTTCACTGACAGGGGTCTCCATCCTCATCCTCCAGGCTTCCTAAAGGCACGTTTTGGCTAACAGACAAAGTTCAAGGTGTGAAACCCAACTGTCAATACAGTCATTCTCTGCAATCAGGCAGAATTAATTGTGTGAACACCATTGATCAAACCACTTAATACTTACAGGGGCTGAGAAAGAGCTGAAATGTAATTTCATTACCAACCTGCTCACCCCTAATGAAACTCCTAATAACTCTCTAATTTTTCTATCAGATAAGGGCTGATAGGTGGAAATGGGGGGAGAGTAGGTGGGAGGGCCAGGGAGGGACATGGAAACTTATTTTCTCTTCTTTGCTGGACTCTATGTAGAGAGATCCAAGTTAAATAGCTACTCCCAGGAGCATCTTGTCAAAGGTCATGTTAAAGGTTGTGGCCAACCCTGGGATTTATGCCAGAGGTGGGGTGGAAGATGGGCACAGATAATCCTAAACTGCGAGTGAGGGTGACAAACATCAACTCTGGTTTGGTTTAGGGTGACTAGTCAGGGATTCAAGGGCAGCTGAGAACAAATGTGTGTGGCTTCCCTGGGCCCACAGCAAGGGGTAGGTGGTAAGATGTGAGCAGAAGTGGCCAGAGGTTCAAAACGTTGGAGGATAATCATTCCTCAGGCATAGTCACAGAGTAGCATGCGTCCTTGCTCAACTCCCGGGTAGGCAAAAGGAAGCTCCTTTTTAGGGGCCTGCACACAACACACAGACTCGACTACACAGAGCGGGAACAGGGACTCCATGCCCACGTGCACACACACACATGGGCTAATGTAGGTTCCGTGGGGACAGAAACACTATTTGTCATGCTTGCTGCTTTCCCCTGCGCCCCACAGGGCGTCTGAAATGGAGCAGGCACTCGATAGATATTTGGAAACTATGCACAAAGAGCCTGTGCATATGCATACACGTGACCTGCACACACACAGGCCTGTGTACACATGAGGACACACTGTCTCCCACCCTTTGTTCTCTGGGAAGGCAGGGAACCTGGAGGTCGTATTTGCCATTTCATCCCTGGCACGTAGTGGGCACCTGAGACATACCTCTAGCCAAGCTCACCTGTTCATGTAGTTGGGTCATCCTTTACTTCAAGCTTTTACTAAAGGCTCCCCTCTCCCAGGAGACCTGTCCTGCTCTGTCCCATTCTCAGGCACTGTCCGTTCACCTGCATGACACCTACACTGGTTGCTAGGCGTCTTTAGCATGTACCTCCCTCATGGAAGTCTGTTCTCCCAGATCACCCCCTATTTCCTCAGTACATCAGATCAGGAGTTTCTTGAGAGGAGGGGCCCTCCCTCTTGTCAAAATGAGAGAGAGCTCCTCGATGGCACTCCTGTTCCCCTCTCAGACCGGAAGTTCTCTCATTAGCCCCAGAGCTTCGAAGGGGGCAAGACTTTCTCATTAGGTCCTTGTAAGAGGTCCCTCCTCCACTTGTCTGAGCTGGTGAGATGAAATCTCCTTGTGTAGCTCTCCGGTGGACCCCCTAAAGTCCCTCAGTGCCCAACAGACGCCAGAAAGCCTGCCTAGTGCCTAGGTTCCAGGTTGGGCTCACAGGGTGGGCATGTAGGCAGATGAGGAGGAAACAGCATAATAACTGGGCCTAGAGGGGCGTATATGTGCATGTAGGTCCTGCTTCTCCCAAACTGAGCCAGCTTGAGCAGTAAAACTCAGGTTTCTATGACCCAGCCTCATCATGCTCTGCCCAGCACTTCCCCTAGCCCCCCCTCAAGCCCTGGAATTGTGGTCTTTCTGGAGCAGGGATATAGGAGAGGCATCCCCCACACCCAGGTCCTCAAATCACCCCCAACCCCCTCCCAACACATGCACACAACCTTTTTGCCCCAGCTCCCTTTACCTGGCTTCTCAGGCCTGGAATGGAGGGAAGGAGGGAGGGCAGGGCGGGGTGAAAGGAGGGGGCAGTGGAGGGTAGTTATTTACAAAGCCTGTGCCCTGGGGACCCTTGTCCAGGACAACAATTACAGCCCCTTAATTAACTGAAATGCAGTCCGCCTGTCGATGGAGGCATGTCCCCCACTGAAGTTTGCTGCGCCTGCCGCTGTCTAGTACTGGTTAATGAATATAAATCAGATAGTTTATAGTTAGCAAGCAGGGAACAGACTGGCAAGGGCCTGAATTCCAATGCAGAATGCCCGAGGATAGGAACGTGCCCTTGATAACAGAGGCCAGGGCACCCGTGGGGACAGCATGGGGAGGGAGGGGTAAGCCTGCCCACCCTGCGCTGGGGCTCTGAGCACACGTACAGGTGTATATGCAGACCGTGCACATAAGGAATGCCTGGCTCAGGCATTCCCTGCACACACATGTGATGCATCCACAGATGTTGGATGACACCGGCATGGCCCGTGCCCTCTGCAAGACATATGGAAATGCTGAAGCACAGCCCCTAGGAAACCCTGGCCTCTGCACGCTTCTGAAATCACAGGACCTCGGCTCTGGGTAGCTTCTCCCTGGGATGTCTGCTGCCCTTACAAGAGCCAGATCCAGTCTGGTCCCTAGGCCAGCTCCCCCTGATTCTGGGGGTCAGCCTAGCTGACCTCACCTGGAAGGGGCTATGGTGAGGCCACTGTGCCTGTAAAACCCTGACTCCAGGCAGGGAGGCTTCTAGAAAGTGTCTACCCAAGGCCTTCACAGCTGCAGAGGAAATAGACTGATGTGGTCCTAGCCCAGGGCCAAGTTCAAGGGCTAGTTTTTGATACATGCACAGGGCCCTACGCTTAGAAGACTTGATGATGTAATGCTCTTCTGTAGCTCTCTTGGAAATCTTAATAATTTTGAACAAGGGGTGCTGCATTTTCATTTTGCACTGTGCACCCCAAATGATGTAGCCAGTCCTGCTCTCACCCTGGACATAGGGCCAGTGGAACAGGGCTGCATGCAAAGTGTGAGTTTGGGCATCCCTGGACAGAAGTGTAGCGACAGGGGTCACTTTTGGAAAGTACACTGTACCCAGACCTGGGGCTCTGTCCTGCTGGCTTTGTCACCTGGGCAAGTCACCTCACCTCTCTGGACCCCAAGCTCAGGCTTTCAAGGAGATGACCTCTCAGCTCCCTTCTGGCTCAGCCACTGTTCACTGGGGAAGAGGCTCAACCTCCCCGGAATTTTGGTTACACACACACACACACACACACACACACACACACACACACACACACAGCTGAAGCCTCAACATAGAGTTGCATGATTGCCTCTGGAGAGATGGAGCTGGGGGGTGTCCAAACACCCAGGCAAGTCCTGACAAGCTGTTTCTAAAATCCAGAGACTAGCCAACACCTTTCCCAGGCTTGTTTACTCCCCTACTAGGATGTGGGGGGCTCCAGCTGCGGGGAGCTGGTGGTAGTGGTTATGGTTTGGGGAGGGGGTTGGATAAAGTAATTGGCATCCACAGCTTGATGACACCTCCTCCCCCCTCATGTTCTGCCTGGCTGGTCATGGCTGGGAGGGGTGACAATTATTTACTCCTCCTGGGCTCCCCTGCAGGGAGAGCTATGGGGAAGGTCTGCAGGTTCTAGAGACAAAGGAAAATGATCCTATGACCACAGCAGCATGAGTGGCAGCGGGCAGAGCTCAGGGACAGGAGCACACACAGACATGGGCCAGTGTGTGTGGGGTGTGCAAGCAGGGACAGTCCAGAGGAGACCGAGGCTGCCAGAGGAAGGAGGTAGTCAGTCTCCCAGGGGCTGCAGTTCTGTGGGGAAGGGGGTCTTTCACAGATCATGTTGGTGCCACCCTTTGCAACAGCCTAGGAGGTACAGTCCCTTGTGCAGGCCACTCTTTCTTGTCCATGGAGCTGACTGGGGAGGAGGATGGTGGTGCTCAGCTTGTCTAGAGCCTCATACCTCAGCAGGTAGGTCTGTCACAGAGGCATCTCTCAATCCTGGCTAAGCTACTTCAATACACCCATTTCACAGATGGAAAAGTAAACAAAAGGCACTCACTTCCAGAGCAACAAGGATATCAAAGCTCAGGTGACTTCTCCCTGATTCTGGATTGGGGGCCCTTGCAGGCAGCCAGCCTAATCCTTCCCCCACATAAACATCACATACACCCAGAGGTGGAGAGCAACCCATGTCCCTGTCAAGACTGGGGAGAGGAGGGTCTCCTTCTGAGGGCTCCAATGCTCTGACAAGGGTCCCCCAAACAATGGGTCCTAATAAACCCCCTTTCATGCACTGGAACATCTGCTGATCTTTACAGCGCAGGGTGAGGAAGACAGGGAGGATGTCAGGAACTGAATTCACAAAGATTGAAGCCAGAGAAGGCAGCAGAGGATGTTTGCAGTGATTCATTTGGAGTTGAAATCCACCTTGACTCCTAGCCGAGAGCACCCAAACCCACACATGGAGACCCTGAAAGGATGCCTCCTCTGAGGGCCCTGGGCTCCCTGCGTTGGGGTGCGGTGGGCAGAGGGAGGAGGGGTTGTTCTGTTTTGTTTGAAATCTGGCCAGGCTCTCCCTCCCCTCCCTTCCCTGAGACTGTCCTCAACTGAGGATAACACTGAAGTCAAGGGTGCTCTGAGCAGGGCAAGGACAAGCCTGGGGAGAGCTGGGAGGCTCAGGCCTGAGTGGACTAGTCCCTTCCCCACTCCAGTCTGGGCTCAGCAGGCAGCAGGAATGGAACAGCCCTTTGTTTTGAGGTGAAATGAGGAATTGCGAGCTCAGGAACCTCTTCTGTTAGAGGAGCACTGACTTCATTAGACAGGGAGATGGATGGCATAGGGAAGTCCTTTCGGGCTCACCCCTGAGTCGGTTTAGGGCACCTTGGACCGGCTCAGGCCCAGCCGCAGTGGGCACTGCCCTCCTGCCTGGGGGGAGGGGAGAAGGCACTTGCAGTTCAGGTTTGAGGCCTCCTCAGACTGATCCCAACATGGCGCTCACCCACAAATGTCTCACCCTCATCTCCTCAGGATTCAGGGAGGCTGGAAGGCACCTCCGAGACTACAGACTAGCCCATGAAGTCATCATGCTGCATTCCTCTGAGGAACATGGGTAAGAGTCAAGGGAGAGAGGAGAAAAGCAAGGACACCTGTCTACACCAGGTTGCCAGTTGGAGCTCTACAAGCCAAATTCTCAATCTGTTTGAGGGCAGGGAGGGGAGAAATGGACCCCCAGGGGCTTGAAGATAAGGAAGCTTATCTGAGTTCTTCTCTGAATTCACTTAGGGACCCCCCAGATCTCCCCACCTCCTGGTGAAACTAGTGACCGTGGCACTCTGTGGGTCTATGGGTACCATAGGACTGGGAGTGAGGGGTGGGGAAGGGTCTTGTTCTGGGATTCTCCTGGGCCTCCCTAGATCAGTCCCTTCCCTTTGGACAGAGCAGGAAAAGCATGCTTTCAAAAGCAGAGACTCAAGTTTGATTCTCCAGCTCTGCCACCCTATGACCTTGAGAAAACTCCCTGACCTCTGTGGCCCTTGGTTTGCCTCTCTGTGCTAAAATCTTCTCCAAGGGATATTGCGAGGCAGAGAGAATCTGGGTGAAAAGCCTGGCTCTGGTTGATTATTATTAATTATTATTTTTCCCGACCATGCTAAGCTTACACTATACATGACTGGAGAGGGGAAGGTCCTTCTATGGCCTCCATGAAGGCCCAGACTCCTTTATTTCTCTCCCCATTTGCCAGATATGATAAAAAAAAAAAATACTCGGCCGGCTCAGCCTACGCTGGGGAACGCGTGTTTGGAGAGAGGCTAGGAAAGCCAGGGAAAGGTTGACTGCTTTTTTTCCCTCCCTCCCTTTAGCATGGGTGACACTGGCAAGAAGCGAGCAGCTGACCCGGGTTTGAATTTAGAGTGTTCATTAATACGATATTATGCCATATGCTCCCGCACACTGTCTCCCTCTAATGCAGCCGCCAATTTGCTGAGCAGCCCTAATTAGTAATGGTATAATGAGAGTATTCAGAGGGTAATGTGGTGGGTGGGGACAAGAGCGATGGGATTGTTCCTGGACAGTGGGGGAGGGACAGGAGCTGGCTGCAGAGGTTTGGGGCTAGAGGCAAGGGGTCCACGGCAAGGGGTCATCTGGACCCTAGGCTGGCTGAGGCCCAGGAAGAAAGATGCCTTCCTTCCCTCTGTCGCCCCAATTCCTTAGGGAGCAGAGGCTCAGGGGTGTAGAGTGGGATGGGCAGAAGGGGGCAGACAGGACAGAGGGTTAGGAGAGAGAACCTGGGTGAAGGAGGGAATGAATGGCCCTTTGTTTTCCAACCGGAGGTGAATGCTAGAGGAACTGTAATAGTGGTGTTTCATGAGTGCGAGCATGCGTGTGCATGTGCATGTGTGTGTGCATGTGCATGTATACGTGTGTGTGTGTGTGTGTGTGTGTGTGTGTGTGTGTGTGTGGTATGCAAACACTAAATCCTGTCAGTACTTACTATGTGCCAGGTACTCTGCTGGGCCCTAAGAAACACCCAGCCAGGTGTTGAGACTAACACCATTTTTCAGATGGGGAAACTGAGACTCAGAAAGGTTGAGAGGCCCCCTCAATTGGTGAAGGAACAGAGGACTGGCAGCCAGGATCGAGAGAGTCCCGGGCTGGAGAAGTTCAACTGGACCATCCCTGTGGAGATGCTGTAGCCACGGGAGGGAGGAGAGCGTGATGGAGGGGTTGGGGATGGCATGGCAGAGGAGGGACTGACTGCCCATACTCCTCATCCTTTCCTATTCCTGAGTGCTTCATCTGCCCCCTCTTCCTTCCTCAATTTGCACTTTTCCCAGCCTCAGTCCCTAGGGTGAGAAAATTCATAGGATCCTAGTTGAGAAGCCACTACATATGATGACCAGTACAGACTCCACAGCTTTGGCCACTGCCATGCTAGCTGAACCTTCAGTTTGGGCAAATGGAACCTCTGAGCTAGAGGCAAAGTCTGCCCCTAGCCAGAGGTGAACCCCAAGAAAGAGCTGAAAGTCCCAGGGAGCATAAAATATCTGTGCCCAGATTCAGGGCTGCCTCACCCGCTCTGGGCCTCCTAATGCCAAGGGGGTCCACAGGGGTAGGGGGTGGGCCCTAGAACCTGCATCTTTGAGACCCTATTGCCAGCACCCCTCTCACCGCCCCCCTTCCCAGGCACAGCTGGGCAGCGTTCCCTCCCCAGGTGATCGCAGCTCTCCTGCAAACCCACGCTCAGGAGATGAAATATTCATCACGTACATATTGGCTCCTCTAGCGGCTTTTAGGGAAAGCAAATGAGACTGACTCCAGGAAGGAAATAAGTGTGAGGCACGGGGGTGGGAGCAACGGTGAGGACAAGTGTGGAGAGGTGCCTCCTAGCTTCAGTCTGTCTTGGATCCAGCTTCTGGGAGCAGGCTGCACCTTCTATTCCTGGTGTCTCCAACCTATATCCCTGCCCCCAACCGCCTTACCTTTCCACCAGCCCCAGAGCCCCCACTGCTTCTCTTGGAAGATGAGAGTTCACAGTTTTATTGTCCAACACATTCAGACAGAGGCACAAAGCACAGATCCATCTAACTAACAGCCACTCTCAGCCAGGCACCGGGCCCACTGGGTGAGCCAGGTAGCTAGGTCCCTGCCCTCATGGAGCACACAGATGATAAACAGTTCTTAGACATATAAGACCATTGCACGTGGTGTATGAGGGAAAAGAAATGCTTATTTTAATTTAGGTAGGCAAGGAAAGCCACTCTGAGAAGGTGACATTAGAGCTGTCACCTTACCGGATGGTGAGGATGAACTTTCCAGGCAGAGGGAACAGTATATACAAAGGCCCAGAGGCAGGGATGAGCTTAGAGTGTTGAAGGAGCAGCCAGAAGGCAAGTGTGGCTCTGACTCAGGGGAAAGTGAGCTTAATGAGGGCCTCAGGGGCCTGATCAGGCAGCACCTCATAGGCCACAGAGGGCTTGGGGTTTATTCTAAGAGCAAAGGAAAGCATTTGTACCCAGCAGGAAGGGCAATGAATTTGGAAGCCAGAGCCTGAGTATGAGGCCTGAGCAGGTCAATTAACCTTCTAGCCTCACCTTCCTCATTTGTTAAATGGGGACAGCTCCTAGGGTGCCTGTTGAGGGTTAAATTACATTATTTATGTGAAAATGTGTTGCTCATCCGTGTAGTACAATGGCATTCCCCCCGCCTGTCCCTTGGTGAGCCCCCAAAGGTTTGTCTGGACAATATTGAGTCACACATCTCAGAACCCTGGCATGGAGCTCATTTGGTATTTCCTGAGCAATGTCTGTATGCGTGGCCCTAGTCTTGGTGCCAGGATGCAGCCATGAACACGACAGACTCAGTGTGGACTGGAGAGAGCTAGACCAGCCCATTTCATAGACAGAGCATGGCAAAGTCAAGGCCACGCAGTGCTAAGCTGTGAGAATGAGAGCCCAGGTCCCCTGACCGCCACACCAGTCCAGTGTTTTCCCCTGGATTCAGACAATGGGTGCCCCGCCCTCCTTCAAGCTGACAGGTTCTCCACTTGGAGCAGAAGGTGGCTCCCTGTTCATGGTCCTGTGTGGAATAAGGAGGCATTCTTTGGAGAGGGTCGGGAAGCTTTCTAAAGTGGTTATGATGGGCCTCGAAGGACAGATTGGATTTAGCTGTGAGAAATGGAGGGCTAGCCAGCAAAAGGGACCACAAAGGCTTGGAGACTGAAAAGCACAGGATGCGTATGTTAAATAGCGGGTAGGTCTGTCAGAGAGGGTCAGAAGAAGAGCCAGGGTGATGGACCTGGGAGGGCATGTTGAGGGGGTGGGGGGAATGGAGGCAGGGAGGTCCATGAGCAGACTCCTGCAGTGATCCAGGTAAGCATTCACGGAGGACTCCACCTGAGCAGAGGCAGTGACAAAGAAGAAAAAGGAACAATTGGAGAGGCATTACAGAGGAGGACGCCACTGGAATCGGCCACTGATGGAGTGTGGGGAGCAGGGGGGAGGAGGAGACAAAGAGCTCTCAGAAGATGGGAGATTTAGCTGTTTCTTTATTGATTCCACGAACATTTCCTGAGCACCTGCAGAGGGTCAGGCCCTGTGCCATTCAGGCAGGAAATTGAGTACAATTGTGCAAAACTTGAAGGCTTGTGATTTGTGCTTTTGTTGGGATGGGGGATGGGGAAGTCGGGGTGAGGGGTCACCAGGCTCTGGTGCCCCTCTCAAGCCTTGATTTTGCTCTCTGTAAAATGGAGGCACTTCAAAGGACAGTCATCCATTCTCCCAACAGCTTTCAGGGCCAGAGAAACACCAGCTGGTGCCTCAGGAAGCTGCTTCTGGAAAGATATTCCAGAATCCTGGTCACTCCCGCTTGTGGAAATGAGGAGGGAGTAGAGAGAGGGGATGGGCTCTCCTTTGATGCTTGGGAGGCAGACCCATGTAGGGGAGCAAGGAGCCCTGACAGGGGTCACGTTCCTCTCAGGAATGGGGAGGCAGAGGTCTCAGGGGCTCCTGGAGGGAAACAGGTCCAGGAAAGGGACACTTCAGGAGCAGGGACTGTGGCCGTGATTCCTTCAAAAACAGTAGCAGCTAATGTTTCCTGAGTCCTCTGCTAGAGCTTTACCTGAATTAGGTCAGTCAATCCTCAGTCTCTAGGAACAAGTACTGGTAGTGTCCCCATGTTCCAGATGAGGACACTGAGACCCAGATTTCTGAGACCATTAGCAGAACCAGAATTAGAATTTAGGCTGCCTGATGCCCACATCCAAGACTTAACCTCTTCTCTCATCACCTCTTCTGATAACTCACCCTGGCCCTGGAGCCCACCTGCCCTGCTGTCCTCTCTCCTTAGGGCCTGGCCCACATCCACTGAGCAGTGGCACCACCCCACTGCCCTATAGGGGCAGCAACAGCCACGGTGCCTTTCTGGGAGCAGAAACACTTGAAGAGGTCTGTCGGGGAGAGGTAAAATTTGGACTTGCCAAGATGGGGGTAGGAGAGGCATTCCAAAAGTGCCAGAGCAAAAGTGAGGTGGTCATTTCCATGTGCACTGGAGCTGGGGGCCTGAGCCCTGGGACACCCTTTGTCCTCATCCCGTCACCAGTTTTCCAGGAAGTTTGGAGTCTTCCCCCTGCCCTCCCCCACCCACCAGGGTGAAGGTTTGTAGGGAATGTTCTCCCGCAGAACTCGGCACGAAATAAATTCCGTTCTTACTCTGCAAATGACACTGCACATAAATATTCAGTAAATTAGCAGCACGCTTTTATAGATTTATCAGTCATTGCAGGCACAAAATGACAGGCAATGTTGTAGCTGAAATATTAATGCTGACAAATTAATGATTTCTGAGTAAATGATGTCATTTTTGCACCGTTTCATTAAAATTTACTCACTTCTGCTTCATTTCTGGACCTAAAAAAAATTAAAATCATTTCTTTCTCTCTTTCTTCTTTCTTTTTAGTGTGGGATCTGTTCCCAAACCTGAGAGAGACATAAATTTTCCCCAGGAGCACCCAGGAAATGGAGCTGGGAAGCTGGGCAGGGCTAGCCTCCCCTTCCCGTGGCCCTGGGGAGGGGCTGGGAAGACACCCCCATGGGTCCCAGAGTCAGTTCCTGTACCTTTAGTCTAGCTGGAACATAGAAAAGTGGTTTCCCTGGGTCAAGCCTGGAGTGAGGGTGGGAATTATAAAGGGAAGTGGGGATGGGTCTTGGGAGGAGGTATGTAGTGGTGGTGGGGGCATAAGGAGTGGAAGTAATTACCCTCCCTGCTTTGTAAGCTCTGAGGGCCTCCATCGCTTTCACCTTACATAGCCTCCTCTCTTGCAATACATTAGGGGAATAATTAATTCACCAGACTTCTGTAGTAGGAAAAGGGGAAAATACTGATTGTGTATATATGTCCGACCCAACCCTCACCAACATTCTTGGAACTAGCAGATTTGAGCCCAAATCCTGGCCAGACCATTAACTATGCAGTGTGACCTTGAGAGCCTCACTGCCTCTCTAAGCCTCAGTTTCCCCTTCTCTATATTCTCCCTTCTTGGGGTTCTTGGGAAGATCACATGGAATGGTTTGTACAAGGCGATGCACAGGGACAGGTTCCCCAGTTGGATACCCCTTACCCAATGGGCTTCCTCAGTTACCCACCCTCAGTAACCCGCCCCCCCGCCCGCCCCCCAAGGTGAGAGATGCTTCGAGGAGGAGCTGGGAGGTGCGCCCTGGGGTGGTCCCAGGGTGACCTTGCCCAGCCCTGCAGGGGTGGGAGCCTGGTGCAGACGCCAGCTACTCCTCGCCTTAGTTTAGTAAACTGGCCAAATGCAAACGAGCTTGCTTGCCCCGGGCCGACGCAGCGGGAATGGAATGGAGCCTCGAGGTGGAAAAGAGGCCAGGCGACACAAAGAAGAGGCGAGGGTGGTAGCACACCGGCACTGGAGTCTGGGCCCCGTGTATCGGGCAATCTCCGGGCTAATTCGTGTCAGGGCCAGCCTCCTATCTCCTGCACAGCTCCCCGGCCGCTGATAAAATTGAAGTGGAAATGAACTTGGATGCTCAGGAGGCTCTGCGCAATGTGGGGGTGGAACTCGGTCCCAGGCAGCGGCTCCCTCCCCTCCGCAGCCGCCCTTGGCGCTGCCCTTGGCCAGGCCAGAGGGATGGAGCTGGGGGTGGGGAGGGAGGGTCGCAAAGGCCCCTCCCCAGCGATTCCCGAAGCCCATCCTGGTTATCATTTAGCCAGCCATGGTTGTGAAGCAGAAATTAGACGCACGTTTATTGAGAGCTTATTGTGTGCCAGGCTCAATGCCAAATGCTTTGTCAGTTATTCTCTTATTTAATGCCTCCTCCACCCCACCCCACCCCACCCCCATACACCCCACAGCAAATGAGGTGGATCCAATGATTGTCCCCATTTTCAACGGTACTGACACAGAGGCACCCAGAGTCATAGCTGACCCAGGGACAGCTAAGTGCGGTGGCAGGCCTCCACACACTGCAGCTGGAATGCTTCATACCACATACACATGACCTCCACTTGGGAGCCCCAAAGTCGACTGAAAGAGAACACAGAAGCAGGACGGAAGTGGGGAGCTGGCAGTTGTGTGTACCTGTGATGAGGCAGGCCTGCCAAGCACATCTTCCCTGAACTCTGAATTTTGATAGTATCACCCCCAGGTGAGGAACCTGGGGCTGAGGTGCAGGGCAGCTGGGAAGCAGGAAAGGCAGGTGGGCTGGTCCTGAGCTCTGACTGGATCCCTTCAGGAGGAAGTCTGTGTTGCGAAATACTTTATTTTGGCGGGTGGTTAACAGCCTGGATGGATCACTGGCTCTTGTAATGCAATTTGGTTAGTAATCATTTATATTCATTTCTATTTTATTTATTTATAAATTGGCCCCTGCTTACCTCACCCCTACCACAGCCTGCCTGCTCCCACCTCTGGCTCCAGCCACCGTGTCAGCTTTAGGCTCCCAAAGCCTCCAGCTCCTGTCTATTCTAAGGCCCTGACGAGTTCTCTTCCTTCAGCTTATAATGTTTTCTCCTGGGCAATTCTTTCATCTTTCAAGTCTTACAACCTTTTAAATAATTGTTTTAATGGTGTTGATATACTTGTATACACTGTATTTTTTTTTTTTCAATTGGACCAGAAAGGCAAGCAGCTAGTTGTCAGTTTCTTTTTTCACAGTAGCTTCTCCTTGAGAGGACATTTGATAATATTCCTTCTAGCTGAGTGGGATGGCCTTGCTGAGCCATTTTTATGGCTCCTTTCTAAATGCATTGCAAAGGAGTTATTGTCTAGGAGGGGTTTACCTGAAGGAACATCTACCTGGAGCTAGAAAACTAGTATCTGAATTCTGGCTCTGTCACTTGGACAAGTTGCTTCTTCTCTCTGAACCTGTTTCCAACTCTGTAAAAAATGGGTATAAATAGTAATATCTGCCTCACAGGGTAAATAGCATAGAGACAGATAGGTAAATAGCAATGAGATATGTGTGTGTGTGTGTGTGTGTGTGTGTGTGTGTGTGTGTGTGTTTGGAGATTCTGTAAATTGTAAAGGCTTATACAGACATCAAATTTTGTTATTATTCAAATAATACCTGTAGTACCTCCCTGTGTTCCCACAGGGGTCCTTGAGATCCTTTATTGTTCCCCCCATTCCCAGGCAGACATACTCCCTCCTCTCTGCTGAATTTACATTAATTTATCCCAATCCTGTTTTCCAGCTGCACCATGTATGGGCCTCTTGGGGCCGCTCACTATCTCCCTTGTGTAGGAATCACTTGTGCGTGGTCTGCCCCTTTTGATTTAAGAGTCTGAAGAAAGTGGCCTTGACTTCTCATTCTTGGATCCCTAGGATCTAGCATGGGTCCCAACACCATAGCAGGGGCTCAAACAATGTGTGTAGAATTAACTACTTTGCTCCTTTGTTAATTTGTCAAAGCAGTATTTTCTGGGATACATTTTTTAGAGTTTTATAAATTATAGAAACAATAAACACCATTTTAAGAGAAAAAAAATTACCTAGATCCCAGCACTACTATATGTCAATACTTCTCATTTTTGCTTACTCTTTTCTAGTCTTTGTTTTTATGCCTGAATAGTTTACATTGCTGCAAACATTGCATGTGTTTAGTGTTCTTTTTTTTTTCATTTCACATTATCTCAAACATTTGTATATTTTCTACAATACATTTTCATTGTATTTTTAATGGCATAACGTAGATGTACCAAAATTTATACATTTTTTACCCCAATCATATATGTTACTGTTACCAAAATTGAGCATATATTAAATCACAGAGGAAGTCTCAAAACATACCAGAGAATCAACATTATACAGGATATATTTTCAGGCCGCAATGCAAGGAAATTAAAAATCAACCACGGAAAGAGAGCTAACAAGACCTATGTTTTGAAACTAAAAACCAAACTCCAAAATAATTCATGGTTAAAGAATAAGTCAATGAATATTAATTAAATATTTAGAATTAAATGATAGGGAGGGCTAACAATTCCGAACCATTGTACGTGAATACTGGAAATGAATATTTAAGTAAATGGAGAGAAGCCAGGCTTCTCACTGGGATAGTGGGAGAGTACAGATGAGTCAGGGGTTGAGGCTAGGATGATCCATGTAGCAATGGATTAGAGCTGGAGATATCAGAATGAACTTACGTTTGGTTTAATATAAATACAGATAGTTACATACAGAATTTTATATAGACATGTGTGCATACGTGGGTTAGTATACACACATGTATTTTCTTGCTCTGCTAGCTGAGAGGACCTAGAAAGAAAGACCCCAGTCACAACAATCAGACCAGGTACCCAGATCTTGGTGTCTAATACCATTCTTCAGTAAAAGGAACCAGGGCTTTTTGGAGAAATGGCTGATTCTAGGATTGGGCCAGGAAATATACAATGCAAGTACTCCAGGATCATTTTGTAGTGCCAGAAAGTAAGAAAGTACTCAAATACGAAACAACTCATATTGATGGGGGGGGGTATGTCTAAGAGACAGAGGAGATAACTGACAGTGCCTGGTAGCCAAGCTGAAACAATCTGAGCAACAAAATAAATAACGAAGTATTGGATTATAACCCAATGTAAAAAAATATCCACTGATATGAATAAATGGCTAGACAAATAAATTACTAGGAAGAATAGACAAATCTGCTGTACAGAAGAATTCCAAACAGTTTATGAAGATACTCTGGCCTCAGAGAAGTGTAGCATTACTCCTCTATGCATACTGACTTCTTTCCAAAAAAGTACAGTATGGAAAGGGAGAAAAAAAAGTAAGTTTACAGTGGAGAAGTCTGACCAGCACTACCTCAGCCAGGTGACCAAGGTCAACATCAACAGTGATAAGTCGTGTTGATACTATGTACCCTTGGTGTGATGTGATGAGAATGGCAATTGACCGCTATGGTCTTCCTCTCAAAAACCCATAACCCCAGTCTAATCATGAGCAAAACATGAGACGAATCTCAGTTGAGGAACATTCTATAAAATACCTGACCAATACACCTTAAAACTGTCAAGGTCATGAAAAACAAGGAAAGCCTGAGAAACTGTCACAGCCAAATAGAGCCTAAGGAGATTGATGATTAATGTAACATGGTATACTGGATGGGATCCTGAGACAGGACATTAGGCAAAAACTAAGGATGTCTGAATAAAGTTTGGACTTTAGTGAATAATAATGTATCAATATTGGTCCACTGATTGTGACAAATGCACCATACTAATGTAAGACATTAATATAGGGAAATTTGGCTATGGGCTATATGGGAACTTTCTAGGGATCATCTTCACAATTTTTCTGTAAATCTAAAACTATTCTAAAATGAAAAGTTTTTTTAAGAATGATAATGAAAGTACTAGGTAAAATTTGTAAGAAGCAGTTAAAACAGTATTTAGAGGGAAATTTATAACTAAATATATGTGTCATAGTCATTAGTGCTATTCACCAGATATATCCAATGATTTGGCACTGGTAGGACTACACTTCCTGGTCCCTTTGGTTACAAGGGACCAATGAGTTGTGAGCTAAAGTGATTTGTATCACTTCCAGGAGGGAACATTTAATTAATGAAGCAAGATCATCTCCAGTGCTTGCTTTCTGCCATGGCAACCACCAACATTTCAGATATCAGCTGCTCCATTAGCTGGTGGCCTAGAGTGAATATGGCACAGGGCAGAGCCCCTACCCAGCCTGTGATGAACCAGTAGTAAGAGAAAGAAATAAGCCGTTAGTGTTTTAAACTACTGGGATTTTGCTGGTTATTGTTACAGCATAATTTATTTCATCCTGACTGATACAGTATGTATCTAAAAATAGGTAGCAGGTAGGTTACTTTTAGCTATTATGCAACAGAAAACCCAGCTCAAATTAGCTTACACTATAAGGGGATTTATTATCTCTGTCATAAGATGTTCTGTGGAAGAGTTAGTTCATTTGAAGTTTCAGTGATGTCATCTTTCTGCTCTGCCATTTTCATTTGTAAGTTTATTGTTTAAGCCACTAAGTTTTGGGGTAATTTATAATGCAGCAATAGGTAACTAATTAACAGTGTGTAGGGATAGCCATTTGCCAACAAGAAGGGAACTAGTGAACAAGTAACGATAGTAATTAAACCAGTGTGACATTGGCCAAGGTTTGGGACAGAGATGCTAGCTGTCCACCAACATCCAATGTTCCCTTTTTGCTTGGTAATAGAGGCACATGGCAGCTTAGGTGGGCACTGCATTTCTCAGTCTTTTTTGCAGTTAGCTGAGGCTTTGAGACTATGTTGTCATCAATGGAATATGAGAAGTGATATGTCCCCCTTGTGAGCTACGATACTTAAAGCAGTAGGAGTGTCTTCTCCATGCTCTTTCTTCTTTCTTCCTCAGGCTGAAACCCAAATATGGCTATGACCCAGATTTCAATAGGGAATGACTGAGCCACAAGAAGGAACATGGGTTCCTGAATGGCTCCTATTGTGTGAATAAAACATAAACTTTGTTCTTTAAGTCACGATTGTTGGAATGCTTGTTATAGCACCTTGGTTTTTTTTTTACCCTAATTAACACAGGCATAGATAAATAAACCAATAAAATAGAATAGAGAGTCCAGGAACACATTCATATCCATATGTGGGAATATTGCATATGTTTGAGATGTCACCAGTAATCACCAGGGAAAAGAAAGACTACTTAATAATAGAGCTGCGACACATCATTCACAGAAATATAATGTAGATGTTTTAGTGACCTAAACATGAAACACAATTAGAGGAAAGTATTTTTCATAGCCCAGGATAGAGAAAGATTTCTCATACACGAAAGACACAATAAGAATAACCTATAGAATAAAAAGTAGATTTATTTAATTTTATTGAAATTACATCTTGTCTAAAGCAAAATATACCATAAGCAAAATTAAAAGGCAGGGAATTCACTGGGAGATATTTGCAATATATAACTTATCTATCAGCATGTATGAAGAATTCCTATAATCTGTAAGAAAACGACAAACCATCAGATTGGAAAGTGAGAAAAAATATGAACAGACAATTCACAGAAGAGAATATTCAAATGACCATTAAAGCCATGAGAAGAAACATGATATACTTTTTTTTAACCCATTAGATTGGGAAAAATTGAGTGGTTGCACAATATAAAGTGTTGGTGACAATGTGAAGAAAACAATATTGCTATACATGGCTGGTGAAAGTATAAATATTGCTACTTGGAGAGCAAATAAGCAGTATCCAATAACATTTTAGAATGTACGTACTCTATGACCTAATCAGAATATTCGATTTCTAGGAATGTTCCCTGGGGAAATTCTGGCATGTGTATACAGAGGTATATACTACACTATTGTTCACAAGTAGCCACATGTTGGAAACCCTCTAGATGATTATCTATAGAGGAATGAATTAATGACACATGATGCATTTATATATTTTTAAATGTAAAAATAGTATCTATTATTTATAAACACATATGAATGGATATAAAAGTCTTTTATAGGGGCCGGGCGAGTGGCGCGGTGGTTAAGCGTTGGTTTGGGAAACCAGCGGCCCCGGTTCAGGTCCCACATATGAGGGCCAGTGACACTGCCCTCAAAAAAAAAAAAAAAAAAAAAAAGTCTTTTATAATTCATTTAGGAAGGATTCACTCCAAGTTCGGAATAATAATTCCTTTTTGGGGAATGGCTCTTACAGGGGACTTTATACCTGTAATGTCATTTACTTAAAACACAAGCAACGAAATATGACAAAATATAACTTTACTAAATGTATCAGTCAGGGTCCAATCAGGAGACAGGAACCACACAGGGAAAATTTAATATAAAAAGTATTAACTAGTAGGGTGACCGGTTAGCTCAGTTGATTACAGCGTGGTGCTGATAATACCAACGTTGCCGGTTCAATCCCCACATGGGCCACTGTGAGCTGCGCCCTCCTTAAGAGAGTCAATTATGCCATTGTAGCATGAAAGTAATGTGTAACCAATGACCATGGCTATTCCCACAATAAAATAAAATAAAAAATAAAAAAAGTATTAACTAGTGAAAGATGGTTAATTACTAAGAGGGATAGAAAAGACCACTAAAGGATAAGGAATAGCAAATGGGAAGCAGCTACTACTAGTCTAGGTCTCAGAGAGAGCACCCAAGGAAGGGACACATGTGGGAGAGGGGTCAGACTGGAAGGAGGATGTGGCTGTGGACCCCACAGAGAAGTTCACTGAGGTGCTGCAGCCAGAGCTGGTCCACAGCTGGCAGGCCATGGCTGGCAACCAGGAAGCTGCCCACAGGGTGCCAGCATAATTCATTGGATGCTGAGCACCGCTAGGTCTCCCATATGCTGTTGGCAGCTATGACAGGGGAATAAGAATTGCACAGGAACCGGAAAGAGAAGCCCCTTCCTCCGCTATGCCTCGCAGTGCTCCAGCGCCCCCTATTCACAAAGCCTAACATTGCGCCGGCTGATAAAGGAGAAATGTTTCTAGGGTCCAGCTCCAGTATCACAAAGCCGGGCAAACAATGGTGGATTTGAAGCAGAGAGGCAATATATTGATAAAATATATTGATAATGAGCACACTAATGAGGGGTGGTGGTAATATAGAGGTTCATTATATTATTCTTCATATATTTCTCTGTAGTTTAAGGATATTATAATAAACATATTAAATAATTACAAGTTAAAGAATTCTTTTTAATCAAAATTTTAAAGTTAACCAGTAAGAGAGTAAAAAAAATCTTCCAAAACACTTAGAGGGAAGAATGGTAAAATGGAAGATTAAAAGACCAGAATCTTTGAAAGAATAAAAATTAACCAGGAGTTAAAACCAAGAAGCATTTGTTTTCAGCAAAGGAAATTTTTCCCTGCTGCTATTGAGAAGTCCAAATTAAACACAGAAAAAAAAAATTAAATGGGTTAAACCCCCTTAGTCTTAAAGATTGAGTCAAAACTAAAATTATATGCTGTTTATTAGAGACATCCCTCAAACAAATAGAAAAGATGTAAGAGTACAAGGATGGTTCCCCATGACAGTTCTATACTTCCTGGCACCCTTGCTTTCGCCTCTTCTCCACCAACCAATAGATATATGTATGTGTTTCTACATGCCTGAAATCACTCTTGAAGATTAAGAAGCTGATAACATTGGTTACCTCTGGGGAAGAGAACTGAGTGACTAGGGAATAAGGGTGGGAGAGCGACTTTTCACTGTATACCTATCTGGACATTTTGAATTGTGTATAGTATGTTCACATATTGCTTACTTAAAAAGAAACAAACAAGCCAAAAAAACCTAAAAACTAAAGCCAAAACCTTATGATCTTTAAGATATGGCTGCTCCTTTCCATAAAAAAAAAAAAAATTAAAAATAGAATTACCATACAATCCCGCAATTCCACTTTTGGGTATATAGCCAAAAGAATTGAAAGCAGGGTCTCGAAGAGATATTTGTATATCCAAACTCATAGCAGCACTATTCTAATAGCTAAAACATGGAAGCAACCCACATGTCCATCCACAGGTGAATGGATAAGCAAAATGTGGTCCATCTACACAAGGAATACTATTTGGCCTTTAAAAGGAAGGAAATTCTGACACGTGCTACAACATGGATGAACCTCGAGGACGTCATGCTAAGTGAAATAAGCCAGACACAGACAACTACTGTATAATTCTACTTATATGAATATACTTAGACTAGTCAAAATCATAGAGACAGGAAGTAGAATGGTGGTTGACAGGGGGTGGGGGCAGGGAGAAATGATGAATTATTATTTCATAGGTACATTATTAGTTTTGCAAGATGAAAAGAGTTCTGGAGGAGATTGGTGGTTGATAGCCACACAACAATATGAATGTATTTAACAACACTGAAGTGTATACTTAAAAATTATTAAGATAGTAAATGTTACATTACTTATATTTTATCACAATAAAAAAATTGGAAAAAAAGACATAGCCCCCACTTTCCAAGAGGCGCTCTCTATCTGCCCATCCCCCCTAAACCTCCCCTTCCCTGACCCCGTGTCACTCTTATGAAAGTCCAGCTCATCCCTAGGTGTTGGTCTCCTGGGCACAACTACAGGCTCCGATTCTTGAGGACGGGGGCCTTGTTAATTCCGCCCCATCTCCTTTTTTTAAACTTCATACTCTTGGTGGCAAAGTACTTAATGAATACTTGATGAGATGGACACATTTTGCTTCCTGGGTTAAGTCTATCCTGGAGAGTGTACTTTCTGGGGCTCTGGAAATAGGAACTCTACCAACTTGGTGGTAGAGTAGTGGAAAGAGCCCAGGCTTTGGAGTCAGCCCACCAGGATTGAGATGTCAGCTCAGGCACTATCACTCAGGCCAATAAGTCCTCTGCCCAGAGCCTCAGTTTACCCCTCCCCAAAATGGGATAACAATATGTGAGTAAATATAATGTGGGTCATTCTTATCTGTCTTCTACATTGAGAGAGCTCATGGAACGAGGACTTGTTCCTGTCCTGTACACTGGTACAATCCATTGACCCTGTGAAGGTTTCACCAGTTTTGCAATGCGTGTGTGCATGCATGTGTGTGTGTGTGTGCGTGTTTAGTTCTATGTAGTTTATCCCATGTGCAGACTTGCAGATCCCTTGTGTTACCCCTTTATAACCACAGGCCTTAGCTATTGTTGAGGGCTCCTGTTTGAGAAGGACATTTATTCCAGGGATTGTTGAGGATTCTTTTAAACATTGCAGTCCCCCCAACCCCACAACCTTTCTTTTTCTCCTAAATCTTAAGAGTCCCTTAGAGGGCTGGCCAAGTGGTGCGTTGGTTAAGAACTGGCTTGGGACGCCAGCCACTCTGGTTCGGATCCCACATGAGGGCCAATGACACTGCCCTCTACAGCTAAGACGGTGAACAACAGCTCCACCTGGAGCTGGGCTGCTGTGAGTCCCCGGGACGGTATAGCTGCAGCCCCTGCTGCAGTGGGCTGCCATAGGCTACAGTGAGTGGCCAGCAGCCAGCGTGAGCTACTGGCAGCCGATGTGAGCTGCCAAGAGCTGCTGTGAGCAGCTGTCCAGAGGCCAGCCACTGATCTGCCTCACCGGAGAAGAGTGAAATGACGATAGCAACATGGGTCAGTGAAGCAATGTCCTCCACAACTAGACTGAAGAACAAGAGGACAACAACTTTCTGTTCCCCTCCCCCAATTTCCCAATAAAAAAATATTAAAAAAAAAAAAAGAGTCCCTTAGAGAGTTAGATTGGATAACATGTGTTTCAGAGAATTCCCTAATCATCTCGATTAGAGTACACCCCGATGCCCCCCGGAGCCCCTTTGACCCGAGCAGGGTCCCTGTTCCAGCGGAGACCTCTCTGTAACAGGCCACTCATGTCTTCTGATATGCACTAAGCCTGCCCATTCTTGTCTGTCTGTGACTCTGTGGTACCGAAGAGAAATCATCATTCTAGTTACCTGATTCAGAGTCCCCTGAGAGCTGGATTTACCACCTGGTTAGTGTGATCAAGTCCTGCAGGCCAGCCTGGGCCAGTGAGGGCTCACACTGACCAGTTCCACACCCCTGAGTCACCTTGCCCTTCCTGAGCGGGGGTCCTCCTTGGAGCTGCCAGTTTCAGTTGTAGGTCTCTTCATCCTCATAAGACAGTACAGTCCTAGGGTGTTTGGGGGCATGCCAAGAAAGCAGCTGGTAAGACCAGGGACCAGAACTCTTACCATGTTCCTATCAGGTGGCCTTGTATTCACTGAGAAATGGACCCCATCAAAGGTGCCTCTTCTTTTGTTTCATGGAGATCCACTTCTCAGCTATGTGCTGGGGTCCCTTGTAGCTTCAATGATACTAGTGATCCAATCTCTCAGTGCTCCCTGACTCCTGTCCCCATCTGTAAAATGGGACCAACAAGTCCTCATAGGGCTCTCTTGGTACTAAAGTGAGATCACCCTGCAGTAGGCCCAGAGCCTTGGAGCTAAGTGCTCAATGAAAAGAGTTGTTAGCTGCCATCCTATTTGTTGTCATGCATCTCCTGCATTCCTGAGTGACCTCCTATGGGTTACTCCCTGGGGCTGGATTTGCCAGCCTCATCTTTCCATATTTTTCTCTAAGAGATTAATTGCCCTAAGAGTTGGGTTTCCTCCTCCCAAGGGTGGGAGGAGAAACCAAAACAGGTGGTGTGTAATCAGGGACTTAAAATGACTCAACTGTCCCCTGGCTGCAACTCCTGTTTCCCAGGCCATCTAAGCCACTTCCAATTTTACAGGATTAACTTGCTTGCTCATACTCCCAAAGAAACCCAAGGTCTCTCTCTCTGGTTCTCTTTCAGGGCCCAGGACAAAATAACTCAGGGCTTCCCCTGGGGGAGTGAAGGATGGCTAGTGTGAGGCAGAGCTCAGATCTTGCTTCTTTTCTTCCTCGGCCCCTCACCACCCCCAAACATGCCACCATCACATGAAACCCTGCACTCCAGGGTGTCCCTGGGGTAGGTGTGGACCTGGCTGGCCTATCTCTCTTTCCAAGGAGGCAGGATTTGGCTAATATGAACCAGCTGTGTTGTTGGTGGGTTTTACTCAGCCCCTCCCCTGCCCTTGCTCTGATAGCTGTGAGAAACTGATGACAACCTGTTTGACCTCTGACCCCCGAACTTGACCTCCTGCTAATACCTCCAGCTGCTGATTGCCGGAGGAGCCCTTTGTCTCGGGCTGTTTGGGAGCAAAGACAGACAAATGATTTCTATTTGTCCTCTGGTGCCGTGGATGGAGCTGATCGATAGGAACCGTGAATGATGTCAAGGATTTGTCACCACGGCTTATGAATGACAAAAAAAGCTTCTCAAACTGCTTCCCCCCTTTCTCTTCCCCAAAGAAACACCTTTTGGGGGGAAAAGACTGAAAGCCAGAGAAAGTATATTGATTTTTTTTTTTTTTTTTTGCTTTCTTAAATAGCAGCTCGAGCTACAAAAGAAAAGCAACACTTTACTGTGCTAAAATGCAGCAAAAAGCTTCCCAGAGAACAAGACCAGTGATTAGATCAGCTATTGCATTTAAGTACACACCACAACTGCCCCATTTTGTCTGCTGAAGGCTGCACCGAATTCTCCCCATCTCTGACAATTTCTGACTCGCAGCCTCCAAAAAAAGGCACTACGTGCCCTCAAGTCTTCATCTGCCTTCAGCTCAGTGACCATCTCATCCCTTTTCCTCTTTCTCTCTCCTCATTTTTTTTTCCAGGTTGGGCATCCTGGTTTATGAGTCTGAACCAATACCAGCCTCTCTTCATTTAGAGATTATCAGCAGCCTCTGAACTTGGATTCTTATTTGGAAAAAAAGAAGGCAGAGGGTGGGGAGGTGGTAGCAATGATGGGGGACACACAATTTGGGAAAGACCCTCGTTAGTCCTCTATGCAGGGGTGGGGTAGGTTTCAGGCACATTTGGGAGGCAGCCCATCCTTCTGGAGAACCAGAAGGCCCCACAGCAGGTTGGGAAGCAAGGAGCCTCCTACCCTTCACTTTGACATCTGACCATTTATTGCTGGTGCTGGGACCACAGGGCAAGTGAGAGCTGCCATTCATCCTTGGGAAGCTGGCCGCCTAGTACAGACAAAGCACTGGAGTGCCACAAGGGTGCTGGAGCAGGGAGCAGGAAACCTGCCCAGGTGGAGGGTGGTGACTGGACTGGGATGGTTGGGGGCTGCCTAGAGGAGGGGACACCCTTGTTGGGCTTGGACAGACAAGCAGCAGTAGAAAGTGTGCCACTGCATTTGTGTTGGGGGTGGGATTCAGGTAATCCCCTATGGAGGCCAAATACTTGTGGGGGCCTCCAGAGTGAGCAAGGCTATTGCATTAATGACTCAGAGACTCTGTTTTCTCAGCTGCAAAGTAGATACAGCAATTGAATTTGCCTTCCAGGGTTGCTGAGAGTATTAAATGGGGTAATCCATACCAAGGGTTTATACTGTTTTACAGTCCGTGATGGTGTTTCTTATCTTTATTGTTATTTTTAGCTGTTATTATCTGAAGACTTGCTTCCAATCTGGCTATTCTTCAGTCGGGTGGATTGAGTAGAGAGAGACATGTCCCTGAATTCCACACACCCTGACTAGAGTCAGGATCTGGGTATAGTGGAGAAACCAAATAGATGGGGCTCTGGAAGGACGAGGTCTCTGATCAAGGTCTAGAAAATGCCAGAATGACTTCTCTCCCAAAGCACAGGCCCTGGGCATAGGCAGCAAGGAAAACCTGACAGAGAAGCAATAAGGACGCAAGGTGACGTAGGCCCTTCCTACCCACTGCTTGGACTATTGCAGTAGGTGCTTATCTGGTCTCTCCCATCCATTATCTATACTGTTATCAGAGCTACCTACCCATCTCAGAACATGATCATGACACTTCTGTTTAAATCCCTCCAGGGGCTCCCCATGATCTTCAGGATAAAGCCAAACTCTTTATCCTGGCATTCAAGGCTCTCCCCAGCTTCGGCTCTAACCTGTCATCTAAGTCTCCCCAGAAGTCCCCATATCATGCTCCCTATTTTGCAGTCACTTGTTTTGTGCCATGCTAACCATACATCCTGTGTGGTCTCACTACCGGGCCTTTGTGGAAGTGGGTCTCTCTGCCAGGACTGCCCCCTTCATCTCCGTTTTAGTAAGAATTTCCCTCTGTTTTTCTGTATCTTCCCACAGCACATTGTGCTACTATTCTAGCACATACAGCTCTTGATTAGAATGATTCTGCCACTTCTGTCTCTTGTCTAGACTGAGGGCTTCTGGAGGCCAGGAGCCATGCTGTTGCCAGAATCGTTCCCACCAGCTGACTGTGTATTGAAAGGAATAGCTGGAAGGTGCTCGAAGCTTAGAGAACACTTAGGAATTAGTGAGGGATGGCAGAAGTGTGGGTGCTACACTCTGACAAATGAAAGACAGTGGTGGGCAGAAGGTTTTAGTCTTCAGGTGGACCAAAATGTGAGGTTATTAAAGTAATAGTTATGACCATTGGTGACTCACAAGGTGCTGCAAAATTTAAAATTTTTAAAACACTGAAAATACAACAAACTCATCGTAGAAAATTCAAGCAATATGTAAATGTATAAAAAAAAGGAGTAAAATTCTTGTAAAATCCCCTTGTATTGGTTAGGACGATTTCTTCTACAAGATATGGAAAAACCCAGTTCAAACTGGCTTAAGCATAAGGGGATTATTGGGTCAAAGGACTGAGGAGTTAGGGTTGGGGCCGGCTTCATATGATGCTCTCTGGACTGATCTCTCTCTCTCTCTCTCTCTCTCTCTCTCTCTCTCTCTCTCTCTCTCTCTCTCTCTCTCTGTCACACTGTCTCACACACACACACTTGCTCTCCCACATCCCTTGGCTCTTCTCCAAGATGGCTTTATGCACAGGTTTCCTCTTTGTGGTTCCAGGGTGGCGCTGGTTATCCCAGATCTCACATCTCTCAGCTTCTAGTCCAGTGGGGGAAGAAAGACTGCCTATGACAGATTGTCTTTGCCATAGGAGGCCACAATATCTCCCCTCTCACATGCTCTTCTGCAATGTGACCTTGCACTGCCCTATTAAGAGGTAGAGTCTAATTCCCCTCCCCTTGGATTGGAGCTGGCTTTAGTGACTCATTTGTCACCCATGCAATGTGGCAGATGTGATGATGGTATGGTATCTGAGACTAAGTCAGAAGCAGCTTTGCAGCACTTGCCTCCATCTCTTGAAATATTCACTTTCCAGATTCTTCCCTCTTGAAGATACTCCCCTTTGGAACTCAGCTGCCATGCTGTTAGAAGCCCATGCCATACCAGTGCTCCAGTTGGCAGTTCCAGCTAAGCCCAGATTTCAAGTAATCCAGGGTTTCAGATGTGTGAGTAAAGAAAGAACTCTCCAGATGATGGCTGCCCCCAGTTGTTCAAGCCATCTACAATTTTCCAAGTAGGGCCCACACTTCATGGAGCAGAGATAAGCCATTCCAGTTGTGCGCTCTCCAAATTCCTGACAATGGAATCTGTTATAAAATGGTTGTTGCTTTATACCAATAAATTTTAGAGGGCTCGGTTATGCAACACAGTCTTTCTCAGGTGCTCCAGAACAATCCACATTGGTTAGGGTCTCCATGAGTAATCCCCTTGTGCCTGTACAAGGGGCACAGCCAGTCATCCTGATCCCAGGGTGAGTCAACTCCACCAGAATGAGAAGAGAGGTGAGTGGCAAGGTCAGAGGGTCACACAGCACTGGTTACCTGAAGGCACAAACCACAGAACCACTATTCATCACTCAGAAATTGATGAACACCCTTCCAGACACCTTCCTGGGCCGATGTACATACGTAGGTATAAAATTCAACACAGGGCCGGCCGAGTGGCGCGGCGGTTAAATGCAGCGGCCCCGGTTTGGGTCCCACACATGAGGGCCAGTGACACTGCCCTCAAAAAAAAAAAAAAATTCAGCACAGATAAAGCATACTCTACAAGATATTTTGTAACTTTTAAAAATTTAATGGATCACAGGACTCTTTTGACATCAGAGGACACAGACGTACATCATCAGTTTTAATGGCTGTGTAAGATTCCATTATATGGATGAACCATAATTGATTTAACTAGTTCTCTGTTGATGGGTCATTAAGTCATTTCCATTTTTTTTTTTGCTATTATAAATAGTGCTGAGATAAACATCACTGCACATGCATCCTTGGGCACATCTTCCAGTGTTTCCTTAGGACAAATTCCAAGAAGTTGAATTGCAGATTCTAAGGTTATGCACATTTTTAAGGCTTGCCAAGGATTTCTAAATTCCTTCCAGAAATGCCTTCTAGAAATGTACCTCTTTTCTTTTTTTTTTTAAACTTTTTTTAAACTTTATTTATTTATTTATTTATTTATTTATTTATTTATTTATTTATCTTAAGAGGACAGTGTCACTGACCCTCATATGTGGGATCCAAACCTGGGCTGCTGGCATCCCAAGCTAGCTCTCAACCTCCGCGCCACTTGGCCAGCCCGAAATGTACCTCTTTTCTAAATGCCTTCAGAAATGTACTTTTTTTTTTTTTTTTTTTTTTTTTTTGAGGGCAGTGTCACTGGGCCTCATATGTGGGACCCAAACTGGGGCTGCTGGAATCCCAAGCCAGCGCTTAACCACCGCGCCACTTGGCCGGCCCCAGAAATGTACTTCTTTATGCTCCTATTGTCCCATCCACAGGGCACGAGGGTGACCATTCCTCCACACCCACATTGGAATATTTGCCAATTGGAAAAGTGAAAAAAATGATTCCTTCGTTGCTGCTTTAATTTGAATTTCTTTGATTACTAGTGAGGTCAGGCACCTTCTCATAGAGATATTGACTATTTCTATTTCTTCTTTTGTAATATTGCCTGTTCAAGTCCTTTGACCAATTTTTTTTTTTTATTGCAGCGTTCATATATTTTATTATTGACTTATAAAACTTTTTGGTATGTCGCAGTGTTAACCCTTTGTTAGCCATAGAGCTACAAGCATTTGTTGTTTGTCTTTTAGTTTTGGATAGCTGGCCACTCTTAAACTAGATACACAAAGCCCCCAAACAAGGCAGAGAGTCAGCCTTCAGAAGCAGCTGGATCCTGCCCAGAAGGTTAAGTTTAACCACTCCTGTCAGAAGGGATCAGCTGCCTAAAGAAGAATCTAGGGCCAACAGAACTGACCATCCTGGAAGGAGGCTCAAATGCATTCACTAGGAAGCAGATGTCCCAGGAAGCCCAATGCTGAAGCAGCAGATAATGGTCAGACTGGGAAGTGAGGTGGAGAAAACCAGGACGCCAGGGACTCTGTCGTCTTCCACGGAAATCCCTTCTAGATGTTTCCACAGCAGGCTCCATCCCAGTGGAGGGCAGCTAACTCTGGTTGGTTCCTGCTTCAGGGGCCAAGGAGGAACACAGGCCACCTTGGGGGCAGTGTCAACGGCAGGGACCCTTAGAGTCCACCAAGTTAGGAGAGGCATTTATAATCAACCAGAGGAGTATGAAGGTGACTTAGCCCAGGGGGTCATTGAGGGAGTCAGGTCATTGCCAAGGAAACAGGACTAAGTGTTCAGTCTAAAGGGCAAGTCAAGGGGTCTGCATTGGATGCTTTGCCCAAATCTCTTTGCTGCTGTGGTAGCTGCTAATGGCCCCCTGGCTGTCCCCATCTCTGGAGAATTGCCCTTGGTGAATGGGAGCTACCTCTCTGGAGAGGATATTCATGCTTACACAGCCTACAACCAGTGAGTGACTGACACGAGGGAAAGAGCAGGGTGCAAAAGGCTGGCTCAAGGAGGCACCAGCTCAGGTGCAGTTGATGCCTCAGAACTACAGCCTCAGGCTGAAGCTGGAGCCCAGCTGAGACTCCATCCTTTCTACTCTCCTTCCTTTGCCTAATTCTGCTTCTTTCACACCATTTTTCCTAAGACCACACCTCAAATAAATCACATGTATCCAAATCCTTGTCTCAGGCTCTGCTTCTAGGGACTCTGACCCAACACAGAGCCTGAGCTGCAAGCTCAGGAGCAGAATGGGAGCAGATGAAAGAAGAGGACTCAGAACCAAAGCTGGGCCGTTTGAATGGGCACTGTTCTCTTTGTGGGGGGAGATGGGGTGGGGGATATATTGCTGTTGGCTGGCCAGGACTCACCGCCCCCTCTCAAAACCAAAGCCCAGGGCTGGCCGAGTGGCGCATTGGTTAAGCGCTGGTTTTGGGATGCCAGCGGCCCCGGTTCGGATCCCACATGAGGGCCAGGGACACTGCCCTCTACAGCTAACAACAGCTCCACCTGGAGCTGGGCTGTGCGAGCCCCGGTGATGGTGTGGGCTGCAGCCCCTGCTGCTGCCATAG
The DNA here is from genome assembly GCA_033961575.1 of Aselliscus stoliczkanus. Lineage (NCBI taxonomy): Eukaryota > Metazoa > Chordata > Mammalia > Chiroptera > Hipposideridae > Aselliscus > Aselliscus stoliczkanus. Next base: position 22,289,162 of record CM066739.1, read on the forward strand.
GCTACAGTGAGTGGCTCGCAGCCAGTGTGAGAGGCTGGCAGCCAAGCGTGAGCTGCCAATAGCCGCGGTGAGCGACATCCAGAGGCCAGCGACCGATCTGCCTCATCCGGGAAGAGCGCAATGATGATACCAACAGTGAAGCAACATCCTCCGCAACTAAACTGAAGAACAAAAAGACAGCAACTTGTCTGTTCCCCTTCCCCGATTCCCCAACGCTGTTCCCCTCCGCCAATTCCCCAATAATAAAAAAAAAAAATCTTTAAAAAAACAAAAAAAAACACACCAAAGCCCAAATTCCCTTTGGGACACTCTTCCTATCCCATCCCCCAGGTGGTTGACGGGATTGTATTAGCCACAGATCCAGGGATGAACCCTCCAGCCACGGTGACTGACCTCAGAATGAGCATATGCACTAACCAGAGCCAGTGGAATGCTGGGGCTTCTGGGAAAAGGAAGTGCTTCCTTTCCACTGTAGTGGGTCAGCATCAATCCTACTGCAGCACACCTATTTCTGTCACCTTATGGAGCTGAAGAACGGAGGCAACCAAGGGCAACCAAACTGAGAGATGGATTCTGGTTATGCCATTTGGGCTCTGAATCAAACTGCACCTGAAGTCAGACCTATGCCTGAACTATTCCATCCTGAGAACCAATAATTCCCACTGAAGCCAGCCTGAGGAGGGTTTTCTGTCACTCTCAAGCAAGAGTCCTAACAGACATATGTGGTGTGTGTTGCACGGTTAGCACAGGGATCTGAAGGAACCCAGGAAACCCACACAAGTTAAAGCCAGAAGAATGCCCCTCGTCTGCCTTCCTTCACTTCCTTTCTAAGCAGCCTGCTCCCTCTCAGGGTCGGCCATGCTCACCAAGGCATTTGGGTCAGAGAGGCCAGCCCAGGGCAAGCCCAGCACTGTTGTTACCATTCAGCTGTAGTGGCCGATTCCTTCCACTGTGGTCTTCCGATTCTCTTTACCTCCCCCGTGGGAATTTATCACCTCTTCTTTCCCCGTCCCTGGGATGGATCAAAGGGAGGCCATTCTAGGCAAGAAGAACAAGGCCATTTCAAACGCCACATTAATTGGGTGGTAAGGGAGCTTCCGTCCTCAGGTGGGGAGGTTGCAGTGTTTCCTCTCAGGGCCAGGATGCAGGGGGGTAATGGGGCATGGGGGAAAGAGCACGGACTTTGGAGCTAGATCAACTTGGGCTCATGTCCTGGCACTTCCCAGCAGTGTGGCCTGCTGTTTGGGCTCTCCAAGCGTCAAGTTGTCCATCTGTGAATAAGCATGCCATCCTGACAGGGGCCTGAGGACATGGAGCCCATAAAGCCACTGACTGGGGCCCAGAATGGGCCTCCTTAAAGTGCATGGGATGGGGAGAGGAGGAAGGGGTACAGTCCTCTAGGTCTGACAGAGGCAAGGGTAGGGTCAGTTCCTCAGATTCACAGTGGGAATGCCAGGAATTTGGCCATGGGACAAGGCAGACTGGGATAGAACCTGGTTCACCCCATCCCCTTCCTCAGCCAGCCCAGGGCCTGGGACTCGTGGCGCCTACAGGGAGAAGTTAAATAGCACCCTGTAGGGATAGGAAAGTGATCCAGGCAGGGCCAGGCTGAGTCCCCTCCCCATCCCATACCTACAGGGAGAGGCCAAAGTGACCAAGGCTCGGAGAGAAGAAGGTGCCCAGGACAGGAGGGGGCACTTTCAGGCATATCTCCTTCTCAAACACATTAGACAAGGCTCTTAGAGGAAGGTGCTGGGGGTGCTCCAGAGGGAAGAAACTAGTGTTTACTGAGCACCTACTATTTGCCAGGCACTGGTGCTTTAAGTCTGCCATCTTAACTAATGCTCACAGCAACCTAGAGAATAGGAATTATTCTCCCCATTTTGCATATGGGGAAACCAAGCCTCCTTGCCTTTAAGGGGCTTGCTTGAGACCAGCTGAGAGAGAGGATTCCAACACAGGAGGGTTACGTTCCAAAGGTTTCTGTTGTCTCAGCCCATCTGGGGCCTGGGTAAGTGATGCAATGGCACCTCTGAGATGGACCCTGGAGGAGGCACGCTGCCTATACCCTTCAGCCTCCTGGGAGCCCAGGTCTGATGTGTGACATCTGAAATTGGCCTGGAGCCAACCAGGCTGAGCCCAAGAGGCAATCCTCGCTCAGCTACTGGAGGAGAGAGAAAGAGAGAAGGAGGGTCCACAGGGACTCAGGAAAGTTCCCTAGACCCTGGGACTAACCTTGACCTCAGCACCAGCTCCACTGCTTCCTGGAGGGCGTGGGCCTTGGAAAGGAACTAGACAGGGTGCCTAGCCTTGGGGGGCAGCAGGGAGTATGCTGAGTCCTCTCCCCACCCCATACCTACAGGGAGAGGCCCTTGAGGGGCAGCAGGGGGCACCAAGGGACCAGTTCACATGGATCTCCCTCTGAATTCCTGAGTCAGTAGGTAGGGTTGAACAGAATGAAAAGACAGAGCATGGAGGTACACAGTTTTGAGTCCAACTTCAGCTCTACCGTTTCCTATCTGTGTGTCCACAGGCCCATCACCTTATCTCTGAATCTCAGATTATTCATGTGGACAACAGGAATGCAGCCTATCTCCTGGCATCCTTGTGAAGACCGAATGAGAAAAAGCGTGTGAAAATGCCTAGCACCCTACCTGGCACATAGCAGGTGCTCACTAAATGTTAGTTCTCACGCTCCACTTGAAATTCTCTTTGACAATAAAATTTCATCTAGCCCACCAATATGACAAAATTATAAATAATACCTAATATTTATTGAATACTAACTATGTGCCAGGCTTAGTTCTGAATGTGTTCTATCTGTTACCTCATCTAATTCTCAAAGAACCCTATGAGGCAGAAACAATTATCCCCATTTAACTGATGAGGAAACTGAGGCACAGATATTAAGCAACTTGCCCAAAGTCACAGAGGTAATAAGGGGCAAAGCCAGGATTTGAATCCAGACACAGCTTGACTCTGGAGCCTGCACCGTGAGCACTCCTCCTCTCCTCCCCTCTCAGCCCATGTTCGTTGTAGATGGCCATGCCTTACCATGCATAAGTGCTGTGCTAGGGTCAGAGGGGACTAACAGAGATACATCTTGAGGTGCTCATGGTCCAGGCCAGTGGATATACAGAAACACAAGTAAGAAGGTGGTAAATATCACAAGAGAAGCCTGGGTTGCAGGTTGAGGAGAGGAAAAGATCAGTGCCAGAGACAGGAGGGAACGGCCCTCCAGGGAATGGGAACAGCAAGGACAGAGGTGGAGGAGTGCGGGGTCTCTGTGAGGGCACAAACCATAAAGGGGAACTTTGTGGTCAAGTTTAGAAGTGTAAGCTCGGGCCAAATGATGACAGTCTGCTTGGGGGATTGGACCCTGTACTGGGGGCAGAGGAGGGAGATTGAAGTATTCTCTGGAGAAAATGGACACAGGCAAGTTTGTGCTGTATAAACACAGCTCTGCCAGACCAAGAAGGAGTCCCTGGCTGGGACAGGAGATCAATGAAGAGGCAGTTGTAATGGTCAGGATGCATGCTGATGAGGGTCTGGACTAAGGTGGGGACAGTGGGATGAGGTGTCCCATACCTGTTTCCCTGTGGGGGGAGGGGGAGAGTGGACCACAACTGGTACCTCCTAACTCAGCCAGCCCCATTCCCTGGAGGGTCAGCCTGGCTTTGGCCACCTGTTCTCACCGCCCAGTGAATGTGAGCTGCAGGGATCATTAACCCAGGCCATGAACTCAGTCTCCTTGTCAACACATCTGGATGGAGGTCCCTCCTTCACCTCCACTCCCCCTCCAGGGGAGGATGAAGCTGGACTTCCAACCCAACGGAGCATTTCTCTCTCTGTAAGAATGCCAGGGACACACACCTGCCGCTAACATTATACTACCCCCTAGTCCCGTGCACATGTACCCGAATCACGTGACGTCACAGAAGGAGCACTAGACTTAGAGTCAAGAGGCAGGTCCGACCCTGCTGCCATGAGCTCTGTGGTTCTCAGCAACTCATTTATGCCATCTGAGCTTTGATTTTCTCATCTGTGAAATGGGGATAAAATGCCTGCTTCTCAGGAGTGCTTTGTGGACGGAGAGAATGTACATGAAGTACTGCTTAAATGTTGAATTTTGTGTACATTTTCTTGCATCCCATCAACCTCTGTTGAGCTCTGACTCTACCAGGTGCCAGGAAGTGAACACACATTTGCACTTCCACACCCATGGGCCTATTCCAGCCTTCGCTCACCCTGTGATGGGGAAGGACTTTGCTTGAAACTTAAGCTATGTTCACATCCTGTGCATGACAAATGGGAAAATGGTTTAAATTAAAGGAGGAAAGATATTATCAGGACTAACTTCCCAATGCAGGAGGCTAGTTGATTCCTGGAAATCTTCCCAGAAGTAAAGAATCAATTAAGTACTTTGCCCAGAATAGACACCAAATAAATTGCTGAGTGGAATTGACTCTGTCATATTTGCCAGCAGATAGGAAAATGGATCAGATAGGTTCTTAAGACCCTTCCTCCATCTGACTTTCTATGTACCATATATACATGTTTGCCTGTGTGGTGCTTGGGTGAGAGTCTAGGGCTGGCACTTAGCACACCTGCCTCAAACCAGTTGTGTGACCTGGGAAAGATCTCATGCCTTCTCTGAGCCTCTATTTCCTTCCCGGAATACCAATCAGAATGAGAAATCACTCCATATTCCACAAGTGATTGTTGAATTCATAGTGAATGAATTGCATTCAGTAAGGTGTACAATTCATGTTCACTCTTCTTTCCTCTTTGGCTCTGAGTCTGCCACTGCCAAATGTTTCCAGGTTCCCTGACAGTTTTGGCTTCTGTGATCTGCCTCCATGCCCAAAGTTCAGGCCAGGTGGAGGGCAACTGAGGGATTTGGGGTCTGCAACTTCACACCCAGCAGCTTGGCTGCCCTCCTGTTTCAGGGCATGGGCAGCAGGTATGCACTGCTGTTCCCACGGGCCGCCCAGCTTAGCTGGAGGCTCCATTCGCTGGGAGAGTAGCCTGGGCTGCAGCCCTGTGCTGACCTGCTCTTAACCCCTAGGAAAGTTACACAAACTCCTCCACGCTCCACTGGGAGCTGGGTCGCATAAGGTGGTAGCAAGAACAATACTTCCCCTTGTGCCCTGGGCCTATTCCACATCAGCACACTTGGGGGAGGGACACAGGAGGCAAGCAGAGGGGGTAGCCCAGCTCCGGTTTCAACCATGCCTGGAAATTGGATCTTCCTCCCTGGCCAGAGCTCCCTGGAGCATGAAGGGGGTCTGGAACCCAGGTTTCAGCAGGAGACCTCCCCACGTCTCCCACCAGGACCAGCCCCGTGCCTGGCTGCAGGGCAGATCTGTGTAATTTCTTACCATTGCATCTCCCTTCAGCAAATGAACCCCAGTTCTGTGATGTGTCTACATGGAGATAGTGGGGAGGAGAAGGTCTACTCTGGGAACCAGGAAGCCTGGATATGGTTCTGCTGTTCCCAAGAAAGACATGAGGGCAGGCCAAGTGGCTTAGTTGGTTAAGAGCTTGCTCAAGAGTGTGAGCTGAGCTCTGAGCAACAGCAGTTCGATGCCAGCCTGAGCTGAGCTGCTGCTAAGCTGCCAACAGGTGGCAGGATGGCTCAGTTAAAAAAAAAAAAGACATCAGGGTTGGATTAACCAAGACCTGAGAATGCAAGATACAGAACCAGACTATCCAATTCAAATTCTAGCCCACCATTTACCACTTGGTCACCTCAGATCAGGTACCTACCACTCTGCTGTAATGGTACCTGCCTCCCTACATCATTATGAGGAATAAATGAGTTCTTATGTACAGCACACTTAGGGCAGTGCTCAACCAATGCCAGTGGTATGGCTTGCTCTCCACACGGATTTAGTGGAAAGTGGAGGCATGTACAGTCCTTCCTGGAAGAGCAAATTGTTCATATTGTCTAAAGAATAGAACTACTTAAAGTACACAAAACTGCTGTCAAAATTGTGAAACATAATCACAGTTTTGATTGCTCTGTGACAGTGTAAATATTGCAAATTTTTCATCAGGCAAGAAAAGAAAAAACAACGAATAACTACAGTCAACCCCGTTACCCCTCCCATTTGGGATCTGCATGCCCATTTGAATTGGTTTGCTCATGTGACACATGCACAGCTTTGCATCACTTGAGACAAGTATTTCTTATTCTTCTTCAGTCACCTTATGTTTAGGCTCTAGTTGGTAGTGGTTGGTTTCTTTACAGGTAACTAGAATGTTTGAAAACAAAAGTCTCTCCTCTTCTCCCTGTCAATCTGTCACAGCTATGTCTCCCTCTGTGCCCTTCTCTTTCAGTGACCTCCTTTCTTCCCTTTGACTTTTCTTGTCTTTGGTTCAAAATTCCTAAAAGAGAACAATCAGGAATCATCAATGTCCCCGAGTGGGAGAAATAATTACGAAGTAGGAGAGTTTCAGGACCACGGACAGCAGCACAAGTGCCTTTGCCTGCTGGTCCCCCCCAACTCTCAAACATTTTAGTTGTGCGCTGACTAGACCTCCGGAGACTAACGTTCTCCTCTGTAGAAGGGGGGGGGGGAGGAGGCAGCTGGAAGGGCAAGATCACCTTTAAGGCCTCTTATAGTTTTGTGACCCTAGGATTCTTTGGCTTCATGTTTGATGTCCCTTATATTTCTCCCCCTCCCTCCCTCCTTTCCTTGTTTCCTTCCTTTCTTTTGCTTTGTCTTTATTTTGGTTTTTTTTTTTTTTTTTTGGATAGGGACATTCCATTAATTTTAATGAGCGTACAGCTATCATCCAGGGAGAGGAGCCGAAAGACGGAGCTCCTCATAACACAGCAGCAAACTCACTACTGAGGGGTCACCTGACTCCCTCTGCCCCTAGTCACCTAGATACATCTTATTAGCTCTCAGGAAAAGGCTGAGTTGCCTGCAGACAGAGACTGCAGGCCTAAAGAACAGAAAGATTTACCTCATTCTCTTGGAACTGGGTGAAGAGGAGGTCTATGCTGGTGGCCAGACGAGAAGCCACTCTTTCCATGAATTTTTCCCCCACCAGCCCTTGGTGACGCCCTTGTCTGCACGGTCATGCTGGGTTCACGGATCAGATAAGTAATGTCTCCCAGGAAGGAGAAAAAGTGGGAGGAGCATAAGAGTAGTGTATTACGAGCCTAGGAGTAGCAACATATATCTCTTGAATTCCCATTCCATGAAAGGGGACTCTGTCGTATGTCCACACCAAGCTACAAGGGGACTGGAGAATGTGGTCCTTAGCTGGGCAAGCATGTGCCAAGCCACAACTTTGTTGCTTTGGAAAAAGAAGAGAATGGACTTTGGTTCAACCACATTATTCTGTTTAATGGATCAGGTAGACCTGTGAAAATGGGAAGTTTTGCTCAGGGAAAAGGAAAGGAATATATTGAGCCAGGCATCATGCTAAGTGCTTTCCTGTACACTTAAATGTCTCATCTCCCCAAATGTCCAATCCAGTCCCTTCCCCAGTCTTTGTTTGTGCTGTTTCCCCGACCTGAAATTCCCTGTTTTTTGGATAAGCTGATCCCACCCTTTCTTCAAGTGCAAGAACCACCTCCCTGGTCATAGAATTTAAGAGCCAGAAGGAACCTCAAAAACTATTTATGTTAATGTCTCATTTTATAAGTGAGGAAACTGAGGCCAGAGAAGGAAAGATGCTTGTCCAAGATTACACAGTAAAGTATCCACATTTAGCTCATAGCTATACCTCAGCACTCCAACTCCTGTGCTCCTTCTTATACACAGCACTGAGAAATCCCTGCCTGCTCCCATAGGCTTCTGCTCCGCTTCTCATCATATGACTTTAGACAAATCTCTCAGTCTCCCTAATCTCCAGATTCTTTTTTTTTTTTTTTTTTTTTTGAGGGCAGTGTCGCTGGCCCTCATATGTGGGACCCGAACCGGGGCCGCTGGCTTCCAAAGCCAGCACTTAACCACCGCGCCACTCGCCTGGCCCCAGATTTTTAAACTGTGGAATGAGGAGGTTGGGTTATTCCTATGGTTCTATTAGGACACAGACCCAGTCATTTAATGGTGGAGCCTCCCCATACTTTCAGATCTTGGCCCCTCTCGATGATGCTGAGACACCACCCAGATAAAACTGCACCCCTCTCCACCTTCTCCTATGGATGAATTCATAACAGAATCAACAGAAAGGTTTTCTTCCCACCTCCCTGGAGACCAGGCATGGGGTTGAGCACTTTACATGTTGTATCTCATTTCATTATTAAAAACTCCCTGGAGAGTGAGTATTACTCTCCCCAATTTTTATATGAAGAAACTGAGGCTCTGAGAGGTTAATGGCTCTCTGGGGCAAATGGATTAGCTTTTATCTCGGGATTTCCCAGGATGGATAGGCAGGACCAGCAAGGGGTGGAGGGAACTTTCAGGGAGATTTTTGTCTTGATGCAATAAAGAGCTTCCTACTAGAGCTGCCTCTGGAGAGACAGGCTGTCTTGGAGGGGAAGGATTTCCTGTTCCCTGAAGGTGTGCACACATGGGGTGAAAGATCAAAGGATTTTAGCACCAGATGGGTAAGGCAGGGGCAAAGGGGTCAACTCTATCAGTGATTCCCAAAGATTATTTCAGGAGATACATTGACCAGCATTAAAGTAACATTTCTCACAAAGAGAAAAAAAGTTACTCTGTCAATTATTTTTCCAACTTTCTGATTTTGACCAGGAGAAGGTCTCGGTGTAGAGCTAGTACAGCTTGCACATCTCTACTACTTTTTAGTTCCCTTTTTAACAGGAGCAAATAAGCCTCAGGCTCAGGGCTCTGGAGCAGGTGGTGGGACTCACTAGAATTGAATAACATGGGCTTTCAATTTTATTTATTTTTGTGGTTACCTTCCTTCATGGTAAATGATTCTGGTTTCCCCATTACTGCAGTGATATGAAGTTTCATTTGAAAATACATATATTTTAAGAGAATGAAAATAAAAGCCACAGACTGGGAGAAAATATTTGTAAAACACATATCTGATAAAGGACTTGTATCCAAAATATACAAAAAAGTCTAAAACTCAACAATTGGGAAACAACTCAAAAAGTAGGCAAAAGATGTGAACAGTCATCTCATCAGAGAAGATGTACAGATAGCAAATAAGCATATGAAAAAATGCTCTACATCATATGCCATTAGAGGATTACAAGTTAAAATAACAATGAGATGTCACTAACTACCTATTAGAAAGACTAAAATCCAAAATATGAACAACACTAAATATGGAGCAACAGGAACTCTCATTCACTGCTGGTGGGAATACAAAATGGCACCACCATTTTAGAAGCAACTGGCAGTTTCTTACAAAACTAAGCATACTCAGCATGTGACCCATCAATCACGCTCCTTGGTTATTAATCCAAATGAGTTGGAAATTTATGTACACACACACACACACACACATACACACACACACACAAATGTTTATAGCAGCTTTATTCATAATTGCCAAAACTTGGAAACAACCAGATGTCTTTCAAAAGGTGACTGGATAAACAAACTAGGGTACATCTAGACAATGGCATATTATTCAACGTTGAAAAGAAATGAGCTATCAAGCCATGAAAAGACACAGAGCAAACTTAAATGCATATCGCTAAGTAAAAGAAGCCAGTTGAAAAGGCTGCATACTGCATCATTCCAACTATATGACATTTTAAGGCAAAACTACAGTGACAGTGGAAAAATTAGTGATTGCGAGGGGTTGGGGGGTGGAGTGATAAGCAGGTAGAGCAGTGAAACTATTCTGTGAAATATTGTAAAAAGTGAACGAACACATGGAATATTGCATTTGTCAAAACCCATAGAACTGTACAACACAAAGAGTGAACCCTAATAAAAACTGTGAGCTTTAGTTAATAATAGTGTATCAATATCGGTTCATCAATTGCAACAGATGTAACACAGCAATGCAAGACGTAAATAGCAGGGGAAACTGTTGGCAGAGGGAGATTGGATATAGTGGAATTCTCTGTACTTTGTGCTCATTTATCTGTAAACTTAAAAGTTCTCTTAAGGGCCGGCTGAGTGGCGCAGTGGTTAAGTGCTGGCTTGGGAAGCCAGCAGCCCCGGTTTGGGTCCCACATATGAGGGCCAGTGACACTGCCCTCAAAAAAAAAAAAAAAGGTTCCCTTAAAAATAAAGTCTATTAAATTAAAAATAAATAAATGTTTTTAAGTTTAAGAGGTTTTTCAACTAGCAATTCCACTTCTAGAAATAGAGACGTGTATACCCAAGACATACTCAAGACTCTTCAGAGCAGCACTGTTGGTAAGAGCTGAACTTTCACCAATAGAAGGGCGGAGAAATGAATTGTGGTATATCCATACAATGGAATACTATACAGCAATGAAAAAGAGTGAACCACGGTTACATGCATCATCAATGAATCTCACAAACATAACGCTGACTGTAAGAAGCCAAATACCAAAGTGTCTATCACATATTATTCCATTTTTATAAAGTTTTTAAAAAATGCAAAACTAATCCACAGTGTTAGGAGTCAGGAGAGCCATTCCCCGTGGAGGGGATTTGAAACTACAAGGGAATCCATGGGAGTTTCTGGGGTTCTGGTAGTGTTTCCTTTCTCATTCTGGGTGCTGGTTACACAGATGTGTTCCCTTTGTGAAAAATTCATCTAGCTATTCACTTAGAAGTTGTGTACTTTTCTGCATATACACAAAAACTTTACAAAAATGGGTCCATGAATATTGTATGTGACCAGTAATAAAGGAAAAAACTCCACGACCCAGCATTTCCCCCCAGCATTATGCCCAACAGAAATGTATTCACGTGTCCACCAAAATGTATAGGACTGCTCACAGCAGCACTGTTTTGAATAACCCCAAACCAGAAAAACACTAGTGTCTATTAACAGAAGATTGGATAAATTGTGGTATCTTAAAACAATCAAATACTATGCCGCACTTTAAAAAGGACAAGACTATTGCCTCGACCAACAACCCAAATGGAGCTCACAGACAAAATGGTGAGTGAAGGATGCAAGACAAGAGGGCCTAGTGGAAAAGTCCAGTTATATGAAGTTCAAAATCAGACAGAACTAATCAATGGTTACATTTGGGGGGGTACTGACTGGGAGAGGGTAAGAGGAAGCCTTCTGGGTGCTGGAAACATTCCACATTGTGATGGAGAGAATCCGTGTGAAAATGATCAAGCTGTGCATGTAAGATATGTACACCTTAAGCTTAAAAATATAGGGGGAACTCAGAAACAGCCAAGCTTATGAAAGTAGAATGCAAAGGACTTAAGCTTGGGAAACAGTGGATAAGAAGTTCTTTTGGGGGCTTCCTGTCCCCAGAGCAGGATCCTCTAACTGCAGCACTACCAACCGTTCCCCACCAAGGACTCCGTGGCCTAAGGTCAGGGGTCAACCTGCCCCTTATCTGCCCTGGTAATCAGTGGAGACACTGGGTTTAGGGGGTCAGACGCCAGTTGTCCCCATGCTGTCCCCAGGGCCAGCTCTGAGCGCTGCAACCCGAGGCCTCAGGATCATGAGGGCAGATTCCTGCCTGAGCCTTTACAAACAAACGGAGGGTTATGGGAGTGCACATGCTGCCATCCCTCCCTGATCACCCCCAAGGTGTGGTGCACTCTGTCCTGGGATGTCCTGAGCCTCCCCAGCCTGTTCCCATCTTGGACACAGCACCACTGGGCATCTTCACATGGACTTTTGGTCCCAGCATCATTTTTGTCCCCTGACCTTCACTAGCTTTTCTACAGACTCACTGCGGGACAGGTCACGTCCCTTTTACTCTCCACACCTCATTTCCATCTCTGCAGAATGTGGGGACAGAGGAGATTCGGAATAGAAGCACAGACCAGCCCCATCCTATGCTGGGTTCCCTTCTGCAACATTACCCAGCTTCTGCCCAAACACCTCCTGTAATGGGGAGTTCACCTCTCTGACCGTTAGAATGTGCTCCCTAGAAATGAGAGGCAGCTAGACTGTGCCTCTTTTTGCAAAAAAACTTAAATTGTCTATCTAACTATGTGGTTGTCCCTCAGGATCTGTGGGGGATTGCTTCCAGGACCCCTGGAGGATACCAAAATCCAGAGATGCTCAAGTCCCTTTTATAACCTATATTTACATATAGGCAACAGCAGGGTCTGCCTACACCTCACATCATTCACACGGATTCAGTGTAGTGCTTGATGCGTGGCAAATTCAAGTTTTGATTTTTGGAACTTTCTGAAAAATTTTTTCAAATATTTTGATCCAGTTTGTTTAATCCATGGAAGGACACTCACAGATACAGAAGGGCAACTGTAGATAAATATGTACATATATATGTGCATATATATATATATATATATATATATACACACACACACACACACATATATGCCTAATATGCATAGATAAGCTCTCTCTGGAAGGCTATGCCATAAAACAAGCAATAATGGTTGCCTCCAAGGAGGGAAATGGGGTTGGGTGCAGGGGTAGGAGAAAGATTTACTCGCTATTCTCACCCATTTGTACCTTTTGAATTTTGCACTTTAGTGTGCACGACCTAGTAAAAATTAGAATATTTTTTTGGGAAAAAAAACACAGTTTCAATTCTTACACTTCTGGGCTGGCATGGCTCAGGGTGAGGTCAGGGCCAGCTACACCCCACCCACCAGCCCACATGGCTGATGGATATTTAAGACTTGGGAAGCAACTGTCTGAGCCCCATCACCTCTGCCAGTATTTGTTGTGAGGCTGACAAATTGCTTAACTTCTCTGAACTGAAGTTTTCTTGCCTATAAGATGTTAAAATAACAATGTGTGAGGATTAAATAAGACAATGTCTGGCTCAGCATAGGTGCTTGATAAAGTCTGTTATTATTAATCTCATTCCCTTACTTTACTTACACACATACACCTTTCAATTCATAAAATATTTTCCTATTTAATTCTCATGTTGGTGTTATTATGTTTAACCCCATTTTACAGATGAGAAACCAAGGCTCAGTGACTTGCCCAAGGATACATAGCCAAAAGGTTGCCAAGCCAAGAACCAGGCCTCCTGATGTTGACTGTGCTTCTTCTTCCTCATCAGGCTGCCTCTGGGTCTGGGATCTTTGCTAAGCATCTTAAATTATTCTCTGAGAGTCTTAGAAATGACCCTGGACCTCTCCCTCCCACTCTCACCTCCACCTCCTAAGACATGTCTCTTTCCTGAGTTCTTGTCCTGGAACTCAGGGTGTTTTGAGAAGTGGGGGTGAGAGGGTGCAGGACAGGGCTATCCCACGGCCCAGCCTGTGCTAAGCCTGACCTCACAGAAATGGGGGGGTCCCTGACACTTGTTTGCAAGAGGCCTGGAGGAGAGACCAGCCAACTTGAGGGTCCCAGGGTCATATGAAGATGTTACCACAAGAGGACGGCACAGGGCAGGCAGCTGTAATTAAGACTTTGACGGGAGGACAGTCAGAGAAGGTGGCTCCAGCCCAGACACTGGAGGGCAGTGATTCCTTGGGATTCCCTCGGACCACATGAACCAGCAGGCAGGCTCACCACCCCCAGCGAGGATGTGCTTGTCGGGTTATTTAAGTCCATCTTGCCCTTGGGCTTCAACAGGTTCAGCTCATATCTGTCATGCTCAGCATCTGGCACAAACAGACTCTGGCAATACTAGGCACCCATTCATTATTTGTCAAATAGATGAGTGGTACCCCACAGGCTGTCCCATCCACACACTGCTGCCTCCATCATTCACCCATTTCTGTGCACTGCAGCCCTCCCAGTGTCTGGGAAGTTCTGGCTGAAGTCTACCCTCCACCCTCCCTGCAGTAGCCTCGCCCCAGCCTCTGTGCAGGGAAATGGAATGTCAGGCTAGGGGCATGGGTGATGTTTATAAGAAGCCACGGCAGAGTTACTGCAGCCTCCTCAGCTCCCAAGGTGGAGGAGAAAATCGCAGCTGTAAATTTCCCCAACAGTGCCCCACCGAGCCCCTCCTCCTGGAATCTAGCCCCTTAGCTCTGATTTACAAATCAGCGGGAGCCTCAGCCGCCTCTGCAGGATGGAAGTGGGTTCCTGCAGCCCCAGCAGAGGGTATGTCCTCACCCCACACTCGGGCAGGGACCCCATTGATCCACCAATGGGCCCTACCACCTTGTTTCTTCTGCCTCCCAGTTGGGGGTCCCCATCTCCCTGCCCTCCCACTCCCAGGGCTCCCTGGGAAGCCAGGAAGCATTCGATTCCCAGGGGCTCATTCCACAACCATTCTCCCTGACCTCTAGCTTTCCATCTGTCCAATGGGACTATTGGGGGCTCACTCTGAAATGGGGAGGGCTCCAGCCAGCTAGAGCTGAGGAGAAAACCACAGTATTATTTCATTTTCATTCATTCACTCATTCCCTCACTCAAAGGCAGGGCCCAGATTACATAGACACAAAGCTGTGGTGTATCCAGAGGCAACTGGGGCTGGGCTTCATCCCACCAGTTGGTAATGTGGAAAGAGCACTGGACTTTGAATCCAGAGGTCTGGATTCTAGTCCCTGTCCTGCCAATAGCTTCCGATATGCCCTTGGGTAAGTCACTCTTTCTGGACGTCAATTCCTCCATCGGTAAAATAGGAGCCTCAGAGCCTGAGGCACCCCCTACACACACACAATCCCTCCCACCCTGGAGTCTACCTCGCATCCTGGAATAGCACTCACTGATATGGCTCCCCCAGGAACCTCCCTGCTCCAAATCATGTTACATGCCCCTCATATTCCCCAATTCTGGAGGAGGGCAGAGGGTGGACTGCTGTCCTGGACCTGCTTATAAGGTAAGGGGTGGGCAGCTGCTACTTTTGTGCCTCCCTCATCCCTGAGGCTGTCGCCAAGGCAAAGGGCCCGCTCTCCCTTGGTCTGAGAGCACAGGCTCTTGGAAGCCTTCCCCCTGCCGCTCCCCAATAAAACTTCCCTCATTGTTCCCTCTCCAAGTGGACCTTCTTAGGCCCACACCCCACTATAGGCAGGGCTGCATTTCCTCCAGCTCCCCCAGGAACCTGGGAGCCAGGGAGCTTCTAAGAGATCCAGGTTGATGTTAACTCCTCTACCCACCCCCAGCAGCAGGCAAACATTGGGGCGGCCCCCTATCTCAGGACCCCAGGGATCAGAAAGAGGAGTGGTGAAACGGACAACCACTTCAGTTTCCACAAATGCTCACTGGGCTGAAAGCAACCAATCTAGCTGCTGGGCCATGGGCAGCACGTGTTGGTAGTAATTTCATAGTCAGACAACAATAATGGCAGCTACGTTTATTGAGCCAAACACTGTTCTAAGCCCTTTACCCATAACAGCTCATTTCACTACCACAACAACCCGAGGAAGCATGTGCTACTCTTACCCCCGATTTACAGATAAGGAAATGATGTTCAAGTTCAACTTGGCCAAGGTGAGAGACCAGGGCCAGATTCAAACCCCAGGCATCTGCTTGGACCCCTGAGTTCCACCCACCACTCTTAGCATCAGGGGTGGGGGGGGGCACCTCTGCTTTCCTCCTTTTGTGGGAAATAGAGGCCCAAGACAAGAGAAAAGTCCCCCAAGGTCACGCCGCAAGACAAAAGCAATCTTATTGCTCAGGCTGAGCCTCCTGAAGGCCTCTCCTGAGCTCCAGTTCATATCCAGCCAGCCCGGGTGAACTCCAGGGCAGAGCAGCCCCCACCACTCAGAAAACGAAGGGCATACCCTTCCCTCGGCCACTCTCACCCTCTCCGTGGTGCAAGGGAAGCCGGGTCTCCTGTTTTGGGCTGCTCCATGGCCACCTGTCTGTGGTCTGTAAGCTCTCCCCACAACACAAATCCCACGACTCAATTCATCAAAGACCAAGTGCGTCATTTTTATTTTTGCATCAGCCCCCGTTCTTAAGCATTAGTTTTACCCACCTGGAATTCAGCTCAGCTGGTGGTGAAACCGTTTGCTGCTCAGAGACCACACGTGGCAGGCAGGGACCTACCCTCGCAGGGAGCGGTCTGCCTCCGACACCAGCACACAGGACTCAAACCTGGTTGAGTCAAGCTCTGAGTAGCTTTTTGCCTGCAAATGTTTTATGTTTTCAAATCCTAAATTCCTCCAGTGCAGGGTGTATGTTTCTCCATCAGACTGGAGAGTTTCCAAGGCAGAACTATATCTCCCCCATCTGATTAGGGGTTCTCTCGGAGTAAGATTTGTGTCTCCCTGATGGGATTGAGGGCTTTCCCAGCCCAGAACAGTGACTTCCTTGTCAGAGTGGTTATTCCCCAAAGACAACAATGTGTCTCCCCCATCAGACTAGCCTGTCTCTGAGGATAAAGCTCTCTCTCCCATCAGACTGAGTAGGGTGTATGTGCCCGTCCAGCCAGTCTCCATCCTGGCACAGCCATATCTACACCATTTAGCACAGGGTAGAGTCTCCCAGAATGAAGTTTCACACGACAGAAAAACTCTCTCATCCCTCCCACTCCAACCCTGGGGAGCCAAGCCCAAGAGGCCGCTGTGAGGGGCCACTGGGGCCTGTCCCCGGCCAGTGGGGCCCAGCCAGGCCCACAGGCTCCTCACCCTGCCTGCCGCCCCCACTGGGCAGCCAGCGCCCCCTGACCCCATGGCCTTCCATCATGGGAGATCTATAACATTTACAATCCCAAAACAAAAGGCCCCGAGGGCCGAGGACAGAATTCATCTTCCCAGCTGACAAGCCCCGTTAATTAACGACTTGGAAATCGATGACGAGAAGGGACAGGCGGCAAATGACACCTCATCGTGGCCAGGAGGAGGGAGGAAATGTCCGGGGACTGGCGGACACGCACCACAGGGCTGGCCGGGTGCCTGGGAGAGCCACCGCACCCATCTGTCACTGTCACTTCAAACACAGCCGACTACCCCCCAACCCAGAAATTCTCATTTCCCACCACAGCAGACCCCGAGGAAAAGGAGGGTGTCTGTGCTGAAAGAGTGAAAGTAATTGTGGAGCCCCTACTATGTGCCAGGTATTGGGCTAGATGCTTTTCATTCCTTGTAATCTCTTCCAGCAGCTGTGGAAGGTAGGTTTGATTATTCCCATTTTAGGGATGAGCACATTAAGGGCTGCAGGCAAGTCAATTTGAGGCTGGGGTTGTGTTTTAAAATGTGTGATAGGTTGATGAAACCAGCTCTTAGATCTAAAGAGGTATCTGGATGAAAGAGCCCTGGATTTAAGGACAAAAGATCTGGACCTGAGGCCAGCCTCCAGCTCCACTATCTGTGTAGTATCAGACAAGTTATTTAATTTCTCTGAGCCTCTGTTTTCTCATGTGTCACGAAGGGAGAATAACCCCCATCCTACTTATCAGATAGAGGGCTCATTAACCTTATGGATAAGCTTAGGAAGCATGAAAGCCTATACTTGGGGAAGGGGTCAGATATTATTTTCTTGTCACTAGGCCTATTGATCACCCCACCCAAGTCTGGGACATGACAGATACGGGATGAAATGGTATGACAGCCAGAGGCCTGTGCTGGAGAAGGAAAGACTTGAGAAGGCTGAAGGGTGACCATCGAAGATACAAGGACAACAGGAAACAGGCCCCCTTGTGCCCACCTGGGGGGAGCTGAATCTTTCTGTAAAGAGGAGATAATGAAAGCACCTACCTCATGAGGCTGTTGTAAAGTTGAGACAAATTATATAAGGGCTTAGCATGGCCTGGCATATAGTAAGTGCTCAATAAATGTTAGAAAGGGTTGATGTTCTCCTTTTCTCTCTCCCCAAGAAATGCTTGTTGAGATGTGGCACAGTGGAAGAAAATAAAGCGTGTGGATTGCCTACCTGATCCAGGGCTCCATGATGAGAGTTTTAGGAGGGGGCTCCCACTCTTGGGGAAGACCCCTGAAACTTACCTTCTGCTGTGAGGAGCTCAATGTTGGGACAAGGACACAGCTCTCTGGGAGCCCTGAGGAGATGCTGTCTGACCTGGGTTGGAAGAATGAGTAGGAAGTCATCATGAAGGGATGTGGACAGAAGGGGACTCAGGCCAGGGGAAGGAGCCCAGCTGGTGCTGGCACACAGTAGATACCTCCTCCATTCCCCTCCACCCAGCCCGGAGCTCAGGAGAATCCCAGCGGTGTCTGGGGCATGTGGGAATGCCTTGTGGCCATTGGGGGTATGAAGGTGGAGAGCCTGGAGTGGCCAGGGACAAATATGAATGGGCCCAAATGCCATACCACACTAGGAAGTTCAGAACCTCAGCTTCCTTATCTGTAAAATGGGGTCAGATGCCAAGGAAGATAGCACAAATGGCAAATTAGCACATGAAAAGATGCTCAACATCATTAGTCATTAGGGAAATGTAGGTACCATTTCACACTACTAAGAGGGCTGTAATAAAACAAACACAGAAAATACATGTTGGCAAGGATGTGGGAAAATTGGAACCCTTGTGCATCACTGGTGGGAATGTAATGTGGTACAGCCACTATGGAAAACAGTTTGGAGGGTCCTCAAAAAATTAAACATAAAATTACCATGTGATCCAGCAATTTCACTCATAGGATACATCAGAAAGAATTGAAAACAGGGACTCAACAGATATTTATATGCCAGTGTTCAATGCGGTATTATTCACAATAGCCAAAAAAGTGGAAACAACTAAAGTGTGCATCAACAGATAAATGGATTAATGAAATGTGGTATGTACATATAATGGAATACCATTCAGCCATAAAAAGGATGAAGTTATGACACATGCTACAGCATGGATGAACCTTGGAGACATATGCTAAGTGAAAGAAATCAGACACAAAAGGAAAACTATTGTATAATTCTACTTATATGGAATATCTAGACTAGGCAAATTCATAAGGTAGAAAATCGATCAGAGGTTACCAAGGGCTACAAGGAGTGGGTAATGGGAAATTATAACTTAATGAGTACTTAAAGTTTCTCTTTGGGGTGATGAAAAAGTTTTGGAAATAGATAGTGATGATGGTTGTACAACACTGTGAATGTAACTAATGCCATTGAATTGTGAACTTAGAAAATGGTTAAAACGGCAAATTTTATGTTATATATATTTTACCACAATTAAAAACAAAATTTAATCCAACAGGGAAATAAATTAGGCCAAGAAACTCTTTGGCAAAAATTCTGCTTTAGCTGTCTCCTTGGGGCTACTCTGGGATCAGGGGGGCCTGCACTGGGGACATCCTCTGAAGTGAGGGTGGGAAGATGAATTGTGCTCCCCCTCCTGCTTCTTTCCAGCTGTCCCCAAATCCCCCTCCTGCCCCAGCCCAAGGCATGGAGGAAAGATGGCCAGGACCGGGCCAGCCTGGGCTTCCTCTGAGAGCAGATGGCTTTACTCTCCTCCTCTCCCCGCCCCCAGCCCCCTTAAAGAAGAGACCGCCCCAGAATACATCATCTCACCGGAGCTGTAAATGTCAAATTTAAATTCATACTTTGTACCACCTTTGATTTCAAAGAGGATTACACCTCAATGGTGAAAGGCAGCCCCAGTGCAGGGCCTGAGTAGGCCTCCTGGGCCTCTGCTGGGCCCCGAAGCATTGTTAACTCCTTCCAATTCATTAGGCCTAATCCTAGTGGTGCTGAGTAAGGGGCTCCGGGCTGCACCCGGCACTCAGGCCCATATGTGCCCATTGTATCACTCATTCGCTAATCCAGCACCCGTCGTGGGCACCAGCCCACTGGAAAGGGGTTGTAGCCACTAGGTCCAGGCAGGGAGGTGGCAGTCAGGGTCTGTCTTAGCTCCTAAACCCCCACAAATCCTTTGTGGATCGGGCCACAGGGACTACAACATGGGGAGGCAGAGATAGGGTCCCAGGAGAGGTGCAAAGTCAGACATCAATCTGTCCTGCTGTGCTTCTCTCCCAATATAGACTCACTTATGTATACACCCAATATGAATGTACACTTACATATACACACTTATTCACACATCTACACTCACTCTGTCACACACCTGCATACCTGCTGCATACATGCAACGTGTCTGCTTTCTCATAACACCCAGCAGCCAGCAAGCAGTACACCTGTGCACCTGGACACTCATGCACCCAGACACAGCCACACCTGTACACACTCACACAACCATCCACCTGCTCATCACAGCCAACACCCAGCAGCACCCCTGTGCACCTGCCCACCTCACACATCCAGACACATCCACACCCACACACACCTATCTACACACTCACAAATCCCTGGCCCTGACTCTGCAGAATGTTCCAAGTTTATCTAAAAAAATTAAAGAGCCCCTAGCATTCCCCTCCCCCCGCCCCCTGAGACCTTTCCAATGCCCAGGATGTTAGAACTGGAAGGGCCTTTAAAGAGAAGTGAGTCCACCTGTCTCTCTTCCAGGTGGGTAGACTGAGGCACAGGAGGATGAAGGGGCCCGGTAGGCAGTGTGGAGGTATGGAAGGAGGGGAGCCAAGCCCTGCGGCAGCTAGCTGGTTGAATTTGGGTAATTCTCTTATGCTACAGGGCCTCTGCTTCCTTGTCTGACTACAAAGGTATAACAGTACCTACCCTGCAGGACTGTTATGAGGATAAAAATGAGACAATATACAGGCATGCCTCAGAGACACTGTGGGTTCGGTTCCAGGCCACTGCAGCAGAGTATCACAATAAAGTGAGTTGTAATCTTTTTTGTTGGTGGAGGCCCTTGCCTTCAATTTGCTAAAAAAAAAAAAAGGCGACATCTGTGAAGTGCCATAAAGCGGAATGCAATAAAACAAGGTATGCTTGTATATCCAAGTGCTGTGTGAAAACAAAACCATTCTACACAAGCCTGCAAATGTCACAAATGGATTCCCAGAATCACCCGTGAAGAAGCAACGGTAAGACTAGAACTCAGAGCTTTGGACTCTCGGCCCAAGGCTCTCCATTGCCTATGACTTTTCAAAAGAGAAGGAGCGCCAGCCTAAACCCACGGGGAGGGTGGCGGTGGGAGAAGAGACTTATTCATTCATCCATTCACCCACTTATTCATTCAACTATGAGCCAGGCACTATGCCAGGCATTGAGCTGCAGCTGTAACTCAAATGTAGTCTATCCATACAATGGAATATTATTCAGCCATGAAAAGGAATGAGAGTCTAACACATGCTACAACATATATGGACCTTGAGAACATTATGCTAAGTAAAATAAGCCAGACACAGGACAAATATTGTAAGAGTCCACTTATATAGGTACTTGAACAGACAAATTCAGAGGCAGAAAGTAGAATAGGGGTTACCAAGAGTTGGGGGGAGGAGGGGAAGGGGAGTTATTGTTTAATGAGTACAGAGTTTATGTTGGGATGATGAAAAGTATAGGATATAGACAGTAGTATAGTTATACAACATGGCAAATGTATTTAATGCCACTTACAAATGAAGTGCACACTTACAAATTAAAACTATAAATCTATGTTACCACAGTAAACAATCAAAACAAAAGTCCCTACCCTTGTCGAGCTTAGATCCTAATGGAAGGAGACAGACAATAAACATAATAAGTAAAATATATTCTATGAAAGACGGTGACAAGTGCTATGGGAAGAAATTAAGTCAGAGAAAGGAAGACAGAGGGTCAGGGGTGGGGCTACAGTATGAAATAGGGTAGTCAGGGAAGGCCTTCCAGCAAAGATGTGAAGGAGGTGAGGAAACACATGGACATCTTGTGGGGAGGACATGCCAAGCAGAGGGACAGAGGACAAAGGCCCTGGGATGGGAGCAGGTCTGGTGTTCACTGGGCGCAGCAAGGGGACCAGTGTGGAGTGAGTGAAAGGGAGAAGGGAAGGAGAGGAGGTCGAAGAGGAGCTGGGGCCTGATCAGACAGGGCCTGCACACCTGGAGTGCTCACCACGCACTCAGCCCGGATCCGCGAAGACCAGCGTGCACCGCTCCCACTCCCAGACTCAGCCCTCACCCCCATCCACCTCTCAATTGCACAGACCCCTCCTCACACCTTCCTCTCTGTCTTCCCTCTGTACCTTGACACCCCGTGAATCTGCCCTGAACTCGCTGCAGCAACATGCAGACATTCTACCTCCCACCGACACAGCTCAGGGTTCTTCCACAATCTTTGCCCCCACTCCCCAGCTGCGTGCACCAAAGCTCAGACATAGGAAAGGCCCCAGCTCCTTGACCAGATGTTTCTTAATTCTGTTTCAGCAGGAAGAGGGAGGCCTGAGTCCATCCCATTAAATAGGACCTCAACACTTGGGGAGGTGGTGGGAAGGGGTGTGTGTGTGGTGTGTGTGGTGTGTGTGTGTGTGCTGTGTGCGTGTGTGGTGTGTGTGTGTGTGTGTGTGGTGTGTGGTGTGTGCATGTGGGGTGTGTGTGTGTGGTATGTGTGTGGTGTGTGTGGGGTGTGGGGTGTGTGTGTGTGGTGTGTGCATGTGGGGTGTGTGTGTGTAGTATGTGTGTGGTATGTGTGTGGGGTGTGTGGTGTGTGGTGTGTGCATTTGTGTGTGCTGTGTGCGTGTGTGGTGTGTGCGTGTGGGGTGTGTGTGTGTGGTGTATGGTGTGTATGTGGTATGTGTGTGTGTGTGGTGTGTGTGGTATGTGTGTGATATGTGTGTGTGTGGTGTGTGCGTGTGTCGTGTGTGTGTGGTGTGTGTGCGTGGGGTGTGTGTGTGGGGGGTGTGGGGTGAGTGCATGTGGGGTGTGTGTGTGTGGTATTTGTGTGGTGTGTGTGGTGTGTGTGCGTGTGTGTGGTATGTGTGGGGGGTGTGGTGTGGGGGTGTGGTATGTGTGTTTATGTGTATGTATGTGGTGTTGGGGGGAGTGTGTGCCTCCCCTGGCAGGTCCCAGGCAAGGTTCACACTCCAGAAGAAATGCCTGCCCAGGACCTCAGTGGGTCAGAAGGGAGAAGGGGATTGGAGGATGTAAGCTGCTGGCAGCAGCGAGCTGAGCATATACTATAGAGAAGAAAACCGCCAGTTCAACACACTCAGAAGCACCCCGTCCCAACACCCCTTTGGCCTCATCGCCCTCCACATGGGCCTCTGGCTCCCGCTCTTGTCCCCCTACAGTCCACCATCAATTCGTGAAGCCTAAATCACATCACGTCCCTCCCCACTTCCCTCCAAGTCCTTGCAGTGACTCACCAGGACTACCCTATCTGTCCCCCTTGCCTCTGGTCTCTGACCTCACCTCCTACCACGCTCTCCCTCTCTCCTTCCACCAGCCTCACCGGCCTCCTTAGCGCTCCTTGACTGTACCAGACCCAATCCCGCCTCCAGGCTTTTGCAGTAGCTGCATCCCCGGCCCAGAGGTCTCCCCCAGGATTCTGCAGGCTCACCTAGATCAGGTCCTTGCTTAAATGTCACCTCTTCACTGAGGCCATTCTTGACTATCCTATTTCAAATTTAACCCACTCCCACAACACCCTGTCTGCCTCCTTGCTTCTTCTCTATAGCACTTATCACCACCTGACGCTGTTTACTGTCTAACTCCCTCATTAGCATGTAAGCTCCATGAAGGCAGGCATTTTGGGCTTTGTTCACATCGTATCCCCAGTGCTGAGAACAGTACCTTGTACCTAGTCAGTCCTCTGTCAAATGAATAAATGAATCTACCAGGAACTACAGTGAAGGTGACGCTCCCAGGGAGGGGGCAAGCAAAAGAGAAAAAGGAGAAATCTGACATTTGTTTTTAGCCTTGCTGTGAGCTGAGTACCTCACACTCAGGAGACTGATGCTGAGAGAGGTGAAGGAATCTGCCTAGGGTCACACAGCTGTGCTATCTCCAAAGTTTTGGCATCCTGACCTCCTGGATTTGCTGTCCCCCTTTTCGTTCCCCCACAATGCTGTTTCTGACAGTTCCCTCATTCTTCTCCCCACATAAGGCACCAATGGCACCCCCTGCGTTCCCTGCGTGTATGCGAACATACACACACCTTACCTTCTCATTGGGAAGTGCAGGAGCCTCATCAGAAGATCTCATAGATCCCTCTGAGCCTGCTTTGAGCACCAGACACCGGCCTTCTCCAGGCCGGACGAACACCCCCACCCTGCACCGGGCTCCCACCAGAGTATCTATCTCACTCTGAGCCTGCACATCTGCGCCTGCATGCCTTCTCAAGGGTGGAGGTGGGCTAGCTGACCTCTCAGGAGAGGGGCCAGAAGAGACGGGAGCTGGGCTGGGCTCGGGTCTCCGCAGAGCAGAAGGTCAACGAAGCCTCATTAAATGAGTGAATAAAGTGAACACACCTGAGCACCTCAGGCCTCAGCCAGGTTCTGCCTGGAGTCAGTGAGCAGGCTGGTCATTTGCCTCTTCTGCGTGGATCGCCCTTCTTGGCCACACTTAATTTTCCAGCCCTTTGGTTTCCCCAGTTTCAGACAAAGCCCGCAGGGGTTTTAATCCCCGAGTCTTTCTCCTTTAGGCTCTGGCTCAGTCTCCTCGACTGTCAAATGGGGCTGTTGTGAAGCACTGGCCCAGTGCCTGGCAACAGTGAACACTCAATAGCTGATGTCAGTGATGGAGAGGGTGATGGGATGAAGCTGGAGGGAGCAGGGGTTCCCCAAGTCGACCAAGCCCTCTTTCCAGACCTTGCAAGCTCAGCAGGAAGGATAGGAATGGAGGCTTTAAGGTGGCAGGAAGTCAGAGGAGTCTAAAAAGCAAGGCCATGTGAAGAAGCGGAAGACCGAAGAAGAGAACAGACATTTGTTGAGCAACTATTATGTACTGAGTTATATCCTTTTACCTCACTGTACTCTGGGCTCCTGATGCCACTGCCTGCCTCCTACTGAACGCCCTGTGCACCTCTGTCACGGGTCACACCATATTTCCATTTGTCTTTTCTGCTGTGAACATCTTGGAGGAAGGGCTGGAATTATCTCTGTTTGTGTCCCAGTGCCTTGTATGCATGAAGACAGGGTGGCTTTATCCCCGTTTTCTAGATCAGAACATAAAGACATAGGAAAGTAAGTACCTTGCCCAGGTCATGCAGCAGGTGAGTGCTATAGCTGGGATTGGAGGTGGGGGTCTACTAAGGAGAACAGAGCTGGGGATGGGGAGGGCAAGATTCCTAGCTGATCACTGCGGATGAAGAGTGTGGCCTTAACACTCCTTCATGGTGCCACAGCAGCACAATCACTGCCACCACAAATGAGCACTTTCTGTGTACCACCATTAGTGAGAACGCGAAGAGCTTTATACACATTAGTCTCATTTCACCCTCCCAGCTCTCCTGGGAGGTAGGTCCTATCACTAGGCCCCATTTTATTTTATTTTATTTTATTTTATTTTTGAGGGCAGTGTCACTGGCCCTCATATGTGGGACCCGAACCGGGGCCGCTGGCTTCCCAAACCAGCTCTTAACCACCGCGCCACTTGGCCGGCCCTAGGCCCCATTTTTTTTTTTTTTAAGGGCAGTGTCACTGGCCCTCATATGTGGGACCCGAACCGTGGCCGCTGGCATCCCAAGCCAGCCCTTAACCACCGCACCACTCGGTCGGCCCCCTAGGCCCCATTTTATAGGTGAGCACACTGAGGCTCAGGAAAGCAAAGTGACCTACCCTGTTTTGGAGACTGTAGGATAGGCATCAACCACCCGCCCCTCCTGGAATGCCCCACTTCCCACAGTCTCATATTTGAGACTCATCGATTGATTATTGACGGATGCATTTGTGGTCTGGCTCTGGGGCTTCTCAGTTAGGCCCTGGGCAAGGACAGAAATGAGGGTGGGGGGGGTCCTCCAATCCCAGGAAAGGCCCTCAGGCTGTCCTCACCCCAGCATGCCTGCTTCTGGCATCCACCACTGCCAACTCAACCCACCTTCCCTCCGCCTCTGGATTTAAAGGCACAGTGACAATTAATCACCTGATGACATGGAGGGCAGGCTGCAGAGGAGTTAATTAATTAGGGAAATTTCTCCCAGCCCTTTGAAGGTGAAATGTGTGGGGAGGGGACAGGGCCAGGGACAGTTATTATTCAAGCTGAACAAGCTGACTCTAAGAGAAGACTTCAAGAACAACTCTAGAGGAGCCTTGGCAGGGTGGGGACCTCACCAAGGCAGCAGGGAGCATGCCCGAGACCACCCTCCTTAGCCCATCTCTAGGCTTCAAGCCACATGGGTGGGGTCCCCCTCCTTAGGCAATGGGCTGGGGCATCCCTAAAGGCAGAAGGGCCTCTAGGAACCAACTAGAATAAGAAGGGCAAAGCTGTTACCTGCACCTCCCTCACCAAATAAAAGCAGCCAATGACACTGCATATGCGAAAGCCCCAACAGGAGTGATCTGGGGTGTCATTGCACAGCTTTGATGCTCCAGATATACAGATAACTGGAAGGGGACTCTATCAGACCAGATCAGGCTCAGGGAGGGAAACCAGGGAGGGTGGGGTCTAGTCACAGGAGTGGAGGGAAGGGTGGGTCTTCAGACCCCATTCCCCTCCACCACTATGGCCTTAAGGGGTTGATACCTTGTGCTGATGCGGATTCCATGCTATCTGTCGGGCTGGGGGGCCCCCACCAGAGGCAGGGAGGGGCTGGCCCTGGAGAGCCCATTCTCACCCACAGATGGAACAGGCAGTTGACTTAATCATGAGATTAAAAGCAGCAAGAAGACCCCTCCCTACAACCACACACCAAATGTCACTCTCTATAGCATCAAGACTTGGAGGCCAGAGAGAACACCAAAGTGACAGAGATGCTTCAAACCCAGTCCCTACCTCGAAGGCACCTACAGACCATTGACAGATAAGACAAAGGTCTGAGCCAAAGTATGGTAACTGCAAAGCCCCATGGGAGCACAAAGGAGGCCATGATTTACAATGATTGGGGGATCAGGAAAGACTCAAGGAGGTGGTGTCACCAGGGGTGAACACCTGAAAAGAAAGCTGGAATTTCAACAGGCAGAGGGTACAGCCTGAGCAAAGGAATGGAGGTGGCAGCTTACACAGTGCATTTGGGAAAGCAGGTTGGTGACCAGGGTGGCCACAGTCTAGAATGCATGGACCAGGGGCATGGGAAGGGCTGGAAATAAGGCCAGAAAATCAAGGTGGGCCTGATGGCAGAAGGTCTTCCATGCTGGGACTGGACATGATTCAAACATGGTGGGAAATCATTGGAGGTTTTAAGGCAAGCCCTGCCAGGAATGGACAGCTCTGAGCTTTAGAAAGAGCACTTTGGCAGCTGGGGCACAACAGGTTCACTGGAAAGGGGTGAGGTGAGATGGGAAACCAGTGAAGAGGCGGGTTTCATGGTCCAGGAGCAAGGTGACGATGGCTTCGGCCAGGAGATAGAACAAAAGGGAAGGAACCTATGGTTTTGTCCACCTACTATGTACTGGACTTTTCATTTGTCCTCTCCCTTCTCAGAATTTTTATTATGCCCAGGATTTGGGGGCAACTGGGGGGCTAATTAGGCTTGGGTGAGCAGGCTTTGCACACCTGAACAGGTGTCTTTGCTCCATTCTCTCCTCTCCCCTTCCCCCTGGAAGTCTTCTTCCCGCCCCGCAGGAGGATTCAGGGGCCTGGGAACACTGCCCGTGCCCAACTCAGGAAGCCCCATGGAGAAAAGCAATGCCACACAGCCCACATTTCCCACTCCTTCTCCCCCATCACTGCCCCCTCCAGTCATTTGTATGACAGGAAGAGGACCTAATCCCGAATCTGAAAAACTATGTGATGGAGGATTTACAGTATTAGAAGGCAAACAGTGGCAGGTGTAATTAGGAGAAAAATTTGTCATGCTCTCGACTTGGGGAAGAGAAGGGAAGGTCTGGCATCCCAATCTCCCTGGTGTTTACCCAGCGTGCGCACACACGCAGGGGAGCGAGCGTGGGCCACGGACAGATTAATATTTGATGCAAGGAAGAGAAATGCATGCTGTTCATGTTTATTTAGGATATTGTGAAATACAGTGAAATTTGCAATTTTATTGGATTGGAAGGGACGGTGTTTTGGAGAAGTCTTAAGCTGCATGGTAGGACACGCACATCTCTCTGGAGCATAGAGGCAACCAGCTTTGGTGGTGAGCCCTCTTTACCCCCCTTCCCAAATCCAAACTTCTAGTTCCATTCCCCTCCTGAAATGAGAGAGGATTGGCCTCATGAGTATAGGTGGAATAAGACAGAAATCTCAGCTGGGCCTCTTAATTTGGAGTTTAGTGGCATGAAGCTGGCACAAAGAGAGGCTATCTCTGGGGAGTTCTTGTCAATTACAGGAGGTCTGAAAGCCATGGTTGGGCAGCTTTAGGGCTTGGTGACATTGACTGGCTGGTGGGGGGTGGGGAGTGCTGGGAGGAGGAGTGTAGGGGAAATGTAGAGTGAGATAAAGAGCTGTTCTCTTTGTATTCAAGAAACTAGTTGATAGAGCCTTAAAAGGCATGAATCTGACCTCTGTCCCCCAATCAAGGGCTCAATTCTCCCACTTCTTTTCTCCAAGTGGTCATCTAGCCAGTGCTTCCATATCTCCAGTGTTAGGGAACTCATTCCATTGTTGGACACTGTCTGATGGAAAACTTTTTCTTAGAAACAGCTACATGGTTTCCAAGCTTCATGGTTAGGATCGGGGGTAGCAGGGAGGCAAGGATTAGGTCATATGCTCTCATTTGTGTCAAAATAAAGAATCTAGATGAAGATAGATTAGCTAGATGATGATGATAGATAGATAGACAATAGATTGATAGATCGATTGATAGATAGAGATGATAGATAGATAGATAGATAGATAGATAGATAGATAGATAGATAGATAGATAGATAGATGATAGACATGATATACAGTAAATTTCTTAAAGAAAACATAAAAGTTGGTAACAGCAATTATTTCTAGAAGGGGAAACTCGATGGATATGAAACTGGGGAGTCTGGGGAGGGAGGGAGACCAACTTTTCACTGTACACCTTTTAACTAATTTGAATTTTTCATCATGTGCACATAGTACTTTTCTCAATAAAAATACTATTTACTTTAAAAAATATTTTCTACTCAAAGAACAGGCATGAAGAGAAAATAGTATGGTGTGAAAAAGAAATAGGATGAGATTTAGGGGAGCAGATGAGACAAAGGACTACAAGGAAACCAAAAATGCAATAGCAGAATTCACACACATCACATCACATCACATCACATCACATCACATCACATCACATCACATCACATCACAACACACTGATCATTATATTGAGCCAAAGTCCGTCTCTCCTTGGAGCTTCCACCTACTTTCCCACTGTGCTGGTTCTACCAACTGGGTCATGCAGAGGAAGAAGACCTTTTCCTCTGCCCCCTAGCAGCCCTTCAGGTATTTGAAGACAGAATGAAATCCCACGAGAACCATGTCTGGCATTATAAATATCTGAGCTGGATTGGCTGGATCCTGACCCCAGCAAGACTTTTCTCTTCCACCACGTCGCCACTCCTTTTCTCAAGGACGTGCTCCCATAAGGCTCCCAAGACCTCTGGTTGTGCCTCCAAGGCTAGTGCTCTTCTTAGCCTGGAAGCTCAGACCAGGATTGAGCCTCCTCCAGTCTGGGGCCATCTCTGCAGTTTTCCCACACTCTCTGTTCTGCACAGAATCCCAACCTCCTTTAGCAATCAACTGTCAACATCTGGAGCTTGATGGCCTCAGAGACTATCCAATTCCCACCTTTTAAAAATGGGTAAACTGAGGACCAGGCCAAAACAGAGACTGGCCTGAGATCATGGAAGCAAAATCTGCTTTGGGTCTAC
Source organism: Aselliscus stoliczkanus (assembly GCA_033961575.1). Taxonomy (NCBI): domain Eukaryota; kingdom Metazoa; phylum Chordata; class Mammalia; order Chiroptera; family Hipposideridae; genus Aselliscus; species Aselliscus stoliczkanus. Next base: position 22,318,821 of record CM066739.1, read on the forward strand.
TTCTCACTGTGTGAACACTGAACTTCTACCAAGATGGAACCTTGGGCAAGGCCGCTGGGAGAAGTGGAAGCAAAGCCAGCCAGCCTAGTGTTGGAAGTGGCTCTGTTTCTAGCATAGATTGCGACAAAACCCAAAGAACTATGCAAGCCAGACAGCACATGAGGTTAATTCAGGCTTGAGGAGAAGAGGGGCCCGAGGGTGGGCATCAGCACACAGCAGTACAAGTAAGAAGGGGACTATGCTAATGCTTGCAAGCGCCCATCTCTGTGTATGTGTGTGTGTGTGTACATATGAACCTGTGTAGGCGGTGTCTGTGTGAATGCCCACACAGGTGTGTGTCTATGTGAGTGCAGACATCGTGTGTGTGTGCCTGTGAGTACTGGAGAGCGTGTGTGCCTACAATCACCAAGGTGTGAGTGTGTGTGTGTGCCTGGGTGGCTCTCTACATCTGCTACAGCCCTCAGCACATGGACTTGCTGAGTTTGTTCACAAGGCTGCATCCTCCCCTGAACAGTGACCTGAGATTTTTGTCTTTTATTTTAAATTTCAATATTCCCACGGCCAAGTACAGTCCATGGCATATAGTAGGTGCTCAATCAACGTTTGCTGGACTGAACTGGATTAAATTGAATTCAACTGAACTGAATTGGATTTTCCTGATGAGCCTCTACGCATACGAGCCTGCACCAGGGAGAGGAAATGAATGTGTGCCATGTGGATGAACCTGTGTGGATTATCTGTGCGTGCGTGTCTGGGGCATGTGGGTCTGTCTGCGTGTTGTGAGCATGTGCTGTCACAAGTGAATTCAAGCCGCAAGGAGAGAACATGCATATGTGTGTGTGTGTGTGCATACGTGTGCGTGTGTGTGTGCACGTGCCAGCTCCCAGGATCCTCTCATGCGTGCAGAAAGCCCAGTGGCTCTTTGGTTTCAATGGAGCCAGGTTTCTCCCCAGTAAACCTGGAACAGCTAAAATTAGTATGAAAATGGTCGTGTTCGGTTAAAAAGAAGGGGGGTGGGAAGGGACGAGGGTGCCCGTGAGTGCTATTTTATTTCTCAGTGAGAGGATAAAGTGATTTTTCCTACATAATTTTTGATGTAGAGGCTAAATTAGGCCAGAGAAGAGGGACAAAGCAACTTTTGCCCTCATTAGTATTCCGGCCGCGTTGGCCCAGCCACGGCAGTTATGTATTTTTGCAAGTATGCATATAATTTATTGTGGAGAACACAATTTACATGGTAGTCGATGCCTGTTTTATAGCCTCACAAATAGATGTATGAACTCAAGCATATAATGGCCCAACCAGCAGGCGCAAATACGTTCTAAATCTTCTAAATGTGCTTCACAAAAATGTAACTGAGGAATATAAAACAGATCAATTCTTGCATGTTATATATTGGTTTTTGATTTACAAATCTAATCTGGGACATTTCTTCAGAAATGAGGGGATTTTCCCCCCCTCCTCTTCTTCCACCAACTTCTTCGTGCACAGACCTCGCCTGCTGGTCAGGTGCCTGCAGGCGCTGTCACCTCCAGGACACACCTGTGTGCCCACGTGTGGTGCATGTTCCCGCCCGGCTGCCTGTACGTGCATTTGGAGGTATGTGGGAAGCTGTAGACCTTGGCTGGAAGGGACAGTGGGTGTAGTATCGCTCAGATCTGATCCCTTAAGCTCCTGCCTATGTGGCCTATTTTCTCCGGGACCCAGACTGGCTTCATGAGTGGCTGGAGCAGAAAAAGAAAGTGAGGGTCTTAACAATGAAAATTAAACGAACCCTCACTGAGTTCCATCTTTAATTTGTATTTTATGGAAAATAGTTTAATCACGTTATATTCATGTACATGGCTTGTATAAAAAAGCCCCTTCTATCAATAGCAGAATGGACACATAAATTGTGGTTCATGCATAAAATAGAATATAACACAGCAAGGAAAATGAACAAACTACTGCCTGGAACAATGTGGGTGAATTTCACACACACATAATGTTGAATGCAAGAAGCCAGGCTCAGAGAAGACCTGCTGTATGGTTTGATTTATACAAAGTCCAGAGCATGAACTAAACCAAACTAGAGTGTTTAGAGATGGCAAAACTATCAAGAAAAACAAGGAAGCACTTTCCATAAATGTCAGGATCGTGGTTATCTTTGGGGAAGAGGGGTTTGCTGGGGGTACAAGGTGGGCCTCTGGGCGGCTGTTGTAATTCTTGCCTGAGTGGTGGTACCATGGGTGTTCCATTGGTGATAATTGCTGAGCAGAGCACTTCTCTTTTTATTCACTTTTCTGTATATGTGTTGCATTTTACAATAATAACATTTACAAAAACAGCGTGTGAGGGCTTATAATGAAAAGCAAATACCCTTCTTCCCCATCCTGCTCCCTGAAGGCAACTCCTGGGAACCAGTTCTGGTTGTCCTTTTCACATCTCTAGAAATGTTGTGGAGCTTCTTTGGAACCTCTATATATCAATGAAATTTTATAACCCTTTTTATTTCTGTAAAATCAGTAGTAATGTCTCCACTTCAACTCCTGATTTTAGTAATTTGAGTCTTCTCTCTCTTTTATTTTTTCGTGGTCAGTCTAGCTAAAGTTTTGTCAATTTTGTTGATCTTTTCAGAGAACCAACTTTTGGGTTTGGTGATTTTTCTCTATTTTTAAAAATTCCCTATTTCATTAATCTCCATTCTATTCTGTATTATTTCCTTCCCTCTGCTGGCTTTGGGTTTCATTTGCTCTTCTTTTTCTAGTAAGGTGGAAGGTTAGGTTATTTGTTTGATATCTTTCTCCTATTTTAATGTAGGTGTTTACAGCTATAAATTTCCCTCTGAACACTGCTTTTGCTGCAACTCAAAAATTTTAGCATGTTGCATTTTTGTTTTCATTCATCTCAGGGTATTTTGTAATTTCCTTTGTTATTTCTTCTTCAACCCATTGGTTATTTAGGATTGTGTTGTTTAATTTCCACACATTTGAGAATTTTCTAAATTTCCTTTTGTTCTTTTTAATTTGATTCCACTGTTGTCAGAGAATATACTTTGCATGTTTTCAATCTTTTTAAACTTACTGAGACTTGTTTTATGCCCTAAGATATGGTCTCTTCTGGAGAATGTTCCATGAGCACTTGAGAATGTATATTCTGCAATTGTTGGGTGAAATATTCTGTTAGATCACTATTAAAAATAGTATCTGTTAGGCCTAATTAGTTTACAGTGTTTACCAAGTCTTCTATTTCCTTGTTGATCTTCTATCTGTTATAGTTGTTCTATCCATCATATCAATGGGATTTTGTATCTCACCTACATGGCACTTATTATATAATATGCAAGTCACAGCCCCGGTTTCAGGGGCCTACAATCCAGGAGTTTCAGTTCTACTGAGCTGGGCCACCCTATCCCTGCTCTCCAATACAGAATATTCTCTCACCCCCACACTATCCTGTAGCCTAGGATTTTTGACAGCTGTGAACACCCCATCAGCCTCAAAATCCCCCACATTCCCAGGGTTATTAACTCTGGCAGAAACAGAGCAGAACTGGAAGAGGTATTAGAGACCATGCAGAGTACATATGGGGAAACTGAGGCCAAAGGAGGAGAAGGACCTTGTTCTAGGTCTCTTGGAGCCAGGCCTACTGGTGTCCCATCACCTGCTCAGTCTACAGTACTGTAACTGACCCACTGGTTGTCAAGAAAGAGGGACCTGTTGAAGTCACCCTTTGTATCATTTCCATTTGTAGTGTGGGGCGGTGGTGAGCAAGGGCAGATTGGAGGGGCTGAGAGAAGCTGTGTTGAATGGATATCCCAGCACATTGAGAAGGCCTACGCTTCCATCACAGCTTCTCTACTCTGAGCTGTATGACCTTGGGTAAGTCATCCTCTCAACTTGAGTTTCCTCTGAAAAATATCATAATCATTGCCATCGTTTACCAAGTCCCCACCATGTACCTGGTATTGTACATAGATAATTTCATTCAATCCTCCCAACAGCCTTGGAAGAGCTAAGTACCTTTGGCACAGAAGGAAACTGAGGCCCCATAAAGCAAAATAACTCCTCCAAAGCCACAGGCATGGACCCATCACTTTCTTGTGGCTCCAAAGCTATAGCATAGGCCTCCCTTGCCGCATGGCCTCCATTCACCCTTGGAGCATGGGTCTACATACTTAATGGCAGATCTCAAGTGAGACAGAGCATCGGATGGTGTTCATCACTGGGATTACTGTTGATTTTGTTAGGTGTGTTCATGGCATGGTCAGTTATCAATGAGAGACACATCCTGAAGCATTTCTAGATGAGACGACCTGCTATCTGGGATTTGCTTTTAACTAACCCAGCAAAAAAGAAGAGGGGGGCAGGTGAAACAAGATCAGCAAAGCTGGGAATTGTAACTAAGTGATGGGTACTCGGGATTCATAAATTACTCTCTCTGGTTTTTAATGTTTCAGATTTTTCATAATAAATTGTTGACAAAAACACTCAGGCATTCTGACTCCAGGTAGACCCATCTAGGAGAGTTGATGGTTCTCAGATCAACTAGCCACTACTCAGAGACAAATCCCACATCCTCAGTGTCCCCAGGGTCAGCAAGGGCCTGGTCTCCTGGTGGACTTGGCTGTGTTGTCTGGAATACAGATGTGGCTGTGTGATCACATGCATTTCTCCTGCCTTGGCCACCTGCCAGCAGGCATCTGAGGAGCTCCAAATCCTGAGACCCCCTGTTCTCTGGGAAGATGAAATGGCTATTTTCTCCCTTGACCCAGGAATGCTCACCTGAGGGCAGTGGAAGGAATGAAGGCCTTTGCTTTATATAACAGAGAGAGTAGATGGGATGGCCCTTCAGTCCCCTGCCCAGACAAACACATCCCAGCTGGGGGTCTCCACCTGCCAGGAAGGGGAGGGGTTCACCACCTGCTAGGAAGGGGAGGGGTTTGAAGGCTCAAGATGGACTGCCAGGCCTGTATTCACAGCCTGCATCCCCATGGCAACAAGCTAGTTAGAGGGTCCTTAGCACAGCTCCCTGGTCTGCCCCATCACCCCAGGAGGGCAGTGTTCATAGACAACTCTGCCCTCCTCCCTGCTTCTAGCTCTCAGGACTTCCAAGGTGACCCTCTACCAGAACCCCAGACCATCTCCCTGGTGTACAGAGCCCAGGAGACAAAGCCTCACTCCCCATTCCTGGCCAAACACAAGTGCTTGCGCGCGCGTGCACGCACACACACACACACACACACACACACTTCTCTCAGTTTCTCTCTCTCTCTCTTTCTCTCTCATCTCTCTCTCTCTCTCTCTCTCTCTCTCTCACACACACACACACACACACACACACACACACACACACACGGCCTGCCTGGCTGCTCCCTTCAGCCTGCTCAGATCTGAGGAAAGTTCAGTGGGAAGGAGGCAAACATTTGCTCCTACACTCATACACACACTCACATACCCACACACAGTCACACGGACATTCTCATAGTCATATACAGCCTGGCAGGTGTGAACAGCCAGATCTCCACCTCATCCCCTACCCCCAATTTCCTCATCTCTACATTGGAAATAATTAGATCAACTATCTATGCCAGTTGTAAAGGTTAAATTTGATCATGAGAATATAATAGGTGCTCAATAAATGCTTCCCCCTTCATCCCACTGAACCTGGGGCAAGCTCTGTCTCAGGAACATTGTGCTGGGTTCTGGTTAGGTTAGGTTTTGGAGTTGGACAGCGTGGAGTGTGACTCTTGGCTCTGCCATTCACCAGCTGCCTGATCTAAGCTGTTATGTAATCTCTTAGAGCCTGAGTCTCCTCATTTCTGGGTATCTGTGAGGATTAAATGGGTTAACACAACATTTAGTGCAGTGCTTGGTATGGTGATAATGTTGTTATAGTAACAACAACAACAACAACAACAACAAAACCATGCTGCTTGATGATAGCAAACACTGCCAGAATAGAGAACTTACTGTGTTCCCAGCTCTCTACTGATACATGAGCCTAGCTAGTCCCCAGGAAATTTATGAGGGAGATAAACTTATCATCCCCATTTCACAGATGGGAAAATCGAGATATGGAAACATTAAGAAACTTCTTCAGGGCCGGCCGAGTGGCGCAGTGGTTAAGCGCTGGTTTGGGAAGCCAGTGGCCCCGGTTCAGGTCCCACATATGAGGGCCAGTGACACTGCCCTCAAGAAAAGAAAGAAAGAAAGAAAGAAAGAAAGAAAGAAAGAAAGAAAGAAAGAAAGAAAGAAAGAAAGAAAGAAAGAAAGAAAGAAAAAGAAAGAAAGAAAGAAAGAAAGAAAGAAACTCCTTCAGGCCACAGAAATAGAAAGTGGTAGCATGGGGGTTGGAACCCAGGCAGCTCAACTGTGCTTGAACCGCTGGGCCATACTGCGGTGCCAGGAAGCGCCACTGTCATTATTAGAGAGAGGTAGGTCATGGATCACAGATCTGCTCTGTCTGAAGGCCAGATCCCTACACCTAGCAGAAGAGAGATGTGAGGTTCAGAGAGAAGAAGCTCCTTACTGAAGTCACTCCTACACTATCCTGTGCCTGACATCACCCCAATCTCATGTCCTTTAGAGTGGGTCTCCTAGGTTGGAGGCTGCAGAGAATTGGGGCATCTGCAGTTGGCTGGAGAGGGCGGGGCAGGACTGGGGAGCCTGAGTCAAGCTCTGGTTGAAAGAGACACCTGAAGGGAGATCCAAGATGGTGGAGTAGATAAACACTGTACCTGCTTCCTTCCGTGAACAAATTAAAATTACAACTAAATTATAGAACAATTAACCTGGAGAATCATCTGAAGTCTGGCCAAACAGAAGTTTTATAACTAAGGATATAAAGAAGAAGCCATGCCCTGAGACTGGTAGGAGGGGCAGAGATGCGTAACTGGCTAACCCCAAACCTCCAAGTGGCAGTTGAAAAATGGGAGGGATATCTCAGCCAGATAGGAGGAGGGAGGGACCCCAGCCCCACATGGGCCTCCCCAGCCTGGAGTACTGATGCCAGGAAGAGAAGCCCCCACAACAGCTGGCAGTAAAAAACAGTGGGGATTCTGATCATCTGGGTGAGACAGAAGGCGATGGGAAACCCAGGATCCTCTTAAAGGGCCCACTCACAGATGCTCTCACTCCCAGGCACTCAGCTTGGGATCCTGCAGAGGGACAGTAACTTCAGGGGGTCTCGGAGACATGTGGGGGTCAGATTGAGTTGTGTTGCTTCGTGTTGAGGGATGGAAGACAGTTGCCATTTCCCTGTAAGGAGGTCCTCCTCCTCCACCTGCAGCCGGCAGGTGGGCACCATCTTTCCTGTGTTGAGCCTGCCCTCACAGGCCAAATCTGAATCTGATTGGTCTGGTGAGCTTCACATCTCCATCCTGCTGACTCACTAAGACCTGGTCCCACTCAACTGCCCCCAACACTTGAATCACTTTCTGCAAGAGCAGCTAGCCCAACCTGTATAGCACTCTTTCTTGGAAAACTATCAGTCTGACAGATCCCAGGTGGGCGGTAACTGGCCTCAGTGTGCTCTGAGACTTTTGCTGAGTAGCTTCAGGCTCAGCAATGGCACCAAACCAGAATTTACATTAACCTGGTGACCACAACTCTTCCCCCTCTAGTGACTCCCTGAGACCCTGCCTCACCCAATTTGTGTACCACACAAGGCTTTATCAGTGGCTGAATCTTAAGAGAGCTGCAGGTGACAGCAGGTCTCAGGGTGTCCTGGCATTTTGTGGAGCTACCCTAGGCCTGGTATGGGTAGCAGATGCCCTCGGTTCACAGTGTGACCTCTCCCACACACCTCCAGGATTGGCACAAGCAGCCAACAACCACGGATCACTTTGTAACTCTTACCAGGTAGTCTCACAGCTAGTCACCTGGGTCTGCACAGTAGCCCCTCCCAAGAGGCCTCAGAATCAACATACTTGGAAATTGGCTTCAGACTACAGCAGAACACTGCCCAATGAGCCCCAAAAGCAGCACACACAAAGGACGGTCTCAATAGGCATGAGAGCCCACGAGGGTGAATGCCAATCCGTGGGTAAGCCCCTTGCACAGCAGCCTGTAAGCTGTGGACGTGGCCAATCCCCACGGCCAATCAGCCTGAGGGTCAATCCCACCAACTGACATGACAATAGCAACCAAGGCTCAATTATAACAAAAGAACACACAAGGGACACTATTGGAGCACCTAGGGCAGGTAACCAGGGAGGCTGTGCCACTGGGCCCCACAGGGCACCTACTACATAAGGCCACCCAGCTAAGTCTGGGGGACATAGCAGATCTACCTAATACATATAAACAAACAGAGAGGCAGCCAAAATGGGAAACAAAGAAATACATCCCAAATTAAAGAACAGAAGAAAATTCCAGAATAAGAACTAAACAAAATGGAGGCAAGCAAGAGACAGAGTTCAAAACAATGGTTATAAGGATCTCAAGGAACTTAGTGAGAACTTCGACAAAGAGATAGCAAGCATAAAAAAAGGAACTAGAAACCATAAAAAAGAACCAGTCAGAAGTGAAGATTACCATAACTGAAATGAAGAATGCACTAGAAGGACTCATCAGCAGACTAGATGAAGCAGAGATCAAACCAGCGATTTGGAAGACAAGGTAGCAGAGAACACTCAATCAGAACAGCAAAAAGAAAAAAGAATCCAAAAAAATGAGGCTAGTTTAAGAGACCTCTGGGACAACATCAAGTGTAACAACATTGACATCATAGGGGTACCAGAAGGAAAGGAGGGAAAGCAAGGGATTGAGGACCTGTTTGAAAAAATAATGACTGAAAGCTTACCTAGCCTGGTGAAGGAAATAGACATATAAGCCCAGGAAGTGCAGAGAGGCCTAAAGAAGATGAACACAAACAGGCCCAACCTAGACACATAATAATTAGAATGGCAAAGGTTAAAGACAAAGAGGGAATCATAAAAGCAGCAAGAGAAGGGCAACTAGTAACTTATAAAGGAGTTCCCATAAGACTGTCAGCTGATTTCTCAACAGAAACTTTGCAAGCCAGAAGGGATTGGCACGAAATATTCAATGTGATTAAAAGCCAGGGCCTACAATCAAGATTATTCTACCCAGCAAAGCTATCATTTAAAATCAAAGGACAGATAAAGAGCTTCCCAGACAAGAAAAAACTAAAGGAGTCCATCACTACCAAACCAGTATTATAAGGAATGTTAGAGCAACTTCTTTAAGATGACAAAAAAAAAATTATGAAAAATAAAATGGCAATAGCTACTTATCTATCAACAATTACTTTCAATGTAAATAGATAAATGCTCCACTCAAAAAACATAGGAGGGCTGAATGGATAAGAAAACAAGACCCTTACATATGATGCCTATGAGAGACTCACTTAAGATTGAAAAGCACACACACACTGAAAGTAAAGGGATGGAAAAAGATATTTCATGAAAATGGAAATGAAAAAAACAAAAACAAAAAATAAGTTGTGGTAGCAATACTTATACCATACAAAATAGACTTTATTTTATTATTATTTTTTAAGATTTTATTGGGGAATTGGGGGAGGGGAACAGCGTTGGGGAACCCAGGAAAGAACAGACAAGTTGCTGTCCTTTTTTATTCTTCAGTCTAGTCGTGGAGGACGTTGCTTCAATGGCCCATGTTGGTATCATCATTGCGCTCTTTCCGGGTGAGGCAGATCGGTCACCGGCCTCTGGACGGCTGTTCACAGCAGCTCTTGGCAGCTCACTCCGGCTCTTGGCAGCTCACACCAGCTGCCAGCCGCTCACACTGGCTGCCGGCCACTCACTGTAGCCTATGGCAGCCCACTGCAGCAGGTGCCGCAGCTATGCTGTTCCAGGGACTCACAGCAGCCCAGCTCCAGGTGGAGCTGTTGGTCACCATCTTAGCTGTAGAGGGCAGTGTCACTGGCCCTGATATGTGGGATCCGAACCAGGGCCACTGGCATCCCAAGCCAGCTCTTAACCAATGCGCCACTTGACTGGCCCCAAAATAGATTTTATTGATTTGCTTTTTTTTTTGAGGGCGGTGTCACTGGCCCTCATATGTGGGACCCGAACCGAGGCCGCTGGCTTCCCAAGCCAGCGCTTAACCACCTCGCCATTCGGCCGGCCCCCAAAATAGACTTTAAAACAAAGGCAATATAAGGAGACAAAGAAGGACCCAGTGATCCCACTTCAGGGTATTTATTTGAAGAAATCCAAAATGATACTTTGAGGGGATATGTGCATTCGTATGTTCATTGCAGCATTTTTTACAATGGCCAAGATATAGAGGCAGCCTGGGTGTCCGTGGATGGATGAGAGGATAAAGAGGAGGTGGTACTTATATATAATGGAATATTGTTCAGCCATAAAAAGGAATGGGTTCTTGCCATCTGTGGCAGCATGGATGGACCTGGGGGGTATTGTGCTGAGTGGAGTGTCAGACAGCAGAAGACAGATACAATATGATTTTGCTTACATGTGGAATCTAAAGAACAAAATACCAAGGATGCCAAAAAAGTATACACATTTTAAGAGGTGTTAACACTGGTCAACGTTGCTCAAGTAGTAGTTCGAAGGGTCTGGACACTGGGCAGGCCAAGTGGCTCAGTTGGTTAAGAGCTAGCTTAAGAGCATGAGCTCTGAGCAACAGAGCCGTGGGTTGGATTCCCACATAGGCCAGTGACGCTGTGCCTGAGCTGAGCTGCCAACAGGTTGCAGGGTGGCTCAGCTGGTGAGAGCACGTGCTCCTAACAACAAGACCGCCTGTTTGATGGGCTATGCCCGCCCGCAACTAGACTGAACTCGACACTTTGACCTGAGCTGCCACCTGGATGGCTCAGTGGATAGAGCATGCGCTCTTAACAAGGCTGCCAATTCGACTCCCGCATGGGATGGTGGCTATGCCCACCCGCAACTAAGATTGTAAAACAGCACCTTGGCCATGAGCTGCCAACGGACAGCCAGATGGCGACTGGTGCCCTCCACAACAAAGATTGAAGAACAACTTGGCTGGTCCCCTTCCCCGATTCCCTAACACTGTTCCCCTCCCCAATTTCCCAATTAAAGAAAAAAAGTGTCTGGACGCTGATGGTAGCCACTTTGAGCACCTCTTGTAATTGCAGAAGTCAAATGTGACTTGTATTCCTCTTTTGTTATTGGTATATATTAGTAGTTTTTTCCTTTCTTAAAATGTATATACATTTTTTTGGCACCCTCTGTAAACAAACAAAACAGAAATAAACTCATAGATACAGAGAACATATTGAGGGTTGCCAGATGGGAGGGGGGTTAGGGTGAGTGAAAGGGGAGAAGGGGTTAAAAAATACAAATTGGTTATTACACAGTAGCCATGGGGGTGTAGGGTATAGCATAAGGAATATAGTTAATAATATTGTAATAGAGCCAGCCGAGTGGCGCGATCATTAAGCGCTGGCTTGGGAAGCCAGGCGGCCCCGGTTCGGGTCCCACAAATGAGGGCCAGTGACACTGCCCTCAAAAATAATAATAATAATAATAATAATAATAATAATAATATTGTAATAACTATGTATGGTGCAGATGGGTACTAGATTTGTTGGGGCAATAGACAGGAGGGGGCTGGGGGCAGGATGAAAAAGGTGAAGGGATTAAGAGGTACAAACTGATAGTTACAAAACAGTCATGGGTTGTAAAATAAAGCACAGGGAATATAGTCAATAAAATGGCACTATGGATAATGCCAGGTGAGTACTAGACTAGTCAGGGGGATCATTTCTTAAATTATACAAATGTCCAACCACTATGCTGTACACCTGAAATTCATATAAAGTAATATTTGAATGTCAACTGTAATTGAAAAACTAAAAAGGGGGGAAAACATGAAGGGGAATAACAGGTCCAAATTTCCAGGTATAAAACAAATAAATCATGGGGATAAAATGTACAGCATAGGGAATATAGTCAATAATATTGTGATAGTGTGGTACAGTGTCAGATGGTTGCTGGACTTATCATGGTGATCCGTTCTTTAGGGATATAAAACTTGAATAACTATGATGTACCCCTGAAACTAATATAATATGTTAGCTATATTTTAATAAAAATCTTAAAAAAGAAAAGCAAACACCTGAATCCTGCCATAAGTCTCCCCAAGCCGTTTGTCTTTCCTCCTTTCCTCCTTCCTTCCTGCCTCCTACACAGTGGGACTGAGTTTCAGTTCCTTGTCAGCAATCTCTCATGCTCACCCAGACTGCCCTGCCCTACCCCACCCACCAAGCTGGACAGCTCATGGCGGGATTTCTCTGTTTCTGCACTCCTTCACCGTGGCCACCTCTGCAACCACTTGGCTCCCTCATCTGTAAAATTGGGGTAGTGTGCCCTCATTCTCAGGGCTGTTATAAGAATTAATTCAGAGAACTTGGAAAAACCCCACAGCCAAATGCCTGTATGCAAGGAGCACTCCAGAAATGTGGTTATGCCTGCTATTCTTATTACCAGTCCTCAACAGCACCCCACACTCCTCTCCCACACTTTCCCCTCAGGCTTGGCCCCTGGGTCCCAAACTCATGCATTTCTTCCCTTCAGCTATGATCAGATGGGTTCTGAGAGTCTATTAGGGGCTGGGCCCTGTGCCAGGTCTGACTATCATGTTCAATGTCTAATAGGGCCCTGCCATCAGAGGACCCCACACTTGGCAGAGAGAGAAGTGTGCATTCGAGCAAGCGAGGGACTACCTGCACACAGAGAAATGTGGAGACAACCAGCTCTGGGGATCCTCCTCACAGGACACACCTAGAATCTGGAATTCCTATGCCCAGGGTGGTCCCTGGCAATTAACCCAGAATTTCTGGGGTAGAGCCCTGGCATGAGTGTATTTTAAATCCCCCAGGATGTGCAGCCCAAAGACTGAGATTCACTGCTGGAATAAATGATGTCCCACAGGCAGGAGCAGAGATGTCCAGGGCTCCCAGGGAAGACCGTGGAGGGACAGGCCCTTGGGGACACAGTCTGACACCCATCCACATGCAAGCAAAGGAGAAAGGAAGGGACGATGGGAGGGGGAAAGAAGAGGTGGGGCACAGGGGGTGGGGGAGATGGGGAAGGGTGAGGCCTCAGCCAAGCACCTTGAGTTAATTTCAGTGTCACACATCACCCATGCCTCTAGCCCACTGACACCAAGGCGGCCCCTCCCAGTGTCCTCGCCTTCACTTGCTTAATGAAGTAGCTGCTGAAATGGCATCAGGATGGGGTTGCCCGTGGGGTTGGAGTGGACCAGCGTCTCACAGCCTAGGTTCTGGAGAGGAGGCAAAGCACAGAACCACCCCACCATAGGCTACCACCACCTTGTCCAACTCCCCCATACAGATGGGGAAACTGAGGCCCAGGGAAGGGCATGCTGGAGTCACCAGCATCGGGGTGGCAACACTGCTTTTGAGATTTCTCTGCACAGTCCCTGGGTTGAGGGGCAAGGATGGGCAATACCCTCTCATTGTTCTAAGAGAGGGCCCAAAATATCAGGCTGAAGGCAGGTGAACCAAGATATTGAGAAACGGTTATATTCGTCTCCTAGGACTGCCACATCAAATTACCACAAGCGTGGTGATTTAAAACAACAGAAATACATTCTCTCACAGTTTTAGGGTCCAGAAGTCTGAAATCAAGGTGTTAGCAGGGTTGATTCCTTCTGGAGGCTCTGAAGGAGCATCTACTCCGTGCCTCTCTCCTCCCTTCTGATGGCTGCCAGCAGCCCGTGGCTTGTAGCTGCATCACTCCAGTCTCTGCTTCTGTCTCTACATGGCCCTCTCTGTGACTCTGTGTCGCAAACCTCCTTCTTCTTTCTCTTATAATGACACAAGTCATTGGACTTAGGGCCGACTCTAAATCCAGGATCATCTCAAGATCCTTAAACTAATTTACATCTACAAAGACTATTTCCAAATAAGGTCACATTCACAGGTACTGGGGGTGAGGTTTTGAACATGTCTTTTGGGGGGAACACAATGCAATCCACTACAGGAGCTCTGTAGAAGAGGAGAGAGTAGTAGTGTCCCCACATCTGACCCTGTCAGCCCTGGCCTGTCCTCCTAGGCCCAGCCAGCCCAGAGTGTATCCTCCTTCACTCATTTCTACCCTATAACTGAGTAACCTGAGATCAGTGTTGGCCGCCTGCCCCCAGGGACTGAGCCTAAGACCTGGTGTGGACTGGAGCACCAAGTCCTGGAAGAAACAGGACATTGTTTGTGGCTTCTCACATGCTGTGGACCATGCTTGGTGATGGGGAGGAGCCAAACGGGGAGCTGAGTTCCTGTTTCAGGGGCTCTCAAGGTTTCATGGAGGAGGCAGACTCATGCACAGGGAGGCCTGGGAGCGCCTGGCTTAGGTAGGCAACGCTGTGCGGTGCAGCAGAGAAAGCCTGGGGCTGCCGAGGGGACATGGAGGAGATGAGGGAGGGTCAGGAGGTGATGATAGGGTTTAGCCTTGGAGGATGAGGACTTCAAAGGAGAGAAGTGGGGAGGAGCTTCCAACCTGAGCCCCAAGTGTATAATTGTGGGGGCCCCTGGAGATTCTCACCACACCTGGTGTCACTGGCTCTGTCCTCTGCTCACCCATCCACCAGGTGCTGAGCTCCTGAGAACAGACGCGAGGCATTTCATCAGAGCAGCCCCAGAACAGGGGTGGCACATAGTAGGTATGCCACATTTTTAGGCTAAGTGACTAAATGGACAAAGGACTGCTTTAGAAGGGAGCTGCTAAGGGGAAGACCCCTGAGAACCTTGTGGTGGGGAACCTCCAGCACATGCCACCATATCTCCATCAGTGATTGACTCTTGGGGTTCTTTATGTACCATCATGCAGCGCACGCACGCGCGCGCGCACACACACACACACACACACACACACACACACACACCTCAAGGATTTGAGACAACTTGCAAAAAAACACACAACAGAGTAAAATAAAATTTAAATAAGCGGAGATGAAATTGAGACCAAGGGAAAACGTAGATAGAGATATCAGCATGGGCATCATTCATTGGGTACCTACTGTACCTGGGACACAGATTGATAATTCCAAGTTCTCAAGGGAAAAGGAGACCTGGTAAGAAAGGAGACTGGCCATTTTTGAATTACAGAGTTTTAGATTTGGAAAAGCTCTTAAAAGTACCTGAATTTAGGGCCGGCCGAGTGGCTCAGTTAGTTAAGAGCTTGCTCAAGAGTGCAAGCTGAGCTCTGAGCAACAGCAGTTCGATGCCCAGCCCAAGCTGAGCTGCCACTGAGCTGCCAACAGGTGGCAGGATGGCTCAACTGGAAAAAAAAAAGTACCTGAATTTAATCTCCTACACAAAGCAGAACACCCTCTCCTTCATTCATTCACTCAGTCATTTGTTTATTCAACAATCCTTATTGAGCACCTACTGTGTGTCTGCTGATAAGCACTAATAGGAGAGCCAGCCTGGACAGAATTGCAGTGATCTATTACTGATCCATCCACCTTTGTTCTTCACGGTACTCTCCAAAGGTTTCTCTCTGGTGACTCCTTGCCATGACCCTGTAAGGGATCAGACAGAGATAGAGAGGTTGGGATCCAGCTTGCCACGGCCTCTTAGTAAGAGAGTGGCACCCAGACCCAACCCAGCTTTTCTGAGATGGGAAAGGAATTGATGCCAGGCATCCTGATAGGCCTTTTCATATATTATATTTCATTTTATGTATCATAATGCAGTGTGATATGGGGCTAGATATTCAGCTTCTCTAACCTCATGTGTAAAGTGGAAATAATTAAACATTAAAGGACTTAATGTGCCAAGGTTGGTTTTGACAAACGTACCATGGTTACATAAGATGCTAACATTAGGGGAAGCTGGTGAGGGGTTTATAGGAACTGTCTGTACTATTTTTGCAACTTTTCTGTAAATCTAAAATTATTCAAAAATAAAACTTTATTGGGCTGGCTGAGTGGCGCATTGGTTAAGAGCTGGTTTTGGGATGCCAGCGGCCCTGGTTCGGATCCCACATATGAGGGCCAGTGACACTGCCCTCTACAGCTAACAACAGCTCCACTTGGAGCTGGGCTGTGAGCCCTGGAGACGGTGTAGGCTGCAGCTCCTGCTGCAGTGGGCTGCCATAGGCTACAGTGAGTGGCCGGCAGCCAGCATGAGCTGCCAATAGCCACAGTTAGCGACCAACCAGAGGCCGGCGACCGATCTGCCTCATCCGGGAAGAGCGCAATGACGATACCAACATGGGCCAGTGAAGCAATGTCCTCCGCAACTAGACTGAAGAACAAAAAGACAGCAAGTTGTCTGTTCCCCTTCCCCGAGTCCCCAGTGCCGTTCCCCTCCCCCAACTTCCCAATAAAATCTTTTAAAAAATAAATAAATAAATAAATAAATAAATAAATAAAACTTTATTTAGAAAAAAAGTAAAAGACTACTGCATGAGTTTACTGTGAGGAAGATTTACTGAGCAGTTTCTAAGTATTGGTGATTATGACTTAATATAAAATATTGTGATGGAGGTTTATTATTCCCACTTTATTATTTCATTATTCCCACCTCCGTAGCCTCAGGGAGTTTCAGTGACTGGCCTAAGTTCATACAGGTCATACTAGGTGACATCTGGATTCGAACCCAGGCTTGAAACGCTCCAAAGGCCACACTCCTTCTACTACAGGCTTCTCCCTCTAATATTTTAGAACTTTCAGTAACAAGGAAATGACCGCTTCACCAGGAGCAGTTCTGCTAGTTAGGAACGGATCATTATAATGATGAATGATCAAATGTGCTTCCCTGGGGGCTCCCATCAGTTGATCCTCATCTCCGCCCTCTGCTCCAGTCAGCCCTGGGGTGTATTAAGCAGAGTCCACATTCTAGGCTGAAGCCAAATGTTCTTGGCATCTCCCAAAGCATTGCCAGGAACTCATTGCTCAGGCCTTGATTCCAAAGGCCGAGTGGATGTCCACCTCGCCCCAACCCCAGTCTCATGAGATGACCTATCTTATCTGGACATTGTCCTGCTTTATCTTTTTTTTTTCTTTCTTTTTTTAGCTGAGCCATCCTGCCACTTCAGTTGGCAGTTCAGCTCAGGCCTATGTGGGAATCGAACTGGCAACCCTGTTGTTCAGAGCTTGCACTCTTGAGCAAGCTCTTAACCATCTGAGCCACTCGGCTGGCCCTTGTCCTGCTTTATCTTAAGTGAGGGGCTCAGAAAGCGCTCAGGGCTCTGGGTATGGCCCCTTCGAGTTCAGCTGTTCTCTTCCCAGGGATCTGGGCAGCATGGTGCTGTTCATGTAATCCAGGAGTAAGGTAGCTTTTGAGCAGCCTCATCTTGCTGCCTGACGGAGACAGAGAGAACATGGCTCAGACCACGGGGATGTCCCCAAATCAGAAGACACAGCAGTCAGTCCCGGCAGCTCTATGTATTGGTGTAGTCATCGGCAGTCCTTTCCCTTTCCTAAGCCTCAGTTTCCTCATCTGTAACACACGGAGGCGAATAACAATACTTCCTGTCTCTACCTACCTCGCAAGCAGAGTCTCCAATGAGATAGGATTCCTCAGCTCTGACCCCTCTGCCCAGTCCCTTAAACTTCCCTATAGCATATTACATCCCACATGGGACTGTAACACCAATTTTCTTCTATCTCTTCTCCCCAGAGGTCTATGATTTCCTCTGGGGCAGCAACTGTGTTTTATTTGCCTTTAGGTCCCCAGTGCCTAATAAATTAACAGTAGAAAACACTTATATAGTACTTCCTCTGGGCCAGTATCAATGCTGCAGGGTAGGTATTATTATTATTCCTATTCTATGGAGGTGAAAGATGAGACACAGAGAAGTGTCCAGAATTTACCTGGCACATAAAAAGTGTTTTTGTTAATATCTAGTTTTGTTAAAGAGATGGAAGGGTGGATAGGTGAATTAATGAGTGGATGGATGGATGGGGGCATGGATAAGTATTTGGGTAGATGGATGAGAGTATGAAAGGATGGATGGATAGATGCATATGGGTGGGCAGATTGGTAAATGGGTGAGTGGGTAGGGGTAGGGTGGGCATGTGGAACGATGAGTGGGTGGGTGGATGGATGGATGGATGGATAGATGGATGGATGGATAGATGGATGGATAAGATGGTGGATGTATGGATGACTGAGTGAATGGAAGAATGAGTGAGTGGATAGGGGGATGAGTGAACAAGTGCACGGATAGTGGTTCAGCAAGTGCTTGTGTCATCAAGTCCTAAGAGTGGGACGATAACTTTGCAACCATTTAAAGGGTGGAGGCATTTAGAAAAAGCAAAGGTAACCTCCTCACCATAACAGTGGGAAGATACTAGAAGCAGGAGTCTCTCCACCCCAGATCCTTGGACAGGCTGCTGTCACCAAGGCCTGCGGATTTCTGCCTCCCCACCCCTGACACCGCCCCTGCGCAGCCCCCCACGCCTGCAGATGAAAGGTTGGCAGAGGCAGCCGGTGGGCGGGTGGCTTGTTCCCTCATTGTCTGCGGTAACCTTCCTCCCGGCTGCTTGTTCCGCGGTAATGTTACACTTGTCTTCCCGCAACACTTGGATACCCGAGCCAATTTTGTCATGCAAATGAATTCAGCCCATTGTAAATCCCATGGAGGAGCAGGTCTCTGAGCCAGGGGGGCGGGGCTGCGCTGAGAGCGCCACCGGCTTCCCTGCTGCCCCCTTTACAAACCTATGCTGTGGACTCTGGGCCCTTCCCTCCTAGGACCCCTGACCGTTAGAGCCAGAACAGCCTTTAGAGATGGATCAGCTCCAATGATAGGTTAATAATCTGAGGCCCAGAGAGGGCCAGTGACTTGACACAGACACACAGCCAGTTAGCCAGAACTCAGTCAAGTCTTCTGAGTGTCAGCCAGAATTCTCCCAATAGGTCAAGCTGCCCCTTGCCATCTTTCTTATTCAGAGCCCACTGGCCACCAGGATGGGCTAAATCCACCCAATCTTACTGAAAACATGAAGCTACCTGAAACCTCCAGGAGGATGAGTCCTGAAGGCAAGTTCTGCCTGAGGAGGGCAAAGACATGGGTACCAGATTACAGTGGACCCAACCGGAATGCTGGCAGTGCGTGGGGTGGGAGGAGAGGAAGGGAGAACTGGCATTTGTTTCAAGGCTGCAGCATTCCACCACCCTCAGTTAATTTTTGTAGTAATTCTGTAAGATAGATGTTTCCACTTTATCGATTAGAAAACTGAGTCTAGAGAGATGACCTGCCTAACCCCCAAGGCCACACAGCGCAAAGCAGAGATTTGATTCTCAGTCCGCAAGATTCAGCCATTCCGGATTTTATGTTCTTTCCACTCCACATTCAGTCACTTCTACCAAACTCTGCCATGAGGAATCAGCCCCTCATTGAGCAAGCCACAGCTGAGGGGGGTGGGGTGGATGAGGATAGTGGTCACTGGCTTAGCCTGACTTTCCAGGAATTGAGGGTTTCAAGCTATTTGGAACAGTCAGTGGCTCCCAGTGAATCACTGGATGAAGCCTGGTCTCCTCCTCACGCTTAAGGCCCTTCCCAACCTACCCCCATCCCATACTCACACCCAGCTCCCGAATCAACATTCATCCTGTGCCGCTTCTGGCTTCCATGTCTTTGTACAGGCTGTTCCCTCTGCTTAGAATGCCCTTCCCCATCTTGTCCACCTTCTGGTCTTCCATATTTGATTCAGTTGTCCCCTTGACCCTCTTTCCCCATTCTGGACAGTGTTAGTTTCTCCCTCCTCTGTACTCTTGTAGTTCCCTCACTCACACCTATGATATTGCTTGTTTGTAGAAATGTATATATTAAGTGTCAGTCTTCCCCACTTGTCCTAGAGAGCCAGGGGGTGTATTACCAGCCAACACTGTGGCTAGGGTATGGGAGGAGCTTGATAATAGAAGGTGGAAGGGGAAAAAGTAATGAGAGAGGGAGGGAGGCAGGGAGGGAGGGAGGGAGGAAGGAAGGAAGGAAGGAAGGAAGGAAGGAAGGAAGGAAGGAAGGAAAAAAAAAAAGGAAGGAAGAAAGAAGGGAGGGAGGTATTGGGAACCAGTTGGCCCTAGGAGGAGTATATGGGGTAGATGCAGAGTGGATAAATCCTTGACTTCTGCGTCAGATAGTCCTGGATTCAAATTCCAGTTTATTTTACTAGCTGTATGACCTTGAGACTGTTACTTTGTCTCTCTAGGTCTCCATTTTCTCTCCTGTTAACTGAGGATGGTAAGGTCTTCCTCTTAGGTGGTTGTGATGATAACAGAAGACGAGTGTGAAACTTATGACATGTAGGAAATGCTCGACAGGTCCCGTAACCTACCTCCTGCTCAGGAGGGGTGAATGGGGCAGTGCTGGGCTCGATCATATACCAGGAGAGGCTGTGTCTGGTGACTCCCTATTGTACACACTGCAGACTCTGTGGCCAGTGACCCCCAGTCTGCCCCTCTGTATGTCCCTGTGTCTGTCTGGGACCCCTCTTTCCTCCTTGATTCATCTCTCCCCCCATACCCACCCACCCAAATCACTAAATCCCTGTGCTGATGATGCCTCACCATTCTGGCCTGAGCCAAATCAAATGTAGATCCATTAGCTGCTAAAAGCGCCCACATTCCTGAGCCGGGCCCAGATCATACTCAGCAAGCTGCCCCCTGGAACAGCCTCAGACATGGGTTCTGGGCCCTTGGGGCCAGTGGCATGGCCTTGGGCCCCCTCTATCCCCCTTGGTTGCAAGCACCAGTGCTCTCTCCTGCCTGGCCAGGCAGAAATCAGGAGTCCCCAAGAACTGAGAGACCTGGTGCTTTGTCCAGCTCTGTTTGAGACCTGCTGTGTGTGGCCTGGGCCAGTCTCTTCCTTCTCTGGGCCTCAATTTCTCATCAGCCAACTGGTGAAAATGGCCTCCACCATTTCTATATGGCTCGGTCCAGCCTGAATTTAGGGCTTGAGGACATCGTAAGTCTCTCTGCCCAGATGTGCCCACTCACCTTTGCCTGCTTTTCTGGGGATGGGGTGAGGAGAGGGAGGTAGAAGGAAGGTGGTTCCATGGTAGAGGGAAGGAGGGAGAAGGCTGGCCAGTGGGTTTACACACAAAACAGGCTCACAGCATTCCATGGGCGCCTGGCTCCTCATTGGCACTCCACAAGAATGTGCTAGAGAAGGGGAGGGTGGTGGGAGAGACCTACGGGCCCTAGGTGTTAAGAGAACATGAGCCCTCCTCCTCTCCACACGGACACTGGTCTGGGTTATGGGAGGCTCGCTTCTCTCAATGACTCCACATGTGAGGCATGGACAGAGGTAGAAGACCCCGGAATCAGAAGAATGTGCTGCCCTCCGTCGCCAGTGGCTTCAGACACAGCTCTCCTACTCTGGACCTCATCTGTGCAATGTGGCAGTTGAACCAAAGACCTGCCTCCATTCCCTACATCACAAACCCCTGCAGCTCAGCAAGCCCAGGGGCACCCCCTGCTCACACCCCTGCTGACAGGCTGGGGCCCCGTTGGCAATTCATGGGGGGGGGGCAGGGTCCACTGGGCTGCCCACAGTCATGACGCTGCCTTTTGCTTTTGCTGGCATAATGTATGCTCCGTGCTGCCGCCCCAGTCACTCAATCCCAGCCGGTCTGCTGAGGCAGAGATAGCCCTTAATGAGAAGGGCCCTGGCTTTATCTGCTTTCTACTTCAGCCATTATCTCCCCCAGTCTATAGACACGCAGTTACCTCTGACAATAATGCTCAGAGGCAACAAATGCTGATGAGTTTTCTATGCAGTCCGCACAATAAGTCTATCAAAACAACCTCGGAAAATTATGAACCCCCGTGACAGACAAATACAACCAGCTTCGTTGTGAATTTAGAGCCCCCAACACTACGATTCTTTTAATTCTTCAGGCCTCCCTTATCTCTGCTGTCCCTCTTCTGGTGGGGAGATAACAGTAATTCTTCTCTGTGCTGGGTTTTTTTTTTTTTCTTCCTTTCCCTCCCCCTCCCCTTTTTTTTTTCCACCCACTGAGTGAGATGTTTTCCATGTCTTTCTGCTTGCTAAAGATAAAGGGTTAAAGACCAACTTATGTTGGGTGCTGAGGAAGGGGGAGGGGGCACAGGAGAGGGGAAAAAAAGTAATCAGCATTCAAGAGATTGCTATCGGAGAAACCGCGCAGAGAACAGTAATTTTGCTGGCTTCGGCGAGGGCTCTCTCCACTCCCCCCCCCTTTTTTATGAATGCACATAATGCCTGGAGTGTTGGGGGCAGATAAAAGAATTAGCAGCAGCCAGGGGGACGGAGGCCTAGAGAACAGGGGAGAATTAGAATGTCTATCTTTGTCTCTTCCGGCTCATCCAGCCAGCTGAGGCTCCCGGCTCGTAAACAATTTAATCTTTTTGCTACAGTTAAAATACAAAGACAGCAAGCCTCCTTCTTCCAAATGGAAAAGGGAGGAGGAGCAGGACAGAAAGAGGAGGACTGGGGGAATCTGGTGTGGGGGCTGGATGAGGGAGAGGCAGATAGGAAAGGGCTGACACCACAAACTTTTCGGCTGCCAGCTTAACCCCTTGGCCTTGAGACTTCAGAACTCCCCACCCCACCCCCAACCCATGCTGCCCTCACTGGGGACACTACCTAGTACTGGTTTGGTCCAGCCCACCTCTAGGATTGGGGGGCTCAGCCATTGGTGGGGGAAGACGGGAGTCCCTGGGCCCTGCCTTCCTGGGCAGTGGCAGCTCTTGGCCCTTCATCCCTTACTTCTTCCCACAGTCAAGGCCTTTCCTTCTTCTAGGCTCTAGTGAGAGAGCTCTCGGATCATCATGCAAAATGAGCAGGTCTTCTCTTGTGCACAAGGCTGCAAGCTCCAGGAGAGTAGGGACTACTGTGGCCACTGTGCCACTGCTCCTGCCACAGGGCAAGGATGGGGCTCTGCCTAGAATGGGGGCTCCAGGTCTCCATCTCCTACTTGAGACCAGTGACAGAGAGAGGCTAAGATGCGAAGTAAGCACATGCTCCTTCTCCCTGTCTCCTGCAGTTGCACACAGACGTGCACAGGAGTAAGCACACACAGTGGGAAAACAGCACTCCAAGAGACAACACAGCCTAGAAGGAAGGGAAGCCTTGCTGAACGGACAGATCATTACGAGGGACCTGAAAGTAAGGCAGGACCAAAAAGTAAGGCAAGAAGCCTTCTGAGGGGCCCTAGGGATAGGTTAGAGGAGGTGGGACCCCTCCTACCCAGGAGGCCAGTGGCCCACGTGACTGACCAGCTGGGTACCCTCCAGGCAATGCAAACAGCTGGCACCCCAAGTGCTCACCGTATCCCCACACTGTGGCCACTGTTAGCCATTCCAGGTGGATCCTTGTCACAGATACATGAAAAGACCAATTTTTCATAGGGTCAAGTTGAAGTTGGTTTCTTCTTCTCTGCCCTTGTCTCTCCTGTGAAGTGCTAATCCCAGTGTATCGGCACTGAATTTACTGCTTTCTCTTGTTTGAGAGCTTCTAACGGGCCAGGGCCAGGTCTCCTCAGCCCTGGACAGCCGAGCCCAACACAGTACCTGGGCAAGCTGGGTGAATGCTGGCTGAGTGGTTGGGGGGATGAAGAGATGAGTGAATGAAGTCAAATAAAACAGGGTAGGGGAAGAGAGTGAGGGGACAGGGGAGCCTCTTCAGGCACCAGATACACATTCAAGAGAAGCTACTCAGGAAAAGGATGGAAGTATGGTCCAGGAAGCTGGTCCTCTCTCTCCAGGCCCCACCAGCTGGAGCCACTCAGTGACTAGAGGAAATCAAAGCAGAGAGGTGCATCCTTGCTGGGGCTCAGCTACATTCACAGTGAATCCCCCAACCCACTGGCTTGGGGCCTTTCCCAGGAAGGCATGTGGGGAAAGCACTGGACTTGGGGTCAGGAATCTGAGCTCACCTTCCAGCTCTACCTTTTGTTGGCTGTATCAACATGAGTAGGTCAATCTCTCTGAGTAGGTCAATCTCTCTGATCCTTGGTCCCCTGTCTGTAAAATGGAAATAATAATGAACTCTACAGGATTGGGTTAGCACCTATATAGAGGGTTTATTTTCCTTTTAAGAAAAAAAAACAGGGCCGGCCGAGTGGCGCATTGGTTAAGAGCTGGTTTTGGGATGCCAGCATTCCCGGTTCGGATCCCACATATGAGGGCCAGTGACACTGCCCTCTACAGCTAACAGCAGCTCCACCTGGAGCTGGGCTGTGTGAGCCCTGGCGGCGATGGTGTAGGCTGCAGCCCCTGCTGCAGTGGGCTGCCATAGGCTACAGTGAGTGGCCGGCAGCCAGTGTGAGCGGCCTGCAGCTGGTGTGAGCTGACAAGAGCCACCGTGAGCAGCCGCCCAGTGGCCAGCGACCCATCTACCTCACCCGTGAAGAGTGCAATGATGATACCAATATGGGCCAGTGAAGCAATGCCCTCCACAACTAGACTGAAGAACAAAAAGACAGCAACTTGTCTGTTCCCCTTCCCCGATTCCCCAACGCTGTTCCCCTCCCCCAATTCCCCAATAAAATCTTAAAAAAAGAAAAAAAAAAACAGAAAAAAAAACACCTGTATTCATATATACCGATAACAAAAAATAAATGCAAGTCACATTTGACTTCTGCAATTACAAGAGGTGCTCACAGTGGTTCCCTTCATTATCCAGACACTTCTGATTACGGTGAACCACTGTGTTGACCAAAGTGTTAACATCTCTTAAAATATATATATATATATATATATATATTTATTTTTTTTTGGCACCCTGGTATAGTAGGGATCCAACATGTGCAGGTCACGTTCTAAGTGGAAGCAGCAATGCCTTGTGATAACAAGCAGAGAAGACACAGTAAAGCAAAGATGCCGAAAACACAAACTCATCTCAAAGCTCCACAGAGAAGCTTTTGTTTTATTATTATTATTATTATTATTCTTAGTTACTCATCCTACCTCTGCCCTCTAATCCTTGGGAAATTGAGGCTGGATTGAGCCATGATATGGGGGTTAAGGCAGCTTTCTCCAGCTCCTGTGTCCCCTCCCAAGGCTGGGGAGGGGAGGCTCCAGGAGGTGGGGTAACCTGCTCCAGGGTCTATAGCTTTGCCGATAACCGCCAGCCTCCTTGCTTTCCCTTTTGGTCCCTTCATGTTGGTCCCAGCACCAAGCTCCACTTAAATATTCTTCCTTCCTCACCCTGACTCCACTGTTACCCTGAAAATGACCCCCAGTGTAGTGTAGGAGACATGGGAGTGGAAGATAGGGTATAAATGTAGGGTTGTGTTTTTTTTTAATTAACAATGTTCAAAGAATAACGTTGTGTTTGTAGCTGAAAACCAGATACGTTATTTTTCAAATGTATGTTAAATATATATAGTCTTGGTCATGTCCTAAGCCAGAGTATCCCAAATTATCCACATGTCAGAATCACTTGAATAGCTTTAAAAAAAAAAAAAAACTGAGAGTCTGAGCCCAACATAGAGATTCTAAATCCATATATGTGTGTAGGCGGGGGTGAGGAGGAAGGATTTGGGGGTGGGAAAGCGGATTTCTTAAAGAACCAAGGTGATTCAGTTGAGGAACTGAATTCGGGATCTGCTGTCTTTAGCCACAAAGAAATAGATTTCATTGTATTCACTAATTCAGCAAACACTTTCTGAGCCCCTGCTATCTATCTTTGTGTGTGTTGGGGTGGCAGGGGTGGCAGAGAATAAAAAGAAGCCAAAAGCCCATAGGGCATGAGAAAGCAATGTCTAACCCACCAAGAGATTCCCCACTCCCCAGTCTCAATCCAAAATGCGAGCCAACACTGATTTCTTCCCCTGTGATATCTGTAGGGTTTAGTGCCCCTTGTCCACTTAGGAACAGAGCAGGAATATACACTAAGTAAGAATCTATTAATACTAAGTGTCAAACTCTGCATTAGGGATTTAACTCTACATATGATTGCATTTAATCCTCACAAAGCCGTGTGTGGAGCTGTTATTTATTTTTTTGCATATTATTAATTAGGAAATAGAGGCACAAAGAAGCTGAGGAATTCACTTAAGTTCAAAAAGCTAGCAAGGGGCAGGGTCTTTCTTTCCCACCCCAACCCCCAAAAAGTGTGTGTGCAGGGTTGTAGGATTCTATTTCTTTGTTAAGAATCACAGTGCCTAGCATTCAATCATTCAGAAAACTGATAAACCACTCACTGTGTGCCAGGCACTTAACTGTGGGGGATAACTAAGACCCTGACCTCAAGGAAAGCAGAGTTTAGGACGGGAACTTGGGCAACTGCACAAATAATTCAGAGGCAAGGGATGAGTGCCTCCGGAGAGAGGCAGTAGCAAGTGATCAATGTTCAGTGGAGAGAGATTCTTTCCAACTTCAGGGACTCAAGATGCCAGAAATCCAGAGGTCCGTGCCAAACATTGAGGTCTTATTTCATCAGAGAGGTGAAGCACCTCACCAAAGGTCACACAGCTGGTGTGCCATAAATACATGATGAATCGAATGGAATTATTCACTAACTCCAATTACATCTTAACCACTAATAACTTGGCTCCAGCTCCCCTAATGGGATTTCCTCCTTGGACATCAGCCTTCCCTCCCCCCTTCCTACTGACATCGGCCAATTAAAGAAGGGCAGGTGCTATGATTGGGGTCATGGTGAGAGGAAGCGATGGAAAAGACCCCCATCCAAGGCTGAGAAGGAGGTGATCAGTTTCAGGTGCTCACAGCCTCCTGTGATGAAAAGTCTGAGAGCTCACCCACATGGAGAGAGGGGCAGACTTGGAAGTCCAGTTCCTTCAACGGGAACGCCCAGGGAAGACATCTGCTTGGCACACAGCACCCTTTACACTCCATATCAGAGCCAGCAGGCATGGAGAGAGATGTGGGGTTACACGCTAAGAGATCTTCGGGCAGACCATCAGACCTGAAGGCAGACACAGACAAGGGAAAATACGCTAAGAAATGCACATACACCTGAGAATAAATCTGGTATTGCTATACACGGAGCCACAAAACTAGCTTCTGAGAGAGTCACAGAGACCCAGAAACATACAGACACAAAGAGATTCTCGGGCCGTGTCAGCTATCCGCTCATTTATTCCACAGAAATGGATTAGGCACCTACTATGTGCAGGCACAGGGAGATACAAGACAGCCTTTGCTCTCACTGAGCTCATGGTCTGGTGAGAGAGAGCAAGCATGGAAACAGCAATTACAATACAGTGAGCAAAAAGCACAAAGATGAAAAGAAGCCCCGAGAAACACAAAAAAGAAAGCCAGGGAGAAAGGCATAAAGAAACCCAGAGGTGCTGAGAAAGAGGAAGGCAGAAGCAGAGACACACAGGAGTGCTTGGAGAGAGAGCAAGACAGGGGAATCCACAGATGCACAAGCATGCACACATATGCCAACACTTCTGCTGTGCAGGAGTACAGAAGAAGACCCCTTTCTAGGACCCCCTCCTGGCAGACCCCAAGCTTTCTCCTGTGAGGACGTGGGAGTGGAGCTTGGGGATGGCCAAGCTTTCTCCCTGAGGGGCACAGCAGGCTCAGGTGGGTGGGGAAGAGCCAGGACATGATAAAGGCAAATACTGTTTGCAGATGACAGAGATGACAGCTGCTGGGGGCTGCTTCCCATCCCCCAACTGTCCTGGGAGCCAAGGCCAGGAACCCAGCTCCTACAGATACTTGGTGATGACTATGCCCCAGTCAGCATCCCCCTGCCCCAAACCAAGAACGCTTTGGGTGGCCCAGTGTAGAACAAGGGTCTCTCTTAACCGTAAGAAAGTTTTCTCCAGTCACCTAATGTGGAACCATGCAGTCCTGAGAGCTAACATTCTTTGGATCTAACTTAAATCCCTCCTACTGCAGCTGAGGTCCAACCCCAGTGGTAGAGTACTCCTAAGAGCTCAAGGCCACAGAGCAGTAAGTGTTTCCCAGGATGCCTGCTTCATTCTCACCATCTGCTCCAGAGCCCAGCCCACTGGAAGTCACCTAAAGCCCCTCCGAGAGCCTCTAGGCCCAGCTCCATGATATAGAGGGCAAGAGCCTGGGAGGGGAAACTTGTCCAAGATTCTGTAGAGGTGGATTTGGAAATGGGGTCCTCACCCCTCAAAGCCCATCCTTTCACACACACACACACCCATAGCACCTGGCCACTGGTTACTAGCAGGAGGTGGCCCCTGGGGGACTTGAACACAAGAGAACACCGCCCACACAGAGGGGACTGGAGAGAGTTTGGGTGCAGTCCTGGGGAAGAGACAGGAGGACACCTGCCCAAGCCACCAGACACACCCGGACCCAAGCCCCACATCCCACCTGACAGCCCAGGGTCAGACACCCAACCAGTTGCCTGCCCACCTCCCACCACCTGAGCCCTTGGTAACCTACTTTCCTCAGACTCCTTCCTTACACCATGTTTCCGTCCATTCATCATAGATCTGCTGAGGGCCTCCATGAGGCAAACGGCAAAATTCCCTTAAGGAGCTGGGAGGCGGTCAAGAGAGCAGAGAGGGAGGCCTTTTGTGGGGCAAATAGCCCCACAAAAGGCTCCATCAGGACCGACAAGGCTTGACGTGAGGAAGAGGCCGAGAGGAGCAGGGGATCAGCCTCGACACCTCAACCCCTCTGGGCGAGCCTCAACTATCAACGCCACCCAGCCTAGGTTACGCCCCAGCCCTTCCGACGCGCGGATTTCCCCTGCCCCCGTCGGGGCCTGTCCTTCCCCGACTCCGACCAGAGCCTGACCCCGGCCCCAAGCCGCTGGACCTCGCGGGTCCTGTCTGCACCTGCCCAGCGCGCCCCCTGGGCTCGGCGGGAGTCTGCGGAGAACGCGGGCACGCCGCTGTTCCCGGGGGCGCGCGCAAGCGGCGTTGGCTCAGGGGAGTGGGGCTATGGACCCCCCAAGGCTATGCACAGCGCCCAGAGCCTGCCCCCAGGATGTTAAGTGCAGGGCGCAGACTTAAGTAGCAATTAAGGCTGCCTGGGAAGAAAGAGAAGGCCAAACAGCCTGTTTATTTCCCTCCCTCCACTATCCCCATCACACACACTGTCTAGTTGGAAGAAGAGAGGGAAAGAATGAGAAAGGGGAAGGGAAAAAACAAAACAAAACAAAACAAAACAAACCTCACTGCAATTAGGAGAGCTGGCTGGGCAAAAAAGATATGTATTAAATGGATGTTTCTGCACAAAAACCCGGCTGACAACATCTCTGGCCTTGTAAGGGGGAAATGACCGTGCCTCGGTGTTTACATAGCCGAAATCAGGGGGAATTATGCTGTCATACTGACAACTGTAGGAGGACAATTTTAAAATTACACCGTTCAACACCTTTAATGATTTGTAACAGAAGAGGTGTGGCTACTCCTATTAAATGTGTTGCCAAATCAATAAAAGGGATAATTGGAGTTGTTAGAGCAAATTATAGCAGCATCTCTTCTGTTGCTGTACAATGTTCCCTTGTAAACTGCTATTACAGGCAGCACCGTATTTCTCTCTTATTTGGCCGCTTTGTAATGAGTTGGCATTTTGCAGCATAATAGTTCCACTTTCTTTTATGGAGCTCTCACTTTAACTTTTTCTCCTTTGTGCAGCCTATAATTTCCTGGCCCTCCCTGCCTCCCCGCCTGTTTTCAGAGGTGGCCGCACTGCCTGTCAGCAGCCTCTGGGTGATAAACTATATTATTTCACATTATTTTCAGGCCTTTTCAATTGGCAGTTGGATGGGGTTGAGGGGTAGATGGGTCTGAGGGGATAGGGATGTGGAAGAGGGGGGAGAGAAGAGACAGGGCCAGGAGGAAAACAAAAAATTCGCAGAAATCGAAAGGAAAGGGGAAGAGGGGGCACAAAGCTGACCTCGTTCCCAGGGGCAGGAGCCTGGCCCTTACACACAGAACTTGCCAGAGGGTTCTAAGCTGAGCAGAGACTCTGGCTGGTGGCTTAGCTGTTGATGTGAGGGGGTGCACTGTACCCTGCCAGACCCCAGCTTTACCCTCAGCGCCTCTGCCTCTCCCTGCTCCTAAAAACAAACTGATAAATAGCTCAGGGCGAAGGAGCTATTGTTTCTCCTTACCCCCTCACTCACCATCTCTGCCTAGGACAGAGACAAGCATCCAGAGCTTAGGCCAGGCCACGGGAAGAGTGTAGAAGCTGCACCCCTGGAACCACCTTAGGACTGCCAGGTGGATGAGTCTTAGAGGATGGATGAGCCATTCTCATGGCAGACAAAGCCTGAAGCCACTGGGAATTCTGAGGCACCATGGTCACGGCAGAGGCAGGGAGATGGAGATCGTCACGGGCCTGTTCCTAAGGATATATCAGGAGTCCAGAAGCCTGGTCCAGACCTGAAAGTGCCTCCTCACACACAGACCTTGGCCTCTGACTGGAAAGAACAGCATCCCCAGGCAGCTCAGGACCAACCTTGCTGTATATGCCATTCAGTCCCTGAGACAGCGATAAAAATCCTAGACAAACCTCACTTAGTCAGTCCCTGCATTGGGCTACAGGACAATCAATCCGAATTACTGAGAGGCCTCAATGAGAGACAATTGGAAAAGAAACGCCACTTTATTACTTCCACGGAGCTGCCGTTCCTGGAATCCATCTGCTGCCAAGCAGCACAGCAGCAAGACCTGCTCGGATGAGCAGATAAGACTTGATGGTGAACAAATAAGATCCATTTGCAATGAGCAGCATCAATTTGCTTGCCAACAATGAGCAAAGTCCTAATTCTCTTTGGTAGATTCCTGTGGCCTTTGGAGTGTCCTCTTGTTTCCATCCTTCATGATTCAGGCTAACTTTTTTCCCAAGAGGGCAAATGAAAGTTGACTTGCCTAGGTGCAACCAGAGGAAGCTGTAGATTATTGAGATTGGAGTGAACACCATTTAGCTTGTGGCAGATTTCCAGGTACCAGTCACCAGCTTCCTAATTTTAGCAATAATCAGTCCCAGAAAATCCTAGCAAAATGAAAACAGATGGACAGTCCCATAGCATCTGCTTTTAGCAAGAGCTGACATTTTTCTTTACATGGGTCTATACTAACAATGCTTCAATTCAAGCAATAGTTAACTGTCAACCCAATTGATGTTAATGGTCTCTGATATTCCAGGCACTGCACTGAGTGCTGGGGACCCAGAGGTGAACAAAGCAGACACCATCACTGCCCTCCAGGAGCTGACATTCTAGTGGGGAGGTGATAATAACAATAATCATAACATAGGAATCCTTACACTAGAATTGCGCAAAAGTGATGGAAAAGCACTTTGTCTCACCAGAGGCAATGCAGTATGGCAGTGGAAGGGCACGGAGCAGTCAGGAAGCCTGATTTTTAGCCCCAAGTCTCTACCTTTCCTTTCAGAGCCTCAGCTTCTTTGTTTGTAAATTGACAAATATTTATTGAGGACTTACTACGTGTTGGGTATTACATTAAGCACTGGAAATACAATAATGAGCATGACAAGTGTAAGGCTTGCTCCTATGAAACTTACAGTCTAGTAGCACAGACAGACATCAATCAGTCACATCAGTTTATAATTACAGAATGTGATGAATGCTGGGAAAGACAAAGACACGAGCTTATTTGTAATTGCCCCAACCTGGAAACAACCCAAATGCCCAAAGAAGGCCAGAGTGGCTGGAGGGCAAAGGGGAAAAATGGTCTTAGATGAAGCCAGAGAGGTAGGCAAGGGTCCTGGGCAGGTGAGGACATGTCAAGGATTGGCCCTTGATCCAAAGGGCAAGAAAAAGCCATAGACGGGTTTTAAGTAGGAGAGTAACGGGATGTAATTTGCATGCTAGGAACACCGCTCGCAGCAGATGTACTGGGCAGACAGGATTGGAGAGGCCCAAAGTAGAAACAGAAAGGTCAGTTAGGAATCTTGCCCAGTGGTCCATGAGAGTGTTAACAGTGGCCTGCAACTGACAAATGAAAAGATGCTCCATATCATGAGTCATCAGAGAAACACAAAGTACAACCACCATGAGATTCTACTACATATACCCAACAGAACAGCCAAAACTTTAAAGGACTGACGATACCAAGTGTTGGTGAGGATCTGAAGCAACTGGAACTAGCATACACTGCTAGTGGGGATATAAATTAGTTCAACCACTTTGGAAAATAATTTAGCAATATCTATTAAAGTTAAATACGAGTGTACTCTATGAGCCACAATAAGGCCCACCAAAAGACATGAGCTTTATTTCGAATAGCTGAAAGGAAGAAACAACCCAAATGTCTAACAACTGAATGGGCATATAAATTGTGGTATACCCACACAATGGAACATGACACAGCAATAAAAAAGAGCCATTTACTGATACGCACAAGGATGAATCTTACAACAGAAGTGAGGACATACTGTATGTTTCTATGTATATGAAGTTCAGAAACAGGCAAATGAAATCTATATGGATAGTGAACAGAATAATTGTTATCCTTGGGAGAGATAATGGCTATGAGGGAGGAGAAGGGAGCCCGCTGTAAAACTGGGAATATTCCATACCCTGCCTTGCGGGGTAGTTACACTAGTGTAAAAATACATCAAACTGTATATTTACTAAACTCAAAAAGCTTAATAAAAAGATTAACAGTGGGGGGCTGGCCAAGTGGCTCAGTAGGTTAAGCGTTGGCTTTGAGTGCAGGCCCTGAGCAGTAGGGCTGCTGGTAGGATTCCAACACGGGCCAGTGATGCTGCACCCGAGCTGAGCCGTCGCTGAGCTGCCAACGGTGGCGGGATGGCTCAGCTGGTGTAACAACAAGATTGCCTGTTCGATGGTGCGCTATGCCCACCTGCAACTAAGACTGAACCCGGAACCTTTAGCTGAGCTTCTGCCTGGATGGCTCAGTGGATAAAGTTTGCGCTCTTAACAAAGCTGCTGGTTTGACTCCCACATGGGATGGTGGCTATACCCACTCACAGCTAAGATTGAACACAGCACCTTGAGCTTAGAGGCCATGATCTGCTGATGGGCAGCCAGATGGCGACTGGCGCCCTCCACAACGAAGATTGAAGAACAACAACTTGGCTGGCCCCCTTCCCCGATTTCCCAACACTGTTCCCCTCCCCCAATTCCCCAATAAAATCTTTTTTTTTTAAAAATTAAAATTAACAGTAGGTTGGACTAGGAAGGTTGCAGAGGTGACAGAGATGGGGACAGAACAGATATTTAAAAGATAAAATGATGCCTGCCTAGTTTGCCTTAGCAGAGTGTCCTGAGGGCTGAATGAGATTATGTTCCTGAAAGGTTATCACCCCAGGGGCTTTCTTGCTGTGAAAATTCCAACTAAAACAAGAAGAATTCCAGGCTCAGAGTTCATTTGTTCTGAACAGGCCCTCAATGAACACCAATATCCCCACACCTCAGGGGAAGAGCATAAGTGTTTGCCTGAAATATGGGATACCTGTCATTATAGAAAGTGAAGGTTCAACTAGGAGGCCCTATGTTAGCCTTGGGCTAGGCCAGGATACACCCAGCCTTCCTAATAGTAAAGAGGCCACTTGTTTTCCAGCTGCTGCATAACCACTAGTGGCTGCCCTCAAATCTCTTCTTACCCTATTTGCATTGAATCCCACCATTTTCATGGATAATGGGCCTTCCATAGGTGACTTGGGGTTGCAGCTAAGACCAGAAGAGGTTGCTGCTAGTGAAATAGGATGAGGGAGCCTTAGAGAAAGGCATGGACAGCTTCTTAAGTACCCTCCCCACAACTGTGTGAGGTAGGCATTTCTAACAGATAGGGGCATTAGAGTTCAACAGGAGGAAGAGAGTTGCCCAGCCCAAGCTGGTAAGAACAAAGCTGAAACTTGAACCAGACCTTCCAACTCTGGCCCACTGCCCCGCTGATCCCCTGGTGTTGTCCCTCCTCCCCCCACAGCCAAAGCTCTGATAGCGTCAACCATGGCCAAAGCCACATTCACTGTCCTTGACAGGCACAGGCTCAAATGTAAAAGGTCACTGGTAGGTAACTTCATTCAGCAGATCCCCCCCACTTTTTTTAAACCCTGGGGGGCCATTTCATGGCTCACTCATCTTGAAGGTCCCCCAGGGAGCAGTGCTGCTCCGGAGAAGACAGTCCACTGGGGCAGTAATGATGCGGACATGGGCAACTAGTCATATCTGCTCTGAAAGTTTTTCAGGACAAGATAATTCCTGTCATAGTCAATGGTGTGGGATTGTGGGTCTAAATCAAGCTCCTGTCTGTGAGCGTGATGAGTACAAAAAGATCCACCCTGAGGCGGGAAAACATGGGTTTGCCTGCAAGGGGGGATTTCAGTCCACCTGCATGCACAGGTGGGGAGACTGTCCTGGTACAAAGAACACGCATCAGTCTCCTCAACTTTTTGTCTGAGGATGTCATCTACTCTTCTGGTTCCAAAGCCTGAGGGCCTCCCTGCCCTCAGTGGGTTATTTGAAAGTCCAGGCTTCCTTTTGCATGCTCAGAGGATAGTACACCTTGGAATGTATTTCTCCAGCCCAGAGCAAATGCCCAGATAAGGGCAGGGTAGTAAAGGTCTCAGTCCAAAGACTCAAAGGGTAAGGTAACACTTTATTTTTCATTAATGCAATTTAATTTCCATTCTGAGTCCTCATTCCACTGAGAGTGGGAAAAAAATGTAGTCTGAATCATTTCTGGGTTTTCTCTAGTTCCTTTCCCTAGACTTACTTCTAACTTAGCTTATGTAATGCTGAGGCTGAGGGTGGGGGTACCATGTAATCCACCATATTATCTGTTCACCCAGGCATTCCTTAAGAGGACCCTTTCTCTTGTCCAAGTAGCATGCTCACTTCTCTGCTCCTCCAGGCCATGACGGAAGACATAGTAGTGATTCTGCAGTTCTTATCTGGGCCTGGGATTCTCTGGAAGCCATCTAGATGCCAGTTGTCTGGACCCACCTCTCGGCCATGCCCTCTTGGCTCTCAGGGGTCTGCCTAGGCTCAGGCCTCACCCTCAGGTCCAGCGAAGCCTAAACTCTCAACCTAGAAGCATAATCCATTCCCCCGAGGGCTTGTAATTCAATATATTTCCCTTTTTGCCCTGGTTGCCAAGAAGCTCAGAGCCTAATTTCATGTTACACCATCTCTGTGCCTAAACACATTTACCTGTTCATTGCTTTTCCATTTTATTTTCAATCACTTTGTTGCAAATGCATCTTTTGAGAAAATGCTTTATGAAATAAGAACTCCCACCTCAGAGGCTGAGGGATAATAGGTATTCGATAAGTGTTTAAAGAGTGACTACAGTAGTACATTAAAAAGCCAACTTTTAATTTTACTTTTTAAAATGTGGCTACCAGAAAATTTAAGCTTATACATACACTGTTGCCCAAGATGAGGGATCAGCAAGTTTTCTGTAAAACCAGATAGTAAACACTTTAGGCTTTGTGAGTCATTGTAGGTCAAAAGCGCCATAGATATAGTAAATAAATGGGCATGCCTGGGCTTCAATAATTCTGTTCACAAAACAGTTGGCTGGCTGAGCAACAGCTCGTTGACTCTTGCTCTAGAGCAAAAGAGAAGCAGTGTGGAGCTAAAACTTGGGGTTGGGAGTAAGAGAGGTTTAGATTATGGCTCTGCCTATTGTCAGCTCTGTAATTGTGGGTAGGTTACTTAACTACTCTGACCCTCAGTTTCTCTGTCCAAAAAATGGGGATAATTAGTCCAATCGAAAGTGGACAAAGAACATGAACGGATAATTCACAGAATACAAATGGCCGAGAGGTGTACAAAATATGTTTAAACTCACTGCAAGACAGGGAAGATTAAGACAATAATGAGATACATTTGCCTCCTAATTGAAAAGCTTTTTTTTTTTTAATTATAAAGTGTGCACTTAAATGTATGTCTCCTATGTGGTTAGTGGGGATGTAAATTGATATAACCCTTCTAGAAAGCAATTTGGCAATATGGATCAAAAATCTTTAAAAATTTATATCCTTTGACCCAGTAATTCCACTTCAAGGAATCTATCCTAAGGAAATAATCAGAGACGTGGGACAGAGATGTATGTACAAAGATGTTCACTGTAGCATTATTTATAATAATGAAAAGTGGAAGCAAACTAGACATCCAGCAATTAAAACAATGGTTCAATAAATTTTGACATATCAATTTGATCAATACTGAGCAAATATAAAAATTGCATTTAAAATATTTAATAGCAGGGGCCGGCTGAGTGGCACGGTGGTTAAGCGCTGGTTTGGGAAGCCAGCAGCCCCAGTTCGGGTCCCATATATGAGGGCCAGTGACACTGCCCTCAAAAAAAATAAAAAATAAAAAATGAAAAGTTAAAAAAAAAATTTAATAGCACAGGAAAAAGTATCCTCTATAATGTCAAGTGGGAAAAAAAGTGCAAGACTGCATATACAGTACTATGCTAAGAGTGGAGCTAGAAAGCATGTACATTTGCATAGAAAAAGAAAAAGAGTGGCAAAAATATACCAATACACTGGGTCACTGGGTGCCAAGTATTATCTCAGGGTACAGGGATTATGTGTGATATCTATTTTCTTTATTATTGTCTGTGTTTTCTAATGGTCTTCATTTAGCATGTATTACTTTTATACCAGAAAATTAATATAAAAACTGTAAGCCTTCAATCCAATCAAAAAATGGGCAAAGCATATACATAGATGAGATGTGAAAAGGGCAAAGAAGAGAGAAAAAATAGCATATAAATATAAAGGCCCCCAATCTCAGTAGTAATCAGGAAAATGAAAACAACCAAGAGATTTTTTTTCATACAACATCTTAGCAAAAATGGGGAGGAGGGAATGTATAATAGCCATTAATGGCAAGGCTATAAGATAATGGGGGTCCTCTCATATGCTTGGGGTGGGGGGCATACAGCCATTTTGGAAGACAGCTTGGCAACAGCTATAAAAATGTTAAATGCACATTCTGTTCCATTCAGCAATTCCACTTCTAAGTATTGAGCACATGTGCATAAAAGACCTTATTAGAATGCTCAAGGAAGCATTGCTCATTGCATTCAATACCCCAAATTGGAAACAACCCACATGTCCATCAGGGGGAGAATTATGGTGAATCCATTCTGTGGAATATTAGGTAGAAGTTAAAAGAATGAAATAGATCTATGTATACTGACATCAAATGAGAAATAAAAGAATAGCAAGCTACAAAATGATCCCATTGATGGGGGAAAAAAATTCTACCTCATAGCTCTGGAAAATTCTACTCCATAGTTCTTTGAGGGTGTGGGGAGGGAGGAGGGTAGAGTGTGATTGGGTTGGAGGGAGGCAACAGGGGTCTTCTCCCTTTGATTCCAGAAGCTGGTCTCTCAGCATTAAGAGCTTAGGGTCAATAGCTCAAGGTCTGGAAATGAACTGCCTGGACTTAAACCCTGGCTCTACCACTTATTGTGTGACTTTGGGCAAGTGGCTTAACCTCCTCAAAAACCTAAGTTTCCTCATCTGTAAAAGGGGGATAATCATAGTACCCATCTCATTGAGTTCTTGAGGAAACAAAATGAGGTAATATAGATAAAGTGCTTAGCACAGTGCCTGGTATATAGTAGGCCCTCAAATGTTAACTACCAGGCTGGCCGAGTGGCTTGGTTGGTTAAGAGTTGACTTAAGAGTGAGCTCTGAGCAACAGGGCCGTTGGTTCGATTCCCACATGGGCCAGTGAGGCTGCGCCCAAGCCGAGCTGTTGCTGAGCTGCCAACAGGTGGCAGGATGGCTCAGCTGGTGTAACAAGATTGCCTGTTTGATGGTGGGCTACGCCCACCCACAACTAAGACTGAACTCGGCATCTTGAGCTAAGCTGCTGACCGGATGACTCAGTGGATAGAGCAAGCGCTCTTAACAACAAGGCTGCTGGTTCAACTCTCATGTGGGATGGTGACTACGCCCACCCACAACTAAGATTGAACACAGCACCTTGAACTTAGAGGCCACAAGCTGCCGACAGGAAGCCAGATGACGACTGGCACGCTCCACAATGAAGACTGAAGAACAATAACTTGGCTGGTCCCCTTCCCCAATTCCCCAATTCAATCTTTAAAAAAAAGAGTGAGAACTCTGAGCAACAGGGTCACCATTTTAATTCCCACATGGGCCCCGAGCTGAGCTGCTACTGAGCTGCCAACAGGTGGCAGGGTGGCCCAGCTGAAAAAAAAAAAAATGTTAACTACCATTCTACCATTCTTATAGAACCATTAGGATCAGAAACATGGCACTTAAAATACTTTCATTAAATACTTGTGCAAAGATAGGCATTTTAAA
The DNA here is from genome assembly GCA_033961575.1 of Aselliscus stoliczkanus. Classification (NCBI taxonomy): domain Eukaryota; kingdom Metazoa; phylum Chordata; class Mammalia; order Chiroptera; family Hipposideridae; genus Aselliscus; species Aselliscus stoliczkanus. The sequence continues at coordinate 22,356,975 of CM066739.1, forward strand.
AGGGTCAACAAATTTATATACACCTGAATGAGAATGAGGATTCCCAAACTGGGGAGGGAGCTCTGAAAAGGCAGGCACCTGGCACACAGCCGGTGACAAGCTTAAAAGCTTCACCTCTGGGGTCAGCCTGTCTTGGTTCTGATCCAGAATCTTCCACTTGCACTAGTTGTGCAAGTTCTCTGCACCTTAATTTCTCTGCCCCTCGGTTTCCTCATCAATGGACTGATGGTTAATAACGGTGCCTATCTTATGAGGTAACGAGGATAAAACGACTTTATATGGGATAACATTCTTGGAAAAGTGCCTGACCCTGGGTGAGCATCAGCTATCCTGGTTGTTGTTGACAGTATTATCAACAGCACAGTAGTACTAGAGGTAGCAAGCACAACTACTGCTGTTACTAAATGTCTTATCTCCCCCAAGTGGCCTGCAGGCTCCTCCAGGGCAGCAGCAACATCTCATCTTGTGAGCACCTCACCAGTGCCTGACAGATAGGAGGCACTTATGTATTTGCAAGATTGCTATCACTGCTTTGGTTTGATGTATCATTTTTAAAACAGCAAGAGGCAGCCTGAGAGAATGGGCAGGGTGGCCTTGAATCCCAATCCTGATTCTTACACCTGGGTGACCTCAGGCTTCCTTGTCATTGACTGAATCTCCCTGATCCTCAGGTTCCTCACAGTGAGATGGTTTAATAATATTCTATACCTCATAAGGTCACTGAGAAAAATAAAGGAGACAATGCATGTGACACCCCCGGCCCTCAATAGTTACCCAATAATGTTGGCTCCTTAATGTTATTCCCTATGCTGGCTTAGTACGGATGACAAAGGCCAAGTGTGTACAAGCCTGTTTGGATGTTTGGACCATAATTAGGTATCATTGCAACCTATTTGTTCTGTCACTGTTCAGACCAAGTGAGTAAGAGGAAATAGCCTTGGAATACAGAATCTACAAACCTGTGAAGTGGTAGTAACTTCATAGAGGCTGGGATGTCAAAACATGGGTGGGTGGGAGTACATAGACTCTAAATAATAATTAATAATAATAATAACAACAACAACAATAGCAATCTTGTCTGTGCCAGGCACTGAGCTAAGCACCTTGCATGTACTCACTTCTTTATTCTTTACAACATTCTACAACCATAAGGCTTCACTCCCAAAATAATTACCCCCAATTTATAGATGGGAAAGCTGAGTCTGAAAGCAGTGAGGAAACTCTCTCAAGGTCACAGAGCAGGAAGTGGCAAAACAAGGACCTGAATTGGGGTCTATCTGTTTCTAGGATTCAAACTCTAAACTTCTTCCCTTGGAGGGAAATAGGGGACACACACACACACTGGCCTCAGTGCCACCCATGGCAAGGATGAGTGGGTGGGTCTGCAGGGCCTCAGAAGTATTCACCCTCCTTTGTCTTCTTTAGTGGATGAAAAAGGGGCATTACACAGCACATCGAGGCAGAGCTGGGCCCTGAACCGCAGCAACTGGGCTCCTGGTTCAACAGGAGCAGCCCTGACTCTGCCTTGACACACAAAAGTGTCCACAACAATAAAAAAAAATGTAAATATAATGTCCATACTTTTCTGAATGCGTAAACATCTTTACAGTAAAATATATACTGAACAAAAACAAAAATAAAGGCGCCAGAGGGTTGGGGAGCCAGGCGTCAGGTGTCCTGGACCACGGATTAGTAAAAGCAGAGAATACCCAGCTGTGCTGCCCTCTTGGGGCCGACAGATGGCGAGGCAGGGGCAGGAGGCCAGGGACAGAGAGGTCCCTGTTTAGTCAAGGCTGCAGCCTTCACCCTCCTAAGACTTGGCACATACACAAGTCCAGGGAGCACCTTGGCATTGAGCACCCTAGATACTTCTCACCCAGGCAGTGATGGGCTATCTGGTTGTCTGACAGTTTTTCTTTCTTGCAGAGTGGACAAGGTCTCAGCTCTAGACATGAGGGCAGCTAGTGTCATGACAGAGAAACCATGGCCAGTGGGATCCATTCCTTGATCCCCTTATTTAATCACCAGAAGCTGTGCTTTGTGAATGGATAAGGGTCTGTGTGAGAATTTGAGAGCAGGAGGAACAATGCAAAGCTGAGTGACAAAGCCATCCCACATGTGTGCACAAGCCCACATGGCAGTGTGCAAGCACCTATCTGAGAGTTGCAAAGGGAAGCCAGCCAGACACTCCCTATGTAACCTGACAGGTTGTTTCCAGGCCCAGGATCCTGGCTTTTGGTTTCAGAGTGTGAAAAGGAGTCAAATGGTATAACTGTACCTGCATTCAAGTGTGCACGATGCAGCAAGGGAGAGCTCAGAAGTGTCACTGGTGGGGGGGTGTCATTTGTCGATGGAGCCGGCCAGAAGAGGCCACTGCTCCTTTCCTACCTAATCAAACCTCCTGGCATTGACAGAGGTGAATTGGGGGTGGAGAGATCTGCCTCACCATTATCTCTGCTCTTGTGGCACCTTCTCCTCCCTCCCCTCCTCCCTCTCTCCCTCTCTCTCCCTCCCTCCCTCCATCCCAGCTTTGCTCCCGCCTATGAAAAATCAGCAAATAAAAAGTTACATTAACCCCACCCTGACCTCGCCGACATAATACACTGCAGGCTGATGCGCTGCCTTTGGAGGCTCGCTGAGAACCTGTCACTCTCCAATGTCCCGAGCACAGCCTGGGGAGCATTTACCGGATAATTAATATATTAAATGCATGAAAAATAGTTACACAGACTTCCCCTCCCCACCCAGGGAAGGGGGTAGGATGCAAAAAAGACAGATTCAGGCTGTATACCATCAATATAAAAGCATCCCCCGAATAGCCGTCATAAAAACTGTTCATAATTTTATAGCTTCATTCCTGTTGGAGCACCATAAAGGCAAGTCATATTTTTTACACTCAGGATGCCCCATAAAAAAAAAAAAAAAGAGCAAGCGAGAAAACGAGAACTTGGCAGGAGGCTCTTTTACTCTCACCTGAGGGTGAGGGACAAGGAAGCACCCTATTTGTCCTCTCAGACCCCCTTCTTCCACCCTTTCCTTGACCCAGCTGTGAATTCTGATGAGTCCATCAGAATAATTATTAATTGGATGACTTTATTACTTTTTATTTGGCCTTTTTTCCCTTTTGCTGATTCCATATTTGCCTTTTATGAAGATGGAGGCAAGGATGGAGGTGGGGTATGTCTCTGTATCCAGGTCCTCCAACCCCTTTACCTTTCTTCTGAGAGGCTGGGGTATGAGGAGTGAAGTGATGGGGGTCTGGTTGAACCACCTGGATCTGCTAATGTTCAGGTGCAGTAAGGAGCAGGAGCCATGAACATGTCTTTTGTAGAAGATGGTAAGGGCCCCAAACCAGATGGTTAGAGAGAGAGGAAGGAGAAAGGGCTAGCTCAGAGTAACTGCAGTGCCCTGATTTCCTGGCCATAGGTAGGCATGAAATGAGCCCATCAGAGTTCCTTGCAGAAGCGGCGTGTTCCTACACAGGATTCTCATAAGACACTGGTGCAGGCAGTTCTGGGTTGGAGGAGGGGAGTATTTGCAATCAGATACAGACCCTGGCCTGACCCTGTCCAGGAGGGGAAGGGGGCAGCCAGAGCTCACAAGGAGGCTGTTCCTTTCCTCATCAGCCCTGCAGTGTCCCAAGAAGACATGAATAGTAAGAGACCCCCTTCACAGGAACACCCCTAAATACACACACACACACACACACACACACACACACACACACACTTAGGCCTTCAGAGAGATGTGTCATGCTTCCACTGATCTAAAAAGGAAGTCTTCACCCGCTTCCTAATTTCAGAGGGTCAGGCACGAGCCCGGCAGCAAAGCAGGAGGGAGACGCTGCCACTCACTCCCCGATGCATCTGTGAGGAGCTGCGGACGCATGGGGGAGACAGATACTCACAGAGAAACACGCGAGGAGGGCGCCCTGTCGCCTCCCACACACCCTGACCACCTGTCCCTGAAGCCTGGGGTCCTTGTGGGCACAGACACATACAGAAGGCCTGGGTGGATGCAGTGCCCGCGCCAGGGCGGAATTCTAGCGCGTGCCTGTTGTGTGTTGCTGGCCGTGGTGCTGAAAAGGGAGATTTCCAGCATGGCCTCATCGGTCGCGCACCCAGCCTCCCCGTGTATCTGCCACTTTATTGGGCTTGGGTTGGTTTCTTTCCATGTAAGTTGAATGGTGTGTGCCTTGCTCTTTTTGAGGTTTCTGCAGTTTGCCTGTCTTTACTCACCCTACCATCCTTGTCAGGGTCAAGCTGCCCCAGAGTTGATACTATGTCCCTTCAATAAGACTGAGAGATCTGTCACTACAGAAAAGACTTTTCCCTGATCATACTGGCACTCCCTGAGGACTGTCTCCCCCAGCAGTCTGGGTGATCCCTGAGAGCAGTCTCTAGTATCTCCCACCAAAGAGCCTTCTTTAGGCTGTTACTCTCATCAGACTGAAACCTCTCCAAGGCATACTTTGTCTCTCCCATTAGATTTTATTATGCCTGGGGTTATATATCTCTCATCAGATTTAGAGTTCCCCTCGAGCAAAACTTTGTCTACACTGTCAAATGGGGAGGCTCCCTAAGAACAGAAGTTGTATCTCCCCTGTCAGACTGGGGGATCTCTTCAAGAGCAGACATTCAGTCTCCCCAACCAGATTAGAAGTCCTCTACCCTAAACAGAAACTGGGTTCCTCCCACCGGACTGAAATGCCTCCCAGACCAGGGGCTGGCACTCTCTCATAAGACTGGGGGTTCCCCACAACTGGCACTATCGTTCTTCTATAAGGCTGAGAACCCTTCAGGGACAGGGGCTCCACCACCAAACCAGAAATCTCTCTCAGATCAGAGGCTGGGTTTCTAACATAAGACTAGGGGCCCCAAGAATAGGGACTATGACTTCTTCATAGGAGTCTGGGAGCCCCCTCAAGGGAGAGGAAGCTCCCGCACATCAGGCTCCCCCAGGGCAAGAGGTATGTACCCTTTGTTCAGCCTTGCACCAAGAAATGCTTATTTCCTGTTATGGTGGAGTGTGACTACCATCTGTGAATTGGACAAAAGAGACTAACATTATCAGTCACCTCCATGTGCCAGCCATGGCCCTAGGCCCTTCGTACCCATTATCTCATGGCCTCACCACCATCCTGCATGGCAGATATCCTTATCCCCTTTCCACACATGAGATGAGACTGACACCCAGGAGTCCGGCACCAACTCCCTCACTCCCAATCCTGCCTCCTCCTGTTCTTCCCCTCCTGCACACTCCTGCCAAACCCTGCTGATCCATTCCTGTAAAAGCAGCCAAGTGGGCCAGCTCAGGGCCATAATCTCAGGGCTTGAAAGACATCAGGCTTCAAGCAAAGAAGAAGCCGTACACCAAGGGACATTCTTCCCTCTCCTTGAGTTTTCAGGGCTATGGGTAGTGGAGTGGGGCTGGGCCTGCAGGTAACCAGGGGACTCACATTCCCTCTAGAAGCCCCCATTAGCTCTGTGATTCTACATGCACTGGGAAAGGGGGAGGTAAATGGAGAAAAGGAGGGTCACTGGGGGTACTCTCTGCAAATCAGCTTTTCTGATTTCACTTTTTTTTTTTCCTAAATGAAAACCTAAGCCCTCCTTCTTCTCTTCCTCCTCCTCATACCCAACAGCGTCTCAACATGTTCGAGTGAGAACAGCTATTAGCATCTCTGTATTATACATTGTTTTTTCTCTCTGTGTGTGTGAGTGTGTGTATGTTTAATAAAAACAGGTCTACCTCCTCTTCTAGAACTAAAAATAGAGGTGATGGGGGGGGTCTAAGTATTCTCCTCCCCAAAAGGAAAAGCATCAACTAATTTGAAAAATATTTAAGAAACTCTGGGTCATCATCCACTCTCCTCTCCCTGCTCCATAATTACACTGCAGTGCCTGATATTTTCATGGGACATTAAACCAGGAGTCAGGTGATGGGTTCCTTCCGTCTACGCCTATCCGTTAGCCGCCAGGCCCCCGCGGACCTTGACATTATTAATAGTCCTATTCATTAAGTATTACTCTTGTAGAATGAGTAGCATAATATTGGCCTGGAGATAGGAACAGGCAGAAGGAATAAGTCAAATTAATTTTCCGGAGCAAACGCCCCGGTTCTGTAAATGACATTCTGTACTGTTAGCATTTTAAATGTGGCACAAATGGCAGGAGACACAATTTGAAAGCAAAATACTAGAAGACATGGCTCAGGGTGGAACGTGGCAGCAGGAAAATCTAAGAGCATCAGGGACCTGGGGGTGGGAGGGTCTGGCCTGTGTAGTGATGGGAAGAGGAGGATTTTTTTTTTTAATGGGCATTTATTTAAAATGCAGTTGAGGGAGGGGGAAGGCAGGAGGGCCAGTAGTGAGGTCTCTGTGTGTAACAGTGTGTGAGTGTGTGGAGGAGTGTCCTGTGGAATAGGAAGGAGGAATCAATCACAGTTTTCCTCTCCCTCTCCTCCCCGAAGGGGATGGTCTAGAGTTGGAGCCGAGGGCTTTCTGCCACTTACGCCCCCAGTGGGATGCTTTTCCCCCCTTCCAGCCTTTCTGACCAGGTCTAGGGAAAGCTAACTCATGCATTCTTACTTAATGTGAGGTTTGATAGATAACACACACTCACTCATTCAACCCTCCATCTATCTGTTCAACAATACATGCTAATTCTGGGAGAAACCCTGTATTAGATTTTTAGAGAGTGGGGCACACACAGACAGGTTAGGCAAGGTTCCATGCCCTCCAAAAACTTAAGAGTCCAGTGGTTGATCCAGGAGGAGCCCAGGTAACTGTGATACAGTGCAGTTTGTAATAAAGACAATGAGGGAGAGAAATATAAAAGCTATAGAGTGCTCAAGAAAGAGCCCATTCCATTAAACGACACTTGCTAGAAGTGATGGCATTTAACCCAGGCTTTGAAGGGTAGGCAGAATTTGTATACAAAACTTGGAGAAGGGCAATTCAGATGAAGGAAGCAAGATGGACCAAACTGGAGGTATCTAGGGGCAACATGAATAAAGGACAGTGGGCGTTGTCCAGGACAGAAGGCTTGGAAAGGCTCATCATTAGTTCATGAGATCAGGAAGGGCACTCTCAGAAAGTCGTGTATGTTCAGGCATCCCAAAGTACAGAAGCTAGCCTGAGAAGATAGTGCCTTCCCTGCAGTCCATATTCCTACCTCATTTTCCCCAAGACAGAAGGGCAGCTGTTTGCTGGGAGCAGGGGAACAGCACTCTGGGTTGCAGCCCATGCCTTGCATGGTTTCTGTGTCTATACCACTGAATCCAAGGCAGTGGCTAAGCAAACCAGCAGCTTTGTTAGAAATAAGATTGTGCCTCAACAAAGTTGGCTGAAGGCAAATAAGATGAATATCCACTCGTGCACCCCCCACTTCCCACCAGGAAGCCAGAAGCAGGGCTTTTTTTCTATTTAATACTCACTTACCAGTGGGCTTTTCTGAGTCCAGCATTCATCACCACCTACTTAGGTACTATCAAGTATTTCAAATATCCCAAGAGGACAGGCAGAGCCTTCATCCTGGCATCCTGCCTGGAATGGGGTTTCTCCATAACTATGTTCCTGTCTTCCTTGCCCCATCCTCATCCAAGTTTCAGAAGGCTCTTTTTCTTTTTCTCTTTGGCAAAGGCAATAGCTGAACTTACCCAGATCCTGGCTAGGACCTGAGACCATTTGGAACCTGAGGGGACAAAATCCCCGAGGTACAGACTATAGAATCCATCCTTAAGGAATCTGAATAGCAGATATAAATATACAAATAACTTAAGGCATTGCAGTGTATCATAGGGCCTTGAGGGAGGCACATTTAAAATGTTAAATCAACAATAGCTATCACTTGCATAGTAATCATCATACTCCAGACACTGTTCTAAAGTACTTTTACATATATTGACTCATTTAATCCTTACATAAGCCTTATAAGGCCAGTACTGTAATTATCCCCATTTTGTAGATGAGAAAACTGAAGCACATAGGGGTTAACTTACCCAAAGTTACACCAGAAATAAGTGGCAGGGTCAGGATTTAAATCCAAGCAGCGTGGCTCCTGAGTCCATGCTCTTGATGCCAATAGGTCAGCTTAGGAGACTCAGCCGGGAAGGTAGTCTGGTAGGTTTTGGGGATCAGAAAACCCACATGTGCTAGCATCTCAGACAGGGCTGAGTGACCAAAGAATCCTTCTTCCCCAAGCACAGAGGAGGAGATGTTATTTTAGGTCTGCCTGGTCTATGCTTTGCTTTTGCCTGTCTCAGGGGGAGGGTGAGCTGCAAAGAGCCTTCATAGTCACTGGTTCTGGCACTGGCCCTGTTCATGGTGCCATGAAAAAGGAAGGGGTGCAATGGGAAGAGCACTGGGTTGAAAGTCAAGAACCTGGTCCATCCCTATGGATCTTGGAGAAGTTGTTGTCTCTCTGAGTCTCAACTCTTCATCTGTGAAATATGCTTACACCAGGCGCTTTCCAAAGTATCTCCCAGCTCTGACACTACTGAAGTGATTCTCAACTTTGGGTGCACATTGGAAGCACCTAGGTAGCTTTTCTAAAAACACCAACATTTGGGCCACATGCCCAGGGCCAGTGTGTCAGAACCTCTTGGGATATAACCCCAAGACATTGGTGTTTTAAAAGCCTCCCCAGGTGACTCTAATGTGCACTCATGATGTATAGGGCACAGGTACACTGAAGAACTGAGGCTGCCCTCTCAAATCAGAGATCTTAGAAACTGGTGACCAGGGCCATGATTGGAGGGTTGTGGGGAAGTAGTTTACAGGGAAAGAATCCATCCCAGTGGACCCAAGAGTCCCAGAGTAGCCCCAGGACTTACAGGGAAGCAGCCTCTCAGACATGACAGATTAGAGTCAAACCATGTTTCTGTGGACAAGTCTCCAAACCGGGAACCACAGGAGGTCTCTTGGGACAGTGGGTCTGGCTCACACTTCTTATTCCTGGCATCCCAGGCCCTTCATGGCTGGCATTTCGCCCTATTTTTAGAAGTGTCTCCTTCCATGAGTTCCTCCCAGAAAACTGAGGTTCTCACCTCCCTCCAGATCCCATTGGGGCACCACATGTTTTGGGGAGCAGGTTAAGGAAGAGGACCTCTTCCACCCAACACCAGAGGAGTCGCTTCTTCCCCCCATAGAACTGAATAAATACATTTAGCACCTCCTCCGCCTTTTTTCCCCAATTTAGTATTGTTTAATATGCATTTAATCAGGCCATTCGGTATTACAGCGGCTATGTAGCGTGACTCCCCCCGCAGGCACGGGGGGAGGGCGTTATAGGCCATTAGGCTAAAGTAATATGTATGAGGAGTCACTTTTCCCCAGGGTGCAGTAACTATTTTTGCTCCCCAGTCGTCCCCATTAAATCATTAAACCTCATGACTATACTTTCTGAACTCTACCATGATCTTTAAAAAGCCAAGCATTAAAGGGCAGCTGTCACCCTCCACCGCCCAGGCCTCGGCCGCTTTATGTATTCACAGCATTAAGTCCTTTGTCAGTCTATACATCATTGGGGGTGGAGGGGTGCGGGGCTGAGGGGGCCGTTACAGCGCTCGAGGAGTCGACATCCGGGCCCCAGCTTTCCCCTGGGGAAGGCCCAAGGGGTCTGCTGAGGGGCCCCTCCTTGGGAGAAAGCTGGCTGGCGAGAAAGCTGAGCTGATTAGCGAGAGCGCAAGAGCCTGGGAACTGTCCTTGGTGCTCAAGTCCTGTCCCACAGACAGACATGCTCTTGACTGTCTCAACTGACAAGAGTTATTTCATAACCAAATATTTCCTGAAGAAAACAAAAAATCCATATTTTCTTCCTCTATAGCAAGTATGACACTGCCCAAGGAAAGTTGTGGAGTAACAGAAAGGTCTGTAGATTAGATTCAAAAAGCTGCTAACTGGCACAAACACAAGCCTGAGTGTCAGATTCTTCAGTGGTAAACCGTGTTGATAATGCCAATAACACAGGATTGTTAGATTTAAATGATATTATGTTTGTTGAGGTTACTGAAGTTTGTTGAAGTTATTTGAAAACCATAAACACTGCATATGTAATAATATATATTAATATGTTCATGGTAAATGTTAATTGATACTAATTTTATTTTTATTATTCAGTAGATTTTTCTAGTGTTACTTACTGTTTATTATTGTTGCTGTTGATAGGTGTTACTCAAGAACCATTTCCCAGGAACTTCCTTCTCCCTTGGGAAATCTCCCCTGACAGGTATGCAAAAGAGGACTACCATCAGTAGGAAAAGAGAGGTGGTATGTCTTTATTTCGTTTACATCCTGTGAATTCAAGTGGAGAGGACTCTTGAGTCTCTTCTCCCAAGACCCAGTCCCAACCTTGTGGGGTTCCCTATCCAATCCTATTTTCAACACCCCCCCTACCAATCCTCACCCCTGAGATAGAGTTGCTTTTCTCACTCTGCATCTCCTTGCCAGCCTCACCATCAAAAGCTGGGCAGGGAAGGGTTAAGCATCTCAGCAACCCCCAACAGGGTCCTCCTCAGGGCTGGGAAACAATGGAGCCATCAGTCTATATTTGACCTTTGCTCCCGCAGCGTTTATGACTTATTCCTCTCCTCCACAGCCTGCTGCGATGCAGCCTTCAATCTCCCACCCCTTGCCAGAGCAGAGCTAGCCCTCCCCCAACGTCCTCCTCAGCCTCTTAGGCCTCATTCCTTCCCCCTTTCTCTTCTTCCTTCCTCACCTCTACCAGATTCCTCCGGGTCTCATTCCCCATTCACCTGTATTTTCCCCTTCCCTGTATTCTCTCTTCATGCTCTCCAACCCCCACTTTCATGTCCCTCTCCCTTTTTCTCTCCTTCCTTCCTCTCTCCTCAGTTTCTTCTCTCTTTACCATACTAATTTAGCAGTTGGCATGCCAGATTTGGGTGAGAACTCTTGAAAAATCTCAGCTTGCTCTCTTCTCTCCCTCTAGCACCCTCAAACCTACAGACCCCTCTCCCATCCCCCATCCCCCATCCCCCATCCCCTGATACCATTGTGTCCAAAAATGGTCATGAGATGGCACAATGAATGTGTGGAGAGTGGGGAAGGTGCTGCATCCATTGATAGGATAGATGTCTCAGGGGATGGGGGCAATACTTCCAGTGTGTAGAAACAGGAAAAGCACACACAGGCCTGAGTATCCCGAAGAACCAGATTTCAGTCCTAGCTCATCTGCCTACTAACTGAGTGACCTTGGGCAAGCCATTTATCCTCTTTGAGCTTCTTCCTGCCCTGCAAAATGGGAGCTAACAATGTCTGCCTTGTCTTGGCTTGCAAGGTTGTTGTAAGGATGAAGAAATTAAAGAGTGTAAAACTGTGTTGTAAACTGTAGAGGGCTGTAGAAACACAAGGATGGGGGGTTGTATTATTTTTTCTTGGAGTCTCATCTGGCTGCCTGCCCCCATCTCCACCCCTGCAGTAGGATGAAGGAAGCAATAATCCCGCACACCTATATAGCACCATCCAATTTAAAAAGCACTTTGACAGCTTTTTCACTTTTAAAATAGCCGTATGGATGAAAGACATATCATCAGCCCCATTTTATAGATATGGGCATTAAGGCTTAAGCAGGTTTGAAGTGACTTGTCCAATGCCATAACACTAGTAAGTAATAAAGCCAAGACTCAGGCCTAAGTTTTTAGCCTCCAAGTTTAGTGTTCTTTCCACCCTTTCCATCCCCTGTGGCTTCTCATGTGCCCTAGGGTTCCCCAGGCTGGAGGGCACCTGTCTCACCAGGCTATTACCCACCTTGCACTGCCTGTTTATATGCCTGCCTTCCCAGCAATGGTGAGTTCCTTAAAAGGAGAGGACTGGTCTGGTGGGCACTTAGTGAAATTGCCAAGTGAATGAATGAATGAATGAGCGCCCCTCCCCACCCTATCACAGTGTTGCTTCTGGGTGCAAGGGTATGTCCTAGAACAGGGCTCAGCAAACTGCGGCTCATGAGCCACATACAGCTCTTGGGGTACATACATGTGTGAATTTTTCTTATTTTAATAAAGATACAATTAATACTATTACTTGTTATAATATTACTTTAAATTTTCCTTATTTGTAAAAATATATTTATGGCTCTTGAATAATTTTTAAATTGTTGTGCGGGACAGGATTGGCTCTTCCGTCTCAAAAGTTTGCCAACCCCATCCTATTGTAGAAGGTATACTGCAACTTGGTCCTCTTCTTCAGAGGGCTGCTGCATGGCCATAGAGTGGGGTCTGGTCTATGGCATGAGTCTCTCTGGGGGAGGGGTGCAGCCCCCACCCACACACACACACACATTGCTCAGCCCCTGCCCCCAGCTTTGTGACAGCAGCCTCTGTAATGAATGACTCTGCAGTGGGGCCCAGCAAAAGGACAGGAGGGCATGAGACAAATCATAGCTGCCAGGCGCTAATCTTCCCCTGGGAAAGTCACCTCCACCCCCCTCATCCATCACTGGGCACTAGGCTGCCACCATATCCCCCCATGTACACACCCAAGACAACTGCCCATGCCCCATGGATGTGTGCAACAGTGCACGTAAGGCAGGTTGCAGCATACACATGGGAGCTTCTGCACACAAGCGAAAAAGGCCGTTCCCTCTCCACACAAGGTCCCTGCCTTGGATCTCTGCAACCCCAGAAAAAATAAAGTCACATGACTCCAAATAAATCCACTGAGCCATGCATTTGTTTAATTGCCTAAGAAATGTTTGTTGAGAATCTAGCTCAAGTAAAGCAATGTGGTGCCGAGGAGACAGCAATGAACAGAATAGGGTCTAGTCCTGAAGGCGTTCACGGCCAGCTAGGGAACAGAAACAGGTCAAGGGACATTGGGGAGGAAAGAATGTGAGACGTGAGAGAGAAAGGTGATAGAGAGCCAGGAAGGGATTTCTCCTAGCTGAGGGACAGCTTTGTGAAGGAGGACCTTGAAGCGTGGGTGGAAGGAAGGGACAGGAAGAAAGCAGTCTGGGAGTAGGGAATAGGGTGAGCCAAAGCAGAATGTGGGAGGTGAAGTGTGCATACGAGAGAGGGCAATAAGTTGTGAATGAAGAGGAGCAAGGAAAGGCAAGACCAAGGGGCCAGCAGAGTGGCTCAGTTGGTTAAGAGTGCGAGCTCTGAGCAACAAGATCACCGGTTCAATTCCCACATGGGCCAGTGAGCTGCGCCCGAGCTGAGCTGCCACTGAGCTGCCAACAAGTGGTAGGATGGCTCAGCTGGTGAGAGCACATGCTCCTAACAACAAGGTTGCCGGTTCGACTCCCGCATGGGATGGTGGGCTATGCCCACCCACAACTAAGATTGAACATGGCACCTTGAGCTGAGCAGCCATGAGCTGCCAACGGGTGGCCGGATGGCCACTGGACTTGGAGCTGAGCTAGCTGCGCCCTCCACAACTAAGATTGAAGGACAACAACTTGTCTGTTCCCCTTCCCCAATTCCCCAGTAAAATCTTTAAAAAAAAAAAAAGAGATGAGCCTGAGACCTGTCCACTGAAGGCAACATGCTCCCCCCATGCCCACCCATTCCCAAAACACACATACAAAGAATCCCAGCATCTTGAAAGACAGGAGCACGTCCAGCTCCTGCCATAGATCAATATCATGGAGCTTTGTCCCGTCACATGTACGTCTTCTCCCAGAGAAGAGGCTATGGGAGTACAGACCGATATCTATAAGCCATGTCACCGTAGAGCCACTCTATGCGCACAGCCACCTTACTGGCCAGCATTCACCATGCACTGTTCTGAGAGCTTCACCTGCATTATCTCCCACTAGAATGGAAGGCTTATGGGGCACCAAATGTCTTACTCACTGCTGAGTCCCCAGAGCTCAGAATAGTGTTTGGTACATATTGAACATTGGTGTTCAATAAGCTTTCATTGAACGAATGATTGATTTCATGGCCTCATTTAATAGGGTTGTTATGCTATAAGATACCCCCTCATTTTACAGAAGAGAAAACTCAGCCTCGGAAAGATTCAGTAACTTGCCCACTGGTCATGCAACTACTGTGTTTCCCCAAAAATAAGACCTAACCAGAAAATAAGCCCTCGCATGATTTTTCAGGATACTCGTAATATAAGCCCTACCCCAAATCAGCCAGACATGACTGCTTGAATAAATGTAGATTTTTGTACATGAATAAATGAATAAATGTAGATTGTTGGAGCAAAAATTAATATATGACCTGGTCTTATTTGGGGGGAAACATGGTAGTCACTGCAGGATCCTAGATGCAAACCCAGCTGTCACCAATGCAAGCTTTCTGCCCGCCATGCTAAGGAGCAGCAGACTTGCATCTGGCTTTTCTATCTCTGCAATTGTGGTTATGCTTCAAGGAGGCATAATTCGAACCTACCCTCTCAGCATCTGCATAATCATGAACTATTGTCACAAGGAACTAATACATACATTTATACATTTCTATAGTTATACACACTCAGTTGGCCCACTTTAAGAAAGCCCAATATAAATAAAAACACCCAATTTCCAAAGTAGATAAATCTAGAAGGGCTCATTTGCTTTACAGAAAAATTCTTTGCACTATAAAAAAAGAGGAGTCATCAATGAGTTTTTAAAGTAGAACTTCTCTGGGCACTGCAGTGCTTATCTGAAGGGGATACAAGGGTGGAGTGAGGGTGCTGACATTTGTGGATCATCTGCTATGTACCAGACACTTTATTACCCTGTGGAGGAGACATTTTCATCCCCATTTTAGAGATAAGGAAAATGAAGGTCAGGTTCAACACATTCATTCATTTCTGCTCTATGCTATGAACCAATGCAGGCCCCAGGTAATCAGAGACATGCAGACCCATCTTTGGCCCCCACAGTGCTTGCATTCTAATGGGGAGAGATAGGTAACAAACAAGTAAATGAATAAGTGAACAAATCTTCAAGAAAATGTCATGTTAAGTGTTATGAAGGCAGCACACAGGGTAATAAAGGAGAGCTGGGGTGTCTAATGCAGATATGGAGGCATTAAGGCGCCCGCCCCTTGGGCTCCTTAGCTAGAAAGTGGCTGACGTCATCTCTGGCTCCTCAGCCCTAGTACAAGGAAGGAAGGCAGGGAAGAAGGAAGGATGGGGGGAGGGCAGGGAGGGAGAGAGAGGAAAGGAAAAAGGAAGGAAAGGAGGGAAGGGAGGAGGAAGGGAGGGAAGGAGGGAAGGAAGGAAAGTAGGAAGGGAAGCATTCAACCTGCTCTTTCTACCACACTGCCTTGGCAGAAATCCAGGGGGAAGAGAAGCAAAATGTATTAGAAGCCATTGTCCATTGCAGACCCATCTGAAGTTAGCACTGAAGCCCTGGCACCAATTCTCTGAGGACACAGGAATGTGATTTGTAAAATTTCAGCTCAGCCAGCTCATTGGGAGCACTGCAGCGAGGAGGACTGAGGCTGTGTGGGGAAGGGGTGATGCAGGCTGAGGAAAGTGAGGGATTCGGAGCCAGATGGTCCAGACTCAACTTCTAGCTCAGCTACTTAAGGGCGTGTATCTTCAGAGAGGATATTTGACCTCCTTGCCCTCCTATCTCCTGGTCTGTAATATGGGGACAATGATAGTACCCTGTTCCTGGGGTTGTAGGGAGGGTTAACTGAATCAATGTTCACCATTGCCAAAGGTTTTAGCGTTTAGCGTTTAGAGGAGTCAGAGTAACTGAGGATGCAGATGGGGAAAGAAGGCAGGAGAACTAGAGAAAAAGTGAAGGGAAGGACAGAGGGGACAGAGAAAGCACATGTGCACACAGTTACAGGGCTTCCCTTCAACTGCCCCAAAGCTTAATAGATTTCTAAATGGGCTTATTATCACTACCTATGAATTCTTTTATAGGACCTAATTATAAAACACCAAACTAGCTAATTAGGTTTCCTGGGCGCGCCTTGACACAGGTGCAAACAGGCTCTCTGGATGGTAGTCCTGGCAAAGCCTGCGAAGCAGGATCAATGGGTGGGCGGCAGACGGTCTGAGGCCCACAATTAGGCCTGTAATCGTAGGCCCCTTCCTGCCACTGCCAGGCTTCCGGGGATGCTCGTTGCCTGGCCTCTCTCACCTGGTGGGTGGGGACAGAGGGCCTGCAAAACAGTGTCCAGCTTCTCTTGGGCCTGAGGATGAAGTGAGTGGGTGTCCCCAGAATCCAGCTCAGGAGGCACTGCATGTAGGCGGAGTGGTCAAGGAATCAGGCCCTTGGCACTCCACCATTCCTCTCTGAACAGAGCTGCCCAGGGCAGGGGCCACAGAGATGTTGCACTTTGTCTTACACATCGGCAGAGATGACGATGCCCACAGCCATTCGGATAGAGTTTCTCAAATGCGAGGATGGCACTACAGAAACCCTGTCTCCGCTGCAGCTCAGAAGTGTGTTCCTCAGACCAATAATGTCAGCAGCACCTGGAAACTTGTTAGAAATGCAAATTACCAGACACCACCCAGGGGTGGGGCGGAGCAAACCGAGTTCTAATGAGCCTCCCAGGGGATTCTGAGGCAGCTCCAGTTTGAGAACCCCTGCTCTCCTGTATCCAGGAGGAGGCCATTAATCAATGCAACTGCCAATGGTGGTGCTGCTGGCTGAGGGGTGTGTGTGGAGAGGCTTGTTTCTTAAATTAAACTAAATGATGGCCATTAAGGGAGCATCCCCTGCACATAATTAATTCCCCTTTTGTTAAAAGGGGCAGGTGAGAATTGGACAGTTAATGATGCTCACTGTCTGCCTCACCCTCATCCCTCCACCACCCTCATCTTCTTCAGGGTCTTTCTCTTTGCCCCCCCATCTCACCCCCACTCAAGTCTGATTCTCTTTCCAGAGTCTGAGATTTTTTTGTGAGCTAGACAGTATTCCCTTCCCCAAGCGCCATACCACCATTCTCGTCTCAGTCACCCCTTTTGCCAACTCCATCCTGGTCCCTCTGACTCCTCTGCAACCATACAGGGTCTCAATGTTTTTCTTTCACCAAACCATTTCCACTTTTACTAGTGTGACATATAATACGTGCAAGTAGAATTTTGCTTACTGTTTAAACCACAAGGGCCATGGCTTTAAGAGGTGTAGAAACCCACACCCCAGGCATTTCCAGCTCCAACTGACTAAGGCAAACCAAAGTCCTGTGTGACCCCAGACAAGTCCACTCACCTCTCTGAGCCTCCTTTTCACAGCTCTTGGACGTAGGTGATGCCACCTATCTCTTAAGGTCATGGTGAGGATGAACAGAAGCTCTACATGGAAAACACTTAGGCAGCACCTGTTATACCTTAGGGCTAGGGACACATTCCCCTCCCCACTCCCTCCTATAGGTTCCAGGTGGGCTCAAATGGGGCTGGTTCTCACTCATCCAGAGACATCTCTGGGTTGCACCAGCCCATCCCCCTCATACTATTAATAAATCCTGGAGTCCAGGTGCCAGGGCAAGTTCAGTGCAGTTCACCAAACCTATTGTGGGCACCTGCTGTGTGCCACGCACCCTGACAGTATAGATGCAGAGACAGAACGAGAAAGGACTCCGTACTCGCAAGTATAATGGGAAAGACACATTGATAATATGTCCTTAAGAAGGGGTAAAAGGTGAGGGAGGAGGCAGAGTGATGTCAGAAAATAGGGGCGCTTTAGAGACAGATCTGGGTTCAAATCTTGGCTTCGTCCCAAAGTAACCAGATAACTTTGCACAAATTATTTAACTTCTCTGTGTCCTCTTTTCCTCCTTTATAAGATGGCAGGGGAAGTAAGAACCTCAAAGGATAAGGCTTACAGATGTTGTGGGTAAGCACACGGTACATGTGGAGGCTCAGAAAATGGTATTATTATTATTATTATTAAGGCAGTGGACTTCTTTGTCCTCCAGGAGCCCACCCTACCTCTTCAGGGTCAGGGACTGAGCCATTCTGGTGGCCCTGGGCTTTGGGGTTAACCAGATGATCCTTTAATACACAAAGAAACCCCAAACAGCTTAACTTCAGCTGAGGCACAGAGGGCCCAGTCGCCCAGCAAATGCTGGCCCCAAATCCTGTGCTCCATTATTGCGTCTGAAAATCCGTTAAAATTTCACACAATTTCCTGCACAGCAGTGCGCTTCATAATGCTGGGAGCCAAGCCGGCCCAGTAATTGGGACTGGAGTGGGGCAGAGTCCAAAGCAATTAATCCAGCCTCCTTCCTTGTTTGCGCCAGGATAAGCCTGACGGGGTGGAGAGTAATTGGAAAGGAGCGGCCTCCATCCCCAACTCCAAATTAATATTTTCCTGTTCTGATTTAATTCCGCCTGGGAACAGTGACACAGAGACACACCATGTCAAGCGCTAAGTAATCCGCCACGAGCCACCTGAGGAGAAGGAAAGGGCTTTTCCTCTTCTTTGCCGTTGGTGGGGGGTAGACAAGGATGGCGGCTAACAAGACAGAACCTCTGAAGTTGGAGGGCCTTCCACTGACATCTGGAGTCTTACTTACTTCCCTCTCAACACAGGCACATGCCACAAAGGAGGGGGGAAATTGGGGACTTGACAAGGCAGAGGGACCTGAGTTCAGATTCTGACTTTACCCCATAGACGTGTGGCCCTGGGCAAGTTGTTCAACCCCACTGAGCCACTGTTTCCTCTGTGAAATGGGGACAATCATATCTACCATGAATGATTGTCAAGGATTCATTACAATAAATATAAGGCCCTTAGACTCTCGTAGGGAACTGTAAATAGTAGCTATTTTTCCTATTATTCTAAGTTTTTATGACAAGGAGCCAAGCACCATGCTAGACACTGAGAATACAAAGGAAAATAAAACATGGTCCCCAACCTTTAAGGAGCTTGCATTCTAGTCCCATATATCCAGGTCTGGTACACAACAGGTGTTTAATACATGCTAGCACCCTGCCTCCTGCCAACGGCAGCCTTGGGCAGGTGATCACTCAACCTCTGCTTGATCACTTTTAATCATTCCATTGTTGATGCATTTGCCTATGTGTCCACCTCTTCCTAAGTTCCTAGCTGTGTCTCACTGTCACCTCATCCCACTAGATTTAGCGCCACTCTAGAGCCAGTTGGAGGGAGAGGTCCAGGCACAGGAGCTGGGATTCAGGAACCTGCAGATTTCTGTCCCGACTGGACCCTTCCCCAGTTGGCTTGACAGCCGTCTAGTGAGGAGGAGGCCTCCAGCTCGATCCTCTCTCATCCTTGGGGTGCTCACCCCAGGGGTTCAGGCATGTTGGGTAACCTGGGGAGCTGGGCAGGATTAACCTTAACTATCCCCAGGGTGCCTGTCCCTGTCCCACATCCCACCCAGTCCCAGATATCCCTTTCACCTCCCAAATAAACCACTTCCACTAAATCCTTGTCTAAGGGTCTACTTCGGGGTGACATCAAACTAAGACAACCAGGTATTCTGTAAACCCTGAGCCCCGAGCACTCTGGCTATGAGACTCCCCGCTCTAAAAAAAGACAGCCCTAAGGGACAGAGGGGACAGAACATGCCACCTCACTGCTGGGCAGCTCTATCAACCTAAGTGTTTTTGAGGCATTGGCAGAGGTGCCTGGTGGAAGGGCAGAGGTTACCCAGTGAGGGGAGGGAGGGGAGGCTCATTCATGGGCATGCTTAGCCACCACCCACCCAGGGCACTTAGACATACTGGAAGGGTACTAGCCAGTAGGGATCTCATAGGCTCACAAAGGGGCAAGAACCAGGGAAACTGGTTATTTATGTGCCCCTCCCCCCATGAGGTGGAAAGAAAAAGCTCAGAGTAGGGAGGGAAGAAGGTGCCTCAATGGGCTCCAAACTCCCCCGAATAAATCCAGTCAAGCCAAAGCAGGGAGTTAACCAGAAAGAAGTGTATTCGACCAGACTGCAGGGGAACACTATGCAAATGTCAAACTGATGAGGAGAGGAGGGGGAGAGGGACAGGAATAAACCAAACATTAAATCAAATCAGTAGGAGAATAATAGCTGAACTCCTTCTTACTTGTAGCACTCAATTCTGTAGTCGATATGGTCAGGAATGAATGAATGGCTTTCTCAGAGCCACATCTAAATTCAATGTGTGTAGCACCCCAAACTCCATGAGGGGAGCCATTCAGCCAGGAGCAATCCTGCCCCACCCTGCATCTCCCACCCACAGGGACAAATGGACATGGGGAGGGGGCCAAACCTAGACCCGCTCCAATGCACGGTGGGGTGTAATGGAGGAGCCCTGTAGAGGGGCTGGGTGACAGGGGCGAGTTGTGTCCCCTCTCTGAGCCTCAGGAAATCAACATGCTCCCATGCATCAGGGGTTGTTGGGCATTCAGGGGCACAGGGGCCTGGCGGTTGGCCATAGTGCAAAGAAGGGGATGAAGCAAGTGAAATGGGGTCGGGTGGTCTGTGTCCTACCAGGCTTTTATTTTGCTGTGTGGATGCAAAACGAGGGTCTGTTTTTTTTTCTGTTTTTTTTTTTTTGTTTTTTTTTTTTTAAGAAACTGGGATTGGAGAAGAGGGAAAGAGTCTGGAAGGAGAGATGAGAGAAGCCCAGTGGGTGGTGTGATTAGTTTGGAGTGTGGTGTGTGATGTCATCTGCTCCCCTGTCTTCCCATGAAAACTTGAGTAAAACCCACTCTGCTCACCTAGACTTGGGGAATTCGATACATATGCGATGTGTGCCACAGAGTGAGCGTGGCATACAACACAGCCTGAAACGGGCCTGGCTGCATGCAGGACCCACATTGGGGGGATCTCCCAATCAGCTGCCCTCTGTGACTCCATTCCAATGTGCCACGCACGGCGCTAAGCCTGGGAGAACCATGTATGTGATGTGGTCCTGCCCTCAGTGAAAGACCGGAGGGCAGGATACAACAGACATATCCATTCAGAACCGGGGAGGAATTCTGCAGGAAGGCCAGGTGCAAGGGCCGGAGGGCAAATAATAAGTCTTACCTGAGCAGCTTCCGGAAGCCAGGCTGGGGCCAGCACTTTTGCTCATTCAATCCTCAGAAGCTCAACTCAGAGCATAAGGGATTGGCTCAGGGTCACACAGCTGGGAAAAGGTAAAACAAGATATGAACCCAGGTGCGTAACTTTAGGGAACAGCATTGTTCACGAGTTAGCAACTCTGCTTATGCACCATTAGATGATAATGGTGAAAATGGGAAACTCGGTCTCTTTGCCCATGACAGCCTCATTGCTACCCTGCTGTCCCCAAGTTCCCCTGGCCCCCAGGCTTGGGCTCTCCCCCATCTGTCTCCAAAGTTCAAGATATCACTTAAGGCCAGAAGAGCCTCATCTACCCCGCCTTCACCTTGCTCACTGCTCTTGCCCCTGATCTCAGAGACTCCATGGACGTCTGTGGCTTTTATCTGCCTAGAATCTATCTGTTTTGAAATTGTACCTCAAATCTCCTTTGGAGCCTGCATCTCTTTCCCACTGTGCATCCATGTGATTCATCAGGGGCAGATTTCACAGCCAGCTAACGATGGCTATGAGCCTGAAGTCCTCCCTCCCGCCCCTGGCTAGAATGATTGGTTCAGACATGGGCATCTGACCTAAGCTAGGCCAACGAAATTCCTGGGAATTTTACTGTTACTACTGAGAAGGAGATGCTCCCTTTGTGAAACCATTAGGATATGGGCCTAGTGTTAATGGCAGCCATCTCGTCCCCATGAGGAGAGAGCATGCCTGAAAAAGAGGCCAGCCTAGAGGAAGACAAAAAGAGCTGAGAGGTGAAGACAGATCTTTGATCTTATCTGAACTCCGGATCCACTTTGAGGCTCCCTTGGCCTCTCCAATAGTCAACAACTGCCTTTTCCCTAAGCCAGTTTGAGTTTAGGTTTCTATCAGCCTCCTTCCCCAAACTGAAAAGAGTTCGACTGATACTGGCATCAACATCTTGGGGGAATTGTGCCAGTGTGTTCAGCACTGCCCACTGTAATCCGCTGGATGGAATTGAGTCCAAATCCATCTTTGATAGTGGAGGAAACTGAATCCCAGATTTTTTTTTTTTTTTAAATAACATCCAAAGCCACAAAGCCAGTTAGGGGCAGAACTAAGATTTTACCTCAAACCTTAAGAATCTTATCTCTGTGTCCTTTCTGGACCATCGTGTGATCCATTTTGTCTAGTTCTGAAAAGGTTTGTATATAGACTGTGTGTGTGTGTGTGTGTGTGTGTGTGTGTGTGTGTTTCTGTGTCCTCAGAGAAATACTGAGGTCCCCAAGGCTCAGGCTTGTGCCACTGACAGCCCTGACATCTCCGAGGCCCACAGTCATGTGGTGGGGTCCCCTCGAGTGATCCTTGGACATCGAGTATGAATGGGCATCCTGAGAATGAATGCCACCCTGGACGGCCCAGGGCAGGGCAGTCATGTGGTTTTGGGGAATGACATGCTACGTCCAGGGGAAGAGTTTAAATTCTCTGAGACTCTGGCTAATGTGACGTTGAACATAATCAGAACAATACTAGCAAAAGAGATGACTTTCATGAGTTCTGTCTTGTGAAAAAGCAAAAACACTTGATCAAAAGAAAGCTACTGAGTGTGTTCCACTTTAAGAAAATCCAATTCGCAGAATCTAAATTTACCCTCCGAATTTAGAGGATAAAGGGCAGTGTTATGAAAAGATTCTAATGGCTACATCAGTTCTATTGAGGAGCCAGGGCAGGTGTTTGCAGGCCTCCCCAGCAGGAAGGCCGAAATAAAGGAAACAAAGACACTTAGAGACAACGGGCTGAAGCCATGCCCACCAAGGACATCTGAGAGGAAGGCCAGGATCTCGGAGTGGGCAGGGGAAGTCAGGGGACAACTGTCATGGAGGCACATGAATTTGTAAAGTGGACACACCTGTGTAAAGTAGCAGCACCTTTCCTAGTTGTGCTGGGCCAAACCCCCTGGTCCATCCAAACAAGATCTTGGACCCCAAATCCTGGGGCTGCCTGGACCCAAGACCGAGTCTAGGTGAGTATGGTACAGTGTCTTACAATATCCGCTGCTTTTCTCCCTACCCACCCCTCTCCCTGCCCACCCTCCTATGAAAGAAGCATCCTTTCCACCTAATTGACATTGGACTTGATGATACGACTCCTTTTAGGGAGCAGAATGGGAGACGAAGTGACATATGCCACATCCCAGCAAAAACTTTAGGAGCATCGCAGGTTCCCACCATCTTTCTTGCTCTTTTCCCTCTGCCACCAGAATCACATGTTTTTACTTGGGTTGCTTTGTCAGTCTGAACCCCAGAGTGAAGACACATAGAGCTGGGCCACAAACGACCCCACAGCACATATGTACCACGAGCAAAACATGAACTCTTGTTGCTGCAGGCCGCTGAGATTTGGGGATTGGTTTTTTTTGTTTTTTGGATTTGGGGATTGTTTGTTCCTGCATCATAAACTATCAGAAGTTAACTAATAACAGAGGGCAATATTCACAGTTATTTAAAGCCAATTCTGACACCCCAGGGGGATATGTGGTTCAGACATGTTGCTTCAGACCAGTGGATACAGTGGCTTACACGGAACCTGCATAGGAATCACATGGGATGCTTAATAAAATGCAGATTCTCGGAGCTCCTTCTGGAGCCAGTTCACCTAAGGAGGGGCCCAGGGATTAGTATTTTTGACAAGCTCTGAAGACGACATGTGGGTTCTCAACAGACCAGACTCTGAGAAACCCTGATCTAATGAGTCCAATCTTTTTGGCGTCCAGAGAGGCACAGGAACCTGCCCATGGACACACAGCAAGGTGCGAACAGGAAACAGATCTCCAACTCTTTTCCCTAAAGCATACTGTCCTTCTCCAGAGAAACATAGGGAAGGCAAAAGGGAAAAGAGAAACTCACAGATTGAAAATCCAGCTCTGGAGAGAAAGACCAGTAGAGGCCAGGAACTAAAGTTGAGTCAGGGTCCAGGTTCCAGGCTGCCCTATGGGTGGGTGGCTAGGAGAAAGGAGTTAGATTACAGAGCAGGGAGGCTAGAGGAAAGTGGAAGGAATAAATAAATAAAAATAGAAGGGGAAAAAAAAAAGTCTTCCAGCCTGGTGAGCCCAAACATCCCCAGCATCACTGCAGGAGCCGCCCCAGCCCTCTTCGATTTTGATGTACAGTTTGAAACAAATCAATAGCGGTATAATAATACTCAGCACGCTGTGTAATTTTTATATCATTAGTTTTCATTTTCCGCTCCCCATGCATCAAAAAACTTACAACGGGCTCGTAAAGTTTATTTAGTATTCCATGAATTCCTAATCAGTTTCATTTCATAATGATTCAGGAGCCGCCCGCTGCCTAGGCCCCCGTGTCAAAAAATCGATAAAACCAACACAGTTTTCCTGATGGCGGCTGCAAAAGGATCTATTGTAAGGGAATTATGATTTATGCCCTGGCCTGATCCGTGAGCAGCAGCCTCCACCCGCAGCTCAGGGCTGAGGTCTTCGCCAATAATGATTTATGCACCTTCTGCTGGCCGCACCCTAGCTCCCTCCCTGCCCAGCTGGCCCCTGACACTCGGGGAAGGGAGCAGCGACCAGCTGGGAGGGAAGGAGGGAGGCGAGAGAGGAAGGCCCACTGGCTATCTGAGCACCCCTGCATGGGCCCAGCGTCTGCCTCAAGGTCCACCTATGAAGGCCTGAGCAGAGGTGTTTGGAGCGCCCCACCTGGTCCCAAGGAGCTACAGGGGGAACAGGACTGAGGGGGTGTGCATGAGTGCAGTGGGGGTAACGGCTCTCCAGCTGGGACCCTCACTCCCGTCCAGCCTTCCTTTCTGACCTCACAGGAGGGAGCCCTCGGCCCCCACCTCAAACCAGGCAGTCACCTCCACCCTCTTGCCAGCCCTGCCCCAGGGAAGCTGAATAGGAAAGAGGTCCCAAGCATCATGGAGGCAAAAGGGCTCAGTTGGACCTCAGGGGGTGCAGGCAGACACAGCAGGCTTCCAGGAATTCTGAGGCTGGAAAGTTTCCAAGACTCCCCCCAAGAGGGACCAAGAAGTGGACTTGAGTCTCGTGGGTCCATTCTCCTCTCTATGAGGCAGCTTGGCTTGGTTTTCAGGCCCTCCCACCCCCACCTGAACCTCCCATCCCCTCCCCCCACCAGTGGGTGATTAATAGGTCTAGGAGACATGCTAACAGGATGGGCATTCGGGCCAACGATTGGTTTAATTAACAGCAACTAACCTAGCCCAGAAAGAGATCTCAGGGTGACTTCATAGAAGAGAAGGTGCCATTATGCAATAGGCAGCCACCGGAGTCAGGGCCACCAGTATGGACACCTCTATCCACCACCTATCAGCTGGATCTCTTTGTTTTGTTTTGTTTTTGAGGGCAGTCTCACTGGCCCTCAGATGTGGGACCCGAACCGGGGCTGCTGGCTTCCCAAGCCAGCGCTTAAGCACTGTGCCACTCGGCCGGCCCATCAGCTGGATCTCTTGGCCTCTGCTTGGTGTATGGGGAAGGCTGGGGTAACCTCGTTTAGGTGGGCTGAGAGGGACAGAGATTCAGGGGCTGGGCGCCTACAGGGACTCTGTCCCAGGTCAGAGGTGGCACTGTAGCCTTAGACCCAAGTTAGAATAAGTGGGCTTCCTCCTCACATGTTCGCTTGCTTTGTCATTCATTCACTCACCAAACCTCCAGGAGACACCTCACAGCCCCTCTGTTCATCTGTGGCTCAGACAGGATAAGGGCTTGGCCCACTCTCACACAGGTGGAGGGTGGCAAAGCCAGAGTTCTAACCAGGTTTTCTGGACCTGAGGATATGGGGTGCCTACCTGCCTTGCTGCACCAGGCGATCCCCCATTCCTGGCCTGTGCCCCTCTCTCCAGACCCAGTGTGAGGGTGGCTGCTCTCCACTCCTAATCCTATGCACACAGCAGCATGGAAAGAGCCCAGACTTTGGGACCAGACCTGGATTCAAATCCTAGTTTTTACCACTCACCAGTTGAATGACCCTAGCCAATTTAATAAACCTTTCTGAGTCTGGGTTTCCTCACATGTAACACAGGAGCAATTATTTCTGCTCTATGGATGGCGAGGAGTCAAAGGGCAGGTATATGTAATGCCCGCCCCCAGGGGGACCCTGCTAAATGCTCCCAGCTATTCCCCCCTACTCCCCCATTGCCTCTCAGACTTACTCACTACCACCAGAAAGTCACCTGTGGGATGCTGGAAATGAAAAGGGGACCTGCAGATGTCCCCCCTCCTCCCAGGATAATCAGGAAACCAAAGCCCAGCCAGGACTTGGGCAGTGGGCTCCAGGCTATGCTGCTACTCTGAACTGTGCCTGAAAGAGATGCAAGCAAGTCCCAGGGCCTCCGTTTCCCTATCTGTGAGGCTTCCCCTTCTAAGGCTGAAGCCTGGCAGCCCATGGTCCTGGGAATCTAGGAGCCAGTAGCTTCTCCCAGGTCCTGAGCCAGAGGGTGGGAGGGGCTGGGTGAGGAGTAAGACCCCGTATTTGGGGTGGAAGAAGGGAAGAGACTTTGGCCTGGAGGAGCCCTGCCTGACCTCCTCCATCCCCAGAAGGCGGTTGAGAGGAGGCCAGGTCTTCTCCCCACGCAGCAGAGTCCAAATTCTTCCCCACAGAAACAAGCCCCTGGGGCCTCGCCACCCTCCAAAGGTACCAGTTTTGCCTCTCCTGCCAGGTCCCGATCTGCAGCTTCAGATCAGGCTGCCACTAGGGCTCCCTGATCCCTTGCTTTCTCTCCATGCTTCTGGGTCCCCTGTCTCTGTTTCTCCAGGAAGTTTCCAATCCTTCTGCCTCTTCTCTACTCCCTCCCTCCATGACCCACTTCACCCACTGGGGAAAGTTAACGTTCCATTCTTCCATTCGCTAGGCCAGAGGGGATCTAACACCTCCCCCACCCCAACTGGCAGTACTAAAAGCCCTGAGGCTTCCAGGGAACAACCTCTGTCCCCTGCTCTCCTCTCTGCTGCCAGGTCCCCTCAGTTGTCCTCAGCTGTCCCGTCACTCCTGGGCTCAGTGACAGTCCCACTGGGAAGGTAGCAAAGTGGGGCAGGAGGCAGATGAGAGGCCAACCAAAGCCCAGGGCTGGACATCCACCCACTGGCATTCCTGCATGAACACCAGCCTGGCTCCTGCAGCTGAGGGCACTGGAAGCACCATGGATTTCTCTGTCCCCTTCTTCAGACCCCCATGGACACACACAAGCTCCTCACCTACAAGAGGCCAGCTCTGCCCTGAGCTTTGCTTCCTCCCCACACCTTTCTCTGTCCCTGCACTCACCTCTCATCCTGCCAGAGGCCAGAGCCAGCCAGGCCCATCAGGCCAAGTCAGCAGAGTCTCGGCTGCGACAACTCCATGATGATAGGGTCCTAATCAGGCTCTCAGAGCATCAGCTATGTCATCTGTGAAATGGGCTCAGCGAGAGTTTCCTTGTCAAAGGAAAAGACCCAGGGTTGCATTATGTGCTGTGGGGGCTGTGACTCCTTCTTTGACAATCTTTGGGTATCGTCGCACAGAGCTCAGTCCCCAGGACTGTGGCCCAAGCAAGGACTCTTCCCAGGACCTTACAAAGCTCCTCAACTGGCAGAGTCACTGGAGATCAGAGGCTCACATAAAGACACAGAGGGTCACAAAGAAAACAGGGAAACAGAGACTAGGACCAGAAGGAATCTGTGTCCCACTAGGGTGAGAAGTCACTGGGGCAGGAGAGGGCAGGGATCCGGGGTCAGAGGAACCTATGTTGGGAGGTGGACTTGGCATTGGGAGAACAATGGACAAAGTATTTAACCTCTAGAATTCTCTGTTGCTCATCTATAGAAACAGTAATTCTGAGCTCCCAGGAGCACCCTGTGGATTCAATAGGCAGTGATGGGATGGAAGGGATGAGAGATGGGGCTTCAGAGGCAGAAAGAAGAGGGTTCGAATAGCAGCCAGATGACTGTCTTCCTGTGTGACCTTCGACAAGTTACCTAAGATCTCAAAGCTGCATCATCCTCATCTGCACAGCTGGAGTGATTGTCACCTCTCAGGGGTCATGCAGGTGACAGATGGTCGTGCGGCGTTTAGAACTCAGAGCTGGCACCCAACAAGTGCAACTGGTAACTTCTGTGTCATGGGCACAGTGCCTGGCAAAAAGAGGGGTTCAACAAATGTTTTTTAAAATTTATTATGGAGGAGTGAGGAAAAAGATTATTATGGGGGCCCCACGAGGGTGAGGGGTGGGCTGTCTACTCATGCCCAGAGCCTCTGGTACACATTTCTAGCCATTGATGTCTCTGTCCCCACAGAAGAGCAGGGACTTGGGTCCCATCTGGCAATTCAAGAAGCTGAGGCTCAGAGAAGTTTGGTGGGGTTTTTCAAGATCTCCCAGAAAGGGAGAGTCAGGGCTAAGGCAGATCACCCAGCACTACCCAGGCAGGACTCCAGACGCAGGAAATCACCAATTCCTCCTGCCTTCTCACACAGTTCCTAATGGTCGTCACCATGTACCCCGTGATTTCAATGGGCCAAGCACTTGCCTAAACGCTATAAAGGGTTCATCTCATTTAACCCTTGTATCACCTCTGACACAGGTTTTCTTCTCTCCATTTTACCATAAGGAAACTGAGGCATAGGGCGTTAGGTGGCTTGTCCAACACCACTCTGCTCACAAGTGCTGGGGGTTGGAATATAAGCTCTGATAGCCACAGCCTGTGAACTTGACCATCTAGATGCACCAGCAAAATCAGAGATGGCCTGTCCATCCAAATAACCTATGCTGGTGGATCCCTGCATAGGTTAACCCGACAATCCCTGTCTCCTCAAAGGACCCTTCCCGAGCCCAGGCTGAGCTGCGTGTCAGGGGAGCCTGAGCACCTCGAAGTCCCTAAACTCCCAGGGGAAAAGTCCCCACAGGCCTCGTACATCTGCCACCCTGGGTATTCAGAGTCTGCACTCTTCCTGCAAATCTAACCTAAATCCTTCAAGTTTCAGGGCAGTCCTGGGCATCTCTTGCTGACCCTTACACCATCATTTCTACCTACCCGCCCACCCCTAACCTGGTGACAGCCTCTGGAGGGAGCAAGAAATGAGGTCAATGGCCCCACTGGGAGCAGGTGGGGCCCACGGCCTGGACCTCTCCCAGCCCTCAAGCACCCACAGAAAAGCCCAGGCTTTGCAGTAGCTGGACCTGGAATCCAGCCCTGGTTCTTTACCCCTTGCTGTGTGACACTGAGCAAGAAAATTCCTTCACCTTCCCGAGTCTCAGTTTCTTTGTAAATTGGGATCAATCATCCTTATTGTCGTGAGGTTTAGATGCCTCAGTGGGCTGGAAGTCTGAGCACAGTGCCCTGTGGCACATGATGGGCTCACAGCAAGTGCTGCTTTCCTCTTCCTCCTCCCCCTGCTCTCCTTCCTCCCCATGGAAATGAGAAGCTGTTTTCCATAGAAAAGAAACCAGCTGAATGTGTTCCAATTCCCCTTGTAAAGACTTGGCTGGGGCTTGCAACAAGCACGTTTGCCTTTTACTGGGTGCCAGGCACTGTGCAGGGCAGGCCCCATGCAGCATCTTATTCCATCTTCTCCACACTCCACCCCAGGAGGCAGGTATTATTACCTACAGATGATGATCAAAGCCCAGAGAGGGACAGAGGCTTGCCTAAGGTCACACAGTGAGTAAGAGCCAGGCCTGGGGGCCGGCCAAGTGGCGCATTGGTTAAGAGCTGGTTTTGGGATGCCAGCAGCCCTGGTTCGGATCCCGCATATGAGGGCCAGTGACACTGCCCTCTATAGCTAACAACAGCTCCACCTGGAGCTGGGCTGTGCGAGCCCCGGCAATGGTGTAGGCTGCAGCCCTGCTGCAGTGGGCTGCCATAGGCTACAGTGAGTGGCGAGGAGCCAGTGTGAGCTGCCAAGAGCCGCGGTGAGCGACCATCCAGAGGCCGGCGACCAATCTGCCTCATCCGGGAGGAGCGCAATGACAATACCAACATGGGCCAGTGAAGCAACGTCCTCCGCAACTAGACTGAAGAACAAAAAGACAGCAACTTGTCTGTTCCCCTTCCCCAATTCCCCAACGCTGTTCCCCTCCCCCAATTCCCCAATTTAAAAAAAAAAATCTTAAAAAAAAAAAAGAGCCAGCCCTGGGAATCAGTTCTGTCTGCAGGTTGCTGGAGGCCCAGGTGGCTTCCCCAGCCCAGATTTCCCCTTCTCCCAACCTCCCAGGCTACCCCAGCAGCCTTTCCAGGGCCTCTGGTGGGAAGACTCAGTATGTCACATGTACAAGGTAAAAGCTCATTTGCTCCTTCACTTCATAGATAGGAAACTGAGGCCTAGCAAGGCTAAGAGTCCAGCCGAAGTCATGCAGGTGGGAAGGATCTAGACTCAGCTAGAACCATCAGCCTCCCTCAGTTAAAAGGAAGTAAACTATCCTGCTTCCCACTTCAGGAGCAACATCTTCGCTCTCTGGCACATGATGACCAACTCCTTGTCCTGCCGATCTGAGACAGCTGGCATCTAGGAGGGCAAGACTATTGGCCTCAAATCCCAAACCCTAACCCAGCCATGACTAATACTGTCCTCTCCCCACCAGCCTGGGGGTGTCCCCATGGCAGACCCTCCTTCAGGTCAGGTCCTCTAGAGGGGCCACACATTTGATGGTACAACTGAAGGTCAGATGTCATCACACCAAGAGCCATCCCAACAAAGTTCTGGTGCTACCAGGATTTTGCCAAAGCCAGGCCAGGACGCATGCAGCCAGCTCAAATAATGCCTCCTCCAAGGACTAAGCAGAATGATGATCTGCATGTCCCCATTTCACAAATGGGAAACTGAGGCTCAGAGAGGGCTCACAGAGAGGAAGTGATCTAGCCACAAAGCTTCCAAGGCTCTTTCCTTGCCCCAGCCCGTCCTGAACCAGGCCCTGACACAGGGCCCTGGGGCAAATGGACTGACTCACTCTGAGAGGGACATTCCCAAGGGGGTGCTGATACCTATGCATCCTGGCAAACGCATGTGACATAGTGCCTCCCCCACCCCGATGCACATAGCATGTGCACACAGCCAGGTCCACAGGCACACATGCTCTCATGAGCACACACAGGCCTAGGGCAGTGGTTCTCAACCCTGGATGCACCCTGGTGTCACCCAGGGAGCTTTTAAACACGCCCATGTCCCGCCCCACCCCCAAGGATGCCGATGAAATGAATGTGTGTTAGTTATCATTGCTGCACCACAAATTACCCCTAAAACATGTAGTCCCTAAAGACACTTCTTACATAGTTCCTGAGGGTCAGGAATCCAGGAGCAGTGAGCTGGGTGGTCCTGACTCAGGCTGTCTAACGAGGCTATAGCTCAGCAGGCTGCCGGGGCTGCAGTCATCTGAAGGCTTGACTGGGGCTGGAGGATCCACTTCCCAGATGAGTCACTCACATGGCTGTTGGCAGGAGGCCTCAGGACCTCGCTGGCTATCAGTAGAAGGCTTCAGTTCCTGGCCACATGGGCCTCTCCATAGGGCTGCTTAAGTGTCCT
The DNA here is from genome assembly GCA_033961575.1 of Aselliscus stoliczkanus. NCBI lineage: Eukaryota > Metazoa > Chordata > Mammalia > Chiroptera > Hipposideridae > Aselliscus > Aselliscus stoliczkanus. The sequence goes on from CM066739.1 coordinate 22,388,366, forward strand.
TGTGACATGGCAGTTGGCTTCTTCCTGAGTGAGTGATCCAAAAGAGTGCAAAGAAGCAGCCGAGTGCCTTTTATGCCCTAACCTTCTAAATCACACTGTCATTTCTGCTTTCGCTTGTTTGTTAGAAGGAGCCACATGCTAGGGGGAAGAGAATTCGATTCCATCTTCAGAAGGGAAAAGTATCAATTTGTGGATCTATTTTAAAACCACCACCAATTCAGTGTGTGAATTGGGGGGCCAGGGCACTGGCATTGTAAACACTCCCCAGGTGACTCCAAGTGCAGTTAGGGCTGAGTCCCTCTAAAATGGAAAGTCACAAGCTGGAGGGCGTTGAGGAAGGAGACTCAGTTGGACATGACTTCGGGGTTGAGCCAGCCCCCAAATCTCCATTCCTCAGGGAAGTCGACATCTGCAGCCTCAGCCCAGGCCCTGGGTACCCAGCTTCCATCCCTCCCTGGGCCTCCATCACCCCTTGCAGCCCACCTCCCCGAAGTCCTCTCAAAGTCCCCTTCCCACAGACTCAAGGTCTGGCCCCCAGCCCAATGTCACCCCTGCACTAGCTGCTGTTAGGTCTGGGTCCAGGTCTGCTCAGCATCTGTGTTTGTGGGAGCACACATGTGCTCACATGTAGGGGTCTGTGCCCACAAGGCTTGTCTGCTCACAGAGCAGGGGAAGGACCCCAATCCATTTTCTCTGTCTTCTTTCCCTTTTTTTCCCTTTCTCTCCACTCTTTCTCTTCCCTCTCCTTTCTTTTCTTGCTTTTGACTCTCCCCCTCCTCCCTGTCTTTCTTGGGTCTCTCTCTCCATCCTGATCCTGTGGTCTCCATGCCCTCTCCCTCTTGCCTCCCTCTAGGAGGCCCTGTGGCTCCTCTGTAAATATTTTGATGGAGTGCAGAGCAGCTCAGAGTGGATGGGGAGTGGCCCCTGGATGTCCCTGCCAACCTCTAGAAAATCCCCAGCCCCAGCCATGCTGGGGTCTCGGGTGGGACCACTGTCCTTCCTACATCATCATTTCCTCGGTGGGAAGGGCCATGGCTGAGGGGTGGTGGGCAGGAGCCAGGAAAGAGCCAGTACAGGAGCCACATCCATTTCCAAACTCCTCTGCTTCTCTCCCAGTTAAATGCCCCCCTGCTGTGGGCCTGACCTGCTGGCCTCCTGACCCTTCTCTATATTCTCTGTGTTTCTTTCAGTTTTTCTGTCTCCATCTCCCTTCCTGTTTCTCTGGCTTTCTCTTTGGAGAGGAGCTCCAAAGGCTGTGAAAATGAGAGGGCTGCACCTCACGAGAAGAGTAGTTCTGCCCTAGTAATGAGGAGGAAAGAGAACTCTTCTAGGGAATTAATGAGACCACCAAGAACAAAAGAGGCGACCAGCAGAGGCCAGAGAGGCGGGGCCCAGCTAAGCCGTCCTGCAGAACCGCAATAATAGAGTGAGGAAAAATGGAGTAGAGATCCCTGTGGTAAAAACTATTAGAAGAGGCGAATTATAAAACTATTAACCAGAATGTAACTCCCAATTAAAAGATGATTTAACACTGGAACCTGATGGATGAATTTTGATTAAATGGAGAACTATTAGGAGCCCAGGGATAAGGCTGCTCCTGCCAGTTCTAAAAGTTAAAAGGCAGTTTGATATAAAAATTTATAAATTAAGGTTAATTACTTTAAATAACATGACTGGAAGCAATGAAAGGAAATTTGTCAGAATCTCCAGAGTTTGGGGCAAGATGGATACAGATGTCCGGGCCGGCCCCAGGGAGCCCCGAGGTCAGGGCAGGGACAGCAGAGGCCAGCAAGAGGGCAGGTGATGTAAGCACTTCCGCCAAGCCCACTTAGAAGTCAGGGGCTGGGTGAGGCAGCAGGTGAGGATGCCCACATTGCCCTTCACCCTGAGGCCACACCAAGACACAATGATTCTGGAAGATGGGCAAGAAGGAGGCCTCAGGGCCCCAGGACTAGCCCAGGGCGCTAGTCTGACAGAAAGGTCAGAGCCCCTGTCTGAGGAGCCCTCCCTCTGTTGGAGGGGACACAGCAGGAATTCCCAGTCTATGACCCACTGTTTACTGAGCACTCAGCAAAGGTGGGGGACAACTCACACCACCTCAGCCCTGCCCCAGCTGAAGGGGTCACCAGCAACCCCATGTCTGACCTGCCTGGCCCTGCTCTGCACCCTCCACTCCAGGAGGCGTCCCTGGCAGGACAGGGCCCTATAAGGAAAGTCTGCAGGGTGCAAGGCTCTTCTCCAATACCTCAGGGTGGAGGACTATGGCCACCCCACACTGGCTGAGGGTCATGCTTCCAGGAGGCCCAGGCACTGCCCACACCCAGGGCAGTCTGAACGTTCTGCCACCAGGCAGTCCCCTGGATGCTCTGCCCTGTGCAACTCATCCCCTCCCCAGGTCCCACCCCTTCCCCCAGGAGGATGTCCCCAGCTCATCAAGGTGGGGCAGCCCTGTGATTGACCCTGTTCTTGGGAGAACAGGACCACAGCCAAGGACATCCATGGCAGGGGACAGTACTCGGCTTGCAGCTATAGCCAGACCTTAGGAAGCTTTGAAAAGCCATGGCCCAGGAGACATAAATATAAGGCTGGCCCCATGGTTAGGAGTGTGGGCATGCGAGCCAAACTTCTTGGGTTTAAGCTCCAGCGCCAATACTTGCCAACCCATGTCTTCAGGGTTTACCTCTCTGGGCTTATTTCCTCATCTTCAAAATCCTCGCAGGATTGCCACCCGGATGAGAGGTAAAGCTCTAAGGAGTAGGAGGTGCTTAATAAATGGCAGCGATTCTCACCTCATGTCCACCAGTCTCATCTTCTAAGAAATGTAGTTATCTGGCAGACCTCTACCGAGGCTTCCTAGCATAAGTGCATGGAGAACACTTTGCAGGCAGAAAGTAAAAATACCTTATTTAGTCTACCCAACACCCTTTGAAGTCAGTCATGTTATCCCATTTTACAGATAAGGAAACTGAGGCAGGGAGAGGTTCAGTCACAAACCCCAGGCCTCACAGCTGGCAGTGGCCAGTTACGGACTCACATCTTTCAGTTCCTGAGCTCCCCACCCCCACCACCGCCACCCCCCACCCCCCCCAGCCCCCCACCCCTTGACACCCTTGCACTGCCCCCCAGGTTGCTGTGCTGAAGGCTTTTACATTTGCTCTTGCTGTGCCTCTTACTATAAACCTCAAAGAAACTATTTGAAGTAGAAGTAGAAACAGTGGGAAAGGAGGAAGTGGGGGGATAGAGGAAGGAGTGGAGGGAGAGGGGGGAAGAAAGGGAGACAGGGAGACAGGGAGGGAGGGAAGGGAAGAGAAAGGAGGGGAGGGGAGGGGAAGGGAGGGGAGGGAACGGAAGGGAACGGAAGGGAACGGAAAAAGAAAGAAAAAAGGGAAAGGTCGGTAAGTTTATCTTTTAACAAACCCCTGCGGGTTTAGAAGTCAGGAGAGCGGTTAGCCTTGGGTGTGAATTGGGGGATACACCAGGGAGGTTCCGTTTCTGATGTGGATACCAATTACACAGGTGTATTTACTTTGTAAAAATTCATCACTGTGTAATGATTGTACTCTTTATGTAAAAAAAAAAGTTGTAATAAAGAATTTTAGGGCCGGCCAAGTGGCGCGGTGGTTAAGCGCTGGCTTGGGAAGCCAGCGGCCCTGGTTCGGTCCCACATATGAGGGCCAGTGACACTGCCCTCAAAAAAAAAAGAATTTTAAATTGAATATGATAATGGATGAATTTTATGTTATATAAATTATACCTCAATAAAATTTTAAAAGATAAATAAATACAGTACCTCAAAGACAGCCGTTCTTTGGCTTTGCACAGTATAATATAAACCAGGTATTGTAGGATAGGCTGAGCCCCAGACTAGCCCATGTTTGGCCCTGGGATGGCTTCTCAGAGAAAGGGTGTCCTGTGGAGGTGAGCTTCGGAAGAGGGGCGGGAGACACAGGGTCCCTGCCTCACCACAGGACCTGGCCACATCACTTCTCCCTTCCAAGCCTCTCTGATTTCCTCAGGAACGAGGCAGGGAAGGTGAGGAAGGGGAGGGCAACCTGAGGGGCATGGCTGAGGCAAAGGCTGAGAAAAGAGGAGCTCTAGTCCCAAGGAAAGGCTGGCACTGCCCTGAGCTCAAGTAAAGAATTGGGATCCTTAAATCGGGGGAGAATGGGAAGGGCAATTTCCTTAAAAAGCCCCCAAAAATCATGGGCAGAAAATTATCACTGTAATGGAGACAAAGCTAACATGATAGTGACGATCCCTTTCACGGTGTCGTTGTTATTGCTGTTGTGGTCACTGTCGTTGTTATCAGGAAAGTAGCAGGGTGAACCTTTTCCCAAAGTGAATTCCAAGGAATACTCCTCTCCCAGATTCTCCTCACAACACTTTCTCACAACAAAGAAGTTCATACAAACCCTGCTCTTCTCTTGGAACTACCCGATGCACACTAGCATAATAAAGGCTCTGAGAAGTCCTGCAGCAAAGAACCTATTTAACTTTTTGAAAAGAGTCTTCCCTACACAGAGTGGATCACAGAACCTTTCTTCCTCACATAACACTTCTTAACATCTCCAGAACTGAGGCTTTCTGGATCACACTTGGAGAATAAGGAGAAACAGAAAAAGTATTAACCCCCAGAATGAGACAGTTCAGTTTAAGCCTGTTTCAGTGTGGCCTTGGGGAATTCACTTAACCCCTTTGTGCCTCAACTTCCTCAGCCATTAACTGGAGGAAATAATGCCAATCTCCAAAGTTTGTGGTGCAGTTTAAATTAAATGTGGCACATAATAAGTACTCAACGAACATTTGTCTACCCATTTTACAGATGAACTAATTTGCCCAAGAACACATAAGCAGTGAGCAGCAACCAGGGGGACTAGAATCTAGGTCTTCTGATTGGGGGGAGGTGGGAACCTCTGCCCAATGCTGGCACGTGCGGCAAATGAGGCCCCTTGAGCTGAGGAGCCATGCTCTGGAGCGTAAAGGATTACTTCCTGACAGGAGAGCACAGCACAAGCCCTGTGCCATCTGAGACTGAGTCATGACTCCACCACTTATGAGCTCTGGTCTCCCATCCTTAAGCGGGGGTTAGTACCCTCTACATAGGACAGTGCAGAGGTAGAAATGAGCTGATACAGGTAAAGTGCCTAGAATAGAGACTGACATAGGATGAGTCCTCAGTAAATGTGAGCTATTATATTTATTACTATTACTGATCATTACTGGGCTCCAAGTCAGGTGACAAGGTAGGTTGGGAGGACAAAGAATTCTTTCTGCGAGGGGTCCTGAAGCGCAGGGATGACAGCCCCTGTCTGTCAGGACGCCAGCTCTATCCTTCCACAGATATTCGCCATCCCTGGGTCCCTTCCTGTCCTGTGGCGAGCTCGCTGATGACACCCACTCTGATGGGGCTGTCAGTGCACCAGTCCTCAGGGGTCTCACAGTCGAATTGAGGAGATAACCTGGAACAGTTAGACAGCATGAGAATCTGCACTGTGTATAACAGACATGCTGCAATGGACTGAATGTTTCTGTCCTCTCAAAATTCAAATGTTGAGGCCCTAGCCCGCAATGTGATCTTATTTGGAAGTGGGGCCTTTAGGAGGTGATTAAGTGTCAGGAGACCATGAGGGTGGGGCCCCAGAATGGAATTAACGCCCTTGTGAGAGAAGAGAGATGAGGGCTCTTCCTCTCTCTCTCTCTGCTGTGTGAGGACACAGGGAGAAGGCAGCCATCTGCAAGCCAGGGATCAGGACCTCACAAGGAAACCAAATCAGACAGTGCCTTGACCTTGGACTTCCCAGAATTGTGGCAAATGCATGTCTGTTGTGTAAGCCTCCTAGTCTATGGTGTTTTATTATGGCAGCTCAAGCTAACTAAGATACATCCCTCTGGGAGGAGTGGTCAGGGAAGGTGTTCCTGAGAGGTAAAGACTTTGACTGAGTCTATTAAAAAAAAAAAAAAAAAAAAAGGATGAGTAGACCTTTGACCCGGGGATGAGCAAGGGAATTCTTGGAGGGCACTCCGAGTATGCACAGGTACAGGTAAGAAGGGGCAACAAGAACTGACCAATCTGGAACAAGGTTGAGAGAGGCAAGGCCAGAAAGGCAGCCTGGGATCCAATCATGTTGGGGCTTGAGAGCAGGCTGGGGGGTATTGGCTATAGTCCCTGGGTCATGGGGAGCCATGTAAGGTTTTGGAGCATAGGAATGAAGCAATCAAATCTAAGTTATAGAAAGTTAACTGGCGGCCAGTAGAGGAAGGTGGGGGAAGGAGAGCCTGGCATGGGGAGCCGATGAGAAAGGCTGCAGAGATCCAAGCAAGGGTACTAAAGGGCGGCCAAGGGCAGGAGCTGAGGAGCTGGAAGTGAAGGGTTGGATTCAAGTGCTGACAGTGATCAGATGGGGACAGAGGAGGGAAAGGGATGGGGGAGGCCTGGTTCTAGGTGATAGCTGCCTCCCCAGCCTGGCTCTCAGACTGTACCCAGCAACCCTCCCACCCCAGTCAACCTCAGTGGCCCCACTTCCTCTACCATTTCCCAACCTTGCCTGGGACCTGTGTGCTCCTCCCAACCTCCAGCCTTCCCTATGAGGACATCAGATACCAATCTGTGGCTTCCCTCCTTGGAAGCACCAGGGAGTTGTTGCTAGTCAAGTGCTGCCCCTGCAGCTCACAGAGGGAAGCTGGGCTCAAGGAACAGGTAAATCAAGTCTATTCACAAGGGTTCAGGGGTAGAGCATCAGCTTTGGAGTCAGACTGCCTATGTCTGGATCCTGACTCTGCCACCTACTAGTGGTATGACTTTGGACAAGTTAATGAACCTCCCAGGCCCTCGGTTTCCCCATCTGTGAAATGGGGATGATGGTGATACTTACTTTACAGGGCTGTTGTAGGATGGAAGGAGTTAATAACATGTAAAGCATTTAGCATGATGCCAGGCACACAGTAAGTACCCAATAAATGTGGAATTTTTTTTTATATAAATGCCCCCAGACACTAAGGAGGCCAGATACTTATACATATAAGGAGGGGGTTCCTGCTTTCATGGAGCTAACAGGATGTGTAAAGAAATAAATGCCTTTTGGTTTAGAGCAAAAGATAAAATAAATCAAAGATACCACCAACCCTGAGGGCACCCCCAGTCTGGGTTGTGCCCCTCAGGCTGGGGTACAACCCCAGCCTGAGGGGCACAACCCCAGATAGAGACCTCTATCTGGGTCTCTATCTCTGCTTTTCAAAAGTTTAGAGTCTGAAGGGAGAGACACAGTGCCCCCCCACACACACCCCACCCTCAGGAACTTACAGCCTATTGGGGAAGGGGGGACCTTTGCACATTAAGGTCTTTCCTTGGAGGCTGCCCCTTCCTGTCTGACCACCTGAAGAATGCCTAGTCTTTCTTCCAACATCACCTCCTCTGAGAACCTGCCTTGATCCCCACCAGACACCAGGAGGCTCCCATCCTTGATGTTCCCAGAGCACTTTGCTCCCTCCTCCATCAGAGCACTTCATACTCTGCACTTAAGGAGGGTTTTGTGTGTGTGTGTGTTTGCACGTGCACATATTTAGGTGTCTGTCTCTAGATCACCTGCCCCTGGCACACAAACCCATGTTTGTGAAGGTGGAAACCACACTCTGTAGTAAGAATCCTGGCCCATTGCAGGAGCTGAAGAAGGATGTGATGGCTAAGTGATTGAACAGGTGGATGGATTGGCTGATAATGACAGAGACAATCTGGGGATGCTGGTCTGTTAGGGAAGATGGACACTGGGTCAAGCCATGTCTCTTTGACACAGAAATAGGATGACAAAAACATCCGCAGGTCCTATCTATGAAAAGGTCCAGGACACCAAGGGCAATGGAGAATCCAAGGAACACCCCTGCTTGCCCTGTCCATACATGCCAGCCTCCTCTCCATTACTCACTCTAGATAATCAACTACAGTGCCTTCCATCCCCAGGACTGGCTGTCTTTCCCACCTGGGCAACATGCCCTGGAAAAACCACCACAAATATAACATAAATCCATTACCAAACCAAAAAGTGGGAGCATGTAGCCAGAAAACACCAAAGTGTGTCCTATAGCCTCTAGAAGCAGGTTAGGGCCTCTCTGCCCATCTTTTGTTTTTTTTTGTTTTTTGTTTTTTTGTTGTTGTTTTTTTTGAGGGCAGCGCCCTGGCCCTCACATATGGAACCAAACTGGGGCTGCTGGCTTCCCAAGCCAGCGCTTAACCACCGCGCCACTCGGCCGGCCCTCTGCCCTTCTTTTGGATGTTCACACAGCCAATAGCAAAATATATGTTCAAAATGCACTGGACAAGTAAAGATCTGAGGGCCCAGAGGACAGAGAGCTGGCTATGTTCCCTTCCTCCTAAAGGGGCTTCTCCCAAAAACCCCAAGGGCAGTCTATGGAAGGGCTGGGTTCACATCCTAACAGCTGCATGACCTAGGACAAGACATTTGGCTTCTGTGAGCCTCAGTTTCCTCATCTAGAAAACAGGTATGATCACAGTTATGCAAAGGGCTACAGTGAGAATACCTATGAGCTTACATTTGGAAGAGCTCTGTGGAGGATAAACGGCTGCACAAACAAGAGACTTAGACCATTAGAATTAGAGACTCAACCCAGTAGAGAGTCAACCCATTGACCCCAAGACCAGTGCTCTGGTCCCCCAGGGGTCGCTGGCATCTGTTCTAAGCTGGATTTTCTGAAACAAGGTCCAACCAAGGCATGGACTAGCTGAGAAGAGGAGAGGAGAGAATATGTGTGTGCATATGTGTGTACGTGAACCTGTGCATGTGGGTGTGTGAGTGTGTGTGCATGAGTGTGTGTGTGTCTATCTGCCCCAGGGTAGGGAGGGGGAGGGGATGAAGGAAAGAAAGGGAGAATTGAGAAGAAAAGAAGAAAAGCACAGAGAAGAGGAGGACTGAGGTATTCTGTTACATGATCTAAATTCTAATCAAACATCATTTAAAGCGTGTTTTATTTCAGCCTCGGGAGAGCCGGTCCCTCCTGGCTGCTCACCATGGCAACGGGCCGCTCATTTCAGAAGTGTCATGCCACATTATCGTCCTGCCGCCTCACACGCTCTCGCCGCCTGACAACTTCGCTCTGCCCCTTGCGACAACCATCCCCGTTCCGCCGGTTTATTTTTGGTGTCAGCCAGCCCCCCTTCCCTGCCCCCTCCCCATCATCAGTGGATTGAAAGACAACCCAGGCCCTCCAGCCAGTGAGCATTGCAGCCTGCTTGGTGATAAGAGATAATGTGAGGAGATATTTGCTTACATGTGTATGAACAATTGGCTGCATTAAGACAATTCCACCTGGTGCGTGGGGATATGGAGGGGGTGGCCCTCACTCAAGCTGACAACACCCCAGGAAAGAGGAGGGAGTGGTTACCCCTCACTTTTCAGGGTCCTTCCAAACTGGGGACCCTATGAGATTCTCATCTGGCTGCTTTCCCCAGCATCATCTGGAGACGGTAGGGACCTTGCTGTGTGACCTTGTACAAGTCACTCCCATTCTCTGTGTCTCCCTTTCCTTATCTGTCAAAAGATGGGGTTGGACCAGCTGGAATCTGGGATTCTTGCCAAGTGTGACAATGGGTGAATCAATGGTTCTAAGAACTAGAGTGGGGCAGCAGAAAGCTGAGGACCCAGAAAGAGGACAGATCTTGCCACCAGTGGGAAGATAGGTGAAGGGAGAAGAGGTTAGCCACCAGCCATGTGACTGTCCCAGCTCAGAAATGGGGCGAGGGGGACGGTGGTGAGGGGGTCCTGAAGCTCCCTTCTCTAGTAAAGGGTGGAAAATTCCCATACCGAAGATCAGATCCTGTCCTGGAAAGGGCTTTTCTCGGACACTTTTCTCCGCACTCCACCTGGCCTTCTCCTTCATGGGACAAGAGACAACTCTAGAGCCACTCCCACCATATCATGTTCACACACACACACGCTCCCACATGCATCTCCCCCAGATCAGGGGTCAGATGGAGGTGCAAAGGCAGATTCAGAAGCATCTGAGCAGAAGAATGTACTCTGAGGCCACAGGTAGGAGGGAAGAGAAGGCGCCTGGCTCTCAGAGTGGAGCACGGAGATCAGGGGCTTTAAGACAAGGTGGCCCCCACCCGACACCTCACCCACTGAAAGCCAAGAAGAATCACAGGAGCGTGTCTGCTGAGGGTTCCCAGGAGCCAGGCCCGGGGCTGAGATGAAAAGGTTTTGGAGCCCACCTCTGCATTCTGTGCCCTCCTGCCCCACCCCCATAGGGGTCTGAAATCCACCTGGGAGAGTCTCAGCTGAGGGAAGTTTGTCCCTTTGTTTCCTCTTCTGTCAGATGGGTTTCATCATAGTTCCCACACATGGTGGCTGTCAGGATGGAGAGAAGACGTGGTACAGTTTGAGGCACATAGTAGGTGCTCAATAATTGGCAGCTATAAGAAGTTGACATAGTGACTGGGGTCTGAAGAACTAGGGCTTTCTGGTATTACCCTGTTTCACTGAAAATAAGACCTACCCAGAAAATAAGCCCTCATTTGATTTTAGGTGCCAAAATATGGCACCTTGGCGTACTGAATACTTTAAGCTGAAGGAGTTTATGGAAAAGGCACCCTTCTCCCTGAAACAGGTCATACAACCCTCATGTGAGGGGTGCATGCCCTCCGTACCCTGGAGGAATCATGCCAGGGCTTCTTCTCCAACTAGGTCTTATTTTGGGGGAAACATGGTAGGCCTCAGTTCCCTACCAGCATAACCAGCTGTGCACCTGGATCCTGTAGTTGGTTTGGCTCCCATCTGGGCCCTATCCTAGGGAGGATGGACTCCCTGGGCTGTCTATACCTGCCTCCCACTCCCACGGAATGTCTCTACTTGGGTTTCTTTGGCCCCTCTGGGAGTGCTTCAGACCATCAAAGGTGATCTCTCTCCCACCCCAGGCCCATCCGGGCACCTTCCTCTGGGTCCCTCAGAACCCACAGCCTCTCAGGTTACAGCCCACAAAGTGACACTCTTCTATCTACCCCAGGTTGAGAGTAAGCCTCAGCAAGGAGCCCACAGGGCAGCTGAGAACTCAGACCTCTGCTTACCTCACCCAGCTACCCTCTGCCCTTACCCAGGGTCCTACCCAGACTCCCGAGGAGAACTGGCCCAGGGAAAACTACACTGGGGAGGTAAATGCCAGCCTCCTTTCCCAGAGAGCTCTGGCTGGACTCCCCTAGGCCTCGGCAGTCCCCTCCCCACCCCCAGGGCACAGACAGGGGAGTAGAGACGCAGTGGGCTACAGGAAGAAGAATCTCTTGGGGTTTTTTTTCTTTTTTTTTCAATTACAGTTGCCATTCAATATTATTTTATGTTACTTTCAGGTGTACAGCATAGTGGTTAGACATTTACATAATTTACAAAGTGATCCCTGATAAATCTAGTACCCACTTGACACCATACATAATTATTACCATATTATTGACTCTATTCCCCACACTGTACTTTACATCCCATGACTATTATGCAACTGCCAGTTGTACTTCTTAATCCCTTCACCTTTTTCATCCAGCTCCCCACCCCACCGCTTATCTGGCAACCATCAGTTTGTTCTCTGTATCTATGAGTCTGTTTCTGTTTTATTTATTTTGTTCTTTAGATTCCACATGTAAGTGAGATCATGTTGTATTTGCCTTTTTCTGTCTGACTTATTTCACATAATACCCCCTAGGTCCGTCTACGTTGTCGCAAATGACAAGGTTTCATTTTTTTTATGTCTCAGTAATATTTCATTGTATATATGTACCACATCTTCTTTATCCGTTCCTCTATCAATGGACACTTAGGTTGCCTCCAAGGGAGAAGACTCTCTTTAAGGTCAGTGGAACTCAGGTCCAACCACCTCTCAGGAATAGTCTTAGATCAGGGGCCTAGCCTCACTGTTACTATCTCTAAAGTGGGGATAACAACACATACTTCACAGGATTGCTGGCACATTAAAGATATACCTAATCCATAGTGGGTACCCAATAAAAGGCAGCTATTATGAATAAAAACGACCAAACCTGCCCCAAGTGGAGCCAAGGAGCTGGTTCCTTACCACCCACTGGAGGCCTCTGTGGAGACTGGTGGGCTGGAGGCCTTTCTGGCCAGGCCCTCGCTGCCTGGGCTTACTCTTCACCCACTTCCTCCCTACTCTGCCTCTCTCTACAGCCCTGACAGAGCCTAGAAAGGGATGGGCTGTGGGAGATCCTGCCATGGTATCATTGTATGACTCTATTCAAGCAATGCACACATGTCCAAGCCTGGCCCTCTTTTTATTTCCCTCTCTTTCTCAGCAAAATAACAAAATGAATCAAATCACTCATCCCATCCTTCCATTTGCCCGTGCTTGACTCAGAGCCAGGAGAGCCGAAGGTGCTCAGTACGGTGGGGGACAGACAGGGGTCTCAAGGCACGAAGCTTTGGCCCAAAGGAGGGAAGAGTAGAGTGGTCAACATGTTCTAATCACACCCACAATTTTATATTTTTTAAATATGAAGTGCATGTGTTATTTTCATTATTTGTAAAACCACACACCAAAGCAGCCAGAGGTGTGCTGGGTGCCATCCTTTCCTGCCTCCACAAGCCCCCTGCCCGCACCGAGATCCCAGAGCTCTTGGAGGCAACGTTTTGGGGGCATAGTGGGCTCAGCACTGGCTAGGGCATCCCACAGACCCGCATCCCCAGCCTCAAGGCCTTCAGCAGGTCACTTAGCCCCCACATCTGCACGGTGGGCATAAGGTGCGCCCAGCCTCAGGACCCTGTGAAGAGTTAAGGAGATGGGGTGTGTGAGCTCCTGAGCACATCAGCTAGGCACCCAGGAGGCGCCTCCCACCCACCTCTTCGTGCCAGAAGCAGCCGGTCCCTGAGGCGCCTCCAGCTTTAGGCCTTTGCTTCTCAACTTCCTTCCTGAAGCCCCCCTGGGAGGAGGTTCCGACGAGGGAGCCATCTTTGGTGGTCCCAGATCACTTAGCTTCCCCAAAGAGGACCGCATTGAAAGGAGGAACTGGGCGCCAGGACGCTCTGCTCTCACTCAGCCGGGGTTAGGGATCGGGCGGGGATCTGGGGAGGTGTCAGCGAGAGCCCCGCATCCGAGCGCCTCCGCCTCCGGGGCCTTGGGGGAAGGGAAGGGGCGGGTGCCTCCGGCTCACCTTCTGATGGTGAGATGTGGCCATTTACCTTCACGCTCCAATGCCAGCACCTAAATCACTGTCTTCGCGCCCGCACTCAAGGTTGCTCCCCAGCCGGTGGCCAACAAAGCCACCGCCACTGCCTGGGACTCCGGGGTGCCGCGCCACCGAGCCCCTCACCGCCTCGAAGAGCCCAGGAAGGGGCGGCCTCACAGCCATTTCTCTTTGCTCCGTTCTCTTTCCCTACTTCTCTCTCTTCTCTCTTCTCTCTCTCTCCCTCCCTCCTCAAGGATGTATCTCAGGAACCAGGAGGCTACAGGGACCCGGCCCAAACTCACCAAGACCCTCAAGTTTCGTTTTCTATTCCAGAATGAAGTAATAAGACAACTGACTTGAGTGAAGAGGTGTTGTTATGCCACTGAAACTGAACTTGGGGCCCTCTGTCCAACTATATGTCTGGTGTTCACTGCACATGAATGGCTTTTCATCCAGTAACAACCTTGTGAATATCACGCATAAAGCCTGGAGAGGATGCATGAGTTAAAAATGCTAATCTGTGGGCTGGCCAAGTAGCACAGTGGTAAAGCGCTGGCTTGGGAAGCCAGCGGCCCAGGTTCGGGTCCCACATATGAGGGCCAGTCTCAAAAAAAAAAAAATGCTAATCTGTGGAAGGTAAACATTTAACCAGGCTCTGTGACTCAGTTTCAACAAGGCTTCATTAGCCCTGCTCCCTCTGTTCACCACCTTCTCCTTCCCTGATCTCTCACCTCTTCCTCAGGGATCTCCACGGGTCATCATCCCAGAAGGGAGGAAAGAGAGAGAACAGAAAGGGGATACAGGAGAGACCCCAGGTCCTGGTCACGCAGAAATGGGGGAGCAGGGTGGGCGTTGTTGGTGCTCAGAACCAGAACCATGAGGAGGAAGAGGTCTCAGTCCCTGCCTGAGACACCTCCGTCTGCCGGGTGTGGCAAGCGGTGAGCCAAGGGGGGATGAAAAGAACATCAGCCTAGGAAGGGAGAGGAAGGCACTGACCACACACACGCACGCACGCACGCACGCACGCACCCACGCGCTGCTTTGGCCTCCTCCCCAATCTGGCCTGAGGCCCTGTACGTGCCATGGGTCTGAGTTCTGTCCTCATCCTCTGAGCACTCTGTTACAGTAGCCATTCGCTCTGCCCCACATCTCATTCATTTGCACCTTATTCCTGTTCCCTCTGTGGGGATCGGTGGAATTGGTGTCTCCCCCATCTGACTGAGGCTTCCTCCAGGACAGAAACTGTTTTCTCATCCACTGGAGACCCCGTGCCCACCAGGGCAGAAACTTATTCCTCCTATCAAATTGGGTGCATCACCCATTTACCTGGGAACACCCACTTGGCAGGGAATCTGTCCCCCCATCAGACTGGGTCTCCCCAGAATAGACGCTTCTGTTTTCCCCATCAGACTGAGGATCCTTCCAGGTCAAGGGCTGGTCTGTGTCTCTCCCCTCCAGACCAGAAGCACTCCCACCCAAGACCCTGCTGACCACAGCTGATCTAGTAGTGTTCAAAGCCCTAGGGTCCTACCCCACTTTCAGTAACTATGGTTCTAGGAACCCTCAGGTCTGGGTGCAAATCCAGCTTCACCATGCTTTAGCTCTGTGACCTTGAACAAGTCGCATGACCCCTGGGGAGAATACTACCACTACTATGGGTTTTGTGAGGCTCTGAGGAGACAGCATTTGGTGAAAGGGGCAAGCATGTAGCAGGTGTTCAATAAATGCTGCCTTATTCCCCTCCCATCGTTAGTCTGAGATGTTCGAAGCCTGCTCTGCCAGCTCAGGCTGAGAAGACAGAGGGGAACCAGAGTTGCAAAGGAGCACCCACAAAATACACACACACACACACACGCACACACACACACACACACACACACCCTCCCATCAAGCAACTGGGTAGTGGCCTCCTTCGTTAGGGGATGGGGCGGTGGCAAGGAGTTAAATGTATTAAGCAATTTACAATTAATATAGAAGTCATTCCAGAGATAGCTACTAGAAAGAGTACAACAGGGCAATTAACCCACTAATACACTAGGCTATTACATCGCTATGTCTCTTATTTTAGCCCGAGGTGATTTGAAACGCATTGGATTAGAGGATATTACAGGAGATAGCATGAAAAATAGCTTAATGTAATGAGCCATCCCGTGATGTCTGCTATTAAAGATGATTTGCAGTTGAAAACTACAACATACAGTAGTTCAGCTATTTGAGGACCGAGGGTGTGGGGGCTGGGGTGGTGGTGTTAACCCTTCCCTCCTTCCAGCGGCCCCCCATCCCCACTAGGCCCTCTGCTACCTGCATGCCAAGATTATCAAGTGCATCTTATTAGGCGACAATGGCTTCATTGGGAGATTGGAGATTGAGGCCTGAGGTTGATAAAGAACCAATAATCTGCTAATAACCTTTAAAAAATAGATTCCCCCAGGGAGCTGTACTAATGGGCTGAGGCTGGAGATGGAGGTTGATTGGCAACTGGGTGGCTAATGTGGAAAAGGGTGTGGGATTAGGGGCGGGGGGAGGGCTGCCCTGGGTAAGGGAAAGGTCAAAATGCCTCCCCACCCCACTTCTGGTTTTCCTGAGTGAGAAGGCAGGAGGGTGCATAGGTTATGGACTGCTGCTTAGAAGGTATGCCTAGGTATATGAGTGGGAATAATTACAATACACAAAAATGATTTTTTTTTTAATTTAGCTGCTCTTGGTGTGGTGGATCATAGCTTCTAAAGGGCATTTCACATGCATTAGTTCTCTGGGTTTTTCAGGCATCCAGAGAGGTAGGGAGTATAATACCTTCAGTGTAAAATCTGACTCTGAGAAAGCAAGTAGTAACTTAACCCAAGGTTAATGCAACCAGTTATGTATGCAACAGAAATCAAAAAGTTTTCTGATTTCAAAACCTATGCTTAAAACTATGCAACTCCAGCCTACATTTGTGTTCTAACTAATAAATCTCTGCCAAGGTCACAAAGGTCTTTTCTTCCAGAAGTTGTACTGTCCTTATGTTTTACATTTAGGTCTATGATCCATTTTGACTTAACCTCTTCATATGGTGTGAGGTAAGGATTGATGTTCATTGTTTTTAGATGGACGATGAGTGCACTTGCATATCCATGTGTGAATATGTTTATATGGAGAAGAGAACACACACGTGTGCTGGCTGCCATGCAGAGAAAGGGCACACTCATACAGAGGCCATCTGAAGCAGATATACATAGGGACACACTGAAGGTCAAGGATACGCATGCACATGGGCAGGAGGAGCGGGTGAGGCCCTGGAGTGGGCATGTGAACGCAGACTTGGTTTGGTGAATGTACGTGCGTCACATTAGTATGTGCTGGCATGTGTCTCCGTCTGTCACTGTACATGTGTTGGTATATATCTGTGCATATGGGTATGTCCCTGGGCATGTGACAGACTATGTGTATCTTCGCAACTGTGGGTGTCACTGGGCATATATGTGTGTGTTCAGCATTTGTAAGCATGTCATTGTATATATATGTCCGTGTGTGTGCGTGTGTGTGTGTGTGGCTATAGGCATGTCTGGTACAGTGCGTGCATGTCTGTGTCTGTGTGTACACACCACTGTGCATGTGTGTTGGTGTGTCTGTGTGTCGCTTTGCCCATGTGTTGCTGTGTGTCTGTGCCTCCCTGGTGCTGCCACCTCCGACAGCTGCAGGGCCAGCCAGGAACAGCCCCCACGCCCCCCTCGCTGCTGTCTTTTATCATCATTTGCCATGAAAGGGAGCCCAGGAGGATGGTGATAAATAAGGGCCACTTAAAATACAAGACGACCACTCTGACTTTGGGGAATATTTCTTCTGTGGAGCAGCTGGTGCCGCCTCTGTCCTTGTGGAAAGGGGTCCCAGGGGCCGCCCATCCCTGCCCAGCTTCCTCAGGCTCTTTGCCTCCTCCTATCTACCCCTCCCCTGCCCCTGCCCTACCAGCTCTGATCTTGGAGGCCTATGGAGGGAAGTAAAGCGAAGCTCACGGGAGGCCACCGCAGGCAGGGCAAGGGTGGCCCTCAGTTTGCCTTTCCTGGGTGCTCCGTGGAAGATTAAGTATCATGGGGAAGAGGCAATAGGCCAGGAAGAGGCTAAGAGGACACTGGAAGATATAGGGCCCTAGTCTTGTGGGGTTCCCCCTTCTAATTCCCTGTCCCCACTAAATTCAGGTGAGGGAATGGTTGGAGGTATCTAGACATCTGAGGCACATGGAGAGACACTCATGAACACATACAACCCAGTCACACAGTTTTGAGCACCTACTATGTGCCATGTCCTAAGACACAAAGACACACATCCCATGGAAGAGATAGTAATGTACACAAACTATACCTGCTACACAAAGAGACACACAGACATGCAAAAAGGACTTGTGTACAAGACTTGTTCTGGGAAGAGAAGGAGGAAGAAGAAGAGGAAGAAACTGAAGGAACTAAGAAAAGGGAAGTAATATAAAAACACGGATGTGAAGGATGCACAACTGCATCAGGACAGAGGTGGCCTGTAGGTGGGAGGGGTGGGGCTGGAAGACTCCCCATAAGGTGTGCAGGCTGTTCACTGCACAAGGAGGCAAGCAAGAGTGAAGCCCAGCCTTCATTCTACTGGCCAAGCCACGCCCTGGCAGGAGGCTGTGTCCACCGGGAGGTAGGATGTCCTTTATTGTTCACAGAAAGAGCTCTCAACCAGCCACACCCTGTACCCACAGGGCTGGGTCCTCCCAGAGGGGTCACCTTTTCCTAATTCTCACAGAGGTGCCTCATGAGATAGCCAGGCCCTGAGGGAGGGTCTCTTCAACTATGTCTGTGAGACATGATTTCCTTTAAAATAAAAAAAATAAAAAAGAAAGGAAAGTAGAAATTGAGACAGATCGGTCGCCGGCCTCTGGATGGTCGCTCACCGCGGCTATTGGCAGCTAATGCTGGCTGCCAGCCCCTCACACTGGCTGCCGGCCACTCACTGTAGCCTATGGCAGCCCACTGCAGCAGGGGCTGCAGCCCACACCATCACCGGGGCTCGCACAGCCCAGCTCCAGGTGGAGCTGTTGTTAGCTGTAGAGGGCAGTGTCACTGGCCCTCATGTGGGATCCGAACCGGGGCGCTGGCATCCCAAAACCAGCGCTTAACCAATGCGCCACTCGGCCGGCCCACCACAGAAACATTTTTAATCAAAGAAATTGTCACCCTCACTCTTCTAGTTGAAATGCCAGGACTGATCTGAACCCTTCAGCATCCCATCTGGGTTTGGGGCTGAGGGGTAAATGGGGATTACCAGGTAACAAATTCTCTCTCTCTCTCTCTCACAAACACACACACACACACACACACACACACACACACACACACACACTTCCGCTCCCACACACACCCTAAGCCCACCCTGTCTCTCTCTCAGTCCATCCCAAGTGGCCAGGGACCTGTCATGTCTCGTTTCCTTCTCCCAGAATTAGTGATGGGAGCTAAGGGAGAGGTGAGGGGAGCCTGGCTGAACTGAGCTTTTCTCCTTCAATTTCCCTCCCAAGCTCCTCAGCTATCAGTCGGGTCCACTGACACCCTCATCTTCCATGACCCACCAAAGCACACAGTCATGTCACCACCCATCAGGGGCTATCCCTGGGAGAGGGACAGAGCCGGTCTTCTTTCTTATCAAGGGCTTTCAACCCCCCAGCTCACCAGATGAGGACCCTTGGACCCACCCATAGCCACTCCCCTTGAGCTTCAGATCCCTGACGGCCTCCCCAACCCCAGGCCTCCAAATATTCTCCACATCCGTGGAACACCTTTCTGGCCTGCCCACCCTGTGGAAAGGAAAATGGGGGAGAACTAACCTTGACTGACCATTTACTAGGGGCCGTATCATGTGATGCTCACGAGAACCCTTTGAGGTCAGTTTTAACTCAGAATCTCCAATTTACAGATGGGGAAAGCTCAAGCCCTAGATAGAGATAGACAGGAATGCCTCACAGCTTATAATTCAGACTGTAGGAAAAGAAACTCTAGTCTCTCATCTTCAAATCCTGCTCCTTCTATAATACTTGAGCATCGGGCTATTTCCTTGCAATCTCACTATACCCAATCCTCTCAATTTGATAATTGAGGGCATTACTGTGTGCCAGGCACTATGCTAAACAAGTTACCACATTATCTCATTCAACCTCACACTCACCCATGAAGAGGGTTCTATTATTATCCCATTCCACAGATGAAGAAATTGAGGGCCAGAGAGGTTGAGTGTCTTGCCCAAGGTTACACAGCAGAAAGGCAGAGCCAGAACTCAAGCCAGGTCTCCTGCCTCCTCATCAACATACTTCGCCCACTATAATAATACAGATTCTGCCACTACCCCTGCAGCCAACAAGACTCCCAGTCCAGGCACTTCCACTCCCCAGAGCCAACAGAGGGAGATTAAAGAGTTAAGGGTGGGATGCTGGGGCCTCAGCAGACAAAGAGAAGGGGGGGCATGGGGGGGAGCACTATGCATCCTCTATCTTCCCAGAAGCACTGGCCCCATTGTCCCCACAAGTACCCTCAGATTGTCAGAGTCAGGGCCTCATCTGGCCCTCAGAATATATGGCCACCGAATAATATGACGGTTCAGGGAGGAGGAGTGGGAGCCTGGGGTGGAGGGGCAAATGAAGAAGACTCCACACAGCCCCCAGAAGAAAACTTAATAGTCTGGGGGCTCCCTTGGGTCCTTCTCATTAAAAAAAAAAAAATCTCTATTTAAATGCAAATTTGTGCTGGAGCTGGGATGAGTTGGCAGGAGACAGAAGCATCCAGACAGTAACATAGACCAGCCATAGGACCCGGCTCCCGAATCTCACCTTGTAATCTGGGGCTCTGCACCCAGAAATTAGCTCCATCCTCAAATATTGCCCCCTCCCCACCTCCCAGGAAAGCCCTCCTGTTCAACTTAACCCCTCACCACCTGACTCTTTGTGTCTACCTGTCAGTCTGTCTTACACACACACACACACACACACACACACACACACACACACGTGCGCCAGGTTTCAAACTAGACAACAGAAGACAAACTGGGCCCTCAAATCTATTTCCTATTGGAAAAGCAGGCATGAGATTGGGGGGTAGGCAGCTGGGATCTATACCTGACCAGAACCCACAACCTGTCCCTGTCCACCTTCCACAGAAAGGAAGATCCCTCTGCTCCCCCAGACTCAATGAACCCCTTATTCTGAGCTCCCTCCCCATCCCCAGCCCACCCCTATACCCCCACCTCTCCAAGTCCATTACCTCCAGGGATAATTATGTGGGTGATTCAGTGGCCCTGTAGAGCTCTTCAGTAGCATTAACTCAGGATGAGGGAAAGAGAGGAGGGTTGCCCCTGGTTACCACCCAGCTCTCCCCTTGTCCTCTTTCCCCACCATGGAGGCTGTTAATTTAGGGGGAATAGAGAAGGACATGCCATGTAAATCTGCCTGGGACATCAATATGGATACCTGCCCCCAAACTTTATTTTATACTTCCATTTTGGGCTTTGTCAGGGGACACTGGTCAAGAGACTCACCCAAAGGGAAGCACAGATGACCTTGGGGTTGAGAGTCCCCAACATTCCCTACTGGCCCTGCCTCCTCCACAGACACTCCTCCTTCCTGCTGTCTCCTTTTCCACCCCTCGCCTTGCTGATCCCGCATTCTTGTCGCTCCAAGTTGGCTGGGATGATGCTTTTGCCAGTACACTGTATGGAGATCCACAGGGGAAGGAGATTCAGGGGTGGGGTGGTGGCACCCAGGAGACCCCTTAAAGCCAAACCCAAATTTCAGACTTGTCTGGTAATGGCCTTGGCAGCTGTTGAGAAGAGGAAAGAGCCATGATGGTCGGTTCACCCACTGCCTGCTTTCCCGTGCTTGTGGCCTGCACTGGGCTCTCCTCTGGACACTTGGCACTGGGAGGAAAGGCCTCTGGGCCTGAGAATGGTCAGAGGAAGGGTGGGGACCTGTAGTGCCATGAGACTGAGCAGGAACTAGAGGTCAGGAAGGGGATGAGACTCCTCCTGCCTCCTCTGAGAAACCCTGAGTGAGAGAAAAGCAAATCTCCGGGAGGAGAGAAAGGAGGATTCACAGAGAGTTGGGGGCTAGTAAATCCTCTACTGAGAGGGAAAGGAGTTGCCTTAGGTCACACAGAGTCACAGCTGGGCGGAAAAGGCTGAAACCTAGTGTCTTGACTCCATTGCTACAGGCTGTCTTCCATTTGATGGAAAGAACTTTATATATTAATAGTTTGCACACCCACATGTGCAAGCTGTGCCCACTATGTACAGGAGCCTGTGTGCACTTGTTCACACAATTGAGTTAGTGTCTGATGGTGGAGGTTTGTCTGCCTACATGTGTGTGGGTGTGAGCATGTCTGTGTACATGGGGGTGTGCACAGGTGTGTGCAGAAGGGCAGGGCACCAGCTGTGGGTTGAGGAGCAGAGGTCTCCCTGGGCCTGCCTGTAGGGGTTCCTGTGTCCAGAGCATCTCCTGGGCCTGTCCAGAGGAGCCGGCTGATGCTGGGTCTGGGCAGACCCCCAGCCTCCAACATGCCCCTGTGTCTGCTGGCTGTTCAGCAGCTCCCTTCCAGAGGACCCTCCTGAGGTGGCGCTGCCCTTCCCAGCACCTGATATGATGGCAGAAACGACGAACTGGAAGAGACGGCTAACGCCCAAGGAAAACATTTCTAGATGTGATATTACAACCTTGCCTCAAAAATGGGACTTTACCATGAGGAAATACAGTTTATTAGAAGACACATTTTCTTTTCATTTAATTATATGATCTTTGGTTTTTAAAAAAAGTGGTACGGGGGGGTGGGGCAGGCTGAAATGTTAAAAACAACCCTTTGCATTTCCTGTGTAGCCCCTGACCACCCAGGCACATGGGTGCCAATCAGGAGGGGACTGTGCAAGTCCTGAGAAGGAGTCCGACCCAAATCTTTCCATGAGCCCCCATAAAACACTGCCACAAAGGAGGCAGCTCCAGGAATCACCAGGCAGGAGAAACAGAAGGGGAGGCCACAGGCTGAGTCCCCCGCCACCTTAGGGGACAGCTAGGACCCAGGCCTATGTCAGGGGAGCCATCTCACCCAGCAAATCAGGCCATGGCGCACTCCTACAGTCCTCTGCCAGATGCACACACACTCACACATACACACTCACATCACGCAACAGTCACCTCACTCACACACACACAGAGCCTTACACCCTGGAGTGGCCAGGCTGGCTAGAGAGACACCATCTCTCTAAATGGTACCAGGAGAAAAAGGAACATAAAACTCCTGTACGTGAACATCAACAGACTGCATGGCTTTGGGCAAGTTGCTGACCTCCCCAGGCTTCAGTTTCCCCATCTCTCAGGGAGGTGGTTTCTAAGACCCTTTCCTGCTCTAAGCCCCCTGCCTTCAATCACCACCCCCAGTGCCTGCCTCCTTCCTCCCGGGCTTTCCCAAGGGAGAGGTAGGAAGCAGGCCCTGGTGAGGGGCAGTCATGGGCTCTGATCCCCACCCCCACTTGCTAAGTATATGGCCCAGGGCAAGTGACCATGTCTTCCCATACTGCTACTTCCTCACCTGCAAATGAGGAGAACTATGCCATAAGATATCAGCCAAATCCTCTGCCTATGGTAACGGTGGAGTTCATGGTCTTCACCATATTCATTAGTCCCCAGGGGAGACTGTGAAAGGCCCACGAATGCTCCCCAGGATGAATCCAGCAAGTGCTGGCAAGAAGCAGACAAATGAACAGTGTCCCCCTCTTTGGGGACCCCATCCCCTTTTCAGCCTACTGCTCAGTTGTGGGTTTTTCCATCCTCAATCCCAGAACCACTGACCTTTGCCCAGTAGCCCAGTTGGATTGCCTCCTCCATCATCCACCCCCCTCCCCAGGTCTAGGGGCCACAGAAACCCAGGTGCCCATGTCTCCAGTCCAAAATGTCTGGGGCGGCCCCAGGCAGGTGGACAGCTATGGCAGCAGCAAATCTCCCCACTTAGGGACTAATGTAGTAAGTCCTATGAAGACACAGTGAAACGGGGCGTAATTTTTGCAGAAAACAATGCAGATGATATATGCCCAAGACTGGCACACAATAAAACTGTAGTGGAACGCAGAAAAAAATGCACCTAGTCAATACAATAAAATCAGCACAAATACACCTGTGTAAAGCAAATAAATTTCCCAATCCAAATATTTTACAGCACGCACACCACAGGGAAGAAGGTGAGAAGTCTGTGTCTGTGCAGGTCAAGTTTTTCCCAGAAATCTCTAGGGGAAATAAACAAAATGACCCGGTGGACCCCACCTACCCCCTAAATAAATAAAAAAATCCGAAGGTTCTTGGGGCTGGTTTACATTTCTCGCTTCAGACATCCTCCACTGGTGAAGCAACTGGGTGCTGGAGGCCCCCAAATTACCATTCATCTGGCCTTGTTGTGGAAATTTTCAAGGGATTTGCAGTAATTATATGACAAAATGCTTGCAAATCTCACTCATTGCTGAACAGAAACAGGCGGGGTCAGGGATTGAACACTTTCAGCTGGGTAATTTGTAAATGTCAATCAGGCAACAGGGCAGAGAGAGAGAGAAAGAATATCCATGAAAATACTGTAGCAAGCTGAGTGTAAGAGGTCTCTTCATCCTCCCAGAACCCAGAAGTAAGGCAGGAGGGGGAAGAGAAGGATGGAGGAGGGGAGAATGACAGGAGGGGAGGAAGGGAGGAGGGAAGGAAGGGAGGAGGGGAGGAGAAGGAAAGGGACAGAGTCTAGAAACACACAGGAAAGAGGATGGGATGAGAGGGGAGGGGAGTTGTGGATGGAAAATGAAGAGAGTGAATCAGGAAAAACAGTTTAAATAAAACCAGGGGAGATTAAATTAACTGATACATACATTCCAAGAGGTGGGTTGAGGGAACAGCCATAAATACCAGCTCCCTATCTCCCCTGCTCAAGACAGCGGGGAGAGCAAAATAAAATTAAAAGATATAACAATAAAAATTACAAATGCACCTCCAAGGCCTTGTACCTGAGGTCTGTAATGGAGACACAGAGCAGGGTAAGCTTGGGGCACAGCCCTCACTCAAGCCAGGGGAGCTTCAAAGTGGGGACCAGAAGACCATTTTATTTTCCATTTGGCTGGTCATTCTGTGACTCCTGTTTCATCCAACAGATTTTGCAGAGTGCCCACTGCATGCCCATGAAGGATTCAAAGGGCGATGATTACCACCATGATTTGGCTTGTTACCATTTATAAAGTTTTTCCTGGTCACCACCATCCTTTGAGGGAGCTGGGGTTTATTCCACCTATTTTACAGGTGAGGAAACTGAGGCTTGGAAAGGCTATGATTTGGCTCAAGATGACTCGTTAGTTAAGAGGTAGAATGAGGATTCAAACCCAGGCCCCCTGACCCCACCCCACCTCGAGGAGCTCATTCTTGCCAGTTTCATCTGAGAAACTGAATACACTTTCTGAGCACGTACAAATCACACCATGGCCATGCCACATGAGTGGTGAACCTGACAGACTGTGAACAAAACAAGATAGCACCCTCTGAAGCAGGTATCCAACGCTTCAGGTTCCAAAGCTCTTTGGAAGTTCACATCCAAAAGTTACTTGACACCCCCTCCCCAACCACATGCATTCACAAGCATACTAGTGGTTCTACTTCTAAACATCTGTACATTTTACTCATCACCATATTCTTGGGGAAAAAAATAAAAAGTACAGACACAAACAAGACAGAGTCTCTGTTGGAGGCAATGGCAGGTGAGCTGGGGACTGGAAGAACGTCCCCATGCAGCGTCCACAGCCCAAGGGTCCAAAAGCCCCTGATTGAGATGGGGCTTTGAGCAACAGGGTCAAGAGGTTATGGATTGGCAAGGTCAGCCCAGGGAGACTTCCTGAGGGAGGCAGATCCTGAGAAGGGCTGGGAAGGAAAGCAGCGTGGCAGCACCAAGGCCGATAAGCAGTGAAGAGCTGGGAGGGAGGAGAGTAGGATGGACTCGGCACTCTGCCCCACAGCCACCAAAGGCCCCAATTTACACTTTTGTCACAATCTCTAGATGGGGTTATATTGACAGCCACAGGGACATTCCAACAGGGTTGAAAGAAGAAGGTCTTTCTTTTATAGCTTTCAACTGGAGTCTTACCAGGTCACTTGCCAGAGTGTACCATTTACCCATCAGAGGAGCCGCAAAGATGCTGGAGCTCCTACTGTGTGCCAAGCACTGCCCTAGATGCTGGAGCTACCGTGAGGGACCAGAAATCCTGGCCTCATAGAGCTTATCTTATGTTCATAATTTTTCAGTCTTAAAATGATTTTGGGAACAGCACAATTACATGCATTGCCTTTTGTGAGTTAAAGTGTTAACTTGTGGAATGTAAATCCAATGACACTTTTGCAACCCTTTTGGCATTTCTTCATTTTTAAATGTATTGGAGCCTCAGAACTAGAAGAGGCCCACAGGCCCCTGCGAGACTCCGAGAAGGGCAATGGGAAAACACTCGATTAAAGCCATCCATCTACCAAGCAGTAGCAGCTACCCTCCTGGATGCCAGGGGTTCTGAGGGGACAGAGACAGTGGGGGGAGGGCACTAGCACCCACCATCCTCTCGACACCCAGCTAACCCACCTCTTCTGTCTTCCCACCTCCTCTCTCACCAAGATCACAGCTCTGGAGTTAAGAGCCCCCACTCTGATTGGTTTATCCTCCAGCTCTTTGCTCTTCTGACCCACCTACCTCCTCCCCAAAAAAAGAAAATTCCTGGAGAAAACATTGGGAAGTTTTGCAAGTAATGCACTTAGTTTTAACTGCATAGATGTGGTCCCTGTAAAGTAGAGAAGCCTTGAGTCTCTACCTCAGCACTGGCACCTACTGTGCAACCTTGAGTAAATGGTTTAATCTCATGATGCCTCTGTTGCTGCATCTGTAAAATGGAGATAAATATTTACTAGTAGGTACTCTAGCAGAGTTGTTGTGAAGATTAAAGGACATAAAGCCTGTGCTCTATAAATGTTAACTATTATGATTTTACTCTCCCTCTGAGGCTCTTAACAGGACATAACACTTGGGGGCGGGAGGGAAGTTGGAGACAAAGCAAAAGAGTACGAAGCTGTTGTTGGGAGTCAGCAGAGAGCAGTAGAAAGAGGCCTGGACTGGGAGTAAGAAGGCCTGGGTCTGCCTGTCCCTCCCTCTGGAATGGCCTCTCTCTGAGCCTCAGTTGCCCCATCTGTACAATGAGGAGACTGGACGTCTGGGCTGGAAGTGTCTCTGGTTCTAGGAATTAGTGTTGGAAAGAATGCAAGAGGGCCCAGAACAAACCCTGGTCAGATGCTGTCCATGACCAAAGATGGGATGGCTCTGGACCAGAGCTCTGCTGGGAAATCGGCAGAGTCTGTCAGGCAACCAAATGAGAAAATGAAATCCCAGGAAATCCCAGGCTCCAAATGAGAAAATGAAGCAAGATCAACCCCAGAGATCCATCACCACCACCACCACCCATCAGTAAAAGGCCCAGTGCCTGAGCTCGGCAGGGGATGGGGAGGGTGGTACCCTACCTACTGGCCTGCCACCTTGTAATCCCATACCTGCTTCTGTCATTAGCTCCACCCTCAGCTGAATTTAATGAATCTTGAGAAAAATTATGAAGTCCCATAAAGCCACAAGTATCATAAAAAGTATAATAAAATTGAGAAAAGCTATTAAGTTATAAATACAACCAATGCATGCAACATCACTCAGTCAGGGAGGAAGTTGCTATAAAATAAAGTCATTCCACAAGTGACTAAATCTCTTAATTCACAAGGCAACCGCTTCCCTTTATGGCTGCCAACTTCATTGTCCCCTCCAGGAGTTTGTGTAACAGGAACTTTCCTTGGCACAGAGCGGTGGGTGGGGAGATAAAGAGACCGAGATGGCAGGAGTAGAGGGGGTGGGAGAAGGAGAGGGAGGGAAGGAGGGGAGAGGGAGGGGGAGATGGCCACGGAGACCCAAGGGGAGGGCTGGGAAGCAGGAAGCGCTGCTGAGTTCGCCCTGTGTGGTGTGGCCTGTCTCCAGATCCCAAATCCCCGACTAAGATCCTCTGCCAAGCAGTCAAGCTGAAAGGAAAGGAAAAGAAGGCAACAGCAGGAACAAAAAGGTAAGGGTAGCCGATGTTCTGGTGTGTGGCTATGGGGCACGCTGGATGCCAGCCCCTGGCGCCCAATCCCACGGGCGTCTCTCCCCGGGGTACCCCTGCCCAAACACTCCCCCACACACGCTATGAATATTCATAGCTGTAATTAGAGAGCGCGCCGGCGCTCATTATGGTTATTGTGCGTCCAATAAAAACAAACACGCTAATGAGCAGCTTTTAATGCAGGGCGGGGGCGGGTGGTGTAGACCCGAGAGCGCTACCCAGGTGGCTCCAGAGAGGGAGAGGGAAGAGGAAAGGAGTGCAGGGGAGGAAAAGGAGCGATCACCGAGGAGATGGGGTGAGAGAGGAAGGAGAGGAAGGCCAAGGAGGCCAAGGGGCCGGGACCCAGAGGGAAGTGCATGGATGAGGGCAGAGCGGGTACCTAGGGGGCACCCCAAGAAAAGCTGTCGGGGCAAGCGGCATGTAGGTTGGTTTTACGCGGGCAGAGTCTCATAACAGGACACTCCTACATTCAGGGAGGAGGTTGGGCCTCCTGAGACACTGGTGAAAGCGGGTACACAGGCCCTGCCCTAGGATGGGACATGGTAGGGCAGGGGTACTCCCTGAACCTGCTGGGTTGAACCCCAGTGGCTCCCAAGACCTTACATTTCCAAAGATTTCTGAGGATAACCCACGCCTAAGGTGCCCCAGGCCTGGTCCCACTCCTGGAAAGGGTGGGAAGGAAAGCCAGGAACCTTCTGAGGTGCTGGCCAGGGACAGGGCCGTATTGGAGGCAGGCTGTGGAGTGGAGAGGGGAGAAGGTGGCGGTGGGTCCCCGGGAGAGCAGGCAGGCCAGATGAGAAACAGGTGACAAGGCAGGATGTAGAAACAGGAGAGATTTAAAGTCACCTGAGTGACCTGCTGGGTGCTGGAAACTACTTCAGTGGAAAAGGGCTGGATAGAGGGCGGGGAGCTGTAATGTAGTAGCTGGGGAATCTGCACCATCCAGTGTTGCTGCAGGCGTCCCTGAAGGTCAGCATTACCACCTCGGCTTTTCCGGCTGAGGCAGCAATAGGCTAAAGAAATGTCCACTATCACATTCCAACAAGTAGCTTAGATGGATGTGTGAGAGTCCATAGCCCCTGGGCTTGCAGGCCTGCTTGGTTTATCTGGGGGCTGTGAAAAGGGTAGATTGCCCCAGTCGGAGGGAGTGGGTGGACAGAGCTGGGGCTCCTGAGGGAGTCTGAGATCTGCGCTTCAGGAACAGGAAGGAGGGTGAGCAGCACCAAGCACCCTGTTCTCCTGTTAGCTCAGGGCCCACACGACCCCGAACCCAGCACACACAGTAAGTGCTGTATTCATGTTTATTCAAGGGAGGAAAAAAGGAGGGACCCGATGGAGGGGACTTGATGTGGGAAGATGGGAGAGAGAAGGAAAGATCTAGAAGGGAGATAGGGGATGAGGCCTAGAACAGTGGTTTTCGAACTTAGCAAGATCAGATTAAAATACAAAATTTTTATGTTCACGCATACAGAATTTTATGTACGGAATTTTCGTAGCATTATTTTGATAGCCAAAAAGTAGAAGCAACCCAAAAGTCCATCAAGTGGTGAACAGGTAAACAAAATGTGGCATATCCATACAATGGAATACTATTCACCAATAAAAGGGACAGAACTACTGATACATGCCACAACATGGATGGACCTTGAAAGCATTGTGCTAAGTGAAAGAAGTCAGCCACAAAGGACCACAGATTGTATGACTCCATTTATATGAAATGTGCACAATAGGCAAATCCATAGAGACAGAAAGTAGATTAGGGATTGCCTAGGGTTGGGGGATAGGGGAATTTGGAGGTGGCAGCTAAGGGGGTAATAAAAATGTACTAAAATTAATTGTAGTAATAGTCACACTGCTCTGTGAATATATTAAAAGCCATTAATTGTACAGTTTAAATGGGTGAATTATATAGTATGCGATTTATATCTCAATAAAGCTGTAAAAACACACTGACTAAAAGAAGCCAGACTCAAAAGATCATCTGGAAAACAGCAAGTCTATGGAGACAGGGAAGTAGATTAGTGGTTGCCTAGGGCTCGGGGGTGAAGAGAAGATTAACCGTAAACACCAGGGAACTTATTCGGGTGACAGAAATGTCCTATAACTGAGTTGTGGTGACAATTGTGCAACTCAATGCATTTACTTAAAAACCACAGAATAGTATGTTTAAAACAGGTAAACTTTATGGTCTGTGAATTTTACCTCAATACAGTTGTTTTGGAAAACACAGATTGCTGGATCCTACCCCCCGCCCCCCCACCTAGTTTCTGATTCCGTAGATCTAGGGTGGCTGGAGAATTTTAATTTCTACCAAGTGCCCTGGTGACACTGATGCTGCTGGTGACCACACTGGCAGAACCTCTGATCTAAGTATTTAGGGCACCAGCTCTCCACACCCACCCATGCCCTCCTCCAGGGCAGCCCAGGCCGACAACCTGAGGAGGCTGTATGGGCAGCAGGCAGCCAGCCTCTCTGGGCTGGCAGACATTCCTAAGCAGCAGACAGCAGCCGAGTTAATTTCCAGGCAGCCTCTCCACCATCCACCGAAATTGGCAGGGTAAATAGGAGCCGATGTTTATTTGCCACTTACCTCTGTCTTGTTCCGCTTAAATACTGAGGGGGAATCAGAGCTATTAGGGTCAGAAGAAAATTACAAACACACAGCATTGCTGTGGATGGGTGAAAATGATATTAGAGATTGGGTTGGGGTTGGGGGCGGGGGGTGCCGTGAAGAGCAAAAAACAAATAAATAAATAGAGGAAGAAAGGAGGGAGGGTGGGAAGAGGAGGAAAAACTGCCTTGCACCAGCAGAGCATGACATAAAATAAAATTAAATAAAAATCTGTTTGGTGGGTGGGGAATCTTCATCCCAGGAAATATGGGTGGAGTTTGGGGGAGGGGAGAGTTCTGGAGTTGTTTGGGAAGCCAGACCAGGGAGTCTGTCAATCCTGATTTCTCTTTTCTGGCCTGATTAGCACAGTTTGGACTGGTTTTCTCTCTCTCTCTCTCTCTGAGTTACCAGGAAAGGGGTCTGGGGAGGAGACAAAAGCCAAAAACAACCATCACCCCCACCTTGGGGTATCTCCCCCACCTCTAGTCCTGGAGCGTCCCTCCTCCTCTGGGGGTTCACACTGGGAAGGAGCCGCCTTCCTCCCACCTGCCCCAGTGCCTGGCAGCATTAACTGGAGGACCTCCACATTTATTACCTCCCCTCCTGCTCCACACTAAATCTTGTGGCAATGCTTCTAAAAGTCAATAAAACGAGAAGGAAGATGCGATAAAATTAAGGTGGAAAGTGTGATGGGGAAAGGAAATGGGAATCTTCTTTTTAATTTAGCTTTAATTTTAATTTTTTGTCACCTCTCCAAACAGCCTGTGTGCTGCCACAGCAGGGAAAACTGGGGGAGGGGCCGGCCTGGCATCTTAAGGACTGGAGGATGCTGCACACTGGGCAGGGTCTTGGGCAGGGGAAGGGACACATCTTGGGGAGTCACAGCGGGGGGGTGGAGGGGAGATGCTGCCTGTCAAAATCCTACTCAACCAGAAGGAGTCACTCCCGTCTTGGTGCTCTGAGAGCACACTGTCCAGACCTAGGGCTTACTGCAGCTAACTTCGCACTCCCTGAGAGCAGGCACTGTGTCTCAGTCCTCATAGTCATCTCTTATCCACAGCGCCTGATACATAACAGGAGTAGGAGCCGTAATGATGATGAATGATGACATAATAGTTATCGAGCACCGACTATGTACCAGGCATTGTTTTAAGCACACTTTCAATTCACTGTTTCATTTTACTCCTCCCATCAACACGATGAGATGGGTACCATCATGATAACAGCCCCATTTTACAGATGAGGACACTGAGAACAGAGAGGTAAAGCACCTGGCCCATGATCACAGAGCTTGTAGGTAGCAGGAATACTAAGCATGAAACAGACAATGGATCATTCTCTTGTATTGAGTGGATGAGTTAATGAGTGAATGAAAATTACATAAGAATACTAACCAAGTGACAAGTATGCAAGTGCTAGGGGTCCTATGGTGCCCCAAACACTCAGTCCATAAATGCTGAGGGTGCCAAGCCGTGCAGAGGCAGAAGTAGCTGGCGTGAGAGCTCTGTGGAGCTGAGGTTTCTTGTGTTAGCAGAAAACCCCTTGAGGTCAGGCCAAAATTCACAGTCCTGCAATTCCTTTCCCATTTTTAGGAACGGTAAAACATTCAATCCCTTATCACCATCAAACCAGAAGGTGTTCTCTCCCTGGGGGCCTAACCAAGGCAGAGAGTTTGTGGCTCCAACTGTAACCTTCTTCCCAACCACAGGGCCCCCGAGGCAGTGGCATCACTGACCGCCATCCCCACCCTGTCACTGGCCAGGTGGCCAGAAGGCCTATAGCAGAGTTCAGCTTGGCCTATCAGAGGAAGCTGGAGTTCAGAACCGGAAGCTCGAAGGATACTAGACACTGCCGAGTGTGCTGAGCAATTTCCACATGAGCAAAGTCAGTCCCAAAGAGAGGATGCACTTCCCTTAGGTCACACAGGTGGTCCCCTCTCCATAACCTGGTGGTTTGCTCACTTTCCACGTGATGGGAGTCCCAGAATCAACAGTCTTCAACGTCCTAAGTGGGCTTGTGTCTCAGCCCTTGGTGACTGCCCTCCAGGAGGTGAGCAAACACGAGGATGTTTTCTCTACATGTAGATGAGAAAACTGAGGCTCAGAGGAGCTCAAAATGTCCCCAGGACCATGTACTAATACAGGCATTGGGCTCTAGCTTGCCCAAGGAAGGATGTGGCTGTTGTCTACTCTCCAGAGTGTGAAACAAACAAACAAACAAACAAACATGCTTTCAGAAGATACTTTCCTCCACGAAGCTTAGCTCTGAAGCAGTCCTGCCACCTTCCTTGCCGCACTTCCTGATCCGAAGGGGCCCACAGAGCCACCCGGCCCCACCCCAATATCACCCTCCTATGGTCCAGAAGACCCCCAACCTCTCCAAGGAGGAGGCTGGAAAGGATAGACTCCTTTTCTAGCAAGCTTCCCCTTGTCCAAAATATTGTTCCCCTCATTAAACAATCAAAGACTCTTGGGCCGGCCGAGTAGCACAGTGGTTAGGCCCTGGCTTCGGAAGCCAGCAGCCCCGGTTCAGATCCCACATATGAGGGCCAGTGACAATGCCCTCAAAAAAAAAAAAAAAATCAAAGACTCTTCAATGGTATGGAGAAGTGTACGTGAAGTATTTATAAGTTAAAAAAAAAACTAAATACCCAACAAGTTATCAAATGTCATGCAGAATATATTCCTAATTATGTTGTGTTTTAAATATAATTTATGGCTATATTTATATACACATAGAAGACCTGAAGGTTATATACACCAAAATATTTATGGTGGTTTTTGTTTCCTTCTCTAACATTTCTGTATTTTCCCAAATTTTCTATTGGGAACATATGTCCTTTTATAACTATATGAAAGGAAATTATAAATGAATTTTAAAATTTTGCCTTATTAGGTTCCATTTTAAAAAATACCAATACCCCTCTAGCTTGCTAGTTCTGTGGTCTCATAAGCAGCAGCCAAGAGCAGTTCACGTGTGTATACGTGTGTGTGTGTGTGTGTGTGTGTGTGTGTGTGTGTCTGAGTTGGGGGTCCCAACTCCCCCACCCTCTCCCAGTGACTGCTGTTCATCATAACCAGGACAATTAACCATCCCCTTATTATTCACACGTCATGATTACTAATCACCCTTATTAATATCCATGCTTTGCAAAACCAGGAGGCAGCTTGGCTCAGATGCTTGGAACTCCACAGGAATCCAAGGCTGACCCCGGGCGCGTCCCCTCCTGCTCTGGGCCTCCACTTCCTCCTGGTTTGGGAAGATCTGTCCCTTCATCACTCCACTGTGACTGATGCCTTCTACTTCCATCCTTTGCCAGCTCACAAGAGGGCCCCCAGAAGGCCATCTAACTTCCCAACCAAATTCACCACCTGAACCACCAACTGCTCTTCCACTGGAACTGAAATAAGGGACTCTTTCTGTATTTGATCCCTTTTCTCAAATTACTCACTTTGTTCATAAAATGTATGCTTTACCTTAAACAGACATATTATAGCTGAAGACTGAACTTTATGGTTATGCCATTTAACCATGTTCAGTCTCTAAATCTTGCTACCTGTTTTCGGAAATGTATTAGCGGTTCTGTGCTAAGAGAGCTATTGATAACATTGGCCATGTGTGGCTAATGAGAAGTTTCCCAGCCAACGTGTGAGGCAAATTTATACTCTGGGTCCCATCAGCCCTTGGTTTTTGATGTGGTGGTGGCTCTAGTAATGCTGAGATGAGCCATGCTGTGTATTGGTGAAGTGGGCCAGGCTGGGCCATGCGTGTGCACACACAGAATTGACACGGCACTGATATGCCAGCTTCCAAACCTCGTTGTAATCTCTTCTGGGTAGAGGTGAACCCAGGTCTGCCCCAAGAGGTGATGGCCACCCATCTCTGCATTGATCATGACACCAAGCCCTGACCACCACCTGCCCCGGGCAGAGCCCTGGCTGCCACTCCTGAACACACTCCTGGAACATAGTGGGGATGAGAAAGACAATGGAAGTAATTTGAGTAAAACACAGCAGTTGCATTTATTACAGTAAAGACACCCTCACATACCCAACAATGAGGGAGTGACCAAACAAAGTGACAATCCATCAACATGACGGGACACCATGTGGCCATTAAAATGACAAGACTGGGTTCTGCCACCCTGAAAACGTCTATGTGAATGGATGTCAGGTGAGAGCCGGAAACCCAGAGGTAGGGGAGGGGGGCATGCTGCCCTGGGGACACAGCCCTGCACCAGCTCAGGGAAGAAACCCGTCAGGATTTCTTGGAATGAGCACAGGGTTCAAATGTGAACTTGGCAGGTAATGCTTTTCACCGCCTTGGTCGTGCCATCTGTAAAAGGAGACTCTAGTGTCGTGAGAAGGCTGAACTAGGTCGCAGTGCTTAGGACTTTTCAGGTACTCAGTGACAAAAATGCCCTGGAAGGCAGTAAAATCCAGAAAGAATTCATCAGAATGTGAATATTTAGAAATTAAAGGACCTCTTTAGGTCCTTTTTGGAGTAAGTGAAATTGAAGAAAAAAGACAGGTCAGGGTTTGGGAGGAGTAGCTCTGGGGCTTTGCAGACCCCTCCCCCCCTGGAGAATTGGTGGCCCATCAAGGACCAGCTAGGCTCTGGAAGAAGGAAGGGACAGAGAAATGTAGGCTCTCCATCCACTGTTGGTCCCCCACAGAGGACCAAAGCCACACTCAATAACGGCATGAGAGACCCCAAGCTCAGTCTAAAATGAGAAGGAATGAAAACCATCCCCACCCCGTGCAGCTCACGGGAAGCACAGAGAAGTCCAAAAAGTCACCTGGGATTTTTCTTGTCAAGACAGAGGCGAGAGAAGCAGACAGAGCCAGAGCAGGGAGGGAAAAGGGCCCAAATTTTCTCCCCACTTCACCCGTGTTCTTGCCTCCTGCTTGCTGTCGGTTAGGGACAGGCCCTGTCAGCCTGCTCCAGGGACAAAAAAATAAAATAAGCAGCTCTACCAGCTGGCCACCTCCTCCACCTCTTCCTCCTCCCTCTTTTTCTCCCATCTCTGCTCCCCAAACTCCATCTCCTTCCGTTGGTATCCACAAAGAATGAAGAGGGCTGTAAGCCTGGTTTAATGTGTGTCATTTGACTTGAGAATTGCTGACAGAGAACAGGATCCTCCCCCACGTTTCTCCGCCCTGGGGACCCAAGGACGAACCACGGCCCTGGCTACCTGCCACGCAGGCCATCTTCCTTATTACCTGAGGACAGTGTGGGGACCACCTGTCCCCCACCCAGCTTCCTCCTGCACCACCTTCTTTCTCTGAGGAGTGGGGATGGGGTTAAGGACACAATGCGAAGCTGAGGGGGAGGAGGATGAAGGAAAGGGATGTTCTTCGGGGAACATTTTCCTTCACTGTCATTTTCTAAGCCTGTCATTCTGGAGGGGATGGACAAGGGAGGTGGGCCACCTTCGGGGAGCAGAGCAAGTCCAGGGATTCAAAGAACATTTTAGTAAGTAGGCAAATCATTCAGCCTCCTCCTCTCCTCCCAGTGCATTCCACTTTTGTGTGAATACTCCAGGAATTGGGGACAACTTCCTTTCAGTGTTTCCTCACTCACCCTTTGCGCAAGGAAAGCAGCCTATTTGCAGTTTCATGGACGCGTGCCCAGCCTTTCCACCTCCAGGCCTGTGCCCATGCCATTCCTTCCTCCAGGCACCCCTTTCCCTTCTCCATCTGTCAGTCAGTCAGGGCCATCTGAGAAACCTAGTTTAATATCACTCCCTCTTTTGTGAGGCCTTCCTCAAACCCCTCAGCCAGGAAAGTGCTTTCTCTTCTCTGCTATCCTGGAAAGGAAATAGACTCTGCGATTTCCTGCTCACACCCTATCCCCCAACTGAATGGCCTCTTGCTCATTCCCACGATGCCGTTCATCTAATCAAGCAATCAATGAGCTGAGCAGTTGAGGCAGGAGGAAGGGAGGCCACAAAATTGCCCAAATCCCAGTTCACTGACCCTGGTCTGAAGCTTGGCTGTATAGTCTGAGGCACCTCGCACAGAGTATCCCATGAAAGCTGCATATCCACTCTACAGAGTAGGTCCTATTACCATCCCATCTTGCCCGGGACACCCACAGCTCGTAGAAGATTGGAACCCAGGCTGGCTGACCCCAACACCCATGCTCTCCCTATAATCACACTGCCTCCTACAGCTCTCATCCTGGGGGAGAGGGAGCTGCCCCCCAATCCTAATTCTCCCAGATGGCAGACTCCTCTCCCAGTTCTTTGCTTTTTCAGCCTCTGTCCGAAATGCACCCTGGCTGGCTCCATCACCCAGCCAGCTGGTTGGGCAGGTGGGGTGGATGGGAGTTGGGGAGCCCCAGGCACAAATGAGCAGTAATGGAGGTGACCAGGCACCTTCTTATCAGCACAGGGCCAATGTGATGCTTATGCCCTGTGGAGGTGCAGACATCGGGATAGAGCCTCACTGTATTATTTTTCCCTAGGCTGTTCTGTAGTTTGGCAGCAAGAATTAGGCCTGCAGGGAGAAGTGGGTGGGGGATTCACGGGGAAGAAGGTGCTCATAGAGGGGAGAGAGGACCCCCTGACCTCAGCAGACAGCTCTGCCCAGCTCCCAGCCCAGAGTTGGGATGTGGAGAAGAGTTAATTCCAACTCAATTTCTGAGATGTATTTCTTGATTCCCCCAGGCCTTTGGAAATGCTGCAATTCTCAGCCTGGCCCTCAATTCCATACCTCCACCAGAGCCTCCGTGCCAGTCCCGAGGTCCCAGGAATAGACATCCCGACATGAACTGCCAGGCACCACACACCTAACTGACAGCTTACCTGAGCTCAGGCCACCTGCAAGATAGATGGAGCACAGGTGCTGGGGTCTTTGATACACACACATACAACTTACATCGAACCTTCCCATGCATTTTATTAATTGGTTTAAACCTCACAACAGGGTCCTGTGAGGTGGGAAGGACAGATGTTCTGAACCCATTTCTTAGATGAGGAACCTGAGGTTCAAGGAAGACAATTTACTCAAGGTCACACTCTCCAGAGCGAGTGAACATAATAATCTTGATAAAACCCACAGTACTTCACATCGATTCAATGCCAGACCCAGCGCTAAGCACTTTGCATGCATCTAACATTTACAACAGTCCCATGAGGGGACATTTATTATCCCATTTTACAGATGAGGAAACAGGGACTTCGAGATGTCAGGCGATTTGGGGAAATCATTTGGAGTCAAGCCCCAAGCAGCCTGACTCCATGAACCTTCCCCCGCTTATTTGTCTGAGTCCCCTGAATTCCCCACACCTAACAGTGCCTGGCCCACATAAGGTACTTGCTAAACATTTGCGGAATGCTTGTTGACTGAATAAGTCTTCCCCCACTGCCCTTGCCCTTGACTTATTCCTTCCAGACCATTCCTGTCCTTCTCTCTCCTAGTTCCTTGCATGTCTCCAGCAAACCATTTGACACCTCTCCCCTGGGAGTTCAGGGTAACAGACCCCCCAGGGCCCCCAAGGAGGCTGGCAAATCAATTCACCACCTCACTCCCTACATCTACCAGCATTCAGGGATTTGTGGTTTGTACCTATGGTTCCCCCTTGCCTCAGTTTCCCTACTTGTATTAGATATAAGGGAAGTAGGCAAACAGACTACTGGAAACGAGGTCCTGGATAGGTCTGCCCCTCTATCTCTTTCTACCCCAAGGAGATACTGGGGTTCCCCTTTCTCTCTAGATCCCATAGAGCCCCAGACATGCAGAAAGAGGACTGCAGGGGGTGAGATACAGGACAAGTGTGGGTGTGGTCAGGCCCTGCTCCAAGGTACGCTTTTCTAAACAGGGAAAATATTGAAATATGAGGGTCGGGCTCTCTCGGGAAAGATCCCCCATCAGGTGAGGTTTCAAAGGCCCCTTGGGAATACTGCCAACTCTAGCTTCCTCCACCCCCAGGCATGAATCAGTCAACAACACAGAATTTACTGGGCCCCATAGGCAGGGAAGGGACACAGAAGCCACTCCTGCAAACTGACAAGAGAGCTGCCTCATGTCAGTGTGCTGAGTGCTTCTGTATGCATGATCTCATCTAAGCTCCCCAATAACTCTCAGAATTATTCCCATTTCACAGAGAACGAAGCAGAGGTCTGAGTGACTTGCCCACAGTCACATGGCTAGGCCACAGCTAAACAGGGACAAGAATCCTAGGCTTTCAGATCCTGTGCCTGGGTCCTGCCCTAGAGCAAAGCTGTTCCCACATAGACAGCTCCCAAGTCTTCCTTTAATAATAGCTGGACGCATTACACATACCTCCCCCTCCCCAGCCTCTCATCTGCCCAAGGGCCCAAGGGCAGCTAAGTGGGCAAGCCCCACCTCCAGGTGGGCCCTGGGTTTAGAACCCTGGGCTTTAATGGTCAATGAGAGGACATGCCCTCACCCGGCTCAGGGTCACCCACCCAGCTCAGGGTCACCCACACACTACTAGGCGGTTCTGCCCTCACCTCCTCACCTCTACCCGCACACAGCATCTCTGGTCTCCAGCCCTCCAACTACTACTGTTTAGCCGCCACTGCTTGGAGCCCATGACCAGGAGTCAGGAGTGGGAGGAACAGAGCTCCTGACCCCCAGCCTGACTTCTGACATCTCCAGTGTCCCCTCTCCTAGCCCTATCCCCAAGTGTCACGTCCATTGAGACAGGCTTCCCTCAGTCACTCCCACCCAACCCTGGCCACTACACAGCCAGATGCTCAAAGGATTGAGCAATATCAGAGCGCCACCTAGTGTACCTGGCGGGCACACCAGCCCCTGGCTGGTCCTGCTGTGTCCAGTCACTGTGTGTGGGGCAGAGCCTCTCATGGGGGTAGAGGGTGAAGATGAGCTAGGGTTTCTAGCCTGGGACTCATATTTACAAAGGCCTCAAACCCTGACTCCTGATGGTATGTCCAGATGACACTATTCCGCCAGTCCCAGAGAGACCCCAAATCCAATGAGGACAGTCCCTCCCAATTTGAAAGCTTTGACCTATCACAGGACTGTACTGCCTACAGAACCCTGACTTAATGATTATTTGGAAGGCTTTAAATGAGCGTTTAAATAGCCTAATCACATTGGGTTATTTTGTGTTCATTGGCAAAAAGTAAACTTTCCAAATTAGTCACAATTTTGACAAGCCCTTTTTGGCAAGTTGATTTTTTAGCAAGAGCCTCAAATAATGAAATGTGGCTAAGGCACTGTTAGACATCCGAGAAGCCCCACTGCGTGTACACAGCCTGCACTCATTTCATGGTTTTCTCCCTCCCCGTCTCTGTTCCTCTCTCCATCCTTGACCTGGCAGGCAGCCTGATAAAGTAAAACGAGCCCTGAACCTGGGCCGAGAGGCCAGGGAAATCAGGCTTTGAATCCTGGCTCCCTGCCGGCTGTGTGACCTTGAAAAATTCTCCTAAGCTTTCTGAGCCTTACTTTTCTCATCTGTAAAATGCGGTTGTAATGAGTATCACATGAGATCACACGTGAGACACTCAGCAAAGAGTCAGCCACTTACTAGAGGCTCCTTAACTGCCAACCATGTCCACCTCCCCCTCGAG
This sequence comes from Aselliscus stoliczkanus, assembly GCA_033961575.1. Classification (NCBI taxonomy): domain Eukaryota; kingdom Metazoa; phylum Chordata; class Mammalia; order Chiroptera; family Hipposideridae; genus Aselliscus; species Aselliscus stoliczkanus. Next base: position 22,427,882 of record CM066739.1, read on the forward strand.
GTCTCTATGGTGGCGTCTGCTTCCACAGCACCTCGAGCTGGGTCTTCATTGTTTTCTTGGTCTCAGAGCACTGGTCACACTTCATCTTGCATGTCCATTTTCTACGGCTATGTCCATCTCTTCATCTCAACCTGGAGGCCCTGCTCCTCTCTGCAAGCCCAACCCAGGGCCGAGCTAGTGGCGAGTATATATTATCCAGCAGCTGAACCCAATGTCCCGGGCCAAATGGCCATGCCCATTCTCCAGACCAGAGGCGGGACCACCCCATTTTTCTAGCCCCATCAAAACACCGTCTCTCTCAGTGCTACAGTCTCCTCTTCTGTAATGTATTGAAGCTCCTGACTTGCACAGCTGTTATAGGGACTAAAGATAGGACATTGTTAAGACACTTGTAAAGGGCATAACACACAGCAGGCCCTCAATAAATAGAATTTATTATTACGATAGCTCAAGAGGTCCAATGGGCATTCAAAGCCACATCGAAGGAAGACAGGAAGAGTGCTATTATGAAAATCATGCAACTTCAACAGACACTGGTGTAGGGAGGCAGAAGGCAAGATAGGGAACGTAGGAGACAGTTAAAATTGGCAAAAATTAAAACCCAGTCAGGGTCTGAATCAACAACTTATTTAGGAGTAAGGCATCCAGAGGCCAGGGGTAATTGCGGGGGGAACCTGTCTTTCCTCTGGGGTGGGGATAGGGAACAGGCCAAAATGGGTGGGAGATGAGGGGGAGAACAGCCTCTTTATTAACGCAATTATTTTATTTGCCGAAAGGTAATCATCCTAAGTGAGGTCAAGGCACTGGCATGGAAGGCCCTGCAGGCAGTCTGCCCGCGTTGCCATGGCGACGAAACCTGATCACTTCCAGCAGCAGCAAGGACCGGAGGTTCCTGAGAAAGGAGACCCCCAGATCTCTCTTCTTTCCCCAGAAAAAAGAGACCTAAGGGTGTTTGTGTTCCCCCTCCCAGCTCCAAGTGACAGACAAGATTCCCTGGGGGGAACACCCCAGCCCAACTTCGCAGGGGGTCCATCACAGGGGAGAGGGGACCCTGGGTCCATCATCTTATTTTATCCCATAATAACCCTGTAAAGAAGGGACCAAGCCTCTGCTGACCATTTGACAGAAAGCTGTGGCTCAGAGGCGCTAGTACTCTGTCCACAGATACACAGCGCTGGAGTGCGAAGCCTCAGGCACCATTTGCAGTCACCTCAGGACCATGGCTGTGACAACGACAGGGAGGGACTAGACCAGGGTCTTGATTCATCAGAAAAACTGGTGTGGAGGAAAAACTGCTAACCTAGAAGACAGAGAGGCCTGGGTTTGAGTTCCAACTTCCCCCTTCTAGGCCTCGTCACCCTAACTCAGCAAATTCGCTCCAAACCTCAGTTTATCCAATGCATTCTGCACCAGTGACTTGCCAGTGTCTGCAAGACTAAGCAATGTCCTGGACATATTTCTCCATCTGTAAAATGGGCCAAGTAAGCCTCACTCTGGGGACCCAGGATGCCAGTGGTGACTGGTCAACTTGCGTAAAAAGCTAGCTCTATAATTTTCACCTAACTCTCAAAGGCTATTAGCTCTGCAGAAAAGGGAACAAATCACCCCCAAATCCTCCAACCTCAAAGTCCAGAAGACAGCACAGCAGAGGCAGGGCCAAGGAGGGTTGCAGCCAATGCTGGGAGGATTCATTTTGCTTGTGCCCACTGTATCTATCACCCTCTGGGTGGGGGAGTGTGACACAGCCACAAGGGACAACTACACAATAGGAGGGAATCCAGATGGGGGTGGAGGAGGGATGACAGATGCAACTAGGAACATCAGGGAAGGTTATGGAGGTGGTGAGACTTAAGGTGGGTCTCTGGGAAGGTGGACATGGGGATGGGAAGGCATTTCAGACAGTGGAAACTGCCTCAATAAAAGCCTTTAGACTGTCAGGTAATGAGGGAGTTTGGAGGGGCTGGGGGCAAAGGGACTTCAAAAGGCCCAAGAGGAAGTAGGAACCAGACTAAGGCAAACTGTAGATAGCTTTGACTGTGAAGCTAAGAAGTGTGTGCTTTATCCTGGAGGCAACAGAGAGCCATTGAATGTCCCTGAGCAGGGCGGGCAGGATATGGTCTGATTTGCATTTTAGGCACATTGTTTGTAGGGGGCTATTAGAGCCACCTCCTCTGGGCACACTGTTACTAGTTAATAATAGCAACACCTTGAGGCCTGGCTGGATACCTCACATGCCCATTTTTACCTACACAGCAGGCCTCAAGCTGTGTGGGTCCTTATTTGAAGTAGGTGGCAGGGAAGGTGAAGTTCTGGGCTCTGGTTCCCACCCCAACCCCCTTCCAGTCAGGGCCCTAGCACTGATTAAAAAGGTATGCAAGGGGCCGCTGGTTGGCTCAGGTGGTTAGAGCGCAGGCTCATAACACCAAGGTTGCTGGTTTGATTCCCACATGGGCCACCGAGCTGTGCCCTCCACAACTAAATTGAAGACAACTGCTTGACTTGGAGCTGATGGGTCCTGGAAAAACACACTGTTCCTCAATAAAAATTTCTTAAAAAAAAAAAGGTATGCAAGTGCTCTGAAAGTGCGTGTGTGTGTGTGTGTGTGTGTGTGTATGGGGAATGGGGGGTTACTGGAAGAGAGGGGGAAGAGGGAGCCCCATTTCCTGAGGGCCTGCTCAGCTCCCAGCCCTCTACCGAGGTCCTGGTGGTCTTGGGGACAAGTGCCCTGAAGTAATTATCCCTGTTCCACAAGAAAGAAACCAAGACTTGACTTGGTTAGGACAGCCCTGCACCCTCAGGGCTGGGACACAGCCCAGGTGTGTCTAACCCTAAAGCTCCTCCGGCCACAAACAGGAAGAGAAACTGAGGCCTCAAGGAAGTGAGAGCCCGTCTCCCAGGAGGAGGACCACTCTGGCTCAGACACCCTGGGAGGCATTCGAAGGCCTCTGCCCCCTCCTGCGCTCCCTTCCAGCAGACCTTTAGGGCAGCCACAACTGGGTCCCAGCCTTCATGACGCACACACTCACACATGCTCATGTTTTAAGAGTTCTGGTGTATCGAAGACATTCACCAATAAAGCAGTTCATCTAACTTCCCATTTTAGATTCACCAACCTCATCGGAGGCTGCTCATCTGTCCCCATGTCTTGTGCCAGATGACATTGAGCAAAGGCAGGAGATAGTAGGGGGGCTGCTCGGGATGGGGTCCATGTCCCACTGCAATAGGAGACTCTAGGTGGGGGACCCTGCAGTCAGCAGAACTTCTGAGGAAAGAGTGGGTGCTGGAGGGGAGGGTTCTTGAAGGGTCACTCCCTCCTCTCGGCTAGTCACAGAGACCTTTCCCACGGTGGGGTCCTCCAGGGTGACAAGGGGAGCAGGTCTGAGGAAAGCTCCTGGGACAGGAGACACAGAGAGGAAGAGAATGGTTCTCGTTTCACAGCTGAGCTTGGAACAACGCCCAGGGTTCTGGCCACACTCCAGCCAGGTAATAGCACCAGCTCAGGCCTAAACTTTAATCAAGGAGCTAACGCTTGGCCACAGTCAGCAGCAAGGCAGATTAGCAGAGGCCTGAGAGGGAAGGAGGAGCAGGGGTCTGGCCAAGAAGGGTGTGCATGGGACCTGCCTTGGATCAGAGCAGCAGCTTTCAGAGTTCCTTCCCACAACGCCTGGAGGTGGCAGTCAGGCTGAGCTATGTCAACAGCCAGGGAACAAATATGACCCACTGAGACTCAGCTAGGCTTTAAAACTCAGTCTCCAATCTTCTCTCCCCCAATCTGAACAAGCCTCAAGTGAGACACCAAAAAGAACTCACCAACCAGGGTGACCCCAGGATGCCTGAGCAGGGGCATCTCAAGGTGTTCACGCCATCCTTAGTCGGGGTTGGGGGATGGGTCTCAGCATAGGAGCTGTGGCACCCCCACCCGCCCCCTTCAGACCAGGCTGTACAGAGGGATGGACAGAATGGGTCACATCCTCACCCCCACCCCCACCAAGTGCCCTGCAGGAGGGTGGGAAGAAGGAGGGGACAAATGGTATCAGCTGCCCAGCATAACTTATTAGCATCCAGGCGAGATTAATCAAGCCCAGAAACCTCGAGCAGACCCCTAATTAGTTGCCACTGATAACTATATTTGTCATGCTCTCCAATTATTCCACTGTAAATTTCAGAGTTTAATTGCACCTTGTTCTTCATTGAAGTGTCACTGTTTGCACACGCTCTCCTAATTCTTTAGCAAATTTGACAAAATTCAGCATTAAATATAGATTATCTTTAGATTTCCATAATTAACACAACCAAACTGTCTCAGGCCTAAATATTTCTCCCAGGGCCATAAATCTGGCCTGTCCCCAGAACCCAGAGAGCCGCTCCCAGCTCCCCGGCAGAGGCTGTGGGGAGAACACGTATGCACATCTGTGAGCTTACATGACACTCCTGTGCAGGGCTGGGGCAGGGGTAGCAGATGAGCCTTCACTGAGGCCACACATGCAGAGACCATCCTATCCCTGAATTTATAGGAGGCCTCATCAAGGCTGCTACCTGGGGCCTGTCAGCAGTGTCCCAAGGCTTAGAAGGCCAGTCCACAGAACCACGGCTGACCTCCAGTCCCGGCAGGTAGGCTCAAGGCAAGTGGCCTGGCCTACAGCCCCTTCACCCCACGGAAGCCAAAGGGCCCCTGTTTGTGACTTTTTCCCCCATTAAGGCAGACCTTGATGTTTGACATTACGCTAGGAACACGGCCCAGGCCGACAGGAATGTCCTCCATGCCACACCCCCTCCCTGGTACCCTCACCACCAATCCTCTCTCTTAACCCCCTCTCTCCAGGCTCACAACTCTAAACACAGCCACCTGGGGCTTAGTTCAGACTGGAGATGGAGAAAGAGTTCATTCTTCCCCACCCCAACATCAGGTTGTAAATCTTTTCCACCAGCCCTCAAACTCCAACAAAATCAGCTTTCAAGATGACAAAGGGGCAGCAGAGGTGGACGGGAGAAGGCGGGGCAGCCTGTGCCCCTCAGGGGCCCCACCTCGCCCTTGGCCCTTGGGAAGAGACTTGTATCTTGGGTTTATCCCTATCAAGCCCCTTTCAGAGTTCAACTGCAAGCCAAGCCCCCAACCCTGCACTGCATTCTTGCAAATATATACACGTGCATGCACACACTTAGATATACACACATATACAGAAATAAATAGACACAGGTGCACAGACATACCACTGACACCCATGACATACAGAGGCACACAATCAGACACTGAACAACCAAGACAGACATATACACACAGCGACACACAGCCACACACACCCCTCTGCTCAAGTCCTGTAGGAGATAAACAGGGAAATGCTTGCTCCCCAGAAACCAGTGGCATACCCAGACTCTTGCCACACTAAAGGGCCAGAGCGGGCTGGGGGCTCCAGCAGACAGCTCCCCCAGCCCTCTCGCCGTCTAGCATCCCTTACTGCCTGCCAGCCTAGCATCCCTATATTTCCCTGGCAAAGATGTGGTGGTTGAGGGGCTGCAGGTGGGAACAGGCAGTAATATCAAGGAGACTCAAAGCATACTCGCAGCAAATTTGGAGGAAAATCAATGGCCTTTAATGAGATTTGATTTTTCTCCACGATGAGCTAGGCTGGGGGTTATATGTGTGTGTGTGTGGGGGGCCGTTTCTGGGTGCAGTGTGCGAGGAGTTGAGCTGGGACACAAGTTGTAGGGCTGGGAAGAACTGAACAATCAAGAGTGAGGAAACTCCAGGGCCAGCAGGGCCAGGCAGAGACAGAGGATGCCATTCAGCCCCACCCACCAGGCCCAGAGAGGGATCCCTGGGCCAGCTTAGGTGTCTGCCATGGCTGAGCTAGGGTCTGGATCCAGGAGTCTGATTCCTGGTCCTCAGAGGGAAGGAGGGACTGAGGTCCACCCAGGTCAGAGAGTCTGGCCGGGGCCAAGAACAGTGGGCCACGGTCACCAGCAGGTGGGGGATATGCAGCCCACTGGAGGTTATTGGCTTTGGAGGGTGATGAGAGGCAGGTATCAGTGGGTTAACTCTGATCGGTGCAGTTTACTGAGCACCTGCCAGGCTCTGGGCACCTGCTATTGTCATTCTACAGAAAATCCTGCAAGAGATGAGATGGCCCCTAGCTCAGATGAGGAAAATGAAGATCAGAGAAGTTAAAGAAACTGCCCAAAGCCACTCAGCCAGGGAGTGCCTGGGGCAGCACTTGAACCAAGGTCTGCCAGGCTCTAAGGCTGTGTTTCCTCCATTCTGCTCGCAAGCAGCGCCTCACAGGCGACAACGGGGCCACACCTTCATCTCTCTCCCCCTCTCCCAGCCCAGGACTCCAGGGTCAGAGCTTGGGTCCAGCATCCAGGATGACAGAAATCCAGGGAATCTCCTCCATGGCTCCACCCCAAATCCCAAGCTTTCCCAGGCACAGAGCAGGGGACACTCATCAGCTGCAATCCTGTCCACCCACCCCACTGGCTGAGTTTTGATCTCCCTCCCTCCTAACTGACTCATAGAAGGGACCAGATGCCATAACCCAACCTTAATATCCTCTGCCTGAAGCCCCTATGCAACATCCTACCTGCATGGTCATATGAGTGCTTACATTCCTCCAGTGACAGGGAGCTCACTACCTCAAAAGAACCCCATTCAACCTCTGGAAATCCTGTTAGAATGAGATGCTATCTGGCATCCTGAGTCTCCCACTGGTCCCAATCCTGTACCCTGGTCATTGCTGTACCCCATGAAAGCCCCTCTGTAATTTGAATACCATGGCCACTGCCCACTCCGCCAGCACCACCACCTAAGTGGCTTCCACTCACCTGCCTAAACACTTCCTCATTCCCTCAACTGCTGCAAACTGTCCTACCTCATTCTTTCCCACCCACCCAAAGGTGTCAGCAGAATTGTTGATAGCAGAGAGGAGTGGTTAAAAGCAACCATTTTGGATGGACTTGGCAATGATTTCTTAGATAAGACAACAAAAACACAGGCAACCAAAGAAAAAACAGATAAATGAAACTACATAAAATTTAAAACTTCTGTGCATCAGAGGACACAATCAACAGAGTGAAGAGGCAACCTACAGAATAGGAGAAAATATTTGCAAATTATTATCTGATATGGGGATACTATCTAGAATATATAAAAAACTACAACTCAACAAACAACAAATAACCTGACAAAAATTGGGCAACAGGGCCGGCCAAGTTGCTCAGTTGGTTAAGAGCTCGCTCAAGAGTGCAAGCTGAGCTCTGAGCAATGGCGGTTCGATGCCAGCCCAAGCTGAGTTGCTGTTGAGCTGCCAACAGGTGGCAGGAGGGCTCAGCTAAAAAAAAAAAAAAAAAAAAAAAAAAAAAAAAAAATTGGGCAAAGAACTTGAAAGACGTTTCTCCAAGGATGATATGCAATGGCCAACAAGCATATGAAAACACACTCAACATTACCAATCACTAGGGAAATGCATGTCAAAACCACAATGAAATAACAACTCGTTATCAAAAAAACAGAAAACAGTGTATTCTTAATTTACCATACGACCCAGCAATCCCTCTCCTGGGTATCTACTCAAAAATCCTGAAAACTAATCTGTAAATGTTCATTGCAGCATTATTGATGGTGCCCAAGACATGGAAACAACCAAAGTGTCCTTCGATAGATAACTGGATAAAGAAGATGTGGTGTATATATATATATATATATATATATATATATATATATACACACACAATGGAATATTACTCGGCCATAAGAAAAGATGAAATACTGCCATTTGCAACGACATGGATGAAACTTGAGATTATCATGCTAAGCAAAGCAAGTCAGGCAGAAGTTGAGAACCATATGGCTTCACTCATATATGGGATATAAAACTGAAAGCAACAAAGGAACAAGACAAACAAACAAACACTCATAGACACAGACAACAGTTTAGTGATTCCCAGAGGATAAGGGGGTCAAATATATGGTGATGGAAGGAGAACTGACTCTGGGTGGTGAGCACACAATGTGATATATAGATGATGTATTATAGAATTATATACTTGAAACCCATATAATTGTACTAACCAAAGTCACCCCGGTCAATTTAATAAAGATTAAAACAATAGAAAACAACAAATGCTGGTGAGAATGTGGAGAAATTAGAACCTCTGTACACTGCTGGTGGGACTTTAAATGGTGCAGCCACTATGGCAAACAGTATGGAGGTTCCTCAAAAAATTAAAAAGAGAAGTACCTTATGACCCCACCCTCACACTTCTAGGTATATGTCTAAAAGAACTGAAAACAGGATCTCAGAGATATTTGCACACCCATGTTCACTGCAGCAGTAGCCATGAGTTGCAAGCAACCCAAGCATCCATCAACCGATGAATGGATAAACAAAATGTGGTATGTACATATAATGGAATATTATACAGTCTTAAAAAGGAAGGAAATTCTGTCATGTGCTACAATATGGATGAAACTTGAACACATTATGCAAAGTGAAATAAGCCAGTCATAAAGAGACAAATACTGTATGATTCCACTTATAGAAGTATCTAAAGTTGCCACATTTGGAGAAACAGAAAATAGAATGGTGGTTGTCAGGGGCTGCGGGAGAGGTATGGGGACTTGTTTAACAGGTATAGTTTCAGCTTTGTACAATGAAGAAGGTCTGCAGACCTCAATGAATATACTTAACTACTGAACTGTACACTTAAAAGTGGTTACAATGGTAGCCAAGAAAGAAGGAAAAAGCAATCATTTTGGAGTTATCCAGATTTGGATTTGAGGCCCAGCTCTACGCTTTCCGAGCTGCCTGACGTGGAGCAAGCTGCCAAATGCTCCAAGCCTCAGTCTCCCCAGTTCCACAACAGGGTAATGACAGAGTCTAACTCACAGGGTTGCTGTGAGCATTAAATCATTGATTCCTGCTGACTAGGCCACTGCTGTATTACCAGCTGGCATGTAGTAGGTGCCCAATAAATCCTTGTTAAACGACAGCACGCTCAAAGCCTTGGCCTTCTGTCCTCAGAGGCTCTCTGGCCCCCTACCTACACCCCCACTCCCATCCCTAGCAGGACCTGCATCGTTAAGGACTCCCACTCTCAGGTCCTGGCAGGGAAATAGGGAGCCCCACTTCCCCAGCAGCTCCAGATGCCCCAATGCCATTCCATCCAGTCTGGGCACCAATTCTATTCATCAATATTGGCCTCCAGCAGCCACACTTGGATGTCCACCCTAATCTATAACCAGCAGTTGCCATTGATCGGCCCCTGGGGTATTAGGAGCCAGGGGAGAAGCAAGGAATGGGACACAGGGTGAGGTGACATAGCCCCTAAAAGGGAGCAGCTGCAGGGAGCCCCCAGGGACCTAGCCACAGCAGGCAGACAGGACAGAGATAATCAGAAAGTAGAGGCAGAGCGGAGAGAGAGAGAGGAGGCCCAGACCTCGACTTAGGAAAAGAGGCAGCAGACACAGAGAGGCCCCTGAGAGAGAGACAAGGAGGCAGGCAAGGAAGTGTTCTTGAAGGCCCACCACGTACCACGGGTACCTTCTCTCAAGCCCAGCACAACCCTGGGAAAGAGGTTTTTGGTGCCATTTTACAGGGAAGAAACTAAGCTCAGAGGTTAAAATACTTGCCCAAGGCCTGAGCCTTTAGATGTGGGAGCAGAATTGAAACCCAAGTCTCGTGACTCTGGGAGTCAAGGCCCTTTGCTGCATCCCACAGTGGCCCTGAGCTGTCCCTTCTGACCTCCCCACCTGGGCATACCACCCACAACTGAGTGGGGAGCTGGTGGAGGTGTCCCCTACTCCCCTCCACTGGGATGCCCCACTGAGAGCTTGTCAAGATGATACAGGAGAGGAATGAGGAGACAGGGGATGGTACTGCGTGGGGAGGGTGGCTGTGTGCAGGTCTGGCATAGCCTCCTCAGCAGCAGGCCTCCTGGCTGATGCTTGGATCCGTGGTTCCCTTCTTCCAACCCCAGCTCCCCACCCTTTCTTTCTTCTCCCTCCCTCCCAAACCCTTCTGATTGCCAGAGCATGACCTTGGGCAAGTTACTCAACTCCTGTGAGCCTCAGTTTCTTATCTCTTAGCCAAAGGTAGTAACAGTGCCTACCCAAAAAGGTAAGCAATTAAAAATATACAGCTGTAGGACCGGCCGAGTGGCGCGATGGTTAAGCGCTGGCTTGGGAAGCCAGCGGCCCGGGTTTAGGTCCCACATATGAGGGCCAGTGACACTGCCCTCAAAAAAAAACGAAACATACAGCTGTTAGCACATGGCAGGTACATAATAAATGTCAGAACTATCATTGTCACCACCATCATCACCCTGCTCCAAGCACACAGCTTCTGGGTCCCGTACCCAGAAGGATGTGTGATGCGTAAGGATGTGTGTTGGTCCCAGGCCTCTGATTTAAACAAGAGCCAGCCCCTCGCAGTGCCTGGCCCATGGCTAGTGCCTCCATCTATCGGAGGGGCACCTGTGCAAGGCCTGCAGATGGGCCTCAGCTGAGGGGTTCTACTCAGCATCCCCTTAGCCCTCCATTAGCTCCTTTGTTTCAGAGAACCAAGAGCGGCTGTGGCTGGGGGATCATTTGTGTCCTGCTTCCCCGGAAAGTGGAAGGTCAGTGCCAGCTGGAAATGTGCTGAGAGATTTGCCCCCTCAACTCCTCACTGCAGCGGAGGGTGAGGCAATGAGTCCCCAAGCTCAGGACTCATTCATTGAGTTGTTGTTCGTTCATAATTTTTTACACACCCACGATGTGCCTGGCCCTGTGCTGGGACCTGGGAATATAAAATGAGTCAAGCTCATTCCTGCCCCGATAATCTAAAGGAAGGGAATGGGGCTTCCATGTCTGCAGCGGCCTGTGGGGGCCAAGGAGGAAGTTGTAGGGGGCAGGGAGGCCAGTAAGGCTGCTTGCAAGCCCACTGTCTGACCGTCTCCGTCATCTGCTGATTTCTGCCTGTTTCTCCTTTCTATTCTGCCCATTGACATTTTTCTTTTTTTTGAGCTTGCAGATAAACCATAGAAGATGCCACTTTTCAGGGATCTCCCTTCTGACACCCACAGACTTCAGCCAAAAAGCCGGGAGCCTGAGAGGGAGAGGACTGCAGAGGTGGAGGGAGACAGCAGAAGGGGCCAAGTTCAGCCAGCTGGCCAGGGCCTGCGGCGGGAGGGGCCAGCTAGGCCCAGTCCCTCCCCCCTGACCCACCGCAGCTGGTGAAGGGCGTCCTCTGAAATAGAATATTGTGACAGAGAGGGCACTGCAGGGCGAAGGACAAGGCATTTCCATAAGAAGCCTTCTTGGAGTGTACTGTAGGAGAACCTTGTTTAGACGCAGCCGCCCAAGAGCCCGTCGTATAAATCTTCTAGTCCTAATTCAAGGACCAGCCCGCTAGGCCTCCCAGTCTGGGGAAGACACTGGGACAATTAAGTGCCACAGAGCTCATGCCCTTTCCTGTGTCTCTGAATGCGCAAAGGGTCCTTGGGGCTCTGGCCCAGCTCCCCCACCCCAGTTGGCTACACAAGGGTCTGTGATCTAAAAAAAAATTCTGAGTGAAGTTGTTGTGTTTGTAAAATAATGACGGCGGCCATGATTTAAGAGTTTACAATTTAGCAGGCGCTGTGCTACCTTTAGGTATGGTATCCCAGTTTACAGAGGAGGCAACTGCAGATCCTAGAGGATAAGCGACCTGCCTCGGGTCATCCAGCGAGGAAGAGGTGGGCAGGACTGGAACCCAGGATGGGCTGTTCACAGAAATAGAAGTGGCCAGGTTGGGAAGCAGTGGGGTTGGGGGGAACTAGAGCTTCTGGATAAGGTGGATGGGGGAGGGTAAAGCAAGGGGCAGCCCCACGTGCTATGCCACCTGCCCAGGCCTCCGAGACCTTGCAGGGGTGGGGGGGCATCCTCCTGGCCAGTGGCCACTTCTCCCCACTGAAAACCCTCTCTATGTGGGTTCTGAGCACAAACCTAGGAGTGAGGAGCATGAGCTCTGGGCTGGGGAGGAGGCAGTTAGAACTTTCTGGAGCACCTCCCCCAGCAGGACGAGCTGAAGACCACTAGGGAGGTGTTAATGAAACAGGGAAGCTGTGAACAGACCCAGGAGTGATTCCAATCTGACACCTCCACCCAGCTCCCACCAGTAATGAGCTGGGACCTGCCCTTGTCTCCAGAGAGGGGGGTGAGGGGAGAAGGGGGCGTCTCTGGGCATCTTTGTAGCGGCAGATGCCTCCTTTCATCATCATTATTATCAATATTTTCACTGCAATAAAAAAACTATTATTTATTGAGCACCTACTGTGTCCCAGGCACTGTGCTAAGTCCTTTTCATACATCTTTAAATCCTCACAAGTACCTAAGTGGTCCTATTCTTATCTCCATTTTACAGATGAAGAAACTGAGGCTCAATCAGGTTACGTGCCTGGCCTGAGGTAGAGCCATTTGGACCTCGGACTGTCCGATTCAGAAGTCTGCCTTCTTAATGCTTTTGCCACTGTGCCTCTGACATGGACTCATTGAAGTCCTCAGCAGGGAGGTGGGTAGGGTAGAAATGTTCCCATGGGGTGGGGGATAGGTCCGGGAGCCCAACCCTGGAGGGAATAAGGGTGTGCCCACACCTCCACGGAGGGAGGTTATGTGTATGGACCCAGGGCTGGAGCTGGCGTGGTGAACAAAAGCAGCACACCCCGCCTACCATGTGTCCTGAAAGTTCCAGAACTGGGAAGAGGGACGAGCAGGACCCGAGCCCTACCACTGAGCCTCACAGTGTCCGTGTGCTGAACCTCCTTTCCACGTGTGCAATGTGAGTCGGGCCAGGGGGCTCCAAAGAGGGACCTAAGGCTCTGCCCATCGCCTAGGAAGAGGGTGCTGGCTGGGGAGGGCTGACGGAGTGGGGGTGGGGGTGCTGGGAAGACCCCTGCCTCCTGGCCTGGGAGGGAGGGGCTGAGCAGCTCCTTCAGTCCCATGTTTGTAAACATCATTAATCAGGGATTAGCAGATGGGCATGCTAATTGCACCTGTGGGTGCCAGAGCCCTCAAGGTTGATTACATTTACAAACTGTGGGGCTCCCTGGTGACCTGGCCCTACAGGAGTGGGAGGGGGGTGTCTAGTTTAGGACCCCAGTCTGAAGGAGGAAGCTGGCAATTTTAACCTCCTGCCAAAAAGCATTCCAGCTCTGGAGGGGAACAGGAATGCTGGTTACAATTCAGCTGCTCTGGAAATACCACATCAGCGCCAAACCTTCTGAGATCCTTCCCCTCTTGGCCAGGGAGCCCTGACAAAGGAGGATCCTGCAAATTTATTTCAAACCCCTCCCCACCCCAATGACTCCCCGGTGGTTCTCTGGGGTAAATCATTGAGTGCTGTAGCTGAAGGGGAAATTGAGGCCAGGATAATAGGAGAGCAGAGCCTGGTGCCCTGACCTCCAGGTCTGTCCCGGGTGCTGCGAGGACAGCTGCCCTACTCCTCCTGGCATTGGCTGAGGACTTCACATGCATGATCTCATTTAATCTGCACCATGATCCTTCGGAGTGGATACTACTGTTATCCCCATTTTATAGATGAGGGAAACTGACTTGGAAAAGTTAAGGGGCATGTTTGTACCACGAGCAGGGCAGAGTTGGAACTCAAAGCAAACAGCTCCCTCCTCTGGCTTCATCCTGCCCTTGCCCCACAGGGGCTGGACACCCCATCCCCGCCCCTTCCCACCCTCGGCCACAGCCACCCCAGCCCACCTATTTAACCCCAGTTGCTGACCAAGCAGTGTCTGTCAGGCACGATGGATCATTCCAAGGAGACTCAGACTCATCCTTGGCCTGAGGGCCACAGGTGCTGTCCATCTGTCTTGGGAATCGCTGGTTTGCATGACATAACTACATACCTGTGTGTGCAAGGCAGGTCATTTTGGTTCCCTTTGATTCAAGTGAGCCTGTCTTCCCAGAGGCCGGCCAGCCTGCTCCCCAGGGAGTGAATCAGGGGGGAGCCCCCTGTGCCTGGCTAAGGACAGTGACCCCTCTAATGACCCACACCACGAGGACCCAGAAAGCTGATGAATGGCGTGCCCAGAGCAGGTCAGATAGGGTTCCAGACACCACAGAGGAGTGCGTGGGCAGGAGAGGGGCTCTGGGCTCCAAGTGCCCCCAACCCCAACTTCTACTTTCCGCGTTGGGTTTGGTCCTAAAGAGCACAGCTCGATCTTGTACCCCCACATGGAGGGAACAGTGACACCAAAGTTCAGTTTCATCACGTCTGTTACTCTGGGTTCTCCACATAAACAGAAGCCATTAAGAGATAGATACACACACACACATATACATACATACCTAGCTACTTATTTATTAGAGAAAATTGGATCGTGCGATTATGGAGCTGACAAGTCCTGAGCTCTGCAAGGAGTGTGCAGGCTGAAGACCCAGGAGAGCGGATGATTGGGTTCCCATCTGAAGGCGAGCAGGCTCAAGACCCAGAAAGGGCCCATGTTTCAGTTCCAAAGGCAGGAAGAATTCCCTCTGCTTTTTGTTCCACTCAGGCTTTCAACTAACTGAGGCCCATCTACGTTAGGGAGGGCAGTCTGCTTTCCTTAAATGTTAAGCTCATCCTGAAACATCCTCACACCCAGAATGTCTGACCAAATATCGGGGTACCCCAGGACCCAGTCATGTTGACACATGAACTGAACCATCACATTCAGGTTTGTATTAGTGTGTGCTAGTCCTCGGTGTACAGTGCTTTAGTGTACAGAACACTTTTCACTGATACGCTCTCATTTTATTTTCACAGCTTCCCCGGCGGGGAGGGCAGGTGTCGATGGCACTATCCCCATTTTACAGACAAGGAGACTGAGAAGCTATCTAGGTAGGAAGCCACGGAGCCAGGGCTGGAACCAGCCTCTTCTAAAGAACCTTAGGGACAGATGAGAGGTCGCCTGGCGTGTGCTTTCACGCATGTGCTCAAAAACAGGGCTGTGAATGATTTGGAAGGTCTCTTCTTGGACAAGAGTGAGTGGCTTCCAGAGCCTGTGATTCTTGAACCTGGCTGCACAGTGGCATCAACTGGGGTGCTCTGGGAAATGCTTGTACCTGGCTCCTTCCCCGGAAATTCTGATTTCATCAGTCTGATGCCACTGGGCATCTGGAATATTAAAAGCTACCCTCCTCCCTGACCCCATGACTCTAAGGGGCAGCCAAGGTTTAGAACCACACTGGGCTCTTTGCCAAGAGCGAGGCAGGGGTGGGGAAGCAGTGCAGTGTGCCCAAGGCTGACACTGCCAGTGGACGTCAGAGCCCGAGTGCCAGTCGGGGGACAGGCAGCTCAAGGGGGCTGATGTGGTGGTGATCTATGGAGTTTAGGAAGGGCTTTCTTCCTTTGTTGAGAGGGAAACTTTGACTTTAAAGCAATCTTGGGCCCCTTTTAAACAAATTCAAATGTCTTTCTAAACTGGCATCGCCTTTAGAATTCCAAGATAAATCCATTCTACAGAGATCAGGGCAGTAGTATTAATATTTACTGCGGACCTACTATGTGTGAGGCACTGAGTTCCTATTGTGCTCTGTATCCTCCCAGCAACCCAGAAAGGTAGGATTGTCCCCCTTTGCCGAGGAGGGACCGAGGCTCGGGATGGGTAAAGAACTTGCCCAAGGCCACACAGCAATGGATGTGCATTTAGGGTTTGTGTCCTCCCAGACCCAGGCTCAAGGCAGTGGATCTCAGCGAGGGGTGATTTTGTCCCCTAGGGGACATTCGGCAATGTCTGGAGAGATTTTTGGTTGTCACAACTGGGGGAAAGGGGTGCTACTTGGCATTGTGTGGGTAGCGGCCAGTGATGCTGCTAAACATCCTACAATGCACAGGACAGCTCCCCACAATCAAGCATTATCCAGCCCAGAATGTCAATAGCCCTGAGAGTGACACACCCTGCTCCAGTGACCTCAGCCGGGGCTGCACATTAGACCCATCTGGGGGGCTTTAAAAATCCTGATGCCCAGGTTGCACCCTGACCAATTACAGCAGACTTTCTGGGTAGATCCCAGTATAAATTGGTTCTTAAAGCTGACCAGGTGGTTCCAACGTGTAGCCCCAAGGCTGCTCTAAACTACTTACACCGGTGGCTTCTGCTCCATCTGAGGGGCCCTGGGGGAGGAGCACCAAATCCCTCTGGATGATATATTCAACAGCAACCTTCCCAGAATCAAAGGCCAGGGCTCTCTGTTCACTGGTTCCTTCTATGGAGGCGGGCTGACTGATGACTCACCAGTGTGCTGCGTTGTGGGGACTGCAGGGCCAGGGGAGTGGGAGGTGTCTGCTAATCCTTCCCTTGCCTCTTAGGCGCCACAGCAAGGAATCTCCCCAGGTGGTTACCAGAGCTTCCGGAAGAGGTTGTGGATCAAAGAGCGAGGCTGCCACCTAGTGGACGAATCGGGCAGAACGGCTCACTGGTTGAGTGCCTGCTGGGTACCAGGTGGTGTCTGATTTGATGATCACTAGAGCCCAGTGAGGGAGATGCAGACAAGGGCCCTGAGGCACATAAAGATGAAGCCACGTGCTTGAGGCCCCACAGTGGGGCAGGGTTTCACCCTGGATTTGCACCTGTCTGCCCCACAAGAGAGCCCCCAGGCCTCCCTCTATGCCCTCACACTAGTTGAAGAGGAACAGGGCTCCTGGACTGGACTTCCCGAGTCAATTCCCTTCTGATGTCTGGACTTCCCCAAAACGTCCAAGCAGGACCTGGAAGGAAACAGACCCTCTGAACAAGCACATCCTAGAAATTAATGGGCTGCCACCTCCAACTGCAAATCCAAACTCAAAACAGGAAAATGAACTTCCTCTGGTCCCCACCACAAAGGCCCAAAGGTGCCCGCCCTGGGTGCACACTCAGGCAGGAGGTTCCAGGACATCCGAACATGGGGATATATGTGCAACCCATCTCCTGCCCTCCGGCACAGTCCAAGTCAGCCACCATCTTGCCTCCCTTTTTCTGACCCCAAAGACAGTCCTGGGTGCTGAGCCACTGTGGGCCCTTCAGACGTGGCTGAGGGTTCTCGGGGGCCTTGGAGCAGTTGCCCTCTCTTCCTCTCTTCGGAGAAACCCTTCCTCTGGCTACAAATGGAGTGAAGAAGAATTCCTGCACAGACAGACAGAAGGACACGGGGAAGAGAGAGAGCTGAGAAGAGGAAGGACCAGGTGCCAGGCAGTCCCTCATTTCCTGCTCAGAATAATGTTTTCCTCATTTGGCACAAAAAGCAATTGAGACACAGAAGGATCGAGAAACTTTAGAATTAAAGTTTAGGATGAAACAGCTACACACTTGTGATCGGAAGGAGACGTGAGGGGAGAGTAGACTCACCTGCAGCCACGGAGACATTCAAGGACTCCAGTCCAGGAGGCAGCTGCCAGCCGGGCAGGATGGTGAGGAGAAGCTGGCAGGAGGCCTGCACTTTCTGGGATAGGCCGGAGCCCTCAGTCCCTGCAGGGCACAAGGGCAGAGGATTAGGGATGCCGCAGCTGAACACACAGCCGCTCAGGAAATGCACGTCTGAACAAGGAAAAGCAGGGACAGCTACCTACCCAGCACTAGCAGAGTAGGCTGATCCCAGAGGAACTCCGAGCAACTCATGATGGGGATCTCAGAGGACCTGGAAATCTCAGGCCCAGGGCAGCCCACCGTGCCAGCCACCAGCCAGCCCTGCCGGGCTTTGGCCTAAATGGGAGAAAAAGAAATCGTGTTCTAGCTCACCAAACTTTCATCAGAGCCCTGGCAGAAGAGGAGCCCGATCTTGCCACATGTTCATTCCCTCGCTGGGCCATGCAATTCAGTCAATGGGTATTCAGCGCCCGGAACGGGCAGGCTCTGTTCTAGGCACTGGGTACAGGGTGGTGAACAGAACAGATCCAAATCCCAGCCTCGTGGAAGGGCGGTTAGAAAGGGCCTCACTGGAGTGAGTGACTTTTGAGTACAAACCTCAAGGAGATGTGGGAGCACTGTGTAGACATCTGGGGGAAGAATATTCTAGGCAGGGATCAGTAAGTGCAAAGGCCAAGAGGTGGCTGCTTACCTGGCATGTGTGAGAAACAGCAGGATAGCAAGGTGGCCAGTGGGAAGGGAGCCATTGAGACAGGAAAGGGAACAAAGGGCCACATAAAGTAGAGCCTCAAAGGTCACTGGAAGGACTCTGACTTATACTCAGAGAGAAATGCAAAGGCTTTTGAAAGGCTCTGAGCAGAAAAGGAACATGGTCTGACTAACGTTGCAACGGGATCACTCTGCCTGCTGTGTTGAGCACCAATAGCAGAAGCAAGGAGACCAGTTAGGAAGTGTCCACAATAATGCAGGCAAGAAGTGATGGTGGCTTGCATCAGGGAGGTAGCAGTGGAGACGGTAAGAAATGCTGAGACTATGGAAATAACTTCATGGTAAAACCAAAAGGATGCACTGAAGGGTGGGACATGGGGTGCGAGAGCAGGAAGAATCAAGGATGACGCCAAGGTTCTGGCCTAAACAGCTGAAGGGGCAGAGATGCTGTCGACTGAGCTGGGTAAGCCTGTAGAAGGAACATGAGCTCGGCTTTGGAAATGTTCAGTTTGAAATGCCCCTTTAGACAACAAAAGAGAGCTGTTGAATAGGCCACGAATTATGCGAATCTGGGGTTTAGCAGCAAGGTCGGGCTAGAATATACATTTGGAAGGCATTCAAATATAGATGGTATTTAAAGCCATGAGACTGATGACACACAAAAAAGAAATGAATATATACAGAAAAGAAATCCAAGGACTGAGACTTGGGAGACCTGAGGGATGGTCAGGGGAACCGTCAAACTCAGGGCAATACTGCCCCCTTGCGTCCAGCAAGGGAAGCACAGCTGAAGACAGAAGCATGCACCAGGAGAGGGGTTTCTCTACTTAGGTTTGCCCCCAAAAGTTGGGTTTTTGGTGATGGTGAGTTTTTTTTGTGTATGTGGGTTTTTGTTTTGTATAAGTTTAAGGGAAGAGGGGAAAGGCATAGACTAGTCACTGTTTAAAGAGTCTTTCAAGCTGTGCGCCTACTGGAGAAACCCAGGATTCCTGTCCACCAGCTCCGCCCAGCTAATTTACTGAAGACTTACCTAGCAGGCAACGAGGCACAGGGGTAGACTTGCAGGAGGGGCAGAGGTATGCCTGGGGAAGGAGTGCAGTGAAGGGAATAACACCAGAAGTCCCTAACTTCAGATTCTGCTCCACCTGTGGTTTTAAAAACTTTGGGATCTTTCCCTTCCCAAAGGGATTTTTAGAAGGATGTAGGAAGTGATGCCAACATGCCCGCTTCCTCCCCACTTCCCCCATCAGCTGCTAGCTGTGTGCCCTTGGAAAGGCTGAACTTAGCTTATTTCTGTTCCTTTACGACTCCCACCCCCTTACCTGTAAAAAGCCGTCCAGGTCATCAGTGGAGAACACGTCCATCACCTCCACAGCCCCCGCGCTGGCCTTGCTGACTACCGGAGTGAGTGGGCAGCTGTAAAGTCACCCCAACCCACGTATGAAGCTGGACAATCTCCAGCTCGGTGCCCTAGCCTCCCACCCCACGCCCCCGACCCCCAAGGGTTAGGGATGAGACTTCTGGCGATAGGGAGGCCTGACTGAGGGCTCATCAAAGGGGCTAGGAGCTCAGGCACGCGGCTGCGCCTCGAAGCTGGGGCACCGGGGGAATAAGGGACGTCCGTGCCTGTGTCTCCGGCTGGTGATGACTTTATCCACTCCGAGGAAGTAAGCGGAGCGCAGCACGGCCCCAAGATTCCGGGGATCCTGGAGCCCTTCGAGAACGAGCCACAACTGCTGGGGGTCGCCTCCTGGCCTCTGGTCGCCAGCCTCGGTCCAAGGCCGGGGCCGCAGCGGGCTCACCTCCATGCAGACGCCCTGGTGGACCTGGTGGCGGCACAGGGCGTCCAGCTTCTGCCGTCTGGGCCTCAGAACTGGGATGCCGCGCGCCTCGGCCGCGCGGAGGAGCTCGGCCCGCTCCCCTTGCAGCCCAGACCTGCCGGCCTGGAGCAGGAGCCGGGCCACGCGGCGGCGGGCGGCCCGCAGAGCCAGGAGACACGGGAACAGACCAAACAGAAGTTCTAATCCCCCCGCGGACCGCGGGGTCGGTGCCAGGTCATCCAGTCGCAAGCGGCTTAGCTCCTCTCCACCGGGCCGCTCCCCACGCCGCGCCGCTTGGGAGAAATGACGCGCGAGGAGGGGACCGGGGCGAAGCCAGGTCGCGCCCCCGAGGGCCGAGAGCAGTGACATGGCCGATGGCCCCTGCTGCGTCCAGAAGCGGTCCCTCCCGACGGGGCCCTCGCCTGTTCCCAAAATGGATTAAGGGGACCCCACAGCTGCCTCCGCCCCGTCTCCTCAGAGGAAAGAACAGCTCAGACTCCCCATTCGAAGACTGCCTAGAACCAGGGAGCAGAGCCTCCACCGCCCCTTCCCGACCCACGTGGGCTGCCCCACTTCCGCGTTCGGGCGGCCCCGCCCCCTGCCCGGCGACGCACTGCGCATGCCCCGCCGCCAGGCCGTCCCTACAGCGCCGCCTGCGAGGCTGGCTGAGCAGCGACCTGGTCCACCGCACCGCGGCCGGCGGCGATCAGCGCAGAGCTGAGCTGAGCCTGCCACAGACTTCGTTCTGCGCGCTTTGACGTTCCAGGAGGTTGGAGAGGCGCATTCACCCAGGCACCAGCAAAGGACACTTTAAAGGGATGTGTTCAACCAGGTGAGTGGTGGTGCCTCCCTCCCCACTTCGAGTCCAACACCGGATGCTGGTGATTTTCCCCAGAAGCTTCTCCTGCTTCCAGCCCCTCCTCTGCACCTCCGCTGCCTTCTCAAACCCACACCACCAGTTAGCAGAGCCCAGTAATAACTTCCTATCCTGTGGCGGCTGATGCTCTAAATGACAACTTTCTGCCTGTCCTATGCCTGCTGCCAAGCCAACTGATGCCCTTGGCCCGCAGGTAATGGTCAGGCTCCTTGCTCGGCACGCAGACCCCCAGGGGTCCAGGCAGGAGCCATCTTTTCAGCCCCATCTCACTCCTGCACTAAGTCCTGTGCTGTTCCTACAACACTGCATCCTCTTTAGGGCCCCTGAGCCTCGCACAACCTGTTGTCTTCTTTTCTGGCTGGCAAACTCCTCCCCATTTTCAAGACCCAGCCCAAACCCACACCTGCTACCTAAAGTAATCCACTCTCCAGGAGTGAGGCCCTAAATCTACCCACTTCCCCACTCACCTGGAAGAAATTCCGAGACCCCTGACCACAGAGAAGGAAGAATAGAAAAGACACTGCTTAAGCCAAGGTAGGTGATTGCGACATTTCTTTTTTAATCATTACAGTGAAATTCACTTGGGAGGCACGCCCTGATATTCTGCTGCCACAGTCAGAGTGATGACCTCACTGGGGACCGAGAAGCCACAGTTGGGCTTGGAGAACTGGGACAGGGGAAGAAAAAGAGCAGTGGCGCAGGTTGAGGAGAAGCCAGGAGCCCTTGCTCATCATTCAGCTAGGTGAGGGGCTATCTCTCCCACCTCATCCCTGAGCGACAGGTGGTGGGATGCAAGAAGATAGGGAGAAGCCCCCCTTTTGGCTACAGGCCCTTTCCCAGGTCAAAGGGAAAAGACCAAGGACAGCAAACAGGCCAAGGAGCCCAAGAAGGGAACCAAGAACAAGTTAACAGGTCAAACAATTAGGGACACTACCTTCCCTCCCCAGCCCACTTTTCACATTTGTGGTGGAAACCATTTGAAAAGATAAAAAAAACCTCAAACAAATTTTATAACCCTTGGTGGGGGTGGGGAGAGGAACTGGAATTCAGGAGTCCAGAAATTAACACCTACAATCCAGAAGCAGGAACCAAGCCTTGAGGGTCGGGGAGGGAAGGAGGTGCGCCCACAGGAAGCTAGGTCACCTGCTCCGTGGGCCTCATCTGGATGTCTCCGATCTGCGGAAGGCACAAGGCTTGAGGCAGCCAGGACACTCCTCCACCCGCTTAAGACCCCCTTGCTCTCCTCTGGGGATTGTGGGGCTTCTCCAGCATGTGGACGGCCAAGGCCAGACTTACCTGGACATGTGGGGGTGTGCTGAGGACAAAGATGACAGCCTCGGCCACATCTTCGGGTTTGAGACACTGAGAGCACCAGGGGAAAGGGGGATTGAGATGAGAGCAGAATGGATCCAAGTTCCCTCCCACCACTGGGGTCCTCGCCAGCATTCACATTCCCACCCCAACCCTCTAGGAGGGGTGACGGGCTGGCTAGAAAAGTAGGGTCTGAAGGCCAGGGTTCCCTTCCCTCTGTCTTCACTTAGTGTGAGTGGCTTCATCAGGCCCCGATGGAGGCCCCACCTTTATGTGTTCATAGGTGGTGGCTGCCTTCTCAGGGTCCTTGTCATGGAGTTTGAAGGCGAACTGTGTCTCCACGAGTCCTGGAGAGATGCACTGGGCCAACAGAGAGGGCCTGCTCAGAAGCTGAGCTCTGCCCCACCCCCATCCCAATCAGGGGCCAGGCCTTAGGGAGATCGGAGGGAAAGGATGGAAGCCACAGAGCCCCAGCTTCACAGGGACGGCTGCCCCATGTCCAGTAGCTGCCTCCTCCCTCCAAAGCTGCCACTGGCGATTCTCAGTGTTATCTACCATCTGCAGAGCCCTTATTATAAGCCAGGTGTCTCTTAGACAAATGGTATCTCTTAGAAAAACCTCATCACCTGATATTAGCATCGCCATTTAACAAGTGAGAAGACCGAGGCTTACAGCAGTTCAGTGAGTTGCCCAAGGTCATTTGGCCTTCAAGGAAAAAAGCCCAGGGTTTATGCACCTGTGTTCCCACAATCCTTTGCTTTCCTTCAGTCTCACCCCCGCCATGTTCCCTTCAGGCCAGCCTTCTCTGACGTTAAAGTCAGTGAAACACGTACTGAGCAGGGCCACATACTGAGCAAGTGGTGGCAGAGCCCAGGTGCTCTGTGCCCAGTCCACTCCCAGGGGTTCTAAGCAGCACACCCTGGACATAGACCCCTGGGCAATATGTGTGGGGAGTGGGGAGAGCCTGTGTCACCCCATCCCCACCAGGGCCAGGCCACGCCCTCACCGTGGCTCGGATGTGGGTCTGGGCCTCCCGAAGCTCTTGCCTCAGTCCCTCTGTCAGTGCAGTGACGGCATACTTGGTAGCACTATAGAAATGGACCACAGACTGGGGTAACACTCGGTGGCCAGACATGCTGAGTAGAGGGAGGGAAGGAGAAAGAAGAGAGTGATGCTCCCGAGAGGCCAGCGATGCCCTCTTCTGTACCAGTCAACCACACTACCTAGATGCTGCGGGGAAGCCTTCTAAAGGGGACCTCTAGAGGCCATCCTTGCGGCCCATTAATCTTGCTTGTTATTTAAGCGGCAACTAAGCCCTCATCTTTTAGCTGACCACAGAATCCATTCTCCTGGTCATGCAGGCTGTCAAAATTCTCTCAAGTTTCATCTGCCTGTTCATGGATATGGTTCTATTGGGAGATCTCTGGGGGCAGAGGCCATGTCTCCCCACTCAGACTGGGAGCTACCCAAAGATACTGTGTAGTCTTTCTTTGTACGATGAAGTGGGGTTCACTCCAGAGCCTAAGGAATGGAGAACCTCAATGCCAGGAAAGCGCCCAGGCTTCAGCTGCCAAGAGAAAGGGCTGAGCCACCCATTCCAGCCAGCTAGAGGCTGGCACTTGACATACACTATTCTTGCCCTCACCATAATCCTGCCATTTGGGTGCTAACTGAGTATTAAATCCCTATTTTACCACCAAGGAAACAGGTCCAAAGAGGTCCAATGAGCTGCAGCAGATCGCCCAGCTTGGAGGGTGAGTGGTCATCTGCTCTAGCCCTCGGCCACCTGCCTCACCTGTTGATGTTAATGATGTGCCCGTCATCCACCTTCCGCTCCTTCATGGACTGGTAGGCTTCCCGTGTGCAGATGCTGAGAGCCAACACATTCACCTGCAGGCCAGGGAGGGCAATGGGGTGTCTCCAGCATGGGCCCATCTGAGCAGGTGAGGGAGCTACAGAGAACCCAGGGGGGCTGGCATTCCCAAACAGTGTCCAGGTCCTACCAGAGACCAACAATGGGCCCAGGTTACCTTGAAGCCACCTCCCCCTGAAGCCACCAGTCCCAGCTGGTAGCAGAGGCAGCGCCTCTCCCTACAAACAGGAATGGAAATCCCCTAAACTCACCCATGACTCAGGAACCTTCCCTGTCTTGGCTGTTTCCTCTGCCTTAGGGAACCGTCTCCTTTTCTTTCCCAATGCCCTACTCTTCTCTGGGACAGTGCCTCCTGGCCTTGCTCTCTCCTATACAGCCTAAAATCCTTCCTAAAACGGCTTTAAACATCTGTCTCAAGTACAGATCCTAGCCTCTCCTTACCTCACCTTTTACCTGTCGCTTCCCTTGAGACTACCAGTGGAGAAGTGAAGGCCTGGCCCTCCTTCCTTTAACTTCCGTTCCCTCTACAAGACTAGGCACAGAGACTTTAAAGGATGGGACCTCCCAAAGCCATGGGGGCTTCCTGCCTTCCTTGGCCCCTGCCACTCCTACTTATTGTGGCAGAGGTGACCCCAAATCCCCACCTTTCATGGTCTGAAGAAGTATCTGCTCTAAAGCTCCTGCCCAGCCCCACCCCTTAGCCTCACCAGGACAAGTAGAGATAAAGCTTTCAGCAGGTCCTCATGTCTCGCCTCTCCAGAAGACGGGATAAGCTGGGAGATTAGACGTTTCTCTTTATCAGGTGTCAGAGCCACGCATCAGGACAGAACACCCTCAGAGTGAACCTGCCTCAGCATTCACAGCAGGACACGGGACGCATTCAGTCCTGTTTTTTTGTTGTTGTTTTTTTAAATGAGAATTTTTCTTATTTTTGAGGGCAGTGTCACTGGCCCTCATATGTGGGATCCGAACTGGGGCCGCTGGCTTCCCAAGCCAGCGCCCAACCACCGCACCACTCGGCCAGCCCTGTTTTTGGTCCTCTGAGCGGTGTGGGTTTGTGGGGCTGAGAGCTCAGTCCCTGAGAGCAGATGGGAGTGGGAGAAGCAGATCCCTTGGCATCAGGGGAGTGACTCTCCTAGGCCTGGAGGGTTAGAGGTGGGAGTGGAAAAGATGCCTCACAGGATGACCCAAATAGAATTACATAATGTTCAAGCTGAAAGGGACCTTAGGGAGTTAATGTAAGTCTCTCATTTTACAGATGAGCAAGTTGAGGTCCAGATTTAGAGACCCATCATCTGCAGGTAAGGACCACAACTCAGATCTCCCAGAAGACCCTGAGGCCAGGGATAATGCTTCGTTTTCACTGTTCATTGTTTCAGTGTTCACTGTTCATTTCCAGGCCCAAGCACCTGTTAGGTGCTAAAGCTACTGGGAGTAGATATGGAAAGCATTGTGGTGGGAAAAGACACATCCCATTTACATACTGCTTTCAACTTCTCAGAATACTTTTATACCCTAATAGTTCCCCATAACATGTCCAGGAGTTGAAAATCCATGTCCTGTAGGCTGTGTTTGGTCTACACATAGTTATAAAACATTTTAGGGCCGGCCGAGTGGCACAGTGGTTAAGTGCTGGCTTGGGAAGCCAGCAGCCCCCCGGTTTGGGTCCCACATATGAGGGCCAGTGACACTGGCCTCAAAAAAAAAAAAAAAAAAAAAAAAAAAAATATATATATATATATATATATATATATATATATATATGTATATATATATAAACATTTTAAACTCATTTCCAACATGTCTGGGAAGGTTTCATTCATTCAAACAATAATCTACTAAGTGTTTACAGGCTGAGATTATAATAGAATAAAACAGACAAAAATCCTTGCCCGTGTGGAGCTAAGGTTTTGGTGAACAGGCGGGTGTTACATAAAATCCAGGATCCCCACTCCTCTCAAAGAAACCATAAGATCTGGCCACACTGGGCCACGCTGGCTGGTAGCAACAATGCTAGACCAGCAGTGGCTGCCCCTGGACGTGGCAGTGTGCTCTCCATTTACCACGGATCCCACCTGACCCACCTCCTTCATTTATGTACCTACAGGCTTCAGGGGACACTGAAGTGTCTGACCCCAGATATTGATGGTATTGGTGTGTTCATCCCAATTAAATGTGACAAGACTGACGCTCAGAGGGTAGCTACCTGCTGGAGCCCCAGTTACTGCCAGGGCTGGGTGAGAACATAGACACCTGTCTCTTGGTTCCTTTTCTACCCATAAGACCATATTTCCATGCACTTCACACAGAGCTGACATCAGGGGACATTCAATCAACAGCAGTTCTCCCCCTACCTGTCTTTCTTCCAATAGAGGGAAATCAGCCTAGACTTTAAGAACTGCACCCAGGGGCTCAAAGGAAAAAAAGAATGAATAGGTATGGCCATACATCCACTCACTAGCCCTCTGGTAGGGAAAGAAGCAAGGGGCCAATCAAGGTGGGAACCCAAAGCTCCCTCTTGCAAGATGTCCTATCCCAAGCAGCGCTCTGGTGCACAAACCCCTGGCTCCCTGCTCTCCTCCCAGCCTCCCATTCCAAGCCCGCAGCCCTTACATTGAACATGTCCTTCCAACCGCTGGTGCTGCCTGAGAGCAGGGTGTCAGGCCGGGCAAACCCCGCGTTATTGATGCAGATGTCCACACCACTGTGCTGGCAGCGGATAGCCGAGAACATGGACAAGATGTCCTCTTCATTTGATAGGTCACATCTGTAGGGGATCAAAGTCCCGGGGTAGCCTGCACTCTTACATTCAGCAGCCAGCTCCTATGAAACCCAACAGGGGTCTAACTGGGGTGAGCTGCTCACTCCCACACCTCCCCAGCCAGAGACAACCTCCCTCCGCTGTCACGACGCATAGAACTAACTCTCTCCGTTGGCAGCCACCTTCCAGTCACACAGATATGTTGGGACTGCCCATCCCCAAATCTTGTCCTCTTTGGTCAAAGTCCAGGGGGATGAGAACGCTCCCTGAGTGAGGGGAAATGGAGGAACTTTACGGATGAATTCAAGTCTTCAGTTCTAAGGGGCTCGGATTCTGATGGGGGCCAAAGAAAGGGACCAGAGATCCGGGGAATGGAGTGATATTTCTTTTCTGCCTCTCTCTCAGTAGGAGCACCTTCTCTGCTCACAGGTAAGACGCACCGGCTCACCCCCTCCTATGCTGCTTCCACCAGAGCCAAGAGTCACTGAGCTGGTTATGCTAGGGCCTCCAGCTCTTCTTATCTCCATCACCTCAGCCAGGCCCTCCCAGAAGGGCTTGTATCGGGAACTATCACTCTCCCGCCACAAATTGCAGCCAGGGGCTTAGAGTGCTCACACACACTTCTCAGATAAGCCCAATGGCCAATCTCCCCTTGCCCTGCCTCCAGGAAGAGTCAGGAAGTCAGGAAAGATTCTTTCTCTCTGTCCCATGGAGCTCCACCCTCCACCCCCAAGTTTCTCTGAAGACTATGAGGCAAGTCAGGTGGCAGGAAGCACTGGCACCCCCTGTACATCACCAGGGACCTCAACATAATGAAGCGCCCTGAGAGAGAAAGATCTGAGAAAGCGGAGCCACTGAGAGATGGCTGTGAGGAAAGCTGACACTCGGACACAGGAAGAAACAAGTTATGTGGCTTTGGAGGCCAGTCACTGGGCACCTGAGCCTCATGAAGGTGACTATGTACATGTGTGGGAAGGAGAGGGTTGGGGAGTGTGGGGTGCCCTAGAGGAAAGACAGCTTGACCAGCTACCTTGGCCTGGAGCCCTCCCTCTCCCCAAACAAACTGGAAATAAAGGGCTGGATCAGGTGACCTAGGAAATTCTTTTCTTCTTTAACTTTCCAAGAGTTCAAATGTATAGTGGTCAGGGAGTCAGAAGCAACCCCCTTCACCCAATTTTACCGCCTCAAGACCATCTCAGGAAATAGGGCTTCTCTCTGTAGGAAGCCAGAACTCAGCCTGTTTTTAATATCAATCAATGAAAGCAGGCTGTGGTCAAGGAAACCTGGAATTCTCCCCACCCCTGGCAGGCAACCCCTTCCTCCTCCAAACTCAAAGCCCCCGCGGGAAAGCTAGAATGGAAGGGCTGGGAATATGTACCTCCGGGTCACTGCTTTCTCGTGTCCTCATCTGCCCTCCAAAATGACCTCAAATCAAAAATATCAGTCCCCTCACAGCAGAGGCATTCTCCCCTCATTAAAGGAGTCATCACGCGGCTAAGTGATCAGGTTGGGGATTCCCCTGGGACTCAGGGACCCCTTTCCCTGGCTAGTTTGGGAAGGGAGAGTGGGAAGAGAAGACAAAGTGGCTTTAGGGTTAGGGATTCCAGTGATCTAAGCCCTGGCCTGATCCTCTAGGCTCCAAGGCTCCTGAGTTCCTCAAGACAGGAGAAAGGGAGGGGAGGAGGTGTCGCCAGGTGACCTTGGGACTATCTAGGAGGCTATAAAGTATACCTTTGGTCAGCAGGGGAAGGGACAGCCCTCCTTCCTGCACACCTTCTCCCTCTGCCGCCACCCAAGGTCTCCTTACTCTTCACCTGAGTAATGGTGGCGTCAATGCCCAGCAGCTAAGTAGGAGCCCCCACCCTTGAGAGCGAGCGATCTTGCCAGGCAAATCCAATGACCTACGATGGAACTTCCTCCTCTTCTTCCTCCAGGCTCCATCATGGCTAACTTGTCTCTGAGCCCTTGTTGCTCACAACTCGGCTCCCCACCCCAAGTAAAGAGAAAAACCAGGAGTTTCAGTTCCATGTTTTTTGTCCCCTCAGGGTTCACATGTTTAATGCCCTTTTTCACCTACTCGGTCCCAACCGTCTAAAGACGGTGAAACTGGAGAAAGGTCTGCCTGTGAAAATCCCATGTCAGTCCCTTACGCCCACTGAGTAGAGGTTAACCCTCAGCTTTGGGGTCGGGGCCGGATGCGGGACTAGCTTCTTCAGAGAAGTTCCACTTGCACCCCAACCCCACCCTCAGACCTGGGTACAAAATGATCACCGTTAAAACCTCTAGCTCCTGCTTATTTGGCGGGCCAGCCACTTGGCTGGGCTTTGTGGGC
This sequence comes from Aselliscus stoliczkanus, assembly GCA_033961575.1. NCBI lineage: Eukaryota > Metazoa > Chordata > Mammalia > Chiroptera > Hipposideridae > Aselliscus > Aselliscus stoliczkanus. Next base: position 22,456,913 of record CM066739.1, read on the forward strand.
TAGGTCTGGGGGAAGAGAAGGAAGCCAGTAGCCAACTTTAGGCACTGAGGCCAGAAAACTTTCCTTCTCCCTGGCTACCTAGCTAGCCCCTGACCTCGACCGAGGCAGGAAGGTAGGAGAGGGAGAAAGATACCCTCGAGTCAGAGATTTGGTACACTGGAGCAGGGGCTGTCAGGAGAAAAGGCTCCTTAAAAGACAGGGCTTTAAAAAGCGAAGATAAAGACCTGCCCCTTAGAATGGAAAAGGCCACCCCTACTAGGCCCCTGAGCCCGTTGCAAATGGCCCTGGGGTGGCAGGCAAGTGAGGGCGGCCTCGCAGCCTGACTCCGGCCACGGCCCCTCCCCCGCCCAGCCCAACCCCGGCGGAAAGGACGCCCCGCCAAACCTTACCTCTATGTTGCCCACGGTGCGGGCACAGCCCACAACCTTCAGTCCCTGCTGGACCAGGGCCCGGGCCACGGCCGCGCCGATGCCCCCCGAGGCTCCCGTCACCAGCGCGAGCCGGTCTCGCCACCGCTCCATGCCGGCCCTAGCCATGGTCCCGAGTCGCCCGCCCAGCTCGCCTGGCGAGCTGGGCACTAGGACAGCGGAGCTCCGCCCCAGGTCTCAGGGGCTCTGCCGCTGTCTCGTCGCCGCCGCCGCCGCGACAGCCCCCGCCGGGCCCCGGCCTAGCCACGCCTGGACCCGCCTCCAATCTGGCCGACCTCGGGCCCGGCCTCCTCCCTCCTAGGAAATCGGTCACATCCCGCGGGAGGAAGGCCGCCGCCTGGCCGCCCCGCCCCCACGCGGACACGGCCCCGCCCCCTCTCGGGCTCGGCCCCGCCCCTTCCGCCTCCGGCGCCGGGGACCGGCTCTCAGCGGTGCGGGCAGGCCCCGGAGGGGCCTGGGGATTTGTGGTCCTGCGTTCCTGGTGAGCGCTTCCGCTTGAAGCACGGAAACCAAGACTCAGCCGGGGCTTGCTCCAGGCCCGAGGATGCACATCCCTTGCCTCTTGCTCAGGAGCCCTTCCCAGTTCCTGATTCCCAAAGGCCAGAAGAGAAATTAAGGTCACTTAGGGTGACTCCACGCCCTAGTAATAAACCAGCCAGTGGCTGATGGGAAGGATTCAGCTCAAAGACCGCCTGCCTCAGCCATCAACACTGGGTGACCTTGGGAGGGTCTCTCAACCCTACTAACCAAGAAGTGATGGTTAAAAATGAAAACACCTCCAACACGTGTATTGGGGGATTTTATCCCAAAGGCCTCTCTCGAAATGTCCTGGACCCTCCCACTCACTGGAGCAAATATATGTATACCGAAAGATGTATACACCATGTATATACCTTGTATACCAAAGATGAAACCAATAGGTAACATTGAGCACTGTGTGATGGCATTTTTAAGCACTTTAAATATATCATTATGCATGACCCTATAATACTTATTTAAGACCTTCATTTTATAGAGGACTATACCAAGACAGAAAGGGGTGAAGCATGGTTTGGACCCCAAGCCGTCCACTCTCAGACCAGGGGATGTGTTCCTAATCGGCCTTCCCTCCATTCTCCCTTTTCTCTTCATTGGGTTGTTGGTTTTGCTCACTTTGCTCTCTGACCACGTAGGATATATTTCATCAAAGCACTGAAACCTGCCTTGCTTCTGCATTGTTAATATAGCCATCCTTCCAGGGAAAAAAACATCTCTGTGTAACTACTGGAATCCCTTCACTGAAAGCAATGGAATGAGCAGTGAATATGGCTAGCTTATTTATTCCATCAGCCTCATATGTTTCATCCCAAGAGCAAAAATTAAAAAATAAGGGCGGGCCGAGTGGCGCAGTGGTTAAGCGCTGGCTTGGGAAGCCAGTGGCCCTGGTTCGGTCCCATATATGAGGGCCAGTGACACTGCCCTCAAAATAGATAAGATAGATAGATAGATAGATAGATAGATAGATAGATAGATAGATAGATAAAACTAGCCCTTGCTTTTAGGGATCTCAAGAAAAAACTTGACTGCAACAAGTGGAGAAGGGATCTGGCCCAGAGCAAACGTCTGTGGGAGGCCCTCAGTCATTTTTTATGGATTCCAGGATGAAAGTAAACAAGGGACAGAGGAATCATGACTGATTTTACCTCTGCCCCAATCCCTATACAACAATTAGATTTGAAAAGACAACTTTTCTGATAAGGGAATGGATCAAAGAAATGCCACCAACTACAAAAATTAAATCTCACTAAGCTTCTGCTATTGCCCACTTGAAATTTGATGAAGGGGTAGAAAGCCCATAAAACTCACTCCATCTCCACTGCACAGAGGTATTGACTGCCCCACCGTCTCCCTGCTGCCCACCAAGTGTTATCAACAGCAGATACACAAAGCTCTAAGCACATGTGTTTGTTGAACTGTTGACTCAACCTTGTAAATGGCAGCCAAAGGCTACTTCAGTAATTCAGACAGCTTGTGAAAGCAGTAAACTAATGCCATAGTGACTGTGTTGGAAACCAGATAAGGAGCATGCACTTGCACAGTCTGCATTGTGGTTAGTTAGCTCCCGGTGCAGCTTTCTGATTCCAATTCTACCCACTGAGTAACTACTTATCAGGCAACCCTTGCTTGAAATTCAGCCAAGTTTTGTTTTCATTATTCTAATTCTATATCAACCTCTGAATTTACTGTGCTCTGTGTTATATATCAGGGAACTTCCAATAATAGCAATTAAAAGTCTCACGAAAAAAGATGCTAGCCAGTATTTCAAGATATCACAGCAAATCTATTCTATCAAAACAAAAGACTGAGGGCCGGCCGAGTGGCGCGGTGGTTAAGCGCTGGCTTCGGAAGCAAGCTGCCCCGGTTCAGGTCCCACATACGAGGGCCAGTGACACTGCCCTCAAAAAAACAAAAGACTGAAAACTGCTTTTCTGGGCTGTCAATTCTGACCAAGGTAAGAATTTTGTATTCAATGATCTGTATCTCTATCCTCATTTGCTCTTCATTCTTTCTAACATCAACACTGGCCAAGTACCAAGTACACATGTGGCAAATATTAAAATACTGCCACACATTAAGTAGAAACATGTACACCAAATTTTACTATGCATATTAATAAATATTCTTTATTTTAAATTTTGCACATTGCGCTTTAACATTACATCCAAACATTTTGCAAGTGGATGTCTACTTTGTAAAACCATATATTCAGCTCATTGTCATTTCTGTACAGAAGTATAAGTACAACATTACTTTTTGCCACTAAGTTGCTTTAGTAAGTCTCACAGGAAGAGAAACATTTAATGAAAAGAGATGGCTTAAATCATATGGCAGGCCTGCGCAGCCACGCAACTAAAGACACAAGCCTGAAGAAAGAACAAACTAATGAGGTTACCTCCACCGTCTCCGAAAACAAGAAAGAATCACATTGATTTAAGATAAAATTTTGCCGTAAGTCACTAAATTAAGAGTTTTTTGAAAGAGAAGGCGCAGTAGTCATCTTGAGTGTTTCATTGAAAGACAGAGCTATTTTATTTATTTAATTTGCTCCAGCTGTTGTCAACCAACCACTACAAATGGGCCTCTTGTGATCATTTAAGCGGCAGTATTTATTAAATTTCTCCTTCAGATGCTGTCGGTACTGTTCTCTATTGCTGTAGAAAGACTGGTTATTAGCCATAAATGACTGTATTTCATCTTGTGAGATAAAGATTTCCTCATCTGAAGTACATTCAGACTCATCCTGCAAATTAAAGCAATAGTTAAGACTATGACTTAAATTAAGAATGGAAAATGCTATGCTGATGGAGGACAGCTAAAAATTAATCTAACTTTTTAGTTTCAGTTCAGTCACATAAAGCCTTTAATTGGAATGTTTACAGAATAAGCATGTCATTCTTAGAAAGTACTTAGAATAAAATCTAACTCAAGTTAGTTTGAAACTCTGGATCTATAATTTGTCCTAGAAGCCTGTGAGCCTAGCTGAGTACCAGCATACCTCTTGCCTGAAAAAAATGACTCATTAGAGATGGCTACTAGTTATCAAATTTTAAACAGCCAGACTTCTCTCTAGCTGGTCCTATCCTGAGACTTTCATCTCTACAAATTAAGTAAAATATTAAACTTTATAACCATAGAAAACAGAAAAAATTAGTATTAAACTTTATAACCATAGAAAACAGAAAAAATTAGTATTCTAAAGGATTTGATTCCATTAGGATCCTAATTACTATAGAAAAGACACTATCCTTCCTTTTTCCCTCTTCCAGGACCCACACAAACTGCACTGGGTCACTCAGAATCAGGTAAAATTCATCTCCATTCTTGGCATCAGGTAAAATTCATATCAAATATCAAAAATTGGAATCAACTGGGCCGGCCGAGTGGCGTGGTGGTTAAGCAATGGCTTGGGAAGCCAGTGGCCCCGGTTCGGTCCCACATATGAGGACCAGTGACACTGCCCTCAAAAAAAAAAAAAAATTGGAATTATAAAAGGTTTTCCAAGTTTAATTATAATTTTATCCTACATAACACCTATAGGAAGTAACCTAGAAAGCGGGTTCTAGTTCAGATTCTATATTCTTTCCTGTTCTGGAAGGATGGCTACTGTAATAAATTGCTACTATAAAAGACAGTTTGCTTACAATAACCCTCCTCTCCAAGGAGGCAGACTCCTGGATACAATGCTAACTCTACACCCCTCCCCTAACTAGTCTCTTCTACCTTTCAGACAGAGGAGGAAAAGGAAATGTGCCCCAGAGCAGTTGCATAAACCACTAGTGAAGGAACAGAAATGAAGTCACCAAAAAAAATAATGAAATACTGCCCTTAATTTCTTAAATGCTTTCCCCCGCTCCCAACTTTAAACCCTCAAAAATACAGTCTCCTCTCAATATCTATCCCATGAGCAATCAGTTGTCGACAATAAGACATAATGGCTTACTTACAAGGAGTTCAACTAAGCTCTTGGCACCTTTTCCAGAATCAGGACCAAATGATGTTTCTGTAGGTTCTGCAAACTGTGGTACATTTTTCCTGTGCTCAAACCAAGGCAGTGGCTGCCCACCCTTTTCAGAGTTGCAGCAGCTTTCAGGATGTGCATCTTTGGTCTTGTCGCGATGAAACACTGTGTGCACGGTATTTCCTGAGGTCTCTCGATTACCTGGATCTGTAATACAGCTTCCAAGCTTTTGGATCTGAAACCACAACAAAGGATTTCCCAGGTAAAAAGGCAGGGAATATCAGCAATTATTCTTTAAAGAAAAAAATACACCCTGATAGTTGTCTTAAATTTAAAAAATACTGAATAAAAGCAGCAGCTGAAATTCACTAGACACTTACTACATACCAGACACTATGCTAACCCATCAATATAATCTCATTTCATCTTCACAGAACCTAATCTGATAGGGACCTTTATGTCCATTTTACAGATGGGAAAACTAAGATCAAACGAATTGCTCAAGACTATATAGCTAATACATTTAAAAATATTATGAAAAGAAGGGCCGGCTGAATGACTCAGTTGGTTAAGAGCCCAGTCAAGAGTGCAAGCTGAACTCTGAGCAACAGCAGTTCGATGCCCAACCCGAGCTGAGCTGCCAACAGGTAGCAGGATGGCTCAGCTAAAAAATAAATAAATAAATAAATAAATAAATAAATAAATAAAAATATTATGAAAAGAATGAATTGGATTTCTGACTCTCAAGGATTGTTAGACAAATGACCACCACAGACACATAGACAGAGACACACACAGACAGACAGACAGACAGACAGACACAGACACACACACACACACACACACAAATAAGCAACTAATGAAACTGCATAAGGTACTCATTCTAAGAAAAAAACATCCTAGCAGCTAAGATGTACACTTAACCACACCAAGGAAAATAGGCTGTTCTCCCCTTAACAGCAAAGGCTTAAGAATTGCAAGTTATGACACTTACATGTTCATCACATTTCAACATCTTGCTTTTCTTTTTCTTCTTTTTATTTTTTCCTTTGGTGGTGTTCTCTTCGGAATTTGCCCAACATTCAACACAACTATCACCATCATCCTCCTTGTCTTCACAGTGATGAACACAGGAGTCATCGCCTGCAGAAATCAACAATCTCTTATTTATGTGCTTAAATCGGCCTGCAGCAGAAATAACTGGGAAGCTTAATCTGAACCTACCATGTTCATCATGATTACAAATGCCTTCAGTGCAGGCAACATCTGAACCCTCTCGAGAACCTGTTTCACTTCCTTCCATGCTAGATGAATATCCACAATCACTACCATTACAGTGTGGAGATAAGCCTGAGAATAAAGTAGGTGACAGTTACAATTAACATACCAATAAATATATTAAGACAAAGAGAAGACCACAGGAAAATTTCAAAGTTGATGGCTTATCGAAAGTAGAAAGTCAAATAATGAAAATATGATTAGGGATTTACAGTTTTTTGGTTTTACCCAATACTAACAAATCGAACATCAACAACTCAACAAAGAAAAAGTAAATATTAAGTGTCTGACTAAATTATATGATATTCTTAGGACTATAAAGCAATTCCTAAATTCTAGGTTATACCATCTCTCAAAGCTCATACATTTAAAGAAACAAAAGATTAACTTAAGAGTTAGTTTTTAAAAGAAACTTTTTACTTACCTTTCTTTATTTTAGGGGACCCCAAAAGATTGCTGCTGCTAGGACAGGTACAGGATGTATTTTCATTGGTAACAATTACTTCTACACAACTATTACCATCTTCAGTGCTGCCACAGGCTTTGCAACTGTTTTCTATGAAGTCTGTTTCCTTTAGGGATCAATATTAAGAGATGATTTTTAAAAGTTTTACCTCCATAATGGCTATATTTCAATTTCCTTAACATTAATCAGGTAGGAATTATGAGGCCAACAATCAAACTATTCTCATGAAAAATTATTAAATTCACTTCAAGACCATGAACCAACTAGAAGCAAGTTAAGAGTTAATGGTATCAGGTAAGTCTAGGATAGCAGTTTTCAAAGTGTGGTCTGCTGGCCCCCGGGGTTCCCTAGGTCAACTATTTTCATCGTAGTACTGGGATGTGATCTGCCTTTTTCACTTTGACACTTATACTGATGGTACAAAAGCAAATGGTGGAAAAAGTTCCTGGTGCTTTAGCACAAATCAAGGCAGTGGCGAGCAAAGTGTACTAACAATCACTATATTCTTCATTTGCGAAGCACTCTCAAAAAATAGATAGACAGACAGATAGATATAATTTCACTTATGTCTTTGAAGCATAAAAACATTAACTTTAGGGACCGGCCGAGTGGCTCAGTTGGTTAAGAGCTCGCTCAAGAGTGTGAGCTGAGCTCTGAACAAAGCAGTTCGATACCCAGCCTGAGCTAAGTTGCCGCTGAGCTGCCAACAGGTAACAGGATGGCTCAGCTAAACATAAAATAAAATAAAATAAAAACATTAACTTTATTAAATATCAACCCATGAGTAGATGTTTTTTTAATACTCTATGTGACAAATGAGAAGTATGTTTAAGGCACTTTTGTTGCATACCAAAGTACAATAATTGTCTCAAGGAAGAGTAATTATGCAACTGTTTGAGTTGCAGGCTGAACTAGCTGCTTTTTTCCTAGAACATCAACTTCTCTTTAAAGAAAGAATGAGAGACAAACTATGGCTATTCAGACTTGGATATTTAAAAGACATTTTCTCAAAAATGAAGTCAGTCCAACACTTCCAAGGAAAATAATGGACAGCATTTGTTGTCAATGATATTCAAACTTTCAAACTACAATCAGAATTTTGAAAAATTGCATATATAAATAAGCACAGTGAGCTCGAAGCTTCCCAATACTTAAAGACCTTTCCAATGAGATCAGTAGTGGATTTTATGTGATTATCTAATATTATATAATGAAATGTCAGTATCTGTGAAGACATTTAGTGAACCAGTTATCTTTCAAATAACCAAACTGTGTTACAAAATCTCTTTAAAGTACAAGACAAACCAATGGATTTTAATTTAACAGAGTAAGAAAAGGTCATTGATAAAGTGTCAGGTTCCACATTGCAACTAATCTTTAAGAACAACCATTTTGTTGAGTTGTACTGCCAAAGAAGAATATCCACAACTATCTGGAAAGGTTTTTATTAAAATACTCCTCTCTTTTCATATATATATATATATATATCTGTGAGACTTTCTTCATATGCTTCAACCAAGCAACACTGGGAAACAGGCTGAATGCAGAAGCGGATATAAGAATCCACCCGATTCCTTTTACGCCAAATATTAAAGAGATTTGCTGAAGTATAAAACAATGCCACCCTTCTCACCTCTTCTTCAAAAAATACTTATTTTCAAAAAATGTTATTCATGTTAACATATAATGGGGTTATCATTTTTAAAAGAATAATTTTAAATTTCTCCATTTTAATTGCTAACACAGTAAATGTTGATAAGTATAATCCACACGAACAAGAGCTCACTGGGCACCTTAATTTTTAAGAGTGCAAAGAGATCCTGAGACCAAAAGGCTAAGCACTGCTCTAGGCCATGCATGGAGTTCAAGTTCCACATTTGGACTTTGCTTGAATAGCATACCAAGGTCAGGGAGAAGATAACTATACAACGATGTCTTCATAAAACAAACACATGACATTAAAAAGTTTGGCTTATACAGATTATAGTAGGAAAAAAGCCAATATACAAGCTGCAGGAGAGCACATTCTGGAAAAGGCACAGTAAAAATGCCAAAATTTAGTAAAAATACCAAAAAGCAATACATTCATGAGTCAATATTAAAGAATATTACCTTTTCTTGGCTTACTTCCTTTTCATCTGCTGTTTGTAAAGGAGGAGGAATATCACATACACATTTATTTTTTCGTCTGTTCTTCCGTTTTTGGCGTTTCTTTTCTTGCTTGAGTTCTCTTACTCGTTCCTCCTCTGAAAATTCTTCACAAAGTTGTTCCAATCGGCTAATACCTTGTACTTTTTCCACAGTCATCTATTACAAAAACAAAGTTGAGAGTGAATACTGGTCAAAACTTTACTTTCTATGAAAATTCTCATTTGCTAATTTCAAATAACACCACACCCACAGAAACTGATATTTCATGCTGTAATTTTGCCAGGCAGTCCCCACACAGAATCTCAAATTTTAATACCTTAAATGATGACAGAGTCTTCAAATCTACTCGGGAAGTGAATATACAACTAATCCCTACGGGAAAGGAACTTATACACACTCCTATTCCAAACCAGCAATATTCTAATTTCAAGTTTCAGAATTTTAACACAGCCAAGTAAACATTCATTCATTTCTTCACACAACGAGAAAACTTTAACCTCATTAGATGATCTAGTTTCTGAAGACACAAATATATAGAGAGAAAAGGAGTAAGAAATCTGTCAGAAAGAACTAGTGCAAATCTATTCAGACTCCTCAGAACATTGCTTAAAGTTCATGATGGGCTTCTGAAAAAAAGGTTTGTAGTTTTCATACCATTTTCAAAAGGGAATGATGAACCAGTTAAAGGGTTACAATCATGCCCTGGAATACAACAAAACATTCCCTTGCCAACCAAAACTGATGTTCTACAGGGTATAACTGAAAAAAACTGTTAGCAAATCACAAGCACTAAACCCAATACCAGCACTAAAAAGAGCCCAGTATGCTTCTAAGAAGAAGCTCTTAAATCATGGCATTTCCACAGCATTTACTTCACATTAATGGACATCAGCGGGCAAACTGGGACTCATTACAGGTTTCTAATTTTGCTGATTATTTTGAGGCTGCTTTAAACTTTTTGTTAGTTATTTCATAGCAGCATCTTGTTAAATAATCAACTATGGTTTTCTACTCTGAGAAAGTCTAAAAAAAAAACCCAGGCTGAAAGAGTAACAGAACTAAAAAAACAAAGAAAAATCCACTGACTTCTAAATTGCAGTTCCCCAGGAAACGCCCCCTTCCCCAAAAAACCATGACACTGTATCAGCAGGCTGCAGCCCTCTGGGGCAAGGTAAACTGATGGCTTATATTAAGATTCAGTTCAATAGCCTAAGAAATCTCACGCACCAAAGCAGCCCATTTTTCTTACCTCAAAACTCTTGCGTAAAGCATCAACACCAAGGTAGAAAAGCATCTGCCACGTCTGCTCTTCTGCTCGTAGTTTCTGCCAGATTCGATGCAGTCTTTCATAAAGATGAATTCCCAAGCAGGTCAGAACCTCTTCTTGAGCTATATCTATTGTCTTAGCATGCCTTTCTCTGCGCCTATAAAGAATAGATCACATATAATTTCTAATAACCTTAACTGAAACAGAAGAAGATGGATAACACATCTGCAAGTTCAGGTTTTAAACACAATCTTCATACCTAATAACAACCTAATAAGATGATTATACATTCAAACTCAATTAATGTATAGATAACTGCATAAGCACACATTTATAACCAATAAGAAATACACATGCAGGATGAACTCAGCCCTAATATTGGTAAAAATAAGGTAATTCAGGAACTGGCTCTAAAGAGATGGTTTTGTGGGCACAAAGAAGTCATATATGTGTCTAGCTCATCGAGGCATAGCAGTTTCTTTTACTTTTCAATTACGGCAAATGCCTATTTGTTTTTTGTTTCTTTTTTTTTTTTTTTTTTTTTGAGGGGAAATGGAGAAAGGCAATGCCAAAATGATTCAGTCAGGAGCAAAAGCCCTCTGGGCCAGGCTTGAGTAGAAGAAGTGTTCTCTTCAGTGATCTAAAAGAAGTCTTCATATTCTAAATGCCTAGCAGAACATAGGCACTCAACTGAGAGTTGGTCCACAAAACAGAAAGGGAAATGGGTTCAGGTTCAGTTTATTCTATGGACAACTTTTTCTGATTTTATTTTCACAACAAACCCAGAGATAAAATTTTAGGTTCCTATATAATTTAATAATAATATAGTCAGTTCATGAATTACATTCAATAAAGTATTTCTTAACCCCTTGCTGTTAAGACCTCACCGCTTTCTATGCAAAAACCATCATTATGAACAAAATTTAAACATGGAAATGCATGGATGAAGGGGGGTGGGGGGAATCCCTTCTGATCATTTAAGTGAAAATGATAACCTATAACAATGAAACCCAAAAAAAGCCTGCCCACTTCAAGCAACAAGAAGCAGAGAGGTCTGAAACAAACACCACAGAACACTTCCTCCCTGTTTTCAGTTGGTCAACTGAGAAATGCGTATCTTAAAGAAAGCAAAATCTCGGACCGGCTGAGTGGTGCGGTGGTTAAGTGCTGGTTTGGGAAGCCAGCGGCCCCGGTTCGGGTCCCACATATGAGGGCCAGTGACACTGCCCTCAAAAAAAAAAAAAAAAAAAAAAAAGCAAAATCTTTATAGGCATACTTTAATTTATACATAAATCATGGGTACTGAGGCAGAAGGTGATGGAAATAAACTTTCAGTAATAAAATGAAGCAAAGCGCTAGATAGCCCATTCTAGCCAATTACATACTCATACCCTCCTGCGAACTCTGGCTCAGCACGACCCAACAGATGCGCAATGAAGTCTGTTTCACAGCAAACGTGTATGTGTCGTTCGTGTGGACAGCACCGCAAGCCTTCATAAAGTGCAGCACAGTATCCCTTCTCTTTGCTGCAATCAAGTTCACCAATAAGGATATTGTATGCTCGGAGGACTTTATTTTTGCAATCAGTGCAAAACCTGTTGAAAAGAAAAATCTCAAAATTAAGAACTGGCTGTGTAATTATTTCATGAGGCATATAACAATGTGCTAGATGATGACACTCCCCCCATGTACAGCATTAAAACAACGCCTCCATACACAACAAAAAACATACACATGTAAGGCAAACACAAACTTTGGGGTTACGTGAGTATAGCTAGATCTCCATTTGCAAATGATTTTTAAACTAGAGAAGCACGGGGACCTAAAAGAATGAGGCAGATACATACTTGTTAGTTCATAAAATACATGCCAAGAAAACATTTGTTGCCAAGGACTAGCATATCTCCACTTCAAAAGCTATTTGTACAGGTCAGAAATAAAACAACAGAGGCTACAACCGATGACTTGTAGGATCTCTTTCCTTCAGCCTCTGAAAATAGTTGGTACCTTCAGCCAGTAAACCTTGATTCAAATGCTTATCACATTTCATGTTACCACTAGCTAAGCGTGGGGGGAGGGGACAACAAAGGGAGTGGTACATGTATTGTTATTTTATTGGTTGTTTCCAAAATGTCAAATTCTTTCTTCCAAAAAAAAAAATGCATGTTTCTCAATACACAGTCATAACATAGACAACATATACATATAAATGCGGTTTAAACTTAAGTGTATATAATGTGGCAAAAGTGTAGAAGAGCATGTAAATTGTAGAGGATGACGAAATTTTCTTTAAGAAATCAAACACTATTCAATCAGAAAGAAAAAAGGAATGGAAGCCTGGATTTTTTATCTTTGAATTCCTGGAACAGGAGAAAACTTGATCTGGTGAAAGAGCCAAGCTCATAATATGAATAAGTGCTTCTCTCAGACAATCAGCTATGTTAGAACCAGGAAATTTTGATCTCTGATTTAATTTCATCTCCCTAGGTAAGCTCATCTATTCCCATGCTTTCAGCCAACATGTCTGACTCTTGACTCAACAGCCCTTGCCTAAGGGCCAGACCCATACTGAAAAATGGTGGGTATCATAGATGTCCAACAGGCAACACGTTAAACTCACTGTCCAAAACCAAGGGCAACACTCTTCCTTCCCTATATCCCCTTCCATCCCTGTTAAGAACATCACCATTCACACAGTCACCCAGGATGGAAACCTCAGTTAATTCCAACTTCTTAGGACCCCTGTTTAGAATGGGGACAATTGGTATCAATTCTTTTTTTACATCTCTTATAGGTCCTTCCTTTTCAATTCTCTCTGTTCTGTTTTAAATAGCTTAGTATTTTTGGGGTATTTTTTTATATTTATGTTCTCTTTTTATTTCTTTTTTTGAGGGCAGTGTCACTGGCCCTCATATGTGAGACCGAACTGGGGCCGCTGGCTTCCCAAGCCAGCGCCCAACCACCACACCACTCGGCCGGCCCACAGTTTTTTAAAAAGCTTCTTAATTGGCTTCCCTGTTTCCACTCTTCCTAGCTCTCTAATGCATCTCTTATACCAAAATAAATGTTTTAAAAGAAATTTGATTGGGCCAGCCGAGTGGCGCATTGGTTAAGAGCTGGTTTGGGATGCCAACGGCCCCGGTTCAGATCCCACATATGAGGGTCAGTGACACACTGCCCTAAAAAAATAAAATAATCTCAAAAAAAAAAAAAAGGGCCGGCCGAGTGGCACGGTGGTTAAGTGCTGGCTTGGGAAGCCAGAGGCCCCGGTTTGGGTCCCACATATGAGGGCCAGTGAAACTGCCCTCAAAAAAAAAAAAATTAAAAAATAAGATAAAATAAAAATAAATAAAACAAATCTGATGATCTTACTCTCAGCTTAAAAACCTTCCTCACTATTTACAAATAAAGTTGAAACTCCTTATTAAGGCCTTCAGTGACTCATTTTCTTATCCAACCTCCAGCCTTATTTCCCAAGACACATTCGTTTGATACACTCATCTTTCTGCCCCAATAGCAGATAACTGTGTTTGTTAAAATTAATGTTAAAATAGAGGTTCTAAGTCCATTTGGTAAACAGAGGTGAAAATGTTGACAATGTAATTGTTTCACTAATGCTTCAAAAGTACATGCAGAAATATACAAAAATTAACTCAAAATGGATTTAAGACCTAACCATTAAGACGTGAAACTGCAAAACTCCTGGAAGGAAACATAGAAGAAAAAATTTCATGACACTGGAAGAGGTGATAATTTTTTGGACATGACATCAAAAGCACACGGATCAAAAGCAAAAACAGACAAATCAGACATCAAACTTAAAACCTTCTGTGTAGCAAAGGAAACAATCAACACAGTGAAGGACAGCCAGTGGAATATTTGCAAAAACCATATAATGGATAAGGAGTTAATACCCAGAATACATGAAGAACTTCTACAACTCAATAATAACAACAAATCCAATTGAAAAATGGGCAAAGAATGTGAATAAACATTTCTCCAAAGAAGATATAACAAAAGGCTAACAATATATGAAAAAAGATGCTCAATATCACTAGTTATCAGGGAACTGCAAATTATAACCATGCAATATTACTTCATACCCATTAGTATGGACGCTACCAAAAAAAAACAGCAAATAAGAAGTGTTGGCAAGGATGTGGAGAAATTAAAACCCTTGTGCACTGTTGGTGGGATTTTAAAATGGTGCTGCCAGTATGGCAAACATGCCAAATGGCAAATGCCTGTATGGCATTTCCTCAAAAAATTAAAAATAGAACTAACAACATATGATCGAGCATTCCCACTTCTGGTTGTATATCCAAAAGAATTAAAGACAGGATCTCAAAAAGATATTTGCATACTCATGTTCATTGCAGCATTTTTCACAATAGCCAAGATGTGGGAGCAACTTAAATGTCCATTGACAGGTGAATGTGATATGTACATACAATGAAATATTATTCAGTCTTAAGAAAGAAGGAAATTCTGTCATATACTACAACATGGATAAACCTTGGAAACATTACATTAATGGAATAAGCCAATCACAAATAAGACAAATACTGCATGATTCTACCTAGAGTAAGTTATCTAAAGTAATCGAACTCATAAAAATAGAAAATAGAATGGTAGTTGCCAGGGAACGGGGGCACGGGTAAAAGAGGATTTGTTCAGAGCCGGCAGAGAGACACAGTGGTTAAGAGCTGGCTTTGGACGCCAGCGGCCCCATTCCGATCCCACATATTAGGGCCAGTGACACTGCCCTCATAAAAAAAAAAAAAAAAAAAAAAGAGTTGTTCAATGGGTATAGTTTCATGCCAGATGAAAAAACTCTAGCAATCTGTTTCATAACGATTTGCATATAGTTAACACTACTGTAATGTACACTTAAAAACTGTTAAGAGAATAAATTTATATTATGTGGTTTGTTTTATTTATACAACAATTTTTTTAAAAAAGTCTTTCCCGGGCCAGCCAAGTGGCACAGTGGTTAAGCGCTGGCTTGGGAAGCCAGAGGCCCCAGTTCGGTCCCACATGAGGGCCAGTGACACTGCCCTTAAAAAAAACAAAAAAAAATAAATAAATAAATAAAAATGTCTTTCCCTTGGGGAGAGAAATGGACATGGACACAGAAACAACAACAAATATTTCCAAATTTTCAGGTTATAAAAAGTTAAGTTTATATTTTCTGGTAAATAAATGGTTAAATGTCATATAATACCAATAATAAAACTTGAAATATTCCCCATATTTTACTGCTTTAAATCCTCAGAATAATTTAATACATTTGATTCTATATAATCATAAGTAACAAGCATAAGTAAACAGTAATTTTTAAATATAGGAAAGCTGTTAAGAATGAAAGTGATTTTTCCAGTTTCAAAAGTAACCTTGCACATAAATCTAAAGAAAATTTTTTTAAGGCAGAGGTTTCAGAGCTTCCTAAGACCTTATTACTAATATAGCGATGAACTACCATAATACTTAACTGGCTAGTGTTAGCAAATTTTTATTATAAAGTACTCAGAAAACTCCACTAACTAAAGCAGAAGTGCCAAAAAGGTACATTATTTAGAAATCATTTTCAACTGACTATACCTCAAAAAATTCAAAACTGCACCTAAAACATTCCCTAATATGCTTACTATGTGCCGAATACTGTTCTACGTAAGTCGTACTATGTATTATAATCCCCACAACAAATTAATCCTATAATGTGTCCTGTAAGATCAGTACTACCACTTTTGTCTTAAAAAAAAAAATGAGGCACAGAAAAGTGACACATACAAAGTTATAATTAGTAGAATCTAGAGTCAATGCAACCTCTCTTATTCTTAATTGTACTTCTCCCCACCTTTAAGATATTTATAAAGTAGATTCCACCTTCTTATAAATAATATATTTCCCCCTAAACACATAAAATATCCACAACCATTATAGGAAACTACAAAACATTAGCTCTGGGAACTAGTAATTCATCACCCCAAAATGCTATCTTTTGGATAGACCTACTCATACTGAATGTAAGGATCAATTCATATTGAAAGAGGAAGGAATCTATAATGGACCTATATATGGACCTATTTATGTACGTATTACATCTATATAATCCCCCTCCAAAACTTCAAATAATTGATACATTCTCTACTCTGAGTGTTATCAACCAAAAAAGCAAATAAACAAAGTTTGTAATTGAAAAAAGAAAAACACCTAATAAACTTAGTAGTATGCCAGTTAAATCATTAGCTCACTGCCATACAAATACCAATCTTAATGCCAGTTTTTATCATTCACATGTGTTTTCTAGAAGTGTCCCCTAAGTAATTGTGTATATTTGTCCCAAGGTCAAAGAATACATAACCACAAACCCAACATGTGACAAACCTATATTAAAACAATACAACTCCCCCAAGAACGCCATCTCTAGATGGCTCCCTTACCCGTTTCCTTTCCTACTGCACTCCCTTCCCTACGAATTTCCAAATGTTAATGATAATTAGAAAATTCCTTTGTAAAGTAGTATTCTAAAAAGAAAAATCTGAAGTTGCTTTTATAGTACACGAAGCCCAAGAATTCCCTATTTTTAGGTCTTGACGAATAGTTCCAGAAGAAAGAATTCAAACTATTATTAAGTGAAAGCTACTAATTTAACTTTAATTTTAAAAATGACATCATGAAATGCTTCTATCACAAAAACAAGGAGTACTAGAATTTCCAAAGTGGTTAAGTGCACTTTACTTGATTGACTCATTCTGTGGTTCTGGAAAGGCTGACCTGGAACCAACAGGTAAAAATTACAAAAAAAAGGAGATGGTGGCTCAACACAAGAAGGCTACCAGTGAGTCATCCCATAAGAGAACTGCCTGCCTTAACATTAAGCTCCACGCAGTGCCAGGTATTAATGGAGTGGCTGGAGTACTATTATACGAAGGAGGTCAGTCTGGATGACAGACAGATAAGCACCTCTCAACTACACCGCGATGACCTTTACACTTACCTGTGTTTTCGCAGATATGTTTCTAGTGTTTCTAAAAGACAACTCGAGTCAATTAAAACTACTTCATCCCTGCATTCTTGGGACATTAGTTCCCATACGTCCATCCAACAACCTCTGCAGAAGGAAACAAATTATCAGTGAGACAGAGAAACACAGAAGGGTAAAAACACTGAAAAAACAGAGGAAAAGATTGCTTGATTTTACCTGGCTGTTCCCTGGAAAGGTCCATAATGGAAAATGATCCTACACTTGCTGTCCTTCCTGTGGTCTTCACTACTTCTCTTATCTGTACTTAACTTCTCTGAACTGACACTGCTACTGCTCCCTTCACTGTAGCACAGTATAGTACAAAGCTTAGTGACACTGAGAGGATCTGAAGAAATAATTTCTATAGTCTCTATTAAGATCATGAACTCTTTAATACATTAAGATATTAGTAGGATAAGTTTGCAAATTTATATATATAACTATACATGCATTTTAACCATATTAAAATGTTATTTAAACATGTGCTCGTATCTTTATATAAAAACTTCTGCTCAACTATTAAGTTTACTTGATACAATTTAATAACAGTTATATTTATCAAGATAGCAACTAGTTAATATACTAAGCATTTTATGAGCAAATCTACTTGGAATGTTTTCAAGTCCAAAGGGCTCAGTAAAACTATATTTCCACCTATAAACATGGATCAATATTCCACAAATTGAAAACTATTAACAAATTTTGATCTACTCAATGTGATTTTATAGCTAGTCCACGACAACAGAACTCTTATCTACCTTCACATTTATAAGTAACTGGGAAAGTCACATATTAACCCAATTATAAGTAAATTTTTATATTTACTTAAATAAAAATAGCAACTAATATGAACATTTTACACAGCCTAAGGTACTAAGCAATAAGTACTATACAAATAATTTTTTTAAAACTTCCCAGACTCTCCCTACCCCCCAGATTTCAATGTGACGCTGATCATATATTTTGCTTTGCTGCAGATGTGCATTCCAAGAGCAATGTGTGTCTAGAGTCCATTCAGTGATAGTCTTCTTGATTTTTTCCTGATTCTGAACAACTGGCTCCCGCCTAGTCTTCTGTAGGTCTCACTACAATCCTAGAAATTCATGACCTTAGTTGCTAGAGATGGAAAAAACCTCTAATCTTTACTTACTCTATATAGTTAAATAGGTATTTATCACCCCCTGCCCACCGTATAACGTCATCCATACAAGTCAGCTCCCAATTCCCTCTCAAAAGGGTTCAGACCACGGTTAAGTGCTCCTTATCTTTGAAACAAAACCTCAACTCCTGCTCTGCCTTCCATGTTACATACTTTCACTGTCAACTCCCATATTTCCTCTTGTCTTAAATATGCTTCACACCTGAAACTAATAAAAAAATATGCTTGAGTGATCCATAATCTCCTAAAACTGAATAACTCTCAAATTCAAGTTCTCATAATTGAGGAAACGTTCATGACATCAAGGGTAGGGAGTGATTATTCTAGCATCAGGACGTGAAAGCATTATTCTAAAAAGAGCTTTTAAAAACAAAATTCTACAGCTCAAATCAAAATTTTATCCATAATCTCTCTAGACTGAATGTCTTTATATCACATTCAAGATGAAGCTTTCTGGAAAAGTCTTTCCACGTGTTGTCCTCTCATACATTGCTTAAGCCATTACAGCCTTCCACTGCATTCGCTTTTCTACCCATTCTGATCTGGATTCCACTTGCACTCAATCACATTAGCTCAAGACCACCAAGGATCTCAGTGCTGCTGAGAACCAGTAAGCCAATGGGTACTCGTAGGTCCTTGATTACTCTGCAGCATTCAACACAGCTGACCAGACGCTCCTGAAACATTCTTCCCTTGGCTTCCTTCTACCCCTCTGGCTACTCTTTCTCAGGTTTCTTTACCGGTTTCTTCTTTTCTACCATTAAATTGAATTCATCCTTCTCCCCTACTCAACTCTTTCTCTTGGTGATCTTACGTATCATTTTCTCAGGTAATCTTCAATCATCAGCTACAGGCCTACACCTTTCTTTCGGATCTCAAACTTATTCCCAGGCAGACAAAACCTTGGCTTTACTTGCACAGATATAAGGATACTTTCAGGAAGGCTGAGCTGCATTAATGTAATTGATTAGGCTGAAACCTAATCAATTGTATTATACTGTCCCTGGAGGAAGTCTAAACAGAAAAATGTGGAAAAAATGAAAATATGTAAAACGGAGAGTCCCAGTAGCATACAATGGCAGCGACCATCCCAAGGGGAGCAGAGCAGTCTTGGCTAAGCAGACTGTACTCCCTGGTCTGCTCTCCATATGGCATGTGGGGATTACTGAAACTACCTTAGGAGACTCATTCCTTAAGATCAACTAATTTCATTCACACTGTTCCATAACTCAGCCAACCACCTTCTAAAACATCTGCCATCCCATGTGGTGGGGCTGCAGTTGAAGGGGGATGTGAAGTCTGTGGAGATTTGTTTTTGTTTTTAAGCTGAAAGATAGAAAACTGTAGCTGCATGTCAATTTAATAGAAGTATGTAATTGATGACCCAAAGGCATTGAGAACAAGAGAGAGAATCCACAGCAAAAGTGGAAGGACTGGAAGGAAGGTGACAAGGAGCACAGATGTATAAGATGTTGGGTATCTGTTGCTTTTTAGTTCCTCAATGAAGAATATGCACAACAAAAAAAACAGAAGGCAGGCTTTTTATTATATCACATTAGCCTGGCTTTAGCCAACAGGTCGTTCAGGAAAAGTTGTTGTTTAGTGAGAAAATCAGACTGAATTCTGTATTCAAAGTCAGGAATTCTCTAAAGATTGGTACCTCAGGTATGTGAAACAATTATCCTTACTAACCATTTTAGATTGTGTAGAGCTTTACTGGGTTCAGAGTACTCTCACATTCAGATATATAATGTGTGGTTCTCATTTGGATGCTGGTTCTAACAAATAATGTAAAAAGATACTTTTTGAGACAGTTGGGGAAATCTGAATATGAACTGGCTATTGGATTATTATAATTAATTTTGTTAGGTGTTAAAATGGCACTGTCGTTATGAAAGAAAATGTGCATATATGTAGAGATGCATGTGGAAATATGTAGGAGTAAAATAACATGTCTGAATCTTGCTATAAAATGCTCCAGCAAAGAAAAAGGTGGATAAACTAAGCGAATACAGCAAATCTTGATAATTACTACTGAATCTGTGTGAAGGTATTTGGGTGAAGGGGGATCCTTGTATAGTCTATTTTTCTATGTGTTTGACAGTTTGTTTGTTTTTTTTATTTTTTATTTTTTTTATTTTTGAGGGCAGTGTTACTGGCCCTCACATGTGGAACCGAACCGGGGCCACTGGCTTCCCAAGCCAGCGCTTAACCACCGCGCCACTCGGCCGGCCCTGTTTGACAGTTTTTAAAATAAAATTTAAGGGCCAGCTGAGTGGCTCAGTTGGTTAAGAGCCCACTCAAGAGTGCGAGCTGAGCTCTGAGCAACAGCAGTTCGATGCCCAGCCAGAGCTGAGTTGCCGCTGAGCTGCCAACAGGTGGCAGGATGGCTCAGCTTAAAAAAATAAAAAATAAAGTAAAATTTAAAAGTATCTTTGTTCCTGATTATAGGAGGGAAAAAATAACCTTGTTAATAGATGATTAACGCACAACCATTGGGTCATCAGGTCTTTTTATCAGGGAGGAACATGTCTATACAACAATGGTGTCAATATTATTGAGTCATTCAAAACTAACTTTTAAAATTAATTCACGAATACAGTTTTACATCATCCCTTTCTCTCCAAAACACAAGTTACTTCTTAGAAACTCCCTTCAAATTCCATGGCTTCTCCTTACCACCCACTACCCCAAGCAATTTTGTAGAGAGCAACTGTGACACTGTGCTGGGAGAATGTGGGCACTGTAGCAACCAAACCAAAAAGAAAACTGCAAATAAGTTACATAAACACAGCTATAACTGACTTAAGCCTTTTTTTTAATCTTTGATAAATTATTAGGGGGACCTAGAGACAAGAAAAAAAATTTACACATTATGACTGTTATACAGATGGAAGAATATCACTCGTTTGAAAAACTTAATATTGGCTATATAAATTTCCATAAAGATCTCCACCTCTTTCCTCTAAAACATTAAGTAAAAAAAATACTTTAAAAAAAAAACAATTAGGGTCAGCCAAGAGGCACATTGGTTAAGAGCTGGCTTGGGATGCCAGCGGCCCCGGTTCGGATCCCACTTATGAGGGCAGGTGACACTGCACTGCCCTCTACAGCTAACAACAGCTCCACCTGGAGCTGGGCTGTGCAAGCTCAGGCAATAGTGTAGGCTGCAGCCCCTGCTGCAGTGGGCTGCCATAGGCTACAGTGAGTGGCCGGCAGCCAGCGTGAGCGGCCCGCAGCCGGTGTGAGCTGCCAATAGCCGCAATAAGCGACCATCCAGAGGCCGGCGACCCATCTGCCTCATTCGGGAAGAGCGCAATGACGATACCAACATGGGCCAGTGAAGCGATGTCCTCCACAACTAGACTGAAGAACAAAAAGACAACTTGTCTGTTCCCCTTCCCTGATTCCCCAATAAAAATCTTCAAAGAAACACACAAAACAATTAAACCTGAATTGCTACCCTATATGTATCAAAAAGGCCCATAGAAGTAGGATACATATTTATTTTGACCTGTGTAACCAATTAATGAAATAAAAGCAGTGGTTTTTTTTTTTTTTTTTTTACTAAGTATAATCAACGTTTACAGTCTTAACAATGACAAAATCTTGATATTCAATTCTACTTACCCCAAAGGTTTTGGTTTATGCGTATCTAAGGAGTGCAATTGACATCTCTTGTTCTTTTTGCTTTTTGGAATAGCATCTATCATGTCATTTAGTTTGGACCTAATTAAAAATAAACCATTAACGGCTTGATTAATATTCATTTTTCTTTAAAATTTTCTAAGTATCTATTTACTGTCTTTTAGTGAGAAGCATGAAGTATTATAGACACATCACTTTGAAAATTTCTCTTCTAATTCTAACCCAAGAGTTTACACTTGGTACATTTGTCTTCCCATTCCATTATCAGTCTGTCAAAATGGTGAGAAAGGCCTGCTCTATTCAAAGTACTCTTTCCCCCAGACTGCATGTCTCATTCATCCCTATGCCTGCCCTTTATCTAGCAGTGTGTCTGGCACTCAAATATTTTATGACTGACTGCTACCTGACTCTCAGCCACCTTCCCTTGTCCAAACATTACCTAAATACAAGCTATCCTTGATGAGGTTTTGTGCAAATATAGAAATACGTACAGCTAATATCCACATCTTATATCCCATTAATCAACAAAACCTGTAAACTCTAACTTCTAAATATATCCAGAATCAAATCACTTCTCATCACCCGCACCATTACCACCTTGTCCAACGTGCCTCTCTAGCTTAGACAACTGCCATAGCTGGCCTCCCAAATGGTATCCTTGTTTCCTCCCTTTCCCTTTACATTCTAAGGCTTCACTTTGCAGCTGCAGTGATCTTTTCACTAGAAAATCACATTGTTATTTATCTGTTCAAAAAACCTCCAAAGTTTCTTTTCTCAGGCAAAGTGAAAATCTGAAGTCTCTACCACTTAAAATAGGAAAGCCCCAGGGTTTGGTCTATGGACCTTTTTCTATTTATACTCACTCTGTGGTGATCGTATTTCATCTCATGGGTTTAAACTGTGTGTGTGTGTGTGTGTGTGTGTGTGTGTGTGTGTGCATTTGTGTGTGCACTACATATTTGTTTATATACACATGTGTGTATAGTGTAAATACTATCTTTATAGTTTAAATACTATATGTGTGTGTGTGTATATATATAATATATGACACAAATTTACATCTCTAAGCCAGACCTCTCTGAACTCTACTTGGATGCCCAGTCAGAATCTAAAACTTAACACATCCACAAGTGAGCTCTGCAAAATTGCTCCTCCCAGTCTTACCCATCTCAATAAATGGAAACTATCTGTCTGGTTCTTTAGACCCCAAATCTGAGAATCATCTTTGATGTCCTCCTCTACCTCCAGTCTATCCAAAAGTTTTGTTGGCTCATTCTTCAAAGTATATCCAGAATCCAACCATTTCTCTTCTGTGGCCACCATACTATTATCTCTCGCAAGGATTACTAAACTTGTTTCTCTGCCCTTACGCTATCCTTCTACTTAGTCTCAACACAAAGGTCAAAGTAAGCCAAAGGTCAAAGTCAGACCATGTCACTTCACTCAAAACCCTCCCAAATCTTCCCATCTCAGAGTAAAAAAAGCCCAGACCTTGGATGGCACTACATAATTGGACCTTTTATTACTCCTCTGACCTCATCTATCATTACTGTTCTCTTCATCTGGCTCCAGCCACAATGACTTCTTGCTGCACCTCAAACATGCCAGGAAAACTCCAACCTTTGACCCTTTATACTTGCTGCTCTCTGCCTTTCTCCAGATAATTTACTTGGTTCACTCACTCACTTCATTCAAGTCTATAGTCAATGTCATTTTATCAGAGGCCTTCCTTGACTATCCTCCATATTAATTCTACCCACTCGTTCTCTATCTTCCTTACTAGTTTTTCTTTGTAAATTATCATACCTGACAAATTATATATTTTCTTACTGTCTGCCTCTCTCCACATAAAAACAGATATTTTATAGTCACTGGCACAGGGAAGTTATTTACTCAATGAAATTGTTGAATTTGGGCTCAAGCTTTACCCCAACCAAATTTAAGGGGAAAAGCTACCATTACACCAAGTTTAAAAATGTAATAAACTCATTTTTTCCTAATTGATTTACTTACCCATGTACATAAAATAATGTATAAAGCTTCTTTGCATCAGTCATGCAGCTTCGAGTTACAGATAGGACTCCCTTTGGCCCAACTGTCAGGGGTTCAAGGGCAGGATTTCCAGACTCTACAAGTTGGGAAAAGAGGCGCTCCACACTGCGACGACAACCAACACATGGTACAAGCTGAGAAAGTGCACTCAAGACTTCACGTGATGTCACCACCATGGCAATAGTTAGATCTTGTTGCTTAAGCATGCTATGTCGCTGAGAGAAAGAAGGAAAGAAAAATGAAGAAGAGTCCTTGAGAAAGACATAAAATTACTCTTACTACCACGTCTGGTTGCTATACTTGTGTATTAAGTGCCATCTAGACAGGGTTTGCCATCTCTATCTGCAACTGAGTCAAAAAGGCAAGATAGTAGGCCTCGTCCACACTGCACTGAGTTTTCTCCACAAACTCCCCATTCTAGAATCTAGGGTATAGAAAGCTCTGCTTAGGATGTCAAGGGTAAGCAGTTGTGTACCAGCATAGCAAAAAGAATCCTTGCATCTGGAAATTTAGTGCTTGTTCAGTGAGTATTAAGCTTAGTATCACTAAGAGTAATACTCGTAGTGCGAGTATTAACTTCTCACTTAAAATTAAAAATAAAAGGGAAGAAACGAAAAATACACAATGCAGCTTTACGTCTTCTTCTCAACTTTTAACAACACACTATCTTTAGCTACAGGAAACAAGTTAGGACGGTGACCATGGAGAGCAGCAATACTCAACCTGGAGGTATGGACAGGTGTGTTATGGGTTAGTGGGAGAGAACAAGGGCTGTGTTACCTATGTAGGAGCCTGCGGTGAGTAACTAATAGGCTGGTGCTTATGGATGTTATCTGCTGGTTATGACAAGGTAGAAAAATGACTTGAAAACCACAGCTGTTGAGAAATGGGCAAAACTCCAATAAACAACTTCTACCTGGATGGACTTACAGTTATACTACAAGTTAACACCTCTGCTTTACTAAAAACAGATGGGAAAGTCAGGTAACTCCTAAGAAGGATTTTTCTCTTTTACCATTAACCATTCAAATCAAAGTTTTCTCCCAAAGTAAAAACGGAATGTTAAAGTAACAATTTATCTTTCATTATCTTGATGATATACACTGTACTTGTAAAGCACCATACTGCCTAAGAATTAAATAAAAATCAGAAAGTTCACAATACAGGATTACTTTTTTTTTTTTACTTGAATAAAAGAATTACTACAGAAGAAAACAAACAAGTTCTCAATGAAAAGTTGTATACCTTACCTTTTTAAAACAGGAAAAGTTGACCTGGTGAAATTAAAGCCTTATGGACATGTAAAATAATAACACACCACCACCAAATCTCTTTCACATAACAGGTACATAAATATATTCATGGTAGCAATAGTAAGAGAAAGCAATTTCAGTGCAATCTTAAGACCTAGAGAGCCGTAGGTAAAACAAAATTAATTTTTATAGCTAAAATTTTAAATGACTCTTTAAAACACACAGACACAGACACACACACAAACACACAATTTAAAATATTGAGTTTTAAAACTATTACCTGAATGAACTGCTTTAGCTGTACACCATTAATTTGATGCCCATCAAGATTTAACACATTGTCAGGAAATTCCATCACCATCTGAATACGCAAAAGAATAACAATCAATTATTTAATCTTCTTCAAATATATGATACAAACTATTTTATAAACCCCTTGAACAGAAATATACCCCTAAAGCCAGATCTCCACCATCTGCCGTCCTGCCCCCTGCCAAATAAAAGTTTTTTAAAAATCCAAGTTATACAGGTTTCTAAAGCCAAAAATAGTATAGTCATGAGCAAGAACACTAAAATCAGGCAGACATGAGTTCAAATCCCAGCTCTGCCACTTACGATCTATGTCATAACTATGGGCAAGTTACTTAACCTGTCTGATTTTCAGCTACCTCATTTGTAAAATGAGATTATGTAATAATTTTTATCATCTCTCACAGAGTAGGTTGTGAGAATTAAATTACAACGTGTTTCTTGCATGAGCCAATAATAGCATGTAATAAGTGAAATAACCTGATATTTTATGTTAAGTACCCTGACATTTTTAGTTATTCCCATTAACTATAGAATATAATAAATCTTATAATGTAAATGGCCCAAATATACATATATCATATATATGAGTATTAAGCTTAGTATCACTTAGTATCATATATATATATATGGTAGGTACTCAGAACAGTATCTGGCACATAGTAAATGTTTGCTCTAATTATGAACAAAAAGGATACACTGAGGTATTTATTCAATTATCAAAATTCACTACCAGAAGAGGAGGAATATAAAAAAGCTGAAGGAGGTTTCAGGATGTCAGATAATGGGGAATTAGTAGTTAGCACATTTCACTGATCTGTGACACCATAGATATCTTTAATATCTGTGATATTAAAAAGTACCATAGTTATGTACCACTAGAAAAGAGCCACTGTAACTAGGATGTCACCAAATGAAAGAAGCAATGCAATTTCAGAGATGTTAAAAATATGAAAACAATGTTTGCCTTCAAAACAATGAAATAAAGTAACATTTATATCTTAACTTTGTTAAAGTTAAATAAAACACTGTCAAAGGTATCAAACATACTGTACTAGGACAAACTTCTATTTCCAGATGAAGATGACAAAGGCCACAAACTCCTACACACTCAAAGAGCAAAGTCAGGATAAAGAAACCCATCTGAGGCAAAAACAAAACACTAAAAAACCTCACCCAGTTGAATGTGATCTTAAAAAGATTCCTCCTTCACCAACCAGAACCACAAAGACCTGCTTCTTTAATGAAGGTGACCATTCTTTTCCCTCCACATTAGAAATGAGGGCCTCAAAAGATGCTTGTTCTAACAATAAAGTGAGGACTGAACAACTAAGGCAAGCATAAGTAATTAAGACATTTCCTTGATTTGGCAAGAGGAAAACACTGGATATGTGAGGTAGAGAAATGAGGTAGATGCTAAAGATGGACAGTGATGGGGGCCGGCCGAGTGGCGCAGTGGTTAAGGGCTGGCTTAGGATGCCAGCGGCCCCGGTTTGGGTCCCACATATGAGGTCCAGTAACACTGCCCTAAATAAATAAATAAATAAATAAATAAATAAAGATGGACAGTGATGCAAACACAGACTCAACAATCCAGAGGACTCAGTGTATTCCACAGAACCAAAAACTGCATGTACACTATGATTCAAATGTTTGTATATGTATATTTTCTTACAGAAAAGGAAAATACATATTAGAAATTGCTATCTCTGGGCAGTGAAAAGATGACTTTTTTTTTTTTAATGTGTTCCTATCTTTCCCAAATTTATTACAATGCATATATACTACTTATTATCAGGGGGAAAAGTTAGTGTTCCATGCTTTCAATTCTGTATACATTATACCATGTTCAGAGACATGCTTTCATCTCAATAACTTACTATTCTGGAAGTTTCTTCTTCCAAACTTACAGGCTATATATCCAAATCTCATAGTTTCAAGGATTAATTGTCCAATTTTCAGGTTTGTCAACTTCTCTCTAGTTTTCCCTCTCATAGTCTTATTAATATCTCCAAAGAATGGTGGTAATAACAACAGAGACATTTAATAAGCTTCATATATACTAGGAATTGTTCTAAGCAGTTTCATTTATTAACTCTATCAATAGTACAAAGTAAACTAGCTACTAGCCCACTTTAATAATTTAGCTCTAAATGAACTGGTGAAGATGATTGAAATTAGTGGGCAAAATAGCTAATGATCCATACTGCACATAAGATTTATCATACTTAGCAGAACTTTTTTTTTTTTTTTTTGAGGGCAGTGTAACTGGCCCGAACCGGGACCGCTGGCTTCCCAAGCCAGCGCTTAACCACCGTGCCACTCAGCCGGCCCATTTAGCAGAATTTTTAAAAAACATTTAATAATCCTGGTATTATAAATCCTGGCTAATGAAAACTGATGAATAAAAACAGTTAATAGAACAATTAACTCACATTATGTTTTCTGGAATCACCACACGGTTTAAAACACACACAAAAAATTAACTGTCAAGTCATAAAAAAGGTATAGGATAAACTTCTTTTGTTTTTTCATTTTTTTTTTTTTTTTTTTGAGGGCAGTGTCACTGGCCCTCGTATGGGGGATCTGAACCGGGGCCGCTGGCCTCCCAAGCCAGCTCCCAACCACCGCGCCACTTGGCCGGCCCTGTAGGATAAACTTTTAAAGCCATGTAACTCAATAGAACATTGTAAGTCACTCCAAATCTACCATTTAAGCAACTAACACCTACATTTGTATTTTCACATGCTTGATACAAATATACACCATATCAATTGACACCATAAAAAAAAAAAAATTAAGACAATTACCCATACTATTTTAAGATCAAAGCTATCAAGGTCTCGCCTATCTGGTTCATAGGTGAAATCCTAAATTCTGACTCTGTATAAGTGAATTACTATCTGAACTATATTTTATTGTTTTAATAATTAAAGCAGATTAATTAATGTAGTGAGACCTGCTAGCTGAACTTTAGAATATATAATTTAGTGAATAATACCTGCTTTAGAAATCCTTTCTAAAAAGTCCACAAGGGTTAAAATTTTTGAAAAAACAAACAAAAACCCCTCATTGCAGATCATTTCAGTTTCACCTAACCAGTATAAATGTCAAGATGAGGTCTATTAATGTGTCTTTCCTGGACTTCACTGGATTGCATGCTACTCAATTTTCTCTTGTACTTACTGTGAAACACTCTGATTAGAAACTGCATTCACACTAAATTCTGCTGTCCTTGCCTTTCAAATACTTAAGACAATGGTTTTTTAAAACCTTGCTGTTTTCTGGCCAACCACTATAACCTTTACAATGAGAGATGACAATAAGGAAAAGGGAAAAAAGAAAAAGAAGACAAAGAGGGTAGTAGTGCTAGTTTTTTTCCCCATTCTTCAAAACCACTTCCTTGACTTAAATCTTCAGATTCTAGGTTACCAAAGACAGTCCCGTAAAGTATTTCAGGTGTGGTTTCACGGAGGAATCATTAGTGTTTGGCTTCATGAAGAGGTTGCCTATCCCTACCTAGCCAAAAATAGAACGAGTCATTGTCCTGCAATTATTGCTTCATAAACTTTATTGAATCCATTACCCACTTTCACTCTTTAAGTATCTGTCCTGGTTTCTCCTGACCACAAACAATCTGTTTTTTAGAGCATTTTCATAAGCTCTAACCAACAATGTTAAGTTTGTATTTATTAAAACAAATTACACAATAACAAATACAAAAACACTTTTTTGGGGCCGGCTGAGTGGTGTGGTGGTTAAGCTCTGGCTTCAGAAGCCAGCGGCCCGGTTAGGATTCCACATATGAGGGCCAGTGACACTGCCTTCAAAAATAAATAAAATAAAAATCAAATAAACCAAAAACACTTTTTGTGCTTTACTTCTTCATTCTCCCAGCAATTTGTAGTATCTATCACCTTTGGTAAAATTATTTAATCAAGAGTTCAAAGACAACATTAAATACTAAACTTTTAACAAATGTTAAACACCTAATCCCCAAGTGGATATGCTCTTTTTTAAAGTCTCAGTTAAAAACTATTATCAGAGTTTCTAGTCCATTTACATTGGTTTGAATTAGGAGGGCAAACTGTGTTCCAGAAATACTGTAGCAATTTGACAGTAGATATCAAGAACTTTATAAAAGGTTATTATCCTTTAATCCAATAATTGTATTTCCAAAGCCTGAGGGGAAAAAATTGTAATGCAAAGATTTATGCATTATTTATACTCTTATAGCATTGTATTTATAGCAAAAACTAGAACCACCTCTATGTCCAACAAAGAATGATTAAATTATGGAATGTTGCACAACAAAGTACTACATGACCAGTAAAGCTGTTTGAAAATGACAAGAGAAAATGTTCTCAATATTATATTCAGTGAAAAAAAGCAAGATATGAAATATTGAGAACACATCTCAACTCTGCCTCTAAGTGTGTGTCTATGACTAGAATTACACCAAATGTTGCTATATCCTTGGTTATCTCTGCGAAGCAAGATTAATAATTCTTTGTTTTGTGGTTATCTTGCAAGATTATTTTATAAGGATTATATAGTTTCACTCTCTTCTTTTAAAAAAAAAAAAATTTCTCACTTAAAAATTATAATTCTTCAGGGCGGCCCGAGTGGCGCAGTGGTTAAGCACTGGCTTGGGAAGCCAGCGGCCCCGGTTCAGGTCCCACATATGAGGGCGTGACACTGCCCTCAAAAAGAAAAAAAGAAAAAAAAAATTATAAGTTTTCAAAGATGTCTCTAAAATAAAATCTATTTTCTGTACATCTGCTATTTTACAATTCTAATATCACTGAAAAGTATTTTGGCCACACAGCATGCCACTTTAACACTTTGTAAGCGGGCATAAAAAGCTATATGACGAGTTTACTCGTTTCCCCCAAAAAATGTGTTAATATTCTACCACCTTACTTATTTGGGATTTTCTCAAATACACCTATATAGATCAGCACTGTACTCAATATTCAAACCCATTAAACTACCATATGAGTCTTTTACTTTTTTTTTTTTTTTTTTGAGGGCAGTGTCACTGGCCCTCATATGTGGGACCCGAACCAGGGCCGCTGGCTTCCCAAGCTAGCGTTTAGCCACCGCGCCACTCGGCCGGCCCACCACATGAGTCTTTTAAATGTGGATACAACATACCACATAAAAGCATCTACATACAAGCTTCTTAATTTCATTTTACAAATACAATTTAAAATCTCCACTTTAAGGCTAGGGGTTTCAGCTTCTGTTACTAAAATAATAAACATTTGTAACTGATTGTACACTTTATAATTAAACTTAACATCTAGGCGCTAACAAGATTCTAAGACTACTGATAACACAGTGTTTCCTTCATGCATTACCTATGGGCCCTAGAATAAATACCAAACCAAATGTTAACTCCCATGATACACAGCTATCAACAGACCACTGAAGAACATCAACCTCTGCCCTTCCCTCCCTCTTCCCCAACAGGTGTTTGCTCTGCATTCTGCAAGTAGAATTGTATTTGGTAGAATGGCTCTGAAAGAAACTTGTTTCCCTAAGTATGATTCATTCTTCACAAGAATGTTTTCACTAACTAGCATTCAGTTCCAAGTAAAAGTTCCAAGTAAAGCAATAAATGGCCCTACTCATTCCCTAGTGACAAAACCCCTGCAAAGAAAAACTGCACCACTGCACCTTTTCCTAAATAAAATGCTATTTTTGAAAGATTTAAATTAAGTAAGCCTAAATTTTATTTGCCTTGGTCACAATTCCACAATGCAATTAAAGCAAAACGCAACCACCAGGTTCAGTCCAATCCCAACTTCTCTGGATAAATAAATACAATAATAAATCACAGTGCAAAGCTACACTGAAATTTTTCTATGGAAAATTTTGGAAATTACTATCATTGTACAGAGAATAGAATATAAAAACAGCCCAAGTTGGCTATTTTAAAGTGCTATATAACAGATGTAAAGTTGTTATGTGGGCATGAGGAGAGAAATCAGTGTCTATTAAAATTTTATAGACTCAAATTTACGTTGATTTTCCCTATGCTTTGATATTATATACTCAATAGTAATCTTATGTCCAAACCCAAAGGATTTTTTTTTAAACTTCAAAGGCATTCTGGAATAATAAACATAAAAGGTTAATACTAAACTATGTGCTCCAGAAAAGTGTGTTGGGAGAGAAAACACAATATAGATAAATGAACTCTTATTAGGAGTTTTCCAATTGTGAAATGCATCATTTAATTTGATTGGTGTTAGTTTCTTTTGACTACTTAAAATACAAGTCCATTATACTTTTCAAAAAGTGCGAAAGTCATAACCAAGGCATGAAAGTATTTTCTAATATATCAAAAAAATTCTATTTCCCTTAGGTCAGGCCAAATCATTCTACCTTTTTCCATTAAAAAAAAAATTGCACTTGGATAATTATAGATGCTTTCACTTAAAAAGTTCTGGCAAATTAAGTCATTCAGTAGCTCTTCTAATCCTTTTTAAAGTACTGCAGCTCAATCAACTCTTGAGACTGGCAAACAGAAAGGCATCGAGTGGCATCCCTACAATGACTTGCATTTTATATAAAATTTGAAAGAACTTCAGTCGATATTTTGGGGGGAAGAAACATCGGGAACAAGACAGATCAACTGTCTTTGCAAAGCCAAAAAGCTAAAGGTGATGAGACTTCCTTACACCGTATCAAAATAGGCAAATGTACAATCTAGAGCTTCGGCATCATCAAAACTCAATCTTTCAAAATATATTCAGAAAAGGTTCGTTTCTTAAGAAATAGTTGCAAGAAACTGCACTCATTTCCTGTTCAGAACTCAATTCAGATTTCTGCCATTTCCTTTCAAAGGAAATACTACAGCAACACAGGCAGAGGGTCTGCAATGCTTTACTATCACCAAATCTAGAAAGGAAAACTACCCAGAACTGGGTTTTGACACTCGAGATGAGCAATCAGCTTTTTATAATGCTCTTAACACATTCAATAATGTTGCTTCCTTAGAAAAAAAAAAGGTCAAGAATGCCAAGAAAGCCCTTTTTGAAGAGTCATGGCCTAGCAGTACATTCATTTCGAAGTTTTAATGTTCTAGACAATACGAGGCTATTCACCACGAAATCAAATCATTTCAGTGGAATTTTTACTGTGCAAGAGCATGTCACTCTGCCCTCAGTAACTGTGCTTATGCAGTGAGCGCTGTAAGTATTGAGAGAGACAATACACAGGTAGCAGTGGAGCTGCGACATTAGGATCATTAGGGCTCCTCGAGGGTAGGTGGTTTCTGGAAGGGGTAGGCCCTACACGCCCAAGATCCTTCAACCCCTCTCCTACGGTTTTCGCGTGCTTTGGCAAAAGCAGTGCCTCCTAAAGCGAAAGGGTAAAGGAAGGAAGGGCGGGGGCAGAGGGGTCAAGGTGTGCACGGATTGCTGGGCTAGGACCCCGCCGAGGTTACCGAACCCACTGCAAAGGCGAGTCTGTGGGGCCTGCCGGAGACAAGGCCTCGCCTAGGAGTTGCAACACACTCTTTCTCCAGTGCGCAGCGCTCAGCCTGGGGGAGGGGGAGGAGGGGAACAGCTGCCAGGGGAGCGGCGGGCCCGGCCCGCTCACCGTGAGGGTGTCGTCTATGTAGAGGGGAATCTGTCTCCTCTCGAAGGGGAACTCCTCTTCCCCGTCCCTGCACACTGCCACCAGTCGCGCCATCGTCCCCGACGCTGCCGTGGCCACCGTCACCACCTCCCAGCTGCCGCCGCCGCCGCTGCTGCTGCTCCCGCTGCTGCTGCTGCTGCCGCCTCCTCCCAGCTCCTGCCTGCAACAGCCAAACGTCGCGAGCTTAGGCACCAGCCGCCGCGCAGCACATTCGCCACGGGGGGGAGGGAGAGGAGCCGGCGGGGACCCGAGAGTCGGGCTGCGTTTCCCATCACCCGATTCCACACGTGCTCAGCCAATCGGCGCGCAGCGGTGCGGCGACCCGCCCCTTCGCGCCGCTCACCCGCCCAGCCCCCACGGCCGCCGGCCTCCGGTCAGGGTCCAAAGGCGAGGCGGAAGGGACGCGCCAGCCCTGGGGCTTCCCCGGCCCGTCACCGGAGCCCCAGCTCCAGGACCTCACCCCAGGCCTCAGCGCCGCTGCCCGCTGCCCGCCGTCGAGGAGCCCTCAGCCCATAGCTGACCCCTTTCTCCCCCTTTCTGGCCGCGCCCCGCCCAGCCAGTCCCCTTGGGCAGCGGTTGCCCAGCGCGACCCCGCCCCTGGGAGGGGTCGGCCCCGCCCCCGCCCCCGCTCTGAGGAGTCCAAGGGGGAAGAGGCTCAGCTCTTTTCCTCACCCTTCTAGGGGGTGGTCTCTCGGCTCTGACCTTCACCGTTTCCGTGGTCGCCTCCCTGAGCCCCTCCTCTGCTCCCCGTTACCGGCTGACAAGACCCGTGTCAGGGCCGGCCTGGGCGGGAGCGCAGCTCCTAATGCCGTTTCCTCTCCGGGCTTAGTCAGCCGCTCGCGCCACCGGGAGTGGGGGAGGGAGGGCGGGGGACGTGAAGAGGGTGGGGCAGGGAGGAGCTGAGAACGCGGGGCGGGGCCCCTCTCTTCTCGCGAGACTGCCTCTCTTCTCGCGAGACTGTAGACCGCCGTTCCTGAGTTGGGGTGGGTTTCCCCAGCCAAGGCAATCTCGAACTTGGGTCCTGCTCTCTCTCTCGGGAATATAACTATTCAAATCTAAAGCGGGCTGCTGGGAGGAGTTTATAGGCCTCAACCTACGTTCCCTGCTGCACGGGCCTGGAAACAGCTCGCCGGCGGGCGACGGGAGCCTAGCCGGGCTGACTCAGGGCCCACCGGAGGGCCGAGACCCAGTGAGAATCTGGGTAAGTGGTGAGGAGCTGGGACTATCGAAGACAGAGACTTTGGAAAGGGAAGGGGAGACGAATATCTGCGGAATGTGTGAGAGACAAACTATTGGGCATAGTTTCCAGGTAGTTGAGGCTGCTTTCCCTGATACCGTAATTAACCAGGAGCCACTCACTTGACCGCTTCCCAAACAGACTGCGTGGAGATCCCGCCAAGGAGGTCGACTCTACTGTAAAGTGCTGAAAGTTTTTTTTTGTGGTTAAATTTAGAGGCCAATATTGGGTTGTGGGAAAGTCATGACGCATTTTTGCAACAGATGGCACTAGTTCATTTTTGGAAGTACTAGAGTCATTCGCATCTATGTTATTGCTATGTCATTTGACAGCTGACAGCTCTAACTTCATTATAAAATAAAAAATTAAGCGATTTGGTTGAGTTTTAGAGATTTTACAACAAGTTGAAGATGGAAGACCAAATTGCATTTTTGCCATATTTTACCGTTTTACTTCCGTAAAGGGAAGAACGCGCATCAAGCTTGTGAAAAGTTGCGTAAAGTTTAAGGTGACAGTCCTCTATAAGAACATCAGTGCCAACAATGGTTCACGAAATTCCGTCCTGGGGATTTTTATCTCAGCGATGCTCCTTGGTCAGGGAGGCCCACTGAGGTTGATGACAACAAAATAAAGACATTGATCGAGTCAAACCCACGTTACACGACATGAGAGACTGCAGAAACATTTGAACATCCATCATTCAAGCGTTCAAGACCACCTGAAGAAGCTGAGATACGTAAGAAGCTTGATAAATGAACTCAAAGAAATTCATTTGACGGTGCGTATAAACATCTGTAATATACTCCTTAAACGTCAGGAAAATGATCCTTTTTTGAAGCAACTGATGGGAAGTGGATTGTTTACCACAATGTGGTGCACAAACGGTCCCGATGTGATGATTCTCCTCAAACAACATCAAAAGCAGACATTTAAGGGCCAGCCGAGTGGCTCAGTTGGTTAAGACCTCGCTCGAGTGCCAGCTGAGCTGTGAGCAACAGCAGTTCGATGCCCAGCCCGAGCTGAGCTGCCGCTAAGCTGCCAACAGGCGGTAGGATGGCTCAGCTAAAAAAAAAAAAAAAGCATTCATCAGGGCCGGCCGAGTCGCGCAGTGGTTAAGCGCTGGTTTGGGAAGCCAGCAGCCCCGGTTTGGGTCCCACATATGCGGGCCAGTGACACTGCCCTCAAAAAAAAAAAAAAAAGTATTCATCAGAGGAAGGTTATTCTCTCAGTGTGGTGGGAGTTTTAAAGGTGTCGTGTTTTTCAAGCGCCTACCAAGGAACCAAACAATTCGAATGTGTACTGTTAGCAAGTGGACAGTTTGAACGAATCCATCATCATCCAGAAACGTCCAGAGCTTGTTAATTGTAAAGGAGTTATGTCCCATTAAGACAATGCAAGACCACACACAAGTTTGATTACCCATCAAAAATTATTGGAGCTTGGATGGGATGTATTGCCACACCCACCATATTCGCCGGACCTTGCGCCGTCAGACTTGCACTTGTTTCGCTCTCTTCAAAACTCCTTGCGTGGTATAACGTTCAGTTCAGATGAGGCTGTAAATCAGCACCTTGTTCAATTTTTCGCAGATAAAAGGTTCTTGTATGAATGAGGAATTATGAAGAAAGATGGCAAAAGGTTATCAAACAAAACGGGCAGTATGTAATTGATCTTTGTTCTTTATATAAATAAGTGACCTTTGAAAAACAGGAAAAATACATCTTTTTCAACAACCTATAGAAAACTATGTGAGGAATGGCTTGTGTATGCATCCTGCCAGAGAATCTTGGGCTGGGTTAATATTAATTACCTTGGGAATCAGACAGGACACCGAGTGCCATGTGCAAAGTACTGGTACTGGCCAAAGGCTCTTCCCTCTCACCCTCTTCTGAGAAGCAGAGCTGCTGTAAAGACAGTCTATCTACACTCTGTGTACCACCATGTACTCACTTCCTACCTTGAAGTCTTTGAAGGCCTGTTCGTAAAGCCAAAATAGTTGTTGGGAAGCATTTTGCCTATGGAAAGTCTTGACGATGTTAAGGATAAATCCATTTGTTCCTCTTATCAACTAATGCTGATGACAGATCTGTATTTCCTGATAGAATATGCTAGTGCTGTGATACTGACCTTTAAAAAGTATTTTGGTCATCACATGAAGTCTGGAGATTCCCATCAACAAAACTCTATAGTGCATCCTTAGCCACGTTGACTGATGACATTATGTGGTCACTATTAGGGTAGGTGACATAATAAACTGGAAGAACCATAGTTCAGTCCCAAAGGTGTACTTATCCAGTAAGTACTTAAGTCTTTTGGCCATGTTAGGAGAGCAGATCGGTGCGATTGTTAGCTTAAATTCAGTAGGCATCTACGATGTGCATGTAACTTCTTACAGGTTAGACTGCATGGCCAAAATTTGGACATTCATAGAGAATTTTGGGTTTTATGTAAAAACACTCCTAAGGGAAAAAAAGAGTACTATGGCTTTTAAGATCCTAAGGTGCTCTTATAATGACTATTAATCAATTAACATACCTACTTTGTACCTTTCAAACCTTCCTTGGATTATGGTTAAAGGACGTTGAAAACGACAAGCTCAATATATAGGTGCTAATTTTTATAACTTTTGTTACTGAGTACACACTAGGTACTAGCAAAGAAGAGAGTCTTCATTCATCCTAGGGATTTAAATCTAAGGAAAGTCAGATATGGTAAATGATAAAACACAGATAGTAAAATGATAAAGTCCAGATATAAAAACAGTAAAATAGGGCTGGCTGAGTGGCTCAGTTGGTTAAGAGCTCACTCTCTGAGCAACAGGTTGCTGGTTTGATTCACGGCCTGAGCTGAGCTGCGGCTAAGTTGCCAACAGGTGACAGGATGGCTCAGCTAAAAATAAATAAAAACTAAAATGAGGAAACCACACACTCTCTTTCCATCTGAGATTACTTGATTTGGATTTGTCTTATAGGTCTACTGAGCACACTGTAGTATCTTTGGACAATGTGTCACATACTATAGGTATTCAATAAATACTTATAAGGCTGAAAATGTGGATAATTTGCTAGATAAGTTGCTCTTTGGTGCTACAAATATAATAAAATCATATCGAGGGAAAATGCTTAGAAAATTATTTCATTGCAAAAACAATATCTAGAGGTTTTAACTATGTATCTTCTTAGTTGCAAGAAGGCACTTTTTAATTTTCACTATTAGTCTATCTTCAGTTATAACCAATAGTGCTGTAGCAAATGAAGTATCTGCCTTTAGAGAACTTACCTCTAATTGACAAAATAAGTGATTACTACATAAAAAAGCCATTTGTTGCCTATTTTAAATTTTTAATATTGGCATTGTTAAGGGCAAGGTTGAAGGATTTGAAAGGCCAGGAAAGAGAAAGCAATCTACAGTGGAGAATATTTCGCTGGTACCTAACAAAGAACAGTTGGAGATGTGATAAATTATCAGCAAACTGCCATTCTTCTTCTTAGGTCCCCAATGTATGACAGCCAGCTACAAAAATCAAGTATGAATGAGATATGAATATTCTCTAAGCCACATAGGTTTTAAAAAAATGAAGAGTACTGATTTATTCCTTATATTATTTATCTTCATAGACTATACATAAACTCCTAGGGAGTAGAATGTTTTTGTATGATTTATACAACATACTGGACATTGAGGTTCAATAAAAACTGGTTGTCATCTTCTTAACACAAAAGGTACTGATACATATATGGTACATATCCCCAGTTTATAATTGCGTAAAATTAGTCATGGAAATGACTCACTTTCTGAAGGTCATAGATAGGATAAGGTCTTAGACCAATTATATTCCTTTTTCCTTCCTCTATCCTCAAATATTGATAGTTGAAAATGAGTTAATCAGAATTTTCACTATATTATCCACATTGTTTTACGTGGTAGTAGAATCAACAGCAGATGTTATTTATATTACCAGTTATCCAAATCTGTAAATTGGGTTTTCTTTTTCATGATCTAACAGTGGGAAGTTCTGTTTTATCTGTTACCATAGACTCAAAGGATCCACTTGCCTGTGTGCATCAGAGCCAAAAAAGACAGGAGGAGTTTGCAGCAAAGAAAGTAAGGATTTAAGAAGTTGGCACCAACCCCAGAGACACAGGTGAGCTAGTGCTCTTAAAAACCTGGCTCCCTGATGGCCTCTAGCAGTTAGGTTATACTCGTGTAAGGAAAAGATCGTTAATCATGATTACTATGGGAGTTGGGGTCAAGGGCTCTACTGATTAATCGGGGCTAAGGCAGGCAGCAATTGATCATAGGCTTCAGGTCCTAGTGTCAGTCATAGCATTGATTGGTCAGATTCTCAGTGGATGCAGTCCATGGGGCAGTTCTGCTTTCATGAATCTGGAGCTGAAACATAACTGAGACCAAGGTGTTATCTTTGTTTGACTGAAACTTTAGTCTAGTTTGAGGTTTGGTTATTGTTTCTTGGTCATGTTTGGTAGACCTGAAGATTTGAGTTCAACGCTGACCAGGACCTAATGTTCTAAGGGCTTAATGGTTAAAAGGAGTGGACATACAGTATGTCCGTAGGACATACAGGTAGAAGCATCTGGGGGAAAGAGTGCAAGTGAGTTAACAGTTCTATCCCACTAAACAGAGCTAGCTTGGGTTAAAGCAGAATGCATGCTAAAGAAATGAAGTTTATGTGTGGTTATGCTGTCAAAAATAGACGTTTTCCCCACTAACATTTTTTTGAGGGCAGTGTCACTGGCCCTCATATGTGGGACCGAACCGGGGCTGCTGGCTTCCCAGGCCAGCGCTTAACCACCGCCCCACTTGGCCAGCCCTCCCACTAACATTTTTTTAAAGGGAAAAAAATGTTCACAAGTTAAAATGTAATCCCCTTGAAGGCAGGGACTTTGTCTCATTTTCTGTTGTTTCTCCGGCACCTATACCTGGTATATTGGAGCTCAATAAATCTTTGTTGAATGGTCTCTCTCTCTCTCTCTTCTATAAAGTAGAACCAAGTCAGAATGGTCTTTTTTACTAATTCTTGTTTTTATGAGTACTATTTTCATTAGCTTTCTCTTATATGACTATCATAATTGGAGGTGGAAAAACGTTTTTAAGTTATGATTCAATAGCTAATTGTTGAGGCATAAACTTACTGATATTTATGACCTAGAAAAGGATGAAGGAGCAGTTACTGACAAGCAGCAGCAGACCAGTAAGACCGCATGCTATAAATTAAACACTTGCTCTCTCATACTGAGGCTTTTTAAAAAGATTAAAATAGAGGGCCGGCCGAGTGGCGCATTGGTTGAGAGCTGGCTTAGGATGCCAGCAGCCCCGGTTCAGATCCCACATGTGAGGGCCAGTGACACTGCCCTCTGCAGCTAACAACAGCTCCAGAGAAGGTGTAGGCTGCAGCCCTTGCTGCAGTGGGCTGCCATAGGCTACAGTGAGTGGCCGGCAGCCAGTGTGAGAGGCTGGCAGCCAGCATGAGCTGCCAATAGTTGCGATGAGCGACCCTCCAGAGGCCGGAGACTGATCTGCCTCATCCGAGAAGAGCGCAATGGCAATACCAACATAGGCCAGTGACACAAAAGTCCTCCGCAACTAGTCTGAAGAACAAAAAGACAGCAATTTGTCTGTTCCCCTTCCCCGATTCTCCAACGCTGTTCCTCTCCCCCAATTCCCCAATAAAATCTTTAAAAATAAATAAATAAATGATTAAAATCGAGCAGTAAAAAAGTGTTGACAATTCCACAATTCACATTGAGATGTTTTCATGTAAATATTAAACTACATAAAATAAAAAATATAGAGTGGTATAAGGCGGAAAGTAAAAACCCTTCTCCCCATGCTCCAATCTTCCAGTGTCCCAACTATAAACACAAGTTTCTGTAAAATACCAAAATTTAATAAATAGAATTTCTAACAAGTCAGAGGCTTTGTTTCTTCTCCATTAGTTTTACATAGTATTGAAGTACATTAAAATAGTTAACACTGGCTTGCCAAAAGCCCCTTTTCTTCACATTTAATGTTCTTTCTCATTAATATTGCTCAAACGCAGATACATCCTATCCCTATTGGTCACCAAAATTTTATAGTCTTATCTTCCAAGTGTAGCACATATGTAATTAAACAGTTGGTAAACATATAGAGATTGAGCACAAATAAGGCCCACAAGGTACTGCTGTGCAATGTATCC
Organism: Aselliscus stoliczkanus; assembly: GCA_033961575.1. Taxonomy (NCBI): domain Eukaryota; kingdom Metazoa; phylum Chordata; class Mammalia; order Chiroptera; family Hipposideridae; genus Aselliscus; species Aselliscus stoliczkanus. The sequence goes on from CM066739.1 coordinate 22,497,535, forward strand.
ACCAACAGGTTGATCAGGCCAGTTGTTACATTTGACAGCAAGAAAAAAATCAACTGGTTTCTGTTCATAGCTGTGATTAGACAAAGACTGGGTTCCTTTCTTTCAGTTTCAGAAACTAGCGATTCTGAATGCTTTTTATTTGTAGCAGGGGACTGGATCAGTTTCCAAGAACATGGTACTACAGCCCCTTGAATTAGAAACTTGGCAAAACTCAAAATTATATCACCCAGTAATAAACTGCTAAGAAGGATCAGGCTAGAAGCAACTATCCAAATACAAAAGGCTAAATTGGCCATTCTTCGAGATACTACTTCTACATTTACCTGAACCATGTAAAGAGATATGAAAAGGCTAACAGCTGTCAGTAGGATACAATATGCTACTTTTATCCAGTCTTTGATATGTGACCTTTTTTTAAACACATATAACCCAGTCTGCACACCAGCCATGTGTATTGCCACATACCCCAAGGTAGAGATTATTCCTTCTCGGTTGGCATTTAATAAACCAACCCTTGTGCCACTGCCATCAGTGCCATACAAAATTAACCTTTTCAGTGGGGTAAAGTCAAGGGCTAGCTGGTATAATACAGTAATGCTCACGGCCACAATCCAGGATTTATTTAGGGGGAAAAAAATAAAAAGCAGTGATGTTATCAATTTCACAGCTACTAAGGTAAAGAAAAAGTTCCAGTGAACTCCATACTCAGTTAAATGTTCTTGATAGCCTATGGATTTTATAATGACTAATCGTCCTAGTCCTAGGAAGACTAATGGCCAAACAGAAAACAATGACTTTGTAAGATAGTAAACTCTGGACCCTTCCATACATTTTCTCCTAATCTCTGGACAAACCATTGCAGTCCCAAAAACAAAGCCTCCTACTCCAAAATCCATTGCTCCTGTCCCATAGAGCTCGGTTTTGGCAAATCTTCGGGGGAAAAGGGGAAAGTCCACAGCCAAAATGGCAATAGCAGTAAATGCACTGTTAATTACACGAAAACAGGAGATGGCTGGAATGTATTCTGATTCTACATTGGTTTTTAAGAATTTTTCAAGGATTTTCTGGACAGGCATTCTGGCATAGCAAGTTCTCCTGCAGTATATTTGATACAGTAGCGCTGCTCCAAAGATAACTGCAGCGAGGTGCTCAAGTAAGACAAATGAAGACAAAATGGTCAAAGTGGTCACCTGGGGGACTATTAGGAAAACAAAGTCAACGAAGAATCGAGATCTCCAGGTATGTGAAGAAAAACATAAGTGCTGTGAGAGAACGATCAGCAGCCCTCTGCACAGGATACAGAGCACAGGTAAGCACAAGCCCTGGGTAATTTCCAGCACGCTGGTTCCATTGTGGTTACTGACAAAAGCCTCCTTCATCTGCTTTTGCGACATTTTTTCTTCCTGTGATAACAAGAGCAAAGGAATGCATTTGTGAAAAGCAAAATTCTTGTGGAAGTAGCATATATATATATCTGTGGCCTCACAGCAGCCTCGCCATTTGCCTCCCTGCATTCGCCCATAACAGCTGGGCCTCACGGGGACAGGATATTCACTATGCTTATGGCAAAACCCCATGGGACCCTAAGAGAGAGGGCAGGTCAGCCAATGACGGGCAAGACCCTAAATATGCGCATTAGGGTGGCCTAAGACAGGCACCATCCTTGAGTACCCTGGGAGGAATCAAGGAGGTAAAGCATGTGGGGCCTAAGGGCCTGTGAACCCTTATCTGCTGAGCTAACAGCCTGCCAAAGAAGAAAGAAATCTTCCTAAGAAGATAACAGCAGTCCTTGCATTCTTGCCTCTAAGTCTCATTATCTGTCCCCGCAGGAGGCAAGGTCATATTGTACTAAGGGTCTTTTGGCTGAGGGAGCCTGTGAAGCATAGGGAGATTTGGCTAAATTCTTCGGTGACGCATGTGATTTACAGACCTCAGAAAGAACAAAGCCCCTTCCCTGATTGTACTCAATAAAAGTTGCAAGCTGACCAGATTCAGGGCTCTTGTCCATAAGACAGAGTCCCCTGGCTCACATTGCGTTTTAAACTATCCCTGTCTCTTGCTCTTTATTTCTTTTTCTGAGTCCCCGCCGGTCCTCTCGAGGAAGCCAGACCCAGTTGCGCAGAGACGGACATAGCTCTGACTTGATTTTACTCTTAGGTTTCAGAGCAGAAACTAGGGCTTGTAATCCCCTTTGCAAGAATTGTGGGAAGATGCCTTACACTAATACCTAAGAATGTTACACTAATAGTATGAAATTAGCCGTTAGAAAACTTTAGCTATTTTCAGTATAAGGCAGACTCACCAAGTACATTTGGGAAATAAACTCTGAGAGCGGAATGAGTCGAATAAAAATTGAAATTACAGAACACAGTATATGTTAAGAGTATGTAATGAAAATTGAATACACATAACTAATGACTTTAAGGCAAATCTAAGAGGGGGGAAGAGAAAAAGGGGCAGAGAAGGTATTTAAGTACCTGTTGGGTTAAGTACACATTGGAGTTGGAGGCCTCGATTTGTTCAGCCTCTCTGAATCTACTGCCCCTAGTACAAAATTTGGCTCCTCCAGGGACCCCCAGGCTTTCCCTTACATTTACAAACTGCCAAATTTCATTGTTAGGTGTAGGTAGACAGAACGTACACCAATCATGGTGAGGGGGTGGGGGATGGGGGGGTGGGTGTAGCACATACTAGTGTTGTCTTAAAAGTATATAAAACGCCTCTCTGCCACATATCAATGTCTGAAAAGTGGCACACAGGAAAAACACATTTGTTGGCCAAACAAAAACCATACTGAATAAATCAATTCGCGCCGGCCGAGTGGCGCGGTGGTTAAGCGCTGGCTTGGGACGCCAGCGGCCCCGGTTCGGTCCCACATATGGGGACCAGTGACACTGCCCTCAAAAAAAAAAATACACTGTATCTGAATAAATGAATGCATAAATGATGGCCTGTCTGGGCCCAGCAACAATACTTCACGATAACAAATCGATAAGAATCGGCTGGCCTTTAAGAGAGCCCTTTCCCGCGGCCGCACCGGGCCCTTATACCTGCCGTGCGCCCGCTGGTCCCGGCTCCCGCTGGCAGAGGGCCGTGCACGTTGGCCTGGCCGCCCCGCTCCCACGGCAGCCGCGGCCCAACGCGGGAGCAGCCGCTTCCGCCTCCCTAGTCGCGCTTCCGGCCGACGCGGGGCGGCCTGCGCTTCCGGGCCGGCCGACTCTGCGCGCCTCTGGCCCAGGGTGGTGTCGGCTTCCCACTCCTCTGTCATGGCTTGCCCAGCCCCAGTCCTCTCCGGGACGGGCCGGAGGCCGGCCCGTCAGAGGAACTCGGAGCGGAGAAGGCGGGTCATGCGCCTCACCCCGGCTCAGCCCCCAAGGCGCGCTCTGGCGGAGCAGCGGGGTCAGAGGGCCCGGCGCAACAACAGGCAGCCACGGCGTCCCCTGAGCGAGACCCCGTCGCCCAGTGAGGGCCCGGTGGCCCAGGAAAGCCTGCCTGCCGTGCCTCTCCCGCCAAGACTCCCAAGGCCGCCCTTTCACCCCGCATCTTACCCCCAGGCTCTCCAAGCATTTTGTCTCCCGCCAAGCCCCCAACTCCGGATCCCGGCGTCCCCGGCGGGCCACGTGCGCCCCGCGCCGCCCGTGCGCGCCCCGCCCCGGGGGAGGAGCCGGCCTGCCCGCGGCCCCTTATCCCGAGCGGCAGCGGCCGGCTGGGAACCCGCAGCCCGGCGCTTTCTCTCCTCGGCTCGCTCGCGCCCCTCCTCTTCCCTCTCGGGGCTCTTCCCGCCGCCTCACCCGGTCCGCCCGCTTCTCCAATGGTGCCGGGCGCGCTCGGCAGCTCAGGCCGTGGGACCGGTGAGTGCTCCCCCCAGCCCCGGTCGGCCGCCCCTCGCGACTCAGAAGGGGCAGGAGGGGCCGCTTTGCCCCCGCAGCGCTGGGGAAGAAAGGGGCATCTCCCCCTCCCCTTTCCCCGGCCTTTCCCCTTGCTTTTTGACCCTCTTCGTATCCCAGGAGGAGGTAGCCCCGTTTCGGGTCCTGGCCAAGATCAAGGACCTTTTACAGTCATCCTCCACCTCGCCACCTGGCTGGAGGCTCGTAGTGGGGGTCCCGGCGGGCTGGCCGGCTGGCCGGATCCCCGCTCCTGTCCCTCCCTAGGAACCGGGGAGGCGGTGGCTGGCCCCGGGAGGCGTCTGGGCAGCCGTGCCCTTGGCTGGGGTCACGTCCACCTTCCCGGGAAGGGCGTCCTCTCCCCGTGCCAGGTGCTTCAGGAGCGGCATCCCAGCCCTTTGCCCGGCGGTCACCTCGCCAGGGCCGGGAGTCCCGGGTTCCTTCTGGGAACGTCGGGGCGGGGCCGGCGGGGCCCCCAGGACCCTTCCCCGGCTCTTCTCTCGTCTGCCCTGCCACTGTCCATTGAGCCGAGAGAGAACCTGAGGCTGGGGAGGCGGGGGAGCTGGTGATCAGGTTGCCGCTTGTCTTGACTTGGTGTTTCATCTCTTCATTACCGTCTCCCTCCTGCCCACAGCGGTCACACCCTTTCCAGAACTTCTTGGCTGGTAACCGCGAAGCCAACTTGGGAGCATGAGGTGGGAGGACTGGAGAAAACCGCTCTAATCTGACTTGACTCTTGCTGGGAGCTGACGGTGCATGTAATAACCAACATTTACAGAGCGCTCTCACAGGTACTAGCCCATTTGATCCTGAACTCTGCATTGTGAGGTCTGGGATCTTAGTATTCCGTTCTGCCAAAGAGAAAATTAAAGCTTCGTGAGCTGTAGTGATCTGGATCCAAGCGGGGTATGGGCTTTGGATTCTAATCCCATGCATCGTGCTCCCGCTGTGGTCCTCTCTAAGATGAGCTTCCAGTTGAGGGAGCTTTCTTCTTGAATTTCCTGAGCCCTCTACATGACTGTCCCATGGACAGAATATAGTCAGTGTCCAGGGTGAATGTGTCAACACAGTGCTATGCCCTTCTCTGCCTGAATTGTCCATAATTTTAATTTTTCATGGACTTAACTTATTCCTGTGTTCTTTCAAAGGCTACATGTAGTCAGAGCCTCAAGAAAGTCTCCACCAGGATTAATCCCTTACAGACACACCTTATCCTCATCCCTCCTTGCTGGGACAGTGTGAGGCCTGGGGAATTCTGAGTCTGAGGGTCACTTAACAGTTTTTCAGAGACTGACCTAAGTCCAGCCTCACAGCACCCCCTCTCTTCAGATGGATTCCCGTCCTCTGAAATCCTCACCTTAAATTTGACACTGGAGAGTTTTACCTGATTAGTGCTCCTCAAATAGTGTTAAGTATACTAACAATGTTCCCCTCTGAGTGAATATTCAGATTTGTACCTTGTGAGGTGCTTTCAATCCATGACCTCCTTGACCTTTACAGCCACTTCTTGTGAGGTAGATTTTATGATCTCCATTTTTGAGATGAGAAATCAAAGTGGGTCAGGAAGGTGATGTGACTTACCAGTGAAGGACTGAGCTGTGATTTCCCTCCCACACAACAGCTTTCCTGTAGCATCAAGTTGACTCCCAGCCTCCTACCCACCAAATACTGGCTCTACTAAAATAGGCCATTTCTGTCTAGAGGAAAGGATAGAGCATGAGGCTTCTCTGTCTCCTAGTATCTTCATCCTTCATGTCACAGTGACCCAGAAGATTTGCAGCCACACCGCATACCCCACCCCACTGTAAAACCAGCCCTGGAGAGCCCAGGGAGGCTCCAGAAGCTCTTGTGAAAGTTTCCCCTGTTTCCTAAGTAGCAGAGGACAGGAAAGACTCTCCCTCTCTGCCCAGGCTTGTTCTGATTCTCATTTTGGTTCCTCCTGCTTGATGGGATGAGCTGGAGTGAGTCACCCTGGAGAAGCTCTCACCTGTGTGTGGCCCTTGTCTTCTTTCTCATGCCACAGGCTCCTTTGCTGGACCCATGCCTCAGCCTGTGCCCCCATGACCAGGTGGATAGCACCCCTCGTGCCTGGGACCCAGAACCCTGGCTGACCACCCTGAAGCAGGATGCTCCAGCAGGTAAAACTTCACCCTTAGATAACCCAGGTCCTAAAGCCCCTGAGGCACCTTCCCTTCTTTCGCTTGTCTGAATGAATTTTCACTGCCCTGACCTGGAACGAAAGGAAAGACCCCTTAAAGGTCTTTCTTCTTTTCTCTCTTCAGTTAGTTAATCCAGTGCCTTTCACCTGTTGTCAAGAAGCTCTTTCTGATACCTAATTCGAATCTGTCCTGTTGTGGTTTTTAGCTCTTTTCCCTGGGATGGGTAAGGGAATCCTGAGGACACTTTGGTGACCTCACAAGCCTGAACCAGTGAAGAAGTCCTGAGAGATGTGCCTGCCATCCTGCACTTTTGAGGCTCATGGGAAGCCTATGGCTTCCAAAAGGAGGTGTTCTTTGAAGCTGAACCTTAAAGAATAAGTAGAAATTAGCCAAGTGGAGAAGAAAAGCAGCAGTCCAGAGAGAGGTCAGCCTCTGCAAAAACATGGGAGAAGATGACCTATGTCGAAGTATAGAAGGATTCTGATGAATGGACCATAGGTTGTATGGGGGGTTGCTATTGGGACATGACACCTGCCCTTACTCCAGATCTTTGCCTCTCTGTAAAGGCTACTAGAGCCCCAGGCCTGCAAGATTCCAAATCACCCCTCACTGTGGAGCCTCATCTCATACCTATATCATCCTTCACATGCAGCCCTTGGTCCAAAGAGAATGCTGAGTTTTTATTTACTAAAACTGGGCTGGTGTTTAAGGTGATACCTACCCTTAAAGAGCTCATGGTCTATTGGAGTCCTAGACAGGTAAGTGCCTGAGATTCAGCAGGATGACTGAGTGTAAGGCCAGCCAGCCCCAAGGGAGCCATGGTAGACACTGCAGTTTGACATTCTTCCAGTCTTTTGGCTCATGAAACAGGCTTGAGGGCTGGAGAGAAGCAAGGAAGATAAATGTCTGCTTTGGAGACATTTTATTGTTCATTTTTAACTTGTTTATTTTTTATTTAAAAAATAGTAATATTCATAACCATAGCAGCTACTCCGCATGGAGCCCTTGCTATGTACTAGGCATTTTACACATGTAATTTTGTTTAGTCCTCGAGAGAGATACAGTATTATACATGCAGTGCTATTATATGCCCATTTTGGATATAAGGCTTAGAGACGTTAAGTGACCTATTCAAGGTCACATTTATTACAAGCAATATAGAAAATATAGATAAGCAAAAAGAACATTAAAATTACCCATAATTGTACTACCCAGAGATAACCAACATTTTAGAGAATATCCTAGATTTTTCTTACCTATACATGTTTTTAAAACATTTAAAGGTAACATACTTTTTTGTAACCTGTTTTATTTCATTATAAAGATGTGCTATAATTTAAGCTATCTACTGTTTGGAAACCTGGGTTTTCAATTTTTTTATAATTATAAATGGCTCTATATACACTCAACATTCTTATGGCCTTTACATAGGACCATTTTCTAGCAGCAGAATTGCAGGCGTAAGAGACATATGTGGTTTTAAGGCCCTTGATATATTATTTCCCTAATTAGAACAGCTGCTTTTAAAAGACTAAAAACAACTAACTTTTGAGGGTATATACCAGGGGCCTTTTTAAAATGCTTTATGTGCTTATTAGTATCTTATGAGGTCCTACCACCATTGCCATTTTACAGATGAGGAAAATTGAGGCACAAAAGATTAAGAAGCTTACATAAGATTATACAACTAGTAGGTGGTAGAATCAGGATTCAAACCCAGGCAATCTAGCTTTCAAGTCCAGGCTCTTGACCATAATACTCAGCTGCCTCTCTGGTTGGATTGGAGCTGTCCATAAGTTACAGTGTGAGTGATTTCCACACACACACCCCAAAGCAGGGGGTTTGTGTGGATCCAGCCATGCTCTGACCTCAGCACTTATTCTGGAGGCCAAGAACCTGCCTTTTGCATTATGATGGGCCTAAGTTCAGAGAAGAGGCAACACTTTGGAAAGAAACTTGTTACTGGGCCTCTCAGATGACACTTGCTACATGATTTGAGTTGTTTTAACTTGTGGGGTTCACTAGTCTCATTGGAAACCCACATGTTATATCAGAGACCTCTTCCTCCAAAAGCAGGTTTCAGCCTGGTTACTGCCTTCTACTCCCCACCCCATCTTCCCTACAGCCCCCAGAGAGACAAGAGGAGAAATGGGGAGAGGAAACATGGAAAGTGTTGGCATCAAGCATGGGCAAGGGAGAAGTTTTCCCTTGATGCCCATTCTTGACCTCATCTGACTTCTGAGCCAGGCTGCCTCTCAAGTAGACCCAGAGCAGAGGAAACTAACTGTAATTAGCCAGCCTAAATTTAGCCCCAAGAGGCAGGTGATGAAGGCATGGGACTACCTCACAGCTGATTTTTCATCTCGAGATGAATGGTTTCTTTCAAAAAAGGCCCAAACCATGGTTCTTTTCCTTTGTGATAACTCCAATTGCAGCCTCTGTGGGGCCCACCCCTGCCAGGCCCAATAAGGCTAGCAGCTGGCGAGCCTGGAAGCTGGAGCTCATGGCATAGGGGAGGGGATAGCATTTATTGATTTATTGAGTACATAGCGTGTGCCAGGCACACACTAAGTGCTTTGTATATCTCTTCCCAATAGCCCTGTGAACTGGTTTTATTTTCCTTTATTCACAAATAAACCGTGGCTCAGAGAGGTTAAGTAACATACCTAGGTTCACAGGTCTTGTAAGTGGCAGAACTGAAATTTGAACCCAACCAGACTATGATACTGGAGGCCTGTTCTCTTTCTACTGTGCAGGCCTCCACGCCTACATAGATGCCAGCTGGTCTGAGTCCCAGCTCTCCTGTCTCTGTTATTCCTTCCTAGGTGAATGGCCACAGTTCAAGCCCTGATACCCATGGCAAGAAACCCCTCAGGGAGGACCTGCAGGAGTTCCTGGGCCGGGAGGCCCCACTGCACCTGCTGGATGACCTCACCAAGGTGAATCCTGTGACGCTGGAGACAGGTATGGGCCTCTCTCTCCTCAAAGTGCCGCCTCCAAGGGGGTGGAGATGTGGGATGGGTATTCGGCACAGCTTCCCCTGGCCAGACCAAGGCAGGCAGGACTCCTGACCTGGAGCCAGATGAGCTGCCCCAGACCTGCCTGGCAGCTGCACCTGGGCTCTCCAGCACAGATTTTGCTCCAGATTTGGCCCTCATCTTAATTAGATCTTGTACCTATTCATCAGGGAGCCGCTGGGATCTAATGGCTCTTGGCTAATTGCAGAGGGAGCATGTTAGGCGGTTGTTTGTGTGTGGTAGTGTCCACATTTGAGCCAGAATTTGCTAAAGGCACCTCTGCCTCAGTCCTGAGGTGTTTGCAGGCCCGGTACATGGCAGACACATTCTACACCAATGCTGGCTGCACCCTGGTGGCTCTGAACCCCTTCAAGCCTGTCCCTCAACTCTACTCGCCAGAGCTGATGAGCGAGTACCACACTGCTCCTCAGCCCCAGGTAAGACTCAGCCTCTTCCTGGGCCGCAGGGCTCTCCCCCTGGGCCTTGCAGCTTTCCTATCCTTATCCATCTATTCACCAGCCTTGCAGTCATTTCAAAGCTGGTTCCACAGCTCTGCCAACCAGGAGCTCAAGGAATTTTGAACACATAACAGTGATGCAAAGTGGGAGATAAATAAATATTTGTTTAACCGAGTTTGGAACGTAAAATAGGGACAGAGGACAAAGTATTTGTTTTCTTGTTTGTGAATTTATTAATATTAATAGGAAAGCATTTACAAAGGTATATTTGTGTATTTAACAAACCACTTTTTTGGAAAAGAATAAAATTACATGCGATAAGGATTGCCCTAGAGGGCTGGCCGAGTGGCGCCGCGGTTAAGCGCTGGCTTGGGAAGACAGCAGCCCTGGTTCGGGTCCCACTTATGAGGGCCAGTGACACTGCCCTCAAAAAAAAAAGGATTGCTCTAGAAAATTTAGCACATGTTCATCTCTGCTGAGAGGAATAAATTGGTGGGGGCAGGAGGGGAGATGGTGGGTGGTGCAACTAGGGAATAGATCAGCTGGTGTTCAAGTGCATAGTGTGTTCAGGGGGAGGCAGAATCAGGCTTGCTGGTGGGAGGGGCTGTTGGGAGAAAGGCAGCATGAGGCAGATGAGGCTGGAAGAGAGAGCTGAGGCTGGTGGTGAAGGGTCTGAGAGAGTCTCAGGCAGAGAGAGTCTACAAAGGTTCTTCACCAGGAGTGGAGGTGGGACTGAACAGAGCCCACTGTGGGATACTCTAGAAGTTGGGGGAGTTATGTTCCAGAAGGTGAGACAGGAGGCAGGGAGAACAGTGGGAGGCCTTGTAACAGCCTAGATGAAAGGTAACGGGGACCAAGAGCAGATGGAGAGACGGACAGCTCTGACACCATCCAGAACCATGCGTTCTCCCTTCAGGAAGCTGTGGGTGGGTAAGTGATCACTGCTGGGTGGGCAGTGCTAGGCTGGCTAGGCATTGTGCACATGGCCTGGCCCTCCAGAGACTCATGCATGATTTAATGTCCAAATGGAATCCATGTGAATTCTGTCCTGAGAGCCCATATCTCACTGACTGTCTGCCTCCCCAGGCAGAAGCCCTGTCACGGTCCTCTCTCTTTCCCTAGTCTCCAGCTTGATGCCCATTGAGGACAACTAATTGAAGTACATTGAGGACAACTAATATTTGGTGACGGAAAGAGAACAGTAGCCTTGGGATTCAAATCACATGGTTACACTTTCTTGCTGAGTGGCCTTGGGAAGGCTAGTTAACCCCTCTGAACCTCAGGTTTCTTGTCTACAAAATAGGATTAGCTATCCAACTAATGCACAGACTTTTTAGGCAGTAACTTGGAAGAAAGTTCTTTGCAAACTGCAAAGTACAATAGCATAAAATAATAAAGAGCAGAATAAGACTATTAAGGTAAGGTAAGATGGGAAGATGAAGTATTCAAGGCCAGCACTGCTTCCAGACTGAGAGAAGATGAGTGGATAAAGGCACTGCTGGGGTCCCACGGTTGGACCTAACATTGTTACATCCAGGACATTTTTCTAGAGGAAGCCTCCGGGCACTGCTATTGGCAACCTTTCCCTCTCAGCCAACATTGGGTCAACCACTCCTTGAAGACAGGCATTCCCTCACATGACCTTTGACCCCTGATGTTTCAGAAACTGAAGCCCCACATCTTCAGTGTGGGTGAACAGACCTACAGGAATGTCAAGAGCCTGATCGAGCCAGTCAACCAGTCTATCGTTGTCAGCGGAGAGAGTGGTGCTGGCAAGGTAGGAGGGCCTCTTGCCCACCCTGTCAACTTGGTGACTGGCCGGGTGGGTGGAGAGGCAGGGGCATCATTCCTCGTGGAGCCGTTTGCTACCTGGTCATTCTCAGGCTGGCTCAAGTAGGGAGTCAGTGTGCAGCGGTGGGCAGGCTGGAAAGGAAGCCAGGAGGCAGGGTTCTAGTCCAGGCTCTTCCACCAGCTCTCAGGTAACTCTGGGTGAGACACTTTGCTCCCCAAACCTTCGTTTTCTCACCATACATCTCTCCCAGCTCTGACTCCATTGGAAACAAAAGTCAGCTATTGGGATTCCAGCCTACTGGTTAAGAGCACATTGGAAAGATATTTAGCTTCAGCAAACCTCAGTTCTTTTACCTATAAAACGGCAAGGAGGGGAGAACCCACACCTAACTCACAGGACTTCTGTGAGAGTTCAATGAACCAGTGTACATAAGCTGGGCACTACTACTACTACAACTATGCTACTCTTAAGGTAGTTGGGGTTACTTATGGAAAAGGGCTCATTAGAGTAACCCACCTGTACCCTCTGTGTTGGCCACACTGGCAAGGGCAGTGCCTTGGGCGAGAAGCTCCTGGTGTGATCATGTGGCTCCCTGGGTGGCAGAACCACAGCAGGTGAGACCGAGTATTGCACAAGGACGGATAAGATGTTGCACAGCTGGTCAGAAGTGGCTACTGGTCTCACCACGTTCTTTCCAAGCCCCACCCAGCCACCCCACCCTTTCCACAAAACTTTTTACCATCACAAGGGAGTCTGTGGACCATTAACCCTCTCTGCCTACACTCACATATGAGAGAATGGCTGAGCACTGAGTACCTGCCAGCTTCAAGGCCCTGGGCTAGCCTCTGAGGAATGGCAGGGGGAGGAACAGAGATGAAGAATGCAACGTCCAGCTTTCAGGGGACTCTTACTCCACTGGGACCGACAGACAAGGAACCAGATGAAGACAGCAGCTGCAGAGATGAGGGCGTAGGTTTGGTGAAGAGAGGATCTTTGAGAGCTATATCAAGGGGACCAGTGCGATGGCAGATGCCCAGCTCCTGGACAAAGCCCATTGTCGCCTGCAATTGCTCTGGGGAGCTGAGGCTGGACCTTGGCTCAAGACCCATGCAACCAGAACTCAGTAACCCATCATTAAGCAGCTGCTGTGGTTGTGAACTCGGCCTGGTTGTATGTTTTTAAAATATATTTTTAACAAATAGCAGCATAGTTACATAGATCAAAAATCGAGTAATACTACAAGGCTTACAAAGAAAAACAGCAGCCCTGCCCCATACCTCTCAACCCTATTCTTTCTCTGGCTACTTTCACATCTTTTAGCAGTTTATCTGGGTGTTTGCATTATATTTCTAAATGATATACACTGTTATTGATTTTTCCCTTTTGAACCTTTGTATGGATCTTTTTAACTTGGAAACTCATGCTTTGTTTGGGGAAATTTTTTTTATTATATCTAATAATTTAATAATTTACTCCCCTCTGTTTTCTCTTTCTGGAGCTCTTATTAGGAAGTTGGATTAATTGTCTAATATTCTTATTTTTCTCACCTATTCTTCCATATTTTAGCATTTTCCATCTTCTGGGAGATACTCTCTACCTTTCAATTTGTTTCGTTTTGTTTTGTTTTGTCTTTTTAAAAATACCTTTCAGTTCTTTTGAATTTTGAATTTTTATTAACAATTTTAATTCTAAGAATTCTTTCTTGTTCTCTGAATATTATTCCCTCCCCACACCCAGCATCTTGGTCTTATTTCATAGTTTCAATATATTACCTTGTCTTTGAGGATGTTTCATGATTTTTATTTGTCTTCTGCTCCTTACATGAACTCTGTTTCCTTCTCGTTCCTTTTCCTCCACTTGTTGTTATACTTGTCATTCAGGTAAAAGAAGTATAAGCAAAAGAAGTTTATCAAATAATTAATGATCTTTGAATTTATGGTCATATTTAATAAGTCATTAAGCAACTGATTAGAATCTCTATGTTTATGGACAGGAGGCCTCACTATAGGTAGCTTTCTAAATTTGTAGGACCACGAATGTGTATAATTTTTCTCATGAGCTTGTCAGTGTCTCCATAAAAGATTTTTCCAATCTCTTCATCAGAGAGATAGGAACTATAAAGAGTTAAATGAAAATGTTAAAAATTTAAAACATGATGAACAATTCCTTCATGCTTATCAGACTAGACATGCAGAAGAATATATCAGTGAACTTGACTGTAGGTCAATAGAAATAATCCAAATTGAAAAACAAAAAAGTACATCCAAGGGCTGTGATACAATATCAAATGGTTTATCATACTTGTAATTGCTGTTCCAGGAGAAAGAGAGAATGCGAGTCAGATGTAATATCTTACAAAATTAACAAACGATGGCAAGCACAGATCCTAGAAGTTCAGGAAACATTAAACAGGATGAAAGAAAGAAAACACACCTAGACACATTATAGTCAAATTGCTGCAAGCCAAACATAAAAAGAAAATCTTAAAGAGAGCCAGGAAAATAAACATTACATAAAGAGAAACAAAGATAACAATGACAACAGGCATCTTGTCAAAAATTGCAAGCCCAAAGATAATAGTGACATCTTTAAAGTGCTGAAAGAAAATATCTGTCACATAGATCCTATTACCAGCAAAACTAACTTTCAAAAATGAAAATGAAGGGCCGGCCAAATGGCTCAGTTGGTTAAGAGCTCGCTCAAGAGTGCAAGCTGGGGCCGGCCGAGTGGCGCATTGGTTAAGCGCTGGTTTTGGGATGCCAGCGGCCCCGGTTCGGATCCCACATGAGGGCCAGTGACACTGCCCTCTACAGCTAACAACAGCTCCACCTGGAGCTGGGCTGTGCGAGCCCCGGCGATGGTGTGGGCTGCAGCCCCTGCTGCAGTGGGCTGCCATAGGCTGCAGTGAGTGGCCCGCAGCCAGCGTGAGCGGCTGGCAGCCAAGCATGAGCTGCCAAAAGCCGCGGTGAGCGACATCCAGAGGCCAGCAACCCATCTGCCTCATCTGGGAAGAGCGCAACGACAATACCAACAGTGAAGCAACATCCTCCGCAACTAAACTGAAGAACAAAAAGACAGCAACTTGTCTGTTCCCCTTCCCCGATTCCCCAACGCTGTTCCCCTCCCCCAATTCCCCAATAAAATCTTTAAAAAAAAAAAAGAGTGCAAGCTGAGCTCTGAGCAACAGCAATTCGAGGCCAGCCCGAGCTGAGTTGCCACTGAGCTGCCAACAGGTGGCAGGATGGCTCAGCTAAAAAAAAAAAAAAAAAAAAATGAAAATGAAATAAAGACTTTTTCAGACACATAAAAGCTGATGGAATTTTATTGCCAGCAGATCTGTACTATAAGAAATATTAAAGGAAGTTCTTTAGGCCAAAGGAATATGAAACCAGGTGAATATTTGGATTGATACAAAAGAATAAAGAACACTGGAGATATAAAACCTTATTTTTTGTCTCTTCAAAAGATAGTTCACTTTAAGACAAAAATAGTAACAGTTTATTGTGGAGATACAATGAATCATAAAAGTACTAAATTTCAAGCAATGAAAGAAAAAAGAAACAAAGATCACATAGAACAAATCAAAAATAAGGTGGTAGGGCCGGCCGCGGGGCGTGGTGGTTAAGCGCTGGCTTGGGAAGCCAGCGGCCCCAGTTCAGGCCCCACATATGAGGGCCAGTGATACTGCCCTCAAAAAAAAAAAAAAAAGTTGTAAAAATAAGGTGGTAGATTTAAACCCAACCATAGTAATTATTACATTAAATGTAAATAGACTAAACACTCCAATTAAAAGACAAAGAATGTCAGATTGGATTTTTTTTTTAAAGCACGTGCAAATTTAAGAAACCCAATATAGGGCCGGCCAAGTGGCATGGTAGTTAAGCGCTGGCTTGGGAAGTCAGCGGCCCCATTTCGGTCCCACATATGAGGGCCAGTGACACTGCCCTCAAAAAAAAACAAAAAACAACAACAACAAAAAAAAGAAACCCAATATAATCATAAAAATATAGATTCAAAGTAAAAGAATGGGAAAAGATATTCCATTCTAACACTAATCAAAGGAAAGCTGAAGTAGTTAATATGGAACAAAGTAGATTTTAGAACAAGGAATGTTACTAAGGATAAGACAAGACATTTCATATTGATAAGTTGGTGAATTCATTAAGAAGAGAAAATAATACTAAATGTGTATGTACCTAATAATGGTTTCAAAATACATAAAGTAAAAACTGATTGAAAGGAGAAATAAAATCAAAATTATAGTTTGAGATTTGAACATTCTTTTCAAGTACACATAGAATATTTACCAATAAAAGGGCCGGCCGAGTGGCGCGGTGGTTAAGCGCTGGCCTTGGAAGCCAGCGGCCCCGGTTCGGTCCCACAGATGTGGGCCAGTGACACTGCCCTCGAAAAAAACAAAACAAAACAAAAGAATATTTACCAATAAAGAGCATATTCTGAGCCACAAAACAAATCTCAGTTTGAAAAGATTAAAATCATACAAACTATATTCTCTATCCTGAGCAGAATAGAACTAGAAAAAAATGACAGACACCTGGAAAATCCCAAATTCAACAGTATCCTTCCAAATATCCAATGGGTCAAAGATGAAATGACAAGGGATATTAGAAAATCATTTGAACTGAATGAAAATAGAACCACAACATATCAAAATTTATGCTTTAAAAAACAGTGCCTAGAGGGAAATTTGAAGCATTAAATGCTTATATTAGAAAAGAATAAAGAACTCAAATCAATGAAACTAGGGGCAGGGGAGAAGAATAAAGGAAACCCAAAGTAAGCAGAATGAGGAATTAAAGTGAAAAATCAATAAAAAAGAAGACAGAAAAATAATAGAGAAAATAAATGAAATCAAAGACTATTTTTTGAAAAGATTAATCAAATCAATAACCCTCTAGTCAAACTTAAAGACAGAAAAAGACAAATTACCAATGTTAGAAATAAAATAGACCTGATAGATATACCAATCTGTAGATAAAGATCCTACAGATGGATAAGAGATTATTATGAACAACTTTATTCCAATAAATTCTACAATTTAGAATGAAATGGAGAAATATTTTGAAATGAACAAACTATTGAAGTTCGCACAAGAAAAAATATATGACTTGAATAGTCTGTATTTATGAAAGAAATTGAAGTCATAGCTTAAAACCTTTCCACAAAGAAAGCTCCAGGCCCAGGGGCTTCATTTGTGAATTCTATCAAGTATTTAAGGAAGTAATGTTACTAATTCTACACATTTCTTTGAGAAAACAGCAGAAAGAAAACATCTCCCACCTCACAGACCTAAAGAATTTACAACTTTTTCACAAAGATGGTGCCCAAATAGGGCCAGCTCTGTGGCTCAGTTGGCTAAGAATTCGCTCAAGAGTGCGAGCTCTGAGCAACAGCGTTGCTGGTTCAATTCCTGGCCTGAGCTGAGCAGCTGCTGAGCTACCAACAGGTGGCAGGATGGCTCATCTAAAAGAAAAAAAGAAAAAAAAAGATGGTACCCCAAAACAAAGAAGGAAGCCCCTGCTGCCTGCCCAAAGCCAAAGCAAAGGCTTTGAAGGCAAAGAAAGCAGTGCTAAAAGGTGTCCATAAAAAACAAAAGATCCCCCCATCACCCACCTTCCAAAGGCCCAAGACACTGCGGCTCCGAAGGCAGCCCACATACCCTTGGAAGAGCGCCCCCAGGAGAAACAAGCTTGACCACTACGCCATCATCAAGTTCCCCCCAACTACAGAGTCAGCCATGAAGAAGACAGAAGACAACAATACACTGTTCACTGTGGACGTCAAGGCCAACAAGCACCAGATCAGACAGGCTGTGGAGAAGCTCTATGACACTGACGTGGCCAAAGTCAACACCCTGATCAGGCCTGATGGGGAGAAGGAGGCATATGTTTGGCTGGCTCCTGACTATGATGCTTTGGATGTTGTCCACAAAATTGGGATCATCTAACCTGAGTCCAGTTGGCTAATTCTAAATATAAAAATTTTTCACTGTAAAAAAAGAAAAGAATTTACAAAAACGCTATTACAACTAAAAAGTTTTAGTGATTTATAGAGAGTTTACCATGGTGACAGATACAGTTAATATATTTTAAAAATCTATTGTATTTCTATGTCCTAGCAACAAACAATTGGAAATTAAAATGAAAATGTATTTCATTTCAGCTGTTTAAAAACAATACAGTAAAATTTTATAATTAGATTGCCTGGGTATAAATTAGAGCCCTATCATTTACTGGATTGATATAAGACCTTTAATAACACTTAAAATTTGTCTATGGCTCAGTTTCATCATTTTGAAAACAGGTATAATTGCACCTGCACCTGTAGGATTGGTAAAACGCACAGTTTCCTTAGCTCAGAGTAATCAACATTAGCTATGAGCCCTCAGACACTGAGTAGCCTGTTCAGGTCAGGGTCTATTGTCCCATCTCTGCTCCAGCCCCCCTTGTTTCTTAAATGCATCCTCTGGAGCTTGGAGAAGCAGCAGTAAGCACCCCCATTTCTCAGAGCGGGGAAGTGGCTCATCCAAGGACACAGTTGAATTCAGCATTCGTCCACCTGGTCAGCACCACGCGTGGCGGAGAAGAGGGTGCTAGTGGGCACTGTTCCCTTGGGCAGGCTCAGAAGCGGGAGGGAACTTGGACACGGCTCCCACAGGGCTGTTTCTGCCACAGACATGGACGTCCCGCTGCCTGATGAAGTTCTACGCTGTGGTGGCTGCCTCACCCACATCCTGGGAGAGCCACAAGATAGCAGAGAGGATCGAGCAGCGCATCTTGAACTCCAACCCTGTCATGGAAGCTTTTGGTGAGCTCGATGTCCTCTGCACAGTACCTCAGTCCCATTTCCTCTGGGATTTGTCACCCTCCAAGGAAAGGAGCAGTGAGACTCTCTCTTTGGGGGTTGGAGGATGACTGTATCACTCACCACCTTGGACCCCCAGGCTCCTCCCAGGTACCCTTAGCCTCTTTGCAGTAGAGGAACCATCATTCGGTCATCCCCTCCCTCTGGCCTAGGCAGATTTAACTGGTGCTGGAGGAGACCTCGTTGCTCACCGAATCCGAATCCTGTCCTACCATACAGTTTCTGGACGGTTCAGAGAAGAAGGACTTGGCTCGGCATGTACAATTCAAGTCCATGTTGAGACTAGATGTTGTGCCTTTCTGCCTAACTCAGTAGTGACAGCTTGTTTTTTGACCCTTTCCCTTCAAAGAACGCAGTCCCTGGTGGCCTAGGCATGCGCATTTCAATTTATTGCCGAAATTCTAACGCCTAAGTCGCACTTTCTGAGGTCCGAGGGCCCCTTCCCTAGTCCTGTCCCCTGGGACATGGACACTAACAAAGGGGCCGTTAGGTGACTTGAGGATAGACCTGCAGGACTGTAAGCAGGGGAGTGGTGTGACCAGAGTGTGATCCGCAGGGAACGCATGCACGCTGAGGAATAACAATAGCAGTCGCTTCGGAAAGTTCATCCAGCTCCAGCTGAACAGGTAATCACTGCTGCCACCCTGCTGATGGGAGGGTGGAGACCGGGGAGTTTGCACGGGGCTGGGGCCACCCCTGCGGACAGAGCCCTGTCCCGCCCGGCACACCTGTCTTGGGATTCGTCAGGACCAGTGAACCCTGAGGGCGACCTTTGAATCTAGAGAACCAGAACTACCCCAGCCCTAGGGGCCCTGCTGCATTGTGCTTGCCATAACCTGTGTATTCCTCCTGGCTTCTGCCCTTGCTTGGAAACTTCTAGTTAAACAGCCACCTCTCTGGGCCTTGACCTTGAAGCTTCTGCTTCTGCCTTGGGATGGGACAAAATGAGGTACAGAGGCCTTGGCCCTGCCCACCTGAGCTGGTTGCAAGGGAATGTTCCAGACCACACAAGGACCTAGCCCTCATGACCCCTCACTGGCTAAGCAGAAGAGCTCACAGGGGGAGGGGGTGGGGTGCAAGGTTGCAGTCTGGTGCACACTAAGTCCTAACAGGCCTGGGGGATGAATGGGCTCTGGCCTGCTCGCACCCAGGGCCCAGCAGATGATTGGAGCTGCAGTCCAGACCTACCTCCTGGAGAAAACTCGAGTGGCCTGCCAGGCCTCCAGGGAAAGGAACTTCCACATCTTCTACCAGGTGTGTGCCAGGCGGGGCCCACAGCTGCCCAGATGCTGGGCGGAAATGGGCGCTGCCTCTGAACGCGGTCCTGCCCCACCCCATGCCTCATGCCTGCCTCTTCACCCGGCTTTCAGGGATGCCACCACTTATTCCTGCAGACTGTATGCAACACTGCCTCACACTGGACCTTGGCCCCTGGGATGGTTTTGGCCTGGGGATGTGGTACTTCTTCTATCAGACCAGAAAGAAATTCCTGAGCACTCTCCTTAGGATGCCAGCTGTCTCCTCCAACAGGATGACAGACTTCCCTAGAGCTGGGCTCCTTCCATCAGACTGGGGGTCCCCCATGCACGGATAGTATGTCTCCCTGCTCTCAGATTGGGCCTGGGGGTTTCCCAGACAGGCCCTGTGCTTTCCCCATCAGACCACAGGCCTCCTCAGTGGGATGTTTGACATCGGGTTGAAGTCACCCAGAGCTGCTCGCTGCTGCTTTTGACCTTGTACCTGCCTGGACCCTCTATAGGGACCTCTCAGCCTTGTGATGCCGCTGCCGTTTCTCACTCCTTTCATCCCAACCCCAGGCCTGCAGGCCTGGGCTTCCCATACCCACAGTTCAGCCACCTGTCCCCCCTCTCACAGATCTGCAAAGGGGCCAGCGCAGACGAGAGGCTCCAGTGGCACCTCCCGGAGGGAGCTGCCTTCTCCTGGCTGCCCAACCCAGAGAGGACCCTGGAAGGTATGGCCCAGCAGCACCCACCCACCCTCTGCTCAGGGCCTGTCTCCCGCACCCCGCACTGCCCCTGCCAACCTCTGGTCCTGACACTGGGCTGTGACTTGCATTCCTTTCCAGAGGATTGTTTCGAGGTGACCAGAGAGGCCATGCTTCATTTGGGCATCAACCCCCCCACCCAGAACAACATCTTTAAGGTCAGAAGAAAAGCCAGGGCCCTTACATTTGGCAGAGGTGACGGGCAGCCCCTTCGGAGGGCCCTTCTCTGAACTTGTAGGTCTCTTTTTCTGAGCATCTCGGACACTGGACCCCACTGTGCTGTTCAGCCTGGACACGGGGGTCAGGGTAGACGGTGGGCAGGGGACATGGTGCTGCAGTACAGAACATAGCACAGCAGTCAGCAGAGCTCAGAGGGCAAGGTGCCTGGGTCGGCCATTGCGGCAGCCATCGGAATAGATGAATATAATGCTGCCACATGTTTGTCTAGTGTGTCAAAATGTAAGAATCATGTTTACAACTCTTAAATCACTTGATTTTTTCAACAGTCCTGTGTGTCTGGAGTGCCCATTTTATGCTTGAGAAAACTAGAGAGGTAAAGTTCCTTGCCCAAGGTCAGACACCATTAAGTGATACAGATAGAGTTTGTGCCAGACAGCAATTCCGACTTCCCACCTTCTTTCCCCTCCTCTCAGGACATAGCTGACCCAGGTCAGCTGGGCCCCTCGCATCCCCAGTAGTGGCCTCCCTTCTCCCCTCTGTCTTTGCTGATATGGCTGACTACCTCCCTGCCCCCTCTCCTCCCCACCCACCAGAGCAATGGGAGGGCATAGTAGGGCAGGCTGGCAGCAGAGACAGGGAAGCCCCTGCAGGAAGATGGCAGTGCAGTGGAAAGTGACCTCCACCTCCAGATGGGAGCTTCTCAGGCAGGGAAGGGATCACGGCCAGTATTGGCAGCACCAGGCAAGCGCTTGGCCAGATGGACAGCACCACTGGGCAGCACTAGGAGTCTGGACAGGAATGCTGGCCTGGGGGTGACATGGCCCTCTTCCCCAGCCACACTGCCCATTGGGCACAGCAGGCTTCTTTCTACAGCCCCTGGGGGCTCATCCACATGGATTGTTGAGTGCCAAGGCAAGAGGGCCCCCACTGTACAGAGACCAAGGTCACAGATCCTCCCCCACGCTGGGCCATCAGAAGCCCAAGAGTGCTGACAAAAGGCCCAAGGGAGCCTGAGCCAAACCCACCAGCCACACAGAAGTAAGCCTGCTCCCCAAGTAACAGGAGCGGTGTGCCCCTGGGATGCCAGAAGTGAGTCTAACCGGGTTCCATTCAACCTCTCCCCTTCTCATCTCTGTCACGGGAACCATCACGATGCCTCACTGATGTTGAAAAGAGCAAATGAAATGGTGCATGTAATATAGAATCATGTCTGGCAGACTCATAGTAAGTGGGCAGCAATTGGGAGCTGCTTTTATTATCCCGTTATGATTATATTCAGCAGGAGAGAGGCCACTCCCAGGCTAGGCTCCAGCCCTTGAGAAGGTGCCCACCTCATGTCTTCTCCTTTCTCCTGCCCACTTAGGTCCTAGCTGGACTGCTGCACCTCGGCAACATCCAGTTTGCTGACTCTGGGGACGAAGCCCAGCCCTGCCAGCTGATGGACGATGCCAAGTGTGAGGGCGGGGGCGGGGAGGCTGCACCTCAGGGTTTGGTCATGTACCCAGGAAGCAGGGCAGGCCCTGCCCAGAAAATAGCCACCATTGGTGGGATTGGGTGGGAGGCCCGAGGGTGAGATTTGGAATCGATGCCCTTGATTAATCCATCAGCTGTAGGGCCCTGCCCCGGATAAGTTACCCCTCACCCCATCTCTGATGAGCAGGCAGCATTGTCCCCATTTTACAGATGAACAAACAAGTTAGAGGGTTTATAAAGTGATTTTCCCCACACATAGCAGTGTGGACTGGGACACAGAAGTCCTGGGTTCAAATCCTGCCTCTACCTTTGGCAAGTCTCTGCCCACCAAAACCTGGGTTTCCTCTGTCGTTTGGGTGGGTCATGGTTTCACTACAGTGACTTCACAGTGGCTTGTGAAAAAGGGCTCTTTGGATGGAAGGTGATTTGTTCCTCCCAGGCTCTTTCAGGACATCAGCCTCGCTGCTGTGGCTCCCAGAAGACCCACTGCTGGAGGCACTGCAGATTAGAACCATCAGGGCAGGCAGGCAGCAGCAGGTGTTCCGGAAGCCCTGCTCCCAAGCTGAGTGTGACACCCGCCGAGACTGCCTGGCCAAACTGGTCTACGCACGGTGAGCAGGCTGGGCCCTGCCCTCCTCCCAAGTTCTCCCCCTACCTGGAGTTGAACCAGACACCAGCGTGCAATAGGCCCAGGCCCAGCCTGAGGGCTGCCAGATAAAGCCGACAGGTTTCTCTCCTTGCTCCCCAGACCCTTGGGGATAGCAGGGATTGGCTCCTTGCGTTTTCCCGAGCAAGGCCCTTGGCCTCAATTCCAGAGTCCTCTGCATGGGGAAGTTGCCACAGTCTGGCCTAGATTCAACTCATTATTCAAGTACAGGAACCTGCCTTGACCTTGGCAATCAGTGAGGAAAGCCTGCCTAGTTCTCCACCAGGCAGGCCCCAAAGGCGATCTGGGGTCCTCCCAGTTCCAGGTTCAGACCCGTGGGTGAATAGGCGCCTCTGTCTCCGGTGCCCTTGTACTTCAGCTCTTTGTAGTCGCTGGGGAATGTGATAGATGGCAGAGCCAGAAGCTCAATCCAGAGTCATGGGCAACACAGCATGCTGCAGCATCTGGGAGCCCAGAACCGGGTGAAGGTGGGTGGGGTCCTGGCCTTTTCCTGGCAGATTATATGGGCATCTCTACCCTCTGGGTTCTGAGAACCTTCAGGGTGCCATGTAAGGGTGTCAAGGGGCCCAGAATCTTTTGCAGTTGTGGAACAGAACATGTGTGCATGTGCTTATGGGAACTTGGGCATCTGGGGAGAGGGTTCCCACAGAGCCAAGAGCCTGAGCAACACTGCTGAGGGAATAAGGTCCTTTGAGTTGAAAATGGCCCAGGGCAGCTGGGCTGAGACCGAACTCAGTTCAGCAGGAGATTCAGTTCCCACTGCCTCAAAACTAATTTCAGCTCAGAATTTCGGGACAAAGATTTTTAAAGCCTTTGCATCGAGTGACTTCAAAATGAGCAGATAAAGTGTAATGATCGCAGAGTGAGCCTCTAACCATAGAACATTTTATACACAGTAAACATCAGGTCATTACATCACCAGCACTCATTGTCAGTACCTCAAATGGGTATTTGAAGCCCCTGTTGTGAAAACAGAAATCATTTACTAAACTGAGAAAACTTGCGAGGCAATTAAGAAAAATTGTAAGGAAGGAACCCCTTAATAGTGTCTCCATGTTGTACAGTTACAACCTTCTCTTGAGGTGGGGATGGTTCCAGAGTGCAGGATGCCACTGTTTGCCCCAGGTGACTCAGGACCCATTTGTGTGGGACTGGGGAGGGGGGGTGGGCGGGGGCTCCACAGATCGGGCTCCGCAGGGGCGTCTAGTGAACTCAGTTCATAAATCCCATTCCGGCCTGCGCAGCCCCTTGCAGTCAAGACACTGGCTGGGTGTCGGGGCATGTGACTGAGGCAGACCACTCCCTGTCTAGCCCGAGAGTCTAGCTGGCCCTGTGCTCAGTCTTGCTGGACAGGACAGCTTCATGTGTACCTGAGAACGTTTGTGGTAGATCAAGACAGGCCAATGGGAAACCCAAGGAAAGGGTTTAGCCCTTGACCAGTCACGCCCTCCAGGGTGTGGAACCCTGGCTGGAGGAGCCATTTTGCCACCCCTCGGCTCAGCCTCACCCCCTCTCACCAGAGTCCACTCTTCCTCCACCCCAACAGGCTGTTTGACTGGCTGGTATCGGTGATCAACAGCAGCATCTGCGCAGACCCCAACTACTGGACCACTTTCATAGGTATCAGGGGCTCTCCCTGCCAGGGACACTCTCAGAGAAAGAACGGGGAGCCCTGGGGCCACTGTGTGACCCCGGGCCGCTCCTTTCCTTCTCTGCACCACCATCTCATCCGTCCACCACTGTTCAGGCGAGGGCATCTCTGAGCTTCCCAGTGCCCACGTCTGACCCATCCATAGCTCGCCCGGCTGAGACGGGCCCAGGGCCCCTGCTATCCCCAGAGACCCAGCTCCAGGCCCAGGAGAGTAGTGGGGATGGGAAAGAGCTCCATTAGAAGGGACTTGAGGGACCTGGTAGCAGTTGGAACCTGGGTGGGGTAGCCAGGTAGGGGAGGAAGTCAAGCTCAAAGGCAGCAGAGAAGTTTGCTCCTAGGACGGTAGAATTCTAGACACCAGCTGGGCTGGTGAGACCCCGGCCCTCTAAACTTGGGCACGAAAAATGTTCCCAGGGACCTGGTTCCCTCACAGGAGAGCCTACTGGGGCCAGAGGATTCAGATTCAGGTGCACCTGGTGCCCCGGGCTGCCCCTCACCACTTACTCGGACTTTCTTCCTGCTCTGAGCTCTGAGGGTGGGTCAGGTCGAGATGGGCACCTGGGGTGAAGTGGGGTGCTCTGCCTGCTGTGGGCTTCATGCTCACTCAGTCTCATCCCCAGGGCCACCCTGGGCTCCTGTAGTGCCCCCCCACCCCGGCCCCTACCTGCTCCTGCAGTGGCCCATGGCTTCTCCCCGTCCTCCCAGGCCTGCTGGATGTGTATGGATTTGAGTCATTTCCCAACAACAGCCTGGAACAGCTGTGCATCAACTACGCCAATGAGAAGCTGCAGCAGCACTTCGTGGCTCATTACCTCAAGGCTCAGCAGGTGAGGGTGCGGTGGGGAGGCCAGTCCTCCGCCTGCGTCCTCTCTATCTCCGGCCACCCAGGACCTGACGGGGAGCTGGCAGTTCCTCCTCTGAGGCCGTCCTGGAAAATGCTGTGGTGCCGAGGCAGGCCATGGGATAGCGCTTCTGAGCCTCAGACCACAGCTGCCTTCTCCCCCCGCTCACCCTCACTTTGCCCCCTAGGAGGAATATGCTGTTGAGGGCCTGGAGTGGTCATTTGTCAACTACCAGGACAACCAGACCTGTCTGGATCTCATCGAGGGGAGCCCCATCAGCATCTGCTCCCTCATCAATGAGGTGGGGAGGGTCCGCCCGTGTGCTGAGCACAAGTGGGGCTTTGGGCTTTTCTGGGGCCTTGAAGACTATCCTGTGCCCCTGTTGCTCCATCTGCCAAATGGGTTTGCTAATCCCTATACTCCTTCCCTCTCAGGGTCACTATCACGCCTGTGTGACAACTCTGCTGCCATGGGGGCCATGGGGTGGGGACTGCGGGGAGTCCCTCTCACTTTTGTGGCTGATTGCCCATCCCGTCCCACACAGGAATGCCGCCTTAACCGGCCCAGCAGCGCAGGCCAGCTCCAGACACGCATTGAGAGGGCCCTGGCAGGCAGCCCCTGCCTGGGCCACAACAAGCTCAGCCGGGAGCCCAGCTTCACTGTGGTGCATTACGCAGGGCCTGTGCGGTACCACACGGCAGGCCTGGTGGAGAAGAACAAGGTGAGGCTGGGCCATGGCTCCTGGGGGCCCGCATTACGGGAGACGCCGAGCCATTGCTGCCCAAACGTGGTGGCTTCCTATTGTGCGTCCTCCCTCCTGAACATGCTCCCAGAACCCAGGGTCACCTCTTGGGGTCCCTGTTAATCAGGCATGACCTGTCCGGAAGTGACCCACGTCACACTGGGTCTCCTGGTTTCTAGGTGTCCAGTGGACCAGCTTGTCTGACTTGGGCCCCGCCCTCCCCTAGAAGCCCTTCATCTGGGGCCTGGGTAAGCAGGCTGGCAAGCACTCCACCTGCCCTCACCTGCTGCCCTTGTCCTTTCCCAATAGGACCCTGTCCCCCCTGAGCTCACCAGGCTCCTGCAGCAATCCCAGGACCCCCTGCTCAAGGTGCTGTTTCCTGCTGACCCTGAGGAGAAGTCCCAGGAGGAGCCCTCTGGCCAGAGCAGGGTCCCTGTGTTGACTGTGGTGTCCAAGTTCAAGGTGGGTCTGGTGGTGCTGACCTGATGTGATATGCTTGGTTCACTCATCAATCTCAAATGTTTACCTATCACCTCCCAGGATTGGTGCTGTTTCCTGGGGAGCATTGATGAGTTCAGTAGATGTGATCTAGGCCCACAGGGAGTTGATAGTCCTGTGTGGACAACAGAGAGGAAACAGACAAATAGACTGTGGGTATCACTGACGTAACGGGAAGCCTAGGGGTCCGTGGGTGGCACAGTGGGGTCTGTCACCCACTGCTGATAGGGGGATTGTGGAAGAGCAATAGTTACATGAACAGCTGTGCCCTGGCTCATCCCCAGTTCCCCAGCTCCCTGCTTAAACTCTGTCCTTGGCCAGAGCAGGTCTGTCACCTCCCCCAGTGTCTTGTGCTATTTGCTGTCTTGGCCCTTGCACATCCTGCACCTCACCACGGCCCCTTCAACTCCACCCTCACTCCCACCCTCCCCGCCTCTTGTCTTAGTTTAGTCCTTATCCTTCAAACCTGTGTTGTCATCACCTCCTTGAGGAGGCATCCAGGGGAGCCCAGGTTGGGTTAGCACGTTCCTGCCCAGCCTGACACACCATGGAGGGCACCTGTCCAATGTCGGTGTGCCTTGTTAGCCCCTGAGCAGTCAGACAGCAATTGACTGCACTGCACGTGTCACAGCTTCCTGCACACAGGACGGGCTTAATTAGCTTAGTTAGCTGTTACCTGAATGAATGGCACGGGATCCTGAAATTGTGCTCTTCTAGGAAGGTTGCTCTGGTGAGGAGGGTAGGTGAGGGGCAGAGGAGGCTGAGACCAGATGCAGGGAGACCTAGCCAGGTGGAGGGTCACAGGTCAGGAAAGGCCCCTGGAGGCAGAGGTGAGGAGCCGTGGGAGGTCCAGAGGAGTGTGCTTTGGGCCCTCGGGGTGCGCCTCCATATTCATCGCAGGCGCAGGAGGATCCGGTCTCGGGGCTGGGCGGGCTGCCGGGGGCGTCTGACGCAGTCTCTCACCAGGGCTCCAGTCCCTGCCTGAGCCCACACTCACCCCTCCACAGGCGTCCCTGGAGCAGCTTCTGCAGGTCCTGCACGGCACCACGCCCCACTACATTCGCTGCATCAAGCCCAACAGCCAGGGCCAGGCGCAGACCTTCCTCCGGGAGGAGGTAATTCACCCTGGGCCAAAGCCGCTGTGCCGAGAGCCCCGCAAGGCCCTGGCCTTCCTCCGGGAGGAGGTAATTCACCCTGGGCCAAAGCCGCTGTGCCGAGAGCCCCGCAAGGCCCTGGAGGGGTGAAGGGCAGGACGCTGCTCCAAATGGAGTGAGTGGGGCCTGACATTAGGGAGGACAGGACAGTCTTAGATGGTTGTGTGGTCTGTGCACTGCACAGAGAGCCAGTCAAGGAGGCAGGAGGGGCTCCAGTGCGTCTTGCTGTCTGCTCACCAAGTCATGTGCCCTGACAGCCTAAAGCTGCCCATAGAAATGGGTGTCTTTTGTGATTAGCTGCAAGTCTGTAGCACCTTACAGTCCATGCACAGTGTGGCTGTTTCTAACTGAAGGTTATCTATTTTTTAATTTGCACAAAAGCACTCTGTGGCCAGCAGCTGGCCTTTGCTCAGGAGACCGGGCTCCAAGGGATGTGATGAGGTGCGAGTGCTGGATGATACCGGCGAGTCCCAGTCAGGATTTATAGCCAGGACCACTCTGCTCTGTGGTAAAGACCTTGATTCAAGTCCCAGAAGAATCTTCACAATATAACCTCCCCTACCTCTCAGCCATGACTCACTTGATTGCCTGCAAGAAAAGAAATAAATAAAAACAGAAATTGGGTTGGGTTTAATTATAAAGCAGAGAACCTCTGCACTGCTGGGAGTGGCGAGACAATAGCCAGGACCAGTGCCTGCCCCAGCTGCACCTGAAGCATCAGGTAGGGCACCTGGGGCACCAGGACTCCTTCTAGCAGGGAGATGCTTCTCGAGGTCCTTTGATTTCTCACTGCCCCAGAGCATATACCTCCATCTGCTGGGCCTCAGGAGAGCCTACAGGTCCACACTGGAAGGGCCACAGAAGGAGTGGCGTTTCTGGCCTGCTAGCCCCGTGCTGCCTGTCCCACCCTGTGTCCCCGCCTTTGCAGGTCCTGAGCCAGCTAGAGGCCTGTGGCCTCGTGGAGACGATCCACATCAGTGCTGCCGGCTTCCCCATCAGGTGAGTGGCCAGTCACTGGGGACTTAGGCCCAACGAGAGCCTGCCCAGCCCCCAGCAGGATTTAGAGATGAGAAAGAGGCAGGTCTGCAGATGTCAACCTGGAACTCAGGAGGCTGCATTTGTCCATTTATCCACTGACTTTCTGTGTGCCTTTTGTACTGGGCACTGTTTCTAGTATGTATCAGTGAATAAGGGTGGTGAGTCTCTGGCCTCTTGGGGCATACATTCCTGTGGAAACAAAAAGTATGAAGATAATGAGTGCTAGGGAAGAAACAAAAATGCTCTTAGGTAGACTAACGGGGAAGGGGATCCTGGAGCAGCTCAGGCCTGTGAAGATTTGGGGGTGAGGGGAGGAGAGTATTCCAGACCAAGGGCACAGCAACCAGAGTTCCCAGGTTAGGAAGAGTGAGGTGCTAAAGTGACCGGAGCACAGAGAACTGGGAGGAGGGGAGGGAGGGGCCGGCCAGGCAAGGACTTGGCAGCTTGTCCTGCGTGCCGTGAAAGTCACCGAATGTCAGAGGCAGGGAGTGCTGTGCTCTCATTCATATTCCGTGGCTGCCTTGTAAAAGTGGGACGTAGGGCCCGGAGAAAAGGGAGATGAGTGAGAAGGCTGTTGTAGGTGTACAGGCAAGATGGTGTCTGAGACGAGGGTGACAGCAGTGAAAAGTGGAGAGAAGTGGGTAAAATTGGAGTATGGCTTGTGATAGGAAGAGGACTGTGGATTGACTCAGTGTGGGATATTGGGCAGGGGAGCACTCAACTTCCAGGCTGCAGAAGCAGCTTCCTGGCTTCCGTCTGAGGCAAAAGGATGAATCAGGGGACAGTTCCTTGAGATGGGATGGTTGGGGAAGGCCCAGGTGGGAGGCTGGGAGGGTCAGGTTTGAAAACAGCCAAAAGACAGCTTGGAGCTCAGCAGAGCTCTAAGAACTGGAAGGTTCTTAACAACATGAACAAGGAGGAAATCCCAGGGGAGAGAGAAGGGGTCGGGGCCATCCCCTGAGGAATGCTCCCATTTTGAGGGGGGGGGGCATGATGAGAAACCAGCAACAGTAACTTGGAAGGAGGAAGCCGGGATCATGGGTGTCCTGGAGGCTGAGAAAGAACTCCACAGGGGAGGAGGGTCGGCTGGGCACCTGCTGCCCAGAGGTGGTCAGAGCACTGACCTCAGGGTTTCGTAGCATGGTGTTTGCTGATAGCTATGACAAGAGCCACAACTGGTGCAGTGTTGGGGACAGAAGCCAGATTCAGAGGAGAAAGTACAGATATCAAATGTCACCAGCTGTTTAGAGAAGTGTTGCCGTGAAGGAGAGCAGAGAAATCAGGAGGAAGTAAAGGCGGCTGTGGGGTCAGAGAGGACAGGCAAGAGACGTGGCTGAGCATGACTGCGAGGCAGGAGTGGCCCAGCTGTCCCTCTGGGAGGCAGCCTGCAAATCCCCTCCTACAAGGACAAGACGTTTTGTTTTGGTAGGCCAAGGCGGAGCAAAGGCAGACCCAGTTTAAAATGGTCTCCTTGGCTTCCTGTTGAGCGACCCTAGCACTCTCTCCAGAACTACCATCTTGTCCACTCAGTGGGCAGTCAGGGCAGCATCATCTGGGTTGTTGAGCAGATTAAATACAGTAACCCCTCTAGCACCCCAAATGCTATGCCTCGCTCACAAATGAAGTCACTTCCTTCTCTTCTTCCACCTACTTTGGCTTCCAGGGTCTCTCACCAGAACTTTGTGGAACGATATGGATTACTAAGAAGGCTCCATCCTCGCACATCCCCAGCCACTCACAGCCCATCTGATGTAGGGCACTCAGGTGAGTGGGCCACACTTGTTAATCATTTGTTCGGCCACAATCTACTGAGCACCTACTCTGGGTTATCTCAGGGCTAGGGGCTGGGGGTTCAGAGGTAAATAAAACACCTGATTTCATGGTTCTTGGTTCAGTGGGAAAACAGACTCAAAAAAGACTGGGGAAAGTGGAAAGGCAGAGACAGCTAAGAACAGGGTGCTGTGGGTGGTGTGGGGGAGATGTAAATCAGGAAAGGCTTCCTGGAGGAGGTGGTGTCTGTGGACAGATGGGATGAGCTAGGTGAAGTGCATTCCACATGACAAGTAATCTGAAGAGGCCTGCAGGCAGGCGACAGCACTGTGTGAAAGGAACTCCAGCCCACTCACTGTTGCCGGCTCATAAGGGCAGAGAACATTGGGAGGTGAAGCTAGGGTGACAGTGGGGCCATCACGGAAGCTGGACTTTATTCTCCGAGTAGATAGTAGGGACGTCCAGGAAAGAAGGGAGTGATGTCAGCCTTATGCTTTCTGGAGACCCTGTGGTAGGCCAGTGCTGTTAAGTTGGCTGGAAGAGAGAGAAGCTAGAAGATATGGACACAGGAAATACTGGGAAGAAATCGGTTAGATCGGGCAAGCACTTGATTAATGTGGAGGGAGAGGAAAGGAGGAAATTTATTAAAATAATTATTTAAATAAAGAATTGTGCATGGCCAGTCGGAAAAAGAGGTCTGGGGAGCTGCTGAACTCTGCCAGGGCACTTGGCAAGCTTTGATCTCCAAGGAAAGGCCTGGCCTGCGGTCCTGATTTAGGGGTTGTGGGCATGTGGCTATCACCGAGGCTGTGGGAGTGAATGATAAGCCCCCAGCATAGATGGAGGGAAAAGAGGCCAAGGATGGGGTGCAAGGACCCACCCCAGCAGCAACGGCTCCCCACCCCATCCACATATCCTTACCCTGGGGCCCACCAGACCCAGCTGGTACAATTCTGTTTTGTTTCTCTCCTCTTGGGCAGTTTTGTCACTTTCCTTTCATCCTCTCTCCACACTTCTTTCTCCTGCTGTCTCCATGGTCTGCTCTACTGCTCTGTCTCTTGCCCAAGTCCCTGGGCCCCTGGTTGATTCTGCTGCTGTTTCTCATCTGTGGCGTCTTCTTTGGCAGCCTGTCTCCAGAGAGGCACTGGGCAGCTAAAGATGCTCAGAGCCCTCAGGTAAATCGTCCCTCTACAGGAATCAGTCCTGAGATGCAGGACGGCCTGCAGGGGGACCCGCTGGGCCCCCACAGACCTGGCATTTGTTTTTCCTCTTTCCATCCGTGCTGGGGAGTAAGGGTGGAGGGGGTGGCCCGGCTGTCCTGTTTGGGACCTTGGAAACAAATGCTGGCTGAGCAGCCTGGGATTCCAGGCTGGAGTCCAGGCACGAGGTGTCCTTTGCCATCCTCCCCCTGCCCAAGGGACCCACAGGAATGGAGGCTGCAGGCCAGTCCCAGGCACAGCCACAGTGAGATTTCCAAGACTCCTCAGAATAGCCAGGCGCCTGAGGGACAATAGAGGGGCGGCCTCTAGTCTCCTCCCGCAAGAAAGCAAGGAGGTTGGAATGGTTAGAGGCAAAAATAGGAAAGAAGCCTGTGGAATGCTGGGGAGCCCAGAACTATCAATGGTTTCTTAAGGCCACAAGTGTGGAGATGACGAAGCACTGATGGGACCCCTGTCCCCGTTCCCCTAGAATGGTCTGCACACGCCGAGGTGCCCACACTGCAACCTCTACTCCGGGACATCTTCCACTCCCTGCCAGCTCTCACTCGGGCAGGGGCCACACCTGGTGACCCAGCTGAGGCCACGCCAGCCCCGGTGCACTGCGGCAGGACCAAGGTGTTCATGACTGACGCCACGGTAAGCTGGTTTGGGATGAGGAGCAGGGGTGACAGAAGCCAGCCGTGCTCTCAGGGGCGGGGGAGGAGAGGCTGATGACCTCAGTGGACGCCTTTCTCCCAGCTGGAGCTTCTGGAACTCGGGCGTGCCCAGGTGCTGGACCAGTGTGCCCGCTGCATCCAGGGCGGCTGGAGGCGACACCGGCACCGCAAGCAGGAGAGGCAGAGGCAGGCTGCTGTGCTCATCCAGGCAGGTAGCGTGGGGCCCTGGGCTACACAGCCCTCCTCCAGGCCGGCAGGTGGGCCTCCACGCAGCCGCTGTCAGCGACTGCAAACCCCAAGACACCTGTTTCCTCTGAAACGCTGCTCCTTGAGTCGCCACATACCAGAGCTGACAGTCACCTCGCCTCAAGACGTTGGTGGCATGTCCGTCCCTATGGTGCGCTGGGATTCAGACCCCCCCGTCCACCTCACCCAGAGTTCTCTCCAGTCCAGTGGAAACCATGTCACGCCACTGCTGAGGCTGCTCTGTAGGTCATGGAGGGTAAAAATTTGCCCTGAATTCCCCTTGGCCAGACCCCGATAGCTGTTTATGCCATCTTTCTTTTCCTTCATAACAACTCAAATCATTACCTGGGCTCCAAGGCTCGTAGTAAGTTTAAGAAGGTAAAAACTGACAAGATTTGATTCATCGAAGAGATAGATGAACCATGTCCACAGCAGTCTCATTTTTAAAAATAAAAATACCTGAAGCCACCCAACTAACAGTGAGGGAGTCATGGCTAAATTATGGACCCTCCTTACGATTCTGCTTTATGTGTTGACTTTAGTACCTTACGTAGTGGCACAAGGTCGCCCTTCACTGAAAAAGTAGTTTCAAACTTTTACAGCAGCTCTGCTGATGCTGCGGAACCAGGCTACCAAGAGCACTAACGAACACTTTCTTTGCTCTGTTGTTTTGGGGCAAACCCCATAGCCATTCGTTCCTGGTTAACGCGGAAACACATCCAGAGGCTGCACACAGCCGCCACCGTCATCAAGCGCGCCTGGCAGAAGTGGACAGTGAGTATCTGACTTAAGTCAGGGCGGCAGTGGGTGTCCTGGTCCCCGCAGGACCAGGTGGGAATGGGCATGACACCACACTGCAGACTCTGGGCATACACTAAGCAACTCTGGGCATACACTAGAAACCATGGGCATGTTACCGGAGTGAGCCTGACACTGTATCATTAGGTCTCAGGAAGGCTGTTACCTTTGTAAAGCGGCACACGGCAGTGCCGTGGGTAGAAGGTGCTGTCACACAGCCTGTCTAGTTGAGGCATCCGGCTGTTCGTGGCCAGGTGCCCTGAGGTTCACCTTGTTAAGCTGACTTATTAAAGATAGTGTGGGTTTCCATTAAGAGAGCTAATAAATCAAAAGCTATAAAGTGGTGTTCTCTTTTTAAGATCAGAATGGCCTTTCTTGCTTCTAAAGAACTCGATGGTGTGGAAGAAAACCACTTCTCTCAAGCCCCCTGTTCCCGAAGCTCTTTCCCGCTGCCGCAGGCACAGACCCAGCTGCTGGCAGCAATAATCCGCCTCTGGCCCCTGGGACTGGTCCTGGCCAACGCAGCCGCGGGTGTCCGTGGCTTTCAGAGGAAACTGGTGGTCTGGGCCTGCCTCCAGCTCCCAAGCAGCAGCCCCAGTGGCTACACCGTCCAGACAGCACAGGAACAAGCTGGTGTCGCGTCCATCCGAGCGCTGCCTCAGGTAAGCCGTAGATGGGATGGACGCAGTCCTGCCCCAACAGCTCCTGGCCATGCAAGGCAGCAGGCGGAGGCCCAGGGCCCTAACCCTGCTGGGGAAACCCGAAGCCTGGGCTTCCCACAGCTAGGAAGTTTCCAGAGCCCTCTCATCACTTTTTAAAAATTGCTTCTAAATGTTCTAGTATCTCCTTTTAATTAGTCCCACTTTCAAAAAATTTGGGTTGTGATGACAGCTTATTCCCTCAATGGCCTTGGATTTGACACCATGTTTTCCTCACACTGTGTCACTTGACTTACCTCCATTTCCAGCTGTGGAAATGGCAAGCAAGTGAGTCAGTAGTCCGAGTGCCCAGTCTTTAATATTATGGGCAGCCAGGGAAAAAGTCAGCCAGCATATAAAATAGCTAATACTCAAGGATTAAATGACTTTCACGAGGCAGAAGGAAGGAAAGATTGAATTTCCATACCAAAGGAATTGCCATAGACCATGACCTGCATAAAATCTCCCGTGATAACACGCAGGCTAGCCAGCGTATTACAGAAATGTAAATGTTTGATCCAGCAGCTTGAAGCAGTCGTGGGACTGTGTTAGGCGACACTCCTAACTGGGTAGGGCTCCCTCCTAATATTTCCTCATCTGTCTCACACTCAATGGATGTGAACTCGTATATTTTAATACCACTTTGGACTTTGCCAGTGTTTTAGAATAAGGAGATTAGTTGGTTAGATAAAAAACGTTGATTAGTTCAATCCTGCTTAACTCAGTCCTGCTACTGCCGCCACGCTCAGGCCAGTCCTCCCCTGTCCCCACCTCCCTGTATTCCTAGCACTCGCTCTGGGAGAACCTCAGGCCCTGGCTCTCCTGGGAACTCTGGTTAAGCTGCCTCGCTCTCTCTCTCCCTAGGGCTCGATTAAATTCCACTGCAGAAAGTCTCCACTGCGCTATGCTGACATCTGCCCTGAACCTTCGTCCTGCAGTGTTACTGGCTTTAATCAGATTCTGCTGGAAAGACACGAACTGGGTCACGTGTGATCTCTTCTCACCTTCTATCCTTACCCTGGCTGGATGATCCATGGTGCCTTTGTTTCTACAAGGCCTTTTCCTGCCAGCTGCCTTGCCAAAGACATTTAATCACCACACAGCTGCCAAACTACTCCCACAGCGACTCTCCCGCCTGCCTGCGAGCCAGGGCCGCAGCAGCAGATCCACCAGTGGGCCCAGGGCTCCAATCTCCATCTCAAGCACTGACAGGTGTCAGGGTTAGTAGTTACCAAACCAGAAGAAACCTCAGGGCCACCAAGAAGTTCACATTTTAACTACCTTCACGGATCCAACTCTAATCAAACAGGATTGAGGGTTGTCCATCACTACAGTGGGGCACCCCCCAACACACAATTCCCCACAAAGAGAACAGGGAGTCAGTTTGAAATCAGCTCTAAAATTTAGGCTGGGGGAAATTTTGCATTTAGTTCCTTAAAAAGGAACAAAACTTGACTATTTAATATGCTGATTTATTTAATTTCAAACAATTTGATTTTGAACCAAGGATGAATGTGATGTACCACAGAACCACCGTATCTTGATTTTATTTAGTAACACTGCACAAGTTTTAACTCAAATGGGTGTAAACTTGATAAATTATATCATTTATGGTTATCAATCTTAAACTACCAAAAATAAATAACTTAAAAACAACCATTTGAATATCAAGTTTCTCTCCGCAAAGCATTTGCCACCTTGAGTACTGCCATCTGCCTGACACCCAAGCCTCACGGCGATGGAGGTGGCCCTGCGTGACCTACCCTCCATCCACTGGTCTGCGTCCTGGAAATAACCGCCTTTGCTTAGGGCCCCACACCAGCTGGTCTCCTGGGAGAAGGACAGGCAGGCTCTGAGAGTCAAACACAAGCCTGATCAAGCAGCACAATAATTCATCTTAACACTGTAATCGGGCATTTTCCCGCCAAATCGCGTCGTAACACGGGGCTTTGACATTTTCTCACCAAAATTAGACTTTCCGTAAAATATTCATATCTTTCGATCTATTTGATATTTTTCTATGAAACTTCCAGTGTTTTAGTTTAAAAAGAGGTCTCTATTTATTTACTTTGGAAAATATGTGTTATTCTATTTTTTATGTACACAAAATTACTACATTCTAGGTAAACATAGAAAAAAACACAATCAAAATAATTTATACAAAATTACAATATTTTTTCGAAATTTTCAACAGATCTTATAAAAAACCTATAACCTAATAGTGCTTCACTGTGTGGTAGCGTTCGAAACACTTTCCTTTGTGCAGGGGTACATTACAAAACTTGCACATGTACCGCGTTTCACTGCGTAGTTTATGAGCGGCACACACACGACAACGACGTAAAACATTTTTATTTTTGCCGGTTCCAACTAGAGGTTCCAATGTATGTTTCCTCATGTCCATTGACAGTCTCCCTGGTGGATCCGATTTGCAACCCTTGCTCCTAGATGTCGATGGTACAGGTTCGGCTGATTCATCTATCGAAATTTCATCAGTTAGCCAATGGACCGCTATGTCCTTTAAAAAAGTTTGATATTTCTTTTTGTTAGCCGAATTAACCGAATTATATACTACGAATGAGTTGAATAAGGCACAATTTATAAGGTACATAGCCATTCTTTTGGTCCATTTAGCCGTTTTGCATAAAATTGAATAATACAAGTACTGATCCGCCCGGTCTACACCTTTCATGTATCGGTTGTAATCGATCAGAGCATTTGGCTTTATAATTTTTTGTCTTGTCCTTCTATCGATGTTTTGACTCTCCCTCATCTCAGCAGAGTGAATGCTGGATATGAGAAACACTGTCTTTTTTGATTGCCAGACTTGCAGCAAAATATCCTTTTTCCTTCTGAAAGTTGTTTCACCATTTTTCAATGAAACCATTTTTAGACAATCCGGAAGTCCTCTATTTTTCCGTATGGTACCGCAAATTCTGATTTTTTTTCCCAAGAGTATCTCACTGTTTTGAACACTATTGTAATAATTATCCATGTATACATGGTGCCATAAATCTGTATAAGGAGATACCACTGTTTGAATTGTTTCGATTAATCTCTTTCCTTCACTGCAATAAATTTCGAAATTGCATATGTAGCCAGTATTGCTTTCGCATACCATACGCACCAGAATCCCATATTTTATAATTTTTCCTGCATTATAAACCCTGAAGAATAATCTTCCCCTCCACGGTACTATGCCGTCATCTAAAGACAACTGCTGAATAGGCTTGTAAACTTCTTTGAATTTGGGAAGAAAGAAATCCAATAATGGTCTGACTTTGCAAAGTCTATCTGAGTTGTCTTGCACATTTTCGTTGTTGTTGAAATGCCAGGCCCTCCATATTTGACGGAATCTGTCTCTACTCATCGTTTTTGGAAAAAACGGTGTCTCCATCCACGGTTCCGTGCTCCAATAATCATCTCGTCGGTCCTTGCGTACCTGTCCCATAAGTATTACAAGCCCCAAAAACTTCTTCATTTCTTTCACAGTGATATCTTTCCACTTAAGGGATTTTTTATAAGTTTTGAAATTGTCTTCATTTTGGTGATAATATCTATTTGACTCCTCCACAAGGAACGCAAAGAAATTCTCGTCAATAAACAAATTTACGGCATCTGCTACACTATCTGGAACGTTTTCGGTATTGATTCCCGGTCGCCCTAAAAACTCCTCCAAGGCTGGTGGATTATCTCTCGATGACCATTCTTCGCCATCATCCAAATCAGAACAAGTTGAAATTCTTCTTCGGGAAAAAGTTGATGGGAGAGGAATAATATCTTCTTCACTAGAATCGTCATCCTCAGATTCGGAAAAATCTTCTATGTCACTTTGGCAGGAATAATTAGATAAATTGTCAACAAACAATTCATCGTCACTCTCGTATGTATCTTGATTCATGTCCAGGGATGATAAAATTATCACTTTCAAAAATAATATTTATCAGAAAAGAAACTAGAGGCAGTTCAAAAAAAACTATGATTTTGCACCAATCACAACAGTAGTTAGGTATTTTGTACGAAATTTCAGTAATTTAAAACAAAAAATATTTTATAAAAGCAGAATGAACTCAAACACGAAAGTAAGACGTCCGAACGAAAGCAGTATAATGGAGTCACTGGAGAAACGAACAAAAATGCAAAAACTAAATCCTTTGTTGGAATCATTGTGTCTTTTTGTTGTAAATATTACCGCTATTTATTTTTATGGCTATTGTTTTTGTTCGGTCCCAAATTTATTGTATCGGCAGGTAGATGCATAGGGTACCGCTGACAATAGATAATGCGTAGTCCGTCACCCGTTTGGCGCCCTTGTTTACAAGTTTCCCGCGCCCCACCGCTTAGCGGAACAAAACGAGTTAACTCGTCCCCCGCGCTTTGGTATAAAAAGCGAGATGACAAGTTTACTCGTTTCCCGCAAAAAATGTGTTAAAACTCCTCATTCTGGGATGGTTCCACGATCTTTAAGCAGCAGTCGGCAAACTCCACAAACAAGGGCTCCTGCATGCAGGCTCTCATGAGCTTGGCCTTGTTGTCCCCCTGATCCAGGCCAACCATCAGCTGTCTAAGGTGTGGATTAAGCAGTAAGCTTCTTAATGCTGCAGACTCCCCTTAAAAATTAACAAGGAAAGAAAAACAATCTGAGTTCCAGTGCAAAGAGGTGGAGATGACTGAAAGCTAAATGTTTCAAATGTAATAAATATGAAGGGTGCTGCATTCACTTAACCTTTAAACCAAATTAACCCCAATGCTTCACATAAGCCAAGTGAGATCAGCATATCATGATTTCCAAATTAAATGCTATCACATTCCTGTTCTTGGTATCTTTGTAAATATTTTAACTTTGTCATTTCAGCTAAGAAAAAGTATTTTACTAGCACAAATACAGAGAAGAGCATTGGCCTGTTGGCATGTTTTCTTTCTTTATAGATGTGAAGGTTCTCAGTAGTGAGGACAGTTATACCAAATACTCTAAGTGATGCTCCAGCACAAAGCAGGACAGGCAGCAGTCACCTGACACATCTGTATGGTGCTGTCCAATTCACAGAATTCTTCACACCTATCCCCAGCTCAGCTCCAACCCCAGTCGAATCACTGCCAAGGGACTGGGTGCAAAGTACCACCTGTCATGCTCCAAAATGAAAATAATGCCCACCTTTATGAACTACCCTGGCCCATTAATTACATAGGTAACAGAGCTGCTCTAGGGACTGACTGAGCAATCCTACAAAAATGCTAGGCATTATTAACACCTGGATCCCTCTAAAAATATATACAGGGATTACCCAGTCTGCATTAGTAGCTGGATCATGAACTGAGCACTAGGAACATGGGAACATGGCAACTCCCTCCCCTACAGATTGGTGTGTGAGAGACAAATTACCATCAATCTGGTGAGTGGTATATTACAAGGCATCATGGGAAGCTGAAAAAGGTCTAATTCTTACAAAATCAAAAGGTCAAAAATTTAAATGAGGAAAGGCAACTTGAACCAAGGAGAATTTTGCCAACCCACAAAGCCAGTATGATTCCAGGCCAAGAGAACGGCCCTGTTGGCAGGCTGGGAGGTGTTTATAAAACCATATGGCCAGGGGAAGGGCTCTGCATGGCACACTAAACTACTGAATAACTTTAAAAATTACATTCTACACAAAAGATTAAATGTATCTTGGGCCGGCTGAGTGGCACAGTGGTTAAGAGCTGGCTTGGGATGCCAGCGGCCCCGGTTTGGATCCCACATATGAGGGCCAGTGACACTGCCCTCAAAAAAAAAATTTTTTTTAATAAATAAAACTAAATGTATCTCAATGGTTGACAAAGAATAAATAAGCACAGCACAGACTTACCTAAATTCTTTAAATTCTGCAAAGAAACTCTGTCTTCTTCCTCATCACTATTGAGAAAATCAGCTATAGAGTCATCGTCATCATCTGAGGGATATATAATGCAATCAACTACTTATGACTATCAAGAAAGCCCAGGGCCAGCCGAGTGGCACATTGGTTAAGAGCGGGCTTGAGATGCCAGCGGCCCCAGTTCAGATCCCACATATGAGGGCCAGTGACACTGCCCTCTACAGCTAACAACAGCTCCACATGGAGCTGGGCTGTGACCCCCGACGACGGTGTAGGCTGCAGCCCCTGCTGCAGTGGGCTGCCATGGGCTACAGTGAGCGGCCCGGCAGCCAGTGTGAGCTGCCAATAGCCGCGGTGAGCGACCACCCAGAGGCCAGCGACCGAACGTAATGATGATACCAACATGGGCCAGTGAAGCAATGTCCTCTGCAACTAGACTGAAGAACAAAAGGACAGCAACTTATCTGTTCCCCTTCCCCAGTTCCCCAATGCTGTTCCCCTCCCCCAATTCGCCAATAAAATCTTTAAAAAAACAAAGAAAGCCCAGGTGCCAGATTTTAACCACTCCAATAGATAAAACGCGCATACAGGTGACAGCAACAGGTATGCAAGTAGGTATAAATAAAACAAAAATAACCTCTTCTCTGGAATTTGTGACTATCCCAACATTCCTCTTTTAGGAAAGGGAAGTGAAAAAAAAAAAAAACTGATGACTTTAACACCTACATCCTAGTGTTCACACACTTTATGTGTTTCTCTCTGGTTTTGGGCTTGGAGCACGATTTTTGCCAATTCTTATCGCCCCGCCTCCCTCACCATGGCTCCAGTTCTTTGATGGGCCAATAAATTACATGTGCTCTATAAAAACCTGCTAACTAACTCCCCACACTTTCAGCACAGGCACAAATTGCTGGCATTTTCTGAACCCAACAAAGAAGTTTCTCAAAGGCAGAGAGGAGCCATACCCTTACTGTGAATGTATAAAACCTGTTTGGTGGCACCAGGAGGAGCTGCGAGCCTTGCAAGGAGCATGAGACCCAGGAGGTGTTAAAGGCTGGATGGGTGGCTGGGATGACAGCCCACTACTAATGTAAACTGTGAGGAGCCCCCAGCAGCAGCAAGGTGACCTAGGTTGAAGGCAGCCTCCCACCGAGGCCCAGCTCAGGTGAACTGACAGCCCTGGCCAGGCCCATGGAGGGAGACCCAGAGCCGTGACTGGTGAAGGCTCCCGTGACTGGTGAAGGCTCCCACCAGCAGGGTCCACCCCTCACCCCCTAAACCACACCTCTGCCTCCTGCCCCTATTTTTCCTGTCCTGAATGCCTTCAGGCTGCTCTATACTGTCACCCCTGAGGACATGTGCCCCACTCCTAGTGCTCAGGGCTAAGGAAGCTGCTGCTCCCCAATGAATCCAAGGTTTTCACTCCCTGCCCCAGCCCAAGTCTCCTCTTCTCCTTTCTTTCAACTTATTCTACTTTAAACCCCTTTCTAGGTTGGTTTGTTTGAAGTCAACCAACCCACCTTTGTTTTCCATAGGCTTTTTAATTTTTGCAGTAACAGCTGATCTTCTTTTCTCAATAGGACGAGATTCAGGATTGCACTGCTCTGAAAGAAACACAAATTCCAGGAGCACATCACCTCCATTTTAGAGACAAGGCTGCACCTCCCCTCCGAGCCAGCATCTAGGTGGGAGCTATGCAGGAGTAAGGGACGTGGGTGGGGGTGGAGATGGATAGAGAGGAAGCAAGAGATCAAATCAAGGGGCAATATAACAAAAACAAGCAACCCTAAACCTGGCGAAAGGCCTCATAGGCCCCTAGGACCTGTCCCCATCCTTCTTTGCTCTGCCTAATCTCACAGGGCTTTCATTCCGATTCAGGGGCACACTGACTTCAATTAGCATCAAACTATTGTCTCGGCAGTTTCAGATACCAAATTTGTGTGTACCACGTGCCACTGGGAATACACAGATGAAAGTCATCAGGCCCACCTCAAAGGGGTTTAGTCTTATGGATGACAGCTAGAGAGATGGATAAGATGTGAAGGGTCTGCTGATCTAAATCACCTGAGAGGGCCTGGAGACAAGCCCAAGAGGAGTCCTGGAGGGGGAAGCGTTGCCAAGTAGAAAGAGCATTCCTGGCAGAGGGAAAGATCTACGGCTGACCAGACCCTTGAAATAAGGTTGGGTGCAAGGAGATCGTGATGAGCAACTGCCAGCTGATTGGCAGGGCAGGCCTGGCAGGTGGTTGGGGCCCACGTAGAGAAAGCAGGAACAAAAGAACGCCACACACAGTAGGTTCACCTTTCTTCTGAAGAGAGGTTATCTCTCAGCAGAGGTACTATTGTGTTCAGGGTGCAACGGTCTTTAATGGTGTAAGAGAGTCTCACACCGCAGGATATTAGAATACCAATCACCACAAGTACCACCAAGCCCTCCTCACTCAACTACTGCAACAACAAAAACATTGCGGCAACGGATCGCTCTAGGGTCAGCAATACCCAGGTTAAGAACCCCTGACCTCCTTTGCCAGGGAGACTGGAGTTTTCAACAAGGGAGTGAATTGCTCAGATTTACATCTCAGACAATCCGCCGGGGCAGGCTCAGCTCCACACAGCTCAAGGTGATCCCCCCCGGGGGTTCTCAGGGGGCCCTCACAGGGCTGACAGGGGGGAGGAGAGGGTTTCACACCCGCTCCTCCATCCGCTTTCCAGCAAAACAGCGCTGCTACCTCCTTCCTATCATTAGCTGCAAGGCTTCTTTATGAAATGCTCCGGGGATGTTAGAAAAGAAAAAAAAAAGGCGCGGGGGCGGGGAGGTTGCTGTAAACCAGAGACCCTGGAGGGGATGGAATGGGAGACACACAACTACCGAGGAACTTGGGTCAACGCCATCGAGAAGAGGTCGTGGGAACGGGTTCTGAGGGTGGAGAACAGGCACCGGGTTGGAGAAGGAGTTAAAAATGCACGCTTGACGACATTAACAGCCCAAGGGCATCGCTCCTTACTGTCCACAGATAGATCTGCCTCACGGTTTCTAACGAGACACTGTTTAAAAGAACTAAGATGGTCCTGTTAACCTTGGCCAGCGCGGCTTCGGCCAAATGGTAAGGGGCTGCGTCGCAACGCTAAGATGGAGAAGCGGCTAAGGGTCAACTTTCGGGGCGAAAGAGGTCGGCTGTTGTTTAAAGAAGACAGAAAGGACGGTAGGCAGAAGGCGGAGCAGAAGAAAGATTTCCGACTGTGCAAAATCCGAAGAGGCGCCCCCGGGGGCTCTGATCCACGTCCCCGAGGCTGCGGCGCACGAGGAGAGGGCCCGGGGCTGAGGCTGGGACGCGGGGCCTCACCTTTGTGGTTCCGGAAGCAGGTCACGGAGCAGCTGGAACAACAGGGCCCACAGGCTACGTCAGTCCCGAGAGCCGCGCGGACCCTCCCGCAGCCCCCGCCCCGCCCCCGCCCTCCCCCCTCCCCCACGACCTCGGGCACTCACTAGGGCACGCGGCAGGCGGGGCAGCGGTATTTGGGCTTCTCCAAGCATATCACGCAGACCGCCGTGCTACACCGGAGCGACGCCATGGCCTACTCAGCAGCCTCACTCGCAATTCCCCGCACGCGCGCCTTTTCTTCCGTTTCCTTAGCCAGGACCAATCAGCGCGCAGCACTTACTGGCAGTCAAAAGCAATAGATCGATCCTGCTCATTGTTCCAGACCTGATAAGGAGAAAAGTCGATACACTCGATGTACCTCCAGGAGCTGCATCAGAGGTTTTATTCTCCAATTAGGTCACATCGTTGAACTTGTCATGGAACCCTGTCCCTATCCCTACGCGGCCATGTGACTTCAAGCAAGTCATCGCCGCTCTTCAGTCCTGTTGCCCCGCATGTAAATGTCATTTACCTTCTGGCTTGGACTTTCCGAATCTTGGACTGGCATTGGGTTCTCCCAGCACATCGCATTTGTTTTTACCTCTAGCAAATGAAAAGTCCAAAGACTGGCCAAACTAGAATCGTTAGATCATGTAAAACACACACGGTCTTTCCAGTGTAGGCCTTTTTTCTCACAGGATAGGAAGACGGGGCTTGGCCACTGACAAACATTTACTTAACTTCATCAGTGAGCCCTCCACTGCCCAGATACTGGGCTGGAGACACCGGGGGATTAGCAGAGGCTGTCTCTGCCCTCTGGGAGCTTAGAGTAAAGGCAGAAGGGAGAGGCAAGAGGAAAGAGACTCAGTCTTAAGGTCGTGTGGTGCTAGCCTGCATTTGCACAACCCTGAGAGTGAGTGCCTCCTTAAAGTTTGCACCCTAGGTTTCTCACTTGCCTCCCTCTAATCCCAACCCTGGGTGGGACAGATTACCCAGGGAAGAGACTTCTGACCCACAAGTGGAGATCCCAGCCTAATGAATCCAGACAGGTGAACTGTGATGGGCCTTGAATGCCAACTCAGGCTTTAGGAATACACAAAGTCACATTTTATTGGGAG
Source organism: Aselliscus stoliczkanus (assembly GCA_033961575.1). Lineage (NCBI taxonomy): Eukaryota > Metazoa > Chordata > Mammalia > Chiroptera > Hipposideridae > Aselliscus > Aselliscus stoliczkanus. The sequence goes on from CM066739.1 coordinate 22,541,702, forward strand.
CCCGGCTCTTCCTTAAAGAGCTGAGCCTTGCCCAGCCTAACCAGGGCTCCCACCCTATATAAGCAGCGTCCTTCTTTGCGCCATCAGTCATCCTCATCCTAAATGCCTCTCCCTTTGTGTTGGCCCATCAACCCTCAGGATCCCACTACTATAAGGGGCCCCCCAGATTGTCTGTGGGGATGAATCTGCTACAACCAAGGCAGCCATTCGAGTCTTAGCTTCGAAGTCTTAGCTTAAATTTCTCCCTCGCTGTGTGAATTGGAGAGATTGGTTACCCTTTCTGAGCTCCCTCATCTATTAGAGTGAATGTTTAGTCCTATTTTCCTGAGCTGTTGTGAGGCAGAGCAGAGACCAAGTATAAACCACTACAAAAAGTTATTTACGTGATATCTCAATGTTTCTGTAACTCTCCCAGAGCTCTGGTCCCCATCCCATGAGTGCAGGTCCCAGGCTCCAAGTCCCTCAAGGTCGGGGTCCTGGAGTTCAGGACTCTGAAAGGGTTCTGCAGTCAGCCTCTGTGAGCCGTGCTGGGGTTGGGCATCAGCCAACTAGCCATCTCTCCCTTGGCTTTACCAGACTGTCCAGAGGACGCTGTCTAGCCCTCCATTGCTGGAGCAGTAGTGGCTTGTCTGGCTGCCTACCTGCCCAGGCATGCAGCTGCCCCTGCCTCCAGCCTCCAACCAAGACCCAGGGCGAAATCCAAGACGTATCCACGCTGACCCAATCATCTGCAGCGTTCCTTGTTTTCCTCAACAGTTGTGACCATGCTGGTTTGAAACAGAAGCATCCCAGAAGGTCCATGCACACCTGGATAGGTCAGAGATGGTCAGTGACTTGTCAGGCCATACTTGAATCCCAAGCCCTGTCTAGCTCTGGTAGAAATTTGTCCACTGTGGACACTGCCAACTCCAGACTTTTCTTGTGCTTGGAGGCTGAGGCCACAGAGAGTCTCCACAATTTTCTGGGCTCAACCCCACCCCACCCATATCCAAATCATGCTGACTCCCCTACCCTAAGGTCCAGAGATGGTGACTTCAGCAAAAAGAAACAAGTACTGGAATCCCTCCCTTTGTATATTCCACGCAGTAAACATAGCCCTCCCTCTACTCTGGGAGACCGCCAGCTTCCATGGACAGCCACACCCCTCCAGCTCCAATTTCCAGAAAAGGGGGTGGCTCAGGTGTGATGGCGATGAGGTTGGGAAACCCCAAGAAGCCACAGAAGCCCAGTCCAACTCCTCTGGGCAGTGGCTAGTTCAGAGAAGGAAGGCAGGTATGACTCCAGGCCCAGCAACGATGTCCGCACTGATGCGGCCACCCATGGTGGCCTCCTGGGTCTCCCTGGACCACCACCATGCCTGTCCTAGCAGCTGTCTAAGGTTGCTTCACACCTCCTTAGTGTCAGCCTGAGGCGCAGAGCCAGACCTGGAGGGAGATGAGATAATGATAGCCTCCGAATAGTTATCAGAGCTCTGCCACTTGGCAGAGGCTGTCCAGCGTATTCCAGGTGAGTGGAGCCTGGGGCCAATGCCAAAGCCTAGAGATACGCAGGGATGCCCTGGCCCGGTGCCCAGCAGGTTGAGAATGGCCATGGTGTAGGCACACTCACACCCAACCTTGCTCCTGAGACAAGGCTGTCTCACCTCGCAGGCATGAGTAAGCCCAGGTGCTGGCCTTCGCCATAAACATCACCACACAGAGGGAAAGAGCACTGTGTGGAAGCAGGCAACCATAGGCCTCCACGAAAGCTAGGCCAATGCCAGGAAGGGTTCCAAATACAACTGACTACCCAAGTGCAGTTCCCTACTGCCCATTGCCCCACTCTTCCTGGCAGCCCCAGGGAGTGGAGATCCAGCTGGAAGCTGACCACCCACATTAGCCTGATGAAAGTTTAACCTTACTTTGGGAGCTTTTGGGTTACTCACTAGAGCATGTGCCACTGCCATGCACCGTCCTGCGATGCAGTGGCAGGGCAAACAGATAATCTAATCAGCACACATGGGTTATACATTAAACTATCAGAGGACCGGGGTTGATAAGGTTGGGCTCTCTGTGCTGCCTTGCTAAATCTCAACTTCTATCTGCAGTTCTAACACCTCTATCCCTCCCCAGGGTATGGGGGACCCAGGGCCTGCACCAGAAGTGTCTACAATGAGGTTTAAAGGACCTATTGTTATGTTCTCATCTGCTCTCTTCCATTTCTCCTCTGATAGTTCAGTTGTTCAAGTGCGTGAGATTGCTAGTGGGAGTTAAATAAAGGAGGCCTACGGTTCTGGTGGAGTGGACCCAAGTAATTGGTTTCTGGTGCTCTGTGTGCTATTTTATAGTTGTGAAATGAAATTCATTCCCCAGCTCTAGACAATCACAGTCTGACCTACAGTTAGACTTCAAGGAGAACTTCCAAACAAAAGGGATAGAGAATAATTGCCTTATCCACAGTCCCACAACTATTGGGAGAGTACAGACAGTAACGGTCACCATTGTTTCATGAATACACTCATCCTACCACCCACAACCCGACACTTTTCTTTTCTCACATCCTCTCCCACTTGCAAATCCACATAGATCTCCCATCGTAGGACAGAGATCAAAGGAATCCGGAATTTCTAACCAGGCTCTCCAAGAGGCCTCCCAGGGTCCCATGTGGAGTGGGATTGGAGCCCAGGCTTTGGATAAACCTCTTAACTCATCTCTAGCTCCCACATGGCAGAGATGCATAGGAACTCTGCTCAGTGAGGAGCAGGCAAGAGGAACTGAGACCCCAAGTTTCCTTCCCCATCTTTTAAAACTAAAAACACAATAAAGACCTTTTAGACAAACAGAAGCCATGAGAATTCTTCACCAGCAGATCTTCACAAGAAAGTTATTTAGGCAAAAGGAAAATGATTCCAGATGGAAATTAAAATCACAATATGATACCAATACACACATATTAGAATGGCTAAAATTAAAAACACTAGCAATATATCAAGTACTGGCAGGGAGGCTGCTATGGACTGGATGTTTGTGACCTTGCCCCCAAATTCATCTGTTGAAATCCAAATCCCCAATAAGATGGTATTAGGAGGTGGAGACATGGGGAAGTGATTAAGTCAGGAGGGTGGAGCCTCATGAATGGGATTAGTGCCCTTATAAAAGATACCCCAACAGCACTCTCCTACCCTCTTTCCGTGTGAGGATACAGTGAGAAGGTGGCCAGCTATGAACCAGGAAGCAGGCTCTGACCAGACACTGAATCTGCCGATGCCTTGATCTTTGACTTCCCCCCACCTCCAGTACTCTGAGAAGTAAATGTTTGTTGTTTAAACCACCCATTCTATGGTATTTTTGTTATAGCAGCCCGAGTGGACTAAGATAGAAATTGATACCAGGAGTGAGGCATTGTTGTAACAAATAGCTAAAAATGTGGGAGAGGCTTTGGAACTGGGTAATGAGGAGGGGCCAGGAGAATTTTGAGATACATGCTAGAAAAAGCAGATGTTGCTGTAAATGGACCTTTAAAGGTGATTCTGGGGAGAGCTCAGGAGAGGAGAGCTATGGATAAAGCCTCCGTTGTCTTAGAGAGAATACGTGGATAATCCTGAACAGAAAGTTGGTAGAATGTCAACTATAATTTAACACATATATAGTCATGGGATGTGGAATATAGTGTAGGGATGGAGTCAATGGAATTGTAATAGATATGTATGATATTGGGTGTGGGGGCCAGAGGAGGGGGGAGGGGGAATGACTTTGTAAAGGATGAAAAAAAAATAACTATTGCATTGTTTTGTACATCTGTAACTAATAATAATAATAATAATAAAATTAAATTTAAAAAAAAGAAAGTTGGTAGAAATGTGGACAGTGAAGGCCATTCTGATGAGGTCTCAAATGGAAATGAGGAACGTGTGTTGGAAACTGGAGGAAAGGTGTGGACAAAAAAGTGGGTATGCACAAGCTCAGTGACTGAAAATAACCTCAAAGGGTGATCTGATCATAAAATTCCTAACTGGGCAAGTCATGGTGGGTAGTCACACCTCTATACAAAGCTTTTATCTTTGCCTTAAGCAAGCCCTGTCCATTATTTCTGTGCATCTAGGTTAACACACCATTGTAATGCCAGAAGTAATCCTCTTTTCTCAGACTCCACAGAGGGGTAACCACCGTCAAGGGAGCACGTGGTCTTGTTAACTACCCTTACCTGGCTTTCCCCCACCTCCATGTCATCTTCCTTATGTTCCCTCCTGAATTCTAAATGCATAAAAGAAACGGCAAAACTGTCTTTCTCCTGAGCATTGAGATCTTGCTTCCTGGCATGTTGTCAGTTGGGCTCAGATAAGCTCTTATAACAATTCAGATTTGGATGTTCTCATGTTCATACAGGCGATCCTCATGATACAGTAGCAAAGAACTTGGTGGAGTTGTGTTTGTGTTCCAGTGTTTTGTGGAAGGTAGATCTTGCAAGTGATGAACCTGGATGTTTAGCTGAAGAGATTGCTAAGCAAAATGTTGAAGGTGTGGCTTGGCTCCTCATGACTGCTTATACTGAAATGCAAAAAAAGAGAAATGACTTAAAGACAGAATTGTTCAAAGGAAAGCAGAAATTAAAACCTGCTAACCAAAAAGGAAGCAGGACTTAAAGATTCTCAGCCTATCCATAGTGCAAAAAATGAACACACTAATGATGTGGCCAAGTGACCATTCGATCGGATTAGTATGGGTCAGCCATCTCAGTAGAAGCCAGACACTATTCTTCAAGGACAATGGAACAGTGACCCTGACAGCTATGCAGGGCTGCCACTCCCACCACAGCCCAGAATACAAGAGCCCTCGAGACACAATAGTTTCAAAGGGCATGGCTGCCTCTCTGGTTCAGTGGGCTAGAATGCTCCCACCCATGCCTCAGGGGTACCCCCCCCCCCCGCAAACACACACACACAGCCCGACCCAGCAGTTACAGGGCCCAGGCAGAGAGACCCTATAATCCAAGCCACAGGGATGATATTACCATCCTAGTGGACCTGGAAGGCAGAGAATCAGCCCAGAAGAACCATAGAGGAGATGACACTACCCCAGTGGGTCTAGAGGGCAGGGATTTGAGCCAAAGAGGATTATTCTCAAGCCTTAAGGTTTATTGTGGTCTACCCTCTTAGGCTTTGGACTTGGGATCTGTGAGCCCTTCTTTCCCTTTGGGAAGACATCAGCTCTGCCTCCTTTGGTCAGTCTTCTGCCAGTCTGTTTGATCTTCTGTTTTCCCTTATAATAGCCTGGATTTTGATCTTTGATATTTGTCCACATCCATCTCCACCCCCACCCATGTCCCTTACTCCTGTATATGCTCCCACCTAGATGCTGGCTCGGAGGGGAGGTGCAGCCTTGTCAATAAAACAGAGGTGATGTGCTCCTGAAATTTGTGTTTCTTTCAGAGCAGTGCAGTCCTGAAACTCCTCCTGTTGATAAAAAACATAATATCAGCTGTTATTGCAAAAACTAAAATGCCGATGGAAAACAAAGGTGGGTTAGTTGACTTCAAACAAACTAACCTAGAAAGGGGTTTAAAGTAGAATAAGTTGAAAGGAAAGAGAAGAAGAGACTTGGGCTGAGGCAGGGAGTCAAAACCATGGATTCATTGGGGAGCAGCAGCTTCCTTAGCCCTGAGCACTAAGAGTGGGGCACATGTCCTCAGGGGTGACAGTATAGAGCAGCCTGAAGGCATCATTCAGGACAGGAAAAACAGGGGCAGGAGGCAGAGGTGTGGTTTAGGGGTGAGGGGTGGACCCTGCTGGCAGGAGCCTTCACCAGTCACAGCTCTGGGTCTCCCTCCATGGGCCTGGCCAGGGCTGTCAGTTCACCTGAGCTGGGCCTCGGTGGGAGGCTGCCTTCAACCTAGGTCACCTTGCTGCTGCTGGGGGCTCCTCACAGTTTACATTAGTAGTGGGCTGTCATCCCAGCCACCCATCCAGCCTTTAACACCTCCTGGGTCTCATGCACCATGCCAGTGTCAAATAAATTCAAAGAGTCTGGGTGCTTTGCTAGAGATAAATGATGAAAAGTCTTAGAGTTTGCAAACTGGAAACACAGTTAAGCAAAAACCCTTCCAAAAAAAGAAAGAAAGTTAAATTCTTATAGTAAAAGTCACATCCTAGAGAATAATCAGTCCTGCATTCTTAGCCCTCAGATTGGTCCAGAGATGGTTATCAGTCAGATATCAAGTGATCTGAATGATAGATACCAGGTAGTTTGAAGGATGGTTATGTCCTGAGTCCTTTGGGGGTAATCAGAGAGTGATCTACAGGTAAATAAATGTCCAGGCATTGACACAGGACTGGAAAGTTCAAAAGTTTAGTTCCCAAGCTAGTTAAAGAGAAGGAATGGTTTCCTCATGCGTCAGCCTTCATAATGTCAATAATTTGGCAGCTTTGTTAAAGTGTTACCATTGTGTATTTTCTATCCTCACTCTTTCATCACCAGGCTCTGAAAGCAGCTCCTCTCAATGCCACCAAAGAGGTCTTGTACATTCACATCAAGGGGACGGCCCATTTCTGCCCTTCCGAAACTTCCAGGTGAGTTCAGGCAGTGCTAGCAATTCTTGCCCACGCTGAAAGCACAGGGGATTCACGTTAGCAGGGGTTGACAGAGTACCTAGTTTACTGTCCCTTCATAAGGCTGGAGACTTGGAGGATTGAGTGGGTCCCCAGCACTCACCTCAGTTATGTCATCAACTGACATTGTTGGTCAGTGAATTTGATTTTTTTAGGGGGAGACAGACATTAATAGTGCCTAACACTATTAATAGCTCATTTAATCTTCATGACAGTTCTATTTTGTAAATACTCACAAGCTGAGGTAGCTCGTATAAAAGTGAGCATTATTTTCATTCTGCATGGAAACAGGATGAAAGATGGGGCTTTGCCCAGGACCTGTAGTCATTACTCATAGACTGAGGTTGGAGCGGGGCTGCGGTTTTTCAGTTTGAGAAATACAGTGAGAAGTGCAGAAATTTTTGTGAACTATTAAGCACTGCACAAATACTACTATTTCTTTACTGCTACCAGTCCTACCTTTTTATGGCATTCATACTTTTCAGGTATACTGTCCTCAGTCCAGAGAACTTTATTTCTATAAAGAAAATTTAGCCAAGTCTCCCTCCTTTACCCGCCTTGCCTCCTCAGGCGGGACAGTCAGATATTCTCCACTCTGCCACTAATGCTTGGTAACAATGGCAGCCGTGTGCAGCCTCTGGGTGTGTTTCTGAGTTAACCAGGAACTAGCTGTTAATCATTTCAGCTTCAAACTGGAAAAGGAGAAAAATAAAGGTGTCATTAGCACTATTAGCAACCTGCCGCCCCTGGCATCACTGTAAAGGTTTGAATACACTATTAAGGTTAAATTCTTCATAAAGGTTAACTTCTAAAGTCAGCATCACAGTCAGAAATTACTTTAAAAAACAACCCTCAAACAACCTATAGCCTGGAGAAACACCTATGCTTTTAAGATAAGGACCCAGCAGACAGTCTTACATTCCACCCCAATCCAGGACACTCCCTCAGGCAACTGAAGAGAGTCTGGTTTACCTGCACCTTTTGAAATTATTTCTGTCTTTGTCTCTCCCTCCCTCCTCCCCGACTCTTATTTCTCCTTTATTTCACTTCCGTTTCAGAGCCCTCAGTTGACTGCGTCCATACCTTCTCACAGCTCCAGCTGGGAGAAGAGAAGCACCACTGACGGCCACAGCCCTCCACTTCCCTGGGCCTCTGCCTTGCTGTGTAGCGTGGGGCGATTCGCAGTCCCTCTCTGGGCCTGAAGCCCATCGATACAGTGTATGCGAGGCAAGAAAGGGCGGCTTCCGTGGGGAGGCATCCCGGCAGAATGGGGTTCTCCCGGCCAACATCAGTCCCTGCGCTAGTTAACGCAAGATTGACGCTGGCGGCTGAGTCACGCGACATACGCCTCGCATCGCCACAAGCCTTGTAGCGCAGGAACCTGCCCTCCCGCCCAGGCTATCCTCGCTGAGGAGAGAAAGACGAAACCGGTCCCGACATATAATTATGGAGCTGCTTTTACTGTGTTCCCGACACGGAGTGGGTGCTGGGGCCGTGGGGAGAAGCCGATCTGGTGCCTTTCCTTGGGGTGGAGGTTGGGAAACTGAGCAGGGTGCAGACCAATGACCTGCCGAGTGACCTCCACACCAAGGAATTGGGACCCAGAATGAGCCCCCCACACACACACCCGAGCTGGGCAGACCCAACCCAGGAGATTCTGGGTCCTGGAGTCTTGGGACATGGGCTGGTCAGGGTTAAGTCCCGACAGGCGGGTTGTGACTGACTGGCCTTCAGCAGTCAGACTCAGGAGATGGGGCGTTACTAACCCATAGCCTCATCCCGGCCCCCAGAAGGGATGCCAGCTGGTAAGTATTCTTCCTCCCACGTGCCTCGCCCTCCCCGAGCCACAAGTCGCTCAGTAGCTGAATGCCTCCCCTTTGTCGGGCCAACCTCAGGGGACCCGCACTAGGACAAGGATACCTCCCGCAGGCTCAACGCCCACCCTGGAACCCACACCCCCTTGAGGAGTTCTGGCGGTGAGGGGAGGACGGTTATCCCTGTATAGCACCTCCCACCTACCCCAAGGCGCTGTCCAGCCCATGGTGCTGAAGCGTCCTGGGCCCTGCCACCATAGAATACAGCGCAGTCCCAGCTTGCAGCCGCCATTCCCACCCAGTCCGGGAATAGTCCAGACTGGCTTAAAAATTTTCAGGGATGCTTGTTTGCCTCAGCAGGTTTAAACTGAAATTGCCTCAGATATCTGAGCTTCCCTGAGGAGGCCCAAGGAGGGCCAATGTTTGTGCAGGGTCCACATGGCTCAGGAGAGTGAACAGTACACAAGCATTCCTGTTCTCCATTCTGGAACCAGTAGGCATTCACACACTATGGGCATTTCCACTGCCCCCTTTTGACTTGTCCTATGAGTTGTGTGAGGAAACTGGGAAGGGTCCACTCACTTTCCAGGAACTCAACTTCTCACCTGCATCCAAACCCAGCAGGCCCTGCTACCAGAAGGGGGGTTGGTGAGACAATCCCTGGAATTTCTCCCATACACATTCCCCACAGTGAAGAATATCTCTCCCTCCACCCTGGATGATCCCCGACTTCCATGGATGCCTACAACTGCTCCCTCTACTCAGTGTCCAGGCAGGCAGGGAAATCAGCTCTCCCCAGTGTAGGGTTCTGAAACTTGGGAGTCTAGAATCTCGCCCTTGGAGGAGTAAATGACATGGCTGCCCAACGAGCTGAGCACAGTCATGATGGGCAGCATGAAGGAGCTGGGTATAGCTCCTGGGGCAGAAACTTGTCCAGTAAAGAGGGGCTGGTAGGGTACCAGAAAGGGCATCCAGATGGCTGCACTGGTGCCCAGGACCAAACCCATCCTGGACACACCATGTTCTAGCTTGTCCCAGAACCTCACAGGTGACCATCACAGCAGCACAGGGCCCAGTCATACTTCCTTAACATCAGCCAAGCCTCACTTCAGGGGGGGGAGAAAGATGAGGTACCAGTTGAGGCAAAAGAGTGTATAGTGAATCATGTGGCCTGCCCCTTCTTGTCCAGGGTGCCTGCTGGTCTGGTACACCCTGGATGAGTGTCTGAAGATAGGCAATGCTGCTTGGCCCCTTGAAGGGACAAACCTATGTATGTGGGAAAGCAATGGGCAGCTCCCATGAGATGAGGTTAAACCCACCCCACCCCCACACATGAGCCCCATACTGTAGCCCCCAGGGCAATAGATTAATAACTAGTGTCACCCTGAGCATCATAGGGATCCCGAGAGGCAGATAAAGTGGATATTAATAAACAGGCAGATAGGAAGACAGAGGGGCAGAGAAAGCATGAGACAGTGACTAAAGCCCGGGAGAAAGTTCAAAGACCAATTCCTGGTGTTCAGCTCACTCTAACAACCTCCTTCCTGGTCCCTGTTCTCTATTTCATCCATAAAGGAGCCGGTGCTAATGGAGGTCCCCTCTGTCGGATCCAAACAGTTCTGTTTACTATGGTAATTAACAAACAACCCCTCCAGGTTCTCAACAACATAATCCTAGGGGGACAGGAGGAGAAATCTTGTAGCCTAAGGGTCAATATGACACCCTCCGGCTGGCTGCACAGCGGCCATGAACATGAACAGCACCCAAGGAAGACAGGAAGCTGCTAAACAGATCCTGGGGAAATGTGGGGTCCTGGAGGAAGAGCAGTAGGGCCCTCAGGCAGTGAGCCAGACGTGCTTTAGCTTCTCATTGCAGTAGCTGAGCCACAGCTGTGCCAACCTGTTGTTGGGAAAGAGTGTGAATCCAAACACGTCCAGCAGGCCTAGCAGAATAAGGGAATCTGAGGGGCCCTGCGGGGGCCACCAGGAGAGATTTTCCCTATCCCAGCTTAGAAAGGCTCCTGCTAAATTGAATGATTAGGCGTCCACATGAGCTAGAAGAATTCCACAACCTGGATTATCTGGGGTGAGGCTGGGAACTTCACACTGAGCAGTGTACAAAGCAATAACAACCAGCACCCCATACGCACGCCCAGGGTGCTCTCCATCCCCACTTCTGCCCCCTGTGAGTGTAGAATAGGAAGAATTGGAGAAAACTTTCTTAAAAGGTGAAAGACAGGAGAGTTAAAAAATAGACTTAAAAATATATAATAAATGTAGATGATTAATTTCATATTAATAGTTCTAGGATGAGAAAAGGGTGGGGAGGAAATTATTAGAACTATTTTTTAACCCCCATAATGGAAGAGTTTGAATTGACAGGTTGAAGGAACTCATACCACAAAGCCACACAATGGATGAGAAGTTCCACACAAGGCTCAGCACTGGCAATTTTAACAACACTTACAGATAAAAAGAAGATTCTAAAACTTCCTGCAAAAAAAAAAAAAAGTAGTCACACACCAGGGACTAGGAATTGCTACAGTACATGGGAAGAATACAGAAAAAGAAAACTTCAAACTTTGGAGGAAAAATTATCTCCAACAGAATTACATATCCATGGAAAATATCAATCAAATATGAGGGTAGAAAGAAGATATCATTACATGTTCAAGGTCTCAGAAATTCATCTTCCAGGAAACTGCCAGTAAATGTGCTCCACAATACATACAAGGAAACGAGCTAAGAATGAGGACGTTGTGGAATGCAGAAAAGGGAGTCTGTCACAGGAGAGAGTTGGGGGATCCCCAGATAAAGGGGCAGAGTTGCTCTTGGGTGAGTTACATGGCAGCAGCACTAGGCAGCTGCCAGTCCAAACAGGAGCCGGAGGTCTGAGAACCCCAGGATGTCTGTAGGAGAAAAGGGGCCAGAGGGACACCATGTGATTGTCGGCATGATCGATGGGTGTTTTCCAGCTCTGGTGGTCAGATGCGAATGGATTAATAGTAAGGTACTTAGAAACAGAAGAGAGAATCCAGAAACAGTTCTAAACTATATGATCAATTGATTTTCAACAATTATGCTCCCCCCGCCCCGAAGAACTTCAACCACAACCTTACACTATGTAGAAAAAGTAATTAAAAAATGGATCATGGACCTAAACATAAAGAGCTAAAACTATAAAATTCTAGAAGAAAACATGGGAGTGACAAAGGACTGGAAAAGTCTTAAATATAACATAAAATGTATGAACTATTCAGGCCAGCCGAGTGGCATGTTGGTTAGGAGCTGGCTTGGGATGCCAGCTCTGAGCAACAGGGCCCTGGTTCGGATTCCACATATGAGGGCCAGTGACACTGCCTTCTACAGCTAAGATGGTGAACAACAGCTCTACCTGGAGCTAGACTGCCGTGAGTCGCCGGCGGTAGCGGTCTAGGCTGCAGCCCCTGCTGCAGTGGGCTGCTATAGGCTACAGTGAGTGGCCAGCAGCCAGCGCAAGTGGCCAGCAGCTGGTGTGAGCTGCCAAGAGCTGCCGTGAGCGGCCGTCCAGAGGCCAGCAAACGATTGCCTCACCCGGGAAGAGCGCAATGATAATACCAACATGGGCCAGTGAAGTAACAGTCTTCCACAACTAGACTGAAGAACAAAAGGACAGCAACTTGTCTGTTCTCCTTCCCGGATTCCCCAACGCTGTTCCCCTCCCTCAATTCCCCAATTAAAAAAAAAAAAATCTTTAAAAAAAATGTATGAACTATTAACTACAGGAAAAACAAACATTTCACAGAACAGGAATTCAATCCTATTGCATTACAAGGTTCTGCTGTGAACTTTTACATGGTCATAATAATGGAGACACTGAATATTAATCAGAAATTGTAATAAAATAATGTGGAGAGAGTAGGGAAAGTAAAGGCTAAATCCTCATTAAAGTAGGAAATTAACAGATGTCTACAATTAAAAACTTGGGGGCTAGCCAAGTGGCGCAGTGGTTAAGTGCTGGCTTGGGAAGCCAGCAGCCCCGGTTCGGGTCCCATATGTGAGGGCCAGTGACACTGCCCTAAAAAAATAAATAAATAAATCTTGGAAGGGCTGGCCAAGTAGCTCAGTTGGTTAACAGTTCGCCGAGGCGCAAGCTCTGAGCAACAGGGCAGCCGGTTTGATTCCCACATGGGCCGGTGAATGCTGCACCTGAGCTGACCTGTCACTGAGCTGCCAACAGGTGGCAGGATGGCTAAGTTGGTGTAACAACAAGACTGCCTATTCGATGGTGGGTTACGCCCACCCGCAACTAAGATTGAACTCGGCATCTTGAGCTGAGCTGCCCCCAGAATGGCCCAGTGGATAGAGCATGTGCTCTTAACAACAAGTCTGTTGGTTTGACTCCCACATGAGATGGTGGCTATGCCCCCCTGCAACTAAGATTGAACACAGCACCTTGAGCTTAGAGGCCACCAGCTGCCGACCGGAAGCCAGATGGCAACTGGCTCCCTCCAAAACAAAGATTGAAGAACAACAACTTGCCGGTCCCCTTGCTCAATTCCCCAGCACTGTTCCCTTCCCCCAATTTCCCAATAAAATCTATTTTTAAAAAAAAACAAATACTTGAGGGCCGGCCAAGTGGTGCATTGGTTAAGAGTTCGCTTCGGACACCAGCTCTGAGCAGCAGGGCCTGGGTTTGGATCCCACATGCAGGCCAGTGACGCTGCGCCCTCTATAGCTAACATGGTGAACAACAGCTCAACCTGGAGCGGGGCTGCTGTGAGTCACCGGTGACTGCAGTGGGGCTGGCTGCAGTCAGGCTGGCTGGCAGCTGGCATGACCTGCTGTGAGCCGCTGTGAGCAGCCATTCAATGGCTGGCGAGCGACTGCCTCACCGGGGAAGAGCGCAATGACGATACCAATATGGGCCAGTGAAGTGACATCCTCCACCACTAGACTGAAGAACAAAAGCACAGCAACTTGTCTGTTCCCCGTCCCCCATTCCCAACGCTGTTCCCCTCCCTTAATTTCCCGAATTAAAAAAAAATCATAAAAAATAAATAAATTGGGCTGGCTGAGTGGCATGGTGGTTAAGCGCTGGCTTCAGAAGCCAGCAGCCTTGGTTCGGTCCCACATATGAGGGCAAGGGACACTGCCCTCAAAATAAATAAATAAATAAATAAATAAATAAATAAATAAATACTTGATAAGTAACAAAGTGCATATAATTTAAAGATATGGGCATAAATAATCCAAAAACTGAAGAACAATTTGAAAGTAGCTGCCTCTATTCAGAGGGAACTGGGATGGGTCATGTGGGACAAGGATGCTGGTTTTTTCGTAAGTCTTACTCTTTTTCTTTTCAATCACCTATCTGTATTACTTAGACACAAACAAATTAAATTTAAAACCACACCAGAGGGCCACCGAGATTAGTTGTGTGGGCCTCAGGCCAAGTCCAGCACAGGTATCGTGAGCAATCCTGGGAGACGACCACAGTGGGCACTGCCCAGCTGCTCTGCATTCTGGGAAGTCAGGCTTTGTGCAGAAGCTGAGACCTGGGCCACTTCATTGCCCAGTTCAGCGTAGGTCTCAGAGATGCTCTCTCCTCTGACCCGTGCTTGGCACCCCCACCCACTGTCCTCACCACCTCTAGCCCTGACCTCAGTCACAGCACTTCTCACCACCATTTCCTTATCTGTTTCCTTGACTGTCTCTTTCTGGGCATTGAGAGCCCCTGGAAAGTCTGAAGGTGCACTGTTCATCACTCCCACCTTGCCCACCCACCTCCAGTGCCTGGCCCAGGGCAAGCACACTGCAAGCTCCACTCTCTTCTGCATGCATGTTGGCAGCCTGTGTTCATGGACAAAGAAGGGCTTATAAATGTCAAAATGGTAGGTCATGAGTGAGGCCCTGGCAAGTGCTTCCCTCTCATTCCCCACATGGCTTGTGTAACATGTCCTTGTACCAGCTGTGGAACCGCTCCCCAGAGGCCCCATCCTGGGTGGCCTCTGTCCTTCCCTGGCAGTCCTTAGCACTGCCCCTGCCCCTGTGGGAACAGATATGACTGGGATGCCAATGAGGGGCAGGCGGACTATCCCAGTGACCGCTTTCCTATAAGTAACCCACTGTGACTGTCTTCTTTCACTTAGCATAATGTTTTCAAGCTTCATACATGTTACAGCATGTATCAGTAATTCACTTCTGTGATGGCTAATTTTATATGTCATCTTGACTGGGAGATATATACCAGGGGCACCAAAAAATGTATACAAGTGGACACTTTGGTCAGCGTTGCTCAAACAGTAGTTTGACATAATCAGAAGTGTCTGGATGCTGATGGTAACCACTTTGAGCACCTCTTGTAATTGCAGAAGTCAAATGCGACTTGTATTCATCTTTTGGTATTGGTATATGAGTATATTGAATATTTCAATTTTAATAGTTTTTTCCTTTCTTAAAATGTGTATACTTGTTTTTGGCACCGTGTGTGTGTTTGTGTGTGTGTGTGTGTGTGTGTGTGTGTGTGTGTACGCATACTCTATGTCAGTATGTATGTACCAAGAAGCTTAACCTTCATATCGTTGACCCCAGTAAGTCTACTTCTAAGAATGAACTAATTCCACTACTACTGAAATAATCAAATTCTTAAAGAATTTATTTAGCATCATGCTCATAGCAGCATTATTTTAAAAACTAAAAAAATTAAAAACAACCCAAATATCTAATATGAGAGTTAAGGGCTAAATTAGGGTACATCCTACATTAGGTGTGTGGTTGTGTATAGAAAGAAAAAATTCTGAAGGAAAATACAGCAAAAGCATCTGGGTGGTGAGACTACAGGTGATTTTTAATTTCTTTATTTTAAATTATCTACAAGTGCAACATGACCTCAGGATGTTGTGTGTGACTGTGCGAATGGCCGTCCTGCCCCATCACAGCTCCGGGGCCCACTTATCTTACTTAGAGGCAGGCAGCAAAGCCGGGGAGCCCACAGCGGGAGCGGGCTGGGAGCTGGGACTAGCGCAGTCCTAACCCTGCTGGGTAAAGCAGAAGCGTGCACGTCAGCACTTGACGTTTGGATTATTTATATCAATACAGCTAGGAATTTTCCAGAGCCCCTCTACTTCCTTAAACCTGCTAAGCGTTCTGGCATCTCCTCTACATGTTTAATTAATTTCACTTCCAGAGAACTGAGTATTATTTTTGTTGGCGGCACTTTTTCTCAAATGGTATTGCATTAAGGAAGGTGTCTTCGTTGTTGTTGACACTTGTTTTCTTTTTTTCAAATCTTATTAACTCTAATTTATCTTTTTTTCCAGCTGAAGAGTTGGCGACCAGGTGAGTAAAGGTTCCAAGACCACCGTGTTGGTATATTATGGGCAACCTGGAAAGAATAGGAATGTGCTAGGAGGCAGAACCCAGAGCTCTGTGATATAGACAGGTGATCGGGAACCTGGACCCTCTACCCACGCTTTCAGCACAGCAGGGCCGCTTGCAAATAATTTCTTTGGAAAACCGCTGCTTCAAAACGGAGATGCAAAGAGAGGTAAAAAGGTGAATAAGAAGTGTTAACGGGCCGGCCGAGTGGCGCGGTGGTTGTGCGCTGGCTTGGGACGCCAGCGGCCCTGGTTCGGGTCCCACATATGAGGGCCAGTGACCCTGCCCTAAAAAAAAAAAAAAAAAAAAAAAAGAAGTGTTAACGACGGCGTCAATAGAGAAGGAGAGAGGACGCCAGATTGGAGAGTGACTTAAAAGGCGGACTTGACAAGACTTAAAACCTATGGCAGTGAGCCCCCGCCCCGCCCGGCCCCGCCCGGCCTCCGGGGCCCACTGAGCACCCTGCAGCGGGTCAGCGCCTTTGGGCTCTTAGTACCTGGTGCAGACGAGCCGCCCAGGTTGCCCGAGGCGCTGTTGAGTGCGGGACCTTCCACCCCGGCGCCAGTCCTCTTCCAACGCTTTCACCCTCAGGGTTTCCCTTCTCCCCGCACTTCCCAAACCAGAGCCAATCAGAGCCCAGCAATGCCTGGCAGGGAAACCAATCGATTGGTCCTCAAGACCAAGAAGTAGATCGTCGTACACTCGATTGGTGGAAGGTCACCCGCCCTACTAAGTGGGAGGACCTTCCTCCGTGGTTGCCCCTTGGGTTGTTGGGAGGTGGTGATTCCTTGGAGTGAAAAGAGGTTGTCCTCAAACAGGTCAGGTGCTGTCACTGGCCCTAACCATACTTCGCGGTGTGACTTGGGGCAAGCCATTGTGAATGAAAAGGGGACTATGTAATAAACGTAGGTATGTGTACAGTCTATGCACAAGGCTATACCAGTGAACCGATGTGGGTGTCAATCCAACATCCCATAGGAAGAGGCACTTTTCCCAAGGAGAAGAGAGACCGCTTCTCTTATCAAACTTGGGGCGCAGGGAGTGTGAGCCTTCCTACGTACCCACCACCAGCCCTAGGCAATCACTAAGCTACTTTCTGTCTCTGTGGATTTGTCAATGCTGAACATTTCATATACGTGGAATTATATGTGGTCGTTTGTGACTGCTTTTTAGCTAAATGATTTGAAGTTTCATCCATGTTGTAGCATGTATCAGAATTTCCCAACTATTTATAACTAATATTCCATTATACGGACATACCACATTTTACTTATCTATTCTTCGGTTAATGGACTTTTGGATTGTTTCCACTTTGTGGCTATTATGAATAATTCTGCTATGAACATTCACATACACGTTTTCACCTGAACATGTTTTTATTTCTTTGGGTACATACCTAGCAGTGAAATTGCTGGGTCACATGGTAACTCAGTGATTAACCTTTTGAGGAACTTCCAGCAGTATTTGTACTTCCCCATAGATCACGCTGATGGTGTGCTCCACACATCTGGTCCTCCCAGGTTCAGATTCTTCAGGTGTGAGCCCTTCACCTGCAGCTGGCCCCAGCATGGGGAACACTCGGAGCAATCTGAACTCAGCACCACCCCATGGGCATAACCAATAGATTGATCCTGCCCTTCTCAAGACCTCAGAAGTAGAGTGTGTTTGCCTTTGATCAACACCTGGCCATGGACTAGGAGACTAGGGCTAAGATTGGAGGCTGTGTTTTCAGGCTGTCTCCTGGGTCTCTAGAAGATAGAGTTTTCCAGGGGTGTTTCATATCTTTGAAGAATCCTGACATTAGCCTTCCCCTACCTTGTGATATGACTTGAAACAATTACAGCCCCATCTCTGGGTCTGTAGCTCTATCTGTAAAATAAATTTAGAATGTTCCAAGGTTCTCCCACCATGTAAATTTCGTAACACTGCCTATACATCCTGCACTGGATAAATACGGATTGGCATCAGAAGCTGGGGCCTGGATACACAATAATTTCACAGAGACTCTCTTGGGTTATCCTGAGCCACTGGTGCATAGGAACATACCTTTCCCCTGTTCAGGCCACCCACACTGAGTAAGCCAAGACAAGGCTCGTTCACTGTCAAATATTTGTGGAGTTCATACTATGTAGTATTGCTGAGGGAGAAGCCAACCTGGTTTCTGACCTGAGGAAGCTCAAACTTCAGGGTTGGGAGAGACTGACCAGGGCTAAGATGACAGACCCACTGAGAGCAGGGATCCTAGGCCAAGGGCATAGAGCTGGGAAGACACTGCCTGATTGAAGGTGTTGGGACCTGGACATTTCAGGCCCAAGGGGATGTATAAACTTGACTGGGAAGGGTGTTCCAGGTAGATAGAATCAGAAATTTAAGGAGACTGAAATAGCCAAGGGGTGGAACCAACAGGGACTGCTTGTGGAGTGGACATGCCGCAGATTTGCTGGACAGGTGAGTATGTGATGGGCCTTGAATATGAGCTCAGATGAGGAGTTGAGTATAGACGGAGTCATGATTAATGGAAACCCTGGGACTCATTCTGGTCCTTGGGCCGGAGTGGGACCTGTCCAGGGTTTCCACACCACATCTCAAAGACCAAAACTGCTGCCTACCTCAAGTGCTCCTCTTCTGCTTTTGTCCGCTCAGCCTCCCATAACTCCCTACCTCCCCACCTCCACTCCCCCCCTTCCCCCACCCCGTCCTCGCACTCTGACAGGGACGCCCCACGACCAGCCCCCAGAGGCGCTGGGGATGGTGCGGTTGCAGGGAAGCCCTGGCTGGGAGGTGGCTCCGCTCCTGTGAGGCGTGTAATCTGAACCGAACAGGGCCATTTAAGCGGTTTCCAAAACACAGTCCATGACTTTCCTCTTTGTCACCAGGTCAGTGCAGCCGACTGCTCTGCTCCCTTCCCTGAAATCGCCCTTCCGTACCTCCACCTTCCTCAAAGATGCCCTTATCTCTCCTTTTAACTTGGGGCGGGAGGTGGAGGCTGCAGCCTGGGCTTGCGGGTGCCTGAGTATTTGTCTCAACCGGCACTGGAGTCGGCTCCTATACAGGAATTCCAAGCGAACCACACGGTTGCTCAAGGGGCGTGACCAGGATTCCTCCTTCAGCCCCAGACTCCAGTGTGCTGGAATATCAGCGTCGCCGAACTAGCTCAGCTACGGCTCCCTCCCTCCCCCGCCCCCAACCCCGACCTCAAACTTGGGCCCGAAACCCTGAACGCTACCCCCAAGCTCCATGCAACCTCTGGGGTTTGAGGCCCGCCCCGCCTGCCCCTCCGCCTTGCTTCCCAAGGTAAAGCGCGAGGTGGGGGAGTGGGGCCGTCATCGCCTCTTCTGTCTGGATATCTCGGACTCCTCGGGTGCTGTTCATCTCATGGTGCTGAAGCTAACCCTGCACTTCCGTCCTCGAAGAATAGTCGCGTCTCCCCAAGCCCCTTACAGCCTCCACTCAGGATCTGACCTGAACTCCAGGTCATGTTCACCCTGGTCTAATAACTCGCGTGGATCATGATCTGCCTCAGTATTTCAGGCCATTGCTGATTTGAATGGGAAGCGCTCAGGAGGTCCAAGCTTATCTGAGCAGGTTCAGAGAATGTCCGTGACCTGAACAGACCCAGGGACCGTGGGCAAAACTCAGATCCCATGCTCTGTGCCCTGGCGTTTGTAGGAACTCATACATTATGGACATACTCCCTGCCCACTCCAGACCTGTCCTATGAATTGTGTAGGGAGACTGGGAAGGTTTCCCTCAGTTTCCCCTTGTGGCATCCAAGCTGTGCAGACACTGCTACCTAAGAGGCAGGAGAGAAAAATCCCTAGAATTCTTCCCATGCACCTTTCACATAGTGAATATGCCGTCCTTCAGCTCTGGGTGACCCCCAGCTCATGTGGATGTCCCCATCCCGTGCCTCCCGAAGTCTTGGTAAGTAGTAAGGTACCAACTATTCCCAATGTAGAGTACTGCAACTCTGGGTCCAGATTTTTGCCCCATTGGGGTAGATGCTTTGGGGTAGATGCCAGTCATTGGGGTAGATGAAGAGGTCGTCCAATGAACTGAGCGTGATTGTAATGCTGGTGACGCTTGAAGCATGAAGAAGCCAGATAGAGCTCCTTGCAAAAGGGACTAGTTCAGAAAAGAGGGCTGCTGAGCAGCTGGAAGGCCGCATTTATGCACTCTACTGAGCCCTGGAAGGACCTGCTGCACCTTGACCCCTGTTCTGTCCTTGCACAGTCTTCCAGGGCCACATCCCAGCACTGCCTCGTGTCTTCTTATCATCAGCCCAGGGCAGAGTGTGAGAACCAGAGGGAGACCCGGTAGTAGAGGCAGGGCTAGCAGGCGCCACCCAACATGTTCCAGGCCAGCTGAGCCTGCTGCGGCACACTCAGTTGCCAGTGCCCAGCACTGCCAGACAAGGCTCCAGGCCCAGGCTGACCCAGGTGGCAACAGCTCTTGGGCTGGACTAGGTGCACAGCATCAGCAACCCAAGGACAGGGAAGGGGGACACACCCATGCCTTGTCGTGGGTTTCAAGTAGGTGAGCATGGAGCATTTCCTGGGAGAAAGCAGAACCTGAGCCAGCCCAGGGTTCCACAAGCGCTGCAGGTCCATGGGTTGTTTTCCGGGACACCACTGCTTCCGGGACAGCTGCTTCCGGGCCAGCCTTAGGAGGGTAGACAGCCAGCCAGAAGACGGCACATCACCTACCCACCCCCATAGTGTATCTACTACAAAATGAAAATGCAGAGCCCCTTGCATTTCAAGACAGCACCAGTAGAACATTCAACAAAGTGTGGCCCCTTGAGACTAAACAAGTCCCACACCCATGAAGCCATCCCTGCCCCTACCCAACCCACACAGGTCTCATTAAACTTTAACTACACATCCGGGTTAACTTTGGGTTACTTACTATAGCAGAGTCATTGGATCTTACCTTCTCGATTGTCAGAATAAAGGAAGAGGAAGGGCAGATTGATCTAAGGATCCCACAGGACTGTTATCAGAGGCAGGAAGTGAGCTTGTGAAATGTCAGTTTCTGTATGCAGCTTTGACACCTGCATCCCTCCCCAGGATATGGGCGAGCCAAGGCCACACCTGAAGGAAATAGCTAGGGCAAGATCTTTAAAGAATTTGCTGATACAGTCTCTCTCAGTTTCCCCTCTGATATCTAAGAAAGAGTAGTTCAGATATTAAATGAGTTTGCATGTGGCAGGAGTATTGGAAAGTCTCTGGAAGGGGGCTAAAGTTCTAGGTATCAGGTATGCGGTGGACCTAAACACTTGTTTTGCAACTCTCTGAATGCTATTTTATTGTCATTAAGTGAGTGCCCTCCCCATAACTAAAAAGAAACACTAGGGAAGGACAGACAGGGGAAAGAACCTCCAAACTGTAACAAGGCCAAGTTGGAAAAGCAGGGACAGCAGAGGGCACCATTGTGCAAACACAACCGTGGGGAGAGGTGCTCATAGAGGTTACCAACAGCGTCCAGACACTTCTGATTACAGTGAACTACTGCTTGAGCAAAATTGACCAAAGCGTACATTTGTATACACTTTTTTTGGCATCCTCAGTACACACACACACACATACAGAGGGTGCCAAAAATGTATGCACATTTTAAGAAAGGGAAAAACTGTATTAAAATTATGCTGATGGTAACCAATTTGAGCACCTCTTGTAATTGCAGGAGTCAATGACTTGTATTCATCTTTTGTTATTGGTATATATTGAGTATTACAATTTTAATAGTTTTTTTTCCTTTCTTAAAATGTGTATACATTTTTTTGCACTGTGTGTGTGTGTGTGTGTGTGTGTGTGTGTGTATCTCAATGGAATAGAATAGAGAGATCAGAAATAAATCCTCATTTATATGGTCAATCTATGACAAAGGAAGCAAGGATATACAGTAGGGTAAAGAGAGTCTTTTCAATAAGTGGTGTTGGCAAAATTGGACAGACACATGCAAAAAAAATGAAATTGGACCACTTTCTTACACCTAATACAAAATTAAACTCAAAGTATATTAAATTATAAAGCTCTTAGAAGAAAACATAGGCAATAAACTCTTTGACATCACCCTTGGCAATAGCTTTTTGGATCTATCTCCTCGAGCAAGGGAAACAAAAGAAAAAATAAACAAATGGGACTATATCAATCTAAAAATGTTTGCACATCAGAGGAAAACATCAACAAAACAAAAAGACACCCTACTGAATGGGAGAAGATATTCACAAATAATACATCTGATAAGGGGTTAATATCTAAAATATAAAAAGGACTCACAGAACCTACACACACACACACACACACACACACACACACACACACACACACACAGAACAACCCAATTAAAAAATGGGCAGAGGACCTGAATAGACATTTCTCCTAAGAGGACATACAGATGGCCAACAGACTTATGAAAAGATGCTCAATGTCATGAATCATCAGGGAAATTCAATAATGAGGTATTACCTCTCACCTTTTAGAATGGCTATCATCAATCAATAAATAACAAGTGCTGGTGAGGATATGGAGAAAAGGGAACCTTCCATGCACTGCTGGTGGGATTGTAAATTCATGCAGCCACTCTGGAAACAGTGTGGAGGGTCCTCAAAAAATTAAAAATAGAGTTTTCATATGACCAAGTAATTAAACTTTTAGATTTTTATCTGAAGGAAACAAAATCACTAATTTGAAAAGATATACAAGGTCAGACAATTAGTTCGTGAACTCATCCTAGAAAAAGCGCTACATACCTCATTGCTGAATATCACCATGGTCACCTTCAAAGTACTCCCCTTGGGAAGCTATGCACTGATGCCAGTGCCTAGTCTGCCCTTCAAAGCAATTTTGGAACTCTTTTTCTGGAAGGGCCATCAGAGCTGTTGTCATATTACCCTTGATGTCCTGAATGTCATCAAAATGTCTTCCTTTCAATATTTCCTTTATCTTCGGGTAAAGAAAGAAGTCATTGGAGGCCAGATCAGGTGAGTAGGGAGGGTGTTCCAATACAGTTATTTGTTTACTGGCTAAAAACTCCCTCACAGACAGTGCCTTGTGAGCTGGCTCATTGTCATAATGCAAGAGACATGAATTGTTGATAAAAAATTCAGGTTGTCTAACTTTTTCATGCAGCCTTTTCAGCACTTCCAAATAGTAAACTTGATTAACTGTTGGTCCGCTTGGTACAAATTCATAATGAATAATCCTTCTGATATCAAAAAAAGTTAGCAACATTGTTGCAACAAGTTTGCTAATGTAATCGTCAGACCTCATATGCACCACTATGTTCATTGCAGCATTGCTAGTAATAGCCCAGATATGGAAGCAACCTAGATGTCCATCAATAGATGAATGGACAAAGAAGGTGTGATATATATCTATATAGATATCTATAGTGGAATGTTATTTAGCAATACAAAAGATGAAATCTTGCCATTTGTCACAACATGGATAGACCTAGAGGGTATTATGTTAAGTGAAATAGGTCAGACCGAGAAAGACAAATACTGTATATTCTCACTTACATGTGGAATCTAAAAGAACCAAAATATGTGAGTAAATGAAACAAAACAGAAACAGACCCATAGATATAGAGAACAAGCTAATGGTTGCCAAGGGGATGGGGTGGGGATTGGGATTTTTTTTTTAATGCCCAATTTATTAATCGCTTAATAAAGCCAATTGAATCTTCAAATGTACTCAGTTTAATTTTGTTTTTTAACATTGGGTATACATTATGGAACCCCACCCCAAACATAGCAGTTGCGACGGCTGCGAGTTAACATGGACATATGTTTATACTGAAATGTGAAGGTTAAAAAGCAGGACGCTGTGTTGGTCGTATTTTGCATACAGATAAGGACTGAAAGGGAAGATGGAAAAAATTAAACTGATGGATTAAATTGGGGTGGGTGATTATTTTCCCTAAAAATTGTTTTTCTTAAACATATGTCAAATTATAAAATGGATGCCTCTGGGAGATAAGGTTACTCATGACATTTTTGCTCAGCTTCTTTCCAAATATTCTACATTGTGTAGGTGTTGTCGGGATAATAGGAGAAAAAGAAGTTATGACACACACACATGCCTGAAAAAGGCTGTTCTCTTCATGTTGCCACAGCACTGATGGAGTAGGAAATGTGCCCTTTACCCCGGAGGCTGCCTGTGTGGTTTTCCCCCTTTTTCTCCCCACCTGGTTCCATCCTCGTCACTCTATTTAGAGGTCCTTCCACCAAAAAACCAAAATTTAAATGAGTACACTTGGAAAATCCAAAGAAGCTCTGATCCAGCCTCCTGCTGGTGTGAGCCTGGGTTCCTGTGGCTGAGACACTGAAGTGGGAGGAGAGAGCGAGGGGGAGTTTTCCTGAACTCTGCAGGGCAGGAACAGAACATATGTCATTTCCATTGCTGGATTATTCCATGCTTCTTACTGCTGGTTATTATCTCAAAATGTTCAGGGGCAGACGTTGCCTCCAACCCCGTTCATAAAGAAGCCCCTACCCTGCCCCCATGACAGCCTCCAGCTCCGTCCCTCTCTGTCCCCATCTTTCTGCTCCCCCAGGATTCTCTCTACAGACCAGAGCAGAAATAGGGTAGGTATAAAGGTGATGAAAAAGAGACTGCAGCCTCTCCCAATGCTGGCAGGAAAGGAGCTTTCTTGTCTCTGCTAGAATGACAGAGATCCAGGTTGGGGAGAGGTAGAGCAGAGGCTATTGATTAAACCTTCTTCTGCACATGGGTTGAATCTCAACATCCAGGGACATGAAAGCTGGGATCTCTGCAAACCTATTCATCTACTAACGAGAGGAGACTCTGCAGAACACAAGGGAAGATAGAGGCTCAGGGTGCCAATGGGTGGAAGGTATGTGTGTTGAGGTGGTTAATGAGATGGCATGGAAAGAACAAAGAGGGGGCAGGCGACTGAGGTTCAAATCCCAGCTCTGACCTCTTCTTGCTGGGCAACTTGGGGGGAGTCACTGCCCTCTCTGAGCCTCATCTTCCTCTTCTGTAACTCAAAGAAGCAGTTGAGGATCCCTGTCCCTTTCTAGGGCTGACCCTCTCTGAAGATGTTTCCTGGCCTATAAAATCAGAATCTTGATATCTACCCCTCATCAAAGGAAAGATCAGTCCAACCTTCTAACCCCAACAAACAAATCCTATCCATCTGATGCCAAATACCTCTCCAGTTTCATCTCTCAGCACTCTCACCTCTCATTGATGTTCCTTTACACCCCACCCTACGCCTTTTCTCATTCCGTTTCCTCTGCCTGGATTTCCCTTCCTTTTTTGGATTAACATCTACTTGTCTTCTAATACTCAGTTTATCACCTCTAGAAAGACTTCTTCCACTCCCCACCCATTGGCTAGGTTAGGTGCCACCCCTCTGGGTTCCTGTAATATCATGGGCATATGCCATTTTGCCCTTAATAGCTAGTAATTACAGCTAAAGTTTACTGAGCACTTACTAAGTGTCTGACCCTCTACCAGGCCCTTTACCCAGCATCATCTAGTTGAGTCCTAACCATACCCATGAGAAGGAGATACTGTCTTTATGTCCATTTTCCTAATCAGGACACAGCCTGAGGACAGTGAAGGGTGAGTGCTAGGGTTGGAATGTGAACAAAGAGCAGTGTTATTCCAAAACTTACCTGAAGCTTCCGCCATATGCTCTGTCTACCCACCTCACTCTCTGAACACAGGCATAGTAGCTTTCTGTTCAGAGATATATACTAGACCTCCTTCTTACCTGAACACCGGGAGTGCGGTGTCTTGCTCCTTTGGGCCTCCACCCCTCTCAGCCAATCAGAGTCCCAGGAAGCGGTGAATCCAAATCTCACATTTTCTGGGTCCATGTAGTTGGGGCTTCCCTCCTTGATCCTCAGCTTTCCTTACCCCTCCCTAGATCTTAGGAGCCTAGCCCAGTGTCCCCTGCCACATCTACGCCTGCCTAGGAGTCAGGTTTAATCCAGGTAGAGGGTACCTCCACTCCAAGGTCATGGTCACACGTGCTAATACGCCCAGCTTGGGCCATCCCTCCTCAGGCTTTAGCTCACCTGAATTCTCACAGGAAGATAGCAGTAGAGTTTTCGTTTTACAGACGAGGGAAACTGAGGCTCAGCTGATATCACAGAGTGAGCGAGTGGATCCAGAAGTGACCCCAGGGTTGTCTGACCTCCATGCCTTTCACTGTCCCCATTGCCTCCCTCTTGTTCTGGGCAGGGCCTTGCAAGTAAAGATCCTGAGGGTGACCCTTGTGATTCATCTCTGCATCCGCGATGGGTCAGTATGACACCCAGGCACTGGGAAGCGGGTTGTGAAAGTCTGGGTTGGGCAGGTGCTGGCTTACAGAGAACCCAATAACTAACTGTTTATTGGCAGAGGTCAGCAAGGCAAGGATCACCATCTCCACCTTAGAGATGAGGAAGTTGCAATCAGAGAGGAGTAGGAAAATTGCCCAAGGTCATCTCTGAGTCAGAGGAAGAGCAGGACTTGAATGCAGGATACCTGGGGACCCTGTGCAGAGTAAGAGGAAGGAGGCTGTGACAAGGGCTCGGGTTGCAGGGTCTGGGCTGGCAGCTTTATGGGCCCCGTAAGTCACAGAGATGTGTCAGGGTCATCCGTACTCTAATACTCCCTGCTCTGATGAAGGATTTGTCTCCTCCATTGGAGCTGGGCCTGGTATGGACTAGACAGGGACAGGTGACTACTTTATGGCAGGCCAGGACAGGGGTCTGGGCTGGGAATATTAAGACCAGGGTGGGGGCCTCCTGCTTGTGGAACCTTGAAGTTAGAGATGGCACACTGCAAATGTCCAGCCTCTGGTGTCTGTGATTAAGACCCACTGTGAGGAAGCACCCATCCTTACCCTCCTCCCCTGATCCAAGCCTCAGAGGGGACCCCCCACACTGGGGCCTTGTTCTCCTTCCTCATCTTGCTGACCCAAAACATACTAAGGGGTGTGCTGGCCAGACAGAAGCAAGGTTACCTAGGGGGCAGTGCCTCTTCCACACTCCTCTTCCCCCAGCGGTGCCCAATGCAATGCACTTTGAAGTGAATCCAAAAGTCACTGATCAATGATGGCCCCTTAACCCCACCAGAGGTTCCCAAGTCCCCATCCTGCTGTCAGGGGGCTGGCCTGGGGCCACAGGGACCCTCTGAAGTGTACATCATTCCCAAGAATAGGTTTCCTCCCCACCTTTCCCCAGTCCTGAAAGATGTATTTGACAGCTCTGTGAACATAAACCCACTCTCCAGAAAAGACCCTGGGATGTAGAATGCCCCCTCTGACTGTCATTGTCCCAGGCTGGCGATTAAAGTCTAAAGCACTGTAGACAATAGGGCCCTAGCCCAATAAGGATACCCTCTCCCCTCCTGCCTCTCTGTGGGATCAAAGCTGCTCCTTGAGGCTGTGTGATCCTGGGCCAGGAGGTGTGTGTGGGGTGGGGAGAGTTTGGAGGGAATCAGTCAGGATGCTAACTAAGGAAGCCCCTTTGCCCAGGTAGTCCTGGGGGAGGCACTCTCTCTCCTGAGGTCCCTAACCTAGGTTCAAAGGCTGGTGGGGCTGAGAGGTTGGGGGCTGAGAGGTTGGCAGCGGATGGGGAAGCGACTAGACCAGAAAACAGGGCTTCCTGTTGATGAAGCGGGCCCAAGCCCACTGCCTGGTTCCTAGTCCCTTTTCCCCACCCAACTCTGAGCTTACCAAACTCCCATGGAAGCTCCCACCCCGTGTGGGACACACAGTACCTAGAGCCATGAAGGAGTCTAGAGGCAGGGGGGCGACAGCCAGGAGGGGAAACACCCCTCCTCAGACAAGAGCCAGCCGCCTCTCTCTGGTGACCCCCAGCCCCATTTCCCCATATGCTAGGGCCTCCTTCAAAGGAACTTTCCTTTCCCTAAATTCATCTGAAGATCCTGGCAAATGAGAGAACTAGGAGTCCATTCAGATTCCGGCTCAGTAGGACCCAGCCTCTCCCTTCTGACCCCATCAATTTTCTCTCACTGAGTCCCTTTGCAATCCTTTGCAATTTCTCAATTCTGTTCCCTCAGCCCCCTCTGCTCTGGCCATCACATAAACACTCACACAGTAATTTACGGACATCTTCACTGTGTTGGAAAACGGTCTTTGGTCGGCTTGGAAATGAAGTTTAGAGGACACATGAAAAGAGATGATAGAGAAGCAGCAGCCACCGGCTGAGAGAGAAGCAACCCCTCTTTTTGGGGACACCGGATTCAACAAACACCATCGCACATCCCTCAACTTCACGCCTTTAAGACTATCTCCACCGCCCACCGCCAACCTGAACCCAAGGCCCGGGCGGTCTGCTCCCTACGGTGACAGGGCTGCTGGTGGTCCGCACCAAAACGATCGCAGTCAGGAATCCGGGGCACCCACCCCTGCGTGGGTCAAGCCTTGCGATGTGGCTCCCCTGTTCCCAAACCACGGACCCAGTGCGGGACGGGGAGAGGCGCGACTGGGGGTGGCGGAGAGAGCGCTTTTCTGAGGGGTGAGGACGCAAGCTCGGTGAGGGGACCACGCGCAGAGATCAAGGTGGGGCGGGTGGAGCGGAGGATTTCAGATGAGGGACAGGACGCGGGGAGGGGAGGCTCCGCTAAGGGGAGGAGCCGCTACCCGAGCGTCCCGCTGTCGGGGCTCCCTCCCGTCGCGGCTCCGCTATAAAATCCCTGGCCCGCCTGGTCGCAGCACCCCCGGCGGCCTCCTCCGAGCGCGACCCCCGGCTTGGAGGCGTCTTTGCTCCTGCGCAGGATGCAGCTGCTGCTGGCGCTCCTGGCCCTCGCCGCCGCCCGGCCCTGGGCCCGCGCAGGTGAACTCCTGGGCTTCGGCGCGTGCCCCTCGGGTAGCCGGCTCTGCGCCCCAAGCCCGGCCCCGTGCCCAGGCTGCGCCCGTTCGCCGCCGGTGCGCGCGGGCTGCGCGTGGGTCCGGGATGGTTTGTGCGCCGGGAGCGGCGAGGCTGCAGGCTCGTGTGCGCACACGAACGGCTACCGTGGGGCAGGAGGAGCGTGCACACGCGTGTGCGCGGCGGCCCTGGGCGAGACGAGCGTGCGAGTCGGGGAGAAGGATGCTTCTCCAGCCCGCCCCGACTCACGTCTCCGTTTCTCGCCCTTTCTGGCGTTTCACGGGGTTCTAGTCCTCAGTTTGTCTGTGGGTCTCTGTCGGTCCCGCCAGGGCTGGGTGCTAGGTGGCAGCCCCCCACCCCCACACCAGAGCCAGGGCAACACACTGGGTGCGGTGGGGCCCTGGCATCGCCGCTTCCTACCCTGGGTTCCTCACCCCGGAGGCTGCCAGCTCCCTTCACCTTGCCGGCTCCCTGGGCTGTGTTGGGAGCCTTGCTGGGGGCACCCGGAGACCCGAGGTCCCGGCCAAGCCGGTCTTTCTGGCCAGGGTGATTTTCGTTTAAAGATTAATGGTGAGGCCAAGCTCTTAATTATTCGCCTAGGTGGGAGGTGGCAGGGGAGGCGTGTTAATGTTTGATAAGGAACTGAAGGCTCTTCCAGCGGCTGGGCACAGGAACCCGGGAGTCACCTTCTCTGTGACCCTCCAGGGAACCATCTTCGCCGAAAGCCCCTCCGATGGTCCATCTGGCCAAACCTCTTCTCCAAACCTAGATGCTCCTCCCTTGGAGTCATGGAGTGAAGGGTGAGGCTACCGGAACAGCAGAGAAGGAGAGAAGGGGTACAGGTTGCAGGAGAGACTTGGCTGGCCGGTAGGGGTGAGGCGGTGCGGGGAATGAAGGGAAGGGCGCAGCCATTGCCTCTCTAGGAGAGGAGGAAAGAGAAAACGCAGCAATGAGTTATTTTGAGCTGAAGGCAATGGAGAAACTTGTACCTCTCCCTTGAAGAATTTAAATTGGCTTATGATAAGAATTACTACCAGAAATGACTTTTTTATGACAGATCTGTAGGGTAGGGCAACCTTCAAATTACTGAACACCTGCCCTTTAATTGTTTTGTGAATGAACTTTCTCCTCCCCTCTGAAGCCCCAAGGTCCCATACCTCACCCTTAGCTCAGAATGTCATTACACCTCATTGTCCTGTTTCTGTTTCTGAACCTCTCCTGTATGTGGGGTTCCGGCACAGACATAATTAAATTTGGTCATTTTCTCTTGTTAATCTGCCTCATGTCTATTTGATTATTAGACCAGCTGCAAGAACCTACAGGATAGAGGACAGTTTCTTCCTCCCCCACAAGAGGATGTGAAATTTTCTTTTTTTCTTTGAGGGCAGTGTCCCAGGCCCTCATAGGTGGGATCCGAACCGGGGGCCGCTGGCTTCCCAAGCCAGCGCTTAACCAATGCGCCACTCGTCCGGCCCAGTATGTAAAATTTTTTAGTTGTAGAGTTGGACGTTCGAAGCCTGCTTAAGCAGCTGGGCTTAGAAAGAGAAATGCTTTGCAATTAATTTGGCCACTTTGTAGCCGTGTGGCCTTAGGTAAGTCACTTAACCTCAGTTTTCTCGTTGACAAAACGGGGATGGTAATTCTAATGTCAGGTGTGGTTTTCAGGATTCAAATGAGATAGTGTGTGTCAGTGCTTAGCGCCGTGCCTGGGTGGCACACGGCAGGCACCCCAGCGTGATGGCTACGTTGACTTTCTATCACTGGCCTGGGGCCAGCCAGCCAGGAATTTATTGCGGCTGCCTCCTCACACAAGCTGTGCTCGCCTTAAGGCCTGAGGCTTTCTGACTGGGAACTGTTGCCTTCCCCCACCCACTTCATCCCCTAGGAAACTTGAGGCTGGAGAGGAACCGGCTGTACATCAAAGTCCCCACAGCATCTGCTGCTCTGCAGAAAGGGAGGAAGAGTCCCAGATCTCTGGCCAGGAGTTGCTGAGACTGCCCAGGACATACTTGGTTTTCAGGATTGCTGAGCTGGTTTTCAGGATTCTTCCTTCCGCCCAGAGTGGGAGGATAGGGTGAGCAAGGTCCATCAAGAATAGCTTTCCTAGTAATTTCTAAAGAAGGGGGGTGGGGTGAGTAAAAGTTGGGGACAGTGGCTGGGTGATTGGCAATGGTTGTTAGGTCCCTCACTTCATCTCTGGTTAGGGCAGGTGGATTAGGTGGACACTGGAGCTTGGAGACGAGGCCTATGTGTAGCCCTCTCCTTCCCAGGCCCTCTTGGAGGTGGCCTAAGATCGAGGAGCGGCCTGGTAATCATCTGCAAGGGCAGCCCTCTCATGAACAAATACAGGAACCAGAGCTGGTCTGTGACCTTGCCATTTCTTGCCTGAAAACCAGCCCCCTACCCTCAGCCCACGGACATAGGCTTGACCCTTGGCCTTGGCCTCATCAACATGATGTTTTCCTGGCTCATGCCTCCTGAAAAGAGTAGTTACAAGAGCATTCAGCCAAGCAGGTCAAAAGTTTCTATGATTAAGACAGTGGATCAGAGGTTACCATTACAAACCCAGGAGCTGTAGCCAGAGTCTGGAAAGAGCAAATTCCTAAGAAAAGCTCAACCTGGACCAGATGGGCCCTGGGGAGGCTCAGAGGGGGTTCCATCTTTCAGCGCTGGCTCAGGACCTCCAGTCCAGAGGAGGGGCCAGCTTGGCGCTGGAGGCCTCATCTGACTTCGGGACCTCTGTGAGAGGTGAAGACACAGGATTATAACAAGGAGGTGTTCTTGGGTGCAGGTGACCTCCCACCCATTGTCTCCTCAGACACTAGCTCCTTCTGCCTGAGGAAGACTGTAGAGCTCAGAAAAGTCAGTGAGCTCTCCTGCAGAAACTAAGCAAGAGGCACGGCTGGGGCTGGAAGCCAGGTGAACAGGCTCCAGGTTCATAGCTCCTTCCTCCTGCAGCAAGGGGCCTACATGCCACGTGGCCACTGCCTCTTAAAGAGTTGACCCATATGGGGGCCTCAGATGCAGCCACTCCCAGGGGCAGGGAAGCCCTGTTCAGGGCAGGCTGGACTATCATGGGGACGACACTCAGGGACTGTCCATCTCTGAAAGAGGCTGTGTTAGCCGGGTAGGTGAAGCATCTGACCCAGAGCTGGGAAACTCAAAAACCCAAGGTAGCTCTGAGGGACTGAGTGAGCGGCTGCCCAGTTTTCTGTGGGTGCTTACTCTCCTAGCCTCGAACCCTTCCTTCCACCCCCTCCCAAGAGCCTAACCTCATGGCTCGCTCCCCACCTTGTCCGCATTCCAGGTACCCCAGAGGAGGTGGGGTTAGAAGCAGCCCAGGCTAGGAGGTGGTGGGGCGGGGTAGGGGGCGGGGCACACTCAGAGTCATCAGCTTGGGCTGAGTGGGAAGCCGTGCTTTTCTTAGGAATTTCCTCATCGCTGAATTCTTTCCAACTTGGCTTTGGCCATCTGTGCACTGACAGGAGACCAGAGGGAGGAAGGCAAGGGGAAAGGAAGGGTTCATCAGGGACTTTACCAAGTTCCAGGCTACCGGGAACACTCCTACCATCTCTCAGTTAATCCTCGCAGCCCGATGAGGTGGGTGGTATTAGTTCCATTTTACAGATGATAAAAATGAGGCTTAGAGAAATCGAACGACTTGCTTCTAAACCAAAAGCTCCTATGCGGCCCAGCCAGAATTCTAGCTAGGTCAAATGTTTTGTTCACCCTGCTGTCACAGCCTTCCTCTCTCTCTCTCTCTCTCTCTCTCTCTCTCTCTCTCTCATAGACTTTAATTAGAGCAGGTCTAGGTTAACAGAAAAACTGAGCAGAAAGCATGGAGGGCTCCCCCATGCCCTCTCTGCCCCTGTAGTATGTAGTATGTTAATATTAGTTAACAGTTGCATTAGTGTGGTACGTTTGTGGTGCAGCCTTTTTCCAGAGATGCTGGCTTTACTGCCTGAGGCAGGGCTGGGATTAGAACCTGAGTCTGTCTGGCCCCAAACACCAGGACTGTGGGATGGTGGGGCAGGGAAAACATCTGATGTCTTCCTTGCTGTGGGGCTGCATTGTGCCAAGTGTGATTGGGTCTTAATAACACAAGAAGGTGTGTTCTGGGGAGGGGCTAGCCAAATCTCCATCACCGCTCCTTGTCCAACTGTGGGAAGGCCACCAGGCTGAACCTGGCTCTGTTATCAGGAGAGGACGCCAGGCCTTGATTCCTGTCCTCCCCTCTCCCCAGAGCCTCCCAGGTAAGGGGTGTAAGGAGAGAGGGGGAGGCTGATGAGCAACAAACAGAGAGTGTCAAGGTAGCTGGCCTCAGAAGGGCCCCTCATGGGCTGCCTGAGGAACCGTGTCCTGGGTGGGAGGACCAGTAGATCAGCCACAGGTCAGGGACACCTGCAGCCTGGCTGCTTTGACTGCTTCCTTCCCCCATCTGTACATTTTCTTCTTAAGTCTCCTTTCTCTGGGCCCTCTGTCCCAGACTCCAGGAACACAGAGATGTATGTGCACACGGATACACTGACACATGTACCCACAGGCTTCACATTCTTCCTCTCTCTGCTCCAGAGTCACACTGGTGCTACTCGAATCAAGCCAAGGTCTCCTCCGATGCCTGTTTCGGTAAGTACAGTGTCTTGGCCACAGGTTTTTCTTTGTGGTGGAGACAATCCAGGTTGAAGTGGAGACCCAATGAGGGTGGGAAGGCTGCCGGGTAACTGTGCCCCCCCAGTCACATATCAGCTCTATTTTTTTTAAAAAGATTTTATTGGGAATCGGGGGAGGGGAACAGACAAGTTGCCGTCCTTTTGTTCTTCAGTCTAGTTGTGGAGGA
This sequence comes from Aselliscus stoliczkanus, assembly GCA_033961575.1. Lineage (NCBI taxonomy): Eukaryota > Metazoa > Chordata > Mammalia > Chiroptera > Hipposideridae > Aselliscus > Aselliscus stoliczkanus. The sequence continues at coordinate 22,575,150 of CM066739.1, forward strand.
CGTTGCTTCACTGGCCTATGTTGGTATCATCATTGCATGCTTCTCGGGTGAGGCAGATCAGTTGCCGGCCTCTGGATGGTCGCTCATGGCGGCTCTTGGCAGCTCACTCCTGCTGCCAGCCACTCACTGTAGCCTATGGCAGCCCACTGCAGCAGGGCTGCAGCTATGCCGTCCCGGGGACCCAAAGCAGCCCAGTTTCAGGTGGAGCTGTTGTTCACCATCTTAGCTGTAGAGGGCAGTGTCACTGGCCCTCATATATGGAATCTGAACCGGGGCCCTGCTGCTCAGAGCCGGCATCCCAAGCCAGCTCTTAACCAACATGCCACTCGGCTGGCCCCACATATCAGCTCTTAATATAGACACATGCAGGCACACACGCACACACGCATATACCCCTGGTACTAGGGGGAAAGGAATGTAGAACAACCTGGGCCTTCCCTGGCACTTCCCGTCACCATCACCAAGAAGGTAAGTCTTTTATGAAATAAATCAGCAGCAGCATCAAATGGAGACATACACGATGCCTTTTCTCCTAACAGAATGAGAGTTCGTTCTATTCCACTATTCCACTGCAGGTGAACCTGAGAGGTCATCCTTTGCCCTAATTAAATGCTGACCAGTTTCCCTGCAGGCTGCTTTCTTCCTGCCTCTGCTGTGTCTGGTGACTGGACAGTGCTGCCCCACCCCCCAGCTCCGCCTAGCTGGGAGTTGGAGTCACTAGGGTGTGGGGACCCAGGCTCCTCCAGCGGCTACTTGCCCACCTCCCAGCCTCAGACAATGCTTAGTGTCAGAGTCAGGTGTCCTTGCATAAGCAGCCCTTCCAGGGGACTCCACTCCACACCTTCCAAGAGCTTTCCCATTTGTCTTCTTTGAACTTCATCACTAGGCTGCCAGACCTGCTAGCTTTGTATATGAGTGTGTGTGTGTGTGTGTGTGTGTGAGTGTATCTGAGCACAGCCTACCAGCCGTCCCAAGACCTTGCTGCATGGGAGCTGGGTGCCTGGGCCTGACCTTTGGGGAGCAGAGGAGGCCACACCCTGGTGCAGGCACCCCTGACTCATCCCGCCCTCCCTCCCTGCTCAGGGCCGGACAAGTGGGGTGACAACTGCCAGAAGGACCGCCAGTCCCCCATCAACATTGTCACCACTAAGGCACAGGTGGACCCAAACCTGGGACACTTCTCCTTCTCTGGCTACGATAAGAAGAAAATGTGGTCTCTCCAAAACAATGGGCACACAGGTGGGTCCCGGGGAGGCAGGATGGAGGACCCAGGCACTGGGTCCAGGGACCCCTGAGTTCCCTGAGGTTAAGAGGGCACACAGGTCAAGGTCCACCTTTGCTGAGGAGAAGCTGGACAGTCCAACTGGGGGAGGGTAGGAGGAACAGGAAGGACCTCAGAAAGCAGGGAACACTCCAGCATATTTTCCATACTTTCATCAGACCAGTCTGGGGGTGGGGAGGGGGAGGGGAAACATTCCAGGATGAAGGAACAACATGTGCAAAGGCATGCAGGCATGTTCAGGGAACTGCACTTGGCTTTGTGCGGATGGAGGACAGAGAGTGAAGCTGGGAGGGGCCGAGCCAGCCCAGGGTCAGCAGAGCAGGTTACCTGGGGCAGGTTACCCAGGACCGAGGAGTTTGGACATTCCCCTGAGGATGCCAGGGCACCTGGGAAGGGGTTGGAGCAGGAGAGGGACCCACTGAGTTTCATGTTTGGGGCAGTGGGGGGTGTGCTGAGGGAGAGGCAGACAGGGAGGCCAGTGCCTGGGCAGGAAAGGCCTGGGGCTGTACCATCCACCTCTTCGCCTCCCTCCAAGCCCAGGGCACATGAAGGGTGGGCGGTAGGAGCCAAGGTCTTGCCTGGGTGGAGCTGGGAAGCGTGGCTGGCAGAGGCTAGGGGAGGGGTGTGAGGACTCTGCCCCATCCTGTGCCCTCCAGTGATGATGTTGCTGGAGGGGGAGGCCACAGTTGCTGGAGGAGGACTGGCCTCCCGGTACCTGGCCAAGCAGCTGCACCTGCACTGGTCCAAGGTGCTGGATGCAGGCTCGGAGCACAGCCTGGATGGGGAGCACTTTGCCATGGAGGTGAGTGCTCCCCCCAACTGGGTGGGTACCTAGGCTGGGCTCCGGATGTACGTGCCTTAGGCAAGAAGAGTGGTCCAGCCCCTCACAAGTCGTCTTTCCATCCCTCTTAACCACCACCAGATGCACATCGTACATGAGAAAGAGAACGGGACATCAAGGAAGGAGAAAGAGGACCAAGATGAGATCGCAGTGCTGGCCTTCATGGTGGAGGTGGGACTCCCATCCCCCAGGGTCCGAGGGGCTGCTTCTTAAGATCCAGAGACCTGGGATTCTAGCAAGACAGGAGGGGCCTGGGGAGACCCCCACTTCTCCTCTGTTTCTCAGTGATTTGTACCCCCCAGGTGGGGAGCCCAGGGCATCTCAGAGGCCTCAGTCCCGCACGCTGCCTGCCCTCCTACCCCAGACTAAGAGAACGAACTGGTGGTCACCAGCGGCTCCCCCCACCCCCCTCAAATCCCTTCCCTCCTGTTCCAGGCTGGATCCAAGAATGAAGGCTTCCAGCCCCTGGTGGAGGCGCTGTCTGCTATCCCCAGACCCAGTGAGTCAGGATGGCCAGGAGGAGGCGGCTGAGGGGCTAAGGGGGAGGTGTGGAGACTTCTTCCTACAAAAGGGGGCCTAGGCTGTCAGAGTGAGGTGTGGGAGGGGGTTATCAGAGCCTCAGGGATCCCCCGCTTCCCTCTCCAACTGACAGTATTCTTATCCACTCCCCCCACCAACCCTGCACCAGAGATGAGCACCACAATAAAAGAGAGCATCAGCCTGTTAGACCTGCTCCCCAAGAAGGAGAAGCTGAAGTATTACTTCCGCTACCTGGGCTCGCTCACCACACCCGGCTGTGATGAGAAGGTTGTGTGGACTGTGTTTAAGGAGCCCATTCAGCTCCACAGGGACCAGGTACACAGAGCCCAGCCAAGGTGCCTCCCACCACCCAACTCCCCAGAAACCATCCCTTCTGGATCTCCCCAGAGGCCCCCTGGGCTGGGGTGGGGGTGGGGCACCGGGGAGCTGAGGGCCTGTTGGTTGAATCCACAGACACTCCCTGCAGGAGAGAGACAAGAAAGGCCCCAGCTATCCCAACCCTGGGATGAGGGCTGGAGGGAGGCTGTGGCAGGGCCTTCAGAAAAGGCTTCCAGGCTGCACCCTGAAAAGGACGTGGGGGTCATCCAGCTGAGATGGGGGGGCCTGTGAGGTGGGGGTCATCCAGCTGAGATGGGCGGGCCTGTGTCTTGGGAAGAGGTGCCAGCATGGGAGGGCAGGGCTGGCCATGAGCAGCTGAGAGAGAGAGGGTCAGGGTAGCCACAGGAGGAAAGCAGTTCATTCGTTCAACAAATGGTACTCGAGTCTGTACACCGCACGAGACTCCAGGGATAGAGCAGTGAGTGAAAAGGGCCCCAGTCCCTGCCCCCGTGGTACTTTTGTTCCAGAACGGTGGTTTTCAAAGAGTGGTCCCTGGACCAGTGGCGTCAACATCATCTGGAAGCTTGCTAGACATTCTAATTCTTGGGTGTCACCCCGGACCTACTGAATCAGAAACTCTGGGGGTGGGACCCGGCAGTCTGGGACCCAACAAGCCCCCAGGTGACATTAATGCATGCTCAGGCTTGAGGACCACTATCCTATAGTAACAGTGATAACAGTAGTTGTAATCACAGGCTCAGGGAAGATAATGGGAATTGAGCCCCCACCAGTGCCTTGTATTATACTTTATATCCCTTATTCTTTCCATCTGTGAGAAAACCTGAACGGTAGGGATTCTTAGCACCTTCACTCCCAAGGGCTCAGCGAGGCAAGGTGGCCGGCTGGGGAGGTCCCACAGCAGGGAGTGCAGCTCTCCTGGCCTGTCCTTGTCCTCCCTGCTGAGCCGTGTCCCTCCACAGATCCTTGCGTTCTCTGAGAAGCTGTACTATGATAATGAACAGAAACTGGAAATGACAGACAACGTCAGGCCCCTGCAGTTCCGGGGGAAGCGCCAGGTGTTCAAGTCCCAGGCCCCAGGACGGCTGCTGCCCTTGCTGCTGCCCACCCTGCTGGCCTCCACGCTCACCTGTCTGATGGCTGGCTTCCTCTGATGATGGCTCACTTCTGGACTTCTGACTTCAGCCTTTAGAGGTCTTGGGCCTCTCTTCTGCAGGCTTCCCAGGTTGGACTTTGATGATGATTAAAATATGGATATATATTTGGGCCGGCCAGGTGGCTCAGTTGGTTAGAGTGCGAGCTCTGTGCAACAGGGTTACTGGTTCGATTCCCACATGGGCCAGTGAGCTGAACTGCTGCTGAGTTGCCAATGGGCAGTGGGGTGGCTCAGCTGGTGAGAGCACAAGCTCTTAACAACAAGGTTACCAGTTCAACTCCCGCATGGGATGGTGGGCTGTGCCGCCTCCCCCCCCCCCACACACACTGGATTGAAAGTTGCAACTGGAGATGAGCTTGCGCCCTCCACAACTAAGACTGAAGGACAACGACTTGACTTGAAGTTGATGGGTCCTGGAAAAAACACAATGTTCCCCTTCCCCAATTCCCCAACACTGTTCCATTCCCCAATTCTCCAATAAAATCTTTAAAAAATATATGTGGATATATTTTTAGAGAAACCTTTCTCAGGTCTGTTTTTAGTTCCCACCACTACCCCTGCCTGTTCCCCTCTCCCTGTTTCTGTTCCAAGGTACAAGCCTTAAGGCCTAGAGATTTCTTCTGAACAGGAACCACAAGGCACCAGCCCCCACCTCTGTGAATTCCCTGTCTACACCCCACTTGGAGAGAGGCAGAAGGCATCTCGGAGCTCCAACACAGAGACAGGAGGGAGGCCACACAGACAGACTATGGCAGAGCCGACTGAGGCCCCAGCCAGCGCTTTCTCCTCTGTACTGGGTGGATAGTGCAGGTTACGTGTAGGTATAGCCTAGGCGAGGTGGGTAACTGGGGGTTCACCTATTTGCTGAAATATTTCTTGAGTGTTTATGTTCTAAACATGGGATATGGCAGGGAATGAGACAAAAATGCCTGCCCTTCTAGAGTTCACAGTCTAGACAGGAGACACCAGAACTAAAAGAGACACATAGTACAATGTATAAGAAGGCAGCGAGTGCTAAGCTGAAAAGTCAGGAGGGGAAGGTGGGCAGGGAATGCCTTGGGAGGAAGAGGCATAGAGATCTGGAGGAGGCCATCTGGAGCCAGCAAGTGTGGATGGGAGGGCAGGCACCTGTCCTGTGGGGAGGAATAGCAGGGAGGCCAGGTAGGAGGGGAGGGCGAAAGGATGGGATGGGGAGAGGTGTGTGGGGTAGGGGTGCCTCTTAGTAGGATCTTGGAAAGACGCTGCTTTTGAGCTTAAGAGACTAGGAGCCACCAGAGGGTCTTCGTGCCGTGGAGCACCGGCTACACGGTGACGAGCAGGGGGAGCAGCTAGGGGGCTGCTGCGGTGCTCCAGGAGCTGATGGGTCAGAAATGGAAGTGACTCCAAGGAGATGCAGGTGAATCCAAGGGTCTCTCTGGCTCTTGCACTTGGGAGTTGTCAGTGAAGGTCCGGACCACCACTGCTCCGCCTGCCCCTTGAATGTGTTTCTGAATTTCCCCTCTGGAGTCCAAGGAGGGAGTGAGGTTAAGAGGGGGTGCGTGGGAAGCAGGGGGCTGGAAAGCCAAGGGAGAAGGAAATAAGGGCCTCCTTGGTGGGTCCCAGGGCGGGCCAGGCCAGGCGTCTGGAGTCAGAGGGGCCCCAGGCTCTCAGACTTCATTACCCAAAGCAGGGCTGGATTTGGGAGGAGCATGAGCTCTGAGAAGCGGGGGAATTGGACAAGAACAGGCCTCGCTGGGTGAAGAGGAGCCTCCAAGGGCCAGGGCCAGGGTGGCTGTGCTGTCTGGAGGCGCTGAGCTTCCCCACACAGAGACGTGTGACCAGGGATTCCATGACCCAGTGTTAGCAGCCCTGGCTTGCGGTGGTCTGGGGAGGGGAGCTGGCTGGAGGAGGTGACCTCTAAGCCTCAGAGTCAGTGACCACCCCCAGCTAAGCCTGGGAAGAGGGAGAAGGGCAGCTTCCCCCACCTTCGCCCTTTCGTGACCAAGAATAAGCACCCTCTCCCTTTACTGGTGACCACACAGCTGTGGGTGGTGTGGCAGGTATGAGATTGGTATTGCTGTCACCATGGCAACAGCAGGCAGCCTGTGTCAGCAGGGGGTGTGTGGACACTGAACCTGTTCTCTTCAGTTCCCACGCAGCCTGCAGGGAATCTAAGATCTAAGTTACACCCCCTTCTCCATCCCAGGCGCAGGGTTCTCAAAAGTCCGAATGCCCCTCCCCCTCTGCACCCTCAACCCCCCCCTTCATCTTTGCCCTCAAGGCAACATTCAGTGAAGAACATGGCAGCAGAACCAGGAAGTCTCAAGCTCTTTGCAAGAGAAGAGGGGAACCCTGGCCTCTCCAGTGCCAGGCAGAAGGGGCGCAACCCTCCCCCATCCTCCTGACCCCCACAATAATAAACCTGGCCCACGGGAGCTAGAACACAGCTTGTCCGGGGCCCAGGGGCTCAGGCCTTCGCCCTGCAATCCGCCAGCCCTTCCTGCACCTGGAGGCCGAAGCAGGTGCTGTCAGCACATGGCTCCTAGCAAGGTCACTCCTGGCCAGTCACTCAGGAGTGGGCAGCCACCCCTGGAATTGGCCCCCACACCCTGGAGGCTGGTGGGCAATCCCTGGTGTGTATGTGCATGTGTGTTCTTAAGAGCCTCCTCTTCTGAATTAAGTTTACTCCCTCTATGCCACCCCACCGCCCTCAGCAACCCCTCCTCTCTGGAGAAGGTGCCCTAAATCCTTTGTGCCCAGCCCCACTTGGCTCCTGACACAGCTCTTTCAGAGATGACAGTGGTCCCCTTATTCAGAAAGAGCTCAGCCCTGCTTTCACTCACTTCTGATGCCCCTTGGGTCACTGCCTTGGACGTGCACCAGGTACACACACACATTTCACTGCACCTCGCCAGGCCTGGGGGAGGTTCAGTGGTCACCACCTGACTTCTCTGAGGTCGTCAACACAGACCATCATGCATGCTTGTTGAATACCTGTTGTATGCTGGGCATGTGACTCCTACAAAGATACAAAGGTGGTATTCCTCCCTTTGCAAGGATGGGGATGCTGAGGTACAGAGGGATTCAGGGCCCTGTCAGAACCTGGGGTCACTTCTCTGCACCTTCTCGGCTTCCATGGTCAGCTTTCTCCGTTGGTGGTCATGCGGTCATCCGAGGGAGACAGGCCTCGTAATCAGAGGCAGGGTGGGGTCTGCAACGCTCTGTCCCACCCTGTCTCTGCTTGCTGCTTTATGTCCCCGACGAGCCGTCTCCCTGGACCCCTGTTTAGATTTGGCATCTGGCAGGGAGCCGGTGGCTAAAAATACTCCGTGTGTTTAGATGATTCTTAGAAAATAAACTTCCCCATCTTGGCTCTCGGTTTGCACACTTGCTGGCCCTGCTTCCTGTGGCTCTGATCTGCCAGTGCGGGAACAGGGGAAGGGAGGGGTGGCGGGGACTATAAGGCCCCGAGTCACTGGCGGTGGTGGCGGCAGTGCGCGCACATGCTCACAGGTACCTGTAAAGGCTGCTGTGTCACAAAACCCCAGGAGGCGCCTATAGAGACCACAGTGACAGGTGCTCCTGTGTGGCGCGACCCTGAGGCTCTGTGCTTATGTGTGGGTTATGTGGGCAGAAAGCAGGGAGCTGGTAGCCTTGCAGGCACAGCTTCCCTGCTCTGGGCCTTAGCTGATTCACCTGACAAATGGGCTCAGCTTAGCCCTTCCATCTAATTGGGTCTAGCTGTCCCCAGGCTCCTGCTGGCGACCTTGGGAGGAAGGCCAGGCCTGCCTCGGCGGGTGGGGCGCTGCTCCTGCACCTTGCATTACACACTTGGAGAGAAGGCTCTGTTTGTTTATCTGAGTAGGAACAAAGGCATTATCTCCTCTGGAGACCAAGGACTTGTCCCCGGCCCAGGCACCTGGGGAGGGGCTTCCTCTGGAGGGGAGCTACAGGACAGAGAAGTCAAAAGCCAGTTCCTTCCTCAGAGCCCTGGCCCCAGCTGAGATTGGACATGTGGAAGCCTCTTCACATTCCAAGTGTTGGCTGCTGCAAGGCCTGGGACAGGGAGAGGGACAGGGGACAGGGAAGGGATCTGGGTACATTTTAGAACAAGATTTAGTCATTCAACAACAAACACTATTATTTCCTCTGTGCCTGCCAGGGATGTGCCTTTCCTCCAAGATTCCTGGCCAAAAGGCAGATTATAGGCTGTGACACATTGGGAATATGGGGTCCCAGAGCCACACAGACCTGGGTTTGAGTCCCCTTTCACCGCTGACTGGCCCATGTGGGAATCAAACCAGCGACCCTGTTGCTTAGAGCTCATGCTCTTAACCAACTGAGCCACCCGGCTGGCTCGTTATTTTTTTTTGGTTTCTCAGCGACACCTGCCTCTGTTCAATTCTATCCTGTGTTTTTGTGACGTCAACCTTGATTCTCTTTTAAACCTTCAGATTCCTCCTGTGTGCTCTGTTCTGAAACATTCCAAAGCAACCACCTGACCAAGCAACATTCTATTAGTAGAATGTAAAGTTCAGCTTTAGGCAATTTATAAAGTCATTTAACACATTTTTGCGGGAAACGAGTAAACTCGTCATATAGCTTTTTATGCCCGCTTACAAAGTGTTAATTCACCTAAGCCTCAGTTTCCTCATCTGTAAAATGGGGACGATGACATTTAACTCATAGGGTTGTTGTAAAGATGAAACAAGATGCCTGGCCAAGGGGATATATTCAATAATTCATAGTTATCATTATGATTCTTTTTCTGAGAGCATTAAAGGATGGGTAGAACCTACAGATGGGGAGAAAAATACCACTCCAAGGATGAGGATAGGGAGTAGTGGGTGGAGGTAGGAATTCCAAGGATACACTGGGTCACCTCTGTGGTAAGTAGTAGATACATGGTGGGGTGGCAGTCCTCTTATGCAAAGAAGAAACTGCCAGACCCCTCGTGGGGCCCACCTCTCTTCTCAGACACTCCCTCCAGCACTCCATACCCCCATGCACTGAGCAGTCCACTGAGGCAGGCCTTGCAGCCTGACCTTTGCCCAGAGTTGCCCAAGGTCACCCAGAACATGGGGAGCCAAGGGGCCAGTGGAGGCCCAGGCTGCTCTGCGACTCTCATATCCCTGCCTCGTTGGGTGGGGGTCAGGGTTGGAGTCAGGCTGGGCCCAGCTGGGGCCCTTTTTGCATTCCTGCTGAGGGGATTGTTTGGGCTGGGGCCCCGTTTCCCACTGCACTTCCCTCCAGCCCTTCACCTTCCCAAGGGGCTGCAGGATTACCGGTGTGCCTTCCAAGGCGTTGCTCTCTCCATCACTGGCTCTGTCCCTGGCTGTCTGCCACTACACCTGTCCTGTCTGGATTCGCAGGTCGGCACCCACCTAGTGTTCCTGGGTAAATCTGATTTCAGATAACATGATTTTTTTAGTATTAGTATATTCCCCAAAGTGGATGGGGCATACTTATACGAAAACGGTATTGGTTGTTTTATCTGAAATTGCCATTTAACTGGGCAGCCTGTCTTGGTATTTACAAGGTCTAGTGACCCTACCCCCATCCCACCTACCTCAGACTGAGAGGAGGATGGACAAAAGGGCCAAGAGACTGAGACTGCCACCACCTCTCCCTCCTCTTGACCATCTCCCTCTCCCTCCAGCTGGGCACACCCTCCAGGAACTGATAGGAAACTGGGCAACTGGCTTTTCCTCCTGGAAAGGGTGATCCCTGGAAAGGGCGGCCTGGCCCGCCTCAGAGAGGGTGTTGGAGTAGCCTCTTCTGCTTGGGAATTTCCTCCCCAACAACTTGGGAAAGGCCATTGACCAGGAAATGTCTTATTCCTGCTCCCTTGGTCTCTGCCTGCCTCCTGCCTCGCTGAGCTGGAGGTGCCAGGCCTGCTTTCCTGCAGCCCAACTCCCACCCATCATCCCAGACACTCCTTGCGGAAAGGAGCCCTCAGACAGCGCCTGGCTGCCGCCCCCAGGTGAAGTGAGAAGGCGCCTGATGCAGGAGTGAGAAGGTGCCTGATGCAGGGTTTTATTTACAAACTGTGGAGAGACTCAAGAGGTGCGGGACCCCCTCAGGGGGCTGTGCCTGCCCACGTCACAGCCTGGAATGCAGGATGAGCGGACTCCAGACACCGACAGGCAGCTGAGTGCTCGCCGTCCGAATCAGACACCCTACCTCCAATTCCTCTTCCCTCGTCATCCCCCTGATCTGTTTTACTACCATTATTTGCACACCTACTGTGTTGTGCCAGGCCCTTTGGAAGGTACTTTATACCCGTTGTTCTCACACAACCCTGACAGTGACATTTAGAACCGAAACTCCCGGCGGAAGAGCCTCTTCAGGACCGCAGGGGTTTTCGTCTGGTTTGTTTATGGCTCGTGGTGGACACAGTGATGCAGAGCTCACGGCTCCTTCAAGGAACGGCTTGTTCCAGCTCTGAGTGCTGCCAGATGCGGGCGTCTTCAGCCGTTGGCCTCTCCAGGGAGGAAGCCTCTTTGTTCAAGGTCACACTCCTTTCTGAGCCCAAGACTGATCCATGCTGGGGGTGTGTGTATGTCTAAAGGGTTGGCCAATTCAGGGTGAGGTCCCGTGGGCCTTTCCAGCCCCAGAGCCCTTGGTGGGGCCAGTGGACGTGCATGGCAGGTCCGCTTCTCCCCTTCCCAGTGCAGCTTCTTCCCACTCTCTTCCAGGGGTGTTGGACCTAGAGGCGCTCCTTATTAAATAGCCTGCACACAAAACTCCATCAGCTTCCCCAGGGAAGCCAGCCTACAGGACGGAGGCACATCAGTGCCCAGAGAGCACACAGTAGGCTCTCAGTCAGTACTGGATTAGAACCCTGGGGCAGGCCTTCCTAGTCCTGACTCTACACAAGTCACAATATAATAACAGCGGCTAATATTTATTCAGGTAAAACTACTGGACATGCTTAATATCTCAATCCTTAGAACAAGCTTCTGAGAAGGGCTCTTCTGGTTTCTCCATGTTCAATGAGAAAAGGACATACATGGTACGCACGGCTAGTGAGTAGTATAGCAGTAGAATTTGGACCCAGACAGTTTGATACCCAAGTGTGCCCTCTGATCACCATTGTCTGCCATTTTTCTGAAGGAAACTGAGGCTTAGAGAGAGGCAAAGGAATTTGCTCCTTGCCAGCCAGGCAGCTGCTGCCAGAGCGACAAACCCTTGCAGTCCTTGCTGCTTCTCTTGAACTGAGTGCTGCTGGCCTGAGTCCTTCTAGGGAGTCCTCACTTATAGGGGAGCATGGCTGTAGAGATCATTAAGCCAGCCAGAGACCCTGGGGGACACATACTCTTCCCTCTAGCCCTGTCCCTAGCCCCCTTGTGGTTCTTCTCATGAGGTCTACACACCATATAAAATCCAGCTTAAAAGTGACTCTTTGTGAAGCCTTCCCCAATCTCTGCTGTCCTCCTACCCACCCCCCACCTCCCTCTACCCCCCCAGACCCATTAAGGGAAGACTGCAGAATTGCATCTTAAGTCATCAAGATTATGGAAGTGCCAGGCCAGGGCTGGCCACACAGCGGGGAGCTGGCAGCAAAGGTTTGCAGGATGAATGAATAAAAGAAAATGAGAGCAAAGCAGGGAATTAGCAGGCATCATTCCAGGGCCGGAAATTCAATATTTACCTTGCCCATTGGGCAATGCTGAGACACAAGCTTGGTTTTCCAAGCTCTGTGTATGCTGACTTTCCTTTAGTAACTGACACAATCAACCTGGCTTTGTTACAGTTTGAACAGCTGTTTCCACACATGGGAGATGGACATACAAGTTGCTTGATCATCATGTGTCCTCCTCAGGGAATCTGCATCCCGATCCTTGGGCCTACCCTGGCCACAATCTCCATGAGGCTACAGGTCAAACTGGAGTTTCACTCCAGCGTAAGCCGTGGGTTCATGTCTAGCCATGGGGTTAAGTCACATCAAGGAGCATGTTAGGGCCGACTTGCCTGAGGATCCTCCCGGGAGATAATTCCCTGAAGGGAAAGGAGTTGGGTGTGACATGCTGGCTCTAAGGGAAGCTTCCATTCATTCCTGGCTGTGCTGAGACCTAAAAAGGCAGCCCATTGCCTTTTTTCTAAAAATGAGCTCTCGGCGGGCCAGCTGAGGTTACCATTGGGCCTGCGTGGTTCCTTCTCCAGGAATTTTCCCAATCTCGCTCCAGGCCCTGAACTCGAACCATCACCAAATTCCACACAGTAGCATCTTACGAATCAGTTTCTGCACCTGCTGTGCTTGTCTGACCACAGCAACTTCAGGCTCAACGAAAGGTCACTTGCTTTCATTGGTTCTTTCTCTTACTGCCCCTGCTCTCCCTCTACTTATTTTTTTGAGGGCGATGTCCCTGGCCCTCATTTGTCGGATCCGTACGAGGGCCGCTGGCTTCCCAAGCCAGCGCTTAACCACCGTGCCACTCGGCCGGCCCTCCCTATACTTATATCTAAAATGCCTTGAAGTCTTTTCAGTTGCCAGATTATCTGCTGGGCAGGACTACTCAGTTTTCTGCATATCCCTCATGCAACACGGCTGCCTCCCCCAGGTACCCCCTCAGACTGGGCGTCAGGGGGTAGTTATTCCCACTTCCTCCTACTCCACTAGCGTGTCCCCAAAGGGAGCTGCTTGCTTCCCACAAGCAGTATCAGTGTTATGAGTGTTTCGGTGCAATTGCTCTTTCTGTTTTCTGTGCCGCTTGCATGTCCCTTTTGATCCCAGTCTGAGTCCCTCAGGCTGACTGATAGGATGCCACGCCCAAGCTCCAAGTCCCTCCTCCTCCATGACCCCAGGGGTCAGGTGAAGACCTCTAGTTCCAAACTGGACTTTGAAGTGTCTGATAACATCTTTATCAGGGATTTGATAGGGATGTGATAGTTCCAGAGACAGGATGGGAGCGAGAAGGGCTGAAGAATAAGCTGTTCTTGGGAAGGCAGCCACCGGTCCCAGCAGCCATGAGAGTCCTGTGCTCCCTACTGGCCCCCTGCCAGGCAGGGCTACTTGACGATGCTTAACCCACCAAAGACAATGCCTCCTCCTTTAACCCAGGGCCTCTTCCTTCCTGGCCTTTCCTGGGAAGGGAGGGACAACAATTGAGCCTGACCCTTTATATGAATACCCAGGTGTTCGCGCCCAGAAGGCTGGGCTCTAAATCAAATTCCACATGTCCATCTGGCCACCATGTCAGGCCCATTGCACCGCGGTCAGACTCCTCGGCTGCCTTCCATTCACTCCTGGCTATGAGTCCAGTTTGACGCTAGAGGCCTTCCCCTGACCCAGGGTCCTTTCTTTCTCTCTCCAGAGTTCCACCGCCCCTTCTACAGCCCCGGTCTCCCTCTGTCCAGCTCCTAGGGTCCCTGGGCCACCAGAAGTTAAGAAAACAAATGTAGGATGTCAGTCTCCGTCAAGTCACGCAGGGCTATTGACTCCCAAGGTTTTCATCTTCCAGGAAGAGGGCAAGGAGGCTGCTGTTAGGACACCCACTTCCTCTCCTTATGTAGCAATAACACTTGGCACTTGCATAAGTATTATTGGTCAGGTTGTAAAAGGGTTTCATATTCACTTTTGCATGGTTATCATGACCCCTGTTTCTTGTCAAACAGATCACTCAGGCTCGGAATGACAGACCATCTTGCCAGGAGTTGCTAAGTTGTGGTTTACAGATTCCAGTTGAGGGGGAAGTGGGGTAGTATTCAAGCAGCCAGATTAACCTGGGTTCGAATCCAGCTTGGAAATATTTATCTGTGTGTTAGGCAAGAGACTTCATCTTACCGAGTCTCAGTTTCTTCATCTATAAAAGGGCATGATAACACATTCCTCAGTGCTGTGGTGCATCACATTACATGATGAGTGAAACACAGCATGGGGTCCATTCTATGTCTACGTGCCCTCGCCAACACTTTTTCTGGTTCCAAGCACAGGGGTCTACTTTATGCCTCCTAATAGTACTGTGGATGAAAAATTAATCTAACTGAAAGTAACTTCATGGGGTGAACTGATCATAATTTCCTAAATGGGAAGGTCATGGTTGGTAGTCATGCCCCAGGCCTTTAACTTGTTTACTGAAAGGTTTTCTTTTTGCCTTAAGCAAGCCCTGTCCATTGTTTTTATCTCGGGAACACACTTTTGAGGTACCTCTGAGAGCACATAATCTTAACTATCCCGTAATCCAGTCCTCCTTGCTTTCTCCCATCTTCATGTTATCTTCCTTACATTCATTCCCTTCTTAGTTCCAAAAGCATAAAAGAAAGGGAACTGTCATTCTCCGAAGCATTTTTCTTCGCCTGTTGAGATCTTGCTTCTGGCACATCCTCTGTTTGGCTCAAACTCTGTTATAAAAATGTTCTACAGGTTTGGGCATTCTTACATGGACAGTGCTCGTAATAAACATTTGATGTATGAATGATAAACTCTGCCTCCTCATTTCCCATCTCTCCCCAAGTGAGAGGATGTTTATTTAGAGTTCCAAGCCGCTGGGAGCTCTGCGAACAAGGAGTGGCAGACTTAACTTTCTCCAGCTAGTACAATGAAAGGCCATGGGGTCTCCCTAGAGATGCCCAGCCACCGGAGCTCCAGGTACTACCTACCTACCTGTGGTTTCGCAGGGAGGGAGGTGGACTGGCCGTCACGCTAGCTGGCTGGCTTTTCCTCCTTGCCCAGATGTGCTGAGCGTAGCATAATGGCTTCAGAAAGGCTCACCCTGCTGCCACAGTGATCTCCAGTGGACCAAGTAAGAATCTCTCCTGCTGCTGGAACAATTCTCTGGGAGCTCCTTGGTGCTGCGGTGGCCCTGCACTATCACCTTTCTGAATGCTTAGAGGTCAACGGTGCTGTGGGCAACATTTGATACACAGCCTCACGGGTTGCTCAAGCAGCACCCCACCCCATACCCTTACTTCAGCCTGAGCGATTCCGGCCTCATCTGCTTTGGGTATCAGTCCTTCAGATAAAATGCAGTTGGAAGAAAGGATCCAGCCCCACTGTTGTTTCAAAATAAAAACTGACCTAATGTAACCCCTTCATTATTCACAAAGGGAACTGAGATGCAGAAGAGACAAGTGACTTGCTCAAGGTCATACAATTCTGCAAGCAGAGCTGCACTGCGGACTAGATTTCTCATCCACTGCTTTCTGTGGTGTTGTCTGACTGCCCTGAACTTGGGACTGCTACAGCAGCCTCTGATGACCACAGGCACCTCCTGATCCATTCTGGGACATTCCCTATTTATCCCCAGTATGGAAATCCCCTTCTTCCTACCTGATCTACAAGCCCAGTGAGCACTGGGGTTTAGCTGTCAGCAGCAGAGGATCCTGCTGTGAACTGAAGAAGCACCCCCCCCCCCCCGTGGCACCCAAGGGCCTTGCACCCCTCCAACAACCCACTCGCCTTTCCTCTGTTCTCTAGTCACACTCAGCTCTGACAGGGCTCCTCTCTCCAGCATGCTTTCTCCCTTCCCAAAGCCCTTCTAGCATTTCTCCCACCTCCTGCATGATTGATTCCTTCTTTCTTTTTTTCTCCACTTACTTTGACCTTCTTGGAGCACTTGAAGTCTAGTATCCACTTGCGGTCTTCTTGGGCTTATGGTAAGATTCAAAGTTCATTACCAAGAGAAATTTCAACAAAAGTGGATTGTGTGTATGAAAAAGAGAAAGTTAAATTACAGCCAACAAAAATTTGTTGATAATAAAACGGTCTCAAATAGATAAGCGTGTACTTATGAAAACCACGTGAAAATGTTTTTCAACCATAAGGAAATATGTGGCAATGGGAAACACTTTTATTATAACTGGTCTGACCTTCAAAGGTCTTCACAACGTGGCTTCCGCCTGCTTGTCGTCTCCTGCTATGCTCCTCTTGCACCTTCGACTCTAGCTCAAACAGGCCTACGTGGCCTCTCCCAACGCCTCTGTGCTCCCTTGTCTGGCTAGATTGCTAGGCTGTTGTGCACGCTTCTCACAATGAAACCCTGGTCTTGCTTCATGGCACAGCTCACTGCCCTTTCAATTTCATTTTCCCTAAGTATTTGTCAATAGCCTATTGTCTCCTGTTGTCAGTTAGTACTTCATCAGAGACAATTATATCTAGGGAGCTTTGGTTAATTGCTATTACTCCTTATTACATGCACGGGCATATGCATACCATCTTTTCCTAAACAGACTGGAAGTAAAGATTCATTCCCTGAAGCAGTGGTTTTCATAAGTGCAAAGTGGCTGCCAAAGAATCTCTCATGAGGAATCTATTAAAATGCAGATTCTTGGACTGCATGGGAAGATGATCTCATAAATCTGGGTGCCGATAGGCACAGGTATAATATGACGATGGGTGGGACCTCAGAATCAGCACATTTAACACGCTCCTAGTTGATTTCGGCGATGCTGATGAATTGCTAGGCTGGAAACTGCTGCCCCCAGAGAACCTAGCACAAAGCTTTGTACTATAACACGCTTACATGCTATCTGTGTGCCTCTGGACTGGGACTGAACTTGATCATAACAGTACTGTTGTATTATACCTGTGTTCTGTTTCCCTAAGTGCGAAGGGGTACTGTTATTTGAATATCTAATAGGTGTCAGATTCTGTGGCTATTTACATATATTCTCTATTCCTTTAACCTTTTGAAGTAAAGTGATATTTGCATTGAGCATGAGAAATCTGAGAGTCTAAGAACTTGTTTGAGGTCACAACTCTTGTAACAGCAGAGCTAGAATCTGACCTCTGATTTAGTGGACTCAGAGTCCATGACCTTCCTACTCACCAGAGGGCATACACTGGTGGCTTGTGTCTGGCTTGCAGACAGACCTACCTATTTACAGGGCCATTCAGAAATAACAAACAAAATGCTTACCCATCTCCAGAAGTGAGTCCTATTCAAGGCTGCCTTTTAAAAAGCCAGACACACAGGTGGGAATGTCAGAAGCTGTGCTTCATTTCCGACGACTTTTTGGATCCTTTTCCCATTTGTTCATTTCCTTAAACAAGC
Source organism: Aselliscus stoliczkanus (assembly GCA_033961575.1). Classification (NCBI taxonomy): domain Eukaryota; kingdom Metazoa; phylum Chordata; class Mammalia; order Chiroptera; family Hipposideridae; genus Aselliscus; species Aselliscus stoliczkanus. The sequence continues at coordinate 22,592,279 of CM066739.1, forward strand.
TACCATTGCTGCTGATTCAACACGTTTCATGCCATACATTTCTAATGTGTATTCCTGTTTTTGGAGAACGTGAGCAGAGAGCTATTCAATTCTTTTAGCATCAGTATAGCAACGGAATAAAAAAAAAAACCTCTTTGCAAAACAGGATTGAATCTCACAGGGGTTGGATTTCACATTCATTGAGAACTCACCAAGCAACTGGACCAGGCATTTTACATACTTCATTTACTTAATCCAAGCCCCAGAGGCAGGTATTCTCACTTTAAATGTAAACAAACAGGCACAAAGGGTGAAGAACCCAGTTCTAAATCTTTGACTCTTAATGCTGCCAACTTCGAGGCCTCTCAAGAGAGACAACCAGGGACATCCCTGGTTTCTCAGCACCCTCTAGAAACCCAAGATCGTTTCAAGGCATTATACAAATGAGGTCTTCCTCTTCTTCATCTCCTAATCTGCATGAAAGCTATTGTAAGACCTCCATCATCAATTCTCAGCTCACCACCTGCTCTCTACCCTTCTTTGCCACCCCTTTCAACGCCTTCCAAATAATTTCCTAACAAGTTTAAAACAATTCACCTGGTCAAGGCAGGTATCTTGTCCTACCTTCAACACAGTTGCCATTCTCTCAGGGATGGAGCATCCACTTTATGTTAGGTAGGTATTATACAAGGAGGAGAATTAAAACAGGGTCAGAGAGAAAGGCTGAAGAATCTGACTTTTTTGTGTTTATGTGTATAGAGGAAAAATAGCACATAGATGCATCCACAGTATTTAATTTGTTTGGATAATAGTTACAGATAAACAGGTACACTCCATATACAATTACCAATACTTTTTTATACAGCTCATATTTCAGTACATCAACACTATTTTATTTACACTCTATTTATGTACATTAACATCTTTCTAAAGTCAGTGCATTGTCAACAAGTTTTATACAGTAATTTACAAAGGTGAATGTAGTTATTAGTTAATTTAATAAATTTTCTGCTAGTCATGAATTAAAAAAAATTAATTACAACCAATATAACAAACATAGATCAAACAACATTAGTAGATTGTGCTACCTGTTTAAATAAAACATCTGTAAAGAAATTACTTAAAATCTTCCACTTTTTCATGGGATTTGTCCAGGTAGGAATGGACAGATTTTATACACTGAAAATCATGACACTATAGAGTCTTCATTTTGTCTGACTTCATCACATTATACCATTTAGGCCACTCCTTCCCACTTGCCATTATAGTCTTCTGAGTAGGTTTTCAGTGTAGGTAGCCATTTAAGACAACCTTTCCAAATGCTCTGAGAAGACCTGGGTAGTAACTGACCTCAGAAATCAGAACACGAATGCTTGTTACACTGGTACTACTATCTGTGAGGAAGGAAGGATAATGAAATCTGACAATTAATGAGAATCAACTTCCAGGGTCCAGATGAATAAAAACAAAACAAAAAAATTGAAATATTTACTTTGAATATATATTTAAAAAACACAAGAAAAAAACAATGCTGCCTGAAATAAATAACATTTATATTTTTGTTCCAGTTTTGAGTTATCAAAGGAAACAATAAAGTGAGCAAAGAAACATAACTTTTGATGACCACTACTGTGAAATTAAAAAATAAAAAAAGACAAACACCAAAAAAATAAAATAAAATAAAATAAACGGACATGCAAACAAAACAAAACAAAAGTTTACTTCTAAAACCGCCAATTTCATTAAAAATACTTACACACTATCAATGTTTGGGATATATTCTGCTTTTAAATTCAATATGATGGGGGGAAATACCCCATTTAAGTTAACTTATAGCCCTTACAGCCATCAAATACGAACAAGTTTTGAAAAATTCATTTGTACGTATTCTTTCCTTTTTTAAAGTGCAAAACAAAGAAACAAAGGAAAAACAACCACTAACTGAAACACCATCTAGCTTCGATGCCACTTTCCCTCTCAGCAGCTCTCTGTGCAACATGTGCATGTGAAGATGGTGCAAATATTGGCAACTACCCTACCACACTCAGCAGTGGGAGGTGGAATACATTTTTGAGGACACTTGAAGTATCCTCCAAAGTAAGATGCCTCCATCTGGAGGGCCATTTTAGCTGGATTTCCCAGGATGCTTTTTCCCTCCCTCTATAGGGTGTCCCAACCAAGGCCCTGGGTAGAAGGCACACAGTCTTAAGAGATTCCCCCTCTCAGACTGACCATAACTTATGGCTCTGCCACCATGACTGGTTGTGTCTCAAACACAAACACAACAAAAACAAAAAAGCAAGAAAGACGTAGAAAGAGTGGGAAAATGGTTTAAAAAAATAAATTGAAAAATCCAAATCCATGCCATAGGAATCCTTTGCACACCTTCATGATCTTGCTTTCTCCATCTTGTCAATAGCATGGAATAAAACTTCAGGAAAAAGGAGGTAGCATATCATGTCGTCCCCAGACAACACTACATTTTTTTTTTGTTTCATTTTGACGCCAAGGAAATTCTTAGTATTTTGTTAAGATTATTGGTAAACTCTATACTCACTACATATTTGTTCATATCTGGACAAGCACAATTTAATTCTCACTTGGTCCTAGGCGGCCGGTGCCAAACCTTTTTGTTTACAGGCTAATGGTGGGTTCTGCCTGAATAGTTCTCTATCAGAGAGCTTGTGTGAGACTGCCAAACAAAATTATTACTACTGTTATGTTAACTGCTATTTTCATTAGGATTTTTATTTTGTGCTTCAGGGTCACAGGATAAAATAAGTACATTGAGCTTGCCTTTCAGCGACACTTTTGCCAAATGTCAGCTACAGGGAGTCCTCTCCCTCACCACTAGCCTGCCTAGCAGCCAAAGTGGTAGCTCTACTGTAACACACAGTACTTTTTGTAATCGGACTCAAAGTCTTCGTCCATGCTGCTTGTGTCTGCCATCTTTTTGCCATCGATCTTTGGCAGAAATTGTGCATAGTCTATCCCCTGCTGCTCATAGAAAAGAATGTAGGCAGAGTCGGTGTCAATTTCATCAGGGTGAAGTTCCTGAAGGGATAAAAAAATCCTTTAATAAAAAAGCTATCCCTCTACTGGTTCTTAATCCTAGCCAGGGAAGGGAGGACCAATCCTCTTTAATTACTAAACCTGTTTGCTTCCACTCGGCTTAATATTTTGGCTGTCTCCTACCTGCCCCTAAAATAAGTCCCATTATTTTCAGTGTTTGTTTTAGGGAAAATAATCTGACCACAGACAAGTCAAAAGGATGACCAAAAAACTCCCCATCAAATTCTGATAATTCAAAAGACAAGAAGCTCTTCTCATTCACCAATACCTCCCCCGCCCTTTACTACTCATGTTTTCATTCTCTACTCTGCATATCAGTTTTTTCCTTTTAACATTGAAGGTATCTCTATATTGATTCTAAAATACCTATTCCTATTTAGGAGAAAGGCCATTATTTCAACAAATGGCCCCCATATCTTTTGACCTTTTTTGTTCTTTTATTCAAAGATTGGGGATATTTACCTTACAGCTGCTGTCATTGTAACAGTACCACTTGCTGTTTGGGTTTTTGGCATAAGTGACATAATGGCCCCCGCCCAGAATTCCTGAATGGCACTGTAAGACAGAAGAAAGTGGAGGTATGTTAGTAGTTAGTATTCTGGCCAGTGCACAGTACTAGGATCCAATCAGGAAAATACTTATCATTTACATGGTTAAGAATGTTTTAGAACCATCTAACCTTTTTCCAAAACAAAACAAAAAGCAAAATTCAAAATTCAAAAGCTCCAAATCTAACCATTTTATAGTTGTAATATTTTTTAGAAAGTGCAAATTCCTTAGAAACACCCGATTGTGAATGTGGCTCCAGCTATAATGATGACATGACTATTCCCTGCAATACTCTGAGCATCTTGGAGTCTGTCCAGAAGGTCAAGGTACCTACTGCTAACTTTGGCTAACACCAAGCTGGCCCTGAAAAAAATGATGAATGAATGATTGAATGAATGAAGATGAACGAACAAACCACTGAAAAGCGCCGATCATTGTGAAAACCATACCACATACCACTTACCGAAATTGCATATAGATTATAAATAGGCTTAACATGAATATCTTCTCTTTGGTCATCGGTACTGTCTTCTTCACTGTAGTTTTCAAGCTGACCATTGCTGTAGCCATTGCCACATGCCTCATGTTCATAAAGAAATCCATTGGCCAAAGCTACTTCGTGGTCCTGAGGGGTGACCAGCTCAGGCTGACTGCCACCCAGTATGTGCCCTCGGCTCAAGGCATCAGCCAGCTCACACACTTGCCCCGTCCCGTTCTCTTTGCCGACATCCAAGTTCTCCTTACTACTTGACAGTTTATTTTTGCTGCCGATTTGGGGTAGCCGGAGCCTCCCTTTGCTCCTCCCCAAAGTCCGTGGGCTGCTGTTGGGGCTGCTGTTTTTGCTGGAGGGACAGCTGCTTTCACATTTTCTTGATGAAGAAGGTGAACCTGTCAAAGGGAGAAGAAACGATTCACAAATCCAAATGCTGCAAGTTTTTAAACCAAATGATAACTTTGAAGCCAACCTCACAAATGTACACATAAAGACAAAAAACCAGGGAATCTTGACTGGCTGCTCTTTAGTTCCTATAATAAAGCCAATCAGTTACATTCTTGTCTTCCTCAATGTCAAGCCCTTATAGGCAGCAACGTCCTGAAAACGTAAATTACCATGTAGGAACTTAAAAAATAGCAGATTTAGGTCAGATTCAGTTTAAAACCATACTAATAGGCTAAGGAGTTTTACAAATACATATTCTTGTCCTTTGTAAAATTAGATTAAAAATATGATCACCAATTATTAAGCACTTCCTATTTCTAGGCACAGTATGGGAACTCTCTTTTGAACAATTTTTTTTTTTTTTTTTTTGAAAGCAGTGTCACTGGCCCTCATATGTGGGATGCGAGCCGGGGCCGCTGGCTTCCCAAGCCAGCGCTTAACCACCGTGCCACTCGGCCGGCCCCGGGAACTCTTATTTATCTCTGCCTCTCAAAATAATCCTGTAAGGGAGTGAATCTTCAATTTTTTGATCACAGCCCTCCTACCCACTTTCTTATATATCCTTAAAAATTGTAGAGGACCGCTAGAGCTTTTGTTTATGTGGGTTATATCTATCAATATTTACTATACTAGGGAGGAGTCACTTTGTAAGAGGTGAAAAAGGATAACTATTGCATTGTTTTGTACATCTGTAACTAATAATAAAAAAAATATTTACCATACCAGAAATTAAAACTGAGGAAAATCTAAGAAAACACAACATACAAGCACATATTTTCCTGATGATATCATCATGTCGTGCTGGCTCTGACTGCACTGTACAACTGTGAGAATGACAGTGAAAAGGCAATAACTGTCTTAGTGTTTTTAAGAAAATAGTTCTGATCCTCCAGGACCTCTGAAAGGGTCTCAGGGACCCTAGGGGTTCCGAAACCACACTTTGAGAACCTTTACAGAATGACAACTACCATTCGTGTTCACCTCATGTCAGGAATTATGTAAAGTGCTTCACTCCTGATGTAAGAAATCCTTCCACTCTGTGAACTTGGTATTCGTTCCATTTTACGAATGAAAAACTACCTGTAGAGAGGCTGCATGTCTTGCTAAAAGTCACATGGCTCAAATCTAGATAGGTCTGATTCCAGACAGCTTCCTTCCATCTCACCACACCTTTGCTCTAGAGTGGAAGGTTGAGGACAACAGGCAGCCTACTGGGTCTCAAGAAATCCCCCCTCAGGGTGATGTCTGAGCTCCACGAGGCCCCCCGGCCTCTTTACCTTTGGGGCTACTGAGGATGTTTGTGCTGAGTGAGGATGGGCTCTTGCTCAGGAGCAGGTCCTCTTCCCCAGCCGAGTTCTGGGCATCCACTTTCTTCACCTCGCTTGCCGGCACCCTGGGCTCAGCGAGCTCATCCCCCTGCGGTGTGAGTGGTTTCCGCTGGCAGAGAGCCGGGTCTCTTGGTACCAAAAAAGCACTAGGGTCAAAACTTTCACGAGGAAATTTAACAATTTTCTGTGATTTTATCCATCGGCCATTTACAAATTGAAATCGTTTAAGGTGAATAATCTGCAGGAGAAAAGGTAAAAACAAACAAACACTTGGGTTAAGGAGTTCTGAAGACACAAAATTTACATGGAAAAAAAACAAGCCTAATACATGTGAATGTTCAAGAATAAATAACATCTTTTTTTCAGAAAGAATATATTTTATATTGTGACATAGTTATCAATAGGGTCACTGCCCTTTAGCTGTATGGCTCACATGGTAATCTCTAACTTTATAGCCTGTGTACATACAAAACTCTCAAGTTCCTTCAACATCCTAAGAGCCTATTTGTATGCACTCCTCTGCTTTCTGGATTTGTGACCCACACTGACCTGACCTGTCTCCAATATCAGAGAAGACTCATTCACAAATACACTCATAGGAGATTATATTGAACGTTTTGAAGAAAAATGGAGGAGTTTTTAATAGATGGACCTTACCGAATCTCTCTGATAGGGGTTCTCTTCTTTCTTACCAGATCCTTTGGTGGCCACCAGGGAGTTTCACTACCAGGGAGTCCTGAAGAGCGTAAGAACCTCCGTTCTTTTTGGCTTCTCTTCTTCTTTTCAGAGCAATGAATTCCTCTAGTCTTATACCATGTTGTTTTGCTCTCCAGGGCGGGCACACATCTTTGCTGGCTACCTCTACTCTAAATGCTTAACAATTTACTATTGATATACAGAGAATCCCTTGCTAAGGGGCATGCTGGTGTGTGGATCTAATAGAAGCCCACCAGGCTCCCAACATAACATTTACTCATCATTATTCTTTAAAGAGCTCAAATCATAATTTTCATAAATGCCTTTACTCTAAGATATGTTTTATGTGATGGTTATATGAGTATATATTATTGTCAAAACACATCAAACTAGATATTTAAAATCATTGCATTTAATTCCGTGTTAATTATACCTCAAGAAAAACAACAACAAGAAAAAAACCCAACTTTTCCTCTTCCAACCTGTTTGTCCCCAAGCCTGCCCTCATCTGCCTTTCCCTCAGCTCCCATCCTTTGAGCTAGCTGACAAATGTAATTCATTTCTTGTGCCTCTTCCCAGGGAAGTTGTCCTGGTCTAAGAGAAGAAAAACCTACATTCACAGTCTTACAGAGTAGTAGGAAAAAGACACGAATAAAAATATACATACAAAGTCTGGTTAAAATATACCAGTGCCTCATAGTAATACTTAATATGATACTTCCATTCTTAAGAAAAAAGCTTTCTTTCTCTCTTTTTTACTGTCCACAGTATTTGTTAACTGCTGATTTACCAAAAGAAAAGTATTCTTTAGCCCAAATATTCATGTTTCATAGTTCAGGAACACAGACAGTGACAAACTTCCACGGAACTGAATTCAAAGAAATTCTTTACATTTTGAAATCATTTTGTGCCCTGAAAGATACAAGCCTTCCTCATCTTCTCAAAATCTTTCATAAGATTTTTGAGTCATAATTTTTGTAGAAATCTGCATGATACTTTCTTTTTTGGTTCAGCCACAACAAATTTTTAGAAAGCTGCAACACTTGGGGTTACAATGATCGCTTCAACAATATGAAATCGCAGCCGCTTGGCCAGAAGGCCACGCATCTGAGGTTTCATGGAAGCACTGGACAGCAGGGCAGTTACAGTCTCATATGTATGGGAACCCTGCATATATGAGAGTCAGAGACCCCATGTGTACCAGGTTCTGGAAAAAGCTTTCTTAAATGAATAGTAAGATTTGTCACTTCAAACTGTCCTGACAAGCAACAGGAGAGTCTCTAATCCATGAAGAGAGAAGGCAGGAGGAGATGAAATCTGAAAGAGCACAAAAGCCCCAGGGCATTTGTGTGCTTGTGCGCACACACTTAGCTCAGCAATGTGCTGTGGCCATGTGACGAGCACAGTGGGATTGGAGGCTCCAGGCTCTGTGACTCTTCTGTGGCCCACTAAGGTAAGTCTAAAGCTTCCTCTCTCTCTAGAGCCGGAAGTGCTTTTCTTCTGAAGTTCAAATTCACCAGCTTGTACCACTTGTGACACTTCTCACATACTGCACTGAACTGCAGTTACTGGTCTATATGACTTCTCTCTCCTTGTAGGCTCTATGTTCTTTCGGAATAGGAATTAGCAAATATCTGTAGAACAACTGATTTCTGTGTGCAACATAAAAACCCTTGCACAGCCAAAGTGTTTTAAGCTGTGCTGCAGGGAGGGTTTTATTCTCAAAAATAACAAACATCCCTATTTGTTCATGGCTTGTTTCCTTAACGCCAGACTTGTGCCCTCTCCGAAGCAGGACTGTAACATACCAGGATGGGTGGAAGCCTCCAGAGGTCCAGCTTCTTGGTTGCCAGGCAGTGGGTCTTACACTTGGAGCAGTAGTACATCTCATTCTCCCCTAGTTCCTCCTCATTGGTGAAAGCGCGGAGACAGCTGTCCAGGTTGATGGGCTCAGCTTGTGCTCGCCGACTCTGTTCCACACTCTCGTGCTCATCTACAACCTGCAAATGGGGGAGAGAACAGATAGAATGGGGAAAAGCGCGGGTGGGAGGGAGGGAGAGAGTTTAAAATGGTCATCGGGCTATATATCATCCTCTAGGTGACTCACCACCCTCTTTTTATTCTACATGAAGGAAAAGAAAATACAACCAAACCAGAGTCTTTGAACAAATATAGCACCTGTACGTTTATTCACAAATATCACATTAATAACAACCTGGATCAAATTTCTATTTGTATGACCACAGCTTTTCCTAAAAAATTTCTGAATGCTTCTAAATGACAAAAACAAAACCAAACAAGGGATTGCCTATTTATTTTGCAATTTTGAAATCATAAAACAGCTTACATGTGAGCTGGCCCTCAAGCCATGGATGTTGTATTAGGTCATTTATTTTTTAACTAGAAAGACAGAACATTATTAGTATGCTGCAGGCTTTCCAGAGGTTAGGAGAAATAATATCACTGGAACACATATGCCAGATATGAATTAAATAAGAGAGATACAGAAAAGCTCACCATGAGAAGACAACACACCAGAGCGTTAAAACCCACAGGATACAACTCATTTGCATATTGACACCATATAACATAGAATTATCAGAATACCACGTGTATCATTATCTGTCTCCTGCCTCATGGGGTCTTTTTATCTGAGACTGCAATGAAAGAAACGGCAGGCTCAAAAGAGCCTGATTTTGTAGAGAAGGACCTGAATGCATGCCCAAACCTCTGTGGCCCTGTTTACTAGCATGCCAGGCAAGAAAAAGGTAAGTATAAGAAAGGAGAGAGAGCAGAGGGGGGTGGGTGTGTAAGGTTAAGGTGTGTTGGAGGTGGTGTGGGATCAGGAGGAGGGGCCTGGAATGCAACAGAAAAGGAAGACTTTTCCCTCTTGGCTGTCACTTAATAAGCATGGTGTGTGAGGAGGAGAGATATCAGGGCTATCAATGCAACTACCTGAGACTTCACACCAAGATCTTTTCATCCCAGGGTGGAGTCCAACAATGAATGGCTCTTTCTGGGAAAGGTCACAAGCTTGTCCATCACCCCGGTTAAAACTCCTCCCTTCCAAAGGTGAAATGATTCCCTTTGCCTGAGGCAATTTCCGTCCTGTTTCTCTTTACAATGGAAACATTGGACAGCCTGGATGAGAAACTAACACATCTCAGAACGTTCAGTTCAGAACAGGTTTTCAGACATTTGCCTTGCATGAGAGGATAGTGGAGTCACAGGCTGTCAAATGCTTCTATAAACTATCTAGGTTGAGGCTGATCATACAATTAAGGGTTTTAGCATTGTATCACCATTCATTTAGAAATAACTCATTAGAACTTAGAGGAAGATTCTTGCTTTCAGAAAGGGAAATCTGGATTGACCTTGCATCACTGACTTCTGATACTGTCATCATCTTTAGAGATAGTCATCCAAGGGAAAAACCAACATGCTTCCAAAAATTAAAAATAAAACAAAACAAAATGCTGTATCACGATTGTTGAAATCAGAACAGGAAAAGAAGTGTATCAAATATAGTAATGTCTCTTTTCTCATAGCCAGTTAAACGTTACCTCCATTAGCTCTACCAAAGATGCTTTATGGGCAGCCACAAATTACAGTAAGGAATGTTGATTTTTACTGACTATATTTTCTATGGAACGCACAGGATATAGAGCTAGATGAGGACAGGGAGGAAGGCTGATGAAAAAACATATTTGTGGACTTACACAATAATTTCCCTAAGTGACAAAGATTCCCTTGACCTCTTGGGATTCATTCCCAGATCCTCTACTATAATTCAAATAAACTAAATTGCTTATTGGCACGCTCTTCCATTTTTTTCTAAGTTGCTTGAAAGCTCATCCTTCACACAAAAGATACACAATGAAGTAAGAGCTTTCATACATTACAAGACTATTATAAAAAAGAAGTTCTAAGAAGATACCTAGTTTAATTTTCTATTGAGGAAAGTAAGGTCCAAAAGGGGAAAATTAAAAGAATAATTGCTTCTCTCTCTCTCTCTCTCTCTCTCTCTCTCTCTCTCTTTTTCTTGCTTACCAAATAAAACATTCCCATAGAAATTTGGGAAAGCAGAGAAAAATGTAAAAAGGCAGGGAACATTTTATATTCTTAATATAAAGGCAAACACTGTCAAACTACTGGCAGATTTTCTTCTGTCCTTTTCCTAAATAGTATGTTTTCATACTGAAGAGATTTTTCAGTATATACAATTTTATATCTTGCCTTAAGAAAAACAAAACAAAACACGCTATCATAAGTATCTTGCCATATCTGTCAATAAAAATTCCACAATTATCATTTTTAGTGACTGTACAATATTTTATCAAATTACTAGACCATTCTTTATTTAACCACTTCTCTAATATGGGATCAATATAAGTTGTTTCTAATTTTCTACTATTCTAAAAAATGCTATGATGAAGTTTTTTTCAGCAAATTAGAGAGCATTTCCCTCAGATAAGTTCCTAGAAGAGAAATCACTGGAATGAAAAAAATATATATGAGCAATAATCTCAATTTTGAACCAACATATCTATCTCCTTTGTCTATGTGATTCTCCAAATACATGCAGAAACCACATGTAGGAAGAGAAAGTACGTAGGAAGAAATTAGTCATGTGGCCTCACTCCCCAGCAAGGCAGGATATCTCAATTGAGACTTGATTTCCATGGTGTCCTAAGAGCATCACTGAAAGTGGAAGTGGGTTGAGATTTAACAGGTCACGTAGGCCCTTCTTCCTATAAGCAGAATATCCTCCAGAGCGTTTCAGATTGCATACGGGCTTGTAAAAAGGGAAAGAGATTTACAGAGCCAAATAATTTTTCAATTTTGATAGAAGTGTCTTGTCACAATAATGTCCTGTGTCTTGTCACAATAATGGCCTGTCAGATTTTGTGCAGACAAAGATTTAGGAATGTTTCATTAATTGCTCAAACTTTCCTTCTTCCAACGAAGCATGGATGTGGTTATTGAATTACCTTGCTACAGTGAGCGTGATCTGCTAGATCAACTTCTCTCCAGTTTCTGTTAGCCAAAGATCTTTCATTTACAAGTAACCACAAATTACATCCTTGGCTAGTGAGCGCTGCCAGGAACCTCGGGGTGTGTGGGGGTATATTTAGGGATCCAAACGGGGAACTAGGTCTGGAATTGGTAATTTCCCTACTCCTCAACAGCACAAAAGGACAGAAAAGTCAATTATCATTACTAACTTATCTAATGGGAACACTCTAAGAAACAGCGAAGGAAGTTTTCAAGAGCTACACAAATGCAAAAGCCACTGCAATTCTTCATGTGACTAAAAAACTCCTTTGATTCTATTGCTTTTACTTCTCTATTAGATTCTTCTTATTTCTACTCACAAGATATCTAGTCAATATCCCCCTCAAACAGCCGTTGGCAAACATTTTTAGGTGTGGAGTTGGTATTCTTTTGGAAGTAACATTTTCAAAATTTAAAAATTGCTCTGGCCAGGGAGTGGCAGCGGAGGAATGCCAAGGGCGAAGACCAGCCAGTGAGATAGACTCTCAGGTGCCCAGTCTTGAAACATTCAATCCTTTCTCTAATTTTCTATTCACTATGCCCATTAAAGATAGCAGCTATAGCCCTGGGGTGCATCTGAGCTCAGTAACTGTGTTTTCCAAATGCTGCAGCTTCAATAAAATAAACACGCAGTGGGATATTTACTAACTGGTATGTCATGGCCAGAGAATACAACTTCTTAATTACACCTAAGAGTTTTGTCACAAGATTTACTTATTATTAGTATTTTTGAAGTTTAATGTCCCAATACAATTATATCTAGAAGTGGGAAAACTGACACATCCATATCATCAAGTCAATATACTAAGTGCCACAGAGAATGCCAATGAATGTTTTTCTGATTGTATTTACATATCTAATGGCATGACAATGCAATGGCATGATATAGTTAAAGTGGGAAAAATTTTCCATATAAAAACCACCATCTATGGCCCTGAGTACTTACCCTTTCCTGTGATGTCTGATAGCGGAGGTGAAGGGCTGTGGGGTCCCAATCCACAGCAATATAGGCATTTCCAATGAAAGCTCTGTCATCCCCACAATCAATTTTACAGCCTCTGCAAAATCTAAAGGGAGAGAGAAAGATGAGGAAGGAATAATTACGAAGGAATCCAAATGTTATCAGAAATATTCTCTTTCTACTTCTCTATATTCCTTCTTGGGCTTCTAACTTCAGACTGATATATGCACAAATATGTATTAATAATTATTAGTATTTCAGGAATCATGCTTATCACTTCTCAAGTCTGGTTTTTCAAAGCACTTGATAACTATTTGTTAATTTGCATAAATATGTGAACTTTATGGCAAAGAAATAATACGGGAATTGGATATTTGAGATAATATATCTCTAAAGAAATTCTAAATTCAGTTATTTAATGCTCTGAGGACAATGTATCTGGTATAGCAATGCCTGATTCCTTGTTTGTAAAGTGGCACGTTAAATAAATGCACATAAAAATTTGTGGGGTCGAGGAGGGATCATGACAAAGCCACGGTTCCAATGCCTATGTTAAACTCCATTTGCTAAGTCTATTACAGCTCTCTGAAGGAGACTTCAGGACTTGAGAAATTTTCCAAGCTTACGGAGTAATGACCAATCTCCAAAATAACTCTTCTAAAAACCAAACAGACTTCCTGAAGGTCCAGTAAGTAGCCTATGTTCTACTGGGCTCAGAATTGGTAAACTGATTTATAATTAAGCAGAAGGCATAAAATAATAAATTTTAATCATAAACTATGAATTTGATGAGATTGTAGGGTTTACAAAATCAGCTACGTTTCAAGAGTAAAACTTAGCTATAAGCCTCACAAGGAAGAGATGAAAGAACAATTCCCAAGTTAGCTTCTCATTATTCACTATGTCTAAAACCTGGAAATCTTATGAAAAAGACTAATAATAAAGTATAATAATCTGGAGCTGCAATTCTACTAAAATTTTTCTTTTGCAGAAGGTCATTTTACCTATACCATGGGCACCAGGCACAGGAGTTCCCATCTTTCTGCACAACCCGTAGAGTGAACGGATATTGATAGCCCATACTGTCATCACTGAAACAGAACAGAAATCAAAGAGTATAAGAAACATTTGTGATTTGAGGTCTCAACTCCTTTTCATCTTCCCGTGAAGTAACCCTAGGAAGGGGCATCTGTCACAATAGTATGCTCACACTGACAGCTCTATGCTGTTTATCCTCACCCATGAGCTTGCAGCCCTGGATCAGCCACACTCAGGGCTCCCATGATGCATCCCTGTGAGCAGAGGGGAGACATACTCGACTGCCAGATGTCTCTAACAGAGTCCATGTGGTCCACGCAAATTTTACACGATAACATAATCATGAAATGAAACACCAATTATCCTTCAGCCCTAATTCTATCAGAAGGTTTAATTCACCTTAAACTAAAATAATTAGACCTCTCCATGACAAGCGCATTGACACACCACAGAGGGCTGAAAGGTTTTTAGAGGAGTTGACTGTGTATTTAGAAGCTTTCTTTAATCAGAATCCCTGATGTGGTATTTGCTAGGTATCCCTTTCTTTTCCCTTGCCTTAACTACTCAAAGCCGTAAGCTACCTAACATTTTTAGAGTAATGTCTTTTTTTTTTTTAAAAGATTTTATTGGGGAATTGGCGGAGGGGAACAGCGTTGGGAAATCGGGGAAGGGGAACAGACAAGTTGCTCTCTTTTTGTTCTTCAGTTTAGTTGCGGAGGATGTTGCTTCACTGTTGGTATCGTCATTGCGCTCTTCCCGGATGAGGCAGATCGGTCGCTGGCCTCTGGATGTCGCTCACCGCGGCTATTGGCAGCTCACTCTTGGCTGCCAGCCGCTCACGCTGGCTGCGGGCCACTCACTGTAGCCTATGGCAGCCCACACCATCACCGGGGCTCGCACAGCCCAGCTCCAGGTGGAGCTGTTGTTAGCTGTAGAGGGCAGTGTCACTGGCCCTCATGTGGGATCCGAACCGGGGCCGCTGGCATCCCAAAACCAGCGCTTAACCAATGCGCCACTCGGCCGGCCCTAGAGTAATGTCTTTTAACTGCAAGATAGCCTTGTGAGTTCTCCAGCTTAAAATAAAATTATTCATCTTTGCCCCAGTAGGAAGCAATGCAAGGAATATAACGTAAGAGCAGTATACTTCATTGCTCATTTGGCAAATGATAGTGGCTACCACATGGCTGCTGAAGGTAAGGAAACTATGATAAGGACTCAAGGGCAAAAGTGAGTACCATGTCTGTCACAAGACTTGCCCTCTTTGTGCAGAACTCATTGAGTGAAGGATTACTGACAGCCCATGCTGTTTAGTACTATGTCCCAATTAGGTCAGTGGTAAATGAGGAGTCCCAAGAAGATAAAGGGACAAAACAATCAGGTAGCACTCTGGCAGGGAACTGTGCGTGCGGCACCTCTGTTCTGAATATTTTCTTTACCTTTATGCTCAAACTGAAGCCTGGCTTTCCTGAGGACTCTGCTTCCCCTCCCGCCTCATAAGTGCTGACTGCTTCTCTTCATACATCCCAGACCTGGAGGTGATATGGGTCTCCCCTCCTTTCTTCTCTTTGCCATTTCTAGATTGTTTCTCCTTCCTTCTCTTTCTACAAAAATCCTGGTTTCTTTGTATCATGTGCCATTGAATTATAGTGTACACACCAGCAATTCCTCCTTGGTAGGCGCATCTCTTCTTTATTCATGAAAGATTTTAGCACCCGGTTCACTATTTTTCTCTTTGTAATTTCTACTATTACTCTTGGTAATAGTGACTTCAACACCAGTGTAACTTATCCAATGCCACCTAGGCCTTCTCTCTTCCAACATCACTTCCTCTGTCGCATACGATCTATTCCCTCTCCAACAGTTATATTATAGACCTTGTTATTTTGTAGTGGCTATTACATGGCTGCTGAAGGTAATGAAACCATGGTAATAACTTGACCACCTCTAAAAATCTCTATTCCAAATACCCTACTTTGCTCAATCATTTCCTACTTTTTTGAATTACTTACTTCTTCAACTTTCCCTACTCTAACAATTCCTTGACTCAATAGAAACCTTCAATCACCCCCTCAAAGCCTCACTTTTTTCTTTACTCACTGTCCCTCTGAATAATCCCTTCATATGGATCCTCAATTCCAGGAATTTGTTCATTTAATCTAAATTTTCAAATTTACTGATGTAAATTCTCACAAATGTAGAGAATTATACAGTGAACCACCATCATTCATCACCCAATTACAATAATTATCAACTCTGGCCACTCTTAATTCATCTGTACCTTTATTTAGTCCCTAGATTCTTTTATTCCATTTTTGTGGTAAAATATACCTAAAATTTACCACGCAACCACTTTGAAGTATACAATTCAGTGGCATTAAATACTTTCACAATGTTGTGTAACCATCACCACCAACCATTTCCAGAACTTTTTCATCTTCCCAAACAGAAATTCTTACCTATTAAGCAATAACAACCCCCCACCCCCACCCCACAGACTCCAGTAACCTTTAATCTACTTTCTGTCTATGAATTTGAAAAACCTCATAAAAATGGAATCATACAATATTTATCCTTTTGTGTCTGGCTTATTTCACTTAGCACAACGTTTTCAAGGTTCATCCATATTGTAGTATGTATCAGAACTTCTTTCCTTTTTATGGCTGTATGGCTGAGTAATACTTCATTGCATGTGTATACCACATTTTGTTTACCTATTCATCTGTTGATGGACATTTGGGTTGTTTCTACTTCTTGGCTTTTATGACCCCCTAAATTCTTTTGAAGGAAATCAGAGGCATTTTATCATGCAAATCATCCATAAATACTTCAGAGTATTACCGCTAAAGGATAAGCTCTTATCTTTTTAATGTCTGCAGGACCATTTTCTCTTTAACTTATTCTCACCTCCATGCCTTCATCTATACCACTCCACTAAAAGAAGTTTTTGCAAAGGTCACCAAAGATTGCCGTTTTATCAAATCCAGTGGTCAATTTCCAGTCCTGTGCATACTCAGTCCCTCTGTAGCATTTGAAATGGATTGGTCTCCCCTTTAAACACTTTCTTCACTTAACTTCTGGGACACCCTTCCCTCCTGGTTTTCCTCTTTCATTACTGACTGCTCCTCAATCTCCTTTGTTACCTCTTCCCCTTCTTTTCAACCTCCAAATGTTGGAATGCATCAGGAATTAGATATTGGGTACCTTCTCTAACTTTTACTCTCTACATGGTATCATCTGGTCTCAGGGCTTTCAATACCAACTATTTGTTGATGATGCCCATATTTATATTTCCAGCAAAGGACATGTAAGTCTATTTCCCACTTGAAAATATAAAACACATCTTGAATTTAATTTGATTCCTGTCATCTCTTGCCAAAACCTGCTTTGTCTCCAGTCTTCCTCATTTCATTATAAATGGTACCACCATTCACAAACCATTGCAGGCTGAAAACCTAGCTTGGATTCCTCTTTCACTCATATTCCATATCTAATTAATTAGCAAGCCCTGGAAAAAGTCCTCATCTAGAAGCCCTTTAATTCAATCAGATTTCCACTGTAAATTTATCTTTTTTTTTTTTGAGGGCAGTGTCACTCGCCCTCATATGTGGGACCCAAACAGGGGCTGCTGGCTTCCCAAGCAAGCGCTTAATTACTGCGCCACTCAGCCGGCCCTCCACTGTAAATTTACCACACAACCACTTTGAAGTATACAATTCAGTGTCATTAAATACTTTCACAATGCCCTATTTTCATTTTTTTTTTTACAATATTCATCAACTAAATTGCTTATCTATTATTTGAAGTTTCCCTCTAAGATTTATTTACCTTAAGCCTTATCCTAATCATCAAAAGACCCCATACCATAATAAATAATCTATCAGCAAAGAGTACTTCTTTATTCAGTTCACACAGAAGCAGAACTCTCACTTGTACCATGATAGCAAGAAAATGATCTGCAATTCAACTGAGATATAAATAAGGCATCACAGTCCCAATGATTGTTCGAAGTAAATACATTTAGTACCAACAGAACAGTGGTAGGAGAAATGAAAAGAAAACAGGTGTTAATTTTCCTTAACTACACTTATGAAATTATTCCATGTTAAAATAACATGGTACAGAAACAATCCAACTAAATCATTTGTCATGGCATGAGACTTTCTCAGAGTTCATGTATAGATATGCACACTATCGCTCCCATTCTGAATTTCAGGGGGCTGAGATGATACAAATTTCCTGGTGAATTCATACTCTACTTTTGCAATCAAAGAAGTCAAAGATATTACCCTAAAGCATTTAGAGCATTAGCAGGAGGGATTTCAGCAAGAGATTAGTGACTGAAGGGATTATTAAATACTAGAATGTCTAGGTGAAAAGGGAAGGTGTATAGTTTCGCTTACTCAAAAGATCAAACCAAATCATTGAATTATATGCTCTTTGGATGGTTCTTCAAAGAATGATTACCATTACATGAAATGGTTCTTATAAATCACACAGAATTCATATCAATTCTTCTTCTTCTAGAATTTAGAAATCATAGGTCTAGGCGAATCCCCTGAACTCACCAGTCCTGAGCATGGTTACTAGCTTCCTGAGGTGGGAGTGGGCTGGCTAATCGAGATACTTGAATCCAAACTGCATCATACAGGTCTTTCTTCCGGGTATGCACAGTACATGGAACAATCAGTGGCATTCCAAAGAGGCTGGGCCGATTCTTCTGAGATGACAGGAAATACAGTTCTGTCCTCATCTAGATATACAACAAGAGAAGACAGAGCTAAGAAGATAGGCTTCTGATTCCTCCCTGTCATTCTTCCAATAACGGGCCTCACTACTATTTTCACACTGATCACTACCACTCTATTTATAGAACCATCTTTATTTTATTTATTTATTTTTTTGAGGGCAGTGTCACTGGCCCTCACATGTGGGACCCGAACCGGGGCCGCTGACTTCCCAAGCCAGCGCTTACCCACCATGCCACTCGGCCGGCCCAGAACCGTCTTTATTAACATGAAGGGAATTGTTCAAGTGGAGTCATTGAAAGGTTGGGGTATTGCCAATTCAGAGTTGCTATCTATCAAACTTGGATTTTTAGCATTTAATATTTTCAAACTAGTTTTCTCTGATAAACATTTTTTACACATACTGAATTATATGTAAAAACTAGTAAAAGTTTCATAGCTCAAGGCTTTTAAGCAATTCAAACCCTTTCTCTAGAAAGTATGCCAATACAATAAATGCAATTTTCAAAGAATAAGCTGTTGATGCTGTTGTTACAGGAGCAATTTTCAAACTTTTGGAAACTTGTGAAACCAGTCATTTAATTTTGTAACAACTTATCTATCTTCCTAAAAGCAGCTGAACGACATTTTTAGTTTTTAAATACATGATAAATTAAACGGTAAAATTTAAAAATATTTGCTTTGAGTGTGTTAAGGAGATTTTTTAATGATATTCCTTAATATAGAGATAATGCATAGAATTAGCTTGGAAATGGTTGCTTAACATAAATTTAGTGTAATAGATTGGTGGGAGTTTAGGATCACTCAAAAAAGCTGCTGAGCACTTGGACATTTAACTCTTTTTTTTTTTGAGGCCAGTGTCACTGGCCCTCATATGTGGGACCTGAACCGGGGCCGCTGGCTTCCCAAGCCAGCGCTTAACCACCGCGCCACTCGGCTGGCCCAATTTAATTCTTTCAGTTGGTCTTTATGCAGTAGCCTTTGGATGGTGCATAGGCCTGCTGAGGTCTGGATTTTGGATTTCTGGTCTCCAGTACTGTAAAAGAATACATTTCTGTTGTTTTAAGCCACAAACTTTGTGGTAATGTCATAGCAGTCCTAGGAAACAACTTGTCTTGCCCAAGAACATTTTTGTTTCTCCCTGAAAACAAACAAACAAACAAACAAACACACAAACAAACACACAAATAAAGGAAATCTCCAAAGGCATCCACACTTATAGGGCAGAGAAGATGTACGTGCCT
This sequence comes from Aselliscus stoliczkanus, assembly GCA_033961575.1. Lineage (NCBI taxonomy): Eukaryota > Metazoa > Chordata > Mammalia > Chiroptera > Hipposideridae > Aselliscus > Aselliscus stoliczkanus. Next base: position 22,611,886 of record CM066739.1, read on the forward strand.
ACATGAACATATAGGAGATGCAAACTTTTTAAAGTAAATAGTATTCAGCTGTATTAGCTATCCTGTTGCTACTGAATATATGAGTGAGGAATGTCCATTTCACACATAGGCTGTCATGGGTGATACTAAATCCTGGCTTTGATCACTTACAATAGCATACATAACACATTGAAAGTGCACTCGTCCCCCCACTCCCAAGAAAGTGCCTGCAATGAAGATGTTGCAAAGACAGAAAATGGCTATGTTTCACAAACAACACTGATAAGATCAGCAGTAACTTGCCTAACATTAAACTAACCATTTTTCGGTGGACTGCAATGATGTAGCCTGTAAAGGGATTATCAGGAAGAGATGGCATATGACCATTCAGTATTCCATTAGTGAAGTTCTTCTCAGTTCCACATGGCACAACAGTGTTCGGCATTCCATTGGGAATGAATAACGGTCGGGGCAGGTCCCCATTGGTGGTTAGGGTTAACATTCCATTTGTAGATGGCGACGAGGAGAAATCTACAAGTTCAAAGGTAAGTACAACATCATAAGCTTCTGGCACCTCCATCTTTGCTCTTTTCTCAAATATTGTGGGGACCCAGACCAGTGACAGCATAGTCTCTTTTAAAAAAAGGACAGGGACAAATTCTAGTTCAAATAATAAATCTAGATTGATTGGAAGATTTTAATTTTAGATTTTACTTCTATGATTCACACTTAAAGACTAAATGACAAAGCAAGAATAACTGTTGGAAAGCTTAAGTAGAATTTTTGTAAAAACCTTTATCAGCACCATGTTGTGGCATGCACACAGTTTTATGTCCTATTTTCTTTTTCCTGTCCTTTAAAAATTTATTTTTCCATTCCTCTAAAAATGTTCTGTCCAAAACAGTAGTTCCAGCCAGGTGTTGCTTTTCCTTTTTGATTGTTTCTTTCTTTTCTTTCTTTCTTTTTTTTTTTTAAAACAGTTTATTTTTCAGAGCAGTTTTAGATTCACAGCAAAATAAAGAGGGAAGGCACAGAGATTTCCCATATGCTCCCACACCTGAATCACCTCCCCTGTTAATAACAGCCCCCACCAGAGTGGTGCATTTGTTACAGCTGATGAAAAGATGTTGCTTTTTAAATTAAAATGAAAATAAATTAAAAATATATTTCCTTACTCTCACTAGAAACACTTCAAGTGCTCAACAGTCCATATTACTAGTAGATACTGTATTGGATGGTAAAGATTATAGAAAATTTCCATCACTGCAGAGAGTTCTATTGGACAGTGATGATCTAAACAAAAAAGCAATATTAAATCATCCACCAACCCACCACCAGTACTTTCTATTAAGTACCAATTAGAGGAGTCTTGTTCTCTTCAAAGCTCTTTATAATAGGGAATGAACCCAATTATCAGCAGTATAAAAAAGAACAGACAAGCCATATTAAATGGCCAAAATGATTCAATGACTCTATTAAATCACATGCAATATTCCTTTTTAGTCATATTTATTGTTTTGTTTTCTTTTTCTTTTTCTTTTTTTGAGGGCAGTATCACTGGCCCTCATATGTGGGACCCGAACCGGGGCTGCTGGCTTCCCAAGCCAGCGCTTAACCACCGCGCCACTCGGCCGGCCTTATTGTTTTGTTTTCTGATAGTATATTCCTCTCAGACCATCTGCTACCATGTTAATATAGATAAAAGAGTAAAGAGATCTAAATTCCAGCAGTAGTTTTAGCTAGTAACTATCTAACTTAGTCACTTAGGTTCTCTGAATTTCAGGTTCCTTATCTATGAAATGAGGGACTTCAGCAAAATTACCACCCAGGTGTCCTGCAGCTTCCAAAAATTCTTTTGCTCTAATATCCTTAGCCCAAATTAATATTAAAAGGACGACAACTTTTAGACCAGTATTTAAAGCTGAAATCATGAGAAGGAGCTACTGTTTGACTTTACCTGTCTGTATTGGACTAGAAGTTGAAACTGGAGATCCAGGAATGGGAATTTCAAATGCACACAAAAATCCACTCACTGAAAGTCGTACTTTTTGACTGTCCTGAGGGAAATTCTACAGAAAAAGAGGTAAGATGAGAAGGGGGAAATGTTCCAGATAAAATAGAAAATGAATTCTTTGATATATTGAAAGCAAATGTCTTAGATCCTTTCATCACAAAACAAACAAGATGGCTGAACATTTTTTTTTTCAAACTAAAGGATAAAAATCTTGATAAAGAAACTGAAAACTAACCTCAGTGACAAAACAGTTATCCCTTTCCGTAGGAATGAAGTATGCTGTGTATGATTGGTTTCTTAAGTTTTGTCCCTCACTTCATACCCAAAACCCTCAGAGAGATTTTATCTTTGTATTACATATGAAAAAAAATCTTAGTGAGGGGAGCTTGTTCAGAAACCCCAAAGATGAATATAAATAATACCAATGGTAGAACTTCAATTTAGGGTAGGCAATATGTTTATTAAATGGCTTATTTCTTCAACTAGTATGCAGAAAAAAATGATTTGTGTCAATTTGTCTTCACTCTCTGACTTCCTAGTGTGTTGAAAGACCATGTATATATGAAGCACACATTTATAAATACATAAAATATTTTAACCTAGGAAGAATTCTAGTGACAGTGGTAATACCGAAGAGCTGCCACATGCAGCAGTAGCAGTCATTGGGGAAAATCTACACGTAATGACAGAGCTAAACCACTACACATAGGCATCCTTGGGCTTGTATAACTCCTTTCTTGCACTAATACCACCATCATTATTAGTCCTTTATTCTGGCAGACAGACTTTTTAACTTTTTGGGATGGAAAACTTGACATTTTTTTTTTGTTCAGTTGTGTTTTAATATCTCTCTCGGTCATTTAACATCATAATTAATTGAGAAAAACTGTGCTCTATGAAGGATGGAATTAAGGATTTCCTAGAAAGGACAGTTAATATTACCTTTATGTTGGAGCCATGTACTTCTGCGAGAAGGATTTGTTCTGATTTAAGTCCACAGAGATCACTCAGCTGTTTTTTTAAACCTGTGTACTTTTCATCCATATTCAGTCTTAGTCCATAACGTACAGGAGTAGTACCATCCAACTTAATAACTAGGAAAGACGAAAGATCTTTTATCGGTAAAATGCAGATTTCACTGAAAGCTTTCCACTGCGTGCATGCATGTGTGTGTGTGTGTGTCTGTGTGTGTGTGTGTGTGTGTGTGTGTATGACTTGGAAATAGCAAACGTTTCAGTCTAGACTTTTTATTTTATATGTAAACACTACAACAGGTGGTACTTAAGAGATAATATTGAATGGAATTATTACTTTTTTAATGTTCATCTGATATAGAAGTGAGTGACTTTGCATGATTTTAAAGAGAGCTTCTGGCATGTTTGAAACTAATAGAGGAATCAATAGGCACAAAAATGGACCCATGTTGGGCTCGCCGAGTGGGTCAGTTAGTTAAGAGTTGGCTTAAGGGCGCGAGCTCTCAGCAACAGGGCCGCAGGTTCAATTCCCACATAGGCCAGTGACGATGCATTCGAGCTGAGCTGTCGCTGAGCTGCCAACAGGTGGCAGGATGGCTCAGCTAGTGCAACAACAAGATTGCCTGTTCAATGGTGCCCACATGCAACTAAGACTGAACTTGGCACCTTGAACTGAGCTGCCGCCCAGATGGCTCAGTGGATAGAGTGTGCGCTCTTAACAACAAGACTGCTGGGTTCGACTCCCGCATGGGATGGTGGCTATACCCACCCGCAACTAAGTTTGAACACAGCACCTTGAGCTTAGAGGCCATGAGCTGCCGACGGGCAGCCAGATGGCGACTGGCACCCTTCACAACGAAGACTGAAGAACAACAACTTGGCTGGCCCTCTTCCCCAATTCCCCAACACTGTCCCCCTCCCCCAATTCCCCAATAAAATCTTAAAAAAAAAAAAAGTGGACCCATGTTCTAAATCTTTCAAACCTCAAACCATGCATGAAGTTGACTGCTAGGTTATAACATGCAGACTACCAATTTTTACAAGGACGCATTATAAACAAATGACCATATTTATAAATTCAGGCTGACTGAACAAGGTAAAAGACAATGAAGTTAAATAGTTTTCTTGAACTTTGTGACCTACCTGTTATTTCTAAGTGCATATAACTGTCCATTGGTAGTGGCAAAGACAAAAAATTGAATGGGTCAAATCGGACACTTATATGGCCACATGTCTTACATTTGACTTGGGACCTTAGCTGTCCATGAAACAAATCCACAACAATTGATCTATTCCTTCTCAGATGGTTGTCCCAGGCCTATCAATGAAAAAGATTAGAGAAACAAATTTTATTTCAAAATTCAAAAAAGAAGTATTTCTACATAAATCCAAAGAACTGGTTAAGTATATTGAATTTAAATGTCAAGAATATAATTCTTGGGCCGGCCGAGTGGCGTGGTGGTTAAGTGCTGGCTTGGGAAGCCAGCGGCCCCGGTTCGGGTCCCACATATGAGGGCCAGTGACACTGCCCTCAAAAGAAAAAAGAATATAATTCTTAACATTCATTTAAAATATAAAAGCTTTCTGTCTACAAATTTACAATTCAGATGTGTAATTTAAAATGTATTACCTACTGAGACAGCAGAGAAAACCAGTTATTCAACAGAATGTAATTCTTTCTGCTCAACCTATAAAATAGTAAATTCAGCTGGAAAATCTTCATTTTTTTTTTTCTTACCGTGGTAACAATGATGACTATTAAAACTATTTGCCTATTAAACAGCAAATAAAATATGCCTATTGGTTACTGTACATATTACTTTAGCAATTATAGGGACTCTTGAAGTTCTAATGAATAATTATCCCTACATCCTCTCCCAAAAGTTTACAATGTGAAAAGGTAACATTTTTCTATTTTCATTAAGGATGCTTTGTTTTGGCATTACTGCATAAGAATTAAGCAGAGACAGATTCCTTTATTTTCACAGTAAAATTCGGATCACTGAATTTAAGTTGTGCCATGCACATTTGTGGCCTGAACATTTTATCTACTGCTTATATTAGAAACTCAGAACTGACACACCTCTGCAGCTACTTCCCAGTCTGGTCGGCCATCACTGTCCTTCAGTTCTACATATGGTTTCTCATGGACTCGGTTGAGATCTTCATGAAGACCGTCCAAGAGAAAAGCCAGAAGTTCTTGGGAGTCTTGTTGCTGGAACCCATTAAACCTGGGAGCATATTTTGCTATGGTCCACTGTAATTATAAGAGGAATCAAACTCATTAGTTGTTACCTCATAAACTTTGGAACGAACATGCCCCGTAAGTCAATCAGAGGCATTAGAAGAAAGTACAGGGGCCGGCCGAGTGGCGCGGTGATTAAGCGCTGGCCTGGGAAGCCAGCGGCCCCGGTTCGGTCCCACATATGAGGGCCAGTGACACTGCCCTCAAAAAAAAAAAAAAAAAAAAAGAAGAAGAAAGTAAATATTGGGTTGTTGGAAAAGTCATGATGTTTATCGTTGCAAAAATGCATCATGACTTCTGATAACCCAATAGTATATATAGTCTTTAGTCTGCCTCTATTTCAGCAAATATATTTTGAAAAGTCATGAAAGCTTTGTAATCTTAATCTCAAGTGACAAAAAAAGGAAAGCATTTTGGCCCATACTATATCCCAGTTCAGTACCATATAAGCAAACAGTTCTTTTTTAATTTTTATTTATTTATTTATTTAATTTATTTTTAATTAGTTTCAGGTATACAACACAGTGCAATAGTTATACATTTTACCCCTCAAAGTGACAACCCCCCATCCCCAATTCGCCACCCCACTCCCCCCCCATATCATATATATCTATTACTCTTCCTCTGACTCTCTTCCACAGTATAATCCACATCCCGTGACTATCTATATATATTCAATTACAGTAGGCATACAACCTCCACTTCAGTTATACAGTGCAGTGATCAAACCTCTAATCCATCCATGAAATGGTCTCCCTAACAAGACCTATGACCATCTGACACCCCACAAAATATTTACAACATTATTAAGCAAACAGTTCTTTAGGTACACAGATGTTATTTAAGACAGATGAGACAGGAGTATTAAAATAGAATTTGCTGATATTAAAAGAGTTCCTATTATAATGCTTTGTTTTACATTTAACTTTTCTTATCTTGTTATATCCTAATGCTTATTATTAGAGGCAGAGCAGCTTCGTATTTAACTGTGAGGACTTACTAACCAGCTTCTAACCTTAGGCAACCTATTTAACTGCTCTAAGCCTTAGTTTCCTGAGCCATAAAATAGGGATACCATCACATTACATTATAGGGAAATACAGAAGATCAAATGAGTTAATACACATAGAGTAATTTGAATAGTGCCTAAGTGGTAAGTAGTCAAATTTTTAGCTATTATAATTATGATTATTCATTTTTAACCTAAAAAGATTTTGCCTTGTTTTTAAATAAAGATAAAAAATAATCCTAACTTGACTAAAATTCAAATATTAACATAAAATTTTATCCATTAATTACATTCTTTCTGTCTGATACTTTTTAAAATTCTACAGCTTGAACTTACCTTAGTAGTGTTAAACATGTATTGAGTATCATTAGACTCAGGTCTATCTTGCAGTTAGACTACTGCTAATAGTGATGGACTAACAAAGAAAGGTTTACTATATCTACATGATATTTGATTAGTAAAATAAATGACATACTAAATTTAGACTGTGCCTCTGATCTATCCCTATCCACTTACTACGTCAATAGCAGTATTTTGCATATATTTGAACAAGTATTTTGACATCCAGTTTATGCCCAGTTAAGGATCCAAAACATTAGTTAAACAAAAACTAAAAAGTTAAACAAAAAACATGAAGAGACTGCTTAGGACTTAAAATACTTTTATATTATTTTAACCTGCTTACCCGAAGCTTCAATGGGGCGACATTCTTCTGAGTTCCACTCCAAAGTTCCTGTACTAAATCCCCATAGCATTTGGCCATGTGCCCTTTCATACCAATGGGATTCGTCCTAGAAGTTTGAGAGGAAAACTTGTTGCCAAAGAGTCTCATAAATCACAATCACGTGGACACAGAAATGCCTCACATCTATTGTCTCACATCAAAATATCCTTTTAAAACAACAAAAGTATCCCCTGACCCTTATTTCATATATTTCATACTAAATATAGTAAATAAGACTTTTAGCCCCCATGGTAATGACAGAGGAGATTTAGGTGATATTAGGTTCATGTCAAAGTTATAAAAAGTTACGAGGCCAATGACTCAAGAAAGATTACCTGTTAAGTTCATAAAGATGTCTCCCTGAGATAAAATACTGTGTTAGCGGCTGTGTGTTACTAACACACTGGATGCTTGAGTTCATGAAGCACGTGTTTCCCAGGTTACTCAGACCTGTGGCTCCCTTCTCTGTGGGAACTGGAACAAACAATATGAGAACCATAGCCTAGCTGTAGTAAGATGCCATAGACCCAACAGTTGCTTATATTTGATGCAATGCTTTTATACTTCTTTTAATCAGCTAAATGGAGCTAATATTTCTCTATCTGGTCTTGCAATGCTAAAGCAGAGGAGGTTTTTCATGGAGTGTCACTGGCAATTATGATAATTCATGCACATTTTTAATCTAGAAGCAGCAATGACTCTTTTTAATTGGCTATGATTGTTGTTTAGAATTCTAACAATTTTCTCCTAGTATTACGTCTTTAAAACACTATGAACTATTTCATTGCAAGGTTAGAAGGAAATTTGATGCTTCAGGAAAAAGAAAAATATGAAGGGGGCTTAATCACTTTTGGATTAGAAAGCCAAAAGCTATTAACACGTCAATAGTTGAGAGAGGGAAAATAAAGAATAATTTTAAAATAATCTCTTTAAAAATAATATACTGGACACTTACCCTTGTGTCTGTCTATTTTACTACTGTTTGCTATAAAGGACATTTCCTCAGGCCAACTCATATCTTTGTTTCGAACTGGAAAGACATATAGCAAAGTGTTACTTTCTTATCCATTAAAATCACACCCACCCAACTGCTTCTGTTAAAAAAAAAAGTTATTTCTAAACCAGAAACGAAAATTAGACAAATCAAGTTAGCTTTAGTTACTACCTCTGAAACCATTCTGACCCTTTATATTTGAGATGGTATAGTCACGTGGTTAGAACTAATTAGTAAGCTATTCCTCCAATTATCTATCTGAAGTAAAATTACTCAACCATCTATAGAAGTAATTAAAGCTCTTAATACATCAGAACTATTACAATTTTTTCTTAAATTGTGACAACTGAGAGTAATCTATTAGTTTTAATACAAAGGTAGCTAGCAATGTTTCCATGAAATCTTCATGGGTAAAGACACACTTTAAGTTTTCAATGACATATGCATGCCCTTTACATGTGTGTAAATCTATGTGTGAATGACTATACAAATAAGTTCTGCTGGTGAGTGACCAGTGATGATGACTAATGGAAACCCTATGCCACCAATCTCGCAAGAAAATTAGTCTTCTTACTCAAACTCACAGAGGCAGCTTGAAATTTTTAGGAAGCTTTGTAAACTCAAAACTGAATTCACTTGTTTCTACTCACCATTTCCACACCTGGCCAGCAATATTTTTCTATTAAAATAATCTACATATGTAGGATTCTGTAAGGCTTTAACAGATTTTCTTTACTATTAAGAATAAAATGATCAAATAATAGTTGGAAAATTATTAAATGGATTATTAATGAGTGACTAAATCTGTAAATTCTTCCCCTAAAAATCTAATGTAGATGCATGCTTTCACTTGTACCTTCAATTACCAGGTGTTGCTCATCCTGGATTTTCAAATATTCCAATCTATGATCCTCATCATCCAGAAGAGTAAGGTAATTCTGTGTACGGAGGAAGAAATGTTTTTGTTAATTTGATTACTAAACTTGAAACAAATATGGAAATAAAAATGAATAACAATTAAAAATGTCCTTGTAGTTATATAACTCACATAACGGATATTAGGCATACTATAGTTGTTCAGAAATACTTACAATTTAGGTGGTAAAATGAGGGAAAAACAATGTATACTTCATAAACATGTACTTAGTGTCTCTAAAACTAAGTTATATAGAATTTTGGAGAGAACAGAGGACTCATCACAGATTAAACCAAAATTCATTGAGATTTAGATTTTCTGAAGAGCTCACAGAAAAGAAAATTTCTTTAGTACGTAGTATGAAATTCAGTAAATGTGCTTGTGATCAAGGTGGAATTTGATCCCTTACTAGGAACTGAAAATGTAAAACCAAATGTCATACAGTAGAATTACACATTTTTGCTTAGGCTGGCCCTGTCTAAAGTGCTCACACAATTAATTCATTTAATTCTTACAACTTCCTTAAATTCTTACAACTTCCTTTTTTTTTTGAGGGCAGTATCACTGGCCCTCATATGTAGGAATGAACCAGGGCCGCTGGCTTCCCAGGCCAGCGCTTAACCACCGCGCCACTCGGCTGGCCCTTACAACTTCCTTAAGGAGTTTTTATACTTCTTTTAATCAGCTAAAGAATTAAATTTCCTCATTAGAAAACTGAGAGAGAGAGAGAGAGAGAGAGAAAGTTACATGGCTTGCTGTGGTTATACAACTACCAAGTCGCAGGGCCAGGATTTAATCTCTGGCAGTGTGGCTCCAGGAGCTGAGCTCTTAACTATTATACTACACTGCCTCTCAATGGTGACCTAAGGAGGATGTAAAAAACAAGGAACTAGAGAATAGAGAACTGGTTAAAACTATTTATGATCCAATTTCAGAGTATAAACTGAAAACACATTGCATATTAAGCAATTAACAGCACTGCCTTTGAGGAGAACAGAAGACAGGGGTCAGAAAATGGGAAGGAAATGTTAACTACATACTTACTTGTGTGTTGTTCGAATTTTTTTTTTTAACATGTGTATAAATTACCTTAAAACAAATCCAAAATAAACTCTATTTAGTTTTTTAAAAAAAGATATTTGCTGTTATTTTACAATAATAATCACCGTAAAATGGTACTGTCCATGATGATCAAGAGGTATTATGGATTTCAGGTGACAAATATCTACATGTACACATATAGTAATTTAAAAGTTGACATTTTCACTGAGATCTTAGGTATGGCTTTCAGCATAATTACTGTAGACAATAATCCCATACTCATGAAATATGGCTTTAACACTTAACTAGTACTCTTCATGACCGAGGTGCCTCTTACCTCACTGTTGTATAGCCACAGGCGCATATCTTCCTCTTTGATGCGTAGCCTCTGAGACAGATATTCATGAATTTCCTTGATGGTCTGCATTCGACTAAAACAGCCAGTGTAGGCTAAGACCCGCTTTAGTGGTGCATTCGGAGAAGGTACGTTTCCTATGGTCATCGTAATCACAATAAGGAAAAGGCAGATGTGAAAAAAAAAGCAACCCTCAGCAATGGGGAGCACAGTATTTTAGGAAATAATGATGAGAAAGGAGAATTAGAGGTTGAATAATTTTATAAATTAGGAAGCTTTAAAATAAAACTTTAAAACAAAGACAGGAGACCCAAGTATCTTCAATGGAGTCCAAAGCCTGAACTTTGAAAGGAAGCAACAAAATCAAAGAAGCCTAAATAACTGGCAGTACTTGGATGCCAGAAGAGGGGCAAATATAAACAATAGGCATTAGTATCTTGGCTGCTTCAGCTGGGTCACACGCAATAGCAAAATCAAAACTCAGTGTATGAATGGGAAGATAAAATGGGACTCGATTTGAATTCCACAGATAGGTAAGTGGATTCACCTGATCCACTTCCATAAAATAAACTGTCTTTGAATTACTAATGCCATCACTCTCAGTCGTGAAGTGGCCCAATTACTTGGCACATTGGTACAATTACACAAGAAAATTTTACTTAAAATTCTAAGCAGGCATAGGCTCCATGTGGCCAAACAGAGCTTTAAATAGTGAAGCCAAGAAGCTTACCACGATCCAAAAAATTGCCCTATCGAAAGGTAGAAGGAGGTAAAAATCATATTGTCTGCCTGCCCAAAAAGATGACAGCAGACATGACCTTGAATTCCTGAAAGGCTCAAGGTGGAAACAAAAAGAGGGGCAATAAAGGAAAACAGTGAAGAGTGAAGGGAGAATATGTCAAGTCTAACCACATATTTCAAAAGAGAAGGAGAATGAAATGACAAGAGATTAAGGAAATAAAAGATAGGTTGCTAAAACAATCTGCTAAACTTGGTTAACTATTCAGCCAAAAATCCAGAGAAAAGCTGTAGCTTAAAATGGCCATCTTTGGCTATGTGAGGGTATAGTTTATTAAGGAACCCAAAACAAAAATAAACTTAACATATGAAAATATTAGTAATCCATCTAGGACACAATTATACACTTCAGGTAGCTTTCCACCCATTTGATCGTGACTTATCTTTATTCCTCTTATTAAATGCACTTTGAGTCCTCACCTACTAAATACAGTGGAGAATAGTATTGGCACCATCTGCTTTATTTAGAGTTTCTAAAACGATTTCAATCACCCAAAATAAGCTGAAAAATCATTTAAGAAACAATGACTTCTATAGATTTGTCTGTTGAAATGGCTACATTTAAGTCACTGTAACTGGGGCAAGATTTGTATATACCTGTCACTTCAAAAGAAATAAAAGAGCCTACCCAATAAAAGAGCTGTAATAAATTGAGTAATGAGAAAGATGAAAACTATGTTATAGCAGAACAAAACCCAACGTGATCAATTTGAAACACATAGCAAAGCAAATCTTTTACTATCAGCAAGCAAAAGATAATCCCTACAGGAAAACAAAAGAGCAAATTTCTCTAATTATACATCAGAGGATTAGTTATAAGATTACAGCAAGAAAGCATATTTTTGTAAACTTCAAAATGATTAATGATTGATTTCACAACTAATTAGTAAGGAATAAAATTTCAAATTAAGGACAAATTTGGAGCACAGTAACTACCCCGTTCTAGGATTCAGAAGCATTTGCAAGTGTAGTGTCCAAGTCAATTTCTATTGTTCTAAGCCACATAATGAATGTATTTGAATTCTAGACACTTTTTATAGCATAGCTCATTAAGCAGGCAGCCACTTATTATACAGAATTTTGTGCTTTTGAATAGCATCAACAAATCTAGTGGAATTTACAGAGCAGCAAAAATCTAGGATCAGCACAAGAGTTGCAAAGAATACTTACTAAAAGCGCAACAACATATCTTGCCTCTCACGTTATCTTTCAAAGAGAATTGAAAAAAGTTCTATTTCACTGTTCCTTGATTTTGATGTTTTCCCAAAGACAAAGTTTGGTTAGGCAGAGGGCCTCTGCTTTAGTACAACTGCTATCAAACAATATGTGTATCAATCTCCATATATTACCTAAATATACCCTTTAAGGAAGACGCTAAAATAATCCTATTTGATTTCAAAGGAGGGATGGTGCATATAGGGTTGGTTTGGGTTTGTAGGTCATTCAAGTTATATTAATTATAATAACATTCTGGAATTGTTAACACAAAGTCTGAAACTTTGTATAAATGGGTGAACTCATTATTTCTGCTGAAGAACAATTTCAAATATCTGCAAAGCAAAAACATAAAGCAAGTCCTGACCATTAATAAAATTGAACTTTATAGAGAAGTCAAAGGGAACTTTTTGCATGTAATACATGAAAATGGGAACTTATTTATTTGTCATTTTGATAGGCTTGATGTTTTTCAAAGCAAATGTGTCACTTTCATTTTCAAAAATATATCCTTTGCTTTATATCATCTGTCTCTTATAAAGGCTCTCCAGACCTAGCATGAAAATGTTTTGTCAAAAAAAAAAAAAAACCAACAACCCAGGGCTGGCCGAGTGGCGTGGTGGTTAAGCGCTGGCTTGGGAAGCCAGCGCCCCGGTTCGGGTCCCACATACGAGGGCCAGTGACACTACCCTCAAAAAAAAAAAAAAAAAAAAAAAAGTTACTTCACAAAAAACCACCCAAACAAAAAAACCCCCCAAAAAGATACCATCGCCAAAGAAATTACTTCTAAAAATTTGAGTAGTTAAAAAGACACATCACTAGGGCCGCAGAGTTGCCGGTTTGATTCCTGGCCCGAGCTGAGCTGCTGCTGAGCTGCTAAGACACGTCACTGACTGGCAGATGCTAACTTAGGTCAAGCAAACAATTTTCAATGGCTTGTTCTCAAATAAATAAAGTATGTAAGATCTGTTCCTATTTATTATCTCTGTATATTTAGAAATATACAGAAACCAGAAAAGGAAACCACTCTCCTCAGTTTGCTGCTGAGTTTTTGCTTCTCTCCTGTCTAGTCTTGCGCATGACCGTAGATCTACGCCCCACAAGTGATTTACTGGTACAGTGGCACCAGACTTGGAGCAACTTGGTTTTTTAAACTTTTTTTAAGGAAATGCCATGATATTCTTGCTGCATTCTTAAGTTACCTCTTGGCAAATGCTGAGGAAACATTCTCAGGCTCATCATACCCATATTCACCCAGATGTTAGACTGCTGTGTCCGAGTGGCAGGCTGCTGTCTCAGGAACAAAAGATAGCGAGGGAATAATTCCAGCTCTGGGATGTCTGTCTTGCTATTCTTGATCACCTGTTGTTTGAAAGATATAAAGTGATCACTGTACAAGAAAAACAAAACCTGCAATTTTTATCTGACTTCTGAGATTTATTTTTAAACTGAAACTAATGTTTCAATAGGTTCACCACCTATAGTTCAGATAGATTACAGAAATTCATAGATTTAAATTACATGGGTTTAAATACTCCCAGGTTTCTGCTCCAAAATTCACCTTCTAAGAATTCCTGGTGGGTATTTTCTCCCCTTTCATTTAAAAGCAATAACATCAAAATCAAATGAAAAAAACAAACAAACCAAAACCCTAGATATTATCTAACAATTCGACTACACTCATACCGTAACTCTTCACTTTTACATATTTCATGTATATAAATGATGATCTTTTAAAAAACAAATTCTTAGGACTGGACTTACAAGTCAAAAAGTATGGAAGTATTTGTGTCATTAACTATAAATATTGGGTTGTCAGAAAAGTCATGACGTATTTTTGCAATGAAAAACATAGAAAAAATACGTCATGACTTTTCCAACAACCCATTATAAGTCATATATTGCTACCCAAAGTACAGCAATTTACAATATTCCCAGAAACATATGAATATACTACTCTCACAAAACCTTACTATCAAACACTTAAAAACAACCTGTTGGCTCTGGCCCTCAAGCTCTCGCTGCCCCTTAAGGTCTCTTGCCCTTACTCTCTCCCTCTCTCCCAGGCCCATTCTCTTCCCTGAGAGTGTATCACTACTAAACCCTGCTTGCATACTAATCAGCTAGCTGACCTTTGATTCTTCACTGTGTAGGCAAGAAGAATCAGACTTCCCTAACATTTTGGTGCCGTGACTCAGATTGTACCCTTTGTCTCCAGCTGTTTGGAGCGCGATGGGGAATCAAGTCCATTCCCGCAGGTACCCCCTTGAGATGTATCCTTTTTAATTGGTCGCAATTTGATCCTCAAAATTTAAAAAAGCCAACTAATCGTTTTCTGTAACACACCTTGGCCCCAATACCAACTGGGGGGAGGGAAGGTTTGGGCCCCTGCTTCTCTTGCCCCTAAAGCTGTTCCCACGGATAAGCTCTTGCCCCTGAAAAAAATGGCAGGAGAATTCGGCCCCCAACTAATATACAGACCCATCTCCCTCATTGAGCTCAGGCAAATTACAGCTGACCTTGGGAACTATTTGGACAATCAGGACACATATATAGATGCTTTCCAACACTGTACTTGAGCATAAGAACTGACCTGGAAGGATGTGATGATAGTACTGGGACAAACTTTGTCAGACACTGAATAGGAAAAGGTAATTAAGAAGGCCAGAAAATTTGCCAACAATTTATATCTGTCTGACAATAAATACCCTATAGGAGGAGAAACAGTGGTCCCACCCATGAACCCTGAATGGGAATTACAATGTCAATTTCCCAAAGTGGGAGAGAAACCATTTCTTCCTTTGTATAAAGGTGGGACTCAAGGAGGGCCATCAAAAGGCCATTAATTATTCTAAGGTGTCTGCCATTAGCCAGGACCTGGGTAAAAATTCTATTAGCTGTTTGGAAAGGTTGAGGGAAGTTCTCATTAAACGTACTAACCTAGATCTAGAGTCTTACAAAAGGCAAGTAATATTAAAGGACAAATCTCTAAACCAATCTGCTTCTGACATTAGGAGAAAGTTAGAAAAGCTTCTTCAGGGACCTGGGGTTTCCTTGGATGAAATGTTGACCACAGCCCATGTGGTCTTCTACAACCCCATCAGGAGAGGGAGGCCAGGGTTCAGGAGAAGGAGGAATGGAAGGAGACTCGGCATGCCCACGTTTTAGCTGTGCTTGCAGGGCATGCACAGTCACATCCTGCAGGCCCTGCACGGCTTGCTCCAAAAAACACTAAGTGTCACGTGTGCCGAGAGGCGGGCATTGGGCCAAAGAGTGTCCTAATCATAATAAGCTTCCTAAATGCCCTGATGCAAATGCAGTACTGCAGGCCATTGGACAGCCCTGTCCCTCAGATCCCCTTGGCCTTGCAGATGGTGACTCAGGAATAAACTGCCCCCCTGTCCCCTGTAGGCCCCACCTTGTGAAGTCACCATTACTGTAGGGTACGCCTGGATGTGGCAGCTAGGATAATAACCTTTTTATTTTAAACTGGGGCCACCTACTCTGTCCTTATTGCCTTCGCCAGACCCCTTTCCTCCTAAATTTGCACTGTTCTGTGTGTGGCAGGAAAGCCCACCATTGAGAATTTCATTCCTCCCTTGGGCTATCTCTGGGACTGGATATTTCATTCATTCCTTTTTTTTTTTTTTTGAGGGCAGTGTCACTGGCCCTACTATGTGGGATCAGAAGCAGGGCCTAGCTGCTCAGAGCTGGCATCCCAAGCCAGCTCCTACCCAACGCGTCACTCGGCCGGCCCCCCGGCAGCCTTGTTGTTAAGAGAGCACGCTCTATCCACTGAGCCATCCGGATGGCAGCTCAGCTCAAGGTGCCGAGTTCAGTCTTAGTTGCGGGTGGGAGGGCGGAGGTAGTCCACCGTTGAACAGGCAGTCTTGTTAGGAGCACGTGCTCTCACCAGCTGAGCCATCCTGCCACCTGTTGGCAGCTCAGCGGCAGCTCAGCTCGGGCGCAGGGACACTGGCCCATGTGGGAATTGAACTGGCAGCCCTGTTGTTCAGAGCTTGTGCTGTTAAGCTAACTCTTAGCCAACTGAACCACTCGGCTGGCCCTTAAACATAATTTTTAATAAAACATTAATTATTAATAACTCAAAATCAATATCAAAATGATAAGCTAAAGTTTATAGCAGACTTTTTACTCTTTTTTGGAAGTCATCTAACTTATTATATCTCATATATGCAAAACCTTCCTAGTATAAGAAAGTTCTAGCTTGGATATTATATAAGGGGCAATATTTCTTGATACACCAAAAGAATCTTCTTATAAATTATTTTATTGCATGAATCCTGCTATTTACTTTATTTTATTATTTTTTTTTTTTTTGAGGGCAGTGTCACTGGCTCTCATATGTGGGACCGAACCGGGGCCGCTGGCATTCCAAGCCAGTGCTTAACCACTGTGCTACTCGTCTGGCCCTCTGCTATTTACTTTATAAGCACAATGAATGATGCTGCATAGTTAACTCACTCAAGTCTGGGATTACATATTCTAAGTCCTTTAAATTATTTTAGAGCATTTTACTTATGCTCTAAATGATTCATCTTAGTAATGGCAACGACCACAATTCATTCACTCAGTTTGAATTCCTGTTATCATGTGTTATGATCTTCCTTATGTCCCTCTATCAAAAAGACTAATTAACAGCTATGAAATGAACCAGATCCCTCACTCAATGCCTGTGTGGTTAATGGGAATAACAGTTTCAGAAGTAACCTACATTCACTAAACTTTTTGGCACTGGCTCTCAGACTTCTGCTCCAGCCTAAGCCCTGCATTATCCTAATGTCTGTGTTTATGTGGGTGATTTATTTAATAGCCTAGCCTCATAACTCCCTGACTTTATGTAGTTTAGTGACTATTCCCTCCACTCCACAAAAACCACCCACTCCCACAGGCACATCATTGTATGGTTGGTACCTAATACAGCACTCAATAAATGTATGAATGAATGAATGAAATTCATTCGAATGCGAACGAACCTAAATTTTGTTCAACTGATTTGAACAGATACTGAGTACTCTGCTACCGTAAGTAAGAACTAATTTGTGGATAGTGAGGTTTCTATATAAAAGTAATAGAAGGGTCGGCCGAGTGGTGCGTTGGTTAAGAGCAGGCTTGGGATGTCAACTCTGAGCAGCAGGGCCCCAGTTCCAATCCCACATTAGGGCCAGTGATGCTGTGCCCTCTATAGCTAAGATGGTGAACAACAGCTCAACCTGGAGCTGGGCTGCCATGAGTCGCAGGTGACTGCGTAGGCTGCAGTGGGCTGCCGTAAAGCTACCGTGAGAGGCAGGCAGCAGGTGTGAGTTGCCAAGAGCCTCTGTGAGTGGCCGTCCAGCGGCCGGCGACCAATCTGCCTCACCCGGGAAGAGCGCAATAATAATACCAACATGACCCAGTGAAGCAACGTCTTCCACACCACAACTAGACTGAAGAACAAAAGGATAGCAACTTGTCTGTTCCCCTCCCTCAATTCCCCAATAAAATTTTAAAAAAAGTAATAGAAGACCCTATCTATGACTGCTCCCCTATATAAGGTACTATTACTTACAGGTCTAGGAAGGGCCAGGTTTGCTCCATACCAATGATAAAGTGCTCTCCACACAGGTTCTGGGACCATTTCATAATCTCTTCCATGGATCAGATGTGGGGTTCGTTTTAATCGTCCTCCTTCTAGTGTTAATGATGTAGCCTTAGAATGAAATGTAAATATTAATTTTTAATATTACAGTCTCGTGTTTTAATAAAATCTTGACACAGAAGAATACATATGTCACTACTCAGTTTCATGTTACCAAAAAAACTGAATTTTCTAAAAGGTTTTTATTTTTAACTTTCAAAATAAACTAAGAAAAGGAACTCTAGGCAAATCATTGGAGCATTTGGAAATAATAAAACTGGTTTTCTCAGATTTCTTTCAGACAATAAAAATATTATTTTGGGAAAAAAATTCCATATACACATGAAACCACATTTTCATAGTAGCTACTCTAAGTAAAAACAACATCATTTCCAAGGGTCATTACACTGCTTCTATACAAATACTAAATCAGAGACTATTCTCAAAGAAATGTACCATGCAAAGAGATTTCCATCCACAACTGGTTAGTTAAATGAACCACTAACATTCTGCTATGTGCTAAAATCTTTAGGATGAAATTTATTAGCAAACTAAAAGAGTGATTTTAAGTGGATGTCAAATTACTTACTTTTACTGGTTCTTGAGTTACTAGTGGCTGGTTATCAATAGCCCCTGGTTTCTGAGGATTGAGATGCAACAAAATATTCCCATTGGTTCCTAGCAAACACTGGTTGTTATTGTCAGAAGTGTTATGTTGTCGAGCAAAACACATATCTGCCCCTGGTGTGGCAGAATACAGAAAACCTGTAAGAAAAAAGAGGATGAATCTCTTTATCTTTAGTTATTATACATAAATAGACTTGAGGATATGAACTCAATGTCCATGTATTAGAAGAATGCTATTCTTCTGTTGGCATGTCAGTAGATTTTGATAAATCTATAGAAGACAGGAAGTACAGATACATTATTTTCTGGACAATACCTAGCATAACACTAGGTAGAATAAAAGCTTTAAAAATTGTTACCAAATGAACTTTGGCCAGCCTCCTAGAATATCTGATAATTCATAACAAGAATTAATATGTCTTCTGATTGGAAAGAAAGAAGTATGGCCAAGTAGCTGGGCTCTCACACAGTCTCCCATAATTCTTCTCTTCCACCTACAAACACATTCCAAATGTTCTTGGTAGGTAAGGGTGTTAAGAAGTCTCTAAACCAAAGGAAGAAAGCTAAACAGTGATGGGGGGAAGATACTGTTTCCTAATAAATCTTTGAAAGGAAAGCATGAATGCTACAATAGAGAAATACACACAGGAAAAAGATTAATGATGACTTCGAGTTGTGAACCTCAATGATATTTTAAGGTGTTTCAACTCTCAACTACATATTAATCTTAGGTAAACATTCTAGCCATCACTCACTTTGAACCTTCTACCTGTGACATTGCTTAGCCTGTAGATAACATAGGTTACAGAGTGAGCACATATCAAAAAGGACCTTAGAGAGGGTTCAGAAAACATCTTGGTGTTAAAGCGAATCAGAGAGAGCTCTCCTAGGACTGTTAAGTGATCTTTGTAATGTCAGATGGGGAGAGAGAAGCAGTAAATTCTACAAAGAGCTTTCTAGAGAAAATGCTAGCTTTGTCCAATTTGCCTACTTCCTCCACAGAAAAGAGAAGATCTCAAAGATAAAATAACAAGAGTTAAGACTGAGAGTTCTGCGACTATATCAGTAGGATGTTAAGGATCAAACTCAATTCACTTGGGCAACAAAAACACCAAAGCATCTTCCATACATGTATAGAACTACTAAGTTTTAGGTATGTACCAAAGACCAAAGGGATTATGAGAAGCATTAAGAATTCTTTCTCAATATTTTAACAAAATAATCCCTTAATTCTGGCCTGGTATGTCTGTAGAATCTGATATGAAGGTGCATTTAACCCAATGAAGAGAGAAATTTAGATTTTTTTCAAAAACCGAATTCCCGAATCTAAATTTATTGACAAAATAATTTAATAGCAATATGAAGAGATGTGGCTTAATCAGTGAAAATATTTTCAAGAATCTTATAATTGACCTTTTCGTTCAAAACTTATTTCTGTGACTGGAAACCTAGAGGCCCAATATCCCACCAAGCACACTGTGACAAAGTATTCTCCTTTAAGAACTGACCCTGACTAAACCTCATGGGAATCAAGTCAAACTTACTGCTGCCGGCAGTTTCTGATGCTTCTGATGCAGTAGAAACATTGTCTGAAAATTTTTCTTCTGTGGTATTCATATAGCTGAGGCTGCCTCCTCCGATTCTGTCTTCATTCTGCTCTATAGAGTGTAGTGCTGTTCCGAATGCATCTTTTCCTCCGTTCAGAACAGATGATGGCTCAATTACAACGGGGCTGGCATCCTAAAAATCATGAAGTCAGTGATTAAGAGGTACAATTTAATAATCTGACAACTTGCCGCCTTCAAAAACGAATCCCCAAGTTATCGATGGTTTCTAAATCCTTCTGTGGTTGGCTACAGCCATGTAAAAACATTTTAATGTATAACTGAATTTTAATTTCTTCAAAGGGGAAGAGTGTTTATAAATAAAATCGGTAAGGTAGACTGGGAACACACTGTAAGGGACTCTGCTGTACAGAGTAATTTAGACTTGACTGTTGTTGCATGCCGTTGAATGAGCCATGTCCACACTGTCCTTTCCTCAACAACCCTGCTCAGCTCTTGTAGTCTCATGCCTGCAGCTCCTTTTGTGGAGTTTGTCCATCTCATAGTTGGTCTTCCTCTTTTCCTGCTGCCAGACTCTATTCTGTTGAAAACTGGAAGTCATGGAAGGCTTTTTGTGATATTAAAAACTTAAATAGGGGCAGCTGGTTAGTTCAGTTGGTTAGAGTGCAGTGCTCATAACACCAAGGTTGCCGGTTCGATCCTCACATGGGCCACTGAGTTGCCCCCTCCACAACTAGACTGAAACAACTACTTGACTTGGAGCTGATGGGTCCTGGAAAAACACAGTGTTTCCCCAATTAAAAACAAAAAACTTAAATAATATTTATTCTTTTTATTATTAAAGATTACATTGCCACTGTAGAAAATAAACAAAAATATGAAGAAATCAATCACAGGTACTCAGATCCCATCAGTTAGCATTAACAGTAATTGACATTTTGAAGTGTTTCCTTTATTTCTTGTGATTGAAAAAATATATTTATATGTAAAAAATCAGTAGCATGGAGTATATGTGTATAGTCAGAGTTAACTATATGGGATCTGACTTATCAGCTATATAAACTTTCATAGTAAGTAAACTTCTAAGCCTGTTTCATCATGGGTAAAATTAGGATAATATTAGTATCTACCTCAGAGTTACTGTGACAATTACAAGAGTGCCTGAAATTTAGGAAATGTGAACTATCATTTTGGTTGTTGTTAAATAGAATCACATTAAAAAAAAAATTGATTGAGGAACGGTGTGTATTTTCCAGGACCCATCAGCTCCAAGTCGAATCATTGTCTTCAATCTAGTTGCGGAGGGCACAGCTCACTGGCCCATGTCGGAATCGAACCGGCAACCTTGTTCACAGCACACACTCTAACCAACTGAGTCACCCAGTGGCCCCCTAGATATCACATTTTAAACACAGCATATTGTTTCTTTTTCTTTCACTTAACATTATATTGACAGGATTTTTCTGTGAAAGAATTTTAAAACAGGGGACTAGCATAATCCAATCTTTGTTTTAAAAATAACTCTAGTTTATAGAAAGGACTGAGGGGAGAACAAAAGTTAGAAGACTCCTATAATAATTCAGGCAAGAGATGATGAGGTTCTAAACCATAGTTAGATCCAGAAATGAGGAGATGGAGAGAAGAGCATGCATTTAGGAGATGTAGGAAGGAGGTGGGGAGAAAAAAAAAAAAGACAACTAACTGTGTATGAAAGAGGGGTAAAAATAATTCCCAGGTAAAACATGAGGTGGTGGCCTACATGACTACACAGGAGATGACACCTTTATAAGACAAGGTATATGGATGAATGGAATCCTTTTGGGAATGAGTTTGAGATATTCTGCTTTGAGATACCTGGACATTTGAGTCTAGTGCTCAGGACAGAGAAAGAGGCTGGATACAAAAATTTGAGGCTCAATGGACTTTCTAAAGCACATGAAAATGGTCTATGTAGAATAAGGAGAGAATAATATTTACAGAACAGATAGTGAGGGAGAATCTGGGAAGGACAATGATTCTGATTGATCAGAGAAAGATCAGAAGACTGAAGGGTACCAGAAGCAGAGAATGCTAACACAAAACCATTTTATATTAAGTTTAGTGGGTTAAAAAGAGATAAGACTTGAGGAGAAGCAGGAGGGAAGGTGCTATGAGAATGTGTATCTGTGTCTTTAAAATACCAAGATATTTGTAACGAAGGGGGTGAAGACAAAGACTAAAGAAGCTAACCAGTGGAATAAGATCCCATAGGAGTCTGACAAGATAGGCAATAGCATGGCTAAAAGAACTCAAGTGGCATTCAACAAAAACTGACATGAATTTTAGTAGAGAAAACTGATCAATAGATGTGGATCTTGAAGGCACTGCTTATAAATAAAAATAACTGAAAACAAGAAAAACATCAAATTTAAAATACAAACACCAAGTCACAGCATAGCAATACCATAGTGGATGCTTTAGTTTCTTTTAATGCAATTATAGCATCCCTAATTTTAGCCAAAATAGGGAGACACTATCAACATTTTATTGGATGCTTTCTTCTCTTTGATCTGTAAGGCAGGTAAATACTAACAATCTGTAGATCCTTCAGAAGCCAGCTCTGAAAAAACTCCAGTGCCTTTATAATCAAAAGAGTGGCAAGAAGAATGAGAAAAAACTGTAGTTTTCTTTCTACATACCAACTAACTTGATTGGATTAAAATTTTTTAAATGATAAGACTTGTTAAAACTTCAAACAATTCAGAAGCATATATAAATTCACATTCTTTATTACAGATCCAAATGTTATCATCTTCTGTCAATGTTAACTTTTTCAAAGTATGGGAAAGGTACCAGATTATTTGGGGCATTAAATAACACTAGTTCACAGTGAAAACGTTCTTCATTATTCGATTTTCTTTCAATCCTCTGATTACTTCAAGAAAAGGATCTCAGTTTGGTACTAACGTGCTAATCTAATATTTGATATGCTAATATAACATTTCAAAATTTATCTTTTTAACAGTTTTTAAAAGGTAACACTATTTAGGTGAAATTTAATAATATATTTTATTTTCATTGAATTTATTTTTCTTTTGACCTTCTATTTCTGGAATTTGATACTGATTTTCTATTTAAGATAGTGATATAAAGTTTCCTTTAAAAATACACGTATTTACATAAAAATAGTAAAATTATTTATATAAACATATTAAGCAAATACTATTGGCACTATATGGCAAAAAATGGTGACCACAGTACATAAAAGACTAAAAACTAGGAATCTACATTAAATATGGATTTGGGATCATCAGTATTTTAAATTGGACTATCCACCAAAGAAGTAAAAATTGTATGGACAATGGAGCAATAGAGCCAAACTGACCTCTGGCCAAAAGAAGTAGAAATATAAATTAAGCCTGAGTAGTTTATATTATTAATCATATATTTGGACTTCAGTTTGTGGATTTTATAGCAATGTCTTAGAAATCATACTGATCTCCTCATAGCTTTACTGAGAGTGAGTCCATACCAGCAGAAATGGCTTAAATTAATTCAACCTTTTTCTTCAATTACGCTGATTTATTTGGTCTGGAATAGAACACAGGCTTTTTTTTTGCTTTTTTTAAAAAAGCTCTCTATGTGATTCCACTATGGAGCCAGAATTGATAACCATTGCCCTAATAAGGATTATAGTCTCATATTCTTTTTTTCATAGTGTGCTTCAAACTTTCAGAGTATGGTAACCGATTTCTTATTAAATCTATTACTTGCTCTGGAACTTGTTTTAGAGAAAGACTCACACTTGAATGAACTTTTGGGTCATATGCTTTTTTCCTATAAAATGGAGTAAGACAGATAGCAAAACCATTCTGAAAGAATAACTTTCTGAAAAAAAGGTCACTTTGTTATCCTCCAGGAAATCACTTTATTCTTGTTGTAAGTGTTCTTGAACTTAAATGATGCCTACATAACTATCATATAGTTGACAGGCGACTCCTTTCAAAATTTATATTTACTTCTGCATTCCATTTATACTAAATTATATTAATTTATATTACTTTATTTATGTACTATAAACTACTTTTAAAATTTTTGTAGTAATATATTTTGAACAAGATTTGATCTTAATCCCACCTGAGCAAATCATTTTCTTCAAGTTTTCCTCTGAGTTTGGCATTTAACAGAATTTCAAGGAGAAATATTTGGAATTGCATTTTAAATACTTTAATATTGATTTGGAAATCTTATATGGAGCCTATGTTTCTACAGAAAATTTACATAATACCATTCTTGTTTCTTATTCTGAACAGCTTAGTCCATAGGTTGAGTCTATAGATACCATTGGCAAGAAAACAATGTTAAAAAATATTATCAGGCATTGTGTTTCTTAGGTTGAGTTTTACAATAATATAGCAATGAAATGATTGTAATAGCTTATCAGAGACTGTAATCTTTGCCCCCTGACTGCAGAATGTACCATATGCTTTTAACATAGCACAGTAAATTACCCTTTAGACACGGAGAATATGGACTTTTCTTTCCTTATTTTCCAATATTCCTAATTACAGTGGTCTCTCTTCTCACTGTCTTTGGCTGTCTTTTCTATTCTAGAGTCTACTGGTGTCAGGGTCTGGCACTGCCTGCAATTGTCACCACTACTCAGGTTCTTCCTTCTTCACCCTTCTCCACCCTTTTTTCTTGCCATTGCTTCCACTATACTTGGCTTTCAGTGAAATTGTCAATATTTTCAGTAAACTAATCTTATCACTACTTTTCTTCTATATGTCGGACAAACCAATAATGGTCATATATTGTAGTCATTACCTCTTCTTGATTGTGTTATTTCCAGTAGCACTGGAGAATTTTTCCCCCCTACACATCAAAGGGTCTTCTTTTGTTTTTTATTGACTTCTTGGTCTGAAACTATCAGAAACTACTCTAGAAGCTGGTGTTTTCAAGGGAGATAGGTCTCCAGACAGGTAAAGTTTCACCCATGGTAAGAAATTTCCACATTTTATCTCAGTCAATGATTCCTAAAATGCCTATATGGCACTCTAATATGAGATAATTCTATTTTGAAAATTTTATGATTCCTTCTGAACTGTATGAATGGTTAATAATATTCCAAAAAAGGGTCAGGATTCACTTTCTTCTCTATCAGTGATGATTCTACTTCTTTTTATGCCTTATACATATGTATATTATAGTATTGATGATCTTAAACAACTAATAGTTATGCAAATTTTATATTTCATTAGTCTACAATGCTGCTTTTGGAAAAATGGAAAGCAGTGTGGAATAGTGGAAAAAGTACTAAGGTAAGAATCAAGAGACCTTAGCTCTAGAGATCTAGATCAAGTAATAAAGTAATTACCTTATACAACTTTGGGCAATTAAGAAAAGTAAAGATACCTCAGAGGCCTCATTTGTAAATTTAGAAAACAGAGGTGCTCAAAGTGCTTTTTAGCTTTCAAGTTATATAATAAAATAATAAAATCTGGGCATGAGTAGTAATAGCTGTTCCCTCATAGTTCTGAAACAGGAAGATATACTACCATGATGATAAACAGAAACTATTTCACCATTTCTCCCCAGTTACATTTTTAAGACAGGAGATGTCACTAGAAAACAACTTGGCATTAAAGAAGGAACAGACCAGCAAGATCCCATGAGCAGATCAAGGATTCAAGCTCAAGTGAATCATGCAAATCTTAGGTAAACCACTTCTGAGAAAGGACTGTGTCTTTCCCTGCTCCCTTGGTCCCTTTCCATTTAGGCAGGCCACTGTCTGGAAGATACAGTCTGGCCTCACAGACAATGAATAATTCACATAAGCAAAGATTCCATTTTGTGAAGAGAAAACATTAAAGCTAATTGATGCCCTAGGTAGGCAGACTAAGCCCTGAGTAAGATCAAATTATCCAACATGGTAGGATTGCCAATTTTTCTTTAAGCAAGGCATTTGTCAAAGTTTCCATGTATATTGGAAAAGTAATTTAAATCACTAATTAATTGCTACTGCTGCTGCTGTTACAACTACTGCTACTATTACTACTAGTATTACTACCCTTACTTCCTCTAATTTTAAACGGGGTGGTTCTACTTGCTAGGCAGAGTGCTAAGTGCTTCACATATATTATTAACTCATTTGATCTTCACAACAGCCCTACTGAAATAGGTATTATTATTATTAATCCTGTTGTTTGTATGAGGAAACTGAGTTAGAGAAAAGATAAGTAACTTGTTCAAGGTCATACAGCAGGTAGCAAGATAAGACTAGGATTCCAATACAGGGAATGCAAACTCACTACTATTATCCCACACTGGTTTCTCATAATATTAGCTAATACTTACTGAGTACTTATTATGTGCCAGACACTGTTCTAAAACACTTAACATGTATCAACTCCTTTAATTCTCATAATACCCTATGAGGAAGGTTATTATTGTTGCTCTCATTTTACAGATAGGGAAAATAAGGCTCAGAATGTCACTTTTTAAAGAAGTTATTTGCATTTAAAAGGAAGTTACTCTTTATTTAGTAAAGAACACTTTTCTAATTAAAACATATCTTTAGAAAGGGCTGCTATTATTCCATTTACATTCCCCACCCCTTATTAAATAAGTTGCCAAACGACTCAGCTACCTTTTCCTCCATATAAACTGATAATGGACAATAGAGAATGCCAGAATGGGGAGGGGAATATGACACGTAAGTGCAGATTTATCCCTCCACATCTCCCTTACTGCCCTCCACTAATTCTTTTTTTTTTTTTTTCTTTCTTTTTTTTAGAGGGCAGTGTCACTGGCCCTCATATGTGAGATCCGAACCAGGGTCGCTGGCGTCCCAAGGCAGCTCTTAACCACCGCGCCACTCGGCCGGCTCTCCACTAATTATTTTTTTTATTTTATATTTTATTTTTGAGGGCAGTGTTACTGGCCCTCATATGTGGGACCTGAACCGGGGCCGCTGGCTTCCCAAGCCAGTGCTTAACACCGTGCCACTCGGCCTCCACTAATTCTTTTAATGTGCGGAAGGGTTATGTCAGGCAAGAACAACCTGGGTTCGTGTTCTCAGCAGTACACTTCTGTTCATAAGGGATCTGCTGCTAAGAGCAAGACCTCCCTCTATTATGTTCCTACAGGAAACAAAAAGGAATACTTCAAACACAAAACTAGGTTATTCTTTGAGTCCGTAGCCAGTAAGACATTAATAACCATTCATTCTAGGGCCAAACTAAGATATACACACCAAAAGCATTTGAAAACTGGACTGACACATTACCCCAATGTTCTCATTTTCTACTTACAATCACCATCACTATCACCTACGGGGTTTCTGAAGTCATTTGCAACCTTCTACTCCCTCAGTGATATCAGAGTCTATCTTTTCCAAAGAACATATTTTACGTGTGAAAACAAACTCCTAAGCTCTGCAAAGGGAAAAGAACCAGGAAGAATAATGAGGTAAATAACGCAGTCTACCGATATTCTGGTACAGAAATAATGACAGAAAAGAACATATAGGAACAATATGAATAAAATCTTAAGACTTGTGTTAGTGATCATTTGACAACTGATAAAGAGCCTATAGATCAACTAGCTCTCCAAGAATGGAGAAATTTAATTCCTGCGATTACTTTTTTCAGTTTTCTAGTTCTGAAAAAAATTGCTTCTGTTTTAAATAAGACTGGAATATGCACTAATGAGAATTTCTTCTTTAACTCTATTTGGAACAATGGTAAATTGTCATTTAGAAATTGAGTTCTAAAAATCAACCTTCTCAGGTAGAAAATGAACACCAAGAGTCTTCAACTTTTTGATGAAAAAGGTGAACAAATGAAGGACAATATATAAATGTGGCTGAGAAGTCACTGTATTTAAAGTCAGTCCTCAGGTTTGATCCCAGAACTTCCACTCTGAGCAAGTTATTCAGGCTACCTTTAATCTCTGCCTAAGGTTCCTCACAGGTAAAATACGGATTAAGTGTGATGTGTAAGGTGCATATACAGGCACCTCCCACGCCGAATAATACCTTTCTCATGGAGTTGTTGCAGGGCGTTGTTGTAAATCTTTGTGGAACTGTAAGCAACTATCTTATGGGTATTCATTTCTTTCCCCTTCAAATCTTTCTCTAGGTTGGAGCATTTTATTATTAGCCAGTAGTCACACAAAGTCTGATGGAATTGAAAACCCCATGAAAAGTGTAGGAGAACAGGAATTATACTCACATATTTGACATAGTCTTTCCACTGCTGCCACCACTGCATGGAGATGATAAACCAATTGTGTCCTGGTTGCAGACCATACCTACTCTCTCGCTCTAACCATCCTCTGTGCATAGAAAAGAAATTCAGTACATCCAGTGGTGTGTGAAACAGATGACAGCAAACCCACACATTATCACCAGCAATTTTTACAAAGGAAAAACATGAAACATATACTCGGGGTGACTGCTACAATGTCAATTAGGGAAGCACTGATAAGTCAATTTCAGGAGTCATAACACCACTATCAAGCCTCATACAGATGTCTAAAAAACAGCTTTACTGAGGAATATTTTACATAACGTGCACTTTACCTGGATTAAGTGTAGAACTCAATGATTTTGATAAATTTATAGATGTGTGCAACTATCACCACAATCCAATTTTATTTTATTTTTATTTTTTTATTTTTTATTTTTTTTGGGACAGTGTCACTGGCCCTCATATGTGGGACCGAACAAGGAGGGCGGGGGAAGCCAGCGCTTAACCACCGCGCCACTCGGCCGGTCCTACCACAATCCAATTTTAGAACATTTCAATTACTCCCCAAAAGATATCCTGTGCCTATTTTTATTTATTTTATTTTTTTATTTTTTAAAGAGTTTATTGGGGAATTGGGTGAAGGGAACAGACAAGTTGCTGTCCTTTTTTGTTCTTCAGTGTTGTTGTGGAGGGTATTGCTTCACTGGCCTATGTTGGTATCGTCATTGCACTCTTCCTGGGTGAGGCAGATCAGTCGCTGGCCTCTGGACAGCTGCTCATGGTGGCTCTTGGCAGCTCACGCTGACTGCCGGCAGCTCATGCTGGCTACCGGCCACTCACTGTAGCCTATGGCAGCCCATTGCAGCAGGGGCTGCAGCTACACCGTCGCCCAGCGACTCACAGCAGCCCAGCTCCAGATGGAGCTGTTGTTAGCTGTAGAGGGCAGTGTCACTGGCCCTCATACTTGGGATCCAAACCTAGGCTGCTGGCATCCCAAGCCAGCTCCCAACCACTGCGCCACTCAGCCGGCCCTCTCCCTATTATTTAACCCCTTCCCCAATCCCTTGACAATCACCGATCTGCTTTCTCTACCTTTGGATTTACTTATTCTGGATATTTCATATAAATGGAAGCATACAATATGTGACCTCTTGTGTCTGGCTTCTTTCATTTGTGAGGTTCATCCATGTTGTAGCATGTATCAGTACATCATTCCATTTTATGGCTGGCTGAATAATGTTCCATGGTATGTATATGCTTCATTTTGTTTACCCATTCATCCAGTGATGGCTGTTTCCACCTTTTAGCTATTTTGAATAGTGCTGCTATGAACATTTTGTACAAGTATTTGAGTTCCGTTTTCAACTGTTTTGGGTACATATCTAGAAGTGGAACTGCTGTGTTATGTGGTAATTCCATGTTGAGGAACTACCAAATTGTTTCCCCCAACAGCTACACCATTTTACATTTCTACTAGCAATGTATGAATGTCCCAATTTCTCCACATCCTCACAAAATCTTTTTTTTGTTTTTTAAAGATTTTTATTGGGGAATTGGGGGAGGGGAACAGCATTGGGGAATTGGGGAAGGGGAACAGACAAGTTGCTGTCCTTTTGTTCTTCAGTTTAGTTGCGGAGGAGGTTGCTTCATTGGCCCATGTTGGTATCATCATTGCACTCTTCCTGGATGAGGAAGATCGGTCACCGGCTTCTGGATGGCTGATCACTGCAGCTATTGGCAGCTCAGGCTGGCTGCCAGCAGCTCACGCTGGCTGCTGGCCACTCACTGTAGCCTATGGCAGCCCATTGCAGCAGGGGCTGCAGCTATGCCGTCGCCCGGCAACTCACAGTAGCCCAGCTCCAAGTGGAGCTGTTGTTAGCTGTAGAGGGCAGTGTCACTGGCCCTCACATGTGGGATCCAAACTGGTGCCGCTGGCATCCCAAGCCAGCTCTTAACCAATGTGCCACCTGGCCGGCCCTTTTTTCCGTTTTTAAAAATTATAAACATCCTAATGGGTGCAAAGTGGCATTTCACTGTGGTTTTGAGTTGCATTTCCTTAATGACTAATGAGCATTTTTTCATGTTCCTGGTGATCATTAATATATTATCCCTGGAGGTATGTGTATTCAAGTTCCTTGCCCAGTTTTTAAATTGATTTGTTTATCTTTTTGTTGATGAGTTGGAGTTCTTTATATATTCTGGTTACTTGACCCTTGTCAGATATATTATTTACTGAGAGCAGTGTCACTGGCCCTCACATGTGGGACCCGAACCGGGGTTGCTGGCTTCCCAAGTCAGCGCCTAACCACTGCGCCAATCGGCCGGCCACAGATGTACGATTTATAAATACTATCTCCCAGCTTGTAGGTTCTTTTCATTTTCTTGACAATGTCCTTTAATGTACAGGAGTTTTTAGTTTTGAGTTAATTTTAATTTTCTCTGCTTGCTCATGCTTTTGGTGTCACATATAAGAATCCATTTCAAAATCTTAATCATTAAAATATTTTTGCTGGATAGAGAGTTCTGGGTTACAGTATTTTTTTCTTTCAGCACTTTAATAAAAATACCATTTCACTCACTTCTGGATTTCAAGGTCTCTGATGAGAAAACTGTTAATCACATTTAGGATCCCTGCATGTGACGAGTAGCTTCTCTCCTGATGCTTTCAAAATTCTCTGTCCTTGGCTTCTGATAATTTGATTATGTCTTTATACATTTTATAATTGGTGTGGAACCCTTAAGAGTTCAACTTCTTAGAGTTCAATGAGCTTTTTGAATGTTTTGGTTCATGTCTTTTATCAAATTTGGGAAGTTTTGGACCATTCAAATATTCTGCCTGCCACTTTTCCTCTCTTCTCTTCCTCTGGGATTACCATCATGTGTATGTTCTATTCTTGCTGATATTCCACAGGTATCCTACACTCTGTTCATTTTCCTTTATCCTTTATTCATTTTACTCCTCAGTCTGGATAATTCCAATTAACTTATCTTTAAGGTTGCTGATTCTTTCTTCTACCTGCTGAAATCTGATTGTGAACCCCTATAATTAATTTTTTTTATTTCAATTATTGTACTTTTCAGCTCCAGAATTTGTGCTTGGTTCCTTTTTCGTATGTTCTATCTCTTTATTGATATTGTCTATTTGTTCATACATCATTCATCCTCCTGGTTTTTGTTATCTCTTTGTCTATGGTTTCCAGCAGTTCAATGAACATACTGAAGATAGTTGATT
Source organism: Aselliscus stoliczkanus (assembly GCA_033961575.1). Classification (NCBI taxonomy): domain Eukaryota; kingdom Metazoa; phylum Chordata; class Mammalia; order Chiroptera; family Hipposideridae; genus Aselliscus; species Aselliscus stoliczkanus. The sequence goes on from CM066739.1 coordinate 22,643,443, forward strand.
TAAAATCTTTGTCTACTAAGTCCAATGTCTGTGTTTCCCCATAAACAATTTTTGGTCATTTCTTCTGTGAATGGGCAATACATTCTTGTTTCTTTGCATGTTTCATAATTTTGCATGTTGAAAACTATAACTTCTGGATATTATAATATGGTAACTCTGGAAGTCAGATTTCTCCCCATTGCTCAGGGTTTGCTTTTATTGCTTGCCGTAGTTGTTTATTTAGTGGCTTTTCTAAATTGTTTTAAATAAGGTCTGAATTGTTATGTGTGGTCTCTGAAGTCTCTTCATTTCATGTGTTCAGCTACTGTTTTGACAGAGAATTCCTTGAATGAGAGGAAGAGGATTGGGAGAAGGAGAAAGGATGGAGGGGGTGAAGGAGACAGAGAAAAGGTAGGATGAGGAAGGAGAGCTAGAGAAGAAGAAAAGAGGGGAAGGAGGAGATGGAGGCAGGGGTAAAAACTGAATGAGGAAGGCACAAAAATCACTCCTGTCTTTGCAGAATGGCTCTGTGCTGGGAAACTCTCAATCGTTAGCCAGGTTGTTTAAAGCTGCCTTGGCCTTCTTTTCCTGCATGTGCCGAGTCTAGAGATTAGACAGAGGTGAAAGCACAGGAGTCTTTTCAGGTTTATTTTGAGTGTCATGAGGATGTACACCTTGTCAGGAGGATGTGCAAGGCTTTCTAAGTTCCCCAATATAATAGTGTGCTTTCCAATGCCATAATTTCCCAAGGAAACTGTCCATCTTTTCCTCCTTAACTGGTAGCGCTCTGTTATATGGCTCAACTGTAATCTTTTGCCCCAGATAGCTGTTGTTATTCATTTGCCTTACAATATTTTTAAGGAATGCTTGCTGCTTTTCCAAACTGGTTAAGTTCACAGGTGTACCAGAGATGGGTTTCTTTCATCAGTTCTTCAGGTATACCCAGATAGGTTAGAACAGATAAACACGAATCTCTATAAATAAGGTGTGCTTCGTTCGATCTGAAAACTGGGACCAGCTGCCCAAACTGGGAACATGGGCTACCATCTTCAAGATGACACCGAACCAGGCAAGGGCAAATATTCTTGTAAATGCCAGAGAACTTTCCTACACTTTTTAGGTTGCCCATTTTTTTTTTTTCATTAGCATTTGCTTGGTTGCTGTAAACCTTTGACCCTTTCAAGAGCTCAGACAAAGTTTATTTTGACAGTTTTCTCTTATTTTTCAGTATTTCTATATTTCAATATTTCAGAGTGACAGGCTCTTAGAGCTGACCCACTCTACCACTTGCACTGAGTCACTCCTCTCATTGTGCTTTTAACTTGCCTTTCCCAAAGATACTGCTGGACATAATTTTCATGGGCTTATCAGCCATTCATTCATACGAGATGTCTATTCAAGTTTTTTGCACATCTTATTATTTTATTTCTTAGGTTGTAATAACCATTTGTATAACCTGGAAACACATCCTTTATCAAATATATGACTTGTAAATATTTTCTCCCAGTGTGTGGCTTAATGCCGTCTCATGAATCTCAAAAGTTTTTAACTTTTAAACTTTTGATTATAACCAATTTGTCAAATTTTTTTTTCATTTATGGATTGTGCTTTTGGTGTTATAGCTAAGAAATATTTGGCTTGTCCCAAATCACAAAGATTTTCCACAATTTTTTTTCAAAAATGTCATAGTTTGAGTGCATATGGTTAGGTTTATGGGATCCATTTTGAGTACACTTTTGTGTATGGTATGGGGTCAGGGTCTAAATCTTTTCACATGTGGATATTCAATTATCCCTGTACCATTTATTGAGGAGACAACACTTTCTCTATTGCTTTTCCTAGCAAATTCGTAAAAAACCCAATTGATCTAACCCAATATATAAATGTTTATTTCTAAATTGTCAGTTCAGTTTTATTGATCTATATGTCTATCCTTAAGGCATATCACACAGTCTTGATTAATGTAAATTTACAGTAAATTTTGCATTCAGGAAGTTGAAGTTCTCTGATTATGTTCTTTTTTGAATTTGTGTAGGCTAGTTCAAGTTCTTTGCATTTCTATATAACATTTAGGAATATCTTGTCAGGTTCTACAAAAAAGCTGCAGTTTTGATTGGGATTGTGTTGAACCTAGAAATCAATTTGGGAGAATTGCAACCTTAATAGTACTGAATTTTAAAATCCATGAACATGGGACGTTACTCCATTTACTTAGATTTTCATTTCAGCGAGGGTTAGTTTTCAGTGTACAAGTCTCACACTTCTTTTGACAAATTTGCTTCTAAGGATTTTATTTATTTTGATTGTATTGCTAATGAAATTGTTTTAATTTTACTTTTCAAACTATTCAGTGCTAGTAAACAGCAATTCAACTGATTTTTTTTATATACAATCATGTTCTGCTTAACGTTGGGGATCTGCAACCTTGCTGAATTATTAATTGTAATAGATTTTCTATAAATTCTTTAGGGTTTTCTATATATAGGATCATGTTACCTGCAATTAGAGATAGTTTTACTTCTTCCTTTATAATCTGGATGCCTTTTGTTTATCTTGCCTGATTTCACTGGCTAGAACCTCTAATACAATGTTGTTGGATGTGGTAAGAGCAAGTATCCTTGCCTTTTTCCTAATATTATGGGAAAAGCCTCCAATATTCCACCATTTGGTATAATGTCAACTGTACGTTTTTCAAGAAATTTTTATTAGGATAAGGAATTTCTGTTACCCACGGCTTTTTTGAATGAGCACAGTTACGTTCCAATAAAACTTTATTATGCACACTGACTTGAATTTCACAGAATTGTAAGGTGTCACAAAATATTAATTCCCTTTGGATGTTTTTCAACCATTTAAAAATATAAAAAAACATTTTTAGTTTGCAGGCTGTACAAAATCAGGTAGTGGGCCAAAGTTAGCCAAAAGGCCACAGTATGGTAACCCATTGGCTGGCGAATGAATGGTCTGTCCTAGACAATATTCCAAGTGCACTTGAATATGTACTCCAGTGTTATTGGGTAAAGTGTTTGATTACTTAGGTACATACCAGTATATATTTTTAACTGTTATATCTTCCTGTTTAATTGAAACTTTTATCACAATAAAACATTCTCTTGGGCCGGCTGAGTGGCGCGGTGGTTAAGCGCTGGCTTGGGAAGCCAGCGGCCCCGGTTCGGGTCCCACGTATGAGGGTCAGTGACACTTCCCTCAAAAAAAAAAAACAAAACACACACACACACACACACACACAAAAACACAAAACATTCTCTCCATAGCAACATTTTTCCTAAAGGCCACTTTTTTCTAATACTAGTATAGCCACTCTAGAACCCTTAAAGCTACTATTTGCATGGTTATATCTTTTTAATCCTTTTACATTCAATCTATTTGTATCTTTGAATCTCAAGTAGTTGAATTTTAAAAACTTGGTCTATCTTTAGCTTTTGATTAGAGTGTTTAATCCATTTACATTGAAAGTATTTATCGATATGGATTTATGTCTGCCATATTGTTTTCTCTTTATTTCAAGTATTTTTATTTGTCCCTTTATTCATCCCTTACTTCCTTCTTTTCTGTTATTTTCTAGTATATCATTTTAATGATTTTTTTAAAAACTGTATTTTGGGATTATTTTCTCAGTGGTTCCTCTATAGTTACAATATGGATCGTAACATATTCTACTTTAGATTAATACTACCTTATTCCAGTAAAATATAGAAACTTTGCTCAAATATAGCTCTACCTCCTACTCTCTCCTTTGTACTAGTATTGTCAAACAGATGACATTTTTCTGTGTTATAAAAATGTGAAAATAAAAAAAGGAAAACTAAATAAAAATGGAGTCGGCAAGCCACAAAGGGAGGGCTCTCCTGTGTGTATCACTCATTGCAGCTTGCAGTTCCCAGCAGCAAGCAAGCAAGAGGATCTCCTCCTGACCCAGCAACGACAAGCTGCCCACAGCTTGAAGCCAATAAGAAAATCACCATAGCTTTCCTCAATCTCCTCCTTAAACCTAATAAAAGCTGTCCTTGTCTTTGTCTCCCTGGACTTGCCTATGGTTTGCCAGAGTTTGCTTGTGCTGAATAGCAATTCCTCTGCTATTCCTGAATAAACTCACTTGGGCTAGCTAAAGACCTTGTTAGTTCATTTTTTGTTTGTTTTTTGTTTAAGAGGGCAGTGTCATTGGCCCTCATATGTGGGATCCGAACGGGGGCCGCTGGCTTCCCAAGCCAGCACTTAACCATGGTGCCACTCAGCCGGTCCTGTTAGTTCATTTTTAAGGTGCCACTCAGCCGGCCCTGTTAGTTCATTTTTAAGGTTGACAAGAACACCGCAGTTTTTAAGTTACTATCTTAGGAATTTGTATTTTAAATCAGTAAAAAAAGAAATATAAAAAAATATTTAGGGGGCCGGCCGAGTGGCTCAGTTGGCTAAGAGCTTGCTCAAGAGTGCGAGCTGAGCTCTGAGCAACAGCAGTTCGATGTCCAGCCTGAGCTGAGCTGCCACTGAGCTGCCAACAGGTGGCAGAATGGCTCAGGTAAAAAAAAAAATATATATATATATATATATATATATATATATATATATATATATATATACTGTTTTATTATAAACTATGTAATTATGTTTACTGGTGCTCTGTATTTCTTTGTTTCTTTGTGTGGATTCAATTACTGTCTGATGTCACTTCCTTTCAGTCTGAAGAAGTTTTTTTGGTATTTATTTTAAAACATGCTTACTAGCAACAAATTCTGTGTTTATGCAGTAATGTTTTAAACTTTACCTTCATTTCTGATGGATAGTTCTGCTGGATAAAGAATTCTGTATTGACAGTTTTTCCCCCTTTCAACACTAACTGACATCCCACTGCCCACTGACTTCCATCATTTCTAAAACAAAGGTTAGCTACTGATAATACTCGGTTGCCTTCTAGGAGAAGAGACTTTTTTTTTTCTTTTTTCTTTTAAGATCTCTGTTTTTTTGTAGCTTTGAACAGTTTGACCATGATATGTCTAGATGTTATCATTGTGTTTACACTACCATCAGTTCATTGAGCTTCTTGAAGCTCAATGGGTTAATGATTTCCAACAAATTTTGGAAGGTTCAGCCATTATTATGTCAAGTATATTTTCTGCTCCTTTCTCTCTCTCCTCTCCTTTGTGGGACTTCCATTATGTGCATATTGGTATACTTGTCTCTGAAGTTTTGTTCATTTTTATTTATTCTTTCTCTCTTTTCTTTGTATTTGGAAAATCTCTATTGATCTATATTCTATTTAGCTGGCTGTTTTCTGTCAGCTCAAATCTGATTCTGAGTACTGTAGTGAATTTTTATTTCACTTAATATACTTTTCAACCCCGGATTTCCATTCATTTTTAAAACTTCTCTCTTTACTGATATTTTGTATTTGAACATTGTCATTATATGTTCCTTTAATTTTTTAAATAAAGCTGCTTTTAGTTCATTGAAAACATTTATTATACTGCTTTGAAGTATTTGTGTGCTAAGAAGCCACTAATTAATAGTCTCTATTAACTAGTTTTCCCCCTGGATATGTGTCACATTTTTCTATTTTGTTGCATGTCTCATAATTTTTTGTTGTTGAAAACTGAACACATTTGATAATATGTTTCAGAAACTCTGGATTCTGATGCCCGCTGTGTGTTTTGCTTTGTGACTTGCAGGACTGGCTCTGTCCCCTGCAGTGTTAGGCTGGTCAGTTTCTGTTCACTTTGCTTTACTATTATTTCTTAAATTTATTTTTAAGTCTGGCTTGCTTAGAGAGAGCATAACTGGTCAGTCAATGACAGGTGAGAGGCTGTGCTTAAACATCTTGAGCCAGTAACACCTGCATCTTTTCTTTGATGGATCTGTTCATGATTTGCAAAATGCATACAAAGTTCAGCCAGGTTTCAAACTTTTTCTGGCTTTTACTTTCTGCACATCAAGGCCTCAGCTTTAATCAGGAATGAACAGATAGGTAAGGCATTCTTTGGTTTCTCCTGAGCTTGCATGTAGCCTTGTATACATAAGCAGCCTTCCAGACCATTCAGGATATGGGGAAATTTATTAATACTCACTATGGTTATCTTGTTCTCTGGATCTGTTAAAATTTTGACTTGTTTGTCAGTCTGTTGCTCCCCTTAACCAGTATCTAAACCCCAAGTTAGAATTTTCCCTTATTGTTTGCCACCATGATCTCTATTGTTTTTTACAATTCTCTTGTGCAGGCATTTATTCCTGCTCTATTCCAAACCAAGTCAGCCATCTCAGGCCTACCCTGGTAAAACTATCATGCAGACCTGTTGGATGGGAGGGAATGGGAAAAGCATCAGGTAACATTACTACAGATTCCCATTATTCTGACCAAGGTTTAGTTGTTTTTCTTGAATAAATGTTTCTGAATTTATTGAATACCTTTCATTAGTTTCCTGAGTCCCAAAATGGTTGGCTGACAGTTTTGTCCAGTTTTGTATTTTGTCAAGTTGCTTCTGGGGAGAGGATTTGCTGAGATCTTCACTCAGCCATTGCAAAAAGCATGATACTGATTTTTAAACGAAGTAATGATTCTTTAAGTTAGAGACAAATATTTCTTTTACCTCATTGCATATGTACCAACCTGACGCGTTTTTAAAAAATCATCATAGTCAAAAGAATTTTTAGAAATGAAAATGGAGGCAAAATAAAACAAAGAATTGCGGGGCTGGCGGAGTGGCTCAGTTGGTTAAGAGCTTGCTCAAGAGTGCGAGCTGAGCTCTGAGCAACAGCAGTTCGATGCCCAGCCCGAGCTGAGCTGCGGCTGAGCTGTCAACAGGTGGCAGGATGGCTCAGCTCACCAAAAAATAAAAAAATAGAAAAAAAATAAAAATTCAAAAAACCCAAACAGAATGAACCAATTTGAAATCTCAGATTTAATATGAAAATCAATTGAAAACTAAGGAATACAAAAAGCAGATTATTTGTGCTATTAATGAAAAGAGTCTTAGACTTGATTTTGACACTTCCATGTAATTTTTGGTTTTGTGAATCTGTTTCTTCTTTCACAAAATGGTAACACTAATTTCATGCAGTTGTTCTGAGAATAGATGAAATACTGCAAGTGGAAGTATTTTACAAAGGACAAAGTTCTATATAAACATAGCAACACTTCTAATAGAATTCCTATGAGTATTAGCAAAATAATTAAGCATATATATATATATATATATATATATATATATATATATCTTACATAGCATTTTCAATATCTATGCCAAGTCAAACTGACTTCAGAAGATTAGATGGCAATATTATAAGAAAAAAAAGGTACTGCATCTACGTAAAAGCCTTTCAATATTTCCTTACATCTCATTTGTACATTTCAATATACTTTTAAGTTTTATTTTATGATAACTAAAAATTAGACAAAATCAAGATAACATCGTCAACAACTATACACAAGAACGAGTCTTCTGAGTTATGAAAATTAAAAAGACTACATAAGACTAGAGTTTTCAAAAAGACAACATTAACTTAACTTTAAGAAATAACAGTTTAAAAAATCTATTTTAAAAAGGTGGAAAACATGCTTGGTACTTTAATCTGAATCTCAACTGGCACTGCCTGTTTAAATGTTGACTACATAATTCTGTTTCTCAGATATTCCAAACAACCCTACTTCAGGAAACTCTTTTATCCAGCAGTCCAAAGCCAGAAGAAACTACTGAAAAATGTGTGTACATACTACTTTTAAGAAAAAGTCAGTGACAAGCTACATATTTAGTTTATTCTAAAAGCAAAGTTTAGTAGAGAGTCAGTCCTGTTTCTGAAACTTTCTATACATTAACATTAGTATGATGGCAACCCTAATATAATGAAAGATTCAAGGTATTAAAAATTGAATTATAGGGTCGGCAGAGTGCGTTGGTTGGGAGCTGGCTTTGGAACGCCAGCGGCCCCGGTTCGGATCACATATGAGGGCCAGTGACATTGTTCTCTGCGGCTAAGATGGTGAACAACAGCTCCACCTGGAGCTGGGCTGCTGTGAGTCGCCAGGCGATGGTGTAGGCTGCAGCCCCTGCTGCAGTGAGTGACCAGCAGCCAATGTGAGCGGCCAGTAGCTGTGGGCTGCCAAAAGCCACTGTGAGCGGCCGTCCAGAGGCCGGCGACTGATCTGCCTCACCCGAGAAGAGTGCAATGATAATACCAACATGGGTCAGTGAAGCAATATCCTCCACAACTAGACTGAAGAACAAAAGATCAACAACTTGTCTGTTCCCCTTCCCCAGCTCCCCAACGCTGCTTCCTGCCCCCAATTTCCCAATAAAACCTTAAAAAAAAAAAAAATTGAATTATAGCTATAAAAATGTAGAGGCCTATCAACCCAGGTATTTTACCTCAAGTAATTTTTGCCTAAGTAAATTCCTAACCAAAGGTGGTAGTACACACTTTATTATTAAATTATTCCAATATATTATATTAAATAAAAATATAGATAAAAATAGAGGATGAATAGGGCCTATTAGCTAATTTAAATTATAAGAAGCTTTTATTGATATATAAAAGTATCATTTTATATCATTTGCAGTGAAAACAGAAGCAGAAAGTAAAATAGTATTTCAGAATATTCTCTTTTGTAAAACATTTACGAATTCCATCACAGGCATACACATATTTGGGTATGTGAACATAAAAAGTGTTAATAGAGCAACCATCAACAAAATCAAAAGGCAACCTACATAATGGGAGAAAATATTGCAAACGACATATCTGATAAGGGGTTAATATCCAAAATATATAAGAAACTCATATAACTCAATAGCAAAAATACAACTCAATTAAAAAAATGGGCAATGACCTGAATATACATTTTTACAAAGAAGTCATACAAATGGTCATAAGCTACATGAAAAGGCTCAACATCACCAATCAGCAGGGAAATACAAAAACCACAATGACTTATCACCTCACACTTGCTAGGATGGCTATTACCAAAACGACAAGAGATGACAAATGCTGGCAAGGATGTGGAGAAAGGGGAACCCTTGTGCACTGCTGGTAGTAATGCAAACTGGTCCAGTCACTATGCAAAATAGTATGGATGTTTCACAAGAAATTAAAAATAGAACTACCATATTCAGCAATCCCAAGCTGGGTATATATCTAAAGGAAACAAAATTGTTGTCTTGAAGAGACAGCTGTACTCCCATGTTCACTGCAGCATTACTCACAATAGCTAAGGTATGGAAACAACCTAAGAGTCTAACAAGAAATTAATGGATAAAGAAAAGCACACACACAGAGGAATATTATTTAGTCTTAAAAAAGAAGAAATTCCTGTCATTTACAACAACATGGATGAAGCTGAAGGGCATTATGCTAAGTGAAATACATCAGAGAAAGACAAATATTGCACGGTATCACTATGTGTAGAATCTTAAAAAAAACTCAGAAACAGTAGAAAAGTGGTTGCTAGGGGCTAGGAGGAATAGAAAAAGGTTGGTAAAAGGGTACAAACGTCATTATAAGATAAATAAGGTTTGTGGACATAATGTGTAACATGGCGACTATAGTTGATAACACTGTTGTATAACTGATATTTGCTAAGAGAGTACAACTTAAATATTCTCTCTCTCACACACACACACACACACACAAAGGTAAAGATGGTGATAAATGTGTTAATTAATTCAATGGGGGGAATCCTTTTGTAATGTACACATATATCAAACCATCACACTGTACACTTCAAATATCTTATAATTTTAGTAGTCAATTATACCTCAATAAAGAAGAAAAAATACCAACAGCAATTACCTGTAAATACAGAGATGATGGATATTTTTTGCTTAGGTCTAAATTCTAATCTTTTTATAATAAATGTGAACTGTTTTGTAGTAAGGAAAAATTGCTACCCTTTTATCTTTTTTTATTTTTTATTTTATTTTATTTTTTTTTGAGGGCAGTGTCACTGGCCCTCATATGTGGGACTGAACCGGGGCCGCTGGCTTCCCAAGCCAGCACTTAACCACAGTGCCACTTGGCCAGCCCCAACTACCCTATTATCTTATGTCTTTTATTTCAAAAAATTAAATTAAGTACTCAATGCAATTTTATAAATAGAATTTGATTTCTAAAGTAATGCAATCCCTTGGTTAGTAAGTTACTTAAAAATATTTCAATGTTTATTGAAAACTCTTTGAGAAATGGTTTTTCTGTAATGATTACATTAAAATGGGACATACTGTTACTCAGTGAAAATATATTTCAAGTGTTAAAGATTTCAACTACATAATGAAAAATACACAGACTAAAACTATAAACTTACCTAATAATTTGTCCTTCCTCTTCTGGAGTAGCTGGTCTTAACCCCAGAACTATATGACATACCTAAAGAAAAAAGTGGTAAATTAAACTTTATTGACTGACACCAATGACTAGATTGTATATTTTACATTCTCTGCAGAGCTTTCAACTGATGAATTATCAATGATTCACTTGAGCAAATTTTAACTTTAAATTTCAGCTGTTTGTTTTTGTTTTTTGTGAGGGCAGTGTCACTGACCCTGATATGTGGGACCGAACCGGGGCCACTGGCTTCCCAAGCCAGTGCTTAACCAGCAAGCCACTTGGCCGGCCCGTTTTTTTGTTTTATTTTTTAAAGCAAACCATTTCAGTGGAGGGCAACTTCCAAATCTCTATGTGAGAGAAAAAAGAGAGAAGAGATGAGAAGACAAAAGAGAAGAACCAACGATTTTTCCGAGAATTTCATGAGTCCTATATATTTTAATATATCTCATGCAAGGATACTATTTTTTCCCCTGATAGCTGAAGAGGGTATACTGGTACTTGGAGAGGATAATGAAAGGGGAGATGAAAAAGATATAGAAGATGAAAGATAAGGATGGCATTTTAATTGGAATAGCTCTAAGAGAAAAATTATTGTCAGTAATACTTTAAAAAAAAAATTCTTTTATTGTGAAATGAACATTTAAAAAAAATAGTTTCAGGTGTACAATGCAGTGCAATAGTTATACTTTTTACCCCTCAAAGTGACAACCTCCTCCCCCAACTCGCCACCTCACTCCCCCCCATATCATACATATCTATTACAATTCCCTTTACTCCCTTCCACAGTATATTCCACATCCCATGACTATCTATATATTCAATTACAATTGGCATACAATATTATACAACTTTTTAAGGCTCATTTCTCCTCAATTTATTTGCCTTCTCTAAATATCACAAAAGATGTGACTTTTTTCAACATTTTATCATAAAAAATTTCAAAAATCCAGAAAAGTTGAAAGAATTTTACACTGAACATGTCATACCCATTACCTACATTCTAAGATTAACATTTTATTATACTTGTATCTATCTATTTCTCAATTCATCTGTCAATCCATCTTAATTTTTGGGATGTATTTCAAAGTCAGTTATAGATGCTAGTACACCTCTCTGTAAATACATTAGCATGCCAGCCTAACAAAACTAGAGTTAAGGGCTGGCAGAGTGTGAGCTGAGCTCTGAGCAACAGCAGTTCGATGCCCAGCCCGAACTGAGCTGCCGCTGAGCTGCCAACAGGATGGCTCAGCTAAAAAAGAAAAAAAAGAAAACTAAAGTATCTGTTTACAGTTTTGTTTACCTTTTGAAGTAACATTTACATAACAATAAAATACACAAATTGGGTTTTTGAGAGTGATCCACATATCAGTAGTTCAGTCTATTTTAATGCTGAGAAATATTCCATTGTTTGACTATGGCACCACTTGTTTTATCCATTCTCACATTGATGGCTATTTGGGTTTTTCATACCCCTATTTTATAAACAAACTTTAAAACAAATGGAAATACACATGCTGAAAAGTGAACAAATCTTAATGGCACAGTTCAATAACTTTTCACAAAGTAAACACAGCTACGTAACCTTTGCCCAGTCAAGAAATACATTGCTACTTCCCCCAAAGTTCCAATTTGGGTTCCTTCCCAGGCACTACAGCACCTCTTTGATGTATCCTGAATTCTGTCACCATGGATTGGTGGTGTCTGCTTTTGAATTTTATGGTCCAGTGTTTTTCACTCAACATTATGTAAGATTCATCCATGTTATTGTGTGTAGCACTAGTATAGTAATTTTCATTGCTGTAAAGTATACTGTTTATGTATTTATTTATTGTTGACATGTATTTGGGTCATTTTTTGTTTTAGGCTACTACAAATAGTGATTATAAGAACTTTTGGTGCTCTGATAGTTTTTGTAGAGTATATGCATGGGGTAGACTTGCTGGGTCATAGGGTACGCTTATGTTCAACTTTCACAAATACTGCCAAACAATCCCCAGAGTTGTTGTAACAATTTATATTGGCAATGTGTAGAGACCAGTTGATTGTTATCCTCACTAATACGTCATATCATGTAAAAACTAACCAGTCTGGTCTGGTGGATGTCTAACAGTATTCCACATAGGGATTTAATGTATATTTCTATGAAGACTGAAGAGTTATCCCCTTTTCATAATATTCATTAGCTATTTGGATATTCTCTTCTGTGAAGCACCTGTTCAAGTTCTTTGCAAATTTTTGTACTGAGGTTCTGCTTTTTTCTCATTGACTTTTATTCTTTATATGCTCTAGCTACAAGTCTTTGTTGGATATAGGTATCATCAATATCTTCTCTGACGGTGTGTCTTATGTTTTCACTTTCTTAATGGTATCTCTTGATAGAGACAATACTTAATTTTACTTAAGTCCTACTTGAAAACTTGTCCTTTATGGTTAGTGCTTTCTGCGTCCTGTTTAAGAACACTTTGCTACCACAAAGTCATTAAAATATTCTGCTATGTTATTTTCTAGATGCCTTCTTTTTCATTTTTCACATTTATTAAGTTTATAATCTACCTGGAACTGATTTTTTTTTTAATTAAATTTATTGGGGTGACAATGGTTAGTAAAATTACAGAGGTTTCAAGTGTACATTTCTATAATACGTCATCTATGTATCACATTGTGTGCTCACCACCCAGAATCAGTTCTCCTTCCATCACCATATATTTGATTCCCTTTTCCCTCTTCTATCATCTCCCTGGAACTAATTTTCATGTATGGTATAGGAATAATGATGTATTTTTTTCCCCAACTGACCCAGTGCCTTTTATTAAAAAGACTACCCCTTTCCATCTGCAATCCAATGTCTTCTTTGTTGTAAGTCAAGTGATCATATATATGTCGGTCTGTTTAAGGCTTGTAATACTGTTCCATTGGTCTAGTCTAACTTTATGCAGATATCACATTGTCTTAATACTGTTGTTTCATAATAAGTCCTATTATCTGGTAATCAAAGTCCTCTAACACTGTTCTTCCATTTTATCTTTGCTATTTTTGTCCCTTCCCTCTTCTGCATGTATTTAGAATCACCTTGTGAAGTTCCACAAAAACAACAACAATAAACTTTTTGGGACTGTGATTGTGAGTGCACCAAATCTATTAATCAATTTAAGGGGACTTGACATCTTTACAATATTGAGGCTTCCAATTCATAAATTTGGATTATCTCCCTCTGTATTGGATTTTTATTGCAGCTGTAATAAATTATCACAAATTGAGCAGCTTAAAACAACATGAATTTATTATCTTATGTTCTATAGGTCAAAAGTCAAACAAAAGCCTCACCAGGCTAAAAATCAAGATGTCAGAAGGGCTGTGTTCCTTTTTGGAGATCAAAGGAAGAGTATATGTTTCCTTACCTTTTCTAGCTTCTAGAGTTCACTGCATTCCTTTGCTCTTGGCCCTTTCCTCTTTCTTCAAAGTAGTAACTTTGAATCTCTCTAACCCTTTTTCCACCTTCACCTCTTTCCTTCTGACCCTGCTGGGAAAGGTTCTGCATGTTAAGGACTCATGTAATTAGATCGGGCCATCATATGGATAACCTTGTCTCAGTGGCCTTCACCTGATACATCTTTAAAGTCCTTTTTGCCATATAAGATTATTATATTCACAGGTCCCAAGGATTAAGGCATGGATATTGGGGTGGGGGAATTATTTTGCCTACCACACTCTTTAACATGATATTTTTTGACAAATGTACAAGACAGAAGACCCTAATGTTTAGCATGCTTGCTCTGCAAAATATTGAACATCGAGATTATAAAAAAGGATTGAAAATAGGTATTATCACAGGAATGGTTCTCTAATTCTATTGATGCTTGCATGTTACAGTTAAATACCCAAAATAATGAGCCAAGAGGGGGATGTAGGCAAATAAAATAAGAGCATAATTCAAACTTTTATTGCTAAACTTATCAGCTAACTCTACCAATTTTTAAGACAGATAGAAAATAAAACAACTTTGTAAATAGCCTGCTTACTCATATATTAAGTGAACATGTATCTTTAAAAGCATATCTGAATATGGAATAAAATATATTAATGCACTTTTGACTTATACTTCTAACTTATGATGGGTTTATTGGGATGCAACCCCATTGTAAGCTGAGGAGCATCTGTAATAATGAGATAAAGTAGTTTAGGATATTACTTTAAATGAGATAAAAATAGTTGATCAATATTACCAAGCAAGTCATTTCTCTTTATAGTGATTTATATTATTTTGTGTATCTTTATATTTTAAAAAGCCATCAACTTATATTCCTGCTGAAAATTATAACACAGTGGAACTAATTGATTTAAGTGAATATCACAGGTTTATTAGATTATATATGTTCTAAATATATAATAATTAATCATTAGCTGTCAAGAAGAGACCAATTTCCATTTATTCCAACACAGCCATGTCACAGATAAGTTTATTCCTTGTTTACAATGGAAGATCATGATAGATACAAAGATATAAAGCCTTTGACCTTCACAGGAGTGCTTTTACAAGGAAAGAAAAATAAAATAAGGAAAACCTAAAATACCACTATTTATTTAAGTTAAATATTTATGAAGAACTGTGAAAAACAGGTAACCATAAATTATTTTTAAAAACTGGAGCAAGAGAACTAATTTAACGAGGAAAAGTTAAAATCTGGAAATCTCTATGACTTAATGTACACTCCTAACAGCTTTTCTTTCCTTCTTCTCCCTCAATCTTTCTTGGACCTTCTACAAAATTTAAAATAAAAAAGAAAATTAAGAAACAGCCTTGTTGCTAAAATAATCTCCTAACTAAAGAGATTGTGTACTTTGAAAAATTTACAGTTGTCTACTTATGATCATCTTTCTGTTCACACTGCCTAACTTGTTAGACAAGTGAGAAGACAACAGTGAAGAAAAATAGCAAATTATGACGGCTTTTGCGATTTAAATTATTCTCTAAAAAGTCTACATGCTGCTCTGAGTTTTTATAAGATAAATAAACATAGTCACCTATATTCTGCTTTCCTATGTCCCACATCATAATTTTGAGAAGCTTCAATGGGCACTCATGCTCTATCTTACCATCTTTCAGGCAGTGCACAGGATAATGTAGCTCTATTTACAAAAGGTGGCTTTGCAGCCCAGTATATAATGGAAAATACGTAGAATTACTGGTATTACTACCTTGTGTATCTGTTATTTACCTTAAACATACCTGGAAAAGGAGATTCAAAAATTCATTGGCAAGAACATTTTTCACACTCCAGATCTGATAGTCTTCTAGAGTAAGATGGCCCATCTGAAACAGAAACAATGTTCAAAAAGTTATCTTGCTAAGAATTTCTTCATTTTTATAGCACTTGAATAAAACCTGGTTTATTAAACTTATATTGGTCATTTGTCTGAAAGCAAACCAAAAATTTAAAGTAAACGTGATGTGTTCATCTGACAAGTAGGCCAGCTAGGATAAGTTTAAAAGTAATAAAACTCTGTTGAAGCAGTCAATGATAATGAGGACAATTTATCATCAACAATCTTCTCCCTCCAATAAGAAGTGGGAAGTAACTCACAGTATTTTCTTCTTCAAGGGTTCCCCATGGAAAACCACAAAAGACTCTGGGTAGGGAAACTGGGGTGTTTACTAATTTTGAAAGCAAAACGCAAACTCTCCAGATTACACCCTTACATCCTAACAATTTTCTAAGACCTTCTTAGAACTATCTTCCAATATAATCAGACTTCTTAAGATTTAAAGAACTTAATGCGTATCAAATATGAATACCTACATTACATTTCTCCAAAATACAGCTTAATATTATGTTTTTATAAATTGAGTAAAGCAACATTTTTGTGTTGCCAAAGTGTACCAAAAATTATATATATGTATAGAAGTCAGTATATACTTTCTTGTCAGGCAAAAGTATAACCAAATATTTCTTACTTCATATATTCAACAATTACCTAATAATCCTAGGTGAACAATGTTTTTAGCTTTTACTATTTAATGATATTGATATTCTCTTTTCACTATATAATAACCACATATAATAAGGAAAGATTTTAAAGCACTGTGATTAAAAATAGACAGCAATAATACCTACATATTTTATTAAACACTCACAAAAAGGGTGTTAGAAATTGTATTGCTACAATAGGCATTTTCTAACAGAAACTTTTCCAGGTTTCTGTTCTTACATATACCAAATAGAAGTAGATACCTTAGATTTTGGCACAGAGAGGTGAATGATGGCAGAAAAATGCCTAAAATGCCAAACAAAGTTCAAGCCCTGAAAAACTTCATTTCTATTATTCATTTTTATTGAGCAAAAGTTAATAAGGCTAAGATAATTCCTTTTGGAATTGTGATTGAAGAAAGAAAAAAAAAAAACTGGTGTTACTTATTTTTTCTAAACCTCTATAACACCACTGTAGTCTATATCCTACCAATCTGCTACTTGGTACATGTCAATGTTTGAATGGAAAGGCTCAAATTAACTCAAATATGCCTCACAGTATGTGGATTATTTTCCATTTCACAGGAACACATAGACATCACAGTAATGCAAGCTACGGGACTAAACCTATTATATAATATTCTAATAAATGTTGTCAAGCTAAAAAATTCAAGGATTTATTCTTTGTAGAGTACATGCTTATTCCTGCTATTCCATGCTTATTCTGGCTGCCATGAAAGAACTCAGGAGAGCTCTTTCAGCCATCTTTCTGTGCTGTTATAATGGTGTGCGTTAATGTCCTGGCTGATGCTCTCAAGAGCATCAACAATGCCGAAAAGAGAGGCAAATACTAGGTTCATATTAGGCTGTGCTCCAAAATCATTGTCTGGTTTCTAACTGTGATGATGAAGCATGGTTACATCGGCGAATTTGAAATCACTGATGATCACAGAGCTAGGGAAATTGTTGTGAATCTCACCGGCAAGTTAAACAAATGTAGAGTGATTAGCCCCAGATTTGATGTGCAACTCAAAGATCTAGAAAAATGGCAGAACAATCTGCTCCTGTCCTGTCAGTTTGGTTTCCATGTACAGACAACCTCAGAGGGCATCATGGGCAATGAAGAAGCAACACACAAACACACAAGAGGAAAAATCCTGGGATTCTTTTTCTAGGGATGTGATACAATCAATGTGCAAATAAAATGCCTCAATGGGGGGAAAAAAAAGAACTCAGGAGAAGGCCTTACTAATACTATTAAAAAAATTTTATTTAAGAAATACCCTTGGGCCGGCCGAGTGGCGCAGTGGTTAAGTGCTGGCTTGGAAAACCAGCGGCCCTGGTTCGGTCCCACATATGAGGGCCAGTAACACTGCCCTCAGAAAAAAAAAAAAAAAGAAAAGAAATACCTGGGGTACCAAAAAAATGCATACACATGACTTGTATTCATCTTTTGTTATTGGTATATATTGAGTATTACAATTTTAATACTATTTTTTCCTTTCTTTAAATGTGTATACATTTTTTTGGCACCCGCTGTATCTGTAACACCACCCACATTAAGATAAAAAATCATTTCCGACATTCCAGATATCCTTATAGTCCTTCCCAGGTAATCCACCCATTCCTGAAATCATTATTCTATCACCATTTGTTAGTTTTGCCTCTATTCCTGAACTTCATATAAATGGAATCATACAGTAGGTATCCTGTTTTCTACGGATTTTTTTGCTCAATATAAGGTTAGCCTAACCATAACTTACTAAAATGGGAGAAATAAAAATTAAACTATAGATGACAAAAGCTGAATCTACTTGAGTTTTATAAAATGTCTAGTTTATAACAAATATTTTTATATATAAGACACTTAATACAGTTGTTTAAAAATGGAATGCGCTACCTTTAGAGACAACTTGGAGGTATTGTAACCACAGACCCAAATAAGCACTTGGTGGGGATGATGCAGAACAGATTCGAATATGTATAAAAGCTATATAATATCCCGATTTAGAGTACGTAGTATTTTTAGAAAAGGATAAATTAGTCCTTGTTAGACTCACCTTTGTGGTGTCATGTGTATTCAATATGCCTTCTACAATGTCAGCCAGATCTGTATATAATTCCTTTAAAAACAGAAATCCAAAGGTGAAATTAGAAAAGAGTAGATATGATTTTTATGACTCAGTGGCCAAAGTATACTATATTTTGGCCAAGTACTTTTTAAATTACCATAAACAGAATCTTATATTTGCTTTAAAAAATTAAGATGATTTTCCTGTAGTTTCATTCTTTACACAGTAAGTTCAGTTTGTTAAATTTTCTAAGGCAAATACTCTACCCAATTTTGTACCTTTGTTTATGAATAATTTGAGCAATATAGCAACTAGAAGTAGTAACAAATCAGGCTGGCCGAGTAGCGCGATGGTGGAGTGCTGGCCTAGGAGGCCAGCGGCCCCGGTTCGGGTCCCACATATGAGGGCCAGTGATACTGCCCTCAAAAAAAAAAAAAAAAAAAAAAAAAAAGAAGTAGTAACAAATCCTTTCCACTCTCTTTTTGAAAATTCTCCACTCCATTTTCCTGTTGGAAGTTTACATGCAACAGAATGTATAAAATCAGAACTTACCGGGATATCATCAGTGCAGTTTTTGAAAATTCTCCACTACATCTTCCTGTTGGAAGTTTACATGCAACAAAATGTATAAAATCAGAACTTACCGGGATATCATCAGTGCGGTTGTCCTTCCACACCTCTAAAAGTGCAACCACCATGTCTCTCAGTTCAACCCTAGAGAGAACTCCATCACGGTCAACATCAAACACCTTGAAGCAAACTAAAAAAAAAAAAGAAACTCTTATGAAGGAAAATCACTGATATATTCTGACGTACAGTACATTTATTAGCAGCTTTCTTAGTAAAATTACTCAGTTGCTCAAGTAAGTATAATATATTCTGGATTAAGTCCTCATCTGGAATGTATACACACACACACACACACAATCACGTCATTAAAATCCTTGGAACTTGTAGGACTAACTGCATGCACACACTTCATAAATCTCCTTCTCAAAATAATTACCCACATTGGGGAGCCCTATCTTTCATCCAAATCTTGAGTTAAATTCCTTGCAAACCGAAAAAAAAAAAAAAAAAAAGGGTCAGGTACTACACAATAAATATTACCTCACAGGTTTTGAGAGTAATTTAAGCCCCTAAATTAATTTCTAATATTTAAAAGTGATCATTGCAGAGGGCTGGCTGAGAGCCTCAGTTGGTTAAGAGCTCCCTCAAGAGTGCGAGCTGAGCTCTGAGCAACAGCAGTTCGATGCCCAGCCCAAGCTGAGCTGCCACTGAGCTGCCAACAGGTGGCAGGATGGCTCAGCTTAAAAAAAAAAAAAAGTGATCATTGCAGAGTTGATTCTTCTAATACTGAAAATATTTCATGTACATTAAGAAACAGTAACAACAAGCTGGTATTAAGACAGTCTCCCTTTCCAATAAAACTAATGCCCACTCAAGTTTTTGCCAAAGAACAATTTCATCTCTTCAGTGAAGTATATATACAACATGCTACGAATAAAAATTATCATCACTTTACTATTTAACTCCAAATGAATCACTCTAGTTTGTTAACTTCCACTAGCCCATCAGCAAAAAAGAATTAAAATAAAATTTTTTAAAGTAATAATTAAACTCAAAGCAAAAATTTCAGCCTCATTAGAACTTTAATAGGGAAAAATAATCTATCATAAATCCAGGATAAAGTAATGGTATATCATCATGGAAGAAAAAAAAAAATCTGAATTTTTAAGATTAAGTAATTATCTGTTTTATTTATATACCCCCATTATAATTATGCTATTAAATCAATTGAGTACATTATAGTATAGTATTATTAAAGGTCAAAATATCAAATAGCACACCCCAAACAGGCAACATTTATGAGTCAATTTCAGAAAAATACAAAGATAATGAACCTAGTAAATATATCAGAATTATATACCTATTAAATATAAATGGCTACATTTTCTCAATATGGTTAAGATGTAATAATGTAATATACTTATGCTTACAAATTATGCTACAATAACATTTTAGCTAGATTTAAAAGACTACTTTAGTATTTAAATGAAATCGTTTTCATCATCAATTTCATTATGCTAATAAAATATGAATGTATGCAAGTTACAGAAAATGAGTTGTACTGCAAATTAAGCAAGGCACTGAACTTATAGAGTACCAGAAATTATTTTCTAAATGCTTAACATTTTCAACTGCATCATGGCTGATATACTTGATTTATCATGAAGTACAAATTCATCAAGAAAACCAACCCCATTATTAATAACAAAGATGCCAAACTACTTCACAGTAAAAAACAATAGATGATTGAATCCTTAGACTGACTTCTGTAAAACCTCAGCATGAGACTATTTATTTGCCCACCTGAGAAAGTGATGAAAATTGAAGCCTTAATTCACAGATGATTTTGCATGGATAGATGCTAATTTTTTCTCTGTATACTTTGCAAATTTTGTGACAATGTTTAACACACTTACATTTTTGTCTTTCAGCCAGGGGTCCCCTGCAACAGGCTGACAACCCACAAGATATCTCCTTAAAGTCTATGTGATTGTCACGATTTTCATCAAAAGCATTAAACAAACCTATAAAATAGGAAAAGACACCATAAACCACAACCAACAAATTTCCTAATGTTAAAATGATATTTATGTTTATGAAAGGAGGCATGATTCTTTCCCATAAACCGGCCAAATTGAAAAAAAAAAAAGTTTATTAGTAGTTCCCACTGTTTCAGGAAGTATTTCTTTTTCTTTTGGAATAACTGTAACTAAAACTTAGGATCCTAGCAGGAAATACATTACTATCACTTAATGTTTGGTTATGTTTGCCTGTCTCTACTTAAGAAACAGTAACAACAAGCGTGTATTTATATCGATTTTAAAAGCGAAAATAACTATCGTATGCAAAAAAAAAAAATCAATTAAGAATCTTCTCCCAAAATCACAAATTATAATTATTTAGAAAGACTGAGAAGAAAAAAGGAAAAATGAAGAAGTTTAACTGCATACTCAAAGATATACCATGGTGTTATTAATAAGCTTTTATAACACGCTTTCATGAAGCAAAGAAAAATAACACATTATATTACAAAAAAGAAATTCTGTACTGCATTCTTCTTTGTCTACTTAATTTTTTATAAATAAATATTTTAGGGCCGGCCGAGTGGCGCATTGGTTGGGCGCTGGTTTTGGGATGCCAGCGGCCCCGGTTCGGATCCCACATGAGGGCCAGTGACACTGCCCTCTACAGCTAACAACAGCTCCACCTGGAGCTGGGCTGTGCGAGCCCCGGTGATGGTGTGGGCTGCAGCCCCTGCTGCAGTGGGCTGCCATAGGCTACAGTGAGTGGCCCGCAGCCAGCGTGAGCGGCTGGCAGCCAAGCATGAGCTGCCAATAGCCGCGGTGAGCGACATCCAGAGGCCAGCGACCGATCTGCCTCATCCGGGGAGAGCGCAATGACGATACCAACAGTGAAGCAACATCCTCCGCAACTAAACTGAAGAACAAAAAGACAGCAACTTGTCTGTTCCCCTTCCCCGATTCCCCAACGCTGTTCCCCTCCGCCAATTCCCCAAGAAAATCTTAAAAAAAAAATAAATAAATAAATAAATAAATAAATAAATATTTTAAATTTCAGATAGGGAAAACCAAACATGTGGTTTTCAAACATTTTTGTAAAATATAGTAATAAAATAATTTTGTTTTCAAATGAAATGATTTATCAACCTCCGATTCTAAAATGGTAAACACAGGGCTGGCCGAGAGGCACAGTGGTTAAGTGCTGGTTTGGGATGCCAGCAGCCCCGGTTCGGGTCCCACATATGAGGGCCAGTGACACTGTCCTCAAAAAACAAACAAACAAACAAACAAACAAACAAACAAACAAATAAATAAAAAAAAAGGTAAAAACACAACTACACTGCTGAAATAAGTGGAAGCCCACAGCACTATCTGCTTTGGCTCTCCTAACAAGCCTTTCTCAATTACCCCAGTAATCTGAGAATACAGTTTATATATTCCAAGAACCTAATTTCTTGCTCTCAGTTTAAAAAGTAGAAAACTGGGGCCGGCCGAGTGGCACATTGGTTAAGCGCTGGTTTTGGGATGCCAGCGGCCCCGGTTCGGATCCCACATGAGGGCCAGGGACACTGCCCTCTACAGCTAACAACAGCTCCACCTGGAGCTAGGCTGTGCGAGCCCCGGTGATGGTGTGGGCTGCCATAGGCTATAGTGAGTAGCCCGCAGCCAGCGTGAGCGGCTGGCAGCCAAGAGTGAGCTGCCAATAGCCGCGGTGAGCGACATCCAGAGGCCAGCGACCGATCTGCCTCATCCGGGAAGAGCCCAATGACGATACCAACAGTGAAGCAACATCCTCCACAACTAAACTGAAGAACAAAAAGACAGCAACTTGTCTGTTCCCCTTCCCCGATTTTCAATGCTGTTCCCCTCCGCCAATTCCCCAATAAAATCTTTAAAAAAAAAAAAAAAAAAAAAAAAAAGTAGAAAACTGGGCTGGCCGAGTGGCTCAGTTGGTTAAGAGCTCACTCCAGAGTATGAGCTCTGAGCAACAGAGTTGCTGGTTCGATTCCAGGCCGGAGCTGAGCTGCCGCTGATGGCTCAGCGAAAACAAACAACAACAATAAAAAGTAGAAAATTTAGAAAGGAGTTAGGTGACTTGCCGGAAAGTAAGAAAACTTAAAAAAGGTCAAAACAAGAAGCAGAACCCAAGTATTCAGATTCCAAATATGTTTTTTGTGATATCACTTACAATTACTCTCTTTGTACAGTGTTCCTAATTTTTAAAAAAGGTCATAGCAAAGTTTAGAGCTGGCAGGGTCCTCAGAGATGGTCCAGTCTAGTGGTTTCTTAATCTTTTTTTGGAGGTGGGGGGGTATACAGTAATGGAGCTGTCTTATGTAAAAGAAAAAAAGTGGATCCACTCAAGCTGAGAAAGAGGTAAGGTTATGTGTAAAAAACCTGGAGCTCTGCCAATTCATTGGCCACCACCCTGATCTACACCAGCTGCTGAGGAATCTCATTGGAGTACAGTTTTGTAACCACTGACTTGGTCTAACTTATTTTATATATGAGGATAGTCAGGTGCAGAGAACTAGCCTAATTTATACAAGGTTATATAGGTAGAACAGGAAGCTCAAAACTATAATCTTAATTCTCATTGTAGATTTTTTTCCAATTAACTCTGCTATATGCAAAAAACTTGCAAATCTGTAACATTATGGGCTTCTATTTATTTATTTTTTTAAAAAAAGATTTTATTGGGGAATCGAGGAAGGGGAACAGACAAGTTGCTGTCTTTTTGTTCTTCAGTCAAGTTGCAGAGGACATTGCTTCACTGGTCATTTTGGTATCATCATTGCGCTCTTCCCGGATGAGGCAGATAGGTCGCCGGTCTCTGGATGGTCGCTCACCATGGCTATTGGCAGCTCATGCTGGTTGCCAGCCGCTCATGCTGGCCGCCGGCCACTCACTGTAGCCTATGGCAGCCCACTGCAGCAGGGGCTGCAGCCTACACTGTCGCCGGGGCTTGCCACCCAGCTCGAGGTGGAGCTGTTGTTAGCTGTAGAGGGCAGTGTCACTGGCCCTAATATGTGGGATCCAAACCAGGGCCGCTGGCGTCCCAAGCCAGCTCTTAACCAATGTGCCACTCGGCCAGCCCCATTATGGGCTTTTAGAGTTAAGATATTATTGGTTAGAAATAAGAGATGGGCTCAGGTGTGTTTACCAAAGAACATTTGTAGAAAATTGAATGATTCTTACCTTCACTTAGAGATGGACGAATAGGTGGTGAAACCAATGGGCCAAATGTCTCTAAATCAAATCTTCCAGTCCGGGACTGAGCCTTCAGCAACCAATACCGTTTCTCCAGATCAATGATGTCTGATTCCTCCACTGAGAGTCAAATCAAACAAAATTAGAAAACCTCAACCATTGCTTCTGGGCAGTTAGTTCATCTTACTAATATAACTTCCAAGGATATATTTTAATTTTCCAATTCAATTGCTAAAAATAAAAATTACCTAAAACAAAACTCTGAAATACAAATACAATATATCTAAAATAGTGTGAAAATTAAATTCAAATTAATGTAAAAAAATATATTCTTTTGCAATTTCCCATTAAGTAGACAATCCAACTTACAGAATTAATAACTGACACATTTATTTTTGGCTTCCCACACCACTTTGATCTGTACTTATATTTAATAATTTTCAATCTCTACCTTGGGTATAAAGATTCTACACACAGACTCTCCTGGCTACAATGTAAACACCCTAACAGCAGGATATATGCCTGATTCATCCTTTCAGTATGGTAACTACTTACAAATTCAATGCTTATTAAATATGAAAAGGAGTATGATAAAAGATGTTATAACTAACAAAGTTAATAAATGATAGAGATGTACGAGTAGGATTATATGATGTGACAGGTAATGAGGGCATCGAGAAAACATGAACATCTTTCTTTTCTCATTATCATAAGGTATATTTTAAAAATGACAAAAAAGCTCTAACTATGGTTTCATTTTTTTTTTTTAAAAGATTTTATTGGGGAATTGAGAGAGGGGAACAGCATTGGGGAATCGGGGAAGGGGAACAGACAAGTTGCTGTCTTTTTGTTCTTCAGTCTAGTTGCGGAGGACGTTGCTTCATTGGCCCATGTTGGTATCGTCATTGAGTTCTTCCCGGATGAGGCAGATAGGTCACCGGCCTCTGGATAGTGGCTCACCGCGGCTATTGGCAGCTCATGCTGGCTGCTGGCCACTCAGTGTAGCCTATGGCAACCCACTGCAGCAGAGGCTGCAGCCTACACCGTCGCTGGGGCTCACACAGCCCAGCTCCAGGTGGAGCTGTTTTTAGCTGTAAAGGGCAGTGTCACTGGCCCTCATATGTGGGATCCGAACCGGGACCGCTGGCATCCCAAACCAGCTCTTAACCAATGCGCCACTCGGCCGGCCCTATGGTTACATTTTATATGTGTCTTTTTTTCCCCTTCAAGGTACTAAACTAAGATTTAGAAAGCAAACAAGGGAAGTCCTTCCATTGCCCTTGCTTTCTGCCTGCAGTCACCTTCCAGATTTTGGCAAGGTGTGAGGAACCTAAGTGGTGAGATTTCACTGCATTAAGAAGAGGAGCTGGGTGCCGGCCCAGTAGTGTGTTGGTTAGGAGCTGGCTTGGGATGTCAGCTCTGAGCAGCGGGGCCCTGGTTCGGATCCCACATATGAGGGCCAGTGACACTGCCCTCTACAGCTAAGATGGTGAACAACAGCTCTACCTGGTTGTCTCTATAACTAAGATGGTCTGCGACGGTGTGGGCTGCAGCCCCTGCTGCAGTGGGCTGCCATAGGCTACAGTGAGTGGCTGGCAGCCAGCGTGAGCTGCCAAGAGCCGCAGTGAGTGACCATCCAGAGGCCGGCTACCGATCTGACTCACCCGGTAAGAGTGCAATGATAGTACCAACATGGGCCAGTGAAGCAACGTCATCTACAACTAGACTGAAGAACAAAAAGACAGCAACTTGTCTGTTCCCCTTCCCCGATTCCCAACGCTGTTCCCCTCCCCCAACTCCCCAATAAAATCTTTAAAAAAAAAAAAAGAAGAGGAGCTGTAGTTCAGGGAGGTTTAAATAGCTGAAATTTTCAGCAAAGCGTTTTAGAAAGGAAAGCGTTATATAAAGAAGGAGCTCTAGAGAGGGCTGGCTGAGTGGCTCAGTTGGTTGAGCTCGCTCAAGAGTGTGAGCTTGAGCTCTGAGCAACAGCAATTCGATGTCCAGTCGGAGCTGAGCTGCCGCTGAGCTGCCAACAGGTGGCAGGATGGCTCAGCTAAAAAAAAACAAGAGCTCTAAAAATTCACACTGAAGTCTTGTTGAGTTTTGGCAGAATAGTAAACTGTATATGCATAAAGTGAAATTCAGTGAAGCTGAGCTAAGAGATGCTTAAGTCCTAACCAGCCCGAGTAGAGATACCTGGTTGAACATTAGAAGTATTCACAGACTCAGAGGGTCACATGTAACAGTAGGGGAAAAACCAACTCTAAACTAAATGCTACTCCAGACTTGCTCCAACAAACCTTTTTTAAAAATCCTTGAAAATATTAAGATCCATAAGGAAGTTAACAACCTAGCAATATAAAACAGCCAATTAGCCATACAACATGCACAATGTCTAGCATCCAAAAAAAAAATATGAATGAAATAGGAAAAAGTGATCTAAAACAAGGATAAAAACCAGTCAATGGAAAAAGCCACAGAAACAAGTGATGATAGAATTAACAAACAAGCCTTTAAAACATCTATTATAAATATCTTAGGAATTTAAGAAAAAACAGGCTAAATTGAGGAAAGAAATGAAAACTATGAAAAATAGTACCAAAAGGAACTACTATAAATGACGAATACAATAATTGAAATTAAACAAAAATTACTCAAGAATTTAATAGTGTAACGGTGACACTATATCTTTTATTTTTGAAATTTAAACCTCTGATGTAATTTGATTTTACAGCGGTTTAGCTTGGGATTTTTTTGAAAGTTTTTTTTCTTTCATTTCTTTGCTTCCCTCTCCTCCCCTCAAACCTTGATGACTCTGTTTACTGTGCATTTATGCATACCAGTTCCAATGGTTCTGTTTACTTTGGACTACTATGCACATCTGGCAGAAACTGCTATATACCAGAAGCGATGGGTGACATGGAGCGTTGTCATGATGGAGGACGATTTATAGCACACTTTAAAACACACCATCTCTCAACCGTAGCTCACACCTGACTGACCACCAAACAAGTTGAAACTTGTCACACACTGTTACTAAGGTTTGACATGCCACTTCCCATATTGAAGATCCCTGCCTTTCCACTGGATGGCACTCAGCAGCAGCATTCACCGTATTTTGTGATCACAACATACTGGCCCTGTGTCACACATCGCTTCTGGTCCAGCAATTTTTGTCAAATAAAAACATTATGGGGCTGACCGAATGGCTCAGTTGGTTAAGAGCTCACTCAAGAGTGCGAGCTCTGAGCAACAGAGTTGCGGGTTTGATTCCTGACCCGAGCTGAGCTGCTGCTGAGCTGCCAACAGGTGGCAGGATGGCTCAGCTAAAAAACAAAACAAAACAAAACAAAAAAAACATTACGGTGTGTCCTCATCCACCTTATTCACCGATTCTGGCACCATGTAACTTCTGGCTCTTCCCCAAAGTCAAAATGACCATGAAAGTTCAACATTTTGAATAGATTCAGGACACTGAAGCAGCCACGACAGTACAAAGACACTCACGAAAGAGGACTTCCAGAACTGCTTCAGAAAGTGACTAGTATGATGGGATAAGTGTGTTCGAAGCGAGAGGGAGTATTTTGAAGGGGATTAATAGCAATGTGTCTTTTCCTGTAATACATTTTTTAAAAATTTAAACATGCACTGTATTTTTTATCACACCTTGTATACATATTTATTTTTCAAGGATATTGTTAACTATTATAAAAGATAAAGATTAGTATCAGTAGTGAACCTTGACCTCCAATAACTTACAAGTTACCTGGGAAGACAAGACAAGAACAATGGTCATTAAATTTCCAAGACCTTCAAAGCATTCATTCTTACTCTATGCCTTTGCTACAAATTTTGATACAAATTTCAGGAGAAAACTATTTTCCTCATCAGCAAGATAATCAAGAGATGATGGTCAAATCAGTATGTGTATCTATATGATACTTGTACAATAGTCATAAGTGGTGACTATATAGTCAAGTGGTAAATAAATGAAAACATGTGTCTCCCCCACCCCACAAAAAAAAAAAATCCACATATATTCCACCAACTTCCATAACATTTTAAGAAATTATCTTCCTTTTGCTTGATCTACAAAGGGCTCCTGGGATTTAAAGCTAATGTTTCATTATTTTTCCTTCCTATCCCTCTGCCATGACACTCATTAAGTCTAAATCCTATAAGAGAAGTTTTATTTTACTTGAAGGACCTAGGAATGAAATTCTTTTGAAAGCAAAAACAAACAAAAAAACGCTGCACTGAAAATATAAAAATTTTGTATACATTATCATAAATCAGTACCTGGAAGAACTGAGATTTTTCAGAAAGACACTATTCTTATTTCTTCTGAAGTAAAAGAACAGTTCATGGGAATAACTACACCCCCTACAGATGAAAACACAAAAGGCTTTGACAATATGTACTTGGGATCAAGTACACTGATTCTAACTAGTCCCCATTTTACAAAGAAGAATGCTCTCCTGGAAAGTTCTTGACATGGCTACCCCTAGAATGGATCTCTTAATGATCCACAAAACCTATGAAGAGGGATTCCAAGAGTGATAATAAAGTTATCTACACCTTTGGCATTTAAAGGGAACTACTTGCTTATTAATTATTGAAAGTAATTATAAACAACTGGGTGAAAAAGTGTTACAACATATTTTAAAAAGTTAAAAAATGGAAATACTGATAACACAAGTTGAATTTTTAAATTTGTATTACTTGTTTTTATTAGACTAGTAATATATTTTGTTGCACGAAAAATAATAAAAATGTAGGTAACCAACAAAAAGAAAAAAGAAAAAGAAAACATAATTGCATGTTTTCACATAACTGTAACCATAGTACTAGATGTATTTAGTTGAACGTCGCCTGGGTTGTTTGGGAAGATTATTTCCAATACTTTCATTCTATCACTCTATCATCTATACCACTCACTGTACGATTCCTCAGATTAATTAATCAAAGAGCTAAATTCACTTTTTAAATTTTACAACAAAATCATCTAGAAAGACAATACAAGAAAGATAAATTTTTCACACAGGAGTACACACTGTCATATATTTTTTCTTTTTTAACCAAATAACAAATATTCTGTGTTGATTACATTGTAACCTTCTGATTGTAACCAATTATTTTGCAATTGAGTTAATTTTTAAAATATACCAAACTTCTACCTAAGCATGTAGCTTTCATTTTTTTTTTTTTTTTTTTTTTTGAGGGCAGTGTCACTGGCCCTCATATGTGGGACCCAAACCGGGGCTGCTGGCTTCCCAAGCCAGCACTTAACCACTGCGCCACTCGGCCGGCCCGTAGCTTTCATTTTTAAACATGTAAGTGAAAAATAACCAGAGAATTGAATTTATTTTAAAGGAATACTTTAAAAGTTTAGGAATAGAGAGTAATCATGAGTCTGATAAGTGGAGATTGCATTGCTGTCTCCTTTCCATAATAAGATGCCTGTTCACTCCATTTATGATGTAAAAGAAACCACTTTCTCAAATCCTAAATTTTCGTTCAAGTAGTAGATCTGCATACAAAATATCTGACCCTGAATTAAAAGGAGGAAGACAGGAGCCTTGACAGAAACTACAGTCACCTGCCTCCCCCAACCCCCATTCACCGTTTCGCTTTCTATGGTTTCAGTTACCTGAGGTCAACCAGTCTCAAATTTTTAATTAAATTAAAATTTCTAGAAATAATTCAATTCATAAATTTAAACTGTGGGCCATTCTGAGTAGCATGATGAAACATCACAGGGTCCTGCTCCATCCCACCCGGACATGGCTCATCCCTTTATGCAGCGTACCCACACTGTGGATGCTCCCAGACTGTTAGTCACTTCGTAGCCAACTGGGCTATCAGATGAACTGTGGCAGTATCACAGTGCTTGGGTTCAAGTAACCCTTATGTAATGGCCCCAAAGTGCAAGAGTAGTGATGCGGCAATTGGCATACACCAAAGAGAGGCTGTAAAGTGCTTGTGTTAAGTGAAAAGGTGCAAGTTGTTAACTTAATAAAGAAAGGGAAAAAAACATCATGCTGACGTTGTTAAGATCTACAGTAAGAACAAATAGTCTATCCATAAAATTGTGAAGAAGGAAGAAGAAATTAGTGCTAGTTTTGCCGTCGCACATCAAACTGCAAAAGTTATGGCCACAGTGCATGGTATTAGTTAAAATGAAAGATATTAAATTTGTGGGTGGAAGACATGAACAGAAACTGTGTTCTGACTGACAATCAGAAAGCATTGAGCCTATACGAAGACTTCAGCAAGGATCCCCTGAAATGAGTGACAGACACCAAGTCATTTACTACAAATAAGGGACGGTTACACAGATTCAGGAGTAGGTTTGGCATTTTATCTCACATCACAAGGGTGAGTATATTACGATACGATATTTTGAGAGACCACATTTATATAACTTTTATTACAGTATATTATTATAATTGTTCTATTTTACTAGTTGTTAATCTCTTACTGTGCCAAATTTATAAGTTATACTTTATCATAGGTATGTAAGTACAGGAAAAAAGTGTGTGTTTGTGTGTGTGTGTAGGATTTGGTACTATACACTGTTTCGGGAATCCACTAGGGGTCTTGGAACATATCCCCTATGGATGGGGGAAACTACCCTATGTTCTTATTTCTATCCTTCTAGGTACTGCATAAATAATGGGTGCTCAGTAAGTATTTCTAATTAATTGGCGTTTACATAATACACTAAGTTAGAACACAGAAAAACCACACCAAATGCCTCCCAAATTTTTTACCTTTGAAGACTAAGTGTATTAATCTCCTTAAAAAACACAATTTCTTTGCTGAGGTAGAAATGTGGAATGTAGAACATATTTAGAAGGAAAAAACGATCCGATTGGTCATGGCCACCAATTAAAACCATGCTTTAGAACTCCCTTTTAAGCTTATGTGACCTGTTCATTTTTTGGTTACAGATTGGAATTCATAAATCAGTATTTGCTAAAAATAAACTATGATAAATTATATATATTATTATTACCCAAACATTTTAAATGAACTGGCCACTGAATTCCTGGGTAAATGGAAGGCAACTAATCTCATTTCATTTAAAGAAAAAAGAAGTAATAATTACAGTAGTTGCTCTATTTGCAATTCATAAACCAATACCAAAAACTTATACTTTACTAGCTAAATAAGAATGAACTTACCACCCACCTATAGGGGTAATTTTTTCTGGTTCACCACAGCCGCATACCACATTCCCAACGCTCTCAATAGTTCCCCGCCTGCACTTTGGGCCATCCTAATCAACCCCCACCTTACCAGAGGCTCCAGCTGTAGAGATAGCCCTTTAATGCCAGAATTGGATTCCCATAAAAAATAGATAAAATAAAAACGCCAGTCAATTTATCCAAGTGTTTTCAAACCCTCACAGTACTTTGACATTTTTGAAGCAACCGTCTCAAAAGCAATGACCTTCGGGAGATCTCCTTAAAATGGCTGCAAGCCTTACATCATTTACAATAAGATAAGAGGATAAGGAAGGAGAGACATGCAGATTTACTAGTGGCTTAAGGAACAGAAGTACTTTTTTCTTATTCAAAGGTTTTAAGATTGCAAATTAAAATGAGGCAAAGGAATATAATAGTATACATAATTTTAGTTGAGATGATAGATGCTAAAATAGAGACAATATAAATTTGAATCAGATATGAAAAGAACAATAATCAAAATGAATTTTATGGCCCTAAAATTAGCCAGAAGTACTATATTATCTCAAAATCCAGATTCTACTATTACTAAAAGAAATTGAAGCAGGGCCAGGTTGGGACCCCCGAAATAGAGGCCGCTCCTCGTCCCTGGCCTCACCTTTCCTAGACCTATGGGTCAGGGATAGATCATCACCCTGCGGCTTCAGAGGCTTAAGCTCGGAATGTCCCGTCCCCTGTCCCACCCAGTTCCCTGTTTCAGAAAATGACCCTGAAGCTTATGATTAATACCCTTAGGCTTACTGACCACAATCTCCGAGGTCTAGCATTCTTTCCAGGCTACTCCAATCATGGTTTCTGGTTGTTGACGCCACTGAAGAATCAGGTTACCAGAAGGAAGGCTCCAATGGAGACCCCCAGCACCCTCACATACATAGCCTTTAGAGGAACCCAGGTTTTCCCTTGCTGCTCTGAAAATGTTAAGGCAGTTTTTGAAGGTGTTAACCTGCTGCCTTTTCAGACCACCAGTGCTCTGATAATAAATACTTATTCTATGGCCCAACTCCTGTGCCGGTCTGTTGGCTGAGCGGCACAGACAGCACGAGCCCCAGACTCGGTGGCCCTCTGGTTTTAAAATCACTGAGGTAGCAGGTTTATTCACTTTTATGATACATTTTAGAGAAACTCTAAAAATTCTTTGTTAGTATGTTTAAAAACATGTTTACAAAAAAGAATAGGTACACATATTTTCTCCTAAATAATATAGCTACATTCTATAAAAATATGATTAACATTAACGAAAATTAATTCTCAATTAGTTCTTAAAACATAGTTCTATTACCCATTTCACTGTTGATAAATGGGCACTCATTCAATAATCTTGCTTGGAGTAAATGAAATAATTTATTGAAGAGAAATAAAAATAATCATTTGTAAGTATCCCCAAAGGTAAAAAAGGAAATTGCAAAAGTGAACCTGTAAGATTGTCTGGAGTCTGAAGAGGACTCACCACAACTACCCTTTTATCTGTAATTACAAGCTACTCATAAAAGATGAAACAATAAAATGAGAGTGTCATTAAACTGTCTTCCAGTCCTAAAATGACAACAGTGCACTCTGGGTTCAAACATCCCAACTTTGGCACCTATTAGCCATTTATCTTGCAAAGTTTCTTTAACTTATTATCGTCTTGGCTTACTCATTTTTAGAATGGAATTAAATGAACCTATGAGACAGCACAAAGATGAAACGAGATAATGTCCACAGACTATAGGGCCTCCTCTACAAAGTGCTCAGTTTGCACATGGTAAATTAGAACCTTCTACAGAGCAAAGTAATTTTGGGGGAAAGGAAAAGGATAACCTATGGAAGGATTTGTGTTGTGGACCAAAGTTAAGAGACAAAAACAAGAACGAACTTTACTTTCCAGGGAGTGACAAAGACAGACAAGATTAAGATTAAAGATTACAGGCAGTTCAGCCTAGAATTTGTAGGTAGGCCAGTCAGAATGTAGATATTTCAAAGGTTAGCATCTAAAGGATGAGTCTTCAAACTGAAGCAGAGAGCTGCCAGGCTGTGTTTAGCGAGGACTATCCAAATATAATAACAGGGAATGGATACACTGATCTAAATTTGTAAATTGATTTACATTTTGAGTTTATATGCTGTGTCTCCAAACTCCAACACTATGTGGTACTAAATAACCACAAACAAAATGGATGGGGAAAGGGTATTACAAGAAAAAGCCAAATAACTAAGATTTGTTAGACTATTCTCTCAGATATCAAAAAAAGAATGTCGTAACACCTGTACCAACCTATTTCAAACATTTAATTACACAGAACATGTTTATACTCTCTCTACATGTTTTCTGACTCTGAATGTCATCATTAGGATGTACAGCACTACCGCAAACATCGTCTGTCTGTACGTCTCTCCAGTACAAATGGCTTTAAAACTAACTTGTCGTTAAAAATATTGCCTATAGGGGCCAGCCAACTGGCACGTTGGTCAAGAGCTGGCTTGGGATGCAAGCAGCCCCGGTTCGGATCCCACATATGAGGGTCAGTGACACTGCCCTCTACAGCTAAAATGGTGAACAACAGCTCCACCTGGAGCAGGGATGCTGTGAATCCCCAGGGACGGCATAGCTGCAAGCCCCTGCTGCAGTGGGCTGCCATAGGCTACAGAGAGTGGCCGGCAGCCAGCGTGAGGGGCTGGCAACCAGCATGAGCTGCTAAGAGCCGCTGTGAGCGACCGTCCAGAGGCCGACGACCAATCTGCCTCACCCGAGAAGAGCACAATGTTGATACCACCATGGGCCAGTGAAGCAACGTCCTCCACAACTAGACTGAAGAACAAAAGGATAGCAACTTGTCTGTTCCCCTTTCCCCAATAAAAACTTTTTTTTTTTTGAGGGCAGTGTCACTGGCCCTCATATGTGGGACCTGAACCAGGGCTGCTGGCATCCCAAGCCAGCTCTTAACCACCGTGTCACTCGGCCGGCCCAATAAAATCTTAAAAAAAAAAAAAAAGATCGTTTCATCAGATTTGGTAATTTCACCTTTAAAAAAAAAGCTCGCTCAAGAGTATGAGCTGAGCTCTGAGCAACAGCAGTTCGATGCCCAGCCTGAGCTGAGTTGCTGTTCAGCTGCCAACAGGTAGCAGGATGGCTCAGCTAAAAATAATTAAAAAAAAAAAAAATTAAAAAAAAAAAAAGATTGACAGGATCTAATGTGAAGCCTCATAAGGAAAAAGTCAAAAGTAATCTCAAAGTGGATAACTAGAATTGCAAATATTATAATATTAACCAAGATAGAAAGGATAGGAAGAACATGTTTGCTTTTGTTTTTTTTTCCTTTAGATGAGTTGAAGCAAGGAAAAATGAATTTAGTTTTACATATGAGATTAAGATGTTAAAATATCTATATCCAGAGGGCATTCATTTAAATAAATATATACTTTGAGAGATACCTCAAGACCAGAAAACTTCCTCTAGGTATCACCTGTATAGATATGAAGGATAGGTGAAGCAATGGAAATGGCTGTAAACAAGCAAAACATGCTTGTCATCCAAGAATGAAACAGAGCTAAAGGCCAATCCATGAGAAATAACTCACATTTCAAAAGCAGACAGAAAAATGAGAGCAGTAAAGGAAACTCAAAATAAAAAAACAAAAACACTAGGGAACCACAATGTGTCAAAAGCAAAAGGAGGGGAGGCCAGGTGGCTCAGTTGGTTAGAGCGAGTGCTCTGAAACACAAGGTTGCCAGTTCAATTTCCACATGGGCCAGTGAGCTGTACCCTCAGCAACTAGACTGAAGACAACTACTTCAGCTGAGCTGCCAGCGGGCGGCCGGATGGCTCAATTGGTTAGAGCGCATGCTCTTTTTTTTCCAAATTAGCTTTTTTTTTTTTTTTAAGATTTTATTGGGGAATTGGGGGAGGGGAACAGACAAGTTGCTGTCGTTTTGTTCTTCAGTCTAGTTGCGGAGGACGTTGCTTCACTGGCCCATATTGGTATCGTCATTGCGCTCTTCCCAGATGAGGCAGATCAGTTGCGGGCCTCTGGATGGTCGCTCACCGCGGCTGTTGGCAACTCGCGCTGGCTGCCGGCCACTTTGTCACCAGGTCTCGCACAGCCCAGCTCCAGGTGGAGCCATTGTTAACTGTAGAGGGCAGTGTCACTGGCCCTCATATGTGGGATCTGAACCCGGGGCCGATGGCATCCCCAAACCAGCTCTCAACCAATGCGCCACATGGCCAGCCCCTAGAGCGCACGCTCTTAACAAGGATGCCAGTTCAATTCCCATCCATGGGATGGTGGGCTGCACCCCCATCCCACAACTAGGCTGAAAACGGTGACTGGACTTGGAGTTGAGCTGTGCCTTCCACAACTAGATTGAAAACAAGGACTTGGGCTGGCCGAGTGGCATGTTGGTTAAGAGCTGGCTTGGGATGCCAGCGGCCGGGGTTTGGATCCCACATATGAGGGCCAGTGACACTGCCCTCTACAACTAAGATGGTGAACAACAGCTCCACCTGGAGCTGGGATGCTGTGAGTTCCCAGTACAGCATAGCTGCAACCCCTGCTGCAGTGGGCTGCCATAGGCAACAGTGAGCGGCCGGCAGCCAGCATGAGCTGCCAATAGCCGCGGTGAGTGGCTGTCCAGAGACCAGCGACCAATCTGCCTCACCTGAGAAGAGCACATTGATGATACCAACATGGGCCAGTGAAGCAATGTCCTCCACAACTAGACTGAAGAACAAAAGGACAGCAACTTGTCTGTTCCCCTCCCTCAACCCCCCAATAAAATCTTTAAAAAAATAAATAAAATAAAGAAAACAAGGACTTGATGGATCCTGGGAAAAACATACTCTTACCCAATAAAAATTAAAAACAAACAAAACAAAACTAAAAAAAGCAAAAAGAATTTCTTTAAAAAAAAAAAGCAAAAGGAGAAGAAAATTGCAAGAAAACTGAATGGTCAATAGTGCTAAATGCTGCAGAGATAGTAGTAGTACAACAACCCTAACAAAAAAAACCATTCAGTTTAGAAATTAGGTCATTATTGCAGGTGAAACAATGCATCTACATTAATATTTGTTTTAAATAATTCAAGATAAATATTTTGTAATAAGGCAAAGGTATTGTAACTTTTAGATCTTATTGAAAAACCAAAAATGTTCCCAACCGTTAAAAACTAAATAAAAAAGATCATTTTCAAATAAAAATGGGAGCCAGATAATGATATAACATGTTGACACTTATTTTGACTAAGTTTCAATACACCTATAATCTTTAATAATACAGTGCTTTAAAAAAACATGCAATAAGAGCATTTGCATTTGCAAAGTATGTCAGAACTGATTTAACTTTAAGGAACTGACAAAGGCTCTCTTCTCCAGGACCAACTTATAGTCATGCCCCTCTGCAGCTTCCCTTCAATTAGGCTTCAAACTTGGGCCCCATTCTGTCATTGTCCGGCTCAGCCCACAGTTAGCAAAGAATCCTGCTAAGTCATCCCCCTAACCTTGATATTTGATCAAGTTCCTCATACCCCATCTTTGAATAAGATGAATAAATCCTTGGCCTTCCTTTAGCAAGAATCCCCTTACCCTTGATGTCTCCTCTTTGTAATTTCCCCTCCACTGAGGCCCTCACCCTGTTCCTTGGCTATAAATCCCAATTGTCCTTGTTACATTTGTAGTTAAGACCAATCTCTCTTCCCTAATGCAATATGCTAATGCACAAGTCTTCCTCACCATTTAACATATGTTAGAGTAATTTTTCTTTCAGTCATTAAAGGAAAGTAGTCATACTTAGCCAATATTAACAGAACAATAATTTACCATACTATCACAAATAAAAACAAAGGTACAGCAGAACAGCCATAAGATTGACAATTTAAATGTTAGTGTAAGTTATAGGGAGCTTATACCGAGTATAAAAAGACTCCCTAATTTTTTATGTAAAACAATTTTTCTTAAAGAGGCTTTCCTATCAGAAATAAAGACAAGGGCACTGAAAACTGGTAGAATGAAGTGCATTGCCTATTCATGCTGGAATTTATTAGTCTGAACTTCTGATAACAATGCAATGGGTAAAAAAGTAGCTTGTGTAATTAGTTTCCAAATTATAAGTTACAGAAAGCAATAGCTACAAACAGCACTTGACACCCAATGTCCCTGATTCAGTTACCAGATACTATTTAAGGTTTGGCACAGAGGGAGAAGGAAAGAATAATACAGGCTCTATATGATTTAAGAGATGACATGTACAGACAAATAGAATGCTATAAATAATTATAACAATGAAAGTGATAAGATCATTCATGAAGGGTACAAAAAAGGTGTTAAGAGAGTTCAGGGGAAAGGAGAGATGCTTTCTCATAGGAAGACTAGAAAAGGTTTCATGAAAACACAGGGGCATGTGGTTTAAGTCTTCAGAGATCACCAGGATTTACAGTGAGAAAGAAAGCGAAAGGCATTCTAGTGTTAGGAAGTGACGTGAACAAAAGCCCAAAGAAGGTAACTTTGCTGTAACCACAAGAAAGAAGAACGGTGGACTGAAAAGTGACCCTCAAAAATTCATGATCACCTGGATCCTCACAATGTGACCTTATTTGGAAATAGTAGGGTGTGTGCAGATGTAATGTATTAAGAATCTTGAGGTGAAATAATCCTGGATTTATGCTGGGCCCTAAATCCAATGACTGGTGATCTTACATAAGAAGAGAGTCTACAGAGAGAGACACACACAGAGAAGGCCATGTGAAGAGGGAAGCACAGACTGGAGTGATGCAACCACAAGCCAAGCAAAGCCTGAGGTCACCAGAAGCAGGAAGAGGCAAGGAAAGGGTCTTCCCTAGGTCCTTTAGAAAGAACATGGCTCTCTGTTAACATCTTGATTTCAGCTTCCAGAACTGTGAGAGAAAAAATTTCTGCTGTTTCAGTTTATGACTTGTGGTCCTTTTGTTCCAATAGCCCTAGGAAACTAATACTGTTTGGATAAGGACAATTAGTAGAAGGCAACGGTGAAATAATAAGCAATTAGTCTCTGCCCCTGGTTCCTGCTAATATTTGGTCTTTACCCAAACTCTAGTAATTTCCTGTGTGATCAGAGTTTCTGACACAAAGGTCTTAAATCCCTTGGAATTTCCTGGGTAATAGGAGTCTTTTGTTCCAAGGCCAAATGCCAGGAGGTGACTTTAGTGGACTCCTGGGTGGGGGCTGATCACCAGAAAGACCAAGCTATAATTAGAAGCTTATAACTTTCAGCTCCCTCCCCAATCTCTGGAATTGGGAAAGGAGCTGGAAATGGAGTTAATCCATGTCTATGTGATGAAGCCTCCATAAAAATCCCCGAAGTAGAGAGCTTCCAGATTGGTTAACATATCCACATGCCAGAAGGATTGGTGCATCCCTGCTCCACAGGGACAGAAGCTCCTGTACATGGGATCCTTTTAAACAGCTTTTTTTTTTTTTTTTTTTGAGGGCAGTGTCACTGGCCCTCATATGTGGGACCCAAACCGGGGCTGCTGGCTTCCCAAGCCAGCGCTTAACCACCGTACCACTCGGCCAGCCCCATGGGACCCTTTTAGATCTTGCCTTATGTATCTCTTCATCTGTATCCTTTCCCATATCCTGTATTTTATCAGTATCCTGTATAAATCAGTAAACATAACTATTTTCCTGAATTCTGTGAGTTGTTCTAGCAAATTATCAAGGAAAGGGTGGTGATCGGAACCTCTAATTTACAGCTGGTTGGTGAGAAGCACAGGTGACAATGTGGACTTGTTATTGGCATCTGAAGTGGGGGGGTCCAGAGGCAGTCTTGTGGGACTGAGCCCTAAACCTGTGAGGTCTGTGCTAACCCTAGGCAGATAGTGTCAAATTGAATTGAATTGTAGGACAACCAGTTGGTGTCTGCAGAGCATTGGAGAATTGCTTGATGTGGGGGAAAAACCCATACACATTTGGAGTATGAAAGTATTCAGCTGAGTAGACAAAAAACAGAGTTTTCCTTTTCAGGTAAGCATTCAATGCTCTCACATTTCATTTCATTCCACTTTAGAAGAAAAAAACTATTAACAATAAATTTCTCCTTTATAGGCATATCTCATATTACCAGGCAATTGTATTAAAAAGTGAACAGAAGAAAATGAAATGCCATTACTTACAATGTGTGACTCCGGCCAGCGTTTGGTAGAAAGTGGGAGTATCACTATCATCAGTGAGGGTCACATATACACCTCCAGACAACAGCCAACGAGAGAAGGTAAAAGCATCTTTGTTTAGAAGAAGCCAATTTCTAAACTTTTCATAGTTCACCTTTTCACCCTAAAATTAAAACAAGAAAACATAGGTTTAGTCAAATTTTAAGGTATCTTCACCTGAAACTTAAAAAAAGTAAGGCATCTTACTTGGAACGTGCACAACTTGAAATTTACAATTAGTTGACATTTACCTACAATGGAAGGATTACCTAAATAACACCACAGTCTACAGACTTGGAAATCAAATTGTTTTCAGAAATAATTGTACTTTAGAACTTTGATTTGCATAAAATCTATGTTAATTGCAAATTATTTAATCAATTCATTAAAGTAGTGCACTGCTATTAATAAGCTATATTTTATTTGCTAAGGTAT
This sequence comes from Aselliscus stoliczkanus, assembly GCA_033961575.1. NCBI lineage: Eukaryota > Metazoa > Chordata > Mammalia > Chiroptera > Hipposideridae > Aselliscus > Aselliscus stoliczkanus. Next base: position 22,683,432 of record CM066739.1, read on the forward strand.
ATCCTGAAATCAGTAAACTATGTTTCTTTCAATATTTAACAAATCCAATTTTTCACTTGCCTTATCCCTCTTCTTTAGTACCTCAATCTACCAGAACTAGCATATTTAAATTAAATATGAATGAAATTTAAAGGCTCTTTTAACTTTCATTGGCAAATTAAAAAGAAGGCATCAACGAAAACACGTATTCACAAGTCAAAGATGATACAAAAAGAATGAAGTAGATTTCTATTTCTTTGCTTTCTTTCCAAGTATTTGCCTTGCTAAATCTCTGGAGAAAAGTAGTACCCAGGCTGAGAAAGAACATCACATGGTTACAGAAGTCAATCTCTTTGGAAGACAAGAGGACCTAGGTTGAGTGAGGGCCAGATATTATATGAGAAAAAGGAGAGAAGCAACTCACAGGGAAATAAAGTGTAAGATGACATTCAGGAGCCTAGCAGCTGTAATCTTGACAGAGGTATTAAGGGATACAAATAACTTATAACCTAAAAGAGATATGGTAGATATAATTTCTACATTGTTTAATAATATCCTATTAAGAAGAATATGCTTAGCCTAGTAGTTTTCGAACATGTAACAGTACAATCCAAACACTCGACTCAACACTGACAGTCTTATTTCTCTGAATGGAAGAACACAGCCTTCAAACTTGCTGCAGGGACACGTTGAGGACATTGCCAACATGATTAGAGACGGGATCACAACCACATTCTTTCTCTACCTCACATTTAGTCTAGAATGTGTTAGCAATATCAATTCCACAAGCTCATTTTTACACATTGGAATAATTCTCAAAACTGACAGTATCATGTAATTATGTGCACACTCCTAGCATCCTGACACCAAGTGATTTCTGAACCCCACAAGACCTACACCAATGACCTACCCTCCTTGTTGCCAAATCTATGGAATCCTTCTCAGAGATCAAAGGTCAACTCACTTGACCTTTCAGTTTATTTGACATAAACATTCCTTCCTCTTGAAACATTTTTATCACTTGGCTTCCAGGACACCATTCTCTTTTGGTTTTCCTCAGATGCTATTCCTTAGGCTCCTGGTTTGATTCCTCTTCACCTGGCCAATCTCTGAACGCTGGAATAGGGGACTCAGTCTTCCAGTCTGTTTTCTACCTAAGTTCACTTCTGGATGATCTTATCCTCACCTATAAGCCAACAAAGCCTTTCCCCTAAACTCCAACTTACTATGTCAGAAAATATGGCTGACAACTCAACTTGAATGTTTAATATGACTCTCAAATTTAATTATGTCCTAAGCCTCTCTTGATATTGAAACCCCAAAACTCAGTTAATGGCAGCTCATTTACTAAATCAGACCAAGCACCACAGTCATCCTCTGCTCTTTCTGTCACAGCCCATAATCAATACAAGAAAAGATCCTGTCAACTCCACCTTCAAAATAAATGCAGAATCTAAAAACTTATCACCTCATTGCTACACCATGATTTAAATGACCACCATCTCTTACCTGGGTTATTCAGATATCGTAATTGGACTCTGTTCAGCCTACCCTCCACATAAAACCCAAAATAATGATGTTGAAAAATAAACCCAAACTAATGTACTCCTGTGCTCAAAACCCTCTAATGGTTTCCATCTCACTCAAGATGAAAGTAAAAGAACCCCATCTCACTAACTTAATTTCCTACCACTCCCTGGCTCACTCCATTTTAGCTAAACTGGCCTCTTTGTTGTTTCTTGGACATGTCAAGCACTCTCCCACCTCAGGGCCTTTGCTACTATGTTCTCTTCATGGACAGTGCTTCCCCCAGATAACTGGTTTTATCTCACTCCCTTTAAATTATTTGTTCAAATGTCCCTTTATCTGACAAGCCTTTCCTAATTATCCTATACAAAAACTGACACTCAGCCACCTTCTTCCTATTAGCACCTATCCCCTTATTCTACTTTGTTTTTCCCATAGCACGAATTATCATCTAATGTGTGTGTGTGTGTGTGTGTGTGTGTGTGTGTGTGTGTGTGTGTATCTGCATTTGTGCCTAATTTTTAAAGAATTGGGTAGCTAACCATATTTAATTTCCATCTATAAAATGGGAATGTCTACACAAACCTTATTAAAATGAAAAAATATAACATTTTCCCCCAAATGAGCAGAGTATTAATGCATTTGACATCTCGATGAAAAACCCAATTAATCAGGCCTGAAAAGATTACCTTTCTTCTAACCAGCAAATGCTTGTTATTGGACAAAAAATACCATAGCTCAGTTTGTCTTGAAAAACTGAAATACTATCCAGGTAACTTCCAGTCAATAAGGCAGAATAGAAAATGGAAGAGGCCAATCCTTTTGCACCAAATACATAGAAACGCTGAGTGCAATGTAACACCATAACCACTACCAAAAACTGCACAGCCAAGCTCAAAAGCAAGAAAGGAAAATCTCCAGGTCCTATCAGTATAGATGAAACTCAAAGCCAGAGCGGTGAAAAGCTAAAGCCAGAGAGTCCAAAAAATATTAGAACCAGATATATGCATATGGCTGGAATATTGACAATCAATGCCTATATAGTTAGAAAGGTGACTAAACTAAACTGAATAAAAATTGACTATATAAAACCAAGAGCAGTAAATGACTGTTACATCTGTGAAACAGAAGTGAGTCGAACAGCCATCTATAAAAAATCATACAGCTCTGAGTGCTGCAAAAAAGGAACAGAGACTTCTAAAAGGGTTTTACTCTACCACCTCTAGGGACTTTCCCCATATTAGCAGACTTCTGAAAAGGAAAGAAGGATTTTGTCTGTTAAAAACACATATTTTATACTGTTTACCTTTTGTATAATGAAAATATATTAATTATGAAGACAGAAAAAATGACAATTTTTTTTTGAAAATTTTTAGAAGAGTTTGAGCCAAACTGATGACATATGCCAGGGAGCAAGATCTCAAATGCTCCCCAAATAACAAATTTTTAAACCCAAATATTTCACAATGCAAATCAACTAAGTAAAACAAATGATAAAATAGGCCTTGATGGGTCAGGGAGGTACCAGAACAACTCAGGGCAAATGAGTGATGTATCTATACATCCATGATGAAAAGCAATGGCACTACAATATGAGCAATCACCTGTGTGTGTGCGTGTGCATGTTGGTGTGAGACTGTGGGAGTGTGTTTCATTACACTTTAATTATAGGCAGCTGTTTTTACAGTAGAATTGGGAACTTTCAGATGCACGAATATAGCAATAATAAGGATCATGGACCTTTGAACATAGCACATAGTTGAAACAAACCAACTGTTAAAATACAAAAATGTCAAGAAAATGGTGCACATAAACACCTATTCATCATAGCTAAACTCATTTATACAACTCAGAGTTAATACTCTGGCAACAGGTAGGACAAAATATAAATCTTTAAGTACCTCTGAGAAACACTTCCTGAGTGTATCTGGGACTTTACCATCCACCGCATGGAGCATTCTTTCCATTTCTTCTCGTATAACATAGCTCCCCGATTCGCTTGCAAAAAGACTAAAAATGTCTAGGGGAAAGAAAGAATAAATTAATCTTATCATAGATTAAATATATCCTGGTGGAAGTAGGGAGGGAAAAGTAACAATTATTGAGTGATTACTTGAGCCAAGCACTTTATAAACATGTAATTTAATTTATTTCTCTAAAATAAACCAAAAAACAAAAAACAAAGAAAAACCCAGCAATGCAAATTAAAACAGTAATGTGATATCTTTTCAAACACACCAAATTGCAAAAACTGTTTAGGTGTGACAATACAAAGTGTTAGCAATAAATTGGGAGAAGCAGGAACTCTTAAAAAACTGTTATTGGAGAGTGTGAATTGCTGCAACCACTTTGGAAAACAACTTGTCAAAGTTTAGGAAAGGTAAATATGCATGCTAGAAATTCAAGATCTAGGCAACTTCACTTCTACCCTTGAGAAATTCTCATACATGTGCATGTCCATGAACAACAATGTTGTCTGAGATATTGTCTGTAATAGCAAAATTTGGGGAAAAGAGAAAAATGTCTATCAAGAAGCAAATAAGTAAACTGAGATACACACACACACACACACACACAATGAAATACTATTACAGTAGTTAGAATAAAAGAACAAAGTGTTTCAAGATGGATAAATTCCAAAAATATTCAAGGAAAATGCAAATTGCAAAATAATATGTACAATATACCATTTAAAAGTTTAAAAGCAGGGCCGGCCAAGTGGCGCTGGCTTGGGAAGCCAGCGGCCCCGGTTTGGTCCCACATATGAGGGCCAGTGACACTGCCCTCAAAAAAAAAAAAAAAAAGTTTAAAATCTGAAAAACAGTTGAAGATATGTTTAAAGATATATAAAAATGTCATAAATGGATAAAAACCTGTATGAAGAATGAAAGATCACCAAAGTCGTGAGAATGATGACCTCTAAAGGGAAGAACAGGGATTGGACCATGGAACGATACAAAGAGAACCTCATCTTGGCTGTAATTATTTAAAAAAAAAAAAATCAAGATCTGGGGCAAATATGATATAATGTCAAGGGATAATAAAACTGAGTGGAGGTACATATGTTTGAAATATTGCTGTTATGGGTTGAACTGCATCCTCCAATAAAATACGTTGAAATCCTATCCTGTGGGTACCCATGAACGGAATCTTACTTGGAAAGAGAGAAGATAGAAAGACAGAAGACATTCCATCCTTCTAAAGGCACAGCGGATTCCACTGCCTGCCCTCCCACAACCTGTGGCCGATTCCCTTAAGGGGAGTATATATTGCTGGAGTGCTCTGACCATCTGTTATGGGTTAAACTATGTCCTCCCAAAAGATTTCAAGTCCTAATCTCAGTACCTGTGAGTGTGACCTTATTTGTAGATGTAATCAACTTAATATGAGATCATTAGGATGGCCCTAATACAATATTACAGATTATAAGAAAAGACAGACACTGTTGAAAGAAAGCCATGTGATAAGGTAGGCAGACTGGAGTGATGCAGCTATAAGCCAAGGAATACCAAGGATTGATGCCACCACCAGAAGTTAGGAAGAAGGAAGGATTTTTCCTCACAGGTTTCAGAGGAAGCAAGGACCTGCTAACATCTTCATTCTGAGATAATAAATTTCTGTGTTTAAAACTACCCAGCTTGGGGTACTTTTGTTACACTACCCCTAGGAAACTAATAAAATTATATAATAAAACCGAAAAATTTAAAATATATGGTGTTTATGACCCCCCCAATTTTTATTTTTTTTGAGGGCAGTGTCACTGACCCTCATATGTGGGACCCGAACCAGGGCTGCTGGCTTCCCAAGCCAATGCTTAACCATTGTGCCACTTGGCCGGCCCAAAAATTGTTATTTTTAATCACTGGCTTCCTGGAGCCAGAGTATGTGTTTGTTGGTAAAAGGATATTATTGAAAAAACTAGGATGACAGTTAAATTCCAATACATAAAATTGGGTTTATGCATATTTTCATTATCTTGATTGTAATAATATGGGTATATAAATGATCTCAAAACATATCAAAATGTACAGTTTATACATGTGCATTTTATTGTATGTCAATTATATCTCAATAAAACTATAAAAAAGGAAATAAAGACATATCCCAGGAAACATGGATGGACAATGATCAACTAAGGTTATCTTCCTTTTCATATTTAAGGACAAAATAAACGATGCCCTCTCATTATAACATCTGCCTGCTAGTAGGATTTAAAGGTCATGGATTAGGTGCCATATTCGGGGCTTAGATAATTCACGTAATAAAATCAATTTCTGAAATTATGAGTAAAACCACTAAAAGGAACTAACCCTTTTACCAAGAATCTGTATCAAACATTATCAAGGAAATGAACTTTTGATTCTACTTGTGAAGTAAGGCAAGAATAGACTGCTAAATCTATGCCATCAGAATTCTTTTTCTTTTTCTTTTTTTTTAGAGGGCAGTGTCACTGTTCCTCATATGTGGGATCCGAACCAGGGCCACTGGCGTCCCAAGCCAGCTCTTAACCACCATGCCACTAGGCCGGCCCCAGAATTCTTTTTTATTTATTTATTTATTTATTTATTTATTTATTTATTTATTTATTTATTTTCAGAATTCTTTTTTAAATAACCGCTTTTTGAGATGTAATGTACATTCCATAAAATTCCCCCTTTTAAAGTATACAATTCCGAGGTTGTTAGTGTATTTATAAGGTTGTGCAATCACCACCACTGTCTAATTCTAGAACATTTTCATCCCTAAAAGAAACTCATTAACAGTCACTCTCCATCTCCCTCTCCCCCAGCCTCTGGCCACCACTAGTCCTATCATCTGTCTCTACAGATTTGCCTAATCTAGACATTTCATATAATGGACTCATATAGTATGTGGCCTAATTTGACTGGCATGTGTCCTTTGGCACAATCTCTGGTTCATCTACATTGTAGCATGTACCAGTAGTTTACTCCTCTTTTTATTGCTTAGTAATATTCCATTGTATGGATAGACCATATTTGTGTTGGATACAGCAGCTGATGGACATTAGGGAATTCCCATTTTGTGACTATTATGAACAATGTTGCTATGCACATTCATGTACCTGGTTTTGTTTTTTTTAATGAATACAGTTGACCCTTGAACAACATGGATTTGTACTGGGCGGGCCCACTGATACACAGATTTTTTTCAATGTCTGTACTGTTTTTCGATCCATAGTTGGGAGTCACAGATCGGAGGGCAGACTGTATGCACAGATCTATATCATTTTATATTGGGAACTTGGCCATCTGCAGTTTCTGGTGTCCGTGGGGGTTAGGGGGTCCTAGAACCAATCCCTCCTGGATACCGAGGGACAGCTTCATTTTTGGGGTGTCAAAAGTTATACATGGATTTTCAACTGCGCAGCAGTTGCTGCTCCTATTCCACACACTGTTCCAGAGTCAGCTATATGTTTTCTATTTTGTTGGGTAAACAGCTAGGAGTGGAGTTGCTCGGTCATGTGATAACTTGATGTTTAAGAAACATTTGAGGAACTGGCAATCAGTGTTCCCAAGTGGCTGTACTATTTTACACTCCCAACAGCAATGTATGTGAATTGCAACTTTCCCACATCCTCACCAACACTAATTATTATCTTTCTTTTTTATTTTAGCTATCCTAGTGGGTGGGAAGTGGTGTCCATTGCAATTTTAATTTACTTTTCCCTAATAACTAATTATGCTGATCATTTTTTCAAGTGCTAATTGGCCACTTTTACATCTTCCTTGAAGAAATGTCAATTCAAATCCAGCATCAGAATTTGGAGGTAAACTATTCTGCTACACAGATGTAGTATTATCATTTTGAGATAATAAAAGTACTTACATTTTGCTTTCTCTTCATCTCTGCCTCTTGTAAGAAGGACAAGTCCAACTATTAAATTATTGAAGTGCAGTCCTTTTGATGTTCCACCAAAAGAACAGTAAATCACCTAGGAGAAAATGATAAAGCCAATCTTAAACATTTCAGTTCAGAAATTTGAGACTGCAAAGCAACCCCTTTAACAAATCTTGTCTCCCTCTCTAAACCAGGCCCTGGTAAACTGCAGTGAAATGATGTTAAGTTTCTCCCTTTTTTTCTTTCACACCTTGTTATTGCACTCAGCCAAGAATACACTGTACCCACTCTAAAGTACATGTATGTACGTCACTGGTTCACATGCTAAATATTTATTCTTTCTCTTTGGAGTTCTTAGCAAGGTCCAGGAAGATAAAGCTCCTCTCTTCAATAACCCCAATAATAGGATAAGGATTTTCTGTGATTACAGAACTCCCTTCAGCCTCTGTAAAACTCACACACATCATTTTGATTTGAAAGATCAACATTCTCTAACCAAATATTCAGAAATACAATGACAATCATACTACAATATATAAATATATCAAATTAACATGTTTTACACTTTAAATTTACACCGTTATGTCAAATACAGTCAATCAAAAAGGTTTAAAAAAAACAGGAAATCTAGAAGCCCCAAAAGACATTTTTTACAGTCTTAGAAATGGGTCTTACAATACTCAGAAATAAAGAAGAAAAGCATAAGAAAGGGACAACAGCAGCAATCACATTATTCATTCATTCAACAATTCTTTGTGGAGAGCCTAGGGTGACACTGTGATACAATAAATACATATATATTTGGTCTTCTTCCAGGTTCCTGACACGAGAGCTTCTAAAACCCTTGCAATTGCCTGAGTGAAAAGGGCATCTTCTATTGTTCATAATAATCCCCTTTCAAGCATACCTGAGTTCATGCTACTGAGGTGACTCTTGGTGGGCCCTTCACAAAGCTTCAGAATGGGAGCTGGTAGTCAGAGGAACTAACGATGTGATTAGAGGGTTGTAACTTTCAGTCCTACTCCCCAGTCCCTGGGAAGGGGAGAGGGCTGGAGATTGAGTTAATCACCAATGACCAATGAGTCAATCAATCTTGGCTATGTAATAGAACTTCCATAAAATATCACTAAACAACGGGTTTTGAAGAGCTTCTGGGCTGGTGAACACATCAGGGTGCCGGAATGGTGGAGCACCCAGAGAGGACATAGAAGTTCTGTGCACCATTCCCTTCCTGGCTCTACTCCCACCTCCAATACCGTGCCCAATGCATCTCTTCCCATTTGGCTGTTCCTGAGTTGAGTCCTTTATAATACATGGTAATGGTAATTAAAGTGCCTTCCTGAGCTCTGTCAGCCATTCTAGCAAATTATCGAACCCAAGGAGGGGGTCTGGGAACCCTTGATTTATACAGCCAGTTGGTCAAAAGTATGGGAGGTCCAGGAACTGTGATTGGCATGTGGGGGGGGGGGTCAGACCTGTGGAGTCCACAACTAATTCAGGGTAGATAGTATCAGAATTGAAGTGAATTGTAGGATACCCAGTTGGTATCCAAAGAGTTGGAGAATTGGTGGATATGAGGGAAAAAAACACACATATTTGGCGTCGGAAGTGCTCTGTTGTAAAACAAAACAAAGGGCCAGCCGAGTGGCGCTGTCGTTAAGCGCTGGCTTGGGAAGACAGCGGCCCCGGTTCAGTCCCACATATGAGGGCCAGTAACACTGCCCTCAAAAAAAATAAAATAAAATAAAACAAAACACCCGATCTGTCCTAGTATCTGCCATGCAGAATTTTTGTCAATAAAATGCATGATTAAAGAACAATTCAATAAATAAAATTTATGTGGTCAATATTAAAACTGAAGATATATTCATTAAATGATATTTATAAATATATTTAATAACACTCTGAGAGCTGTTGTCAAAAATTGTATATATCTACTGCCATTGATAGCAAAACCTAGCAACAAACTAGCACAGCGAGATGGCTCCAGTTCAGAACATATAAAATATAAAAAGAACATAACAAACACACTTTGTGGAATAACTATTATTGGTTGGCTCCAGCATAAACTGGGGAAAGGTAACAGAAAAGAAACCTCTATCCTTGAGGGAGGGGCAAAAAAAATCATAGTCCCAGACATTTAGTGATCCCCTATCACTCGGGGAGGCAGAACCACTGAGAAAGTTTCACTCTCCAACAGAAAGGACACACTACCTGCCTAAAACTGAGACAGAAATAAGAAACAGAGAATGTCCCCCATCATAGCATTCTTCACCCACCTGCACCACTGGGTTCGCAAACAATGAGGAATAAGAAAGGGCAGTCTACTGCTGGGAGTGAGGGAAGAGTGTGGACAGACCTTCTCTGAGGTACAGTAACAAAGAGAAACTAAGATCAAAAGTTGAAGGTAGAGCAGACATTAGAAAAATCCTCCGGTAAACAAGGTAACCCTAGACTGGAATTTAAAGCACGAAGTGCACTGTGGGTAACCATAGCAACACAAAATACAGCTCAACTACAGACTAGACTGACTCAACGACTCATGCTAAAGACTTAGCCAAACATAAATACTATTTAGCTCAGTCTCTACTGTCCTATACGAGACATCCATCTTTCAACCACAAAGTATAAGTCACACAAGGAAGCAAAGACCAATAAAATTCAACATACTGACAAAGAAAAAACATGAAGAGCTCAATCAAGTTTTGGAATGGCTCAACAGTAAAGTGAACAAAATCAGGTAAGGTATTATCCAAAATGAAACACAGAGGGAAAAAATGTGGAGGTAGGGGGATCAAAACAAAATCAAAGAGTTGTGAGACAGTGTTAAATAATTCAATATACATGTAATTGAAATACTAGATGTAAAAGAAAATGGGGCTGAAGAAATATCTAAAGAGATAATAGCTGAGAATTTTCTAAAACCACAAATAAAAATCATTCAGAGAATATAAAAGATAAATCACATCTCTAACCTCCCCGGCAAACAACCAGACAAATCATATTCAAAACTACTCAAAACTGAATATAAAAAGAAAGATTTTAAGGCAGAGGAAAAAAGACATTACATTGAGAAAACCATTTCTCATCAAAAAGTACAGAAGCCAGAAGACAAAGGAATGACATGTTTAAAGCACTAAAAGAAAAAAAACTAAGAATCCTATACCCAGCGAAACATTTCAAAAAGGAAGGAAAAGTAGACTTTTACAAGGAAATAAAAACAGGAAAGCACTACAGAAAAGGGCAAAAGAAAGTACTTTATGCTGAAGGAAATATACCAAACAGATACACATACCTTTACAAAAAAACGAGAGTAGGAAAGAAATGGCATAAATGAAGATAAATATAAAATGTAGTTATTTTCTTATTTTTAATTGCTCTAAAAGATAATAGGCTGTCTAACGGACTAATAAAAATGTAATTGTTTATAGGATTTGTAAAAGTAAAACACATAACAATAGCACAGATGATGGGGGAAGGAATTGGAGGTATAGTGTTGTGTATATACCATATGTAAAATGGCACAATGTTATACCATGTATCTTGATCTATATATTGCCAGTCAGCAAGAAATTATTTAATCATAGCACTATCGTGTTTAACCCAATATTAAATCCATTAATAAATTTGTATAATAATAAAAACAATAGCTAACGTTTAAATGCTAATTATGTGGCCTAGAACTGTTGTAAGTGCTTTACCAGTATTAAACCTCAAGATGATGCTATGAGGTAGGTATTACTGGCGTCCCCATTTTACTGTTAAGGAAAACTAAAACCCAAGGAGACTAAGTAACTTGTCCAAAGTCATACATCAAGGAAGTGGCGGAGTCAAGATTCAAATCTAGGGAAGAAAGTTTCCTGAAACTGAATTCTTAACCACTTCCCAGTTTTAACTATTGGGTTGTGGGAAAAGTCATGACGCATTTTTGCAATGAAAAACATAGAAAAAATACATCATGACTTTTCCGATAGCCCAATATATACATTCTCCAGTAGTATTATATGAAATGAAAGACATCACCAGCAAAATGTATGCCATTCTGGTGAAATCTTTTGAAGATTAAATTAAAAAATTTCAAATGATCACAAACTCAATTTATAAACACTATGTCTTTGGAATCCCTTTTCCCCTCATTTTAACTTGATTAATGTAGTCTTTTCAGTTTTAATCACTTCACTGACTTTACTACAAAAAAACTAAAGTAGTAAGGATAAAAATTAACCAAGAGATTTTGATTAAGATATGACCTTAAGTTTTGTAAGTATCTGTAAAATGTACATTTTGTTCTGAACCCATATGGTTAGAATGCTGGAATATACTGGTACATCATTCCCGATATATAAGAATAGCAATAACCTTCTAAATCCATCAAGTTCAAAAGTCCATTTGATCGATGAAGAAAGGAGGCCCAAGGAAATCACATTTCCTGAATTCTAAGATGCATTTTCTACCATTTATTAATGTTCCTGAAATCATCATGCATGTAACACATCTAATGTATAATATCTTTTTTCAACCCAAAAAAGTTATTTTTAAATGAATGGCCATCTTACCAATGACAACACTTTAATATTTATGAACTATTAAGTGCAATGCTCATTACTACTCAGCTTTGTTTTTAGAAATGAGGAGAGGGGGCATGCACAGGATAGCAACCGCCCCCTTTTAAAAAGAACATAAGTTTTAACTACTATTATTATAACTTGTTTAAGTTATATCTCTTTAATAATTTTCTGTGGCTATTAAAAAATAAAGGAGAATAAACATATTTTCTTAAACATGTGGTAGCCATGAATATCCAGAGTGAGACTTGGCACATTGTTACACTGATGTACAAAATTGATGCTTGTCGTAATGATCTCACTAGCCTCCTTTTGGACAATGGTATCCCAGTAAATAATATAATTAGTTCACAAGAGAGGGAAATTAGTCTGCATTTTCAAAGAGACAGGCTTACAATATATTAAGAAAATTAAAAGATTAAAAAAGGCAGATGTGTGGGCCGGCTGAGTGGCGCGGTGGTTAAGCGCTGGCTTGGGACGCCAGCGGCCCCGGTTCGGGTCCCACATGTGAGGGCCAGTGACACTGCCCTCAAAACAAACAAACAAACATACATACATACAAACAAACAAACAAAGGCAGATGTGTATAAGTCTCCAGAGTTAAGGAAAGGTTGTGTCAGTTTCAACTGTTGCTCTATGGTCCTTATCCTTTTCCTTCCTTTCCTTATGTCTTTTGCATATCAGGTACAAGGGTATTATTCCACCCTTGCTTGCAGTAAGTGGTGCATACTGTTTTCTACCATGGTTTTCGGAGTCAGAGAGACCATTTGAAGCCAGGCTTTATGAATTTAACAGCTTGGGCAAATCACGTCAACTTCCTGAGCCTTAATTTCAATTCCACTACATGTAAGTAGAGGCAATGTGTCACATGTCATTTCATTCCAGGACCCAGGCTGAAGAGCAGTCCTGTGTGGGAAATGCTATTCTCAGGGCAGAAGGTAGAAACCAGAGCTTGATTCCCCTTTGTTAATCAGCAAGAATTAACTCAGCATTGATAAGCTCATGACTTTAGCCTTGGAAAATGTTTTTTCCGAGTAAACTCTATCACACCTCTTAAAATGCTTGATTAGGGCCGGCCGAGTGGTGCATTGGTTAAGCGCTGGTTTTGGGATGCCAGCGGCCCCGGTTCGGATCCCACATGAGGGCCAGTGACACTGCCCTCTACAGCTAACAACAGCTCCACCTGGAGCTGGGCTGTGCGAGCCCCGGTGATGGTGTGGGCTGCCATAGGCTATAGTGAGTGGCCCGCAGCCAGCGTGAGCGGCTGGCAGCCAAGAGTGAGCTGCCAATAGCCGCAGTGAGCGACATCCAGAGGCCAGCGACCGATCTGCCTCATCTGGGAAGAGCGCAATGACGATACCAACAGTGAAGCAACATCCTCCGCAACTAAACTGAAGAACAAAAAGACAGCAACTTGTCTGTTCCCCTTCCCCGATTCCCCAACGCTGTTCCCCTCCGCCAATTCCCCAATAAAATCTTTAAAAAAAAAAAAAAATGCTTGATTAATAGTCAATAGAACGAAACTAAATTTGTTTTAAATTTTCATTTATTTTACATAATTTTCATAAGAATCAATATGTTCCATTTAAATTTTTATGTGTTTATTTATTTATTTATTTTTTTGTGGGCACCATCACTGGCCCTCATAATGTGGGACCGAACCGGGGCCACTGGCTTAAATTTTTAATGAAGAGTTTCTCCATATCAATTTTTTTTGTGTGTGCTATCTTATGAAGATGTCATTTCTAACAACTCTAATTTTCTCACATGAAATTTAGCAGATCTAAATTTGTTAATGAAGCAGTGATTTTTCTGGAAATGTCTACACAACTCTTGCTGTGTGCTTATAAAAACTATCGTAAGGGCCGGCCGAGTGGCGCGGTGGTTAAGCGCTGGCCTAGGAAGCCAGTGGCCCCAATTCGGTCCCACATATGAGGGCCAGTGATACTGCCCTCAAAAAAAAAACAACAAAAAAACAAAAAAACTATCATATAGTTTATTCTTAATTGGATATGTAAGTATTTTATCATGTATCTCTACAAGATACTTTAAAAATATAACCATTTAAGAAAGAAAAAAAATATATATATAACCATAATTTCATTATCACACTAAAAAAACCAAAACACACCAAAAACAGTTTTCCCAATATTCATATGTTGAAACCGAATGTGAGGTGGGACCTCTGCCCTCATGAATGGGATTAGTCCCCTTATAAAAGAGGCCTGAGAGCTCCCTTGCTCCTTCTCTCAAGTGAGGACACAGTGAAAAGAAGTCCCTTTATGAACCAGGAAGCCTGAGGGCCCTCACCAGACACTGAATCTGCAGGCACCTTAATCGTTGATTTCCCAGCCTCCAGAACTGAGAAATAAATTTCTGTTGTTTATAAACCACCTAGAATACAGTATTCTGTTACAGTAGCCCAAGGGGGCTGAAACAAAAACTAAAAAAAAAATTCCCTAGAATCATCAAATATTGAGTCAGTATTCAAATGTCCCCCATTGTCTCGTCATTTTTTTCCATTTGTTCAAATCAGGATTGAAAATATGTTTTAGCCGATTGTTAATCTCTTAAATCTTTTATTCTGTAGGTTTACTTTCTCTCTTCTTACCCTCTCTCACTTTTTCACTCGCAATTTATTTGCTCAAGAAACCAACACGTTTTTCCCGTGGAGTTTTCCAAAGTCTGAATTTTCATGACTGTATCTTCCATTCTCTGTATTTCCTGTGAAGTGGTAGTTAGATCCAGGGAATTGATCAAATTTAAATTATATTTTTTGGCAAGAACCATCTCCCAGATGGTGCTATTGTCTCCATGAGGAAGCACATATGACTATCTCTCTTTTTGTGATATTAGTAGCTATTGATGATCACTGCCTAGATTAATAAATTCATTCAAGGTTAAAAAAAATGCTGGTAATTCTAATTTTACCTTTTTTTTTTTTTTTTAGCTGAGCCATTCTGCTACCTATTGGCAGCTCAGCGGCAACTCATAATTTTACCATCTTTTTGTTTACTGACTGGAATATTTCTATAAAGAGAAAATTCCCCTAATCGACTATTTGGTTACCCTGAGGTATATACTTTCTTTGTACATACCAGCTTGACTCTTTCCCTTCATTAATCAGTTTTTTAAACAATGAGTTGGTTTCCCAGCATCTGTTAAAGGTATCTGTGCAGAAAAAGAAAATATAGAACATCTAAATTGCTATCCTTAAGTCTGCTTACATGTTTAGCCCATCCATGGCTAACATCTGTGAACTTGGAATTCAAGGTTTCCACCATTCCCTAAATGTTAAGTGTAGCTAACTGCCTAAACTATACAAACAATGTGGTTTATACTCAACACCTGCTTTCTCTTTGGAAGTTTGGAATTTTGGTCTGCGTTAGGTAGAGGGACCAACTCCAATAAAAACCCTGGGTACTGAGTCTCTGCAATGAGCTTCCCTGGCAGACAATATTTCACACCTGTTGTTATAATTTATTAGAGGAATTAAATGCATCCTGTGTGACCCCCTGCAAGAGGGCTCTTGGAAACTTATGCTGGTTTCCTCCAGATTTTGCCCCGTATGCCTTTTCTTTTTGCTGATTTTACTTCTTATCCTTTTGCTAAGTAAATCACAGCAGTGAGTATGACTACATGCTGAGTCCTGTGAGTCCTTCTAGTGAATCATGAATCTGGGGGTGGTCTTGGAAATCCCTGACAGTGTCCAAAGGAGTATTTTTATAAATGTCATACTTGATATGTTCCAATTTCCTTAGTTATCCTTATTGATGATCAAGTGTCCCATCTTTGCCCATCCCTTTGAAGAAGGCTGTTCAAGTTAGCTCCTGAATCCTTTTTATATGACTCGAAGTAGGGTTTGACAACCTCTTTACTTTCTGGTATGACAACATGTTCCTGGCTCCTTTAAGTGGAAAATGATATTGACATCACAATCAGGGTGCTTATTGCTTGGATATTACTGATTATTTCTTAGACTTTTCAGAGTACAGAGCAACGAAACTAAAATACATCATGGATGTATACCGATTCTCCTATATACACCATTTTTTCCATCATCTTTCCAACTAAATTGATCATTACATTTATTTTTTTTTTTTTGAGGGCAGTGTCACTGGCCCTCATATGTGGGATCGAACTGGGGCCGCTCACTTCCCAAGCCAGGGCTTAACCACTGCGCCACTCGGCAGGCCAGATCATTGCATTTTGATATGGATTAAATGTTTCAATATGAACACTGTTTCAATGTTCCTCTCTTGAGGGCATCACTGAACTAAGGCAATGAGAGGCAGGATAATGAGCAGCATGTAATTCTAATGATAATTTCAAAAGAGAATTGGCCAGGCGGCGTGAGCTGCCATGAGCCACCGAGAGCGGCCGAAACAATGGCTGGCAACTGATGTGCCTCACCCGGGAAGAGTACAATGATCACAATACCAACATGGGCCAGTGAAGTGACATCCTCCACAGCTAGACTGAAGAACAAAAGGACAGCAACTTGTCTGTTCCCCTTCCCCGATTCCCCAATGCTGTTCTTCCCCCACCTCAGTTCCCCAATAAAATCTTTAAAAAAAAGAGAGAGAGAAAAAGCAAGTATAAAACATGAGAATAGTGGGCCTAGATATTTGTAGAAGAGATTCCTGAAGCATAAGGAATCTCTTTCCTCGGGGGCATAAGGCAAGGAGATACTTCCACATGCTCCTTATAACTGAATAGGGCTATATTACTACTTTTGGCCAAAGGATTAAGGATAGAAATGACATACACCACTTCTGGGCCAAGTACTTAATTGCAGACAACAGGCCCCTCCTTAGCATGACCTCATATACTTGGTGATTTATAGACACTCTTTCTGATATGCTAAAGTGCCATCAGAATTGACACTGCCTGAAAAGCTGAACCAACACACAAAGGAGCTGCCATGGAGTCACCCAACTCCATTAACAGAATGTTTTAGTGGAAAATAACCTTTGTTATCTCAAGCTATTATTTTGGAGGGAAAATCTGTTTTAAAAAAATATAACAATCTATATTGACTGACACAGTTAAAAAAGAAAAGGGTACAGAAGTCAAAAGTCAAAAATACATCTTTCCTGGGGCCGGCTGAGTGGCGCAGTGGTTAAGTACGCTGGCTTGGGAAGCCAGCAGCTCTGGTTCGGGTCCCACATGTGAGGGCCAGTGACACTGCCATTAAAAAAAAAAAAATATATATCTTTCCCAAATAACATGATGCCACCAAGTTATTTGACTAAAAATTATCTTTAGGTAATTCATGTCAAATATATAACATAAATACACAAAATGAGTCACACTGTATGTTAGTGACGTTCAAATGGGCCGGCCGAGTGGCGCATTGGTTAAGCGCTGGTTTTGGGATGCCAGCGGCCCCGGTTCGGATCCCACATGAGGGCCAGTGACACTGCCCTCTACAGCTAACAACAGCTCCACCTGGAGCTGGGCTGTGCGAGCCCCGGTGATGGTGTGGGCTGCCATAGGCTATAGTGAGTGGCCCGCAGCCAGCGTGAGCGGCTGGCAGCCAAGAGTGAGCTGCCAATAGCCGCAGTGAGCGACATCCAGAGGCCAGCGACCGATCTGCCTCATCCGGGAAGAGCGCAGTGACGATACCAACAGTGAAGCAACATCCTCCGCAACTAAACTGAAGAACAAAAAAAAGACAGCAACTTGTCTGTTCCCCTTCCCCGATTTCCCAACGCTGTTCCCCTCCGCCAATTCCCCAATAAAATCTTTAAAAAAAAAAAAAGAATAATTCAGGTACACCATTAAGACTCATAGTATATAAACTATGAAAATATTAAGTACTCATTTACATTAAACATGCTTAACACCCATAAAATTTCAAACATCACTATTTATATGCAAACACTGATTCTATATATATACATGTTGGCAAGATTGTTCCTTTTACTGGAAAAAGGATTTTTGTTTACACTCTCTGCAGAGTGTATTACAACAAAAATGTTTCTTTTCTTCAAATGCATTTCATAATACTAATCACATTTTTCCTTTTCTGTAAATTCTACAGAGAAATACCATGAGATAGAATCACACTTTGTTTCAGAAAATAATAAAGGGCCTGTGAAATTCTGACTAAGAAGATACAAACGCATAGTGTAACTTCCACAGACAAAGAACAAGTACTGAGGAAACAACCACCAGGAGCTGGGAAGCTGAATAGCACCCAAAGCTCACATGGAGTTGACCAGATAGACAGAAGAGAGACCTCATTTAACATCCAGTGCATTTAGTAGAGACCCCGAAAGAGTCAATCCTTTCTGTTAGAGTTAAACTAGATTTAGAGCAAAGGCTACTCAAGACCCAACATAACAAAACTTCAAAATAAGCCTCAAAGGATTAGGCTAATCTACAACTAATTTAACTGTGTTGTAGAATAAAATGAAGACAAAAACATTCAGGTACTTAAGACATAAGGCTTAAAGAGTCCAGCAGATTAAACAATTACTAGATGTAAAAAGGAAAAGGAAGATATAACCAATCACCAGAAAAAAATAGTGCAAAAGAATGACACAGCTGATAAAAACTGGTATATAAGATATTGAAAATAGCTATTATAAATATGCTTAAGGATTTAAATGAAAATATAAACATGGAAATGGAAATTATATCTAGAAGGAAACAAATGGAATTTTTAAAGCAAAAAAATACAATATCTGAAATAAAAATGTTTACTGTAGAGCCTTAACAGCATATTTAACATTGGCAAATAAAAGATCAGTAAACTTGAAGTCAGGGCAATAATAACTATCCAAACTGAAGTACAGCGAAAAAAGAAGTTAAAAATGGGGAGTCTGGGCGAGGGGAAGATGAAAAATAAATGAGAGAGAAAATAGTCAGATGTAAAAAAATCTGTGATGTGAAAAATCATCAAGTATTCTTTCTTTTTTAAAGATTTTTATTGGGGAATTGGGGAAGAGGGACAGTGTTGGGGAATCGGGGAAGGGGAACAGACAAGTTGCTGTCCTTTTGTTCTTCAGTCTAGTTGTGGAGGATGTCACTTCATTGGCCCATGTTGGTATCATCACTGCGCTCTTCTCGGATGAGGCAGATCGGTTGCCAGCTTCTGGATGGTCGCTCACAGCCGCTATTGGCAGCTCACACTGGCTGCCAGTCGCTCACACTGGCTGCCGGCCACTCACTGTAGCCTATGGCAGCCCACTGCAGCAGGGGCTGCAGCCTACACCTTCGCCAGGGCTCGCAGCCCAGCTCCAAGTGGAGCTGTTGTTAGCTGTAGAGGGCAGAGTCACTGGCCCTCATATGTGGGATCCAAACCGTAGCCGCTGTCGTCCCAAGCTAGCTCTTAACCAATGCGCCACTCAGCCGGTTTGGGGAAGGTATTTCTTAATGGGTACTTTCTGTTGAAATGATGAAAAGCTTTGGAAATAGATAGTAGTGACTGGACAACATGGTTAATGAAATTAATGCCACTGAAATGTTCACTTAAAAATGGTTCAAATAGTAAATTTTATATTATAAATATTTTACATTAAAAATATGAAAAACAAACATGGGAGGACTTCTACAAAGTTAGAACCTATCTATCACCATCAACTCATAATGAACACTCGATTACATCTGATTTCTGAGTTTAAAGTTCTCCATGTCAGTTTAGAAAATATAGTTTTAAAAAACAGATAACTCTCTTGGGTCGTCCGAATGGCGCGGTGGTTAAGCGCTGGCTTCGGAAGCCAGAGGCCCCGATTCAGGTCCCACATATGAGGGCCAGTGACACTGCCCTCAAAAAAAAAAAAAAAAGATAACTCTCTTTTTCGTGGCACCTCGGAGGCCTTCGGCTGCTTCAAGATGAAGCTGAACATCTCTTTTCCAGCCAATGGCTGCCAGAAACTCATTGAAGTGGACGATGAATGCCAACTTCGTACGTTTTATGAGAAGCAGATGGCCACAGAAGTTGCTGCTGATGCTCTGGGTGAAGAATAGAAGGGTTATGTGGTTCGAATCAGTGGTGGGAATGACAAACAAGGTTTCCCTATGAAGCAAGGTGTCTTGACCCATGGCTATGTCCACCTGCTCCTGAGTAAGGGGCATTCCTGTTATAGACCAAGGAGGACTGGAGAAAGAAAGCACAAATCGGTTCGGGGTTGCATCATGGATGCCCATCTGAGTGTTCTCAACTGGGTCATTATAAAAAAAGGGGGGAAAGATATTCCTGGTCTTACTGATACTACTGTGCCTTGTCGCCTGGAGCCCAAAAGAGCTAGCAGAATCCGTAAACTTTTCAATCTCTCCAAAGAAGATGATGTCCGCCAGTATGTTGTGAGAAAGCCCCTAAACAAAGAAGGTAAGAAACCTAGGACCAAAGCACCCAAGATTCAGCGTCTTGTTACTCCATGAGTCCTGCAACACAAATGTCGGCGTATAAAACAGCGTACTAAGAAAAATAAGGAAGAGGCTGCAAAATATGCTAAGCTTTTGGCAAAGACAATGAAGGAGGCCAATGAAAAACGCCAGGAACAGATTGCCAAGAGACGCAGGCTGTCATCTCTGAGAGCTTCTACCTCTAAGTCTGAGTCCAGTCAAAACTGAGATTTTTCTAAGAGCAACAAATAAATTTAAGATCAGAAAAAAAAAATGTATATATATATATCCTTTAAACTTATTAATTTTCTAGAAAGCAACTTTCAATTTTGTTTTTCACCTTAGGAAACCTCTCTTATTCCAACCCAAAAGTTTAAAATGTCTTTGAAAACACCAATTTGGGCCGGGCCAAGTGACAGGGTGGTTAAGAGCTGGCTTGAGATGCCAGCGGCCCCAGTTCAGATTCCACATATAAGTGCCAGTGATACTGTCCTCTCACCAAAAAAAAAAAGAAAAAAAAAGAAAACACCAATTGTAGGAAAATAATTTTGATATATCAGGTGAAAGAGACACTATAGAGGGGGTATAGAGGGTTTCAATTGCATGGGTAATGCTTCATTCCTTTATTTCTTTACATTTTTCATGCATATTAAATATTGCAATAAATCTTTAAGTGACTCATCACAGACAACAAATTTTTTTTTGCATTATTAAGGGCGCTTAAGAAAATAAACAGTTCACTCCACCATCCAGGTTTGTTGGCAACTCGAGTCCTATTTTGACCAAACTACCAGCAATCTTTCATATTGTATCTTTAAAATTTTCATTAAAATGTTATCGAATATAAGAAAAAAAGACTACATTATGGGACATACTTATATATTCAGCAATCATTTTCTTATTTATATCAATATGTATATAAATGATAATTAGGAAAAACAAATTCAGAGGTAACTATAAGACATTTGTTTACTTCTTAAGTCATTTTAGATCAAATTTATACAGATATCACTTGTTTTTTCTCCAAATGATTTTGAATCTTATCTAGAGATCATAGCAAAATTAATTTTAGTCTTGGATTAATCTTAAGCTTCAAATTCTCTTCCAATGGGGAGATGGACCTTTAGTTTTCGAAAAATAATCCATCTATAGAACTGGCAAAAGGTCAACTTGATAAACCCTTTGTTTCACTGCAATATAATAAATATTTTCAAGTGAATGAAAGTCTTTTAATCATTGAATATATCAATTTTTACATTTTTCTACTCCTACTTTGACAAAGGGTTTGATTCAAACATTTATAAAAATGAATTTTTAAAATTTATACATCTTTCCCTCTAAGAAATCACATAGAAGTAGACCACTGTCACCCCAATAAACTTGAATTAAAAAAACAAAAAAGAAGGGCTGCCCGAGTGGCGCATTGGTTAAGAGCTGGCTTGGGACGCCAGCGGCCCCGGTTCGGATTCCACATATGAGGACCGGTGACACTGCCCTCTACAGCTAACAACAGCTCCACCTGGAGCTGGGCTGCGAGCCCTGGCGAAGGTGTAGGCTGCAGCCCCTGCTGCAGTGGGCTGCCATAGGCTACAGTGAGTGGCCGGCAGCCAGCGTGAGTGGCTGGCAACCAGCATGAGCTGCCAATAACCGCAGTGAGTGACATCCAGAGGCCGGTGAGCGATCTGCCTCATCCGGGAAGAACGCAATGACGACACCAACATGGGCCAGTGAAGCAACGTCCTCCACAACTAGACTGAAGAAGAAAAAGACAGCAACTTGTCTGTTCCCCTCCCCCAACTCCCCAATAAAATCTTTAAAAAACAAAAGAGAAATTGACCAACTCCCTCATATACTTAACCCAAAGCTAGCCTATAAGTTACCAAAAAATTAGATTCCATGTTATGACAAAGATCATGTTCCAGAAATTAAAAATGGTACAGTAACCAAATAAACTAGTAAGAATTAAGGTAAATGTATGCTCTCTTTATCTGGGCAAGTATTCGATGTCTCATAATACCACAGTTTGGATAACATGGTGAGATGTAGACTGAATGACTATCTCTGGGCCCATGCAAATCTTGTTGAACAATTATAAACACAAAGAGTGTTGATTAAAAATTCTGTATCTCCCTTGGAAAAAGGCTCTGAAGAAATGCCAACTAGACTTTATTTTATTTTATTAATTTTTTTTGAGGTCAGTGTCACTGGCCCTCATATGTGGGACCTGAACCGGGGCCACTGGAGTCCCAAGCCAGCTCTTAACCACCACGTCACTTGGCCGGCCCTAGACTTTATTTTTTATTATAACTACTAAACATTTTTGTGTGTGTGTGCTCACTGTATTTATTTTTATAATTAGTTTTACAACAAATGATATTTTTGAATAAAATTTTAAGCAAATCAGCAACACTACAAAAATGCTGAACTTGTTACACAAAGGACTGATTCTACAAAATATTGCCCTAAGTTACAGGATACTCTTAAAGCTGTGCTACCCACTGTGTGGTATGACACAGAAATGAGTAGTAATTCTTGTCCTTGAACATCTTACAACTGCTTTGAAAAGTTTCTGAAACACCTAATACAGAAAAGCCACACACATGGTGCCTGATAGCATATACTCTACTGGCACAAGAAAAAGGGGAATGTTTTGTCACACAGTAATTAAAAACATGAATTGAATCAAAGAACTTCGGTGATGCCAATCATATTTCAAGGAGTATCTCAGATGCAGAATACGAAGACTAGGGAAACATGAAACATGGTCCTTGCTCTCAAGGATATCAGTCTAATGGAGAAAGCAGACATATCAAAACAGCACAACAAAAGGCTACAGGGCTGGATTAAGAGTCAGTTCACATACAATAGTACAACGAGGGCAAGATGAGTCAGTGGAATAGACAAGGAAGGAGTGTCCCAAGATGTTGGAGGAAAACCAGATGAGCTGTCTCCTTGGAAACATGGAAGAGCTCACCGGTCGATACTTGACAATTCCATTGATCAATGCTTCACATCAATGATTCATTCAAAGCAATCCTGAACATCTTTGATATTCATTAGAGATTGTTCTGTGACAGGGCCAGGGCCAGGGCCATGGCGTCCCCACTGGTGTGGGGAACAGCCCAGCTTTTGGCATGCACCAGCTGGCTAGTAGCACTGGAGACCCCTTGATCGCATCTTTAACTTTGAACCACCCTCGCTTCCTCCCAGTGCTAACCTTTAATAATTTTCCCAGTCCTCTAGAATTTCAGTGACAGTCAATACATACACTTATGCTCTGTGCTTCTGACTTTGGTTTTGTTCAAAAATGTCCAGAGTCAGCCTAACTTCCCCTTGATTCCCACCTCTTCATACATCTCAGACTGCCACCTGGCGGGGCTCCTCCTGGGGTTCCATGTCGTCACCCAGCACAAGCCAATGGTCATAGTACCAACAGCTACTAACTAATAGCATCTCGTCCGAAGCATTTTTTTTTTATCAGGAATTTGGATTATGATATAGAAGGCATGCACATTAATTTTATAAATGCCAACGCTGGGAGGCATGGCTAATAAAATAGGTAACAATACAGAATTAAATTCATCTTAGGCTGGGACACTTGGCTACAGCTAACAAGATTAAACGTAATGTATTTAAATTAAGAGTTTCTTAAAAACATAGAACACAAACTTTCGCCAACAAAGCCATAACCTTTTTGCATAAGTTAATACAATTTTATGCTGCATGGTAGCGATTGAAGAATTAAGTATTCCCCTACTGTTCACTAATCTAATTCCATCTAGAGAACAGCATGGTATTAACTAGCATGTATATTAACTATGGTTAAGGAGCAGCAGGGGAAAACGACTTATTCACATGACTAGAAGGGAAGGTTCCAATTTCCCAATTCAAATAGCTGAATTCCATCTCCTAGAGGTGGCAGATTTCCAATGGGGACTCTAGTAGGGACAGCAAAACTTTGGGATCATGATACTGTGCCAAACTCCCCTGTGGCTTCTAGTTCTACCCTCATCTCGAAAGCTAAAAATGAGGCTGGGATTAAGGTGAATGTATAGAATGGTTTCAATGCCCCCAAATTTAAATGGGATGGAACAAAAAAACCCAAAAATTTCACCGAATTCATGATATTCTACATCATCAAGTTGATTTGCTCCATCAAATTACAAATCCAACACTTAGAAGCATATAAAAACTTTAACAATGTAAGAGAAATGTTATACAAAGAAGGATATTTCAGTAAAAAACTGTTTTTAAAAGTTAATAGTTATAATGGGGTATTTTTTAGCCATAAAAAAGGATGAAGTTCTATTATAACACATGCTACACAGCATGGATGAATCCTGAAAATACGCTAAGTGAAATAAGCCAGACACAAAACAACAAATATTGTATGATTCCACTTACATGAAATATAAGAAAAGGCAAATTCACAGAGACAGAAAGTGGATTAGAGAGAGGGAAACACAGCGGTATTATTGCTTAATGGGTAGTTTCTATTTGGGGTGATGAAAACATTTTAGAAAAAGACAGTGGTGGTGGTTCCATAATATTCTGAATGTAATTAATGCCACTGAAATATACACTTAAAATGGTTAAAATAGCAAATTTTGTTATATATGTTTAACCACAAACACTCTCAGCTCAGTAGGATCCAGCAAAGAAAGTGACTCACTTGAGGCCGGACATATCTCACCCATCTAATCTAAGGCTGTGGTGTCGTGGAATTACCTAGAAAATTCAAAGACTGACCAGCAAAATCAAATAAAACCTACCCCAAAGGTAGCCCATAAAATAAATCACAGGTAGTTCTAGTTGTGAAGAAACAAGGAAATCAGTCCCAATTCACAAACTATACACTTATAGTTTGTAGAAATAACTGTTTAGAACACGGAATGCATTTTTCCTCATAACTAATGATCATATTTCCCTTACTTGCCTCCAGAATTCTACCTAAATTAAAATGTAATTAAAATAATGAGGAACTAACAATAATACTTATGAGGACTTTAAAAGCATACTACTACAAATGTGCGTATTTCATCTCTATTATGAAGTGAATAAATTTGGGGACTAATATAAGAATGAAGCCATCCTTTATAAATTATCTTTCCAAGGGGAAACATCTGCACTATGTCGTGAAAAGGTAATAAAAAAACAACATGAATATGTCTCTGACCATCTCTCCACCTTTCCAGGTTCTTCCCTGTCCCCACTGCCGAGATTATTAGGTGACAAAAGTAAGCTAAAGAATCAGTGAGTATGGGCCGGCCGAGTAGCGCTTTGGTTAAGAGCTGGCTTGGGATCCCACAAGCGGGCCAGTGAGGTATCACCTCACACCTGGTAAGGGCGGGGCATATATATATAGTCTCTATACAAAATGATGGATGTTAACTAAATTTATTGTGGTACTGTTTCATGAAATATGTAAGTCTAATCATACTGCTGCACACAAACTTATACAATGCGGTACGTCAATTATATCTCAATGAAACTGAACAAGAAGACAAGTGTTGCCAAGAATGTGGAGAGAAAAGGGAAACCTTGTTTACTGTCGGTGGGAATGCAAATTGGTGCAGCCATTATGAAAAACAATATGGAGGTACCTCAAAAACTTAAAAATAGAACTGCCATATGATGCAGCAATCCCACTTCTGGGCATTTATCCAAAGGAAATGAAAACAGGATATTGAAGAGACATCTACACTCCCATGTTCATTGCAGCATTATTCATAATAGCCAAGAGATGAGTGTCCATCAACAGAAGAATGGGTAAAGAAGATGTGGTACATATATACAATGGAATATTATTATTCAGCGATGAGGAAAAAGGAAATCCTGCCATTTGGAACCATGTGGATGGATCCTGAGGGCAATTCGCTATGCGAAATTAGCCAGACAGGGAAAGACAATTACTGTGTGGTATCACTTCTATGTGGAACCTTTCTTTCAAAAAAAAAAAAAAGTCTATTTTTTGGAAACAGAGAGTAGAAAAGTAGTTGCCAGGGGTTGGCGGGTGGGGAAATAGGACGAGGTTCATAAAAGTGTACAAACTTTCAGCTGTAAGATAAATAGGTCTGAAGTTCTAATGTAAAATACAGTGCCTATAGTTAATAACACTGTATTACAAATTTGTTGAGAGTGGAACTTAGATATTCTGGCAAAAAAAAAAAAAAGAAAAAAAGAAAAAAGGAATCCCCAAGAATTAGATACTGTAAACTCCAGGGTAATGAAATGTTTTACAAACCTAAGGAAATTGCTACAATGGCAATTTTTTAAAAATTGACGGCTGGCTGAGTGGCACATTGGTTAAGAGTTGGTTTGGGGCACCAGCTCTGAGCAGCAGCAGGACCCTGGTTCGGATCCCACATGAGGGCCAGTGACGCCCTCTACAGCTAACATGGAGAACAACAGCTCCATCTGGGCTGGGCTGCCTTGAGTCACCGACGACAGCGTAGGCTGCAGCCCCTGCTGCAATGCGCTGCCTTGAGCTACTGTTGAGTGGCTGGCAGCCAGCATGAGCTGCCATGAGCCGTAGTGAGCAGTGGTCCAACGGCTGGCGAGCGACTGCCTCACCCGGGAAGAGTGCAATGATAATACCAACATGGGCCAGTGAAGCGGTGTCCTCCACAACTAGACAGAAAAATAAAAGGACTGCAACTTGTCCGTTCCCCAATCCGATTCCCCAATGCTGTTCCCCTCCCCCAATTTCCCAATAAAAATTTTTAAAAAATAATAAAATAAAATAAAAATAAAAATCGAGTAAGTATCCCAATTCATGCTTTTAAGATACATCTTAACTCTGACAGAATAAATAAAAAACTGGTACCGCTTTCCTTCAGGGACGGAAAACTAGGTGGCAAGGAGAGTTTTCACTGTCCTTTCAGTCTTTTTAAATTTTTCAACCATGAGAATGTATCATCTGTTAAAACGTATAAAAAGGGAAAAAGAGGGCCGGCCGAGTGGCACGGTGGTTAAGCGCTGGCCTAGGAAGCCAGCGACCCCGGTTCAGGTCCCACATATGAGGGCCAGTGACACTGCCCTCCAAAAAAAAAAAATAAATAAATAAATAAATAAAAAGGGAAAAAGAGAGTGCAAGGTGAGCTCTGAGCAACAGCGGTTCGAGGCCAGCCCGAGCTGAGTTGCCGTTGAGCTGCCAACAGGTGGCAGGATGGCTCAGCAAAAAAAAAAAAAAAAAGGGAAAAAGAGGGCCCGCCAAGTGGTGTGGTGGTTCAGCACTGGCTTTAGAAGCCAGCGGCCCCAGTTCAGGTCCCACATATGAGGGCCAGTGACATTGCCCTCAAAAAAAAAAAAAAGATATCATAAAAAGGGAAAAAGATATGCATTTCCCAACTGCTCTCACAAGCCATATCATACTGACAGAACTAAGGTGAAAAATGAAGTCAAAGTCACCAGACAAAACCGTTTTCCAATGGACCAAGTAAGACAGTACTATGCATTTCATGTAAGTAAGAGACTCAACATGACAAATCAATGTATGAGCATGCAATTGCAGGTGAGTGTCCTGTGAAACACAGTGGTTAACAACTCAGGAACCAAACAGAATTCAGTTCAAATCTTAGCTCTTCTACTTAGGGGCATGTGGTCGTGGATAAATTTTTAAAATTCAGCTTGCTCATCAAGAAAATGAAATTAATAAGAATAGTGTCTACATCTCACATGATTTGGTGAGAATTAAATGAGATAAATTACATAAAATGTTTATCCTCGTGCCAGGTACATGGTGAAAAACTCCATAAATGTTGGTTGTTACCATCAGTGAGAAGCAACATACAACAGTTACTAATATGGATTTGGATACATGGACTTGAATCCTGAACCTGCTCATTAATACTTGGGCAAGTAACCTAAGCTCCTTCAGTCTCAGTATATTTTCCTCATTCATAAAATGGTAATAACACCAGTGCTTGCATCATAACAAATGCTATATAACTTAAGTAAGTTGTTAGATAAAAATTCGTGAATCAGTAGGCAAATACCACCTTAACCAAGTGTTCGAAGTTACCATCCCCATTAATAGGATAAAGCAACTGCATGTGGTTATTCAAAACACTGAGTGATATATTTGCAAAGCAGCTAATAAAATAACTAGCATATAATATTAATAAACAACAACCAAAGTCCCTCACAGTGATATAGTATCTCTGATGGAAAGGTTTGGTTTCAAATAAACAAATTGCTTTTATTTGTACCTCCTATAATATCTGAAAACTGTTATTATATGTAACTGTGTTATTGCTAGTTTTGGGTTCGGCTGAAATTATCTATAGGATAAAAATCACAACCTTGTATAGCATGATGCTCTCAAATGATCTAATGAGAAACTAATGATAATTAAACAGTTCAGGCAGTATCTCTTTGGAGTTCAAGGATATTAAATAAATATTCTATTATCCTTCAAATAAATAGGGTGGTGTAGTTTAATGTGGTTCCCAGAGATTATTAAATAAATAATCCTGACTCTAATGGGGGCGGGGGGGCGGGGAGACAATGGATGATTTTTCGGTCCAAAAAGCTTTTCAATAGTTTTCAAAATATTAATACAATTAAGCTGTTGATACTTTTTCAGGACTGTCTGGACAAACAAAATGATTCTCAAACACCTGGATGAGGGACTCTAATACTCAGGAACAAACGGGTACCACAAAAAGTGCCTCAAACCGAACCCAATCAGAACAGGAAATCAAAGATATTGCTAGAAGACTGATGGCCAACAGCAAACCGTATTGCACATGGGTTCCCCACTGCGATTCCACCACACAGACTACCTACTGCATCAAAAATTCAAAGGTGATCCAAAGCTTCGGTGACCTCACCAACTGTTTAGTATCTTGACTGTGGGGGACACAGAACTCACATTTACAGAATTGTATGGGACTTAATACACACAAATAAAACAAGGAAAAGCAGAAAATCAGTCGATAGTGCCAGTGCCAACATCCTGGTTGTGGAATTCTGCATTTGCAACATGTTACCTTCAGGGGAAAGACGCAAAGTATAAATGGGATCTTTCTGCATTCTTAATAACTGCATGTGAACCGGTATATTAATAAAATTTTCCATTAAGAATTTTTAGAATGAATGGATCTTCGAAATATTTGCATAAATGTAGCACAGAAAGAAT
Organism: Aselliscus stoliczkanus; assembly: GCA_033961575.1. Taxonomy (NCBI): domain Eukaryota; kingdom Metazoa; phylum Chordata; class Mammalia; order Chiroptera; family Hipposideridae; genus Aselliscus; species Aselliscus stoliczkanus. The sequence continues at coordinate 22,712,859 of CM066739.1, forward strand.
TTTTAGGAAAAATTTTATATTGAATGTATTCTAAATAATATTTGTCTCCCTCCTACTAGCTTTAATAGTTAAGTTTTTCTCCTAAGGGCACAATAACCAAGGGGAAAAATTCCACAAAGATCCACACATTTAGAACTTGAACTTATTTGAAAACAAAAAAGAACATAATACTCTTCCAATTTAAATAAAAGGAAACAAACTATTCATAAAGCTAAATAAGTAATAAAAATATACCTCTCATAATACATATTTATTGTGCATCTGTGTGCCAGGCATCAAATCAGGGTAAGGGAGACACAGTGAAGAAGAGAAATAAACAACTTAATTGATATTTCTTGGCATTAACATTTTGTAGAATTTAGATCTACAATCGAAAATAGATGTATAAATGCGTTTAATTACTCTACATCGTCCTCATCTCATTAATAAGTGTCTTGGTTTTGAAGCCTTATTTTCTGAGATTTTTAGAAGTCCTTTCAAATGGAGAAAATTTTGATCTAGTGGTATATCATTCCCATTTCTTAAGTGTAGAAGTTGCAGTAAGCAAGATGCTTCTGAGAACTACCTTGACAGTCCTCGCCTAGGCAAGGAATGAGCAAATTACAGAAAAATACCGTTATTAACTTGACCTCACCTTCCAAACTAAGAGCCAGGCACACTCAAGGCAGACGCTTCCCAAGTTCATGCCAGTTTATGCCCCTACCTACAACCACTGGTAGCTCACATTGACCTAAAAACTGTCTGTCCATCAATTGATGAATGAATAAATAAAATATGATATGCCCATATAAGGGAATACTATTTACCAATAAAAAGGAATGGATGATACATGCTGCAACATAGCATAATGTTTTCAAGATTCATCTAAGTCAAAGAAGCCAGTCACAGAAGACCATATATTATATAATTCCATTTATAAGAAATTTGAGGGGGCCGGCTGAGTGGCTCAGTTGGTTAAGAGTTGGTTTAGAGCGTGTGCTCTGAGCAACAGGGCTGCCAGTTCGATTCCCACATGGGCCAGTGAACGCTGCGCCCTAGCTGAGCTGTCGCTGAGCTGCCAACAGGTGGCAAGATAGCTCAGCTGGTGTAAAAACAAGATTGCCTGTTCAATGGTGGGCTAAGCCCACCCGCAACTAAGACAGAACACAGCACCTTGAGCTTAGAGGCCACGAGCTGCCAACAGGAAGACAGATGGTGACTGGTGCCCTCCACAACGAAGATTGGAGAATAACAACTTGACTGGTCCCTTTCCCCAATTCTCCAACACTGTTCCCCCTCCCCCAATTCCCCAATAAAATCTTTAAAACAAATAAAAAGAAATTCCAGAATAGGTAAATCCATAGAGATGGAAAGTAGATTAGTACATTACTTAGCCTAGGGCTGGCAGGCGAGGATATGGAAAGAACAGAGAGACAAAGGGTATAGATAGGGTTCTTTTTAGAGTGATGAAATTGATTGTGGTGAAGTTTACACAAATCTGTGAACAAACAAAAGGCATTAACTATATACTTTGAGTGAACTAAATAGCGTGTATTATAGCTCAATAATTAGGAAACTGTTAGAAAAAACATCACTATTTTCATTTAAGGCAAAAATTTGGTATACATAACAAATTTTAACACACTTTTCTATAAGCCTTTTTTTACTCCTCACTTAAAATTTTTGAAAATCAAATGTTAGAAAGAATGAAGACTGGAAAAAAACAGCTCATAATGAATCTTAACGTGAGGTATTATATGCCAGAACTGTTTTCTATATGAATGTTAAAACACTTCCACTGCTGCTTTCATTTGGAAACTAATGAAGAAATTATTCTTCAGAGCTGGAATACTATTAAAGTCCCCACCCATAAATAAAATAACTTAAGCAAACTATATTGCCCATTACTAATTTCTAAGAACAGTACCAACTATAAATTGATTTTTTAAATTATAGACTATTTAAAAGCTAAACTCTAGCCAGAATCTGTAAAAAATGAAAACATACTTTCAGAGATGCTGCTAACTTGCTTTTAAAAAGAATAGCTCTTGATGGAAAAAGCCCATTTTAGATAGTAATAAATAGCCCTCAAGCGTCTCTGGGCACCAAAGATTACCCCTTAAGGAAAACATGCAAGAAAGCACCATAAACCAGTTCAAGTAAAAGCATTGACATTGGTTCTGTGGATTTTTCTAGCTTTTTTCATTTGTTTTACGTTTTAAATAGATTTTAGAAAAATTTATTGTACTAAAGAATTTTCATCACTCATAAGAAATGAAGTCTCTGCCCTGGAAAAAAATACGCATAATTTTTTGTTGGAAAAACAGCAGAGTGGGAGAGAAACAGAGACACTGTGGAAAATAAGATAACATAGTTCAAAGGCAACGAAAAGCAAGTTCATGACGCTGGTCAGCCAGAAACTGGGAAAAGCAGATTTTGGCAGCGGATGATGATAAGGGGGTGTCCTATAGGCTGGCTGGGACATGGGATAATGATAATATCTACTACAGCCGTTTTCAGCATAACAGTGTTTCCAACGGCAGACTGCATATATAACAGTGGTTCCGTAAGATTATAATGGAGCTGAAAAATTCCTATCATCTAGTGACATTGTAGCCATCATAAGGTCCCAGCTCAGCGCATTACTCCTTGTCTGTGGTGATGCTGGTGCCTATTGCATCGCCAGTTGTATAAAAGCATAGCACATACAACTATAGTAGGAGGCTATAGCATCTAGGTTTGTGTGAATGTACTCTATGGTGTTCACACACCAATGAAATCACCTAAGGATGTATTTCTCAGAATGGTTCATGACTGTATCTGAATAATGGGTTTCTGTTTACAAAGCCAATTCTTGTAACACAGGGAGGGTTGCCAGAGCTTATGGGTGAGGAAAGAGAGAACTATAAAGGAATAGCAGGAGGCAGTTCTTTTGGATGATAGAAAAGTATAAAGCCTCCGCACTCCAAGTGTCCAAGATAACCAAGGTGGGTCATAATGTTTGTCGTGTATATAAATAGCAGGGAATGGTTCAGCTTTTATATCTCACGCTGATGCTGTTTTGGAGAGAGTTTTTGCCGGAAGCCGACATCTGACAAGGCCATATTGCCCTGCTCAGCACTGGATATTTGGAGTGCTGCCTTACGGTTGGTCATGTAATATCTCCTGCCTCTATGAACCCATGTGCCTCTCCTATAGGAGACAATACATTCACTGCATTTGTGACAAGTTCTTGTGGTACCCTGATGATAGCTGGTTGTGTAAGCCAGAGACGGGGCAAGATTTCCTAAAAAGAAGGAAACTCCCTAAAACAGGCTACAACCCGAGGGGACCCCTGAACTGAGATATTGGGGTCTCAAACCCCTTGGAAACTGAGGCACAGACCTCTGACAACATAGGCCTAGAAGGTTGCCTGTGGCCTAAGGGCCCTGCTGTGAATGGTCTCCTTGAAGATTAAAGGTCTTCAGGACATGAGAGTTCCAGTTAGAGGCAGCTCCTCTCAGACCAAAAGGTATGTTAATTAACAACTTTGTTTAAATTCTTTAACAGATACTGAAGCTTTGACTGAGAAACAGATGTAGCCATCCTAGGACAAAAGATGTTAAGTATTATATTTACATAGGAATAGATTTTAGATGGTTTTACCCTAAACACAGCCACTCCTAGTCCTTTTAGTATACGCCCTGTGAGTCTAGCTGCTGAAATTTGGGATAATGGCTAGGTAGTCATGGTAACCACTCTTTAGGCGATATGTAAGACTAAGTAAATCCTGGGAACTAGAAACCACCAAACTCATGTGATGGAGACAATGGTCAAGTATCCCTATAAAATGAACATGCTCTGGCAATAAAGTGTGACACTTTTTTCCTTTTCTCTTTAACTCCCCCGTGTCTCCACTGTCTCCCTTATTTTCCTCCCTCACCGATGCCATCTCCACCTGAGGGAAACCCTGGTCTGCAGAGGCTGGTCCCCCGCAAGTTTTTAACAAAAATACAAAATTAAGTTCAAGGTCTTGAAAGGGACCTATGCGTGTGACAGCTCCTGAGCCTTAAACTTTGTTAGTGCCACTGTAAACCCAACTCTGTCATATTTATACTTTAAAAACAATCAAGGGCCAGCCGAGTGCCACGGTGGTTGAGCGCTGGTTTGGGAGGCCAGCGGCCCCAATTCGGGTCCCACATATGAGGGCCAGTGACACTGCCCTCAAAACAAAACAAAAAAACAATCAAAACAGGCACCATAGTATATACAGCTTCTTCTGTATACTCTTCCCCTCAACTATGTATCTTGGATACTCTTTCCTGTCAATACATATGATTCTAGCTTATCTTTTAAAATAATTCTGTGCCAATATTTATTATATACTTAATAAATCATATTTATTTCAAAAAATAAAAATAGCTCAGCTTCTTCACATGAGACAAGGGGAAAAATATTCTTAAGCCTGATTTCTCCTTCGTCTAAGGTTAACTGCTTAGTACAGATAGAATTTTTTTTTTTTTTTTAAGATTTTATTGGGGAATTGGTGGAGGGGAACAGCGCTGGGGAATCGGGGAAGGGGAACAGACAAGTTGCCATCTTCTTGTTCTTCAGTTTAGTTGCAGAGGATGTTGCTTCACTGTTGGTATCGTCATTGCGCTCTTCCCGGATGAGGCAGATCGGTCGCTGGCCTCTGGATGTCGCTCATCATGGTTATCGGCAGCTCACGCTTGGCTGCCAGCCGCTCACGCTGGCTGCAGGCCACTCACTGTAGCCTATGGCAGCCCACTGCAGCAGGGGCTGCAGCCCACACCATCACCGGGGCTCGCACAGCCCAGCTCCAGGTGGAGCTGTTGTTAGCTGTAGAGGGCAGTGTCACTGGCCCTCATGTGGGATCCGAACCGGGGCTGCTGGCATCCCAAAACCAGCGCTTAACCAATGCGCCACTCGGCCGGCCCCCAGATAGAATTTTATATCTAGTACTATTCCCATTGTTTGTATTAATGGCAATTTAAACAACATGCAAATGATATGATTAAAATTCACCTCCAATATTTTATCTTGATGTCCCACATTACTTCAACAACAAATAAAGAAAACTCACTAATTAAACCTTGCATCAGAGTTTTCTGATTCACCGCTGGGACAAAGAAGGCCAAAAACCACAAAAACTCATGGAATATAGAGGATAGAAAGAAAGCCCAACCTAGATAGATGATAGAGATAAATAGGTAGGTAGGTAGGTAGGTAGGTAGATAGATAGATAGATAGATAGATAGATAGATAGATAGATAGATAGATATAGAGAGACAGACAGACAGACAGATGATATATTCATATATACATATATCACAACTAAAATGCTTAAGCTAAAAATACATTTAGAGGATCAACATAAAAAAATTAACCTTTGTATCACAGAAAATTATACTAAAAAGCCATTGGAGGGTATGGAATGATTTAGTCACAGGTATGAAAACTGAGCAAATAAAAAAAATAAGGCAATTGTTACATCCAAGAAAAAAACAAAACCCTAGTAAGAAAAAAACCCTAAATCATAGTACAGTTGCAGGGAATATTTACAGTCATAATACTGTAAATAACTAATATGGATTTAACCCAAAATTTTGAAATAATTACATTGAAAAGATGTGGTGGGGAGTGTATAAGAAAGCCAAAAATCTTCTGCAATTAGAAGCCAAACGATAAAAACTAAAATCAACTAAGAAACAGCAGTGAAGAATAGTATTTAGAAAAATGGAGATATATGAGTATACCAGAAGCTATTACTATGAGTAGTTGCCTCTGGAACAGGGTAAGATTGAGGTAAGTGGGGATAAGAACTCTCGTTTTTTTCCACTAGCTCTTTCTAATTCTGCTTTAACTATGTGCATATATCACTATGATACAAATGATTAATTTTAAAACTTAATTTACAAAACAGATAACTGGTTGCTGCAGGGAAAGGACTCTAGGTAATGAGGATAAAATGGAGACTTACTTTTTACTAAAAACACTTCTTTTTTTTTTGTTGTTGTTAAGATTTTATTGGGGAATTGGGGGAGGGGAACAGCGTTGGGGAATCGGGGAAGGGGAACAGACAAGTTGCTGTCTTTTTGTTCTTCAGTCTAGTTGCAGAGGACGTTGCCTCACTGGCCCATGTTGGTATCGTCATTGCGCTCTTCCCAGATGAGGCAGATCGGTCGCCGGCCTCTGGGTGTCGCTCACCGCAGCTATTGGCAGCTCACGCTGGGCCAGCTCCAGGTGGAACTGTTGTTAGCTGTAGAGGGCAGTGTCACTGGTCCTCATATGTGGGATCTGAACCGGGGCTGCTGGCATCCCAAAACCAGCTCTTAACCAATGCGCCACTCGGCCGGCCCAAGTCTTTTTTTTTTTGAGGGCAGTGTCACTGGTCCTCATATGTGGGACCAGAACCAGGGCCGCTGGCTTCCCAAGCCAGGGCCCAACCACTGTGCCACTCGGCCGGCCTGTAAGTCTTAAATGGTGTGACATGAGCAACATTATCTATTTCTTTTCTTTTCTTCAATTACAGTTGACATTCAATATTATTTTATATTAGTTTCAGGTATACAGCAAGTGGTTAGACATTATATAATGTACAAAGTGATCCCCCTGATTAGTTTTGTATCCACCGGGAACCATATGTGTTATTACCATATTATTGACTATATTCCTTATGCTATACCTTACATCCCCTTGACTGTTTTGTAAGTCCCAATTTGTACTTGCTTCACCTTTTTCACAGAGCCACCTACCTCCCTCCCATCATCTGGCAACCATCAGTTTGTTTCTCCATTTTTTGTTGTTTATTTTGTTCTTTAGATTCCACATATAAGTGAGATCATATGGTATTTGTCTTTCTCTGACTTATTTCACTTAGCATAAAAATCTTCTAGGGCCACCCATGTTGTTGCAAATTGTAAGTGTTAGGCCACTGTTAGGCCAGAAACAGAAACCATCTTATCTTAAAAGTCATCTTGTACCCTGTACCTGCCTGCTAGTATTTGCTTTAGGCCTGTAGAAACCCCCTGGAATGTAGAAACCACCTTATCCTAAAAGTCATCTTGTCTTGCTTTATGCCTTGTACCTGCTGGCTTGTGTGTCTCCTACGGGCTTATGATAAGTGGGCCTGGGCTTTCCTGACTGGATGGGGGACACAGGAGCCAGGATGTGGAGCAGGAGGGCATGGTCACACCCAGAAACCCTTGTTGTGAGAGACAATGCAACAAAAAGCAATTGGGGAACAGCCTCCTTTACCCACTCCTATAAAACTCCATACCCCTTTTTGCTGGGGGGGGGGGGGCTATGGTCTTTTTTAGCCTAACCTCCCACAGCTCAAACATACCAAATAAATTCTAACAGACCAATTCTGGTCTCCCGCTCCAGCTGTGCCTAACAGTAAGATTTCACTTTTTATGGCAAAGTAATATTCCACTGTATATATGTACCTCATCTTCTTTATTCAATTGTCTATTGATGGGCAGTTAGGTTGTTTCCATATCTTGGTTATTACAGATAGCGCTTCAGTGAACATAGGGATGCATATATCTTTTCAAATTAATGTCATTACCTACTTCTTTCAAATCAATTCATATATAATAGTTCACAGAACTATCAAACATGAAATACAGAGTAACTGAAAACAAAAGAGCACTGCAATTCAAGTTAGATAATATAACAAAAAAAAGTATTACATATATTTTAAAGGTAATTTTTTTAAATAAAAATTTCACCTATACAGAAATAACTAGCCTCCACAATACTGTTCAAATATTTAAATAAATTTCTGTTGCTATGCACTCTGGATCATAATACAGCTTGTACGGTATAGCTTGTGGCAGAAATGTAGGCTGTCTACACAATATCCATTGTTCCTTTCTTCCTTAAAAATAGAACCCCAATTTTTTCCAAGATATTAATGTGCCTGTCTAAACTTGCACTTTCCAGAGTCTCTTGCAAATAGGGACAGCCAATTAGATGTAACTGGAAGTCAGTGGGTGGACTTCTGGGAAGGCTCTTTGATCAAATGGATCCTGGGTCCTGAATGACAAAGTGGAGCTGCCATTCAATCCCTGCAATGCCGACCGTGGAAATTCTTTTACATGGGGGGAAAAACAAAAATCTAGTTTATTTAGTCACTGTGAGTCTGAGGGGAGCAGGTGCGATATATTTCCCACTGATACTAGATCAGTCATAAATCAAAGCCTGAATTTCTCACCATCTGCCTTTGTAACTCGATTTAGGGTCCATATCTGATACCATGGTTTATTTTCTCATTCTACTGGGACATAAAATTGTGGTAGTCACATGGAATTCTTGGACTCAGTAAGAGAAACTCTGTAAGATACCTGTCTCTTCGAGGTTCTCCCAGAGAATCACTGAAGAAAAATTTATACACATAGTATAGTCTATAATTTAAGCCTTAACTCCCTGAACAGACTTACCAAGTTTTAGGAAAATAAGTCTGATTATTTTCACAGGATGTTCTAAAAGACAAACTAATTTTATTTATATAGATTACTATCCTGTCAAGTTACTTTACTGTTAAAGAATCAATTGTTAAGTGGAAAATATAAATTGTATTTTCAGAAAAAACTAAAACATGTTAGTTGTTCCATATTCGTAGCATATTTTATTTGCCCTACAATTGGTATTTTTTCACATAAGAATTATCTTAGGTCTCCATAGGCCTGTGTCAGGTATATATCCCACAGAACTACTATTTATTATATGCTAGGCATGAGTCCGTACCATAAAATGTCTACATAATGTAAGAGTCAGAAAGTAAGTTGCTAATATTCTTCTGAAATTTACATAATAGACCACTCCTATTACTTCTCTTCCTTCCTCAAGTCCAAAAGCAAATGAGCTTTTACTAAACAAATTATCCCAAATACCTCTGTACATTACGTTTTTATACCTGACAGACTGTCAGACCAATGAACTAATCCCAGAATTGATTGGACAAATCAGATTACTCTGTCTGTTAGGTAACTTACTGCTACCACTGCACAGAATGCAAGTCCTGAGATTCAGTCTCTACCTCTTTTCTGGTCTCTGAAGATATTTTGTCTACTAAAGTCTATTCAAATACACAACCAATGAGGTAAATTATTAGTATGTCCTCTCAATTAGCTTGGCATTGGTTTAAAGTAATTTCTTTGAAGATCTGGGTTAGAACTCTCCTTCTCACACTCACTAGCTTCCTTCAAAGTAAATATTTATCTTTTTCATAGCTAATCTATTCTCATTCCAAGGAAGACTTCTCTGTAGACCCCTGGTGCTTGAAAAAGCCTGTTCAGGCTTCAGATTCAACTACTAGGATTCAAGTCAAAATTGCTCTCCTTGGAGTTGGTACCCCTGCATTCTGCATATGGAGATTTCCTGGATAGCTTTTTTGTTTGCTGTTCCACAGCTAATCCGTGATCCTAAAACTGGATCTCTGGCCTTACTACTGCCTCCCCTCGTCTGTTCTTATCTTACTTCCTTATCCATAATTTTCTGGGAAGCCAGTTATCCTGGATCTTCTATTCTTAATCTCATTCTGGAATCTCCTTGCTTTAACTTTGATTTTCCAAAAGCTTAATTTAACACATAATTTCAAGTCAGTAGAGAAAAGGCAGAATTCCTTCTTTCATTGCCCCAACTTTCCTAGCCTAACCTAGTCCACATCCTTCTCCCCTCCATTCCATGCATCTCAAAGTCAACAGAACATCATAATTTAACTGCACTTCTAACTCTTCCAATTACAGAGTAGCTGGTTACATACCTAAATTCCTACAATTCTCAAAAAAGGTTTAGAGGTTCTTTTGCCTCAGAATTTAAGTGACCAGGGAAAGACATGAACTAAATAATAAAATTAGGACTAAAATCCAAATATCCTAACAAAGATTGAAAAGAAAATGATACACTCTGTCAATAGTCAAGTTTTATATTTCAGGCTCACTTTCCCAAGTAGCATGAGTTTTCTTCCCAAAAAATTCAAAAAGTACATCTAATTAAATATTTTACAGTTTCTGAGGAACAACTAGAGTGTAATAAACTGTACATATTTAAAATGTACACTGGGTCAGTTTTATCATGTCATGTCATACCATTGAAACCATCACCACAATCAAGAAAACAAACATTTCTATCACCTCAAAAGTTTGTTCACATCCCTGTGTAATCAATCTATCCCTCTCTCTTCTTTCTGCCCGCAATACCAGCACCCAGTCTCCAAGTAAGCTTTCTTTATTACTTTGCATTTTCTAGAATTTTATATGAATAGAATCATGAGCATGTGCTCTATTTTTACTTGGATTCTTTCAATTAGCTTGATTTTGAGATACATTCATGTTGCATTTATCAATAGATTTTACTTTTTATTGCTGAGTCACTGAATATAATTTTACTAAGTAATAAAAAGAAAACCCTCATTGTGAAAAACATATTTATGATGAATAGAATGAACATTTAAATTTTAATGTGTTTCTATTTTAAAAGGAAGAATATCAAAGAAATGTCAATGTAAAAATATATTTTATTAGTATCATCACCTCTGGGAAAAATAAAAAATAAATTAAAGACTTCAATTATCTAGCTTTAGCAAATAAAATATCAAGATTTCTTTTTTTTTTTTTTTTTTTTTAGGGCAGTGTCACTGGCCCTCACATACGGGATCTGAACCGGGGCCGCTGGCGCCCCAAGCCAGCTCCCAACAACCGTGCCATTAGGCTGGCCCTATATAAACATTTTCAATAAATAAGTTGCTATTCTATAGTGGTTTGTATGAACATAGGATACATACTGCTGTATCTTCATGCCATTTAATTCCTGCGAATACATCCCTGAAAAATCTCAAAATTGACTGAAATGTTCCTTAATTACAAAATTAATCCTAAAAATCACAATTTTTAATTACTATAAAATTTTATTTATTTATATTTGAAACTATAACATATATAGTTACATTGCTTATCTATTGAACAAGTATGTATTTAAACTACCATGTATGTAGTATGTAATGTTAGCCACTACATAGCTAATAATACTTTAGAGTTCATAATTTTTCATACTAGTATATTTAACTAACACCTCAGATTGTCAGAAAGGTGCTAAGATGTTCTTATAACTTAAAGGAGAACTGGGCAGGAAAAGTGTACCCTAAAGCTGTGTGGGTATAAATAACTCTGAACACAAATTCTTTCCTTTTCATATTTTCAATCAGCTACTCAGAAAAAAATAAAACATCAGTTACATTTAGAAGTACTTTAAGGAAGGATTATCATATTTATCACTTACTGACAAAAATACAGAAATAAAGTTCAATCGTATTTTACAATTCTTCTCCCTACATTTTAATCTAAATATTGAATATAGTAACTTATACTAGTCAAGGATAGCCTTAAATATAACAACCATTTGCAAGGCAAACATAAAAACAGTTTAATTCTGGGCCAGCCAAGTGGCGCATTGGTTGGGAGTTGACTTGGAATGCCAGCTCTGAGCAGCCGGGCCCCGGTTTAGATCCCACATTAGGACCAGTGACACTGCACCCTCTACAGCTAAGATGGTGAAAAACAGCTCGACGTGGACCTGGGCAGCCTTGAGTCACTGGCAACGGGGTAGGCTGCAGCCCCTGCTGCCATGAGCTACCGTGAGCGGCCGTCTGGCAGGCGACAGATCTGCCTCAGCTGGGAAGAGCACAATGATCACAATACCAACATGGGCCAGTGAAGTGACATCCCCTCCCCCAATTTCCCAATAAAATCTTTAAAAAAAAAGAAAAGTTCCATTCTGCTACAAATAGAAATTTATTAGGTAAGTTTTCAATAAAATATAGCTATATTTGTTTCACCTATGGACATGGGGGAGGGAAAGGACAAGAATTCCTCCCCTCTACATTCACCCAAGTTTAGCAAATGTTAGTTGCTTCCCCTAGCATTTACAATTGGTTTTATATGAATTTTACAACTTTATAGTCAAACTCAGTTAAATTTTATCAGCTAAATTCTGGCAGTTTTTAATATTGCCAGTGATAAATTAAATCAACCTTATTTTACCTTATAATACCAATTAAGGAACATACTGTTGGATAGAAGTGTCTTATCAAGGATGACTTGAATAGGATACCAATTATTTTTATCATCTACTACACCGTATGTCAGTAGCTCAGTTAATACACAAAGGATTCAAAATAAGTGATTATGCATAAGTTATTTCCTATAAGAGTATTTTTTAGTACCAATATAAGTGAATAACTTCTTTGACATCTGGCGTACCACTTAGAACATTCATAATTTATGTAATGTACTTGATATAATGTTTTATACAAGTAGTTCATTAATCCTTAATGACATGTCAGCTCTTCTACTAGACACTGTTTTTTAGTAGTTTATGAAGCTGTTTAAAAATCACTCTAGGATAAAACTTGACAGTTAAGAACCATCCAGATAATATGTACATGTTTTAAAAAATCCACATGTAATTTTAAAAGGAGAGAAAGATATATGCGGTTATAATCTTCATCTAACAGGGCCCTAGGAATCTTTTTTTGTGCAGTCTTACAAAGAGATATACTGAAAAACTGAAATTTAAACTATTACTCTGTGAACAAAAGTATGCAGTTAAGATAAAGACTAGTGGGCTGGCCGAGTGGCGCGGTGGTTGAGCGCTGGCTTGGGAAGCCAGTGGCCCCGGTTTGGATCCCACATATGAGGGCCAGTGACACTGCCCTCAAAAAAAAAACAAAAAAAAAAAACAAAGTTAAAGACTAATGAATATTTTACAGACTCTAGCTGTAGAGAAAGATTTTAAACCAGTTTATCCTCTTTAGTGTTCTCCTGTCAGCTATACTGTCAAGATCAGGATAGGCTGTAACAAATGACAACTTAGGATGCTTTTCGCTGGTTGCTATAAACACATTAGTTTTTTTAATATATTAGCGCCAATAGCTAACAACCAATGACTAGAATTGTCAAGAAAGTTGTTCTCCATGATGCTAGTAAATCCAACATAAAGGGATATAATCCAAAATACAGATCAACTCATCTCAAAACAAGAAAACAAACACAAATCATTATTCTATGGTCAGAGAGTTCCCCTAAATCTAGAGTATCTCGTAAATCCATGTCCTTAATCCCAATGGGCATTTAAACGTAATATGAATACCTAAGCATAAATTTACCAACAATAATGGGAAAATATCCTACTAATCAGCTGTTTGTTTTCACATGTTGATCATTATGTCTGAAAACACTCTAGGCTCTAAGATTGCTTTTGCTTAAAATATATATTTTTCGCTAATATGGGAAAGGTTAAATGTCCAAAGATTGCAGTTAGCAATGCTAACTGAATTCAGGAGTATGGTTTCCTGGTCATTCTTATAATAAGATTTTGCAGAATAATATAAGTACAAAAAAAAATTAATAAATCGAATACTATGTTTATACTGTATACACAACACTCTGGGGCATGTTTTTAAAAAGTCATAAAGTCTGCCCATCAAGAATCATAACTTAGTTGAGAGATGAGATTTAAATGAAAAATTAGTGAATAAGCCATTATCTAATAAAATGTGCTATGTATAATAATACAGAGGCAGGCTATAATGCATGTAAGAGTTTATGGATGGGAGAAAAACAATGTGGGCTAAAATTGTCAGAGGCAGCTTTATGGAGAAAAGTGAACAGTATTACTGTACTAACCAGTCATCCAGAGCTGAAATCAATTCTGAGATAGAGATTTAAGAGTTTCCAGTTAAAAGAAATAGTTAATGAGTAGCTACTATAAATTCACTTGCCTAGCAGATTTTGTAAATGATAAAAATCACTTTTAGGGACCGGCTGGGTGGCGCAGTTGGTTAGAGCATGGGCTCTGAGCAACAGGGTCGCCGGTTCGATTCCCACACGGGCCAGTGAACTGTGCCGGAGCTGAGCTACGCTGAGCTGCCAACGGGTGGCCGGATGGCTCAGCTGGTGAGAGCACATTCTCCTAACAATAAGGTTACCAGTTGACTCCCGCATGGGATGGTGGGCTGCGCTTCCCCACCCCAACAAGATTGGAAAAAAAAAACAGCAACTGGACTGGACTTGGAGCTGAGCTTGCGCCCTCCACAACTAAGATTGAAGGATGACAACTTGACTTGGAACTGACGGGTCCTGGAAAAACACACACTGCTCCCTTCCTCAATTCCTTAATAAAATCTTAAATAAATAAATAAATAAATTCAACATTATGTTTAAAAAAAACCCCACTTTTAAATGAATGTGAAAACAAATAAGAAACAATTACAAAGTAATACTATGTGGAAATGTTTCATTATTAGATTTCTTTGGGGAGGGATGAGTGACATCCTAAAGAAAATATAAACACTGGATTATTATTAAGAGTTAGTGGCCTTGGGCTGGCTGAGTGGCACTGTGGTTAACAGCTGGTTTGGGACGCCACCAGCCCAGGTTTGGATTCCACATATGAGGGCCAGTGACACTGCCCTCTTTAAAAAAAAAAAAAAAGTTAGTGGCCTTGATTCAGAAAAGGCCAATTTCAAGTAGGACACATTTTTCATTTACTTTCCATTTACTTTATTTTTTATTTTTATTTTTGAGGGCAGTGTCTCTGGCCCTCATATGTGGGACCGAACCAGGGCCACTGGCTTCCCAAGCCTGTGCTTAACCACCGCGCCACTCGGCCGGCCCCCATTTACTTTATTTTGACCTTGTTTTCTCAATCCCTTCAAATTCTATTCATTTAATGCTTTATTCAAACAATACATAACAGTTACTATTATAAGCAAGACCAGAATTGCATCAAAATATTAATTATACTAATCTATGCTAACATATAATGAATATATATGTTTAAATTCTAAAAATTGTAAATTGTCATGAGTTCTTATTATTCCGTATCCAAAATAGCCTGTCTTGGAATTAATCATAGGAAGTCTTCAGAGAAAGTAAAAAACGGGAGTTTAGTTCAATCCTAGATGAATCTCTTTTGCTCTAAAAATACATAGCTACTCTCTTCCAGTAAATAATTTAGAAATTTACATTGCTTCCTTAATTAATAAAGGACTAAAATTACTGACTTCTAAGATCACTATCCTTTTGCACTAAGATTCCAAAAATACCTTTCCTTGCTCATTAAAGATATATGCTATTACTTCTACTATAAAGAAAAACACTGATTAATTAGGGAATAAAGTTCTCTTCCACAACTGGCAACTTAAATGGTTTCTATGGCTTTTCTTTTTGAGATGTTGACATTAAAATAATGCTATTGTGCCTCAAAACATTAATTTCATTAATTTCAGAATCTCACCCAAGACTAGGTAACCCTCTTCACCCAGCTGTAAGGCCCTCGCTCTCTGTAGGATTTTAAGAAAGGTCTCACAAAGGTCATATACAGTGGAATGACTGCCATATTTTGCCATGTGTAATGCACAATTTTTTGCCCAAATTTGTGAGGGAAAGTAAGGATGAGCATTAAACATGGGTAGTACTAATTCCGTATCTATATAAATGTTTTTAATTCTTTTATTTATGCTTATGAGTTAAAAGTGTAACTCTAGAAATCAATTAAGATATCCATATGCAAAATAAAACCCTGGGCCAGCCAAGTGGCGTGGTGGTTAAGCGCTGGCTTGGGAAGCCAGCGGTTCTGGTGCGGGTCCCACATATGAGGGCCTATGACACTGCCCTCAAAAAAATTAAATAATTAAATAAATAAATAAATAAATAATACCCTGGAATATGATAATCAGTTTTGTTGAACTTACAATGAACTTGCAATGATGAAGAGTTCTTGGCCTTCTATGATGCATAAATATCATAAATTTGTTACTGGTACATAAAATTTCTTGTATCTTGTATCTGTTCTCATGTTTTGTAATTATTTGTTACATAAAATTCCTTGTACCATAATATGTTAAAAAATAAATGCTAAAACTCCTTTATAATACAAAAAACAAGTATGTAAATGTGAAAAAAATTTGAATTAAAAAATTAAAACAAAAGACTTTTTTCTCTGAAAGTTCGGGCCAAAAACATGGGTGTGCATTATACACAGGAGTGTGTTATACTGGCAAAATATAGTATACTTCCTTAGCTTTGCAACTAATCACTTTTGTTTATAAATCTCATCATTTAACTTGATTTCCCTGCAGCCTCAGAATACAGATCATATTTTATGAGTCTACCTACCCACTAAAACTAAATTCAAGCTTCAAAACTACCAGTCCAGATCTATACTTCCATTTTATTTAAGGTATACCATTTCTTCTTCAGCAAATAACTTCAGCACTCTGCAAGTACAAACTGTACTCATAAAATCTCTCCCTTTCCGGGCTGGCCAAGTGGTGCGGTGGTTGGGCGCTGGCTTGGGAAGCCAGCTGCCCCACTTCGGATCCCACACATGAGGGCCAGTGAAACTGCCCTCAAAAAAAAAAAAAAAAAAAAAAATCTCTCCCTTTCCCAAATACACACAAAAGTTGATGAAGTCTGTCTGCTGAACTGCCTGTCATAGAGAAATGCCCGAAATAAGCCAGAAGGTCATTTTACATGAACAGAGAACTGACCTTAACGGGGTTCACTCATCCTTTGAGATTTTTGTATAAAAAACTATAAAGGCTTCTTCTCATGAGAAAATAGCAGAGATTAATTAAAGATGGAAGTACTTAGTTCCTTAAAATGTTTATGATTTACATAATACATTATATGTACTAATCAATATCCGCATGCTAATAGTACTCTTCCTCACTTAAAATAAACCTAACTTGGGCCAGCCAAGTGGTGCGGTGGTTAAGCGCTGGCTTGGGAGGCTAGCGGTCCCAGTTCGGGTCCCGCATGTGAGGGCCAGTGACACTGCCCTCAAAAAAATAAAAAATAAAAATAAAAATAAATAAACCTAAGTCAGTAAATTACAAGGCAAAAAAAGTTCATCAATCATCATCACTTATAAAATTTCTATTTGTGTTTATTACTGTTTATAGCTTACACAAGAAAGTGTTAATTACAATGATACTGAAACGATCACTGTGGATTTTACAATTTAAAATTAAGAAAGTTCTTGTAAAAAAATTAACTATTCCAGCCCATGATGACTCTCAACATATTTTCCAAAGGACAGAAAGACTCCCGAAACAGTTTTGGGTGAAATAAAATTTATGAAATATTCATATAAAAATCAGGCTGCAGGGAGTTCCATTTCCACCTTAGATGTGGAAAGACTGAAAGAGTGTCACTCTTAACCTAAAAACAAAAAAAAAAAAAGCCAGATAAGCCATAATTTACAACATTTCATCAGAGACCTGAGATCAGCTAAGTAGTCTGACATCCCAAGAAGGACAGGTTCTCCCCAAACACAGGATGCGCGGATTGCCTTTTCAATAGCAGAACATGGGAGGAAGATGCAGCTGCCACGTAAATGAGGAAGAAAAATATCAACTCAAATGTTAACAAAGAGCCACTAATACATTTTCTGTCTATAGATTTGCTATTCTGTCCATTTCATATAAATGAAATAAAAAAAGATGTGATCTTTGTGTTTGGCTTCTTTGACTTGGGATGTTTTGAACATTTATCATGTACGTATCAGACAACTTCATTCCATTTTGTTAAAGAATAATATTCCATTGTATGAATACACTACATTTTCTTCAACTGATGGACATTTGACGTGTACACTGAAAACTATAAAACATCATTGAAAGAAATTAAAAATCTAAATAAATGGAAAGAAATTCTAGTTTCATATATCAGAGATTTAAATGTTGTTTAAATGGCAATTGTCCTTAAATCAATCTATTGATTCAGTGCAATCCCATTCAAAATCTTTTGCCCTTTTTGCAGAAATTGACAAGCTAATCCTAATTCACATGCAAATCTAAGGGACCCAGAATAGACACAACAACTTGAAAAAGGAAGGACAAAGTTGGAGGATTGACACTTACTGACTTCATAATTTACTTACAAAGCTAGAGTAATCAGAACAATGTGATACTGACAGACAATGAAGGACAGACACAGAAATCAGTGGAATAGATTTGAGAATCCAGATATAAAACTTTATGCAATAGTCAACTGATTTGCAACAAGAGTGACAAAACAATTCAATGGGGGAAAACTAGTCTTTCCTTTTTTTTGGGGGGTGGGGGGTGGGGAGACTAGTATTTTCAACAAATGGTCCTAGGACAACTGGAGAACTATTTGCAAAAGAACAAAGTTAGACTCCTACACCATACACAACAATTAGATCAAAATAGATGAAACCTAAATGTAAGAGCTGAAACTCTTAGAGGAAAATAGAAGAGTAAATCTTTGTGACCTTGGGTTATGCAATGGTTTCTTACATACAACACCAAAAACACAAGGGATAAAAGGAAAAACAGGTAAATTGGACTTCATCAAAATTTAAAAGTTGTATGTTTCAAAGGGCACCATCAAGAGACTGAAAAGACAACTGACACAATGGGAGACTATATTAGCAAAGTATGTATCTTATAAGGGACTTGTATCTAAAATGTATAAAGAACTCTTACAACTCAAGAATAAAAAGACAAACAACCCAACTAAAAAATGGACAAGGACCTGAATGGCTATCTGTTTATAGGTGTGTAGATGTACACATGTAATTATTCTTTTTTTTTTTTTAATTGCGGAATCGGGGAAGGGGAACAGACAAGTTGTTGTCCTTTTGTTCTTCAGTCTAGTTGTGGAGGACATTACTTCACTGGTCCATGTTGATATTGTGATCATTGCACTCTTCCTGGCTGAGGCAGACTGGGTGCCAGCCACTGGACGGCTGCTCACGGCAGCTCACAGCAGCTGCCAGCCGCTCACACTGGCTGCCGGCCACTCACGGTAGCTTGCAGCAGCCCACTGCAGCCCCACTGCAGCCTACGCTGTCGCAGGCAACTCACGGCAGCCCAGCTCCATCCAGGTTGAGCTGTTGTTCACCATCTTAGCTGTAGAGGGTGCAGAGTCACTGGCCCATGTGGGTTCCGAACTGGGGCCCTGCTGCTCAGGTGCTCCCAAGCCAACTCTTAATCAATAAGACACTCGGCCGGCCCACATGTAATTCTTTATATCTGATCCAAAGAGAGGAGTTAGACATTCTCAAGTAAGTTGCTCCCAGCACCGTGAATTACACTGAGTCTGACAGTTTTGACATTAAAAAAAGAGCTAAGAAGAGAGAAAGGCTGAAGTCCATATATATAAGTATCCCGTGCTTTTAGAAAGTTGACTTTTTACCGCTTCACTTTTACAAAATACCTACATTAGTACCTGTTTTCACTAATAGGGAAATCCGAAGACTTTCCCTTTTATAAAAAAAGGCAAAAGCAAAAATAGCATTCGGTGTTTTTTCTGCAGTGAGCATTTATAGAGACAGCAAGCACCCCAAGTAGTGAGAGTGGCACTGCCAAGTTCCTTCCACAGGAACTACACTGAGCATGAAGCTGCCATAGCTTTGAACTATGTCATCAGCATCTGTGCTTTATCTTGATTTATTTTGTGTATCCATTAACAAGATGTGCCCCAAGGTAATTACTTTATGCCATTTCAGCTTACAAAAGGTTTCATAGGAATGCTCTACTTTCAGATAGCGGGAAAAACTACATTTGAATTTGGAGGTACCTTGTATTAATTATTATGGACTCATTTTAAAGCCCTTTCTCTAACTGGCAATTTACATTATCTCATTAAATGCTAGTTATATCCTAAGATGAAAAAAATCTAAATTCCAATTTTTTATATTACACTAGCATTTAAGACAAAAAGATTATAAGAAAATAGAAAAATGAATTCATACTAAAACAGAGAGCTCAGTAACTCATATTAGGACAAAAGCTAACCCTATCATAAATATAAAATAATGACAGAACAAGAAAGTACATAATTTTACATAATACATATAAGAGAATTAATACAATGTATATTTGCACCAAAGGAAAACAGAAGATGAAAACGCACAAACACACAAAACAACAAATGTAATTTCTGTATTATGTAAACCACAAGGTTCAAAAGCATACAACACGGTTAGAAATAAAAACTGTCCCTAGTTAGGAATAGTGAATTAAACTTAAAATTCATATTCTAATTTTTAGTTTTATTAATTTTATTCTCATTATTTATTTATTTATTTTTAAAGAGGGCAGTGTTACTGGCCCTCATATGTAGGATCCAAACCAGGGTCGCTGGCATCCCAAGCCAGCTCTTAACCACCGTGCCACTCGGCCAGCCCTCATTTCACATTTAGAATGACGTACTGCATATCTGTATATATACCTATAAAATAGTAAAGTCATTATTTTTAGAAAGGGGATATTTATATCAACTGAGCACATTTTATCTCTACCTAAACATTTTCTCTCTACCTAAACTTTTAGTAGAATTTAAGCCTTTACAAGTTCAAATAAACTAGTGTTTCATTTACAACATTAATTTTATAGAATTAATTTAATTAGGTTTTGCTATATGGAAAAGTTTTAACACAAAATTTATAAAACATACTCCCAACATAAAAAATTATGTCAGAGTGATGAAGTTTATAAGGATCAGCAGCCAGACATACAAATGGTTCCATGATTATAATCAGTGGCTAATACCTATGCAGCAAAAAAAATAACTGGGGAAGGATTCAATTTGCTAAGACCCAGAGGCCCCTCAAGAACGCAGGCTGGTGGATAACTATCTCTAGGGAAACCCTGGAGCATAAAGATCACCTCAGCAACTTTTGGAGGCACTCCATCCCCCAGCACTTCCCTGATGAAGCAGTGCTGGCCCATGTAATACGAGAGTCCACAGGTCCTCTTGAAGGCATCTTTCAGTCGCTTCAGCTCTACATCTGTAACTGCAATTCAGAAATAGAAGATGGGTAAGAAACCAGAAGAGAAAAGAAGTCTCTCAAAATCTTTACATTATCTCAACCCAGTTCCTAATAAAAATTAGCAAATATTACTTCTCTTTTCAGATAAGTAAAACAAACCAAGGTGTTTAGTCATAATTCTAATGTTTTCAAATCTAATTAAGGAAATAAATATGAAAAGTCTTGACCTAGTATCTTCAACCAACAGAACATTATGTTATGCATACAAATTTCAGGCAGGGGCAAGAGAGAGGCAACAAGTATTTCAAACTAGCAGGTAAGCTAAATGGCATTGGATTCTGGCATTAATATGCTTTCAGCAGCAAAACTCATTTCCTTTGGGATAAAAATTATATTATTTGTACTCCTTGAATACATATCTATCCATGTGGAGGAGGATAGCTTCCAAGTTTAGCTTAGATTTTGTCATCATTTACAAGGAAAGTAATCTATACATGATTTTAACAACCAAAAGTTTTTAAACACTCACTATCCAAAAAAAAGTAGTGTATTTTAGGCACTGAAGATTTTTTTTTTCACTGAATATAACAAACTCCATCTATAAGGACAGAAAAATAAAAACTCTAATATTATGGGGCCGGCCGAGTGGCGCATTGGTTAAGTGCTGGTTTTGGGATGCCAGCGGCCCCGGTTCGGATCCCACATGGGGGCCAGTGACACTGCCCTCTACAGCTAACAACAGCTCCACCTGGAGCTGGGCTGTGCGAGCCCCGGTGATGGTGTGGGCTGCCATAGGCTATAGTGAGTGGCCCGCAGCCAGCGTGAGCGGCTGGCAGCCAAGAGTGAGCTGCCAATAGCCGCGGTGAGCGACAGAGGCCAGCGACCGATCTGCCTCGTCCGGGAAGAGCGCAATGACGATACCAACAGTGAAGCAACATCCTCCGCAACTAAACTGAAGAACAAAAAGAGAGCAACTTGTCTGTTCCCCTTCCCCGATTTCCCAACGCTGTTCCCCTCCGCCAATTCCCCAATAAAATCTTTAAAAAAAAAAAAAAAAACTCTAATATTATGTAGTGAGCACAATGATCACAATGAAGACAGAAATGATACCTTTAGCCCATGCTGGAAGAAAGAGAACACTTCTGGACGGAGAGGATGATTATATAAAATTTTAAAGGCTAACCCAAGCAAAAGGGACAAAGGGTATGTCAGGCACAGATATTAGTTTGTTTCAAAGAACAATGACATAGCGTGTATGGATAGTTGTATATTACTAGAAAAATATAAACAAGGCAGGAAGAAGTAAATGATAAACCTAGAGGCAGTCATTGACCAAGTAACAGAGATCTGTTCTGTCATAAGGGACACAGTCAGATATAGTTCAGATACAAACTCCAGGCAGATAGGAAATGGGACACAGTCAGATATCACTCAGTTTACTCTATCAGTAGTGTAGAGAACTGCACAAACCTAGAAGCAAAAAGTAGACTGCTACCAAAAAGAAACAGAAAGTCTCATAAAGGAATTTTTGCAGTCTTACCAACATTTAATCTAATCCATTACCATCAACTCCTCCCTAAACGTATATGCATCAAGATTTGCAGCATTAATGATTGCAGGTAACTTGGACATCTGTAATGGATATGAGGTAACTTAAATTTCAGTTCAGGAGCCAGTGAATGCAATTGTTACATTAGAGCTGCTATGCCACACTCACAGTATCTTGCTATCACTGTAAGCAGCTAATGCCAAAAGAATGGTTTTATAATAAAATTATAGATGTATCCTAAAAAAAAAAAAAGTAGACTGCAACTTCAAGAAGAAAATCTTGGAAATACCTAGAAGGAAAAGTCGGTAGAACTTGGAACCAAACTGAAAGTAGAAGCAATCTAGAATAATATACTCAGGAGTCTATCCTGAGAAACTTGAAAGATGGTATTATTATTTAGAAAAGAAATGTAAGAAAATGAGTATGTGGTGAAGGAAAGGTGAAAAATTCTGGGAAGGACGTACTGAATATGAGGAAGCTTGGAAGAGATCCATTGGGTTTTTACAATTATGAGTGTAAAGCTTAGGAAAGGTTTAATGGGAGTTATCAGCATATAGGTGGCAATTAAAACTGACTAAAGAAACACAATGAGCTAGAGATAAAACCAAAAGAGATCAATTCTTAGAGTGTGTGCAGAGGAAGAAAAAATACTTAAAGAAAACTGATAAGAAATAGTTAGAACAGGAAAAACAATTGTGTGGCCCCCAAAGGACATAAAGAAGGGACTACAGTCTCAAGTAAGGCAAAAAGGACCAGCAAGATAAAGAGCGAAGAGTGCCTGGCAAATAGATTATCATTCAGTAAGTGTTCACGGTGAGGAGGGAAACTTCATGGGTTCGATAGCATGTCAGGCAATGATAACACAGTAAGAACGAATGCTTGAATAAGTAGTTAGAAGAAACAAGTGTGAAACTAGATGCATAATTCATTAAAACTTGGACTCAGGGGGCCGGCCGAGTGGCGCATTGGTTAAGCGCTGGTTTTGGGATGCCAGCGGCCCCGGTTCGGATCCCACATGAGGGCCAGTGACACTGCCCTTTACAGCTAACAACAGCTCCAGCTAACAACAGCTCCACCTGGAGCTAGGCTGTGCGAGCCCCGGTAATGGTGTGGGCTGCAGCCCCTGCTGCAGTGGGCTGCCATAGGCTACAGTGAGTGGCCCTCAGCCAGCGTGAGCGGCTGGCAGCCAAGCGTGAGCTGCCAATAGCCGCGATGAGCGACATCCAGAGGCCGGCGACCGATCTGCCTCATCCGGGAAGAGCGCAATGATGATACCAACAGTGAAGCAACATCCTCCGCAACTAAACTGAAGAACAAGAAGACAGCAACTTGTCTGTTCCCCTTCCCCAATTCCCCAACGCTGTTCCCCTCCACCAAATCCCCAATAAAATCTTTAAAAAAAAAAAAAAAAAACTTGGACTCAGAATATTAACATTCCCAATATACTATTTTTTCCTTGTTAGAACACAAAAGGGAAACACAACGAAGTTCATCTTATAAATTACAGTAATGGAGAAGAAATTACTTCAGCTACTGGAATACCTGTTTCTTCAAGGTGCCTAATTTTCGTTAGTGGCTTTACTAACAAATTAGAATGCTCATAGTCTGGTGGAGGAGACAAGACAATCAATCACTAGACTATAAAATAACAATCACATACATTGTTGGTTACAGATTTGAAAAACTGTTTAGTAATATGTTTTAAAAATAGCAATCTGGGCCGGCCGAGTAGCGCGGTGGTTAAGCGCTGGCTTGGGAAGCCAGCAGCCCCAGTTCGGTCCCACATATGAGGGCCAGTGACATTGCCCTCAAAAAACAAACAAATAAACAAACAAACAAAAACAAATAAAAATAGCAATCTGATGAATGACTAATGAGTTTATTCATTTATATGGAGAAAATGTACATATACACTTTTTAAAGCATTTACAAGAAGCAAACCATGTCCATCAGACAGCAAAATATTGCCACAATCCATATTTACTGAAAATAAACAGTATTTTTATTTATTCAAAATAAATAGACTAATACTCGTTTAATCTGTAGACTAGGAGTACATAAAAAGTACTCACTGTACAAGTGAAACTTTGAAAACTTTAAAAACAAAAATTTAGGCAAAACAGAAACGAAATAGAATCGAGCCTAGTAAAAATTTAAGGTCAAAAGACATTAATGTAGCTATTCTAGTTTTAGATAGAAACAGCCATTATCAGGGGGAAAAATGGAAACCTAAACATGTGTTGTTTTTTTAATCTCTCTCTCTCTCTCCTTTCTCTCTCTCTCTCTCTCTCTCTCTCTCTCTCTCTCTCTCTCTCTCTCTCTCTCTCTCTCTCTCGACACTTCACTAAAATTATAGCAAGAGTAAAACAGGATATAAACTCACAAGAACAATGAGAATAGAAGAGAGAATGGAGGACCTAAGTGAGTCAAATATTTGGCGGAGAGTCTGGAGGAGTGGCGACTGCCCTAAAAAGACCAACGAAAGCTGAAACCTAAGCACTAGCAGTTGAGCAACGTGAACAAGAAGCAAACTAATTTACCCTGTCCAGCGCTCCCCCAAAAGGCTGAGCAATTGATAGTACCAATTACCACAAAAGGCCAGGAGGTGGGGGTGGTAAAAGGTGGGACTAGAGATTGGCTGAAAGTCTGTATGAGGCGTGGTTAGACTCTCAGGCAATCCACCACCATCCACACAACCACCACTTTTACACAAACCTTTTAGACATAAGCGTATATCAAAAGACCAGAGAGATACATCCTCTGGAGAAACTCAGACAGAAAGCTTCTATATATGGAACATCGATTAAGCTGAAAGCTATAGGAAGGGTAATAAGGCATGAAAAAAGGTGAAGATTAAGTGAGCATTTGCATCTAGCCGCCCTCCCATGCCCCCCTTCCATGCCCGATACTCGGACACTGAGTACAGGACGCCAGCTGGTGAACTGAGCAAAGTTCTGCTAAGGCCCATGGCGGCTTTTCCTCTGCATGCAAAGCTCAAAATCCGAAATAACTACAGGGCCAAGGAGGATAATATAAATAATGAAGTGGGCCAAGTAGGGGTCTGTAGAACCCTAGGAGGGCACATAATGCTTATAGGGTGTAGCTGCTACTAAGTTCCAGGCATGTGCTGTAATGTGGCAATAAAGAAACTAGAAATATGAATTTTTGTGTGAAATCTTTCTACTTTAAAAATTTTGGCAGCTAGGACCGGCCGAGTGGCTCAGTTGGTTAAGAGCTTGCTCAAGAGTGCGAGCTGGGCTCTGAGCAACGGTGGTTCGATGCCAGCCCGAGCTGAGTTGCCGTTGAGCTGCCAACAGGTGGCAGGATGGCTCAGCTAAAAAAAAAAAAAGAAAAAATGTTGGCAGCTAACTTTTAAAAAATTTTAAACAACACGTAGTCTCAATATTGCCCACCAGCTGCCAGGTTCGGCAACCTCTGGACAAATGGTTAAGGGCACAAACAAAACAAAGATGTTCAAATCCAGCTGTGAGAATGTGGGCAAGTTACGTAGTGTCTCTGTGCTTTGGCTTACTGATTCATCTAAAGTGAATATAATATCACCTAAGTCCTGGCTGGCAGTGTCCTAAGGATTGAATGAGAGTATATATTGTATATATATTAAAGGACTTACAGACAGGAAAATAATGGATGCTCAATCAATGATAGTCTGGGAAGAGGGCATTTCTAGCAGTAATAAGGGTGATCCCTGTTCATTTTCAGCTGCTAACTCTGGAGGAAAGTTGTGAACATGAGGAATGCAGATAGGAGGTGAAAGCCAAACAAACAACAATTTCTCTGCCCCTATCCTCTTTCCTCCTTACCTATGGACCAATATTACCCTCCCAGCAGTCCCAGCTGCCATCTGCTGATGGAACAAAAGGGAGGGAAGGAAAAGGGAGAGAGCAGAAGAAGTGGGTATCAAGAAGACAAGGCAATTTCTGCAGCTCTGAAAAACATAGGGAAGAATATTGTCATTCACTGTAAAGATTTGAGCATGCGTATGGTCTCACTCAAAGCCTGGTAAGTCATATCACTTACTATAAGTACTCATAAATACTTTCAAAGGTCATTAACATTCCATAAAATTATAAACAAAATGAAATCTTCCTTCGTAAAACAAATTTTGTTAACAAACATTACCAAGAACCAAGCCAGGAGTCACTTGGTCTTACCAGAGCAGAGATTCGATGTGTCATTCTGCTGTTTTCACTGCCTACAGGTTGGGCTAAACGCGATCTTTACTCAAAGCATGGGAACATGCATTTGCTGTATTTATTCTATTTATCTATAAAGGCTGCTAATCACACTTGAACTAAGAATTCAACCAAGTCACCAAGAATTCAACACACACATATTTTATGAAGACTATGTTGTAACAAATTAAGGAATGGGCCTTATTCTATTTAACACATGGGTCACACAAAAGACAGGACTTCTAAATCCAAGACTTCTCTAGAGCGTATTTTTAAATTTTTTAAAAAAATACAGACAAGAACAGAAGAAACATTTCACAGCTTTGTCTAAGAGTTTCTAGGTATATAGTAATCCAACCATATTCTCAGTGGCCCAGACAACTATATGAAATATGAAAACTGAATAGAATTATGTATTCACCTAATTATATATGTAACCATTGGCAACCCCGTTATGGGGATACATGAATGAAAAAGGGGTTATGTAATAAGTCTGACAAATTTCAGTGACCAAAAGTAACCTCACAGGGTGGTCTGATCATCAGTCCCTATCTGGGCAGGTCATGGTGGGTAATCAAGCCCTAGGCCTATAAAAAGTTCATCTTTGCCTTAAGACATCCCTGTCAATTGTTTTTGTGCATCTAGGTTAACACACTTTGAAATACCAGAAGTAATTCTCTTTTTTTCAGACCCCACAGACCCTCTAGGGAACACATAACCTTGTTAACTATCCTATAATCCAATCATAGAGATTTCCCTGCCTTTCTTCCTTCCACCTTCATGTAAACCAAATGTATAAAAGGAACTGTGAAACTGTTATTCTCTGGAGCATTTGAGATCTTGCTTTCTGGCATGTTATCAGACTGGCTCAAATAAGTTCTTATATGAAAGAAAACCAATGAAATGCACCTAAGCCAAAAAAATTCTCTACAGGTTTGGACAGTCTTATGTCAACACAAAGATAAAGTATGGTCCTTGGTTTTAAACACTTAAAATCTGTCAACGAATATTTGAGTGGTTATTACAGGCCAGGCACTGTGTTATATCTTTATTCCATTAGTTCTTAACCCTTGCATCACATGAGAACATTTAAAGAATACTGATGCTCAGGCTGCACCCCGAACCAATACATCACAGTCTCTGGAAGTAGGGCCCAGGGATTCAAATGTTTGCCAAAGAAATGAATGCATAATTAGCATAATAATAACAAAGTAGAATGTGATAAATACCCTAAGGGATATAAACAAGTACTATGGGAATTCAGCAGAAGAGATTACAGGGGAGGAACACAGGAAAGTTTCATAAAAGGGGGGCAGTTCTCCTGCTAGAAAATCAAGAATGAGTACAAAACAAGAGCAAAGAACATGTCAAGTATCAGGATGGGAGTAAGCAATGGCCCAGAGGTCAGAAGATGATGGGAAAGCTTGGAGGGCAGTTTGAGAGACAGAAATGGAGGGTAACAGGATTGCAAGAGTGGAAAGGAATATTTAGGGTGATATATATGCTAATGAGATTTTACTTTTTCAGGAGTTATTCTTTTTTTTTTTTTTTGAGGGCAGTGTCACTGGTCCTCATATGTGGGACCTGAACCAGGGCCGCTGGCTTCGCAATCCAGGGTTTAACCAACGCACCACTCGGCCGGCCCTCAGGAGTTATTCTTGTGAGTGTGAAAGTATAAAAAGGTGTAAATTTTTTAAATTGGAAATTCAAATCCAGAAGCGACTGATTTAAGAGTTCTATTAAGCCCAGGGCCTGCCGAGTGGCTCAGTTGGTTAAGAGCTCACTCAAGAGTGTGAGCTGAGCTCTGAGCAACAGTTCGATGCCCAGCCCAAGCTGAGCTGCCACTGAGCTGCCAACAGGTGACAGGATGGCTCAGCTTAAAAAAAAAAAAGTTCTAGTAAGCACCCAATGCTCATACAGATACAACATACTGAACAATGAAAAAGTTTATATTTCAAAAAAGAAAGCACCCCTCCCTCATTTCATATCTTTTTCTAACAGAGGAGAAGGAATAAGGACAATTGGACCTCAATTTGAGATCACCAGTATTATGGAAAAAATATTTACCAAAATGCCAACCATCTGTTCTCTGGCCAAACAAAGAAATGTTTCCTAACAAACAGAGGACAAGATTGAGAAAAGGTAAGAAAATGGAATAAGGAAGTTAACAAAGTTAAAAAAAAAAAAGAGAAAAATTAAGAGAGAAAATATTAGACAAAGAGGCAAAGGAAATCAACATACAAATCAACAAAATCACTGGTACCCCTCATTTATTAAAAAAAAGTTGATGGGCCGGCCGAGTGGTGCATTGGTTAAGCGCTGGCTTGGGATGCCCAGTGGCCCCGGTTCGGATCCCACATATGAGGGTCAGTGACACTGCCCTCAAAAAAAAAAAAAAAAAAAAAAAAAAGTTGAAATAACAAGATTATCACTTCTGGTGTGGAAACAAGCCTGTCCAGATTCAAGAAGGGCAACCATACATTCTACTTCTCACGGTACACATGAGAAGTGTAAAAGTCACAATTGTAAGAAGCATGTGGGATGGGAGATATTGTCATCAGTATCTTTTGAAAATATAATCTGCCCTTTACATGAACACTAGGTATTAAATATGTATTGGATTTTCTTTTTTCCATAGGCACCTGAATAATTCTACATCATATACCCCTCAAGTATTTACATATCTCTGCAAGACAAAATTAGATACATAAGTAGTAAAGAAAATGGTACTTCAGCAAAACAGAGCTATTGAAGAAGTTAGTCCTAACATAGTCAACCATACAACACTCCTTCAGGAATACTAAATGATTATAGAGAATTACCTCTAACCAAAGATAGAGCTAAACTAAAGATTTAAACTTCCAACCTAAATCTGAGAAAAGGTACAAAATCAACAAGGAGAAGACATAGAAACAAAGCCATGTAAATTACTGCCACACTGGGAGAGATCAAAATCCCATCTGTAGTATGTCTAAGGGCACCACAGAAACCAGGAGTAACCTAGCCTTAGGGAAAACAGGGGGATACATGGAGAGGAGTCTATGATCTATTTCTTCACAAAGAACTTTAGTATCTAAGATCTATCAAAAGAATAGTTTGGGGAAAAAAAGGAAAGAGAGGCAGAGAGAGGAGACGAAAAGAAAGAGAAATATACTCTAAAGCAAAAACAAAAAAACCACTAGGCTGGTTTTGAGTGACTACCTGATCTAAAGCTCTAGGGTCTATCTGAGAGCTTAAATCAAAATTTTCTCTTTTCCCATAGTCAACTTGACCATGAAGTACGTCTTACCAAGGCAATGGACACACTATCCCTGAGAAAGAAAATCAAACAAGAAACAAAGCTTGAGTTATAACTGTTTTGTCATAGATTTTTTTTAAGGGGAAGGGGGAAGCATAACATGCAAAAAAAAAAAATCCATTTATAAAGTAGAGTTATCAAGACTAATTCTGTTTAACTGTTTTAAACAATAAATATTTTCAAATCATTCAACCAGGGATTTCAGAACTTAGTCCCTAATTCCATCATTTTAATGTTGTAGTTCGTATATACGCTACATATTTATTATCAGTAGTTCCTACAGGCAGTCCTCACTGCATGTGGCCTGCAAGCATAGAATATTCCTCCTCGCCATTTTTAAATTGTACTTTTAGCTGTTTTTCTACCAACAATCATTAAATGTCTATGATTGGCACAGTCAAAACAAGAAGAAAGGCACGTAACCAAAATAACTCAATACCAGACAGGAAACATTAAAGTGCAGGTTTTAAAATGGGGTCCTGACATAGGGAGTTCTTAATTCTGTCCGAGTGAGTGATGAAGATCTCAGACAGAAATGAGGAACATGTTACTGAAGACTGGAGGTGAGGAGATCCTTGTTAAAAAGTGGCAGAAGGGCTGGCCAAGTGGCGCATTGGTTAAGAGCTGGCTTGGGATGCCAGCGGCCCCGGTTCGGATCCCACATATGAGGGCCAGTGACACTGCCCTCTACAGCTAACAATAGCTCCACCTGGAGCTGGGCTGTGCGAGCCCCGGCAACAGTGTAGGCTGCAGCCCCTGCTGCAGTGGGCTGCCATAGGCTAGTGAGTCGCCGGCAGCCAGCGTGAGCTGCCAAGAGCTGCAGTGAGCTACCATCCAGAGGCCGGCGACCGATCTGCCTCATCCGGGAAGAGCACAATGACGATACCAACACGGGCCAGTGAAGCAACATCCTCCGCAACTACACAGAAGAACAAAAAGACAGCAACTTGTCTGTTCCCATTCCCCGATTCCCCAATGCAGTTCCCCTTCCCCAATTTCCCAATAAAATCTTCAAAAAAAAAAGAGTGGCAGAGAACTAGGCTGAATTGTGTTCATGAACACAGTGTTTTGTAGGAAACAGAGCCTTTGAGTGATGAAATTGGATATTTAGCTGAGGAAATTTCTAAGCAGTGTCAAGAGACTTGTTTTCTCCTTACTGCTTTTAGTAAAAAAGCAAGGAGAGATCAATTGAAGGAACTGTTAAACAAAAAGGACTCAGAACTTGGAAGATCTGGAAAATTCTCAGCCATACTGCAAAAACTGATAAAACTTGTTCTGAAAAGAATACTAAGGGTGTGGCTGAAAAAACTACTTGATAAGGAGATTAGCCATCAACTCAATCACATCAGCAGAAGCCAGTAATAAAGACTATTTTAACGCCAGCAAAAACACTGCCAGCTAGGACAGAAAAAAATGAGACACAATGAAAGAACGCTGTCAGACTTCTGGGCTTCAACAGGATGAGACAATAAATTATCTTTCTACCAACAAGCATTATCCTTAAAGAAAAGGGAAGACTGACCCCAGAGGTGATGCAGAGATGGCAGAAGGCACTATAGGCCCAGAAGGCACAGCTGGTTTCAAAAGGTGCGGCCGTCTGAGGTTTGGAGATGGGGACCCAGAGGCCACCACCCAGTGTCTCAAGAGCAAGGCTATGGCCCAGTGCCCGGGGGCATGGCTGCCCACAGAGCTATTGGGATGAGGCTGCCTCCCCAGTGGGCTTGGAGGGCAGTGCACTGAGCTGAATTCTTCAGCCCTAACATCCAATGGAATTTACCTTGCTAACTTTTGGGCTTGCTTGGGGACCAATCATCCCTTTCTTCTTTCCGATTTCTCCCTTTTTGAATGAGAATGTCTTTTCTATTCTGTCCTACCATTACATTTTGGAAGCACATTAACCTGACTTGTTTCATGGGTTCAGAGCTGGAGAAGAATTTTGCCTCAGGGTGAATGCAACTCCTGCCTCACCCATATCTGGATTTAGATGATACTTAGATGAGACTATGGACTTGAGACTTTACAGCTGATGCTAGAATAAGTTAGATGCAAAGAGGACATTAATTTTGGGGTCTACAGGTAAAATGTTATAGACTGAATGTATACATCTCTTAAAATTGGTATTTGGATACCCTAACCACCAGTGTGGCTGTATTTACAGGAGGGATGTAATTAAGATTAAATGAGGTTATATGGGTAGAGTCCTGACTGGATAAGGTAAAATTAGCATCCTTATAAGAAAAGACATCAAAGGCCTGAAAAGTTTCCTCTCTTGCTCTCCCTTCATGGACACAGAGGAAAGCCAAGTGAAGGTGCAAAGATAAGGTAGCCATTTGCAAACCAGGAAGAGACCCATCACCAAAAACCAAATCCTGCCAGAGCCTTGATCTTAGACTTTTTAGCTTGCAGAACTGTAAGAATATTAATTTGATTTTTAAGCCACCCAAACTATGGCATTTTGTTATGGCAGCCTGAGCAAACTAATATAATTTCTACAATATGGATAATAAACAGGCCAACTCCCTTTTAAGTTAGAACTATTTTAAAAGGCTTGTGCAGGGTTATATGAAGAGATGAGAACTCACTGTCCTTGAAAAGAAAACAAACCTCCACTATACTCCGGGAACACATTCCAAGACCCGCAGTGGATGCCTGAAACCATGGATAGTACCGAACCTTATATACTAGTTTTTCCTATTCATACATAACCTATGATAAAAATTTAATTTACAAATTAGGCACAGTAAGGGACTTAACAATTACTAATAATAAACTAGAACAATTATAGAAATTTACTATAATAAAAGCTATGTGAATGTGTTTCCCCACCCCAAAATATCTTGCTGTGACTGCATGTACAGGATGGATACTATGGACAAAAGTAAACCTTTTCACAGGCCTGGGGAATGACTACCCACCATGACCTGCCCAGGTAGGAATTTATAATCAGGTCACCTTATGAGGTTACTTTTGGTCAGATTTATTGAGCCCCTTTTTTATCCACTCTCTCATACAGCCAAGGCAGTATCATACATTCAGATTTCTGCTAAAATATAGGAGTTGCTGTTAAAACAGTTTGGTTCCAAAGGCATGAATGAAAATTTAACATCTGAATCAGAGGATGATAACCATAGAGGCAAACAAATACTGGGAAATATGCTTTTCACTGCCAAAGTAGGGTAGGAATTCCTAAACACAGCAGCAGCAAAGCATCGAATTGTAGCAAAGAAATCACAACCAATCTTAATTTATAAATGTGCTTGCTGCAGCTGATCTAATGTGAATTTACCTACCAGAAGTCTCTCCCGCAGGCTACCTATAGCAAAAGCTACTGCAATGCCACTTCAGGTAGATAATAAAAAGCATCGGAGATGGAACATCTCAGACAAGAGGCAGCCTACAACCACCAAGCTTTTCTGTCACTAGTGACTGTCAAGAACACAGCTCACCAGAGTTTTAGAATGTATGTATCTGGGGCTAAATGGTAGCGTACGAGCTTTTT
This sequence comes from Aselliscus stoliczkanus, assembly GCA_033961575.1. Lineage (NCBI taxonomy): Eukaryota > Metazoa > Chordata > Mammalia > Chiroptera > Hipposideridae > Aselliscus > Aselliscus stoliczkanus. Next base: position 22,746,185 of record CM066739.1, read on the forward strand.
CTCTGCTAAGAAGAGGCAAAGCAAAGTCTCGTGCATATTCATAATCTTTAATCAAGTGGCACAAAATGGAAATTCTGAAACTGGTCTAGTATTTGTTCTATAAACTAGAATCACTTATCTTCCTTTAAAGCATGTATTAGAAAGACAAAGAACCCACCCGAAAGACTGAAGACTTAAATGAGCATTTCATAAGAGAGGAAACATTAGAAAATGTGTTCAATTTCATTAGTAATCAAGGAAGTGAAAATTAAAACCATGATGAGATACTACCACCATACAACTATTCAAGTGGCTGAAATTAAAAAGGCTGAGAACACCAGATGTTGGCAAGGGCACAGAGGAACTGAAACTCTTAGTCAGTGCTAGTGGGAATAAAATGGTTTATCTGCTTTGGGAAAAGGTTTAGCAGTTTCTTATTAAGTTAAATATATACCTATTCTATAACCTAGCAATTTTTTTTTTTTTTAAGATTTTATTGGGGAATTGGGGGAGGGGAACAGACAAGTTGCTGTCTTTTTGTTCTTTAGTCTAGTTGCGGAGGATGTTGCTTCACTGGCCCATGTTGGTATCGTCGTTGCGCTCTTCCCCGATGAGGCAGATAGGTCACCGGCCTCTGGATGGTCGCTCACCACGGCTATTGGCAGCTCACGCTGGCCGCCCGCCACTCACAGTAGACGATGGCAGCCCACTGCAGCAGGGGCTGCAGCCTACACGGTCGCCGGGACTCGCAGCCCAGCTCCAGGTGGAGCTGTTGTTAGCTGTGGAGGGCACTGTCACTGGCCCTGATATGAGGGATCCGAACCGGGGCCGCTGGCATCCCAAACCAGCTCTTAACCAATGTGCCACTTGGCCGGCCCTATAACCTAGCAATTTCACTCTTAGGTTTTTAACCTAAGAGAAATGAATTGTACAAAATGTTCACAGTAACATCACTAATAATAGCCAAAAACTGGAAATCACCCAAATGTCTGTACACAAGTAAACAAAAATATTACAATATATTAATATTATAAAATATTATTCAGCAATAAAGACGGGAAAGCTACTGATACACGTTAACAACATGGATGAAGCTCAGATATTATACTGAACAAAAGAAGGCTGATTTAAAAGAGTAGATTCTACTTACATGAAAACCTAATAAACCTATCTCAGATACACAGAACAGTCCTACAGTAGTACAAATGCTGACAACTCACAGCTCCTTATGAATTCCTGACAAATAGTAGCAGATAAACACTCCAAGGCTGCATCCAAAAAGAGTTGGCTGACCTATCAGGGAAGGGTATGCCATACCTTCAAACATTTGCATTTAGATACATTTTTAAATGACTTTTTCAATTTTATTGTTGTGCTTCATCTAATGGTCTCACAGTGTTGTTTCTACTAGATTTTTATTGCAAATATACGGTATTCGGCTAAACAATGACTTAAATTTCTCCAAGTCATCTCCCTGTGAATCTAACCATAATTTATAATATTGTTTCTATAGGGAAATAAATTTTAAATTCTTAATAAACTTTTCGAACACAATCTACAGAGTACTTTAAAACTAGGTTTACTCCTAGATGAAAAAAACCTTGTTTCAATAGCTTATTTAATCCAATGATTCCCTAACCCCATTAAATCACTTAATAGTACAAATCTAATCTTTCATAGTGAACAAGTCTACCAAAATGATATTATCAGAAATTTAAGCTTTCACAATATTTTGTTTTGACTCTAAACTGAAACCTAGAAAAAAACCATTCTTCCAAAAGTTCTAAAATATTTATTAGATAAAGAATGGTAAAATATAACCAGTTAACTGAACATCAAAGTAGAACACAGAAGAAATCCTGTGATAGAAACAAAGAAAAATCTATAAATATGACACAGACAAGAAAATCACAAAAAGCAGGCTAGTGATGATTAAATTATGGCTGGCATGAACAGACTGCAAAGGGAAGTGCTAGATACATTAATCTAACAGAAAAGAACAACTTCTGGATGAGATCTGGGTATCTAATAAAGAGCAGTATATAAAGACAATCTGTTGCAATGATATGGATGGACCTAGAGAACATTATGTTAAGTGAAATAAGTCAGACGGAGAAAGACAAATACCATATGATCTCACTTATATGTGGAATCTAAAGAATAGAATAAATGAGCAAACTAATTAGGAACAGTCTGAGATATAGAGGAAAAACGGAGGGCTGCAAGATGGGAGGGGGGGTGGGGAGGGGGCGGGGAGGAGGGAGGAGGTGAGGGGATTAGAAAGCACAAATTGGTAACCACAAGATTGCCTCGGGGATACGAAAGACAGTTTGGGGAATATAATCAATAATGTAAAGATTTAGTAGGGTATCGGATGGACACTTGTCTTATTAGGGAGAACACTACATGAACGGTGTAGAAGCCTGACCACTGTAGTGTACACCTGAAGCTGAAGCTGAATAACACTGAATGTCAGCTATAATTTATATATATATATATATATATATATATATATATATATATATATATATATATTCAGAGAATATGGAGTACAGCATGGGGAATAGAGTCAGTGGAATTTTAACAGCTATATACGGTGTCAGAGGGGTAGTAGATTGGGGAGGGCTTCTCACTTTGTGAGGGGTGTAAATGTCTATTACATCTGTTTGTACACCTGAAACTAATTGAAAAAAAAAAGACAATCTGGCTACTTGAAATATATAAAAATGTATAGAAAGCAATCAGAATAACAGTTATAGGTCAGAATCTCACAAATGAATAATATGCAAAAAAAAAAGTGGCTGCTCTCTATTGGGGAGTACTTGGGCATAATTTTTTAATTAGTTTTTTATTACACAAGTCAAAATTAATGCATTTGTCTTTTAAATTCAAACAGCACAGATAAGGCTAAAGACATCACCACCGCCAAATCCTAGTCTCTACCACCCTCTAGTCCTGATCCGTCCCTCCCCCTCCCCCTTCCCTAAGAGATCATCAGTGTTTTTGGTCCAGGTCTTTTCAGATCCTCTTTCACGCTTTTATAAGAAGTACCCACAGAAATTTACAGTGGTGTCATATATTTTACATATCAATACAGCTCACTATGGTTACATATAAATCTAGCTTATTCCTTTATATGCTGCATAGTATGAGTATCCCATTACATAACAATACTACAGATTATCTAGCTATTCACTTATTATTGAACATTTAGGCTGTTTCTCCTTTTGTTTCCTTCATGCAACGGTTGCAATGAAAAATCATATGCATGCAGCCTTGGAGGAAAAAAGAAAAATTTTTTTAAAATATGTGCTTATCTAGTAAGCACTAGGTCATTCACATTTCTTGGTTTAATAAATACTGCCAAATGTCGTTTCAAGTGGCTCTATCAATTTACAATCCCACAATTCTGCTTTTCTTAGGCTTTTATTCATTATTATTTATATAGTCTCTGTAATTCAAACGAAAATTTCTAAAAGAATCTAGCCTATATAGCCCACCTAAGGGTAACTGTTTAAATAATGGGAGAAACTAAATCTCAACTTCACTTGTTATTGAGAAGGTATAGATCTAGCTCCCTGCTATTACATCCTAGTTTATATCCTTGAGCACATCACCTGTAATTCAAAAGAGCAAACAGTGTGGCAATGGATATTGCATTTGCCTTTTTGTTCAAAGATGTAATTTTGACAGTGCTCGTATCTGTGGGTGTGTGCCTGGAAACTAAAAGTAGATCTAGCCATTTCTTCTACTATGTCCATACAAAGTTGTCCTTGGCTTTACCACAGCACACATGGTTAGCGCATGCTGTAGAATAGATTGTGGTTCCATATCGTCACTTCACAGACTGCCAGGGTCTGTAATCAAAATGAACCACCCTGGGCCGGCCGAGTGGCGCATTGGTTAAGAGCTGGTTTTGGGATGCCAGCGGCCCCGGTTCGGATCCCACATGAGGGCCAGTGACACTGCCCTCTACAGCCAACAACAGCTCCACCTGGAGCTGGGCTGTGCGAGTCCCGGTGATGGTGTAGGCTGCAGCCCCTGCTGCAGTGGGCTGCCATAGGCTACAGTGAGCGGCCCGCAGCCAGCGTGAGCGGCCGGCAGCCAGCGTGAGCGGCTGGCAGCCAGCGTGAGCTGCCAATAGCCGCGATGAGCGACATCCAGAGGCCAGCGACCGATCTGCCTCATCCGGGAAGAGCGCAATGACGATACCAACAGTGAAGCAACATCCTCCGCAACTAAACTGAAGAACAAGAAGACAGCAACTTGTCTGTTCCCCTTCCCTGATTCCCCAACGCTGTTCCCCTCCACCAATTCCCCAATAAAATCTTTAAAAAAAAAAAAAAAAAAAAAAAAATGAACCACCCTATCTTTGCAGAGCATCGGGTTGGACCATCTGCCGCTACTTCTGTTCCCCAGCATCCCTGAACGTTGCGGCGGCACAGCATAAAAAATTAAAGAAGTCTAAGAGAAAATTCTGCTCCCTCCTTCCTATTAGCTTTGACTAGCAAGCATAAAATGTAAAGAAGAAATAATATACAATGGAATTTGTGTGCTGCACAACAAAACTACTTTGTCAATGGCTAACCCGGTAACAACTTACAAACTCAGAGCACAAATGGAGAAACATGCAAGTTGTACAAGTTTTCCTCTAATAAGAGTAAGAGCTCACATTCTGAAACATGTTAAATATAATTGATCACTTCAAATAATTTCTGGGAAGGATTTGTCTTTGCAAACTGCCCATAAGAAAAGAACATAAATTTTAAAAGATACCACTTAGTTTAAGGTCACAGGAAATCTGCTATACACATAAACACTACAGGAGAAATATAAAAATGTCATGGAAAAGGATGCCTTCAAGTATTCATTAGCTTATTTTTTTATTCTCATAATATAACAAAATGACTAACATGTTGACAACTTTCCCAGTTCATTCACTTGCTTCCAGCAGTTTCTCAAATCAAACATACAAATTTATCATTCTCCTGGTTCATAAACTTCTAAACTATCAGCAACACGGCACTCATCAGTTCAACAACATTAAAATATATATTTCCAAGTATCCTCCTGGGGGTGGGGGTGTCAGTCAAAAGACATCTAGAAGCTCAAATCCATTTGCAAATCTAACCAAAATGGAATAACAGGCTGTCATCAGTGCCTTTAACCTTAACCAAAATAAGATTAATAATAAATGTTGCATCTAACCTAGCACCTTACTTCTTTTTTTTTTTTTTTAAAGATTTTATTTACTCTGCCGGCCCAGTAGCACCTTACTTCTTAAAAAGCAATTTCACAGACACTACCTCTTAAGGTCTTACAATAGTCTTGCATGAGATAAGAATAACATATATCTCTGTGTTGACTCTTTTGTGTTTGGGAGAGGAAGGGACAAAAAGCAAAGTAGGAGGAGAGGAGGGGAGACGGGGAAGCAGGAAACCTACACACAAGTAGATAAGTTTTCAGGTACCCTAAAGGAACCAGTCATGTTTTCTCTTTCTCATCCCCCAAAACCTGCGAAACCAATCACATTTAAAATTCATGAACTTAAAACCATTTAATCCATTCTATTTCACTGTAAGAGCAGTCTTTTACATAATATATCCTAAACCTCCCCTTTCCAGAAACTATTATTCACTAATATGTTCACAAAGAAAAGAAAGCTCAATCCTCCAATGAGATTCATCTTCCATGTAAAAGTCAAATTTTATATTTTAGGCTTCCATTTGTAAAAGCCACAAATAACAATATAGGTTTACATCTTCATTAAATGATTACAGAATTAAAAGTCAGGTCATCTACATTCTATTACTAGTACTAGCTAAACCAATAGTTCAAGTTGAAAGTTATTTTCTTGTGCCTTTTAATTAAATCATGAAATTTTATCTACAATTCTATGAGAATTCACCTGTTCTTATGTGGACCTAAGATTCTTGTTCAAAGGCACTCTAAAAAAAAAACCACCTTAGAGGAGAACAAATTAATGAAATTTGGAAACAAATGTATTAGTCAAAAGAAAACCTTCATGAAATTTGGAACTGTTCTGCTTTCCATATAGAGTGGAAATAACTGGAATTTTTAAACATCCTTGTTGGCAAACTAGAAAAAAAGAATATATATAGTGTCTCTATTCTCAATGCTTCTGTCATTTGGGAAGGAATACTGTTGAAAACAAACTGCTGCATTGGCAACTATTACATCTAACAAGTGACAAGAAAAATGTCATTTTCAGTACTATTAATGGCAACAACATATAACATCTGACAAACCTTCTTATGTTATACCTTCTAATACCAAAAGCAATTCTGAAAAAAATATATAAATGGGTAAAAGACAGATGTGAACAATTCTGAATTCTTTAAAGAAATTCACACATTTACAGTCAAACAGTTCTTGCTTTATATTTCCTCAAGAGTGTTTACCAGGGCTGGCTGGCCAAGCGTCGTGGAGGTTAAGCGCTGGCCTGGGAAGCCAGCAGCCCTGGTTCGGGTCCCACATATGAGGGTCAGTGACACTGTTCTCAAAAAAAAAAAAAAAAAAAAAAGAGTGTTTACCAATACTTTATGATTAGAATGTGCACATCAACCTGGTAATGACAAATGTTTTAATTTTAAATTAAAATTACAGTAAAATCTAAGAGCTTCAAATTTGTGTAGCAAGGATTCATATACCTTAGATGCTTAATTCTCGTGAGTATTTTAGATACTGTTCCTTACTAGCTCCCTGATCTCAGATTTACTGATAGCAATGATATCATTCTTTCTATCCTAAATTCTCAGTCACAACTATCAGACAAGTACCTAACTGTAAAACTATTGGCACAGATGGCAATATACTAACAGTTCACCCACAAGGAGGGAACAAAGTCATTACTGTCCTACTAACCATTCAGGTAAGGGTCAGGCAACAGTATTACCAGTTTATGGTTTGAAGAAAAAAGAACAGAAAGTTATTTCAACAAGCAAGAGTTAATTTTGTTTAACCCAGTTTCCCTTATCCATCAAGCTCTAATTATTCAGTTAATCTAGTATTATGAGGTTTATGTCTTTAAAAATGACTGTTTTAAAGTTGAATTTAACTTGCAAGACAATTAATCTGTAACTAAAGAATTACCTTCCTGTAATCATTCACTTAATATTTCCCCAAGGAATTCTTGTCCTAGTTATACACAAAAATTATATTACTTTTTTCATTAACTGTGACTTCATAGTAGAGGTTATGAAGTTGTCAGGAAACGAAGTAATCACTAAAAGGATTCACTCAGAGAAGGCATTTTTACAAATAAAATTTTATAGTAATTTTATTAAAATACCAAAAATAATGCCACAGAATAAATATGTAAGAGAAAAATTAGAGCAACACTACCAAAAAGAGTTTGGCTTTGAATCCAAACTTATGCAAAGCATAGGCTTCAAAATGACATGAGAAGTTAATTCATATTTTTAATAGTAATAGTTCTAGTAATCTGACATTTAAAAACTGAGATGAGGGCCAGCCAAGTGGCACATTGGTTAAGAGCTGGCTTGGGGGCCGGTCGAGTGGCGCATTGGTTAAGCGCTGGTTTTGGGATGCCAGCGGCCCCGGTTCGGATCCCACATAAGGGCCAGTGACACTGCCCTCTACAGCTAACAACAGCTCCACCTGGAGCTGGGCTGTGCAAGCCCCGGTGATGGTGTGGGCTGCAGCCCCTGCTGCAGTGGGCTGCCATAGGCTACAGTGAGCGGCCCGCAGCCAACGTGAGCGGCCCGCAGCCAATGTGAGCGGCTGGCAGCCAAGCGTGAGCTGCCAATAGCCACGATGAGCGACATCCAGAGGCCAGCGACCGATCTGCCTCATCCGGGAAGAGCGCAATGACGATACCAACAGTGAGGCAACATCCTCCGTAACTAAACTGAAGAACAAAAAGACAGCAACTTGTCTGTTCCCCTTCCCCGATTCCCCAACGCTGTTCCCCTCCGCCAATTCCCCAATAAAAAAAAAAAAAAAAAGAGCTGGCTTGGGATGCCAGCGGCCCCGGTTCGGATCCCACATATGAGGGCCATTGACACTGCCCTCTAAAAAAGTAACAAAAAACAAAAAAAACTGTGATGACTATTTTACTATACTTTCAGGAAAAATAAATATAATTTAGATTTGGTGAAATCTGCTACTGATTCTTGATTTTGGTTAATTCTAAAAATATTCTAATTTAAATCTGTTGTTAAATTGTGGTACTGCTTTTCTTCCAGAAACAGAAACACACTGCTATTATTAAAGTGGATAAAAATCTTAAGTCTACTTTTTTTCAAAAGAAACCCATATACCTTGAAGAACCATATAAGCTAACAGGAAAAAAAACCTAAATAAATAGAAAAAAATGCAAGGGTTGACACTAGTAAAAATTCTACCCAACAAAATTCACCCTATTTCATAAAATACAATTCCATCCTTCCAGCTGCAGAAGTACAGTATTTAGAGATAATGAAGCACTTCACGCTGCACTAAATTACTGAAAAGTGTACCACCTGCTGCTTATTTATTTTAATGTAAATTGTTTTAAAAACTACAAAGTTGGGCCAACTCTGTGGTTAAGCTCTGGCTTAGGAAGCCAGCGGCCCTGGTTTGTGTCCCACATATGAGGGCCAGTGACACTGCCCTCAAAAAAAAAATACTGGGCCGGCTGAGTGGCGCAGTGGTTAAGTGCTGGCTTGGAAAGCCAGCGGCCCCGGTTCGGGTCCCACGTACGAGGGCCAGTGACACTGCCCTCAAAAATAAATAAATAAATAAATAAATAAATACTACAGAGTTAATATTATGATTAGATTGCTTTTTATTCCAATGTGTAATTTTTTTACTCTATAGAAATCAAGGAGGAGGGGAGTTCTATTTCTTATAGTTAAAAAGGAATCCTGATATAAACATCTAAAGGACTTTCTCTACTAGGGGAAAATCTTCACCAAAAGGCCCTAGCTCAAAAGAAACAAGGCTACTACTAGTTGTAGGGCTATTATAAGATTAAAACAAAAACAAAGCTGAAGGGAAAATATATTTTAAACTAAGGTCCTAGTTTAAAAACAAAAACAAAACAATTAAAACCAAGAACTGAATCTGGCCATCAAAAAGTAAACATAAAATAAGACTAGGGGGCCAGCCGAGTGGTGCGTTGGTTAAGAGCTGACTTAGGATGCCAGAGGCCCCAGTTCGGGTCCCACATATGAGGGCCAGTGACACTGCCCTCTACAGCTAAGATGGTGAACAACGTTCCACCTGGAGTTGGGCTGCTGTAAATCCCCTGGGATGGCATAGCTGCAGCCCCTGCTGCAGTGGGCTGCCATAGGTTACAGTGAGTGGCCAGCAGCCAGCATGAGTGGCCGGCAGCCAGTGTGAGCTGCCATGAGCCACTGTGAGCAGCTGTCCAGAGGCCGGCGACCAATCTGCCTCACCCAAGAAGAGCGCAATGATGATACCAACATGGCCCAGTGAAGCAACAGTCTTCCACAACTAGACTGAAAGGACAGCGACTTGTCTGTTCACCTTCCCCGGTTACCCAAAGCTGTTCCCCTCCCCCAATTCCCCAATAAAATCTTTAAAAAAAACCAATAAGCCCAGGAAGTTATTTTCCTTATTGCACATAGTAAATACATAGCTGTGAGCAATTCCTGGCAACCATACTAGGTTTTTATAAGCAGCCTCAAGATGGCAACATTCTGAAGTTTTATTACATAAAAGCAAAAGTGTACAAACACTTCCCAAACAACCAAAGCGGAACAAAATAATTTCAAATAGGAAGTCTAGACTTCATATGATGCAATGCAGGTTTCTCTGAGAATATATACAAGTTTCTGATGCAAGAGTACATGGAAGAATAATCAGAACAAAAATTATGAGACAAAATACACATTACACATATGAATTTCTAAAAAGATTTTTCTAAAATGAAAATGGAAACGGCTTCCTGGCTCATATTCGATTAGATGCTTAGAAGCTTAAAAGAATAAAAAATGAAAAAACATAAAATTTAGGTTCTAACTTTTACCACACAACAAAAAAATTTCAGGTGAATAAAAAACAGCTAAACACTAAAAATATGATGTCATAAATTAGAACTGATTATTTTTCAGACATGTTAAAGTAAAAATGTGAAATCTCAGAGGTGATACAAAACACAATACTTGGCAGATTTAACTACACAAATTTTAAATTCATGCATATTAAAAATAGCAAAAGATAGCAATAAAATGGTAAGCCAATTAAGAAAATATTTGTAGAAAACCTGTCAGATGGTTAACATTCAAGGCATTTAAGTTTCACAAATTTATTTTTTTAATTTTAAGAATTAAAAATGTTGATAAATAAGAATAAAAGTCAAAAAGACAAATAATGAGGAACTACAACTGCCAAAAACATAGGGAAAGATTCTACCTTGATAACTAATCCTAAAAATACAAATTAAAATAAATTGTCACTTTAGACTATTCAATTAACAAAGAATTTTTTTGCAGATTATTCTACCCAATTCTAATAAATGTTTAGTAAAATCAACACTCATATATCACTTTCAGAAAATGACTTAACAGATTATCATTTCTGGAAATCTATTCTAAGGAAATAATCCTAAAATTGGGGGACATTGAAACAAAGATGTTCACTTCAGCATAAGGTAGTAAGTGAAAAATTGGAAGAAACTTATATATCTAGTAATAAGGCAACAGTAAATTATGGGTAATCCAGGAAATGGAATATCAAGCAACCAAGAAAAATTACAACTATGAAAAATCATAATTTACAAAAAAAAAAAATATGGTACTATCGTTTGACAAAAAAATACAGAGTGCAGATACACTGGATTGAAATACATTTAATTTTACTGCCTTCTTAAAGCCCACTAAAACTCAATAATGGAAATAAATGAACAAACAAAACAGTAACAGACTCCAGAGATGCAGAGGGAAGCAAAAACTGATGGCTGCTAGATGTGGGGGGCAGTGAGGATGGGGGAAAAGGCAGAGGGATTAAAAAGTACAAATTAGTCACAATATAGCCACGGGGATACGAAACACAGTATGGGGAATATAATCAATAATGTTGTAAAGATCATGTAGGGTGCCAGATGGGCACTGGGCTTATCAGAGGGATCCCTTCATAGACTGTGTAGAAGCCTGACCGCTGCGCTGTACACCTGAAGCTGAAGTTGAATAATACTGAATGTCAACTATAATTAAATACACACACGAATGCACACGGGTGTGCATGCACACACACAGGCACAGAGGTCTCACAATTAAGTTCATGAACTAACCCTTTTTGTTGCTAACCCTTTTTGATATCAGAGGGATTATTCATTATGAATTTGGACCAACTGGACAAACAGTTAACCAAGTTTACTATTTGGAAATGCTGAAAAGGCTGCATGAAAAAGTTAGACAAAAAAGACCTGAACTTTTCACCAACAATTCATGGCTCTGGCATCACGACAAATGCAGCAGCTCCCACGGCACTGTCTGTGAGGGAGTTTTTAGCCAATGGCTTCTTTCTTTACCCAGAGATAAAGGAAATATTGAAAGGAAGACGTTTTGATGACATTCAGGACATCAAGGGTAATACAATGACAACTCTGATGGGCATTCCAGAAAAAGAGTTCCAAAATTGCTTTGAAGGGCAGACTAGGCACTGGCATTGGTGCATAGCTTCCCCAGGGGAGTACTTCAAAGGTGACCGTAGTGATATTCAGCAATGACGTATAGAGCACTTTTTCTAGGATGAGTTTGTGAACTTAAATGGTCAGATATTGTGTGTGTGTGTGTGTGTGTGTGTGTGTGTAATATATATATTCACAGGAGGTGGCATACAACATAGGGAATACAGTCAATGGAATTGTTAACAGTTATATTCAATGTCAGAGGGGTAGTAGATTGAGGGGGATGATCACTGTGTGAAGGGTGTAAATATCTAACTATTACATTGTTTGTGCACCTGAAACTAAAAATAAATAAATAAATAAATAAATAAATAAATAAATAAATAAATAGATAGATAAAATTCAATAAAGGGATTGTTTTCTTCTTTAAAGGTATAAACCCAAAGACAAAGAAATCAGAATAGAAGATAAAACTAGGAAAATTTTGGAAGCTGGAAAGCAGATGGACACATATTCAAGGACTAGTAGATGTAAGGAAGTTGAATCCTAAACTGCCAATAGGAAATAGTAAGCTTTTTATAGGGCAGAATCCCATAAGGGCTCAGAATGAGTAGAACCAGGGTGCTTCTAGAGTATGTGGAGGATGGGAGTCAAGAATGGAGTGTGCTGTTGGCTCCAAGCTTTCTAAGAAGCAGTGACATTCCAGAGATCCCAACCTGATTCCACACAGCCTGTCTACCAAGCCTTCCTAACCATGGCAAAAGACTAGAAGTTTATTGTCTGGAAGATATTCTCTGGACACCAGGAAATATCCTTGGGTTATAACCAGCCGTAAGGAGGTTAGCTAAACCATTCTAAAAACAGAGGTATTAAATAAACACAAGCATGGGAATGTAGAGACATCTTCCCTCTTTCTTCTCTGAACTTCCAGAGTTTGGTGGCCAGACCTTTCCCCTCTAAACAGAGATCTGAGGAGACTTTTCTGAGTAAAGATACTGATTTGGGGGTGAGGGTAAGGGGTTCCACAATGAAAATGCTCAGCAACAAGCCGCACTAACACAGAACTTCTAATCAACTTTACAAGTAGAGACACAAAACTATTAGACACCGTTGAAAAGCCTCTACTATGAAAGTAAAGCAACAAACAGGAAAACAATTTTTGAGGATACAGTCTACAGAGTGGGGGAGAACTTACAAAAATTTATTATTATCTTCAAAGGTGAAAAAAAGAACAAGATGCTCTTCAACAAAATTCATTGGAAAAAAGGGCTCTTAAAAGAGACAAATGGCCGCTAACCACAAGTAAGGGTGTTGAACATCATTGGTCATCAGAGAAACACAATTAAAACCATATTGAGGTACAGTTCCCATCAATCGGAAAGTCCAAAATTAAAAAAACTTCCAATACCAAATGTTGGTAAGGTGATAGAGCAACTGAAACTGGTGGAAGTGGAAAAAAAAATTATCTAACCAATTTTGAAAACAATTTGGTGGTTTCCAATAAAGCAAAACACATACCTACTTTATGACCCAACCATTCCACTCCACTCGTAGGTATATAAGATATATGGAAGCATACGTCCAGAAAGACGTGTACAAAACTGTTTATAGCAGATCTATTATAATAATAGTAGCCAAAACCAAGAAACTCAAATGTCCAACTTAAAAATAAATAATTGTTTTATATTCATAGAGTGGAATACTATTCAGCAACATCATGGATGAATATCACATCTCTCAGACACCACAGTGAGCAAAACAGCCAGACAAAAAGGACACATACTCGATGAATCCATTTATATTAAGTTCAAAAACAAACAAAACGTCCGGTTCAGTCCCACATATGAGGGCCAGTGACACTGCCCTCAAAAACAAAAAACAAACAAACAAAAAAAAACAAACAAAACGAATACATGGTAATAGAACTCAGATCAGTGGCTGCCTCGGGTGGACGGGGTAACTGACTGGAAAGAGGCATGAAGGATCTTTCTCAGGTGATATTCTATATCTTGAATTTGGTGATAACATAAGTGTAAAGCATTTGTCAAAATTCACTGCTAACTAACACTTAAAAGATCTATTATCTGACAGGAGATTACGTATCTTGATAGGTAGGTTACTTGAGTGTATTTTTTTAACTCATTGAAGTATACACTTAAGATCTGTGCATTTAACCACATGTAAAATTTTACACATGAAAACTTTCAATAAAGAAAAAAATTAAGAGCTCTTAAAAATTTTTAAATGAAAGCAGAAAGGCAAAGATCAATTTAAAGATTGGAAGGTAGGGTTAAAAAAAAAAATCTCAAAAAAAAAGAAGACAAAATTTCCCCAAAAGCAGTAAAAGGGCAAAGATGGAAAAAGGTAAGGAATTTATAGAATCAGACCAGGAGGTCCAATGTCCAAATACATGAGTTTCAGAAGAAAAAATATTAAGAGAGGAAATCACCTATGAGATAAACAAAATTTCCCAGAACTGAAGGACATCAGCCTTCAGATTAAAGGAGCCCATTTTTACTAGCAAATATGTGTAAAAAGAGCCATACTAAAGTACATCACTGTGAAATTTCAGAACATTGTGAATAAAGGTCCTATAAACTTCCAGAAACAGAAAAGAATACTTGTACAACAATCCAAGAATTAGAATGGCACTGGATAGCATAACAGCAACATGGGAAGCTAGGCCAAAAATAAAGCAACAACTTTTCAAAACTCTGAGAAAAACTGATTTCTAATTCAGAATTCTAACTCAAACTTTCAGTCAAGTATGAGGACAGATTTTAGATATTTTCAGACTTACAAACCTCAAACAATTTACACCACAAAACTTTTTCTCAAAAAGTTCCTGAAGGAAATCACCTATCAAAACACGAGAAAATGCAGAAAGCAGAAGATATGGGATAAAGATTACAAAAGATCTAGCACAGGAGAATCCCCAAGATAAGGGTGAAGGGCATCCCTGGCATCCTTACTATGGACCAGGTTGAATTGAAGGCTAACAAGTCCAGCTTGGAACCAGTCCAAAGGCACACAACATGAAAACAGAAGAAACTGACAGGTTAACAGTGTAGAGTTGAATTAGTGACAAATAATTCAAATACTAAAACAAACACAAATAAAACCACAATAATTATTAGCTCTTGGTTAGCTATGAATCATATGCACATGGTCATAAAGTAGACACTGAATATTTATTGAAGCAAAATTAGCAAAAAAAACAAAAAAAAACAACCTACAACTATTGTGGTAGAATGATGTAATAGGGAGAGGGGAAGGGGATGTGGTCAAGGGGAAAGAGGGAAGAAAGCTTAATTCTCAGGCTCAGAAGCGAGAAGTCAACAGATAATGCCTAAAACTGAAAAAATCAATACCAAATACCAAGGTTTATCTAAAAGAATATGAAGTGGTCTTTTCTGGGAAGGAGAAAATGCCAAGGGAGATTGGATAACTGGTTCTTATTCGACAAATCTTATACAAACTATGTAACACTTTAAACTACAGGCATGTATAACACTGATAAAAAGACTCAGGAAAAAAAAAACAACAAGATACAAAATTGCATGTATGCTATGATTAGAACAATATACAATATTTTTTGAAAAAAAGAGTAAAAGCAAATAATTGTATTAGGTGATAGGATCATTACCTCTCTCCTTTTTCCAATCTTTGGTAATATATTGCTTTTATCAAAATACTATTGGTTCTCAGTTGACATTTCTGTTTGCCTTTGCTTACAATGCTCCCTCCTTCTCTATGGGTGCTACCTTAATTCATGCATTGCCACCTGACACCTAATCCTCTTAAAATATCATCTCCTCTTTTCTTTCATACCCAGACCACTCTCTCCTCTATGACCCTGCTCTATCCTGTGTGGATCATAAGCTCCTTGAAAGTAGTATCATGTCCTATTTGTGTTGGTATCCCTAGCACTCAGCCTAGAGTCTAGATCAGTATGTAGGCACTTGATAAATAATTAATTAACCACTCAATTATGTTCTTATTCCAATAACCATAAGACATCTCAATGCTTTTGTCAAAGTTATGGACCATAAATTTTTAAAAAGAGGAAAGGCAAAAGGAACTAATAAATTACACACAAAAGAGATTTCTAAGAGGGAAATGTAATTTCTTATATTTAAATTTCATTTTTTTCTATTTAACACTTTAAAATAATCTGCATTTAACTTCTCTACATAACTCAGATTGGAAAGTATTATTCAAACCTTTACTAGGAATTTATCTAGATTACCTTAAGGATAAACTCAAAATGTTCTTCGATTTTTCATAAGCTAATGAAAGAGACAGCTATCAGACAGTTCTCTAAGCTTTGATGTTTTATAGAGAATATTTTATATTTAAAAACTTTTGCCGGCCGAGTGGCTCAGTTGGTTAAGAGCTCACTCAAGAGTGCGAGCTGAGGGCCGGCTGAGTGGTGCGGCAGTTAAGCGCTGGCTTGGGAAGAGTGCGATCTGAGCTCTGGGCAACGGCGGTTCGATGCCAGCCCAAGCTGAGTTGCCACTGAGCTGCCAACAGGTGGCAGGATGGCTCAGCTATAAATAAATAAATAAATAAATAAATAAATAAATAAATAAATAAATAAGTAAGTAAATAAAATGGTAATGGGCCGGCCGAGTGGCGCAGTGGTTAAGAGCTGGCTTGGGACACCAGCAGCCCTGGTTCGGGTCCCACATATGAAGGCCAGTGACATTGCCCTCAAAACAAAAAAAAACAAAAAAAAGTTTTTTCAGGCCGGCCGAGTGGCGCATTGATTAAGAGCTGGTTTGGGGATGCCAGTGGCTCCGGTTCGGATCCCCCATATGAGGGCCAGTGACACTGCCCTCTACAGCTAACAACAGCTCCATCTGGAGCTGGGCTGCGAGCCCCGGCGATGGTGTAGGCTGCAGCCCCTGCTGCAGTGGGCTGCCATAGGCTACAGTGAGTGGCCGGCAGACAGCGTGAGCTGCCAATAGTTGCGGTGAGCGACCATCCAGAGGCCGGTGACCAATCTGCCTCATCCGGGAAGAGCGACATGACGATACAAACACGGGCCAGTGAAGCAACGTCCTCCACAACTAAACTAAAGAACAAAAAGACAGGGCCGGCCAAGTGGCGCATTGGTTAAGCGCTGGTTAGCGGATGCCAGCGGCCCCGGTAAGGATCCCACATGAGGGCCAGTGACACTGCCCTCTACAGCTAACAACAGCTCCACCTGGAGCTGGGCTGTGCGAGCCCCGGTGATGGTGTGGGCTGCAGTCCCTGCTGCAGTGGGCTGCCATAGGCTACAGTGAGTGGCCCACAGCCAGCGTGAGCGGCTGGCAGCCAAGCATGAGCTGCCAATAGCCGCGGTGAGCGACATCCAGAGGCCAGTGACCGATCTGCCTCATCGGGGAAGAGCGCAATGACGATACCAACAGTGAAGCAACATCCTCCGCAACTAAACTGAAGAACAAAAAGACAGCAACTTGTCTGTTCCCCTTCCCCGATTCCCCAGCGCTGTTCCCCTCCCCCAGTTCCCCAATAAAATCTTTAAAAAAAAAACACAAAAAAACAAAAAACAACTTTTTCAATGATATTAATCAACAATGCTTAAAGCTCTTTATCTGATCATATTCTGTCATCACAAACACTTTTGATGGTGATGCTAACAAATAGCTCTGTTTTTTCTGCTGCCCAGGAAACTTTACAAACCTACTAAACAATTACAGGAATAAATTAAGAGCTGCTGAAAGCTTCACGAAATGCAAATATATTTTCAATAAACAACTAGCTACAAAATTAAAAACTGCAAAAATCATTTAGAGATTAACCTGAAAAAAATAACCTTTAAAAAAGTTACAGGGCCGGCCGAGTGGCGCGGTGGTTAAGCGCTGGCTTGGGAAGCCAGAGGCCCCGGTTTGGGTCCCACATATGGGGGCCACTAACACTGCCCTCAAAACAAAAATTTAAAAAGTTACAAACATTTTACAATGGGACTTTAAGACTATTGGAATACCAAAAGAAATGGACTCTAACTATATCTAAATGTGAAAGAAACACTGGTTATTCATATGGAAGCCTAAAAATTGAGTCTGCTTTTGTTACCGGCCAACTGAGCAGCACCAACCCCCACCACTGAAAAACTTTAATGTTTTCTTTTCTATAGAAATGTTAAGTATAAAAATGTTAAGTCTCCTCCCTAGTTCTTCAGTTTCTTGGCTCTTGGGCCTTGATTGCTTTTCTGAGGGAAGATCCCCCTTGCTTCTTAATTGCTTTGTAAATTAGTTCCTGAATCTGAAACAATAGAAATCTCCTAGCCCTGCTTCAGATAACTATTTGAAGGCCAGAGACTTCCTAATATCCCCCAGGCAAGGAAGCTAAATGTCAAACCCATTCTGTGTCCGGACAACTGACACCACCTGAGTGATGGACTGAATAGCCACAAGTTTCATAAGAACTAACAGATTTATATTTTTGTCCTCATTCAGGAGCCTTGAGGATACAGGGGATACCCCAACAAGCAAGAAGCCAACACGGTCTTCCAGGTGGAGCTTGAGACCCCTTCCTCTCATCTGAGATCAGCTAGGGCGAGAGTTCCGTGAACCCCAATAGGCAAGGACAGCTCTACGCCCCTGCCCAGCAGGAAGCAGATACAGAAGAAGAGACCTCCTGTCCCTCAGCTTCCCATAGAGATTTTATGGGGATCACGTCTCTCAAGGAAAACCTAGGCAGGTAGTTAGAGGCAGGCATTGGGTCTCTGCATTCCTGCACGTCCCATAGTGTGACCACCTGGGGACATCCCCTCTCCACCCAAAACTCCTCTTTGTATTGTAATTACCTACCCCTGCGGGAAGAGCAAATGGGTGCAAAATATCCAACTAGATCAGACCAGTCACTCACACCTACACATTACCTCTTGTTAATCACAGGGGCCAATCAAGTGGTCCTACGCCCAGGAAGAACAGCCCATCCTGGAGAAAAAGGATAAAAACCCCAAGTCCTGGGAGGGAAGCGCGCGGCTGCTACTGCTACTTCTGTTGCTGCTTCTTCTCTTTAGCCTCACCTTTGCATATGCCCCCTCTACACTCTTTGGTAATGGGCCCTTAGGCCATCCTCTAGTCTGGATGTACTGTCTTTTCTAATAAACTACTTATTTTACTACTTTACTCTGGTATCTCGTTCAATTCTTTGCTTGAGTTGCCAAGGACCTGGACTCTGCGCCGAGAAAGGCCCATTCTCCGACAACACTTTTACTTTCTTTTTTTTTTTTTTTTTTTTTGTAATAAGAAAAAACATTTTAAAAATACAATTGCCAGCGTGAGTGGCTGGCAGCCAGCGTGAGCTGCCAATAGCCGCGGTGAGCAACCATCCACAGGCCAGCAGCGACCTATCTGCTTCACCCAAGAAGAGCACAATGATGATACCACATGGGCCAGTGAAGCAATGTCCTCCACAACTAGACTGAAGAACAAAAAAGGACCGCAACTTGTCTGTTCCCCTTCCCCGATTCCCCTACGCTGTTCCCCTCCCCCAATTCCCTAATAAAAACCTAAAAAAAAAAAAAAAAAAAAAAAAATTAAAATTATTTTGAAAACACAGATATACAAAAAGACAATAAAAATCACCTTCAACTTTAAAAGATACCTTAATGTTTGCAATATATTCCTCAAATTTGTTTTCCTTTACACATATATAATTTTTATAAAAATGAGATCACAAATTATATTATTTCATGTTTTCCTCACTATACCATGTTGTGAACAGTTTTCCATGTTATTAAATATTCTTCTATAGTATTTTAAATGGGTATATGATTTTCATTGCATGAATATAACAATTTATTTTACTAATCTGGAGAACATTTAGGCTGTTCATAATTTTTTTAAAACTATAAACGATCTAAACATCATATATTGTCTATATTAAAAGCAGTAAGCTCGAGGGCCGGCCGAGTGGCGCGGTGGTTAAGCGCTGGCTTGGGAAGCGAGCGGCCCCGGTTCGGGTTCCACATATGAGGGCCAGTGATACTGCCCTCAAAAAAAAAACAAAAAAAAAAACGCAGTAAGCTTGAATTTTATAAGTGCAAGAGA
Organism: Aselliscus stoliczkanus; assembly: GCA_033961575.1. Classification (NCBI taxonomy): domain Eukaryota; kingdom Metazoa; phylum Chordata; class Mammalia; order Chiroptera; family Hipposideridae; genus Aselliscus; species Aselliscus stoliczkanus. The sequence goes on from CM066739.1 coordinate 22,765,847, forward strand.
ACAAGCCTCACATCCTTTTCTCTATAAACCACACACACATTCCTTTCTTCCTGAGAAATCAAATCCTCCCTAAAATGTGTATTTCATGAACAATTAGAGAAACTAAGGTTAATTCTTTGTAACAAAAAGGCAGTTCTTGCTTTGCATGGTTACAATATGCATGAATTTCAGTTACTACAGTTTAAATAACACAAGTCTCCCCAAAACAGTTCAAATTTCTGTCACCACATTATATTATGAGTAACTATAAAGAACTGCATAAAGTACAATCTTCGCTGCTTAGGTCTTCAGTACACAAAATCCTTATTGAAATAAAAGGTGCACATCATGTTCAGTGACCAATTACATCACTCTGCTACTCAGGTCATGTGTTTAGAGCAATGGAGCAGTAGTTGTGTGATAAATCCACCTGGTATTTTATGAAAGTGGATAATCAAAAGAGGGATGGCCAACAAAGATAAAACTGCAGCAAAGACATGAAAAGTGATCATGCTAAATTCAAAGTCAACATAAATGGAGATTTAGCAGAAGTACCTGACCATAAAAATACTGACATTGATACCTTTCATGAGACACTAGATAAGCATTCACAGGAACTCAGTGAAAGGTAAATGAGAAAAGTGCTTGTGAGTAAAACATGAAGATGTCCCAAAGAAAACAATACTGGCAAAAAGATAAAAATAAAAACTTTTAAGGAACTCTCAGAGATACTTTCACAACACAGAAAACACAAAACAGAAAATGTTGTCAGTCAATCCAAACTTAGAAAGGAATATAACAATTCACCAAAGCATAGAAAAGATGCCCACTCTATATTTTAAGTTATATAACAAGAAGGCAAGCTTGAAATGACTTTTGACAGATATTTTTACAAAGAAATAAAACACTAATTCTGATATTTTAAATTACAGTATGCTAAATATGTTATTGAACATCTAAAGGAACACCTAAGTGCACTAAAAATTATATAGTACAATGTCAGAATGTGTATTCTACAACTAAATGTACATATATACATGAAGTGTATGAATAACACATACTAAATTATCTCTCTGGTTAACATTGTTTTTCCTTTTCCTATTTTAAATGTAGTAGAGCTGAGTATATTCTATGGGTTAGGCCAGAGTCATGATTACCTTTATCCATCCCATCAACTTTGGTAAGGGTAATCTGACAGAAGCCTGCAGAAATAAGTCTAACATGCTAATTAAGGTTGAGATGTGAATTCTAAAGCACAAAAATGACAGGAGGAAAGTAAAAGAAGTAAACGCAAATTTTCACCTGTCTTTTTTAATTTTTCCATGAAATCTTTAATTTCTAAACTACTTTCGAAATCCAAGATAATTCATATCTTCCAATATATATATAATCAAAAAACAGTGAATCGGAATATTCATTGCATTTTCACTATCACTCAACTTTTTGCCAATTATACTTTTGATTTTTTATTTTAAAAAAGTAACAGCTTGGGGCCGGCCGAGTGGCACATTGGTTAGGAGTTTGCTTGGGATGCCAGCTCTGAGGAGCAGGACCGCCGGTTCGAATCCCACATGAGGGCCAGTGACGCTGCGCCCTCTACAGCTAAGATGGTCAACAACAGCTCGACCTGGAGCTGGGCTGCCATGAATAGCTTGCAACGGCACTGCCTACAGTGAGACTGGCGAGCAGCTGGTGTGTGCTTTTGGGAGCTTTCATGAGCCTCTGTCCAATGGCTAGCGAGCGACTGCCTCACCTGGGAAGAGCGCAATGATAATACCAACATGGGCCAGTGAAGCAACATCCTCCGCAACTAGACTAAAGAACAAAAGGACAGCAACTTGTCTGTTCCCCTCCTCCAATTCCCCAATAAAAACCTTTAAACAAAAAAAAGTAACAGCTTCTAAAAGATGAAGAAAATTTAATTTCTTCCTTGGAGTGCTCTACTGAAACTGCACGAAGCTACAATATGTCAATAATAACAGTAATGCTTAGCACAATATTAAAACATGAGTAATCTATTAAATCCACTCAGTAAACAATGTTCAAAATTCGAAAAAAAATTTTTCGATAGGCTAGCACAGCCTATCAGCCTTCAGTTTAGAAAAAAAGCTTCCTCCAATATATGAAGTTATAAAAGGCCACTACCAAGAGATAAAACCTTCTGGAAGTAAAAATGATTAGATGAATGGCTGACAACCTCTAATAAAAATGCACGAAGAACACAGCCATCATAAAATTTTGGTATGTAAAAGACTACATCTAAGAGATTACATAGCTAAAAAGGAACCTCTTACAGCCAGTATTTATCACCCTCTTAAACTCACTTATTAATTTATATAGTCCCATTAAGATATAACTTTTGAGAACCTGCCTCCAGGCAGAAAGTTAAAGGAAACACAGGTATACGTTTCTTTAAAAGGATGCCCACAAAAACAAAAGACTTAAAACATACAAATGTCATTTGAATCACTAAGTACCATCTTATCATTCAAATGGTGTCTACTGCAGTAGCTCACGTAACATATAAGCCTGAGGCCTCTACACCAGTTGGGTTAACAAAGGTTAAATTTTAGAATTCATAAAGATACAGGCACTTCTGAGTCTTATGGAAGAGACTACCTATCATTTGTGTGCATGTTTACAATAATAGAGGCTGACCTTTTTGATGTTCCTCGATGAATATCCTAATTTTCCACCCTGGCTAAGATCTGATAATAAAGTTGGCTCTTCTGTGCTTTTATTACAGGCAGCACTGCTTTTACAGGTATTGTTTGCCTTTAATTTACCACAGGCTAAGTGCATTATTTGAAAAATTATTTCCAAATGCTTCTCTTTATTTGGGGAAGTCTTTTGGGTATAGAGAATAGGGTTCTTTCTACTCTGGTTTTCTGCAGCTGCGGGGCTCAATCTTTCGGGGTTTTGTGGCTATATCCTCTGCACAACCTGTAACATCGTTTAAATTCAAAACAAAATAGCTGATATTGTAAAAATTAAAAACTTTTGGGCATGAAAAGACATTATTAAAAGCATGAAAAACACCCTACAGAAAGGGAGAAAATATTTGCAAATGCAAATCATATATCTGATGAGGGATTAATATCCAGAATATATGAAGAACTCACAACAACTGGAGAAAAACACACACAACCCATTTCAAAAATGAGCAAAGAAGATACACAAATGATAGTACACAGGAAAAGATGCTCAACATAACTAGCCATTAGGGAAATACAAATTAAAACTACAATGCAGTACCACTTCACACCCACCAGGATAGTGAAAATAAGCAAGACAGATAATAACAAGTGTTGACAAGGATGTAGAAAAATTGTAACCCTTGGGGCAGCCGTGTGGCTCAGCTGGTGAGAGCACGTGCTCTTAACAAGGCTGCCAGTTCGATTCCTGCATGGGATGGTGGGCTGTGCCCCCCACAATTAGATTGAAAGTGGCGACTGGACTTGGAGCTGAACTGCACCCTCCACAACTAAGATTGAAAGACAACTTGACTTGGAGCTGATGGGTCCTGGGGAAAAAACACTGTTCCCCAATAAAGTTAAAAAAAAAAAAAATGTAACACTCATGCCTTGCTGGTATGAGTATAAAATAGCACAGCCACACTTTGGTAAACAGTTTGGCACTTCAGTTCTCAAACTTTTGTTAAACATCGAGTTATCTTATGACCAAGCAATTCCACTTCTAGGTATATACTCAAAAGAATTGAAAGCGGGGACTCAAACAGTACACCAATATTCACAGCACTATTCACAATAGCAAAAAAGGTAGAAACCACCCAAATGTCCATTAACAGATAAACAGATAAACAAAATGTGATACATACATATGATTCAGTTAGAAAAAGGAATAAAATTCTGCTACATGCTACAACATGGATGAACCTTGAAAACATTATGGTAAGTGAAAATAAGACATGAGGATAAGTAATGCATAATTACTTTTATATGAGGTAACTAGAATAGGCAAATTCAGAAGCAGAAAGTAGAACAGAGATTACCAAGGACTGGGGGGTGGGGGAAGGAATGGGGAGTTATTATTTAATGATTATAGAGTTTCTATTCAGGATGATGAACAAATTCTGTAAATTATTATTAGTGATGGTTGCACATTATGAATGTACTTAATCCCACTAAATTATACATTTCAAAATGGTTCAAAAAGGGCTGGTCGAGTGGCACACTGGTTAAGAGCTGGCTTGGGACGCCAGCAACCCCAGTTCAGACCCCACCTATGAGGGCCAGTGACACTGCCCTCTACAGCTAACAACAGCTCCACCTGGAGCTGGGCTGCGAACCCCGGTGACGGTGTAGGCTGCAGCCCCTGCTGCAGTGGGCTACCATAGGCTACAGTGAGTGGCCAGCAGGCAGCGTGAGAGGCTGGCAGCCAGCGTGAGCTGCCAAAAGCTGCAGTGAGCGACCATCCAGAGGCCGGCGACCCATCTGCCTCACCTGAGAAGAGCACAATGATCACAATACCAACATGGGCCAGTGAAGCAACTAGACTGAAGAACAAAAAGACAGCAACTTGTCTGTTCCCCTTCCCCGATTCCCCAATGCTGTTCCCCTCCCCCAATTCCCCAATTTAAAAAAATCTTTAAAAAAAAGTTCAAACAGTAAATTTCATATATGTATAGTTTACCACAATAATAATAAATTGGTGAAGCCAGAAAAAATACAAACTATGTACATACCTGAGTTTATGAAGATCAGATAAAATTCACATGAAATATTACAGAAGTCCCTTACAATGATCTTAAGACATATAGGTAAAAATACAATACTGACTATAAGGCTGTATTCCTATTAACAATCAGAAATCATAATTTAGTATAATTTTTGCTCTCTCTCACATATATGAGAAAAAGTATACATATTTATTTGTTACTATTAGGAGATATAGCTTTTAAAAGGGTTTTTATAGAAATGCAAATGTTAAGTTAGCTCTGACACAGTTAAGGAAAATAAAAATCTTTAATTATTAGATAACTGTAAAGGACTTAATAAATGTGAAAACTTAAGAAAGCTGAAAAACCCACTTGTAGTGTTTTCATTAGCATAGGGAAATGCAAAAACATCTATTATTTCAGGCCTGGGGACTCAGGATAATAAGATAAACAGAAAAGTCTACTCTTTCAGCTTAGCTTATCCCTACCAAAATCACAAGAGTCACGGGTAAGCAGTAGATGTCTTGGGTGCATTTTCAAATCCTCAAACTGACACAAATACATAAAACGAGCTTAGAAGTCTTCTAAATTCCAATGAAACCTACAATTGCTATCTTCTGATAGACTTTTCTCACATTTAGAGAACTGCCATGAAGAGCAGTTCTCAGACCTAAAGCTTGAGAACTGGGAGTTTGAGATATGAGCCATATGTTACTTAAACATTACGAAGACATGGAAATAAAAGTTAATAAATATTAATTAATAAATATTAAAAGAAAACTGAATAAGAGATATCTATTGATTTTAAAAAACAACACATCACAATCACATGTAGATGCCAATGACTGTAACCACCTGGTTCTCTTGATTATCAAGCAGGTGCTGAATACCTAGCTGTGCTTATTAAGAGTGCAAAGTAGTTTTTGAATAAAAAATTTCTCCTCAGGAAACCTGCAATCTAGTGGGGAGATTAAACTAATACACACGAAACAATATATATGTATGTAAAAGTATTAAAATATGAAGGGCACAAATTAAGAGTCACAGGATTTCAAAGGAGGTAAGTAAATGCTGGATAATCCAGGAAGGCGGAGAAGGTAAGATTTAGGTGAAATCCAGAAGTCTAGAAAAATGGGTAGAATCAAATGAGAAGGAACCCTTTTCATAATCTAGCCTTATTTTTCCTGTCCTGTACACTTAATAAAATATAAAATTATTAGATGAAGGCAAAGAAAAACTCACTCTAGATAAATCACAGAAATATGAAATGAAGAGAGCAAACCAATTAGCCAACATAAATGCTTAATGTGAAGAAGAGGTTAAACATTTTAAGTAGGAGTATATATAAAAATATGTAAATTTTTTAAGTTACGTAAATTACATGAAAAATACGTTCCAAAAATTGCACTGAATTTTGAAATGATTTCCCATGTTTCCTATTCACATCAGAAAGTATTTGCTGTTCATGATAAATGTGTTTCAGAACCAGTCACACCAAGGCTCATCTGCAAAAAGTGGGCAAACTTAATCAAAGATAGAAATTACATCACAAATTAAAAATCTATGAGGGCCGGGCCGGCCAAGTGGCTCAGTTGGTTAAGAACTCACTGAAGAGTGTGAGCTCTGAGCAACAGGGTTGAGGGTTGGATTCCTGGCCAGAGCTGAGCAGCTGCTGAGCTGCCAACAGGTTGGGCAGGATGGCTCAGCTAGGAAAAAAAAAAAAAAAAAATCTACTAGTCTTTGCCTATAAGGTTGTATTTCCTTTTTCCTTTGTATTTTCTACTAAGTGCTTCATGGATTCAGATAATTTTAGTTTAGAGCCAGGCAGCATTCTTTTTAACCCAAATTTTAAATATTTATATTCCTGGAACATTTGAATGTTTGCATAAATGTCATGAAACTATAATTTACCCTGTAAAAATACAATTTACCAGATTATTACTATTAGTTTTATTCTGTCAGCTTTCTCCTTTATTCAAGAGGCATTGAATTTTCCTAATCATTCAGTCAACATTTTTTTTTTCAGTCAACATTTTAATAAGCCCTGCCAGATACCTTGTAGGCCCCACAGTTCTTATTCTCAAGGATTTCAGAACTCACATAAACAGAGGAGACAGCCAATTAAACTAGTAGCTGCAATGCAGAGGGATAACTAATACAATAAAAGTGTGTTACAGGGCTGGCTGAGTGGCGCGGTGGTTAAGTGCTGGCTTGGGAAACCAGCGGCCCCGGTTCAGGTCCTACATATGAGGGCCAGAGACACTGCCCTCAAAAAAAAAAAAAAAAAAAAGTGTGTTACAGCAGAAAGGGAAAAAGAAAGTAGAAGTGACATCGGGGAAGGCTTCTTTCTGGGAGAGCTAGCTGTCAGGGCTTTGTTTTGACAGATGAGGATCTGATGAGGCAGAGTGTCCAGGGAGAAAGTCACTCTATGCCTGCGTCTGGAAACACAAATATTACACTGGCCCAAAATTCAAGACACCATTCATCTTTACTTCAGGAATTTGTTTCATAGAGAAAAGGCCTTTTTGTCTTAAAAGTGAGATCACCTCTCAATTTTTTAAAAAATTGAGTTCACCATGCATATGCAAAAAGTAAATATTGTATGATTCTATTTATATGAGATTCAAAAATAGGCAAAACTGGGCCGGCCGAGTGGCGTGGTGGTTAAGCGCTGGCTTGGGAAGCCAGCGGCCCCGGTTCGGGTCCCACATGAGGGCCAGTGCCACTGCCCTCAAAAAAAAAAAAAAATAGGCAAAACTAATCTATAGTGATAGAAGTCAGAACAGTGGTTACCTCTGAGGGGGCAGCATCAACTGGGAGAGGGCAGGAGGGAGTCGACCGGGGTGCTGGAAATGTTCTAGAAACGTTCTATATCTTGGTTTTAAACGGTGGTTACTCGGGTACATACCTAAAATTTCATCAAACTAACAGTAAGATTTGTGCACTTTACTGTAAATAATAAAGGAGGGTATTCCAAAATCTAGGAAGCAAGTATCTTCAAAGGCACACTGTGTCCAGGCAGGGGCCCAGTCACAGAAACTACCAAGGTTTGTGCCACACTAAAAAGACTGACTTCAAACCACAGGGTGTGGGTACCTTCTACTAAGGAAAAGAGGAAGACCAACTATGAGATGGATGGATGCCATGAAAGGAGCCGCTGGCATGAGACTACAGGAGCTAAGCAGGGCTGCCAAGGACAGGGCAGTGTGGACATGGCTCAGCCACCAGGAGCCGGAGCCGATTCAACGGCACGTAACACACACCTTCCACTGAAGGGCACCTGAGTAAAATAACCAGATGTGTATTTCAGAAAGATATTCGGGTGGAAATACAAAGAATGGATTGGAGGGGCAGGAGACTAACAGTCCAGGAGGCAGGTGAAGGGCTTTTTTAAGGCAATGACTTCAAAGATGAAGCAGAAATAGACGGAAGTTAGTAAGAAGGTAGCACCAAAGGGGCAGAACGATTACAAGTGAGCAGAGGAAAGAAAAGAAGAATCTCAACTGATTCAGGTTTCTGGCTTGGGCTTGTGGGTGAATCACAAAGAAATGTAATATTTAAGCAGATCTGCAGAAAAAGAAATTGCATTTAGTTTTGGAATCTAATGAAATGAGCGTATTTTTTATATTATTTCATTGAAAATGGAGTAACATTTTTCTGTGGGATGTTATTTACTGCCAAGTGCTCATTCAGCTGATGTCCTATTTCTTTCATTATTTAAATATATTTTCTTGGCAAATCTTCAGTTTGAATCTATGGTACTAGCGATGTGACAATATAAAATGCTTCCACCATTAGGTAATTGCTCCTTACTACACCTCTAAGCCTATAAAGAATAGGCAAGTTTTTGTCCTTCCATAATCAGCTGCAAGAAGTATTCTCAAGTTAGCACCACTGACAAAGAATATCTTCTGATCTATAAAACTCCACACAGTGAAAGATTTCACTTATGGATGCTTGCATAAACTAAAGGATCTCTAAACCAAATGTATTAATCAAACAACCATTATAAATCCACCACAGCTTCCTACCATAGCTACTCACCAACAGATACCAAAACCAACTTTAAAGCAGACCTCCTGCAAAAAAAGCTTTAAAAAAAAAAAAGTAGAGCCCCAGGTTACATAATATGCTTAATTAACCATTTTTTGAAGGCAAAGGTACATTTAAATATATAAAGATGCAGTTAAATATATATATAAAAATATAAGTTTTAAGCCTTAAGGCATGCTCGCATGAGCGCAAACACATATCCTGAACCAAATTTCCTCTAAAAATTCAATCTAGTTTTTAGAAAAGATTGCTTTGATATGCAAGTCACTCATTCAACAAATATGTATTGAGTAGCTCATATATGGCAGGTGCCGTGCAAGTACTAGGGATACAGCAGTAAGATAGACAAACATGTCTTCATCATGGAGAGGTTTATAGTCCAGTGGTACATGATCATAAAAACTACATTCTAGGAAAATATTTCCCTCCTAACCCAGTCTCTAACTGATCCCTGCAATGAATCTACCCTGAGGCTTAAATTAAGACACACATGACCCTAGATCAAGTATAAGGGCTCTTAAAAAGTAATTTCAGAATGATTACTTGGTAAAAACATACAGCCTCTTGGAAAGTAAACAGTAGATACTGTGTTTCCCGGAAAATAAGACTGGGTCTTATATTAATTTTTTCTCCAACAATCTACATTTATTCATTTATTCATGTACAAAAATCTACATTTATTCAGTCATGTCTGGCTGACAATCTTAACTCGGACTTATGTTTGGGGTGGGGTTTATGTTACGAGCATCCTGAACAATCATGCCAGGGCTTATTTTCCAGTTAGGTCTTATTTTCGGGGAAACACGGTAGAAGAGTAGAGAGCTATAAGAATTATTTTAGAGAAAGCACCAGCTCAAGAGCGAAGGTCTCTAAACTTCACCTCCCATGAACCTTTTTTCAGGAAGCTAGCAGAGAATGAGCTCCACCAAAATGGAAAAGCAATTCAAAAACAAGGAAGGATACAAGGGATATAGAAAACAGGGATCCAACACAGGACAGCACAGGGAATCTCCAGGATAATGGTGAAGATTCAGGATAACAGCTATGTTCTGAGCACCAGGGAGAGAGGTACAGCTCAGAGCAGGCCAGAAGGCTCCAGGAAAGGTTTCTTCCAATATGATGAACTGAGTGAACTTCTGATGTGCATTAATATATGGCATAGATTTAACAATAGGTGGGAACTTCGGGAGTTGAATGATAATAAGTAGAAACATAACCAAATAAAATAAAAGGTAATTATTAAAGGAAACATTTAGGAACAAATCATGTATACAGAAAAGGGAAAGGAATCCTGGTATATTAAATGGGTTAGTGTGAACAGCATTTATAAAAGCCTAATTATGTGAACACTGAACAACATTCTAACCAAAATTAAAATACACATATACCAGGTGAGGAAATGGGAGGACAGGAGGAGTACATGTATTTAGGGGACTGATAGCAGATAATAATGAGCTAACTCCTCATCTTTAATAGTGGGAAACCAATAAATACTCCTTAAATTGGACAAAAATGTAGCAGGTTATAAGAATATTATTTCAAGATATAAAGACCAAATAAATAAATTTTAAATTCTAAACTACTGGCCAATGGGTCGAGGAAAACTGGCAAGGAAGGGAGGATAACAGCAGTATTATTGTTTTCATAATAAACCCTGCAGGACCATTTGATTCTAAATTATATGCATATATCACTGTGATAAAAATTAAAACTAAAAGACTACGGAGTATAAGAGAAAAGGAATCAGACTAAAAAAAAAAAAGCTAAAGATAGTCATAAAATTTAATTTAAAATCACCTGGATTACTTAGAAACAATGAGACAGAGCTCTGATGTGAATTTTATTCTCAGTTTCCAAAGTAACTCTGTACAATGCTTTAAGCAAACAGGTCTCCAACTCTAACCTCACATACGGCAGGATGAAAAGTACATGAAGATCATTTCATGAGCAAAATTATTAAATGATATATATTACCAAAAGACATTCTCAGATGTTCATAAGCACCTTACTGCCATACCAGTCCCTCAATGACTACTCAGGAATTTGCATTACTAGGTATAGACTTCAAATTGAACTAAGGCAAAATTACATATTGCATTTAAGGCTCATATTTTTAACTATCATTCAAAATGTTTAACACAAATTTTTTCAAAGTTGATGAAAGGAACAGGAATTCTGAGATGGATGCATTGCCTAGTATGCTTAATCCCTTTCAGCAGTCCATTCTTTGCCTTCCAACCTTACAAACATTATGCAAGTTTTCTACATCTTCTCTCCACCATTTATACATTTATATATTCACCCAGCCATCCAACATTTACTGAGCACTTAAAATACACAGGGCAAGGGCCGGCCGAGTGGCTCAGTTGATTAAGAGCTCGCTCAAGAGTGCGAGCTGAGCTCTGAGCAACAGCTTTCGAGGCCAGCTCGAGCTGAGTTGCTGTTGAACTGCCAACAGGTGGCAGGATGGCTCAGCTAAAAAAAAACAAAAAAACAAAAAAACAAAACAAACAAACAAAAAAAAATCAAAATACACAGGGCACTGCACCTATCCTGGCAATGGGGATTCAGAATCATGCCTGACAATAAACATGATAATTACATACTATGTTAAAGGCTATATGTAAATGAACTATACAGAACAGCGCAATAGCGACAGAGGACCCCGTCATATAGGTGATTAAAGGAGGTCTCGCCAAGGCCATCAGAGCTGAGACTTCATGTATGAAGGGCCAGTCATGTGAAAATGTGTAAACAGCCTTTCTACACTGAGAGAAAAACAGGCTAAAAGAAAAGGAATGAGAGGATCAGATTTGGATTTTAAGATTACGCTGGCTGCTGTGTGAAACTAGGAAATCACTGCATGGTATCTTGTAAGACATGGTGGCAGCTGGGACAAGAGCAGTGGCAGCGAAGATGAGCAGAAGTTAAAATTCTGGAATGGATACCAAATAGGACTAGGTGACAGACTCAAACTGGAAATAAAAGAATCGGTCAGATGGTGAAAGAAAGGAAGTAAGGATGTCTCCAGAGTTTTGGCCTTAGCAATTGGAACAGTGGTGCCATTTACTGTCATGGGACAGACTAGAGGAGGCCTACCTTGACAGAAGGATCCTTTCAGATGGACTCTCTTTAGACTCTTACAAGTCATTAGGGAAAGGCAAGAAACCACTGCAAACCTTATCAGGCTTTTTTTACAAGGAGTGAGATGCTGAGACAATCTAACTTCTTTATAGAAATGAAAGAGAAGCTGGAGTACTTCCTCTGTAAAACTTCATTTAAGCATAGTTTTGCTTTTAATGCAGTCCAGTATCAAACACTACACGAACATGTTATACAGCAAGGTTTCAAAATATCAATTGTTCACAAGATAGTGATAAACTTGGGATTTCCCTAAAATGAAGAGTTTTACGTTAATATTGAATCACTAAGAAAGAGGGGTATGTTAAAGGCCTTCATCTTTGAATATACAGTAAATACAAAAAAAGCTAGTTTTTATCAGGCTTTGTTGTCAGTAACTATCCACCTCTGGCCTCCAAGAACATTTTACTATTAGATGAGAGTAACAGGAGAAGTTATTGGCATGCAGAATGAGGTGGAGTGGCTCAATTTAAACACAAATATCATGAAGCCCAAAAGGTAAAAGCAGAAATATAAACAAGCCTTGAAAAAAGAAGCCATGCTTCCTGGATACAGTATGAAAAGAGGTGGCAGTTCTATCTTAGTCTGCTCAGTACTACTGAACCACCAACTGTTAATTTATTAATAAAAACCCCTCCGCCCCTGCAGCTGTTTAACATTAAAGCTTCTAATTCAAACTCTCAGCATTAATCTCTAGTGCTCCAAAAACAGATTTTCCACAGTCACAGCAAAAATAATAATCACTACCCTAATTTTTCATGTGACCTGTCATATAATAGAGTGCCAAAAACCTTCCCTTTCTCCTAAGAAAACACCTGTCACCACATTCTCAACATCTTCCTGGAAAGCAACCCTGAACGCTGTCACTAACCGAGCACAAAGACAAACAATAAACAAGAAGAAACAAACAACAGCTGTCCAGTTTGGTAAATGGGGAGTCCATTAGTCATCAAGTGATGTCACCTCATTCTGTTCATCCCCTCAAATCCAGGGTTCATTGGTATATTAATCTCCCCTTTGTCACTGACACTAGTGTCAAACTGGAGATTATGAAGCACAGCACCTTTGTAACGATTTAGGTGCCCACATATAAGCAGACTAAAACTGCCCTGTTTTCTTCTTTACATATATTAACAGCTGGCTAGATATAGCTACAAAAGATTTAACCAAAACCTACAATTACACAGCAATGCTAGAGAGTTCACTGGTAAATTTAATAAATTCAGATGAAGGCAAATAAGTGCTTTAATAAGAGAACAGTGCATCCCAGGAGGTACCAACTGTGAATTCAATTTTCATTCATACGTTGATACAGTATGCTAAACCAGCTAACATCACATCATAGGTGGCATAGTACTAATAAAATTTTAATATTAATACTAGGAAACTTGGGGAATAAAATCTTGGTTGGGGAAATCAATGTTTCAGAACATATTAGGGTTGGAGGATAAGCAAAATGAAAAGTACTGGAATCTTCAACTATTACATGCTTAATTATTCCACTAGCAAAAACAACCACCTTTAAGTGACTCAGTCAGTAAATTCTTTAACACAATTATTGAGCACATACTATGAAATGAGTAGTGTTAGGACACATACAGGCCACCAAGTACACCCACACTGCATTCCTTATAAGCGCTTCCTTCCATAGCTCTGTCGCACTTAACATGTTAATTATTTATAAATGATACACATATATTCTACTTTTTGGAAATATTATGTACATTATCAAACATACACAAAATAGAACTTTAAATAGAAGTTCTAAAATTTTATTTTCAACCTCCTATGATAGTCTTGCCTGCACCTTGACACAGGCTATACGCTCCCAGAGAGAGGTTCTTAGTCATCTTTGTTTCTTCAGTGCCTAAGTCATGGGCAGCACTCAGTAAACATTTGCTGAGTGAATGAGCAAAGGAGCACTTGAAAATATGAGAATCCACAATATGACTTTGGACATGCTAGTTCATCACCCAGCTACTTACTACAATATAAGTACCAAATTCTACCTAAAGAAAGGGCATTAGAAGAAATTTTATGCACTGTATTTTTTATCAAAATTTAAAAGCTAAGAATTTTGCTATTCTTGCAAAAAAAAAAAAAAAAAAGCCTTATAATTATCAGTTTCCAGAATGATGAAAGGAAGGAGAGAAGAGCAAGAAGGAAGAATTAAAGAACTGGAGAAGACTTTTTAAGGTTTCTTGGGAGTTCTGAAATGCTCTAAACTGTAATTTATCTTTCATTTAATGTTTTTGTGCTACATTTCAAGCATTTAGAATAATTTTTAGGAATACACAAACCACAAACTTTGATGCAAACAAAAGAAGTGATGAAGAACATAGCTGCTACAATGCTCAGTATCCATTAAGTGTAGTAGGTGTACTTTAGAAAACACATGTAATCTAAATCGAGTCAAGCCTTCAAATAAGGCTTGTGTTCTAGTCGAGATTTTCAACAAAAAGACACAAGCTAAAAATAAAAGCTACTGGGCCGGCAGAGTGGCGCGGTGGTTAAGAGCTGGCTTGGGATGCCAGCGGCCCTGGTTCGGATCCCACATATGAGGGCCAGTGACACTGCCCTCAAAAATAAACAAATAAATAAATAAAAATAAAAGCTACCACTAATATATGTCCCTTAAAAAAATTTTTAAGGTGTACTTTCAGAAAGCTATTAATATTTATATAACTGACATACAGTCTAACTAAAATAGTAGGCAAAGCCAATCTCCCTAATTTCTAGAGCTTCTGAAATGTAAATAAATAAGAAGTCACCAGACTGTTTTTCACTCAAGTCCAGTTAAATGTTATCTGTCACTAACGTGACACTCATTTCTGCGGCCCCAATTGGCAAGATAAACTGCCTGCAATTCCATGTTTGCACATGGCAATATACACTTGACTACTTTTTAAATACTACCTAATTATGGTTAGGAGTTATTTAGTGTTCAATAATTTTAAGTAAAGCCAAGGAGATAGGTATTTTATTAGTTTCTCAAGCTTGCTTTTCACTTATACAATATTCATATAACACACATTGTGTATGTTTGTCCTATCCACACTCCTGATCTCCTTTCATTCAACTTCTACAACATAAACAAGCAGATAACACTAATAGATGGAGGTTTTGGTGCCCATTTAGATTATTCGAGCACTCCCCCAAATGTCCTCAAACCATTTTTAGTTCTATCAAAAGCTTTCTAAAGTCTTTCTATAACCTTACTTTAAAAATGCTATAATAGGGCCGGCCGAGTGGCGCAGTGGTTAAGAGCTGGCTTGGGATGCCAGCGGCCCCGGTTCAGATCCCACATAAGTGGCCAGTGACACTGCCCTCTTCAAAAACAAAAACAAAAAAATGCTACAATAAAGTCTGACATTTACTAAAGTAAATAGTATGTTCAAAAGAATTATTCACTTAAAAAAAACCCCTCCTGTTTTACATTTAGAAATGTTATATTATCAACTTGCTTCTCTCTTCAGCTTTAATTTTCCTCTGCAGCAAAACTAATAAAACAAACTCATTCAAATAGTTAAATAAGGTTTTAACAAATATTTTACCACTTCTTCAAATGTTTTAAAATTCAACAGGCAGACACTTCACTACAAACTGAACAAATACCCTCAGTCAAATCAGTTTAAAATGCACCAACTAACGCTGGCTTCAGAAGCCAGCGGTCCCGGTTCGGGTCCCACATATGAGGGCCAGTGATACCGCCCTCAAAAAAAAAAAAAAAAAAGAAAAAGAAAAAGAAATACAGATATCCATTAAAAAAAAAATGCACCAACTATTTTCACTTATATTTACAAAGGTACAATCTTAGTTTGATATGAGAGTAAGCAGGCTAGAGGTGGATAAAAGTTTAATTTTAGAATTCCTAACTGCCAGCTCCATCACCCTCAAACTTAGGAAACTAAACACTTCTGAACCCTGAAGCTGTAAATCAGTTTGACTGATGTCCTCTTTCATGCCATGTAAGCCACTGCCTAATTGAGGCCAGACCTGTCGGGCTCCACAGCATCCCGGAAATGACTTGCCTACTAGAGCTGGAAACACATCAAGAATTTAGAATATTCTCATATTGAGGCAAGGAACAAAGTTCAAGCAAGATTGCCCATAATAACAATCATTATACTGTTCCGCAGGAAAAAAAACAAACATAAAAAGCGTATTTTTTTGTTATTCTGGTCAGTCCACAATACCTCTCCATTCTGTTATTTTCAGGTGATGACCCACTGAACCTAACACTTTTCTTCCTACCTATTAACAAGAGTTCACTACTAAATTCTCATTCTGAATGCCTTTGTATCTGGTTTTTATATTTTAAATCCTTAGTTACTAAAACCATCACTTGGAGCATGGCTGGTGATTTGACTTGGAAACCTGTTAACAATAACGCTTGGCCCGTAACGTGCTTATTCATGTTTTTCGCTTCTTCCCAAGAAAATCCATTAAATGTTGCAAGGAAATACAAACGCACACACACACTCAAATCCCAGTCATGAAAAATTAAGTCACATTCCGGCCATAAACTGTGCGATAGACACTTGCTGGTAGCGTGTGCTTTAGTGATCACGGACAGCGGTAGCAGAGTAAGAGGTAGGGGGTTGGGGCTGTTAACGTGCATCAGAGCCAATAGGCAGCGGGCTGGGGCCCGCAGCAAGGCCAGTCTCTACAGGGAGCTACAACACAATATCAGAATGCTGGGTTTCCGAATGCCATTTTATGGGGAGAGAGGGAGTGAGCACCGGGGATCCAGTGCCATCAAAAGGCTCTGGCCAACGTCGGAGATGAAACCTAAGACACGGTCTTGTGGCAACACCAGCTGTCCAGTCTCATCTCACCTCAAAACACAACTTCATTTCAGGTCGTTCTTGGCCAAGTCAGCAGCTCAAAGGGTTGAGGGGGTGGCAGGAGTGGATGGTGATAGCCCCCAAGAGACTGGCCAAGGCCCTCGGAAAAAGCAGAGACTTTCACAATTGAAAGGGGCTTCCATTTAGCAGAAAAGAAGAGGGCTTAGGCAGCCGTCTCCCCTCGTCCCTTCCAGCCGAGGCTGTTAGGTACGAGATTAGGAGGGTGTTGCAGGTTTTACGAAGGAGTGATATGAGAAAATGGCAGTAAGAGATAAGAGGGGTTGGAAGGGCTGGTGCCACCCAAGAAAAAGGGGGAGAGGACTTTCCTGGACACATCCAGGATAACGACGCCACCAGAGAGCACGGGCACTGCCCTGCCAGCATCAGATAACCCTCTCCGAGCAAGCTTCGCCCCCTTCCCTACGGTCCAAATTCCCCAGCCCGACCCTTCTCCCCCATGATAGTCCCCATCGCTGGCCTCGCTCCCCTTCCGCCTCCGGCGCCCGACGCCCTCCACCTACCCTCCTCCTTCCCGGTCACCCACCCTCTGGACAGCCCGTCGCTGGCCTCCCCGGCAGCTCGCCCAGACCCCTCCCCCCTCACCTCTCCTCAGCGCCTCCTCGTAGCTGAGGAATCCGATCCGTGACTCCTTGGCGCCCATGCTCCCCTCATCCCCTCGGCCGGGGGTTGGAGCCTGATCTCGCCCCCACCCCCACCCCCTCCCGCCTTCTCCTCGGCGTCCCTGGGTGACGGTGTCGGCGTCCCCCGACCCCCTCCTCCCCCGACACTAACAAGTGCTGCTTCTACCCCGGCTCCTCCCGACCGCCGCCTCCATGCCGAATCACGTGATCCGCTCCCACCCCGCCCCCTTCCCCTCCCTCCTACTCCGCCCTCCTCCGCTCCCTGCCCTTCCCTACTCACGCCCACTTCCCTCCCTCTCACCCCTCCCGCCAAGGGTCACCTGACCCAAGGCCCGGGATTGTTCCGGGTAATGGCCGCCAAGGCCCACACACTCCGCCCCGCCCCACGCTCCTCGCGCGCCGGGGGGTCGGGGAGGGGCCGGACCCCGCGCGTAACGCACCTTCCCCACCAATCCGGAGCCGCGAGACCTGGGCTCCTCCGCCTTCCTGGGGGTGGTGACTTCCGGGGCGCTCGAGGCCGTCCCTCCCGCCCACACATTCTTGTGCTTGCCTCGGGGAGGCCCGAGCGGTTGACGGTTGGTCTGACGTGGGCAGGGACCCCACTTGGAAAAGAAGTGGAATCTTAGGGAGCCGGAGTGTGAGGGAAAGGAGCGGGCAGGAGAGGCGCTCCTAACGTGCAAGCATTTTTTGGACTGGCAGGAAGTTGTGAAAGGAACTCAAGGATTTCCTGTGACGGAAGAATTCTTCATCCTAGTGGGGACAGCCCTAAGGAAAGTGAACCTTGTGATACACATTAGAATATTTTCTTTTTCGCGTTATCACCCCCCTCCCGCTTCCACCGCAGTTGACTCGAGTTCCTTTCACTTCTGCAGGCCCAACTGCCTCCCCACCACCCTTTAGCCCTGAGCCTACGACGCCTGGCACACATTCTTTGGACACTCCTCTGGAACAGTCTTAACTTGCATCTCTTCAAGAGTTCTCCTCTACCAGAAATGTGAGGGTGACAAGACATCACAGGCTCCTTGCTTTTTTTTTTTAAAAAAAGTATTTTTTTAAATTGGGGTGAAATACCCCATACGGGTTACAATTACAATTTGAACCATTGCTCAGTACCTCGTGAGTGGACTCATACAGCTATCCCTTTGGGACAAGCTTATTTTATCCTCGTAGCACGTGTCAGAATTTCCCTGATTTACCATACCATCTAGAAATTCCACTTGAGTATATTCCCCAAAGCATTGAAAGCAGGGACGTTTATTCACCCATGTTTAGGGACCATTGTTAACAATAGCCAAAAGGTAGAAGCAACCCAAGTGTCAATCAACAGGGAAATAAAGAAAATGTGATACATACATGCAGTGGAATACTATTTAGCTCCTTGCTTTTGAACTCTATATTCAGCTTGCTTTCGTTTGTCTTCACCCTGAAAGTCACATCATAAAGCTTGTAGCTAAGGAAACAAGTTTGAAAAATAACCATGTGGATTAGATTAGACTCAAGGTGCCAGGTAGATGATTCAGAGCCAGCAAAAGGTTGTGAGTTCCTAAAGCCAACAGATTATAGTATGCCCTATGAGGGAAAGAAGGCAATGCTGTTTCTACTCACCTTTCCTGGCAGACGAGATCAGCAGCATGTTATTAGTCCCAGGGCTGCCCTTTCCAGTTCGCCATGAGGCAGGTCACTTTAAGACCTCAGGTTAGTTTCATTACTATAAGACCATGAATAAAAGGTTTGGAATGTACTTCAAAGCCTTTAATTTCTAGGTCATCAGTTTGGTGTAGACAGAAGTCTCCAGACCAAACAATTCAGTCATCTTCAGGCCCCAGTTAGATTATAGTAATTAATAGGAAGTGAATCTTAAGGGCTTAGCTCTGGGCAAAAAGTCCAGCAAGAGTTCATCTGCAACATATCTAGGTGTTATTACCCTCCTTAATAATCAGTACCTAAAGGTGACCTTTCTGTACAAAGGATAGATCTGGATGATTATCTACCCACTTGATTTACAGCGGAATTGGAAGCAAATTGTTTTATCTTTTTAGTACTTGCCCCTCTTGAAAGATGGGACTAGAGTTGGAATTAATCTATCTCATGAAATAGTAAATTATTACAAAATGCTCATGAAAAAAACAGAATATAAACTTTATAATGAAAGATTTAGAGCAGTATTAACACACAGGAAGTTTAAAAATTTCCTCCTTGGTTTAAAGGCCTGGCTTCCCCTAGGGCCATGAAAATTTTCACCCCATCACAGAGTTTACCATGGGTTAAACACTCCTCAAAATTGTGGGTTAAGATAGCAAACTAAGAAATACTATTTCTTCTTTGTCTGAGTTAAATTAAGCATATTATTGAAAGCACTGAAGCAGAGAGTTATGTCTGATGAGAATTTTAAAAGGTAAGCTGGGATTAAAGCCTGTTATTTGGTTTATATTACACAGTATCAGGCAGTCAAATGTTAAACACCTCTCTGTAAATTAAAATTGATACAGTGCTTAAATTTGATGCTGAAGAAAATCTTAAGTCTATTTGTCATGCTGAAATGATTTTTAGTTATCATTTAGTTTGTTTAGTTTCATTATATTTCACTTAATCCACTGAAGAATTGGCCAGCCGCCTGACTTTAAACATTAGGTGGCACTTGGGGACCCATTGCTTTAACTATAATTACATGCCTGTGGAAGAGTTGTCCAGATGAAGAGGATTTAAAGCATGGGATCAAAAAAAAAAAAAATGCAGATTTTCAAAACCTATTTGGGCCGGCCGAGTAGCTCAGTGGTTAAGCGCTGGCTTCAGAAGCCAGCGGCCCCGGTTCGGGTCCCACATATGAGGAGGGCCAGTGACACTGCCCTCAAAAAAAAAAAAAAATGCAGATTTTTTTTTAAAGCATGGGAGATGGGTATGTAATTTCTACTTCCAGTTGGGCAACCTAAATGACAGTGTTCCTCAGTTTGTACTCCCAGAGAAATGATATAGGAATAGGACAGAGTCATTTTAGTACTTGGCAAAGAAGTTTAGGTCACTGACAAGGAGAGCAATACAATAATGAAAGAGTGGAACAGCAGATGATTTTATGTATAACTTGATTGCCACAAAGTGAGGCCAACAGTGTATGAGATGTGACTATACAATAAGAGAATTGATTTTGCAGCATTATGGATTTGTTACCTTATAGTGACATCATATGAGGATGTGGTCACTTGTATTATATTTTTATTTACTCTACAGAGCTCTTTAAGCTATTTTTTAATGAAAATAATACATATCCAATGTAAAAAGAGTTTATCCATCAGTACAAAAGAGTATATAGAGTAAAGAAATACACTTTCTGCTTCATCCAGTCTCATTCCCTATTTTCCAATTTTCCGTGACTACACCCACCATATTTTCCATGCATATAAAATATGCATCTAGACTCCCTTTCTTTTTACATACATTTTTCATAGTCTACATACTGATCTGCAGTTTCTTTTTCTTCACTCAATAATATATCTCACACTGCTTTTCACATCTCAGCATGAAAATCTACCTTATTCTTTTTAACAGATACATAGTATGCCAATTTTGTGTGTTTAATGTACAATTAACCAATCACCTATTAATGAACATTAGATTGTTTTAAGTGTTTCAGTATTCTAAGCATTGTTGCAATAAACATCCTAGTACATATATCCTTTTTTACATATGTGAGTGTATTTGTAGATGGAATTCCCATAAATGGAATTACAGAACCTAAGAGTATACAACTTTTAAGTTTTAATAGATGTTGCCAAATTGCCCACCTAAAAAATTGGATTCTAATCAAGAGTATCTGAAAAAGACAGTTTTCCCTCACCCTTGCTAACATTACTATCAATTTAAGCTGATTTTGGTCATTACCCTTTACCTATTACAAATTCTACCAATAAAGAATTGAATCCCTGGCTTTCTAGACATAAAATTTACTATCATTTTAAACCTGGACAAAGTATTTGAAAAATGACTAAAGGGCCGGCCGAGTGGCGCGGTGGTTAAGCGCTGGCTTGGGAAGCCAGCGGCCCCGGTTTGGGTCCCACATGTGAGGGCCAGTGATACTGCCCTCAAAAAAAAAAAAAAATTTTATATATATATATATATATATATATATGACTAAAGAGATGTCATTCTCTAATCTTTAATTAAAGATGTTTCTCCCTTCTATTGATCATTCTTGAAAAGGTACCTAAAATTGGCAAAATTTCAACAGGGCCCATCTCTTAAAAGCTTCCAACTTACTAAACACGTAAGTTAAAGCTAAGAATGGGAAAGAAATAAAACATTCAAAATGAGAGCCTTTAACTTAGACTTACTTTAGAAGTTCTTTTTTTCTGTTTTACCACAATGCTTGACAAACAAAATTTACATTCCCCTCTGAACCTGTGAGTAAATGTTTACTCTTTGTAGTACTTTTATATGGCCCTCCTTCACCCCAACTGCAATGAAATTGTATTTGTGTCCCTTTCAAATTAATAGTTTACAAAAGTTAGAGAATGGGTCCTATGGATTGTACTACAATTACTTTTTCTTGTTAAAAGCTTCTTTTTAATTCTCTAATCTCCTTATTCCATCTAATGTGGCAACTGTATTGTACTCTTTAGCCAGTGTTTTCCAGCAAAATAGAAGCTACAGTTTAAAAAAATAAGCATATTAATTGAATTCTAATCAGCAATTAAAACATTGAATAATACAGAACCTAGCTCTGAACAGATAGGATGTATACCTTACTTGAGTTTATTGGTTTTTTTTGTTTTTTTTTGAGGGCAATGTCACTGGCCCTCATGTGTGGGACCAGAACTGGGGCTGCTGGCTTCCTAAGCCAGCGCTTAACCACCACGCCACTCGGCTGGCCCAAGTTTATGGATTCTAAGTAGCTTTGTCAAGTCATCTAGAGTCCAGTTTATAATTCTAATAGCTTTCTTAGATATGTGAGAAATGCTAATTTTAGCTGTGTACCTTTGACTTTGATTTCTTCATCTAGTGGGTGAGAGATTTAAACTCAATCAAGCTTTTTCCAGTTCTTAAATTCTATTATCTTATTTTTCATCTTTTGAAATGTACATTCTTTTGCCAACTCAGATCTGTTTTTATTTACAGCTCTTGTTCAGTTTTTTTCTCACCTGGCTATTAATACAATGTGTCTACTCTGTTTCCACCTTTTACTGAACCACCGCCTACCAGTCAGCTGTTTGTCTAATTGTCCTCCTTTTCTTGACTCAGGACTTCCTTTTGATCAATAACTATTTAGATAAGGGAGGCTCTGTATGTGTGGGGACAAAGGTATATGGAAATCTTTGTACCTTCTGCTCAATTTTGCTGTGAGCCTAAAACTAAGAAATAAAGTCTGATAATCAAAAATTCTGATACAGAGATGTTTCTGCCTACGAATAGGTATTTAATGGCTAGTAATTATAGTATAATTGAAAATGATCAGAAAAAAAAAGAAAATGATCAGGATTTGCAGTGGGAATAAGGATGGGGTGAATCCTTAGATTCTTAAAAGGAGTTAGGAGGTGAAGCTAGATATACAGTATGTGATTATGATTCTAGGTTTAAGTAAAAATTATTGTTTGGTGATACTGATCCAACAATTAACATCTTTTAAAATCCCAATATTTTCTTCCAAAAGGATTTGAAAGTTATAAAATAGCATTTGATAAAAAGCTTTTTGGCAATTATGTACAATTACTGTCCCTCTGGGAGTGGGGGTAGGGGTGGAATCAAATCTGGGTTTCTTTGAAAGAGGAAGGAAGTTCATATTAAAAAGAAAAAAAAGAGGAAGTCCCTCAATTATGCCTATTTAACATCTTCCCATTGCCCCACCATTGGATATAAATGTTGCAAATAGTTCATTTTAACATTTATAAGCATTTTCTGTGTGTAAAAAGCTGTGCTCACTGTGAGCTGCCGTCCAGAGGTCAGCGACCAATCTGCCTCACCTGGGAAGAGCACAATGATGATACCAACATGGACCAGTGAAGCAACGTCCTCCACAACTAGACTGAAGAACAAAAGGACAGCAACTTGTCTGTTCCCCTTCCCTGGTTCCCCAATGCTGTTCCCCTCCCCCAATTCCCCAATTAAAACAAAACAAAACAAAACAAAATGTGCTAAACACTAGGGAATACAAAGATGAAAATTTTTTTTGTCTCTGGAAGTACTATGATCAAGGTGAAGGTAGTATGGTATGGGAGCTGAGTGTAGGGAGAGATATGAATCCAAACTAGGAGTATGGTCGACAGGGAAGCCTTGGGGGATGGGAATCTTGAAGGATGAGTAAGAAATCAGCCATTCATTCACTCTTTTGACAAATTCAAAGTGCCTACTATGTGGTAAGACATTGTCCTAGACACTGAAGACACAGAATTGAACAAAGAAAAGTTTCTGTGCTTATTAAATTTACATTTTAGTTGAAAAAGAAAGACAATAAACTAAGTAAAATAACGGTAAGTCAGTTGGCAACAAATTCTATGGAGAACAACTGCAGAGAAGGGAGATAGGAAGTGCTGAAATGAAGGTCACAATTTAATATAAGATGGTTGGGCCGGCTGAGTGGCGCAGTGGTTAAGCGGAAGCCAGCGGCCCCCGGTTCAGGTCCCACATATGAGGGCCAGTGACACTGCCCTCAAAAACAAACAAACAAATAAATAAATAAATAAATAAATAAATAAATAAAATAAGATCGTCAAGGGCTGACTGGGTGGCTCAGTTGGTTAAAAGCTCGCTCAAGAGTGCAAGCTCTGAGCAACAGGGTTGCCAGTTTGATTCCTGGCCCGAGCTGAGCAGCTTCTGAGCTCTGACTTCAGGTGGCAGGATGGCTCAGCTAAAAAAATAAAATAAAATAAGATGATCAGACAGGAGCAAAAAAGTGGTATTTAAGACAAAATCTGAAGAAGATGATAAAGCAAACCTTGTGGATATCCAAGGGAAAGTTGTCCTAGACACTGAGGCAAGTGCACCCTGGCAGGTGTGACTGTAACAGTGAGGGAAGTGAATAGAACCAGATCTTCCCTAAAGACTTTGGCTCTTACTCTTTGGAAAATGTGATGCCATTGCAGGTTTTTGAATGGAGAAGAGATCTGTCCTACATTTTAAGAGGCTCTCTTTGACTGCTGTCTTGAAAAGGGACTGGGGTGAGAGAAGAAATGAAAGCACAAGCACAAGGAAACCAGTTAGGAGATGAGTGCAGTTATCCAGGCAATGAGGGTTAAGTAGTGAGAAGTTGAATCCAAGATAATATTTTGAACGAACAGTCACAGGATTCATTGGTAGATTGGATTGGAATGTTTGAGAGAATATTCAATGGTGACTCCAAGGTTGGTGGCCCAAATAACTAGAAGGATCGAATTGCTATTCCCTAAGCTGAGGAAAGCAACAGGAAGAGCAGGTTTGTAGGGCAAGATCGGGAGCTCAGCTTGGGATCTGTTATGTTTGAGATACCTATTAGACATTCAAGTGGAGATGTTGAATAGAGGGTTAAATATTTGTCTAAGTTAGAAAAAGTCCGTGTTGAACATATAAATTGAGGTGTCATTAGAGATTTACGGTATTTAGTCATGAGACTGGATGAAGTCTCCTAGGACATCACGCACTCCCAAGATAGCTGGGGCTTCCCACATTGAAGGTTCAGAGATGGGGAACTCACAAGAAGATAGAATGAGAAGCCAGTGAGGTAGGAAAGCAAAGAAGGGGAGAGGGCATGCCAAGAAAAAAAGAGAAGTGTGAATAAATGAATAAAGGCACAGAGATATAAAGTAGAACTCAAAAGATAAGAAGCTCTGCCTCATCGGAAATGCCTTTTGTACCGTTAAAATCAAAGCTACCAAAACAACTGAAAAATCAAAATCCATTAACCAGCAATGTAACATTCTCACCTTTAACACTCGGTAAAAATTATAAGCATTTGAGGAATACTTTCAGGTAGATTTTTAAGAACTTAGTTGGTTTTTGTCGGATTTCTCTTTTGCTGTGATCTCTTTGAGCTATTAGTGAGCAATACTTGACAGGAGGTTCTGAGGACAATATGCACCCTTAAAATTTGATCTTAAAAGAATGAATCAGATTAAAGTATGATAATTAATGGTTGAAAGTAGATCTCTACCTATGAGTTAACTTCAGCCTGAATGTCACTCAGAAGAGATTGATGAGGTCTATGTTTTTGAATACATTAGTAAATAATACTGACATTCAAATTAATTCATGCAAAAATCTAAGGGAATAGCCTATAGATACAAAGACTGTCACCAAAATATCCATACGGAAAGGGCTCAAATTTCCCCCACTCAGACAAACTCTTAATAAGTAGCTCAGACCGTGTATGAGACTCCTAGGCAACCTTTAGAAAAAATGATGATAAATTAACCCAAATCTTCTAGTTTCTGTGGAAATGGAACAAAAACAAAGTTGAACAGAGTTAAATTCTAGTTCATGGATCACTGTGTGCGTTTACTAACTGCGCCCAATCTTGCATTCTCCACACACTAATATAAAGGTTTTCTCCATCCTCAATACCCCATCCTTTTTTAATTCTTCTGAAGTGGTAGAGCACTAATTGGACTTACATTCTCGAATATATATCTTTGTTTACACAAGTAAGTGCACCTGCACTGCTGTATGTGATTCTGGTTATTACTGCTACACAAGAAATTACTCCCAAAACTAGGAGCATAAAACAGTGAATGACAATGTTTATTTTGCTCATGAATCTGCAATTTGGGCAAGGTTCACTGGGGCTAGCTAACTTCGGCTCCATTTAGTGTGAGCTGCAATAGCTTGAAGGCTAGGGACCGGAATCCTTTGAAGGCTTGCTCACTCACGTGCCTGGCAGTTGACATTGGTTGTTGGCTGAGACCTTAGCTGGAACTGTCAGCTGGAACAACTACACATTTAATGTGCTTCCTTTTTCCTTACAACATGTGGCCAGCTTCCAAAGGTGAGGGGAGAAGGAGGGAGGGAGGGAGGAGAGAGTTATCAGCCAAACTGTATCGCCTTTTATGATTAGCCTTAGATGGAACGCAATGTCACTTCTGCAGCATTCTAATCACTGAAGCAGTCACACAGTTCTTCCCAGGTTCAGTGGGAGGGGAAATAGTCTCCAGAAATATGGCTGTGCAGTAGTCTGCTCTCTGTTCACAACAATTTGCATTCCTCCCTTATGCAATGTACAGGTATTCCTTGGAGATATTGTGGGTTTGGTTCCAGATCACCACAATAACATGAGTATCTCAATAAAGCAAGTTGCAGTATTTTTACTGGTGGAGGGATTTGCCTTCAATTTGTAAAAAAATGCAACATCTGTGAAGCTCAATAAAGGGAAACGCAATAAAATGAGGTATGCCTGTACATTCACCCCTTTCTCCAAAATCCCCATTATGACTCAGGTTTAAACTTGGAGTCTAGGATCTTATTATCTAGATCAGGGTCCAGGTATGACTAAGGCTCCTTGGGTGTGTTTTCTCCAATACAGCCAGCCTCTTGACTTGAGCACTTGTTCTCAGCAAATGTACCCTGGATTTATTTAGGGGCAAGGGACCATGATGTATAAAACTTACTTTTAAATGGTTCAGGCAAAAACAAAGTATTTTTACACACACACACACACACACACACACACACACACACACACACACTCTTTTCTGGAAACTCTTTTCCCTCTTCTTGAACCTGATCAGAACCTTGTGATTGTTTCACTGAACAGAATGCAGCAGAGGGCCAGCCGAGTGGCGCATTGGTTAAGCGCTGGTTTTGGGATGCCAGCGGCCCCGGTTCGGATCCCACATGAGGGCCAGTGACACTGCCCTCTACAGCTAACAACAGCTCCACCTGGAGCTGGGCTGTGCGAGCCCCGATGATGGTGTGGGCTGCAGCCCCTGCTGCAGTGGGCTGCCATAGGCTACAGTGAGTGGCCAGCAGCCAGCGTGAGTGGCTGGCAGCCAAGAGTGAGCTGCCAATAGCCGCAGTGAGCGACATCCAGAGGCCAGCGACCGATCTGCCTCATCCGGGAAGAGCGCAATGACGATACCAACAGTGAAGCAACATCCTCCGCAACTAAACTGAAGAACAAGAAGACAGCAACTTGTCTGTTCCCCTTCCCCGATTCCCCAACGCTGTTCCCCTCCGCCAATTCCCCAATAAAAAATTAAAAAAAAAAAAAAAAAAAAAAAAAAAAAAAGAATGCAGCAGAAATGGCACTGTGCTATATCCGAGGCTAGGAGATATACAAATATATATAATATATCCATATATGTACATTGTGTACATATATGTGTGGTGTGTATATATATATATATATATATACACACATACAGAGTGAAAGAGAGAAGAGAGAGGAGAGGGGAGGGGAGGGGAGGGGGCGGGAGGGGAGGGGAGAAGGAAGATACCATCCTTCCCACACTTTAGCCCATATTCCTCCATATCCCCTTTCCTTAAAGAGCTAGTCTGGGAAAGATCCCTCTTTGAGACGGGAAATTTGGCCATGCTGAACCTCAGCTTTTCAATGGGCTTGTGTTACCTAGCACACTAAAGATATCTGTAAGTGTGGCTTGGCTTTTAGAGAAATTATAGGAAAAGGATGTATAGCAGCCCCCTTGTAACAAAACAGACTATGATTAGCTCCTTTGAAGCACTATCATTGTGCTCCCAGAACACAAACTCTAAAAATAGTAGCTGCCGAGAAACGACCTTCTCATGTTTCCAATTTGAAAAGGACACTTAAATAGAAGGCGTGTCTTTTTACCCACAGTGTCACAGTCCCCAAAGAATAATCACTAGAAAAAAGTTCCAGTTTAAGAACTGTGAATAGGGCCGGCCGAGTGGCGCGGTGGTTAAGCGCTGGCTTGGGAAGCCAGCGGCCCCGATTCGGGTCCCACATATGAGGGCCAGTGACACTGCCCTCAAAAAAAAAAAAAAGAGTGTTGCTAATTCCACAAGAACTGTGAATACCTCTAAAGGCATATACTGACCATTTAATAAATGTACTCATGGCTGAAATGTATGTAATCATGGCTAAAATCATTCAAAGCTGATTATTCTGAAACCCTTGAACCTATATCAGAAGTGTTATAACCTAAAAAATAAGTATTATCCATATCAAAGATGTGTAGAGTTCATTTATGAGATATGCAATCAAGGATAATCCTCTTAAACAATTTAATAGTAGTTGCTAGCACTTATTGAGCTCTTATGTGTCAGACATTGGTTGAAGGCCTGTTCTATATATATTATTAAATTATTTAATCTTCACAACAGCCCTATCAGTTATATGTTATTATTATCTCCATTTTACATCTGAAGAAAATTGAGGTACAACAAAGATAAATAAGTTGTCCAAAGTCACAACTAGTTAATGATGGAACCAGGATTTGAACTCAGGCAATCTAGATCCAGAATCATGCTCAGAACCTATACTTACACTATGGATTAGAAAATAAAGTATGAACTGAAGTGTGTTGCTACTTTTTGAGTTATATTTTCCTTTGGGAGAACATTGGTGAGCTTTGCCCACATATATGGCAAACATTCATTCTTTGATCAATTAGCCTTGTTTCTCATGATAAGTGTGATTAGACAACTTCTTTGCCATAAGATACACAGAACAAGAAGTCAGTAAATTCTTAGGATACTGCAAATCAGTCCAGCCATTCTTTTGGATCCTAGAGAGACCACACTTAAATTTATTTATGTCCATTTACTAATTCACTTATTCAACAAATATTTGTCAAATAACCATTTTTAAGAAATTGGAATATGAGATGTCACCTGGACAGACTTGTGCTGCCATCAAAAGGCTTCTAAGGTTCACGTTAATCTTAGTGCAGTCACCTCAGTTGAGGAACTTTTAGGTTTACAAACGCCATTTTGTCAGATTAATAAGTTTCTCAAACTGGCTTATGCTAATCAAGTGACCATGAAATGAAGAATCTTCGTTTCTGACAATGATGAAGTAAAAGGTACCAGATTTATCCTCATGCCATGAAGAACTAGGACCTAGACAAAATACATAAAATTACTATTTACAGAAATTGGACAATAGGCTGTGCAGAACTGACATCATTGAGAGAGAAAAAAATGAGGTGAGTTCTACAATTGCCCTGGCTGTCTGCCTACAGGAAATTCTGGATCATAAATTCAGAACATGGCAGAACACAGCAGCCTCACTTTGTTGAGGAGACAGAGATTGGAGTTCATGGACTCTGAGGCAGCTGGAATAGCAAAACGGAAGAAGGTATATCAAAAAAAGCTCCAGGGCCGGCCGAGTGGTGCAGTGGTTAAGTGCTGGCTTGGGAAGCCAGCGGCCCCAGTTCGGGTCCCACATATGAGGGCCAGTGACACTGCCCTCAAAAGAAAAAAAAAAAAAAAAGCTCCAAAAATGTGCATAGGACCCTGAGTCTTTGCTAAATACTAATGTGGCCATA
The DNA here is from genome assembly GCA_033961575.1 of Aselliscus stoliczkanus. NCBI lineage: Eukaryota > Metazoa > Chordata > Mammalia > Chiroptera > Hipposideridae > Aselliscus > Aselliscus stoliczkanus. The sequence goes on from CM066739.1 coordinate 22,795,611, forward strand.
CAGAGTTAAATTTCAGGGTCCGGCCGAGTGGCGTAGTGGTTGAGCACTGGCTTGGGAAGCCAGCGGTCCCACATATGAGGGCCAGTGATAGTGCCCTCAAAAAAAAAAAAAAAAGTATTTCTTGGGAAGATTTTGGGCCGGCCGAGTGGCTCAGTTGGTTAAGAGCTCGCTCAAGAGTGCGAGCTGAGCTCTGAGCAACGGCGGTTCGATGCCAGCCCAAGCTGAGTTGCCACCTTGGCAGGATGGCTCAGCTAAAAAAAAAAAAAAAAAATTTTCAGGAGGATAAACAAAATAATCAAAGAGATGTAACTGAACAATTCCCAAAGTTCACACGGGGCTAGGAGATATTAAAATTCTGACCAGTGAGAGTAGAAAGACCTCACTGACCACTCAAGACATTCAAGAGAGACCTCAGAAGAGTTAAACATTCCTAATAGGTCTAAACTAGCCTTAGAGTAAAGTATACTCTAGATCTGCTTTAACGACGCTTAAAAACAAGCTTCAAAAACATCACACTAATCCGAAAGTAACTGTCTGGTAAAACAAAGGCCTATATTCTTTAAGGGTAAACTACAAAATTCAGACACTCAACATTATAACATCCTAGCATCCAATAAAAAAATCACCATATATGCGAAGAAATAGGGAAAAAAATAACCAGGAGAAAAAGTAGTCAACAGAAACAGTCCCAGAAATGACAGAGATGATGGAATTAGCAAACAAGAATTATAAAACAGCTATTATAACTATATTTTGGGTATTTAAAAGAAAATACAAACAAAATGAGGAAACAAATAGAAAATATAAGAACCACATAAAACTTCCAGAGCTGAAAAATACAATATCTGAAATGAAAAATGGCAGCTGGCATTCCCCAGAGAAAGTGATCAGAGGGAAAAAAAAAAAAAAAAAAGAATGAGCAAAAAAAAAGGCATATACCTTTTATGATGGAAAGCATTTGCTTTCTGTTGTGGTAATGAATTGCCACAGCTCAGTGACTTAACAACACAAATTTATTATCTTACAGTTCTCTAGACTATCTTATAGTTCTGTTGTCTGACCTGATTGTCATATTGTGAGGAGACTCAGGAAGTCTTATGGAGAAGTCCAGGTAAGGGGGAACTGAAGCCTCCTTCCAACCATCAGCACTAAGTAGCCAGTCCAGCAGGTAAACCACCTTTGGAAGTGGATCCTCTAAGCCCCAGTCAAGTCTTCAGATGACTGCAGCCCTGGCCGATAGCTTGACTGCAACTTCATAAGAAACATTACATCAGAATCACCAAGCTAAGCCATTTCTTGATTGGTGACCCACAGAAATTCTGTGAGGTAATAAGTATGTACTGATTTAATCCATTAAAATTTAAAACAATTTGTTTCTCAGCAGTAAATAATTCAGGATTCTCGTCACCAAATACTGCTGGAACAACTGGATAGCCATGTGTAAAAAAAACAAAAACAAAAATTCCCAAAAATATACTCATGCAATAGAATACAACTCAGCAATGAAAAGGAATTAACTATTGATACATGCAACAACATGGATGAATCTCAGAAACATTCTGCTGAGAAAAAATGTGAGACAGGGAAAAGTACTTACTGCATGATTTATTCACATGAAACTGTAAAAGAGACAATTTATGAGGATGGAAGGCAGGCCAATGGTTGCCTGGGGCTGAGAGTGAGGGCAGAGGGAGGAGAAAGGAGTGAAGATTGGCTGGGAAAGGACTAAAGGAACTTTTGGGTGTGATGGAAATGGTCTATATCTTCATTGTAGCTTTGCGGGTTATAAGGGTGTATTTGTCAAAACTCATTGAACACTAAACTTAAAATGGAGTCATTTTATATGTTGTTTTTTTTATATATGATTATAATTCATATGAAATTTTATATATATATATATATATATATATATATATATATATATATATATATATATTTCATGGGCTATTTTTTCCATTAAAAAATTCGACTTTATTGAGGTAAATTTCATACGAATTATAATTATAATTATTTTATATGGGAGACATTTCTTCCAGAATATATGATATTCTTGGTCCCTAATTAAAGATTTCCCCCTTCCCACATCAGAGACGTTGGAAAACTAAATCAGTAGTTGAGATTTTTTTTGGTCAGCAGGTCCCCTTGTTATAGCTCTCATTATACCTAATGCCATATTTATCACTATAATTACAAATTTCTGGGAGTACTTGACTGGTGTCTTACTCCCCTGTTCGGCAGTAAGCTCCCCAAGGGCAGAGACTGGGCCTGTTTTACTCACTTCTGTATCTCTAGTCCAGCAGAGTGATTGGCATAGTGTAAGCATTCATTATATATTTGGTAAATGAATTCTCTAACTTCATTCAAGGTATACAGGCTAATGCTATAAACAGAACGTCTTGCTCTCTTTCACAGGTGAGGAATTGCTTTCTTTGAACCCAGCAGGCAGAGAAATGATGCTCTCAAACACCTCACTTTGCCATGCCCTTTATGAGTGTTCCCTCTCTCCTTTTTCTTCCCACTCCTCTTCCCTAGCCCATCTCCATCTTTAACTCATGTGACTCACTCCTATACCTGCGGATGATATTAGAGAGGCTGCCTTTGGCTTGGGTGGCTGCCTTCCTTGACATTCTCATCTCTTCTTTCTAATCTAGCTTCTCACACTAATATGATTTCTTTCCTCCACACAATTCTTCCCCTGTTACCATCTCCACGACTTGGCCTAGGCTATTCCTTCTGAGACAAATACTAATCCCTCTTTCAAAATCTATCTTATTTGTTCTATCAGTTATTTATTTTAGGAAACCATTCCTGCCTAACACTTCTCAGCCTCCATGCTCTGCTTCTCACAAGCCCTTGGGATCCAACCTGGAGCATGGGAATTTTGTACTTATGAAAATGTCACCCACTTGTACCATCACAATGGATTTGTATCCAGTTATGATTCTTTGCACTAATTATAAACTCCTTCCAAATGGTACCTGTTTGCTTCTTTCCCTTGTATCTGTTTTCCTTTCTTATGCAACTAGTCAGGTCAGAGTTCTGCACAGAGTTGCACTTGACATCAATATATTACTGTTGCATAAATGAAGCATCCATGGGTAATTCATCCCAGAATGCAGGCCTAGAAAGGAAGTCAGTTTTGTTTCTACTGAAAGAGCTTAAGGGAGAATGTCTTTCCTGGGACCAGATTCTCAAATGCATCTCTTTTTTTGTGGGCTAGCAGAACATAGAGAAAAGGTGTTATTGTTTCTTTGCCAATGGAGATAAATAAAGATTCCTTGAAACACACTCTGCCAAGTCTCTCAGATAAACCATATAATTATATTCCTTTAAACAGAAATCTCAGAACGTTAAGCATATGTGGGTTCCCTGGGTCAAGCCAAAGGCCTTGTAATTCAGATTCTTTTTTTAAATTATTTTTGTTTGTTTGTTTGGAAATATGTTTAGATTGACAGAAAAGTTGCAAAGATTATATAGAGTTCCTGTATTTCCTAAGTCAACTTCCACCGTTGTTAACATCTTATATTATCATGATACATTTGTCAAAACTAAGAAATTGACATTGGTATATTACTATTATCTACACTCCAGGCTTTATTTGGATTTCACCAGTTTTTCCATCACTTTCTGTCCCAAGATCCAAGTCAGAGTGCCACATTTCATTTAGTTGTCATGTCTTCCCTAGTTTTCCCTAGTCTGTGACAGTTTCTTATTGGTCTTTCCTTGTTTTTCATGACCTTGGCAGTCTTGAGGAATACTGGCCAGATATCATATAGAATGTTTCCCAGTCTGAGTTTGATGTTTTTCTCATGATTAGACTGGGGTTATGGTTCATTTTTTTTTTTTTTTTTTTTTTTTTAAAGATTTTATTGGGGAATTGGTGGAGGGGAACAGCGTTGGGGAATCGGGGAAGGGGAACAGACAAGTTGCCGTCTTCTTGTTCTTCAGTTTAGTTGCGGAGGATGTTGCTTCACTGTTGGTATCGTCATTGCGCTCTTCCCGGATGAGGCAGATCGGTCGCTGGCCTCTGGATGTCGCTCATCGCGGCTATTGGCAGCTCACGCTTGGCTGCCAGCCGCTCACGCTGGCTGCGGGCCACTGACTGTAGCCTATGGCAGGCCACTGCAGCAGGGGCTGCAGCCCACACCATCACCGGGGCTCGCACAGCCCAGCTCCAGGTGGAGCTGTTGTTAGCTGTAGAGGGCAGTGTCACTGGCCCTCATGTGGGATCCGAACCGGGGCCGCTGGCATCCCAAAACCAGCGCTTAACCAATGCGCCACTCGGCCGGCCCCATTTTTGTTTTTTATAAAATAATACTGCCCTCATAATCACACATCATATCTAGAAGTACATGGTACCCACATGACATCATTGGTAATATTAGCTTTCATCACTAGGTTAATGTAGCATCCACCAGGCCTCCTCTGTGTAAAGATACTACCATTCCCTTTTCCTATTCTATTCTTTGAATAGCTCGTTTGGGGAGAACTTACTGCAAATTTGGGGGTGGCATGTTTTTCTCTCCAAAGTCCTTCCCAGCTCTAATTTTCATTGACTATATAATTCTCTCCTGCTCATCTCCCTGAATCCCATTTTAGAAGAGAACTTCCAGATAGAGCCAAATGGAAATCGTTAGGCCCAGCAATTTGACACAATTGCAGAAGCTTGTGTATCATTAGACTGTTTAGAGACACACTCTGAGTTTCTGAGGATGCCATTCTGCTGTGTTATTTTGATACCCTGACAAGATTTTTTAAATTTAATTTAATTTTTTTTTCCATACTAGCAAAATACTTTTATTATTTTATAATGATAAAACAGGAAAGTCAAGATTTCTTTTTGGTGTATACCAGTTAAGGGAAGTAGAAGAATAATGGGATTAATAGGGTTTTTGTGTACTTTGATGACAATAAAAAGTTAATACTGTTTGCCATAAAATTTAATTTTTTTTTTGACGAGATATTTTTAGAGCACATGAAACTCAAATTGAAACATCGCTACAAAAAAAAATAGAAGTGAAATTTAACCAGGGCTCCATTAAATGGAAAACTACAGTAACTATCAGATAGGAGTGAAGAAACACATTTTTGAGGACTGTTCTGAGAGGAGGGGAAATAAAGAGATGCTCCTGACCCACTGGCAGAGATACCTGTGTCCTGCCAAGGAGAATGATGAGAAAGGCCTCAGGCCTGGAGGCCGCCCCGTTCTGACAGGCTCTCACCCTTGCGTTAATGCAGGAGGAGCTTCCTTCCCACTGAGGGGCCGGCCGAGTGGCTCAGTTGGTTAAGAACTCGCTCAAGAGTGCAAGCTGAGCTCTGAGCAACAGCAGTTCGAGGCCAGCCCGAGCTGAGTTGCCGTTGAGCTGCCAACAGGTGGCGGGATGGCTCAGCTAAAAAAAAAAAAAAAAAACAAAAACAAAAACAAAAAAAAAAACACCTTCCCACTGAGGAGGGCTGGATGTAGGCTGCTCAGGGTACTTCAGCTTTACTGGACATGGTCAAGGATCTCACTGGCCTTCTGCTTAGTCCCTGGTTTCTTGAGTTAGTTCTGGAATACGGTTAGTTATACCTAAAAACCCCTTCCTCCTCCATCTTGTTTCTCTTTAGACTAGCCCTGTTTCTGGCATTTCTCACAGTGTCTCTATTTGAGGGCTTCCATGAGCTCATATTTATGACCTATCTGAAAAGTCACTGCTGAGAAAGTCCACACCCTTAGGTTAGACCCTTAGAATCACTGATTCCTAACTTCCATGGGACTACAGACCTCACTGATTACCTGCTGGAGGCTGTGAGTTCTCACATACAATTAGCTAGTTAGACTTTCAAAGGGGTTGTTGACTCTTTCAAACCCAACAGTGGGTCCCATGTTAAGAGATTCTTCCTTAGTGATTCAGACCCTGGTGGCCTTGGACAAGGAATGCCTTAGTCCTCACCTGGGAATGGTCACATGCCCTACAGACCCAGCACTCCAGCTATGATAGGAATTTGAATGTCCCCCCTTTTCTTGGAGTCTCAAAACAAATTCCAATTGGATAATTCAGAGCAAGATCGAGAGGTTTCTTTTGGCAATCCTAAAATACCCTTGGGTTTCTTAACAAAGAAAGGGATAAAGGAGAGTTCATTCAGAAAGTCTCTGAGTCACTGCTTAACCCAGAGAGAGAGAGGAAAGATCTTCAAGTCTATGAGAAGAAGTGTAGGCAGTAGATGCTAAGAATGGTTTTCCATGTCCACTGAATTCAGGCATAGGAGGATTTCATACGCTCTAGTAAGTGCTGTAAGGAGTGAGGGTGTGCCATGACGATTATGAAACCAGTTAGGATCATCAAGGAACACTCCAGACTGCATAAAGTGGAGGGCAAACAAAAGAACATTCCTACTTCTCCACCTCCACTCCACCTGCCTAAGTACAGGGCACGTGGGTTTTGTTTTAATTAAATATTGGAGGAATGGCCCTATTGAATGAGTTGACTTGCCCTATACAGTCATTTTTTGCTGCCAATTGGATTTTGAAGAATGGCAAAGGCGATGGATTTTTGTTTAGTCTTAGTTAATGTTGAATGTTGAGCCATTATATTCCTGGCTGCTATTCGGTTCAATAGTCATTACAGGCTATTTCCCTGTGGTTGATAATAAAACCATTATGGGAATAGGGTAGGACTTGCTGGAGGCTAGGGAAGGGAAAAATGGGGGTGGAGTGGGCTAAGGAGTCTTATCTAGCTTTGAGGTTCTGACACTTATTTTCCCCTTCTGAATTGTAGGTATTATTTGGGGCAGAGGGAGGAATGGATTATAATATCTATCTATCTATCTATCTATCTATCTATCTATCTATCTATCTATCTATCTTCAAATCCTTGTTTCTTTTTTTCACCATGTTTCTTTCAATCTGGGTCCATATTCATTTTCACTTACCTAAGTGTGATTTATAATGCAATACTCTTTTATGTTCTGCTTTTAAACTTAGCATTATATAATATTTTTAATGATATTATTTATTCCTTATGAATAGCTTTTAGAAGCAGACACAGCTATCCTTTTTAATCTGGCTGTAAATGTAAAGCACATTCACTATTTTTTAAATGCAGACAATATGCAAAGAAAGTAAAAAAATCACACTTGATATTTTGAAGTGTATCTTTCAAGAATTTTTTCTATGCATATATAAATATATACTTTCGAGGGTTGGCCGAGTGGCTCTGTGGTTAAGTGCTGGCTTGGGAAGCCAGCGACCCCAGTTTGGTCCCACATGTGAGGGCCAGTGACACTGCCCTCAAAAACAAACAAACAAACAAATAAATATATACTTTCAAGGGCCAGCCGAGTGGCTCAATTGATTAAGAGCTCGCTCAAGTGTGTGAGCTGAGCTCTGAGCAATAGCAGTTCGATGTCCAACCCGAGCTGAGCTGCCGCTGAGCTACCAACAGGTAGCAGGATGACTCAGAAAAAAAAAAAAATTATATATATATATATATACTTTCAAAAATAGGATTGTACCATACATATTGTTTTACTGCTTGTTTTCCATGTCATTAAGTATAGAGTAGTAATTTAAATTTTTAAATTTTTCATTAGTATTATATAGATATAGAGTAGTATTTTAATATCTAGTAGTATTTTAGTAGTGAAGTATTTTAAAAATTAATTTAAACTTTAATATTTAATAGAGTAGTGTTTTTAAGTATGGGTGTATCACAATTTATTTACCCTTTCCTATGGATGACAGAGTTAGAATCCTGAACACAGTTTTTCAAGGACTATCACATAAAGAGAAGTCTTATGATAGTCAGCGGAAGGAGATGGAAGAGAACAACAAAAAAGTACAAACAAGAGATCTCTAGCAGAAGATTTAAGAAATAAAAGAAAAATTCAAACCTAGACCAGGAATGCTGAACAACAAACAAGGAAAACATTCTCTGATCAGGAGCCCATAAAGGGAAGGGGGAAACAGTACACTGAAAATCTACACAGAAGAGACAAAAGAATGACAGATATGTTTGAAGAAGATTCCTTTGAGGAAGAACCTTAATTCTAGAAAGTGAAGTGAAAGCTGCCCTGAAAGCATTGGGAAAAAATAAATCACCATGGGTAGATGGGATACCAATAGAATTATCTTAAGCCACAGAGACTGAATCTGTCAAAATCCTAATAAGAATATGTCAAAAACTATGGAAAATGAAAGAATGGCCTACAGACTGGAAATGTTCAACATACAGCCCAATCTTCAAGAAAGAAGATGTCAAGGAGTGCAGTAACTATAAGATCGTTGCTCTAATTTCCCATGCAAATAAAGTGATGCTCAAAGTGATGCAACAAAGGCTTGTACCTCATACGGAGCAAGAAATGCCAGAAGTTCAAGCTAGAGCCACAAAAGGCAGAGGCACTTGAGATCAAATTGCAAACATTCATTGGATACTAGGGTGCCCCAAGGAATTTCAGAAGATGGTTAGTCTATGTTTTATTGACTACAGTAAAGCTTTTGACTGCATGGAGCATGAAAAGTTATGGGTTTTTCTGAAAAAAATGAGCATGCCTCAGCACTTGATTGTCCTGATGTGTAACCTGTATTGTGGACAGGAAACCACTGTCAGGACAGAATATGGAGAGACGATGGTTTCCTATAGTCAAAGGTGTCAGACAAGGGTGCATTCACATATCATATGAAAAATTGGGCTAGATTCAGAGGAAGGAGTGAAAATTGGTGGAATAAATATCACTAATTTAGGATATGCTGATGACATATCCTAAATGCCAAAGAAGAACTGCATTTGAACATCAGTGAGACAAAAACCATGACTACAGAATACATGACTTTAACATAGACAATGGAGACATTGAAATTGTTAAAGATTTTGTTTACTTTGCTTCAGTCAACAATTCATATGAAGACTACAGCCAAGAAATCAAGAGAAGGCTGAGGCTCAGAAGGACAGCAAGGGAAGAATTAGAAAAAAAAATCAGAGCACAGATGTGTCATTAGAGACCAAAGCGAAGATCATTCACATCCTCATATTCCCAATTACTATGGACGTAAAAGTTGGACAGTGAAGACGTCTGATAAGAAAAACATTGATTCATTTGAAATCTGGTGTTGCAGGAGAGCTCTATGGATACCGTGGACAGCCCAAAAGATGAACAAGTGGGTCCAAGAGCAAATTAAGCCACAAAGTCAAAAATGACAAAACTGAAGCAGTCCTGCTTCAGGAACATCATGAGAAGACAAGGGTTCTTTGGAAAAAAAAAACCCAGAAATGCTGGGAAGAATCGAAGGCAGCAGGAAAAGAGGAGACCAAATGTGAGATGGATAGACTCCATAAAAGAAACGATAGGCAAGAGTCTACAGGAGCTGAGCAGGGCTTTTAAGGGTAGGACAATGTGGGCATCACTCATGCATAGGGTCGCCAGGAGTCAGAGCTAACTCAACGGCATTAACACACGTTGATGACACCTCAGTGTTTAAATTGTCACCATTGTAACAGCCCTCATATATATTTCTCGCTTTAGGACTAATTCGTAGAAACAGAATTTGTAGGTCAAAAGAAATTCACATTTAATATTTTGCATTACTACATAGTTTACCAATTATCATTCTCAATAAAGTGTACGAGAGCTTCTGTCCCCTCACTCTTGCCAATATAATTATCCTTCTTAATTGCTGCACAATAATCCTGACAATGCTCAGAGAGCAGACCTTCCAGTTTGGAGGCAGAGCCACATTGTCCCCAAGAGCCACAGAGCCCCTGTCATGGGTGGGTACCGCCACCAGATGGCGAGGGGGAGGCTTGGGAGGACCAAGCGGTAGGACCCAAGCCCTGGCTGCGGCTCCTTTGGCCAATGGGTACCCAAGAAGTTAGGGGAGAAAAAAGGCCAAATTGGGTGGAGAAAACGGGAACCCTGGCCCAGAGGACGCGAAGGGCCCGAAGATGGAGTTGAGCATTCCAGGGAAGAAGAGGCGGGTTAAGTGAGTAATCGGAGGCTGCACAATAGTCTTAGCACCGTAACTTGCTGTGTGCGCTGATCAAGGACGCGAGGGGGCGCCGGTGCCGCGCTAGAGGCGATGTCGCAGCTTCTACCCAGAGCCTTGCAAGACCTCTGAGGATGTCGGAACCTAGCGGGCCAAGGAAACGCCCGGACCCTGGGGGACGCGCTTACTCAGATCCCCAGAGGATGGCTGGCGCCCGTGGGGAAAGCCCGAGCAGTCGGAATCTGACGGAAACCGCCGCGTCCCCCTTAGTGCCAACCTAAGGCACGTGACGTCTCTGCTCCTCATCTATGAAATAGGATCTCTACTGGTACGGTACCCAGGGAAGACTGTTGTGATGGTTACTTGAGATGATACATGATGGCTAGTATTTTTGTACACGCCCCTAAAAACACCATCACCCCCCAACCAACATCCAACACAACTGGCTTATTGACTTCCTGAAGGCTACCAGAGATAGAAGAGAAGATCTAGCTTAGTAGACATGTATCGTATTCCATTTTCTCAGGGCAACCTCTAGTCCTTTTTCCCAAATCCGGAAAGGAATGTTATAAACTCTGGTTCTTTTTTTTTTTTGAGGGCAGTGTCACTGGCCCTCATATGTGGGACCGAACCGGGGCCGCTGGCTTCCCAGACCAGCGCTTAACCTCCGCGCCACTCGGCCGGCCCCAAACTCTGGTTCTCATTCAGGGATCCCACAGTGTGATGGAGGAAGCATCAATGGTACACACGCAGGAAAGTTACTTCAAAAGCCTTACCAGGGTTCAAAATCAACAGCATCTGACAGTTCTTTTGGGAGAAGGGGTACCAGCATCTCCTGGCCAGCTGTGGCCTCTGACAAAGTCCTGGGTCTTCCCCGCACATCTTGCGCAGTTCCCTAGTCCAGTTCCCAGTTGAAGGAGATGGCTGGTGTGGACCTCCAGGAATGAGGGCATGGGAGGGGGGAGGGGGGAGTTCTGTGTTGGCAGTTGCCATGGTTTTGCTCTGGATTCTGGAGCCAACCTGCCCACTCCCTGAGACACTCAGGTCACAGAAGCAGTAGGTCAGAAGCCTGAGGAGTGCCACTCTGGAGCCCACCGGGGCACTTGTTGAGATGGAGGCCTCAGAAAGGCAAGGGGGTGAAGATGACAAGCCACTAGAGAAGGTGAAGCACTGCGGATGTGAGGGAGGGAGGACAGGAGGGTCCTTAAGAGGCTGGTTTTAGAAAGCAGAGAATGTGAACTTTAACGAAGAGGAGAAGGAAAATTGGTGAGGTACATGAGGTAGCAAGAGACCAAAAGAACAAGAGAAGATTAATTCAAACATATTTATCAAGGACATATATTCCTGGCAAGATGATTGTTGGTGATGAAGAAACAAGGGCTCTGTGTGTGTGTGTGTGTGTGTGTGTGTGTGTGTGTGTGTGTGTGTACACGTGCATTATGGTCAGTGTATGTCGTTGTGTGGTGTGTATGGTATGTTTATAAAGCTGACCAGCCAGAGTCCCCTCTTTCTGGGACCTGGAGGAGTCTGTGTCCCACACCCTGTCCATCTACCTCCCTCCCTTTCCCTGGTCTCTCCCTTCACAGCGGTCTGCGTCTTCCTTGTTCCCCCTGAACACAGGCAGGAATTAATGCTCACTTTTCTGAGAGGCTTTTGAAAGGTTGGGTGCAAATCCAGCCATGTCAATCTAATCCTGTGCTCTTGACTTCAAATGTTATTTCACAGTCACTTTTTCTTCATTAATTTTCAGCTTCACCCCCCACCACCACCACTACCACTTTTGCTGTCAGAAAAGTCCTTCTTATCATTACCATCACCATCACGTCTTTTTTTTTTTTTTTGAGGGCAGTGTCACTGGCCCTCATATGTGGGACCCGAACCGAGGCCGCTGGCTTCCCAAGCCAGCGCTTAACCACCACGCCACTCGGCCGGCCCATCACATGTCTTTTTGAGTGTCCATTAGCATGGCATGATGCTAAGAGCTAGGGATACAAAGAGGTGAGCCTATGACTTAGGCACTCAATAAATGTTTGCTGAAGGGAATGAGCAAATGGCTCCCTGCTTACTCCCCTCAAGGATTTACTCAAATCTCTTGGTGCCTAGGTACTCACATCTGTAAGTGAGGATAATGGTATCTGAGCTCACAGAATTTGCAGGCGCATAAAATGAGTTAATGTTTATAAAGTGCTTTGAAAAGCTAGCTAGTATACCATGCCATAAGTATTATAAAAGAAATGGGCTGGGCATTCTATTGGGTTGTTGGAAAAGACATGAAGTATTTTTTCTATGTTTTTCATTGCAAAATACATCATGACTTTTCTGACAACTCAATAGGTTTTCTAAACAGGGATTGTCAGAGATGGGTTTCTTTGCCCAAGGCTCACTTGCCTCAGTGCTGGGTCAAAGAAGGGGTCACAGGGAAAATGGAGAAGGGCTTTCGCTGGCATTTGGACCAGTGGTTGCCTAGCACTGCACCTCAGGAGCAGTAGCCCAAGTCCCACCCAACTGACCGGCCTCCTCCCAGGTAACAGATGTACCCTGCTTAGAGAAGAGCACCAGCACCATCCCTGCTGCAGACTCACTTGTGCGCCATGCCAAGGGCCTCGATCAGGATAACTTCAAAATTGTGAGTAAGGGGCCAGCCCAGGACCTGTCCCTGTTCCCACAGGCCAGGAGACTTGGGTCAGAAATTGGCAGGCCTCAGAACCCCACTTGTCAGATTCTTGGGAAAGAAGTGGGGATAAGAGGTTGACTGGAGCCTCCTCACTTAACACGTGTAATCCTTCCTGGGCCCCAAGGGCTGTAGCTGGGCCACCCAGCTGGCTGCTTGGAGCTGCCCACCTGCCTCTTTTTGTCTCCTATGGCCCCTCACTTCACCTATTGTCTCCTCAGTGTAAAGAATATCTAAGGCCACTGAAGAAGTTCCTGCGCAAGTTGCACCTGCCCAAGGAGCTTCCCCAGAAGAAGAAGGAGAAGTACATGAAGCAGAGCCTGGTGGTCCTAGGGGACCACATCAATACCTTCCTGCAGCACTGCTGCCGAGCCTGGGAAATCAAGCATTGGAAGAAGTAGGGCAGCTTCCTTGCCCTTCCCACTACAGCCACTCCTGGGTCAACCCCTCTAGATTCAAGGTCACTCCTCAGTCAAGATCCCTTAGTCCTTCTTTATGTGAAAGAGTCAGGATCCTGGAGTAAGCACGGTGAAGACGGGGTGGAGAAAATAGGGCTCTCCAGTCACTCAGAGAGGCATTGATTCACTGTGGCTGTACACACAGTAGACAAAGAACTCTTCTCACCCCGAGGTGAATGACCTGGGATTGAACAACTACTGGGTGGTGTGGACACGCATCACCAGGAAGGGTATTCAAGGTCTGGCAAATTGCCATCTCTCCATGTCCCAACCCAAAACCAAGGAGGCAGCCTGTGGCCCATTTCTCCCTGGGTGGGTCCTGGCCGCAAGACCAATGCTGGAGGGAGAGGGGCTCTGCCTCCCTCAGCCCCGGGCTTCTCCCCTGCAGGATGCTCTGGAGGTTTGTCGCCCTCTTCTCGGAACTGGAGGCAAAGCAGCTTCGTAGGCTCTACAATCACGCCAAGAACAACCAAAACGCCAAGTTCCTGGTGAGTCACTTGGGAAAGCTCTTCCTGGGCTCACCTGAGGGTTGGTTGGTGTGGTCTTGGATTCTGGGGGGAGGCCTGGGATGAAAGGGCCCTCTGATACAACCAGTACCCCTCTAGTCTTTTCCACAGCTCACTGCATGAGGAAGACCCCACTGCTCCTACCTTTACCCCTGCAGTGGGCACAGAGTGGGGATGAAGAGGGCAGAGACTCAGCTTCAAGTTCTTGATATTTATTAACCTTTCACACCCACACCCTGATGTTAGCAGGGACATGCCTGTGGAGCTATGTGCAGGGACAGGTGAGGCCAGGCAGAAAGGTACAGCCACCTTGGGAAAGGCTCTGGGGACTATTGACAGAGCCTGGCCTGGCTTGGTCCAAAACTAGTGATTCTCAAACATTTGGGTCCCTTAAAAATCCCGTCCCCCCAAAAAGCATTTATTTATGTAGGTTATAACTAATGATATTTGCCCCATTAGAAATTAAATCTAAAAAAAAAAAAAAATCAAAATATGTATCTACTAATCCGTTTAAAAACAAGGAGCCCATTACATGTAAACATAAATAATATTCATGAGAAACAATTCTATTTTCCAAAACAAAACAATTTAGTGAGGAGAGTGGCATTGTTTTACATTTTCGCAAATTCTCTTTTGTGTCTGACTTAATGGAAGACAGCTGGATTCTCCTAGCTGCCTCTGTGGTCAGTCTCTTTTGACATATTGATTTGGTTGAAATACATGAAGAAAAGCCAGCCTCATAGAGATATATAGCTGGAAAAGAGAGAAGTACAGTAAAACCTTGGATTGTAAGTAACGTGGTTTGCGAATGTTCCACAAGACAAGCAAACATTTCTAACACATTTTAATGTGGTAAACAAGTGATGTCTTTCAATATGAGTAGTTTGTTTCCAGAACAAATTATGCTCACAAACCAAGGTATTACTGTATTTTATTTGCATTTTCAGATAATTGTGGATATTTTTCTTTGTTACCACACCAAAACTCAATAAGTGACATTACTTAATTGCAATGTGGAATCTGAAACCATATCAATAAACATTTTTAAATAGACTTTTTTTTTTTAGCAGTTTCAGGTTTATAGAAAAATTGAGTGAAAAGTGAAGAGTTCCCATGCACCATCCCTTCTTATTCCCCCTTATTAGTAGCATCTTGCATTAAAGTGGTACATTTGTTGTTACTGATGAGCCAATATTGATACATCATTAAGTTAGGATGTCCATAATTCACATTAGGGTGTACATTCTATAAGTTTTGACAAATGTATCATGGCATGTATCCACTATTACAGTATCACAGAGAATAGTTTCGCTGCTCTAAAAACCTCCCTGTGCTTCACCCATTCTCCTTCCCTCCTTCCCACCTAACTACTGGCAACCATTGACCTTTTTACTGTAACCATAGTTTTGCCTTTCCCAGAATGTCATATAGTTGGAAGCATAGAGTTATGTAGCCTTTTCATATATGTATCAGTGAACTTTTCACACTAGGTTACACAAGAAGCCATTGGTTTCTCTCTTAACACTTTTGAGTGGACCCCACTTTTCAGGGGGTCTGTGAGATCAAAATATTTCAGGGACTACCCCCCCAGGGATTCACAGAGCACACTACTTTGAGAACCACTGGACCAAAATAATAATCATAAGTAACAGTTTCTATGTGCCAGGCACTTTATGTTCCCTCATGTAATCTTCAAAAGTAACCCTAAATGATAATTAGAATTACTGTCCACAGTGTGTACATGGATGCCAAATGTAGGAAGATAAAATTAGTTGACCCGGACCACATAGCAAGTGGGAGGGAAGAGCCGGGTTCAAACATAATCTGGCTCAGAGAAAAGCCCTACTCTAACCATATACTACCCCCCACCATCCTACCCTACTGTGCAGCTTTAATCAAATCCTCTCCCTCTCTGGGCCTCCGTTTCTTCCTCTGAACATGAATGGATGGATTGTTTTAGATTCCTCCTCTGAATATGAGGTGTTGCCATTTCAGTGATTCCTGGATTTCACCGGCTCTCAACTTTAATTTTGCAAGGGGCTTTAAAACATTGTCTCCTTACAAACACATGAAATACTGTAACTCAAAAAAAGGGACAGAGGGGCTGGCCGAGTGGCTCAGTTGGTTAAGAGTGTGAGCTCTGAGCAATGGGGTCGCTGGTTCCATTTCTACATGGGCCAGTGAGCTGTGCCCGAGTTGAGCTGCCACTGAGCTGGTGAGAGCGTGTGCTCTTAGCAGCAAAGTTGCCATTTTGATTCCCACATGGGATGGTGGGCTGCACCCCCCACCCCCAAACTAGATTGAAAGCGGCAACTGGACTTGTAACGGAGCTGCACCCTCCACAACTAAGATTGAAGGACAACAACTGAACTTGAAGCTTATGGGTCCTGGAAGAACACAATGTTCTCCTTCCCCAATTCCCCAACACTGTTTCCCTCCCCAATTCCCCAATAAAAATCTTTAAAAAAAATAGTAAAAAGAGAGAGAGAAAGAGATGGAGGACATTTCTCAAAGTAAATGTCCCCATGGTCCTTTCTCTCCCACATTGTGACTCTTACCCCATCCTTCTCGCTAGGCGGGTGTGATGTACAGCCAGACTCCAGCAGTTTCTTAACAAGGTCAGGGCTGGGGCTCTGATACATGGGACCCTCTCTTCTCCACATTCTCCTCAACACTGTGGCTCCGTTGCAGGTGGCATTTCACACTCCGGAGAGCTCCCCGCTGGCGGACCAGGAGGACAGTCTGCCCAAGCTCTGCAGTGCCTGGGGGCTGCACAGCAACATCAATGGCATGAAGGAAAAGCTGTCCAAGATGCAGGCCCCAAGCTGCGAGGTCTCCCCGTTGGAGGAGCCAACATCCGGGCTCCTTGCCGGTGGAGGTAACGCCCACTAAGAGTTGGGGGAGTGCCTGGGGGTGAGGCTTGCGAGCTGAACCTGCGTGGTCCAACCTGGAGCAGCCTGACACGGTCCTCTTCCCTCCTTTTCATCTGGTCACCACAATCCCTGGTTCTCTGGAGGAAGGCTCTGGGGATAGGGAACAGACACTCTTCAGTGAGAGGGGCCCCAGCCAAGATTGGGACTTATGAAGGCCCCTCCTGTGCACTGAGGTGCAGAGAGATGTTAGAGCCCCTTAGCCCTTCTGGAACTGGCTTCTGGGACCACAATTAGCTGTTCTTACTTAGCTACAGGGGGAGAAGGTGAAGGAAGACAGGGTGGCCTAGGACCTCAGAGCATGGGCCTAAGTTGGGTTGGAGTGTTCCGGTGAATGTCGGGCCGGCTGGGGCCCATGCAGGCCAGCAGCCCAACAGGCCTTGTTCACCAGTCACAGCTGGACTGAGTGGGAGAGCAGGAGTGAGAACAGGTCAGGTGCAGTGGACACGGGTTAGGCAGCTACTGTGACCCAGAACCCTGCCTAGACTCTGTGAACGCCCCTGGCCCAGGTGCCTACAGTTTAAATCGAGGGAGCAAAACATCCAATGGAAGGAAGGCCAGCCGTCATTAGGGTGATCCAGGCCCAGCAGTTCAGGAATCAGAAAGTGAGCTCCGGGTTTTTTATCACATAATTTTACTAGCATCCTGGTGTGTTGGGTATCATTGTCCTCCTTTTACAAATCAGCAATCTGAGGCCATAGGGCAAAGGGTAGGACAGGCTTTAAAGAAAGGGGTAAGTGGTGGGCTGGGGAAGAGGGGAGGAAGTAAAGAGGTGAGAGGACAGGTGTGTGCAAAGGTGAGGGGCAATGACCAGACAGCTTGAAGGTGAACAGGAGAACAGGTTGGAGAAGTGCAGGGTGCGGGGGTAACAGAGAAAAGCTGTGGATGGTGGGGTTAAGAAGTTTGGCTTTGAACCGGCCGAGTGGCTCAGTTGGTTACGAGTGCGAGCTGAGCTCTGAGCAACAGCAGTTCGATACCCAGCCTGAGCTGAGCTGTTGCTGAGCTGCCAACAGGTGGCAGGATGGCTCAGCTAAAAAAAAAGAAGTTTGGCTTTCATGCAATCTTAAAATAACTTTTGTTACTACAAACATAGGCTTATCATAGAAAATTAGGTAATACAGATAAGCAAAAATAAGAAAATATAGATGTCACATTTTCATCATCACTGCTAGCACTTCCCAGATTTTTTTATGCATATAAATACATGTATTTTAACTGAAGTGAGACCATGCTGTATATATCATTTTGATTTGAACTTCCTTTTTTCAGTTAATTGTATCAAAAACTTCTATGTCAATGTTTTCATTTCATCTAATTGTTGGATTAAATACTCCATATTTAAATTTTGCCAGTTGTCAAAGATATCTTTTGCACTAGTTTCCCAAATCATGTATTTCACCTGGTTGTGTCTTTTAAGTCTCTTTTATCCTAACAAAGTCCCCCTTTTTATACCCTGACCAGCTGAAAAGATCAGGCTATTGTTCAGCAGAATGTTTTACTTTCTGCATTTGTCTTCCTTCCTTCCTTCCTTCCTTCCTTCCTTCCTTCCTTCCTTCCTTCCTTCCTTCCTTCCTTCCTTCCTAAGGAGGGTGCAGCTCACAGTGGCCCATGCAGGGATCGAACCAGCAACCTTTGTGTTATCAGCACCACGCTCTAACCAACTGAGCTAACCAGCCACCCCTGCTTTTTTCTTGTTGCTTCCTTTTGGCATATTTTAAGCTTGTTCCACTATCTATAAATAGAGCTTTTGATCAGAAGTCTTGAATGCATGTGAAAAATTTTTTGGCAGACACACTAGAGATGAGGTTGTGTTCTTCACATTGTGTGTGTTACATGAGAAATACACTGTGCTATCTGGTGGACTCACCTTGAAGGGGCAAAGGTTCATCACTGAGTTCTATCCAAGCAATTAAAAGTAATGTGCATGATGTTTCTTTGGCACTTTTGTTCAAGAGTCAGTTCTTAAATAAAATGATGGCAGTGGTGTTTGCAAATAGTCCAGCAGCAAAGTACTGGAAACTGGGGCAAGAAACCTGAGAGAAGAGTGGGAGGAATCCAGACTGTGCCCCTAAGTGCCTCAGGCTTTGGGCAGGACATTTCCTCCCTCTGTACCTGGGGGAGATCCCTCATCTGTAAACTGGGGCGGTACTGTCTCCCTTCCCCACAGGGTTTCTCTGAGAAAAGTGTAAGGGGCAGGTTGGAAGTAAGATAAGGTTTTGTTGTCCTTCCTTTTGGTCCCTACCATACTCCCCAAATGTTACAGACTGGAGATACTTCTATTATTCCTGATGTCATCAGGACTGCCTCTGACCTTAGCTTTTTCAGATTCTTTAAGGGACCTGCCTCAAACACCAAAACTCCAGAGACAGAGGATTAAGGAAGTCCCTGATACCCCAGAGGGCTGCCCATAAGAAGGCCTTGCTGGGACAGAGGGCCAGCTAGCTCTGGGTCCCAGAACCTCTGCACCTGGGGACATGGGGACCCTGAGGGGAAAGAAGAAAAGTGTCTTTATCAAAAGGACACTCCATCTTTATTATGTATAAATGGTGCAGCAGGAAATAAACATCCTTAAGACAGTTCTACTTTACTTGGCTAACAATCATTATTTATTTATTTATTTATTTATTTATTTATTTATTTATTTATACAATATTTGCCAGCCACCTCCTGAGTGGCAGGTGCCCCACATATACACAGAAGAATAAGAGGTGGTTGCTTGTGTCAAGGACCATCACAATGTAATGGGGGAGACAGATGTGAATAGATGTTACAATGGGGTGAAGTCCTAGTGGCAGGGGTGAGGGGAGTGGGGAGGGAATTACAAAGGAGCTGATGTGCATTTGTGAGTGGAATGGACCTGGGGTCAGAGAGTGATAAGCCTGGCAGCCTGTCTAAATCTGGAATCGATCTTGTGGGAATGTGGAGGGGAGGCCAGTGTCAAGGGAGATAGATGTCCGTGGAGAAGGCTGCCATTACTCGGGTACTGGGGAGATGCTATGGAGACTGTGAGCAACGTGCATGGAAGTGAGAGAAGGCAGAGGCGGACCAAAGGAGAAACAACATCTTACTAGGATGGTGGTTCAAACCAGCAGTCAAAATGTGGCAGCCTGCTGAATTCGGACTACGAATGTGTTTTATTTGCCACTTTTGGCAAATTTAAAACATTTTTAGAAGAATTATCCATACTTAGTCCATTTCACGTTAGCACCACCACAACTACCAACAGCAACAGATTTCTGGCTTTTAAAAACGGGCCACCCGTGACCTTCCCACATAACAACACCTGACTGGGGCTGAGAAGTAGCTGCTTTGGTTTCATTGATATTCTTTCCAGTTCACCACAGTCCCCACCCCTCCCTGATGCCTTCCCCACGAGCCTTCTTCACTCAGTTATCACCCGCACTTGATCCTTTTAGCCGTTAGCATTTGCTACCCTTGGGGTAGACAAAGGCAGTGAAGATGTGTAGGAAAGGGGGAAGAAAGAATTTGTGAGATTATATAAGGTAAAATTGACAGTTTTGGGTGATGGATGTGGGAGATGAGAAAGAGAAGAAGGAAGGGAGGAAAGGAAGAAGGGAAAGAGTGATAATGACATATTGCTTCTAGCTAGAAAGAGGTAGATGGTGGTCAACTCCAGGAGAGGAAGCAGATCCAATCATTTTCCAAAAACAGGAGAGTTAGGGCTCTGTGCAGTGTGCAGTGCTGCCTTGGAATGGGTAGGACCAGGACAAATGTGGTGACCCTTTTTCCTCCCCTCCCTCAATTTGTATTCAGGAGTGAATACCATCAAATATTTAAACTGTAAAATGAGGACCGGCCGAGTGGCGAGGTGGTTAAGCGCTGGCCTTGGAAGCCAGCGGCCCCGGTTCGGTCCCACATATGAGGGCCAGTGACACTGCCCTCAAAAAAAATAAATAAATAAATAAATAAAATAAAATAAAATAAAATAAACTGTAAAATGAGTATCAATCCAGAGTTTGAGAACAAGTACAGGGAAGAAAAAATAGGGAAAGCAGGGGACAGGCAGCCCCAGCTCTTCCTTTGTGTCTCACACCCACTGCTTCCCAGAAGAGGCAAGAAGAAACTGCTACGGCACGGACCTTGGGGCAGTCTTGCTTGGGACTGGGGGTCCCTGATAGTGCTGACAAAACAGGGAGAATTTGTGGGACAAAGGCAAGCAGGCTGGAGGTGTCCTGATGATGGGAGGCTCTCCAATTTTCTCTACACCTGAGAGATTTCCCTAACAAGGTCCTAGGGAAAGTCCTGGCTGTTCTGGGAACAGATCAACATAGGGAGGTTGTCCCCTGTGTGTGAGGCAGCACTGCCACCTAGAGGAATTATGGGACTCCACTTTCTCTTCCAACCAGGGCATTGTGTGTGCAGAAATGGAGACCAGGGGGAGGTAGGGGAGCTTCATAACTGCTTTGTGGACAATCAGGAGGCCAGGTGAGGCTTGGTTCTGGAGCCCTCTTAACTCTTTCCTCAAATTTAGTAGGATCTCAGAATTCCAAAAAGGCAGATCACATGACACTGCTCTGCTCAAAACTCTTCAACAGCACAAAGGAATTTTAGGGCAGTAAAAACACTCTGTATGATACTAGAATGGTGGATAGATGTCATCATACATTTGTTCAAATCCATACAATGTGCAACCCTGAATGTAAACTACAGACTCTGGGTGATGCTGATGTGTCAATGTGGCTTCACCATGGTAACAAATGCACCCCTGGTGGGGGAGGCTGTGGACGTGTGGTGAAGGGGGCATACGGAAAATCTCTATCTTCTGCTCAATTTTGCTGTGAACCTAAAACTGCTCTAAAAAAAAATTAAGTAGTAAACAAACAAACCCCTCCCACAGCTCTTTATCTCATGCAGATTAAAAACTAAGGTCTTTGCAAGAGCCTACAAGGCCCTCTACTATCTGTCCCCATCATCCATTCTGTCACCTCCCTGCCCTCAATCTTGTGAAGCCTCCTTCTGCCTCAGGGCTTTTGCACTGGTTGTTTTTTCTGTCTGGAATGTTCTTCGCAGGAACTTAGCTAATACCTTCATGCCTTCAAATTTTTGTTCAAATGTCACCTCCTCAGTGCAGCCTAACATGTCCCCATTTAAAATTCCAACCCCCCCCACACTCTAAATATCCCTCACTGTTTTTGTTTTCCTAAAGCACTATTCCCCTCAAATATTATATAATTTAGTGTATGATTATATTTTTTGTTTATTGATGGACTCCTCCCACGAAAAATTAAGTTCCACAAGAGCAGAGCATTTTGTCTGTTTTGTTCATTGCTGTATCCCAAGCAATTACATCAGTACTCAGCATACAGTAGGTACTTAAAAAACATCTGTAGGGCCGGCCGAGTGGCGTGGTGGTTAAGCGCTGGCCTGGGAAGCCAGCGGCCCCGGTTCGGTCCCACATATGAGGGCCAGTGACACTGCCCTCAAAAAAAAAACACCAAAAAAAACCATCTGTAGAATGAATGAATGAATGAATGAATGAACCAAATGAGAGCATTTAATCCAATCACCTCCTGGTTCAGAGGGAAAAAAAGAGGCCTAAGAAGAAAGGTGACTTTCCAAGGTTATACAGGAAGTCAGTGCCTGAGTAGCACTAGAACTCAGACCTGGTGACCTCCAGACCAGCACACTTCCCACACACAGGGACACATGCTCCACTGCTCTTGGCCAAAACATCTTCCACGAAATGTAAATAACCCACAAGACTTACTGTATTACTTCTCCTAGTATTGTTTCTTAGTTATTTCTACCCAAAGTATGGTTCTCTAAGGTGGACTTGGGAACACCAGAAGTGGGTGGTGGGAGGAGGCTATTTGGAGGGGAGTGCCTTGGGGGAGACCCCGAAATCGCGCCCTCACTGATGGACAGACCAGGCAGCCTTCTGAAGGGCCTCTCTCCTAGAGAATAATGGACACTTTCCCTAAAGCCTTATGTGGAAGAGGCTCCTGACCACAGATATAATGACTGATTGCTGCCCGACCCACTCCCATCCCATCCCAGGCTACAGGACTCACCTGGCAGTCTCCCCTGCATAACATTGCCACAAAAGCATGTAACTCAGGAGAGATGGCTAAGGGCTTTGCAACCATTCTCATAGGATCTTCACGTCAAACTTGCGAGGGAGCTTTTGTAAATGTAATTTAAAAAACAAACAAACAAATAAACAAAAAAACTTGTGAGGGAGATGCCTCCCCATTCCAGAGAAGAAAACGGGCCAGGGGTGGGGGGGACAGAGGCTGGCACTGAGATCTTGACTTTCCAGGACTCCTGATTCCACACCCAGTGCTCCTGTGTTGTGACTTTATTTTTTCTGTACATGTGATATTTTTTATGTAGTTAAATTATTATTCCTCTCTTTCATGGCTTCTATATATGACTGAAAGTTCTTCCCCACTCAGAGAATATTTCTTTTCTTCTAGCACTAGGATTTCAGTTTTTACATTTAAATTTCTGGTCTATCTGAAATTGATTTTGATTTAAGTTGTTTAATAGGAATCCAATATTTTTTTTCAGATGGCTATGCAGTTGTCCTTGTACACATGGAAGTGTATTTGTAAGAGATACTATATATAGGTGAAAATTCATCTTTTCTACACTGATTTGAAATGTCACCCTTATATATTAAATTCCTGAATTATTTGAGTCTACTTCTGAACTTTCTGTTCTGGTCCATAGATCTATCTGTCCATGTAGGGTTGGGTTTTTATGAAACAGGAGAAAAAGATACTACAATAACAAAACAGGGTATGACAGGAAAAGAGTAGACAGATTCTGAAAAGAACTAAATTGAACTTTTAAAAGTGAAAAAACAGGATTGGTGGAAGAGAGGGATCCCATTGTCTCCTCTTGGGACTTTCCCTAAAGTTCTATGACCTCATTTAACATTTTTTCTTTATTTTTTTCTTTTCCCTTTGTGATGTAACTTCTCCTGGTACAGGACAGCAGCTTCCTAAAATCTCAAATTGGCCCTGGAAGTCTGCAGCCAGAGGGCCTGGTGTTGTTTATGGCTTTGAGATGACCAGAGGTGAGGACACTGCTGCACTGATCAGTCTGTCTGTCTTCCCAAAGTTGTGGGTGCTTCCTTGCTAGTAAGCGGCAGGTGTAGGATTCCAGGCCAGTTCTAGAGCCTGTACCCTGAACCATACTAGAGCTGTCTCCAGGATATGACAAGCAATCCATCCATTAGGGAGAAGTTAGCAAATGAATATGGATGTCCTTAGGGGTAGAGAGCTCTGTGAGGGCCCAAGGCAACCTCAGGCTTGAGGGAGTCTGCCCACATTACCATCATGTCCTGGATTGTGTTAGTGAGCTCAGCTTCCTGGAAATGTTTGGCTTTGAATAGCTCTCTCCTCCAATGTTTTTCTTCTGAGACTTCCCTCAACCTCACCTCCCTCCCCCAGCTTTTTTTTTCAACCTCAAGTGATGTCTTAGAACTTCAAAAAGACACGATCTACCTAACACTTCTCCTCCACAAACCTAACCAGAAACCAAAGAGCTTAGCTCAACCCTACTTATTGAAGCCCTAACTGCCATGATGTTGGGTGCCAGCGGAGTCTTACAGGTGCCATCTTGCAGATGGCATCATCTGGCTAGGCATGCCCATCATCTATAGACAGCAAAACTGGAGTTTTCAGTCTTCTCTTCCTTGTCCTCCACTCCCTAGCAAGGGAGAAGGAAGCAAGAAAGGGTCTATAATGGCCCTAGTACTGACCCAGGCATTGCATTCATTTTATTCTTTTTTTTTTTTTTGGAGGGCAGTGTTACTGGTTCTCATATGTGGGACCCGAACCGGGGCCACTGGCTCTTAACCAACGTGCCACTCGGCCGGCCCCATTTTATTTATTCTTCATAATAATCCGAGAGACAGGTAGTGTCCTCTTCAATTTGCAGATGAAGGGCCAAGCTCAGAAATAGAGTAATACGCCTAAAGCCCACGGCTGGTAAAAGGCAGCTCCTCTGAAATCCTCCTTTTCATTGGAAGCACCCTGCCTTCCTAGAACTCTCACCTTCTGATAAAAGCTGCCTTCAAGTAAAACATATTTCTAAGAACTAAAAGTTAAAAACTTGATTTCAATGACCAAATACACATACAAACACACATATGCTAAATTAACTTCATCCCAGTCAAAAAACACCAAAGTTTTTAAAAGATCTTTTTAAAAGATTCGGGGTTCTTTCTTCTGTAGAGAAATTTGATTACTCTGATGCCAATATAACAGATGCAGAACACAGGCTGGCGATGAATCACAGCCAATAACAGGAAAGAAAAATACTCATATTATTGAAGTAGCAGCAAGAATGAAAAATAAAGCCTGATTCCGTGCTGAGCAGGAATTTAAATGCAAATCAACTTGAACATGTTACATCAATGTTCTACTTCAGAAATAAATTCAGGTTTCCTATCAAGGCGCTGTCTGGAAGTGATCAGATTTTTTCAGGCTTTCTGTATCACGTGCTTTAACTGCTCGTGGGAGTGGAAAGCCTTCGTCCTGAAGTTTTTAAAAACTGTGGTAACTCATAAAATGTACCCTCTTAATTATTTTGAAGTGTACCACTCAGTAGTGTATTTATACTCATTGTTGTGCAATCAGGTCTCCAGAGCTTTTCCGCCTTGCAAAACTGAAACTAGATACCCATTAAGCAACCACTCCCTATTTCCCCTCCTCCCAGCTCTGACAACCAACGTTCTACTTTGTTTCTGTGAACTTGACTACTTAGAAACCTCACACAAGTGGAATCACAGCATTTACTCTCTCCCCCCTTTTGTGACTGATTTATTATATCACTGAGCATACTGCCCTCAAGTTTCATCTATAGTATAGTATGTCAGAACTCCCTTTCTAAGGCTGAATCATATTTCATTGTATGTATCACATTTTGTTCATTCACTCATCTGTGGATGAACATTTGGTTGCTTCCACTTTGGGCTATTGTGAATAATGCTATGGACATGGGTGTATGAGCATTGGTTCAAGATCCTGCTTTCAATTCTTTTAGATATATCCCTAGAAGAGGGATTACTGGATCACATGGTAATTCTATTTTTAATTTTTTAAGAAGCCCATTTTCCATTCCCACCAATAATAGCCATCCTGAGGGAGCTTGCCTTAAATTTTCAAACTATAGCAATAAATGTGTACAAAGTAAGTGGGTGTGGTTTGCTAACAGAATAGTATCTGTTACAGAGTAAACGATGTTGAATTTCTTAAATGCACAAATCAGCAAAGTTTATAAGCTGGAAAAGTCTTAATTCTGTAAGTTATATGATCACATGGTAATGGCTTTAACAAAGCTTTAAATAAAATGCTGCGTAAGTACCAAGAAGAGGCAACTCGGGGACACTTCCCTGTCCACTGAGCTTGACAGGTAACCCTTTATGCAGGAAATGGCATTCCATAGAAAAGAGGGCACAGGGTGTTCAAAGTCATGGAGGTGTAAAAGGAGATTTAAAAACTCAGTATCACTGATGATGGCAGGCCATGAAGCCAGTGCTGGCTATTCCAAGTGAAGGTGGGATCTTGTCTAAATGTTAATTTTCTTTATCATCTTTTAAAATTTGTTTTCATTTCCTGTTCACTGTTTTGAGTTCTTAAGATTCATGCTGTTTCATGGTGGATTTTTTTTTTTTAAAGATCAAATATGACCCCACCATTCATATGAGGAAATGAAACAGAGACGCTTATGACATTATCTCAAATTCCTAGTGTTCAGAGGCAGAGCTGGAACCGAAACCCAAATCCAGGGTTTTCTCTACTATGAAAGCCAGCAAAATTCCACCGCGTCTCATCACACCCATTTTCAGCCTTCTAGAGCTAGAAGACTAGAGAAAAGAATGGTGTAGTTATTTTTGTAAAATACCCTGCATTAATGTAGTGTTTTGCCTTTTCCAAAGTACTTTGAGGTCACCATTTCCAAATGCTGTTGCCATGTACCTTCTCTTACTTTTCTTGAACAAGAGCACTTCTGTTCCAGTTCCAAGTTTCTCGCACTGTTCTCTAATAAACAGTTTGTAATGTTTAAATAATCCCAAGTCCCAACCCAGTGATCAAACTAAATTGGAAACAAATGCAGGAACACTATATTTATTAGGTCAATAATTCATTTTTAGCAATACAAGTACAGAATAATATATCACAATGCTGGTTACAAACATACTTAGTATGATTTAATGGTTACAAATAATGTTGGGCACTACAAGTTTGTGATAAGGATATTAAAGGTCATTCTGACACAATGAACTGTCTTAAAAAAACCCATCAATGACCTTAGATATTTCTATAGAAATTACTGTGGCACTATTAGTGGGGATTTTCATGTAAAGAGTTGTCAGTGATTTGCTTTTAATTGTTTCATTAAGACCTTTTTGAGTCCATTAAACTAAAATCCCCTGTTGCTTAATAAAGTATAAAAATAGTACTGACCTGGTAATATTTAATAAAACGTAGCATTCATTCACATCATAAAAGTAGAACTAAATTGAAAAGTTGTAGTTACCATGGCAACGTATCTTCCCATAAAAGGAATATACAGAAATGAGAAATGTTACACAAATTGTACCTGCAACAGTTATTTAGTGATCCAACACTTAACTTGTGCACCACAAACCAAGTTTTCTAGATATCTATATATAGCATATATTTTTAATCTTAAATTTTACTTTTGAAAAAAATGTACACTTCAACAAACTCACTAAGGCCACTCATGCTACCGATACCTAGGATTGCAATTAAAGATTATTATTTAATAAATCCTAACGCACACTCCTTCAGATCACCAACAGGGTAAAAACCAGTTTTCTGCCTAAAACATTCCTGAGATTTGTGGACAATGCAACTTCTAGTGTTCAAGCTGGAGATTAATCCAAATGTCAGGTTTAAAAAAAAACAAAAATTTCCTAGGAAGATCTGAGTCCTCCAAAGCCAAGAGGTGAAATATGTTAATTTTCAAAGCAAAAATAAAACTCTTAAAAAAATTTGCACTTATATTTTTTCAGTTGTAACTTTGCCATCCAAAAAAAGAACAGTTTGGAAGCAGCAAGGCTACACATTCTGGGGGAAAAAAAACCCAAAAACGAATGGCAGTTAACTATACCTGCTATTTAGTAAACCATTCGTTCAATAGTATGGCCAAAAGCTTCAATCATGTTTTAGGCATGCGTTTACTGTTCAGCAGTATGTCTGCAATATAAAGAGCAGCCAAGTGGCAATTCATTATTTATAAGATTGTAGCCTCTGCCCTTAATTTTCACCACATTATGAACTCTTCCCAAACAGGAACAAAGAAAGGTCTTTGTCAAATCTTTTATTTTCACAAATGAAAGCATATTGGGGTTACTATACAGGAGGTACTACAGAGAAATAGTGAGTTCATTATTCTTTTTTTTTTTTTTTTTTTCTTCGCTGAGCCACCCTGGCACCTGTTGGCAGCTCAGTTCGGGCTGGGCATCGAACTGCTGTTGCTCAGAGCTCAGCTCGCACTCTTGAGTGAGCTCTTAACCAACTGAGCCAGAGCTTTGATGGTAATAAGGGTCCCATTGCTTGGAGCAAAGTCAGCTTTGGGCACCCATAAAAATTACGGTCTAAAAAACCAATTGGCTTCATTAAACTGAATGGGTGACTGACAGCCTGCGTGGCACATGAGTGTTACAGAGCTCCCTGATGCACCCAGTTTGAGTAGCACCAAACTTAACGAAAAAGATTGGGTAAGAGAAAAGAAATGAAAAGTCAGGGAGGATGAGACCAAAGGCCCCTTATTTAACATTATTTTGCTGAACTTCCAGAAAAATCTTTACGATGCTCTAGGCTTCCTTACACACAACCCCACCACATGAGAAGTTTGTGAAAGCTACTAGCTAGTGTGAGGTAAATTTTACTTCTTCCTTTGAGATTTTTTTTTTTAAAACCCCAGAAATCACAGTGACATTTACCTTTCCAACTTATCCTAAACATCCCTACTAAAAAGATAAATCCCACATTTAAAATTATTAGGGAATTATTTTTCATTAGAACCAGAAATAATAGCATATTAGGCTACATCACTAACAGAAACTAGCAATCTATATCTCAACCTAAAGAATTTGCATTAAAGTGTATGGATTTTCAGAAGTTACACTAAAGCAGTGATAATAAGGGGAAACTACCAATAATATTTTTTGTTTTTTTTTTTTTAGAAAAAACTGGCTGCCACTTGACATTCTTACCCTGTGATCCCAGGTTTCTGAATATCACACTGGCATATCACTGAGTGTGAGCTGAGCTAAGTTCAAATGGAATTTAGAGTGGATGAGGCCTTAAATCATTTGCTTGATTTTATCCTAGGAAATGCTATGTGCATACAACCAAAAAATATAATTAAAAAAAAAAAACTTCATATGGAAACATAAGTTTCAAAATATTTATTGAAAAACAATTTACCATGACATTCCTATACCACAAACATACCACAGGACTCTAAATAACCAACAAAAGTATACAAAGCCTATCCTGAAAATATCTTTGGAGGTATTAAATATATAGGCCCATGAGGATAGAGCTGAGTAACTTAAAAATGTTAGTTCTTGGTCACACAGACTATTTGGTAATTAATAGAGAGGTGCCTCTTGGCATTAGATTGTAATTAACTGGGGGCAGGGGGAGGGGGGCGTGCAGGTATGCCAATGTATTCTTTTCAAAATTGAAAAGAAAATAATTGAATTTAAGGAATAAACTCAGGTTTTGAAATCACATAGTTATAATCTTATGATCTGGGCTTGCTTCTTCTCTTTAGGTACCTCCCCAAGTCGATTCCCTCCTGGGGACTGAAAAACACTGGCTCATAACTAACAAGAACTTCAAATAACAGTTTTAAACAAGGTTATATTTGGGAAGTTCAAAAAAGTATTTAAAATCAAGTTTATCTGAACTCTCCAATTAAATTTTCTGTATCCAATGTGGCAGAGTTAAGATTTTCCCCCCCTCACACCCCAATGTGCATGTTAAAAGAAAACCAAAACTCAACACACATCCACTCGCCCATAGACTACTCCAAGCATTAAGCCAGGAGTAACCATCTCTAACAGCCAAGTCACGAAACCCCTGAAAATAGGGGGGAAAACCCTGATTCTAACTATAGAGACACCGAACAGGCCACTATAATAAGAATTGAGGTAACAGCAAAAGACCTTTTTGTTTCTTGGACTGCTACATGTCACACTTCTCAAATTGGAATATTACCTCAACATTAAAAAACCTGGCTGGCTTAAAATAAAAATCAAAACCCAATAAACAGAAGACACATTAGTGAAATAGATGTATCATTAGGGGATCTTTCCATTTGACTCTTGAATTTCAAATACAATGACTTAGTTGTATTATTATTGACCATAAAAGTGAAAGATTTCTAAAAAGACTTGTTTATTTTGGGGCATTCATTTTTCCATTAATCCCCACAAACCATATAATAACCTAAAATTCCCATCTGGACAAGAGCTATTTCATGATTCTTAGCCAATATATTTGTTAACTGCACTGATTATTAGAGTAACTTTTAAAATGGGGGAATGGCTGTAGCAGATATGCATATTTAGAGACTTGCTTATGGCTTTGCCATCTGTGTACCTTGACTAAAGATATGCCACTAAAATTGCCAAATTCCCTAGTTTGGTGTCTATTACATGAATACAATTTTTGCATTATCACTTTTCATTATACATCTAAATGAAATTATTCTACTGATACAGGTATATGCAGGGGCTAAAATAATAATCTAAAGCCTCTGGTCCAAATAACCCTTCAACCCTTTCTATATTAGGCTGGTCCTTTTTAGATCCTCCTGGTCCTGCTAGCAAATGCTATCAGAGCATCTTACATTGTTGTACCAAAAGAAAAAACAAAAACAAAAACCAAAGAGCTAAAATTGCTGGTCTATCAGCTTTTCTATTACTTACAGATCAACACTGGTCCAATACAGATGAATCTGACATCTGTAATAGAGCTCTGGAGTGGTTGTACCCACTTCGCTAGGTCAGGGAGCCAAACCTACGTCAGGATGTCCGTCTTCTATTAGTACTTGTGTTAACTTTTCTACACTGCATATAAAGATTTTCCCCATAAAATTTCTTTACAGTACAGTATTGAATACCTCCACAAGGAAGAATTATATGTTAAAAAGTTGTTAAAATCATCCTTACATAATAAGAATGCAACTCTTTTAAACTCTTAAATAGTTTTATTTTGGGGTTCTTTTTTTCTTTCAGGCTTTCTGCAAAATGAATTATTTTTTAAAAAGAAAAAAAAAATTCCTGTTGTTTGTTCTACTAAGTTGAAAATATGGGCCAGACTACTTATACATGCGGTACATGCTGAATATAACTGAATATAGGCTTATTCCTACGGACACTCTGCAAGATAGGGATCACCCAAATAGAGTCAATGGACTGGACCAGTGTTTCAATGCAAATTCCAGCCCCAAAAAACAACATGGTTTTGATTTCACAGTATGAATTCCCTGGAATCTGGGAAAAGGTAAAATTAGTTAACTGAGGCCATCCCTCAGCAGCTCGGTCCCTCAACATTCTGGGAAATCAGGAAGGACTGCACCACTTCTTCAGTGGACTGGGGGCTGGTGTTGACGTCTTCCAGAGCATCGGTCACTGAATACTGTCGATCTCGCAACCGGTTCCAGTTAGACAGAACATTGTGATATTCAAACACTTTCTCATAATTTCCAATGGAGTTGTAAAGTTTAATGAGACCTCGGTAATCATATTCTAGTCCACTGTAGCCTTCACCAAAAAGTTTCTTCCCTGAAAGTAAAACAAAAACAAAACAAAACAAAACAAAAAGCAAGCTCAATAATAATGAAATAACAAGCAGTTTCTACAAGACAAAAACAACCCAAGTTCAATTCTTTAAAAAGGCTGGATTGCTTGGTTTCATCCCCTTGAAAAGAACAGATTTAATTCTTCTATCAGTGGTCCCCCCAAACCAGTCCTACCCATAAGCTATCTCTAAGACTAAAAAAAAATTACTCTTATCTAAAGTAGTTGGCTTCGCTAGAATAAAATTATAACATTTCATAGTTTGAAGGACTGATTTGAAGAGATCTAAAGGAAAAACAGCAACACCTCCAACAATAGACAAATACAAACGCACAAGGCTAATCACTGTAGTATTCTTTGTAATTGCAAAATGTTAGAAACAAATGAGAATAGAACAGTTCAATCAACCATTGTACATCTATTTAATGACACAATATGTATCTGTAGGCAGAGGAAGCAGCTCTCAGTTCTCTATGAATTCCCATGGGATGACTTACAGGGTCTATTGTTAAGTTGAAAAAAAACAAAGGAAGGCCGGCTGAGTGGCTTGTTGGTTAAGTGTTGGCCCAGTTCGGATACCACATGAGGGCCAGTGATGCTGCACCCTCTACAGCTAAGATGATGAACACCAGCTCCACCTGGAGCTGAGCTGCCGGCGATGGCATAGGCTGCAGCCCCTGCCGTAAGCTACAGTGACTGGCCGGCAGTCAGCGTGAGCTACCGTGGGCCGCTGTGAACAGCTGTTCAATGGTCGGCAACCAACCTGCCTCAGCCAGGAAGAGTGCAATGATTACAATACCAACATGTGCCAGTGAAGCAACATCCTCCACAACTAGACTGAAGAACCAAAGGACAGCAACTTGTCTGTTCCTCTTCCCCAATTCCCGAAAGCTGTTCCCCTCCCTCAATTTCTAATTCCCCAATAAAATCTTTAAAAAAGTACCTAGAGTACGCTGCCTTTTGTTCAAGAAAGGTAAAATAAAATATTTATGTATCTGAACATTGTGCAAAAAGGCACACAAAAAGAACAAATGAAAAACTAATGAGACTGGTTCCCCACAGTAGGTAGCTGAGATGTGGGTAGAAGAATTTAGGAGATATGATACATCTTTGGGCATACCTTTCTATAGTTCTGACTTTTAGAACATCAGTATTTCACATAACTCAAAAAAAAAAATTAACAAACATGGGGGAAATGTTATACAGACATAAACAAACAAACCTAATTATCATTCAAATGAATAATTACACTGACAAAGTGGAATGGGGAGAAAAGAGGAATAACCCAAGAAAATTTTGAACATACTATTCTAAGTATACACCTTCAGTCTAGACAAAGAAAACTGTAAACAAAGACTGTACTCTGAATAGTAGGTTTGTTCTTCATAGTACTATGGATTAACAATTCTAAACTACTTTATGTGTATTTTAGGATCAGGGAAGTCAATATATTATGGATAATGGGGAATCCACATATACATGGATATATTTTATGAGCATGACAGAGATAGCATAGCAGAGGAGAAAGGATCGTGCTTTGAAAAAAATTGTTCTGGGTCAACTGTACATCCATATGGGGGAGAAAAAGGACATCTGATCCCTATCTCACACCATACACAAAAATCAATTTCAGGAACACAGATTTAAATATGAATGGTAAATCCAAGTTCCCAGAAGATAATCTTCTAAAAGAATATCTTTATGACTTTGGGGTAGGAAGATATTTATTTATTTATTTATTTATTTATTTATTTATTTATTTTGAGAGCATTGTCACTGGCCCTCATATGTGGGACCCGAACCGGGGCCGCTGGCTTCCCAAGCCAGTGCCTAACCACTGTGCCACTCGGCCGGCCCGGAAGATATTTCTTAAACAGAACACAAAAAGTGCTACCCATAAAAGAAAAGATCAATATATTCAATTACATTAAAGTTACAAACTTCTGTTCTTTGACAGGCACCATTAAGAAACAAGCAGTAAGGGCTGGCCGAGTGGCATGGTGATTAAGCGCTGGCTTGGGAAGCAAGCGGCTACGGTTCAGGTCCCACATGAGGGCCAGTGACACTGCCCTCAAAAGAAACAAGCAGTAAAATGAGAATTATCTGCAACATATATAACAACGGGCCTGTTATATCCATATTGCATAAAGAACTCCTATAAACCAATAAGAAAACAATAGATAATTCAATATAAAAATGGGGAAGAGTTTGGACCGGCCGAGTGGCGTGGTGGTTAAGCACTGGCTTGGGAAGCCAGAGGCCCTGGTTCAGGTCCCGCATATGAGGGCCAATGACACTGCCTTCCAAAAAAAAATAAATAAATAAAAAATAAAAATGGGGAGAGTTTTAAAAGGCACAACCTTGGATGATGCCCACAGTATCTTATTTTGTAATACATAAGCCTGAACTGGAAACAATCTGAATATTCTGAATATCTATTAACAGTAGAATGGATAAATAATGGTATACAATCCAATAATATATTATAATGCACTGGAAATTAACAAGCAACAGTGATCTCGAACAACACAGACATATTTCACAATTCATGTCCACCTAAAGAAACCAGACATAAAATATACACTGTATGATTCCATTTTTATCAAGTTCAAAAACAAGTAAACCTATCTATGATGTTAAAGTCAGGAGAAGGGAAGAGACAGTAATTACACAAGTTGTTGAACTACTTTTGCTGATACTTGACACTCGGTCATAATTTTTCATACTGGTTTCAACATCAATAAATCATGTTTAGGAAAATGTTCCAGATGATTTTTCAGTGGTTCCTAGAAATCCTTGGCCATTCTAAACTCATTTAAGTATAAGTAATAACACCTCCTTTTATATAATATATAAAACATTGACATGTTGATCTCTAATCAAGAAGCCAAGAAAATTTAAAAATAACATACCAATTGCTATAGATCGCAAATAAAGTTTCTCAGCATTTTCATATTGATTCATGTCATAATTATATAAAGAAGCCAGATGTCCCACTGAAAGGGCCACTTCATAATCTTCTTGACCGAGAAGTTGCTCTTTAATCTGAATTGCTTTGATGTGCATTTCTTCAGCTTCCTGAAAAATAATTAAGCTATATGAACCATTAGACTGCATCTTTCTTATGTCAACAATTCTTACCCAATGAGCAAGGTTCTTCTAAATGCCAAAGACATCTCATGGACAGCATAAGGTAATCAGATCAGAGGACATATTATGTTATTCCAAAAGTTGCCTATGAGAAGCATTATTGGTTTTGAGAAGCTATGCACATAACCTGATGATAGTAATACTGTTTTATGCCAAAAATAAGTGAAAACTTGCCATGATAATAAAAAACTGTTCAAAGAAATTATCAAAATATTCCATACTGAAAATTATTTCTTTCAGTTAACATACTCTAAAATTTAACTGAACCTTGTAAAGAAACTCTATACTGTACTATGTTAATTTACATAGGAGTACACTTTATTTTATTTATTGGAGTTTCGGCAATCTTTATTCCAACAAACTAAACTCAGGTTAATTCAGGGATATGTGTAGATTAATTTTGGGGTAAAAATGAACATCTTAGGCAGCCACTCTCATCCTTTCTTCATTGCAACCCTAAAAGGGA
Source organism: Aselliscus stoliczkanus (assembly GCA_033961575.1). Classification (NCBI taxonomy): domain Eukaryota; kingdom Metazoa; phylum Chordata; class Mammalia; order Chiroptera; family Hipposideridae; genus Aselliscus; species Aselliscus stoliczkanus. The sequence continues at coordinate 22,830,568 of CM066739.1, forward strand.
CATTATTAAGAATTTATAACCCAAAGTTCTAAAAGGGAACTAAATTCAGTGAACTTTTATTGCTACAATTAACAATACTTACAGTATGTCTTGCATACCTACTATGTGCCAGGCATTCTGCTAAGTGCTGTACTTAACTAGCTAAGAACTACGCTTTTACGTCTAACTATAACAAGCACTTTAGGCTTTATGGTTTGGTATGTTTCTTATTTTTCCATAGTCTGGATTTTAAAATTTTATTTATTTTTCGACTATGTTGTGTTATACTAGCTATTTTTTCTTTTTTTTTTTTTTGTGGAATAAGGTAGGAGTATAATAAATGTATACTTTATTATTAAAGATTACTGAAGATATATTAAGACTGTACTTTATTACGTAAGATTACTTAGAGAAAAATAACAGTAAAACATGCTTCTACCTTAAATTTTCTCATTGACTGATAAAGTCTTCCAAGGTTTCCATAGTGTTTTGCAGTCTGTACATTAAATTCCCCAAAAGCTTTTTTCGCTAGTTGGAGTGAAGACAGGTGCAAATCATGAGCTTCTTGAAGCAGCCTCTGTTCAGTTTCTTTATTATGAGAGTCAATAGCAATCTCCTCTAAAATAAGTGCTGAATAAGAAAGTGATGAAATTATTGCACTTAACCATCTATTAAAGCTAATCAGAACATATCATTTAAAATTAAATTCTGCAAATGTTTTTTGTATGTATTTATGTGTGGTTATGGTTTAAAACTGGTAAGGATTAAAAGTATTCCTTCCACTTTAGGGCTGGTTGAGTGGCTCAGTTGGGTAAGAGCTTGCTCAAGAGTGCGAGCTGAGCTCAGAGTAACAGCAGTTCGATGCCAAGCCTGTGCTGAGCTGCAGGATGGCTCAGCTTAATAAATAAATAAATAAATAAATAAATAAATAAATAAATAAATATTCTACTTTAATGAAAAAATACAGTTTGCACAGCATAATAAATTTCAAATCTAAGAAAAACAATGGTATACATCAAATTATTTTTGCAGAATTAATTTATATTTTACTAGGCTGTTATACTTTGCTGATGTGAATTTGTTTTTTAAAGCAAATGGGAAAAGGAAAAGGCAACATTTTAAAAATTATGAAACTGTGTCAAGGAGTACCTAAGCACTGTGGAAAATTTTGCAACCACACTTTTATAAAATATAACCTTTAACCCAATACAACTAAAAGAACTGGTTTCCTCCTATTCACTGACCAAATTGGGCAAGAAGACAGTTTAATTTCAAAGTCACATGCAAGGCTTTCAAATTCCATCTAAAGTCTTAATAATACATAGTATTTTACCAAGTAATTTTATTTCTAGGAAAACTGTCCACATGCAGAAAAGTAAGTGATTTCGTTTACTGTAGCATTTCTTTTTTTTAAAGATTTTATTGGGGAATTAGTGGAGCGGAACAGTGTTGGGGAAGGGGACCAGCCAAGTTGTTGTTCTTTAATCTTTGTTGTGATGGGCGCCAGTTGCCATCTGGCTTCCCGTTGGCAGCTCGTGACCGCTAAGCTCAAGGTGCTGTGTTCAATCTTAGTTACGGGAGGCAAAGCCACCATCCCATGCGGGAGTTGAACCAGTAGCCTTGTTGTTAAGAGCACAGCTCTATCCACTGAGCCATCGGGGCGGCAGCTCAGCTCAAGATGCCAAGTTCAGTCTTAGTTGCGGGTGGGCATAGCCCACCATTGAACAGGCAATCTTGTTGTTACACCAGCTGAGACATCCTGCCACCTGTTGGCAGCTCAGTGACAGCTCAGCTCGGGCACAGCGCCTCTGGCCCTTGTGGAAACCGAATAGGTGGCTCTGTTGCTCAAAGCTCACACTCTTAAGCCAATTCTTAATAAACTGAGCCACTCGGCCAGCCCTACTGTAGCATTTTTAAAGAACAAAAGGTTAAGAACAATATAAAAATCTAATAATAGAGGTAAGGTTAAAAATATTAGACAAGGGCTGGCCGAGTGGCGCATTAAGAGCTGGCTTGGCATGCCAGGGGCCCCGGTTCGGATCCCACATATGAGAGCCAGTGACACTGCCCTCTACAGCTAACAACAGCTCCCCTTGGAGCTGGGCTGCGAGCCCCAGCGAAGGTATAGGCTGCAGCCCCTGCTGCAGTGGGCTGCCATAGGCTACAGTGAGTGACTGGCAGCCAGCGTGACTGGCAGCCAGCGTGAGTGGCTGGCAGCCGGTGTGAGCTGCCAATAGCCGCGGTGAGCGACATCCAGAGGCCAGGGACTGATATGCCTCATCCGGGAAGAGCGTAATGACGATACCAACGTGGGCCAGTGAAGCAACGTCCTCCACAACTAGACTGAAGAACAAAAAGACAGCAACTTGTCTGTTCCCCTTTCCCGATTCCCCAACGCTATTCCACTCTCCCAATTCCCCAATAAAATCTTTAAAAATAAAAATAAAAATAAAAAATTAGAGAAAAGGATATATACCTGCATGTACTGAAATGGAAAAATGTTCATAATATATCAAGTGAAAAAAGCTGATTACAAAACTAAAAAAAAAGTATTCATTCATTTCATTACTGAAGACTCTGGATTGGTAGACTTTCAGGTGACTTAATTTTTCTCTTTTCTATCTAACTTAATTTCTTCCATTAATCATGTATTACTTGTGTACTTTAAAAATGCAAACTGAGGGGGACCGGCCGAGTGGCGCGGTGGTTAAGTGCTGGATTGGGAAGCCAGCGGCCCTGGTTCGGTCCCACATATGAGGGCCAGTGATACTGCCCTCAAACAAACAAATAAAAATGCAAACTGAGGGGGTGACCAGTTGGGCCCTTCCTAAAAGAGTCAACTATGCCATTGTAGCATGAAAGCAATATGTAACCAATGACCATGGTTGTTCCCCAATTTAAAAAACAAACAAACAAACAAACAAACAAACAAAACTGCAACTGAGAGGGGGTCAAAAAAACCCAGTTTTAGAATTAAGGTGAAATTCTCCAATATGCATTGATAATATACCATATAGTTCATGATGCAATTATGTTGGCAAAATAAATGCCTTAAATGAGAGTCTTGGTAGTGATTAGAAGAAAAGTTAAAATAAGAAGTGATTTTTGGTAAGAGCCTTACAATATTAAGAGTAATGTGATGTGAAGCCGAGTTTCAGAATCCTGCACTATAAAGCTGAAGGAACGTGGAAACCCCAGCTTCAGCTTGCTATCCATATTACTGTGCAATAATCATTTGTGTTCGTCTTCCATCCTCCCCTCAAAAGAGATGAATGAATGCATATAAAGTGGGGCAGAGAGGGAAGACAGACATTCTGGCTTATTAACAATGTTATGTGAGAGAAGCAAATAACCTTTCATTTTGAACCACTGGAAATTCTTAAGTCGAGCTACATGAAAATATTTTAAATCAGTGCATTGGCTATCTTAAGACATAGAATCTAATCCTAATTGCTGTTCCTAAGGAAATAAACAAATACCCCTATTTTATACCATATATCATCATTAAAAAACATCAGAGACTATACATTTATTACAATTAACAGCTAAAAAAAAATCTGAAATACATATACATATACATATATTGGAGACTAGATTACAAAGGGTACCTTTCACCCTTTTTGAAGAAGCCAAAAGAAGATGATCCTCAGGTAGGATGTGGGTAATGATGCCAATAGCTCTTTCGGCATGAAATCTGTAATACAGATAGATATATTCCGGCATTTCTTTTTATTTCCCCCACCTTTCCCTCCCAGGCTTCCTTACCTCCCTTCCTTCCTCCAACACTGAGTCATGAAAATTAAACCTTCAGCCCACTATTTGGACAAAAATATGCACTGTAGATAGATATATTCTGATATTTCTATTTAGTTACAAATGATTTAAGCATTAAAAAAAATTACAATTTGTAATATAGTACTGACAGAATTTCTAAAACCAATTTGTTTATCTTTCACCATTTATGGATGGATTCCCATCTCCCTCAGAATAAATTGGGAAGTTGTTACTAAAGCCTGCAAGGCTCAACACGATCTTTTACTGGGCTACCTACGTCTCTGACCTCATCTCCTGCCCCTCTCAGAAACAGTCCAGTCTTTCCCCTCCAGTCACACAGGCGTACAGTTTTCTGAACATGCAAATCATGTCCTTACCTAGGACTCCTGCATTTGCTTTACTGTCTCTTGGAATGCTCTTCCCTGGAATATCCACATGGTTCACTCACTGAAAAGCCTTTCCAGACCAGCCATTATGAAAGTCCATAAATAATCTACCATCATTCTTTAAATTTACTCTTAGCTTTTTCACAGCTTGCATCCTCATCACCTGACATGTTTGGTTATTTATCGTCTACCTTGCCAAACAGAAGGCAAGTTATTTGTCTATTTTATCTGCCAGTTCCTCTGAAACAACTGTGAGCCTTCTATCCCCATCTTCCAAGTAATCATTAATTTTTCTCAGATGTCTTCTAATTCACTAATTGTCTCTAGTTGTGTCTCATCTGTTGTTTAACTTGTCTACTGAGTTTTAATGTCAATTACTATTTACCAAATCTGGCCATCATATTTTATTTTTATAACAGCTCCCATTAAGATATACATCAGGGCTGGCCGAGTGGCGTGGTGGTTAAGAACTGGCTTGGGACGCCAGCAGCCCTGGTTCGGGTCCCACATATGAGGACCAGTGACACTGCCCTCAAAAAAAAAAAAAAAAAGATATACATCATACTACACAACTTACCTATTCACAGTGTACAATTCAATGGTTTTTAGTATATTCCAAGTTGTGTTACCATCACCACCACCAACTTCAGAATATTATCATCAACCCAAAAAGAAATTCTGTGCCCATTTAGCAGTCACTACATTTTCCTCCAACCCCCCAGCCCTACGCAACCACCTTTACTTTCTGTCTCTATGGATTTGCCTATTGTGGACATTTCATATAAATAGAATCATACAATCTGTGGTCCTTTGTGACTGGCTTCCTTCACTTAGCACAATGTTTTCAAGGTCCATCCATGTTGTAGCATGTATCAGATGTTTTATTTTTAAATCTGCCTCTTTTTCTTTATTTTCCCTCCAAAATATTACTGATTCCTTCTTTTATACCAGGGTCAGCAAATTTTTTCTGTGAAGGGCCAAATAGTAAATATTTTAGACTGTGTGGGCCACACACTCTGTCCTAATCACTTAACTCTGTTGTTGTAGTGTGAAAGCAGCCAGACAATACATGAGTGAATGAGTATTGCTATGTTCCCAGTAAAACTTTATTGGGTCTATAAGCCACTGTTTGCCAACCCATTTTATACCTTTAATCATTTAAGAATACTTACTTTATAGCATCAACCAAAACCTCCTGTTAAACGACATTCTTAGGGTACTATGTTCATTATATCTGCTGACTTCCACTCATAGAGGAAATGTTTCCTTATTTATTTTTAATTTTTTTGAATGACGAGTTAATCTTCACTAGTGCTAGATCTATGGAAAGTCTGTATGGCTTGGGTTGAGGGTTAATTATTTCCAAGAGTTTTACGTTTTTCTTCCAAAAGGCATCCCAAGAAAACTAGCGGTCTCAAAATGCTTTTCAGTATTTTTTTCAATTTGGGGATTCCTGCATACATGATGCCCAAACACAGAGTGGTATACGTCTGCAGTTACAAATTCCCCTAGGAGAAATTTATGATTTGTTTCCTTGTAATCGCTCTTGACAGTAGGCAAATTCCGCCCCTTCCCCCCAGTCTACCTTTTCTGAGGGTGTAGCCTTGATCTTGGCTTCACATGGGAGTTTCAGTTCTAATTCACAGCTTCCTGTGGGCTAAATGCTTTGTCTCTTAAACACAGGAATGTTGTGCAACCAAAGTAACAGAAACTTCTAAGCTTTCCCACCACCCTAGGACAGTTATACCAAAGTCTGGAATTTAATCCATTATTTACTCTTTTGGATTTTAGTCCATTATTGGCCCTTGGGGATTTCCTCTCTTTTGCAAGCTCAGTTATACGTTTAAAAAGATGACTGTTTTATTCAGTATTTCTGTGTGTTTTGAGCAACAAGTTTTTAGGGTAAGTCTGCCATTTAGCCAGATGCTACCAAATTACTCAAAGAAAATTTATTGAAGGAAATATTCAAGAGATAAGTCATATTCCGTATGAAGACATACAAGTTTCAATATTAAAATTCAACATATAATCTAACTGAATGTCTTATAAATTGGAATGATTTTAAATGACTTCAAGAACATTTTATGGTGACGGAAGGAGATCTGACTTTGGGTGGTGAGCACACAATGTAATATAAAGATGATGTCTTATAAAATTGTACACTTGGACCTGTATAATTTTATTAACCAATGTCATCCCAATAAATGTAATAAAAATAAAATGAAAAAGTGTAAAAAAACAAAACAAAACATTTTAGGCATCATGTTAAAGCAAATTTAATCCATAAAGTACATTAAATATTACTATTAGGAAAACAAAACAATAGCAATAGCATTTAATCCCTCACTGAAAAGGAATATGTAACTTACAGTGCATTGTCAAATTTCCCAGAGCTATATTGGTGAACGTAAGAAGAATAAGCCAAGTCTTCATGAGCAGTTGCTACATGGATATTTTTGCCACCAAATACTGATTGCCGAATGTCAAGGGCTGCCTGAAAATCATGAAAATCATTGATAAAACTGTAACTCCTTAGTAACCACTACTCAGTTAAATTAAGCACACTAGTAATTTAAATATATACATATTCAATCCCATCAGTTTTGAAGAAAAGTTCTGCTGTATTTAAATCACAGTAGAACATAAAAGTCACCTATAAGCCTTGATTTTCTGAAGACTGAGTCTGACTTAAAAGGTTTAATAATAAAAATCATTTATGATTCTTGGGTAGCACATCAGTGCTTTCCTCTGTGTCCCGGTCTTTCTGAAGTGAACTATAAAATCAAGGATACCTTGTCTAGAGAAATGGCATAACATATCATTTACCTGAGAATGACTACGATAAGGCTTAAAATAATTGTTACTGACCCTCCTTGCTATTATAAAGGCAGCTATAATGACTCGTGTTCAATCAACAACAAAAACAAGCCATCATCATCTGAGCAAGTAAGAAATGGAAAAGTACACTTAATTATGAGCCCACAACCCAACAACCCTTTTCTTGAATGACTCTCTTTAATTCCTAAAACATTAACTTTTAAGCTTTTTATGTATTATTTAGTAAAATAACAGTGTGCCAGTATACAAGGAGGGCTCAGAAAGTTATTTTTAGAGTGGTTTATACACTGCAAACACAGGTCAGGAAGTCAATTAAAGATGAAAGAAAAAAAGTGTAATTATTAACATACCTGATAAATTGCAACAGACTGACAGATATTATCTACATTGAGTAAGTAGAACCCATAATCCAGAAGTGTATCAGAATATTTTGGGTGTTTGGATCCAAAATGATCCCTATGAAAAGATACAAAACTATTAGGGATATAAAGTAGAGACAGATCATTTGAAATGGTATTTTTAATAACCATCACCTACCGTGCCAAATATACTGCATGTTTAATTAATTGTTCTGCCTTCTTAAATTCACGCTTTACAACACAAGCCTAAAGATAAAATGAAAAATTGTTAAATAACTTAAACAGTTTCTGTCCTAAAAAAAGTATAGTTTACATATTCAGACTATAATGGTCAAAAAGAAAGAAAGCCATTTTCAACATAACTTATATTTGTAATTTCTTTCCTTTCAAGTACTTGAAAATTCTATTATAAATAGATCTACACATATTCTGGGGAATTATAAAGCTTAAAATTTTCACAGCCATAACCAATACAAACCTGTTATAACAATACCATATATACTTATTACAATATTATTCACTATGTTCTCTATGTTGTACTTTACATCCCTGTGATGATTTTGTACCTGCCAATTTGTACTTCTTAACCCCTTCACCTTTTTTACCCAGCCCCTCCAACTCCCTCCCATTCATCTAATAATATTTAAATGCACACAATTTTGAGTGTTCTTACTTCTTAAAATATTTTGATTCAAGACAATGATCAGTAGTTTTTAGACTCTAAATAGTATCTGCATATAGAAATATAAATTTTGCTAATGTTTTGAATTAAATAAAAACATATTAGGGCCGGCCGAGTGGCGCATTGGTTAAGCGCTGGTTTTGGGATGCCAGCGGCCCCAGTTCGGATCCCACATGAGGGCCAGTGACACTGCCCTCTACAGCTAACAACAGCTCCACCTGGAGCTGGGCTGTGCAAGCGCCGGTGATGGTGTGGGCTGCAGCCCCTGCTGCAGTGGGCTGCCATAGGCTATAGTGAATGGCCAGCAGCCAACGTGAGCGGCTGGCAGCCAAGCGTGAGCTGCCAATAGCTGCGGTGAGCGACACCCAGAGGCCAGCAACTGATCTGCCTCATCCGGGAAGAGCGCAATGACGATACCAACAGTGAAGCAACATCCTCCGCAACTAAACTGAAGAACAAAAAGACAGCAACTTGTCTGTTCCCCTTCCCAGATTCCCCAATAAAATCTTTAAAAAAACAAACAAACATATTAATACCCCTCTTCCTCTTCTAGTTCTGATAACCTGAATATTTATGCTATTTATTTGCTCTAAAATGACTTATTTAAATAAATTTCACAGAAATCTTAGACTCTTTTATAATTTTCGAATCTTTCTTCTAATTGAAATTTCCATAAGGAAAACCAACCAAAATTGAATATTTTAAAACGGAAAAATGTCTAGGTAGAAAGAGTACATTTGAATTGTACATCAATGCTTTTAAAGCTTCAATGCACCAAAACCACAATTTTTAAACACTACTAAATGGCCTCAAAAAGTTACTGCATTTATTTACAAAATAAGGAAAAACTAAAGAGGGCTGGCTGAGTGGCTCGTTGGTTAAGAATTGGCTTGGGAGTGTGAGCTCTGAGCAGAAGGGCCGCCGGTTAGGATCCCACATGGGCCAGTGACGCTGCGCCCTCTACAGCTAAGATGGTGAACAGCAGCTTGACCTGGAGCTGGGCTGCTGTAAGTTGCCAGTGAGGGCGTAGGCTGCAATGGGCTGCTATAAGCTACTGTGAGTGGCCAGCAGCCCGCGTGAGCAGCTGGCAGCCAGCGTTAGCTGCTGTGAGCCGCTGTGAGGGGTCATCTAATGGCTGGCGACAGATCTGCCTCAGCCGGGAAGACAGCAATGATCACAGTGCCAACATGGGCCAGTAAAGTGCCGTCCTCCACAACTAGACTAAAGAACAAAAGTACAGAAACTTGTCTGTTTCCTTTCCCCGATTCCCCAATGCTGTTCCCTCCCCCACCTCCCCAGTTAAAAAAAAAAAAGAGAGAGAAAGAAAAAAACTAAAGGAAAACAATCATATAAGTATTACCCACCAGGTCAAGTACAGAAAGCTGCCATACTGTGAGACTGCAATACTATGACCAAAAGATTTAATACTAGGCTATCCTCTAGGAGAAAAGTAACTAAAGCCCATACAACTGTGACATAGGAATTCAGGTAGTTGTAAAGGTTTAAGAAAAACAATAACAAATTCAAGGCAGAATAGCACCAAAATACTACTTTGATCTGTACTTCAATGAGTTGAATTATCAAAATGAATTTTTTCATAAGTTTTCTGGTAATAGGAAAATTCGCTAAAGTCTATATGTGAGACAGCTTTGTTAAAAAATAGGTTAATTAAAACAAATTTAAAGCTTGCTAAATCCTACAATTCATTTAATAATTTTAATATTATACTCACCTTAGAAGCTTGTCTTAAAACATCCACCACAACTTTGACTGGTAAGCCTGCTGTGATTTCCTTCATTGCCTCAATGCACCATTTATATGCCTAAAAAAATACACACACACACACACACACACAGCAATAGTTGTGATAAATCAAATTGACAGTATTTAATAAAATAATTGTGAATTTTTTCCCGCAAGTTTTTAAGTAGTTGAGCAAGAACACACACAAAAGATTTACACTTAAAATTTCCTCTCCAAGGTTAAGTTTTCTTGAGAATATAAGTTTGTTTCATTTTTCTTTGGATATGTGACACATATTCAGGAAATCAGAGGCATGTCCTTTCTTGCCCAGAAGACTCTGCACATACTATTTCCTCCTTCCTCCTACTCCTTAACCCATCTAACTTGTCTCTTGAGTTTCAGCTTCAGACTGGGTGTTTAGTACTTTCCTTATGCTACTGTAAAGCTTATTATTTTATATCTTAATTGCCAGTCTAGTTGAGTGCTTCCTTTGTGCCAGCTATTGTTCTAAGCACTTTATGTATATTAACACATTTAAGTGACACAACAGCCCTATGAGATATGTACTATTATTATGGAAAACTGAGATGCAGAGAGCTTAAGTGCCAGCCAGTGTGTTAGCATTTAGGTATGTATCTATTAGGGAACAAAACATAAAATGATCTTCCTCTCTTAGTGCTTAGTGGGAGAAAGAAAAAAAAAAGCAAAATAAATTACTTGGATACTAAGAACTGCTTCTAAGAAACAAAACAATATTATGAAGGGATCAGAAGGGGAAGAAAAATTAGAAAAGAAACATTTGTTTTCCTCTGCAAGCTTTCTTCTCTTACATTGTACCTAAAAGATGTAGCTACTCATAAGCAAAAATAAATTACAAGTGATTTAGGCCAAAAAACCTGATTTGTTTATAAGATAGTGAACAGGCTGATTTTGCTCCAGAGTAATAGGGTACAATCTTTAGAACTGTGGTAGACTGTAACACTGCTTTGAAATATTTACTGCCCGGGCCAGCCGAGTGGCGCATTGGTTAAGAGCTGGCTTGGGACGCCAGCGGCCCGGGTTCGGATCCCACATATGAGGGCCAGTGACACTGCCCTCTACAGCCAATGAACAGCTCCACCTGGAGCTGGGCTGCGCGCCCCGGCGACGGTGTAGGCTGCAGCCCCTGCTGCAGTGGGCTGCCATAAGCTACAGTGAATGGCCGGCAGCCAGCGTGAGCGGCTGGCAGCCAGCGTGAGCTGCCAATAGCCGCGGTGAGCGACCATCCAGAGGCCAGTGACCAATCTGTGTCATCCGGGAAGAGCGCAATGACGATAACAACATGGGCCAGTGAAGCAATGTCCTCCACAACTAGACTGAAACACAAAAATATAGCAAGTTGTCTGTTTTCTTCCTCCAATTCCCCAATGCTGTTCCCCTCCCCCAATTCCCCAATCAAATCTTTTTAAAATATTTACTGCCCATCATTGGGGAAGGATATACTTCCCTTCCACAATAAAGATGAGAGTGGTCATGTGACTTCCTCATCTAAGCCAATTAAAATATTAATTAAAATAGGAGCTGAGGGCTGGCCAAGTGGCTCAGTTGTTTAAGAGCTCGCTCAAGAGTGCGAGCTGAGCTCTGAGCAACGGCGGTTCGATGCCAGCCCGAGCTGAGTTGCCGTTGAGCTGCCAACAGGTGGCAGGATGGCTCCGCTTAAAAAAAAAAAAAGGAGCTGAAGTGTAATGTGCCATTTCTGGGAGAAAGCTCCACAAGCCAGCAGTACTTCCCCATGATGTTTTTGCCTCTTCTCCAAGGCTGGTAATGTTCTAGAGAGAAACTGCCCCCACTACATGGGATTCTGATGAAAGCGTAGACATAATATTAAGCAGAGCCACAGAGATCTCTAAGACAGGATGTAGCATAAGCAAAAAAAATAAACTTTCATGGTTTCCAGCCACTGCTATTTCGAGGTTGATATTACCTCAGCAGAGCTTAGCCTACCCTAATATCAGAATATGGTGATAATTCATCAAACAATATCCTCAAGATGTGTGTAGTTTTCTATAGGTATGAATGACAAATTAATTTATATTTAAAAGAATATACTATCAAAATTAACCAAGAAACATCTGTAGACTTAAACACTCCTCATGAAGGCACTGTATAAACTCCCAATCCAAATGTAGAAAGAAATAACTGTCAATTAAATAGTAACTGCCTAATAAAGAAAGTAGAAACTGGTAAATATAAGGCACTTCGTTCCATTAAATACATAGATGGGTCTGGACATATTAAGACGGGCCTGGGGCTGAGTATGGGAGTAATGAATGGGAAGGTACGAATCACTCTATATGACAGAAAGAACAGTGTCAAGTTCTAGAGGGCAGTATAAAAAACAGGCATGAAAAGAAACGATGAAAGAGGAACAATAGATGGTTAAGATGAGCTCCTATGTATAGATATAAAAAGATGGTGGGGCACCTGAAGAGCTCTCCAGATTGGCATTTTTAATACACAGTCTGCTGTTGTTTGCCTCACTCACATTTCCAGTAAAGTCGGCTATCCACACAAAAGCCTTGGGTGAATGGAATTCTTTGATTTTGGTATATGAAAATCATAGAAAGGGGCCAATTTCTACACTTGGGGTGATAAGCTATGGAACAAGGGGCAGCAAAACAATCCATCAACAGAACTAATTCAGCAGATACAGGAAGTACATACATAAAGCACCCGAGAAATTGAGGAAATGCTTATAAGAATTTTAGATTTTTACACGTGGGCTTGATGCCTTCTGATATAGATATTAAAAGCAGGATGAACAATGGAGTTGCATAACATCACTTTATAATTATTCTAGCATATTCCAGTTTAATTTCTAATAGTAATTTTCCTTTAAATATGTATATATAGCAAAAAATCAAGATAGGGATAATTTTAAAATAGGAAATCTAAATGACAGCTACCTGACACAGCATGAAATAATTATGAGCTGCCAACATGAAATAATTATGATAATCTCCCATAAAGCAACTAAGTAAAACAGTTAAGCATACACAGATCACTTTTCCACTATATTCATTACCACCAAAACATTAATTTAATAGTATAAACCCAGTATATATCTTTCTCATATGGCAGAAGAAGGGGCAAAACAATGTAATAAAATATAAATAAAATCTAGCTTTCCAATGCAATAAATGCCTTCAAGTTATGAGAATCCACCCAGAGTTACATATTCAATAAAAAGCATCTATTAAAGCTTTATTTAACAGAGCATGCCCATCAAAATAATGTAGGCGGAGATACATTTGGTCAAGTTAAAAAACAAACACAAAACACACACCCTAAATCATAAATGTATGTTTACAATCCATCTCATGGAATACTTCTGTTGCCTGATTCTAAATATTCCATTACAAATGTGTACTGCTGTAAGTACCTAAAGTGTGAAAATGAGATCTGTTAGACAAATATGAGAATATATGAGTTTTAGATATTTTACTGGTCACAATGAAATGCACTTCAAAACGCTTACCTCATCATAGTGACTTTTTGCAAATAGGAGTGCACACAGTTCTCCATAGAGGGCAGCTTTATTGGCTTGCTGGCCATGTTTAGAGAGTTTATCCATGTATGTCTGAGCTAACTTAAATGTTTCTTCACCCAAATGATATTTGCAGTTTCCATTTCGCACATGAAGCAACCTGCAGAAGCACAAATAACATTCCTTTATTTTTGATATTTTCAGCATGGTTGACCTGATAACCTCTTAAAGATTATTATGGGGTACCCCAAGGAGTTAAGGTAACTAGATGCAAGAAATGAGGTAGGTTCCTAAGTAGCTGCAAATGATACAGTAAATGTTTAGAGAAGAGTGCACCGCAGTAACTTACGCTGCTTTCTTTGTAAGATATTTGCTTCTTGGTTTCTGATTTTCGTTTTCCTTTTTTTCAGGTTTGACCTAACAGCTGTTTTTGATTATCACTCATAGAAAACTAAATGTTTTCATTTGTTAAAAAGTACACTGAACCTGAAGTCCAGTATTTAGCTCTTAAGAGTTGTTTCACAAATAAAGTAATTCAGTAGCTGCAGAAACGCTTTTCAGTGTAGACTTTCCCCTCTTTTTGATATGGTGATAAGTCATTTCTCCATTCAGAGGTAAGACAGTAAATCTTTAGTGCCTTTAGAATAAACACTGACACACACACACACACACACACACACACACACACACACACACACACACACACTTGACCTAACTGTTCATAACCAGTGAAAGGGAAGAACTGTGTTACTCAGGAATGAAATTTTTACCCCTGAGTGTGGGTGCTAAAATGTAAGTGGAGGTTTTCAGGGCTAAGAGGAAGTCTCCATGGTTGGTCTGTTAAATTTTTTTTAGCTGAGCCATCTGCCACCTGTTGGCAGCTCAATGGCAACTCAGCTCGGGCTGGCATCGAACCGCCATTGCTCAGAGCTCAGCTCACCCTCTTGGGAGAGCTCTTAACCAACTGAGCCACTCGGCCGGCCCTAGTCTGTTAATTTTTGACAGTTTCCTAGAGATCAGCGTGTTTGTAACAGGGAAATGGACATCCACACAGCCCAGTGTCCCACCAATGCACTCCATTGTATAAGCGTCCTTTGGACTGTTACACCTCGTTTTTCTGTTACTTCTTTCATGTAATAATACAATATAAAAAGAACTGAAAGCACCAGAACCAGGAATGGAGACCAGCCAACTTAGATCTTATGTTATTGCAGGGCTACAAAGGCACCTGGTGCGATGTCTTCAAAGGGTATGACGTCTCTGGGAAATGAGATGACGCTACTCTATGGGTTTAAAAATACACTTGCATGTTGATTGACACAATGTGCATTTTTGAAGCAATTGCGAACCTGGTCTGTGATTGTTGGTGTACTCTGTTGTAAATTCAAAAAGAGCTTGTTGAAGTTTTGTTTTTTTTTACATATTGTTTTCAGAGTGTCTATTTTGAATTAAAATTTGTTATACCATTGCAAAAAAAAACAAAACAAAAAACAACAACATGAGGCAAGATGGGAAAATATCTGTCTGGCTCAAACTAGGATCAACTAATGCACATAAAGGAAATAAATGCTGTTCCCAGAAAACTACGCATGATTAATCTCATCCAACTTTGATTATCTTCTCTTAATATTTTGTATACTTCGTGTGCTCAGCATGTGCTATACCTAGCTACATCTAACATTTAACTCTTTGTGCTCCAAATTCAAAAGTAACAGAATCTCATTATAAAAAATTTGGAAAAAAAAAGAAAATAAAAATCAACATGAAATACTATTACCTACTATCACTTTCCATTCTTTTTTCCAGTATATTTGTGCAACACTTCCTCAGTTAACATTCATTTTATGTTGCTTTGTAAATGCTCATTTTTGCTTATCTTTCTGGTAAGGTAAGTTCACTGAAAATAGTGGTATAAGCTGTTTCTGTTATAAGCTTTGTCCTCTCTGGTGGAAAAATACAGAGTTCTTTACACAAAATAACTGTAAAACTAGGCCGACTAATGATATGTAAGATTAGTGAAATGCTTTAGGTCCAGACTGGGGTGTAGATAGCAACAGGAAACATACAAGACAAGAGAATGGTGTGAGCACTGGCCATGTATTTATGTTTCTATTGTAATGCTGACTAGGACATTATGTCCATGTATCATGCCAATACAATTTTCTGAAAATGCTCAGCCCTGAGAGGTAACAAAGTATAAAAATCATTTTTAAAAAGCCAAGTATGGAGAGGTGAGGAAGCATTCTTCAGGAGTATTAAGAAAAACAGGTACTTACAATTTACTTTTCCTATCTACACCAAAAATACTAAAAGATCAATTATCCAGGATGACAAATACTCTAACAATCTTCTAATCTTTAGCAATCATTTGTACAGTCAAATGAACCAGGACTATTCAATAAGCTGGCAAATACTACACAATGGTAGTGTGCATTCTCTCAACGCTCACCATATAGTTATCTGCTTTTAGAAAAGACTAAAACCCTCAAGCAAAATAATAGACCAAGATTAATCACAAACTCTGAATGGAGTATCTTTCATAATACCAAATTCCAACTTAAAGCCGAAAATAATGTAATAATTTATCAGGCTACTTTTGAATGGTGAGCCAAGTGGATTTATATTTTTAAGCAGAAGTAGAAAAGTAGAAAAAACAATATGTCTTGGTATACAACTTTTTGTACTACAGTAAATGTACTCATACAGAATACAGAGATAATGTCACTTTGTCAAATTGCTGATCTTATGACCAAGCAGTTTGCAATGACCGTCACGGTGGAAATCATATATAGGAAAATGGAACTGAAATCTAGTAAAACATTACAGTAAAAAGAAATATGGTAGTTCCAATGATAAAGTTTTGAGACTCTCACAGTCAAGTATTGACTGAGCATATTATTATGTACCTGTCATTTTTCTAGGGGCAAGGGATGTAGTGGTAAACGAGAGAGAAAGAATTTCATGACCACAGAAGTTTCATTCTAGTTGGGAGAAGTGTGTTAGGGTAGACAGACAAGCACATCAACAAACACGACTTTCAATGATAAAATACGGTACTATGATTAAGGGCTTCATAAAAGAGGTGCTTAGGGTAGACAAGGAAGAACTTTCTTGTAGGAGGCAACATTTGAGTTTAGCCGCAATTATGAGAAGACCTAGGGGAAACAAGTTCCCAACAAGGACAAATGCAAAGGCCCTGGGGAAGGGAAAAGAACTCTGGCATAACCAAAGAACAGAAAGAAGGCCAATGTGTCTGTCTTATGAATGATGGATTATGTACAAAGAGATGAGAAGGCAGAGATAAGAGCGATTTTATAGGGCTTTGCTGGCCTCAGTAAGGAGCTCTAGTTGCAATAGTGAGAGATTATTTGATTTATGCTCTAGAACACCACTAACAGAACTTCTGGAAATGTTCTATACATGTCCTGCTCAACTTGGTTGCCACTAGCCACAAGTGGCTTTTGAGTATCTGAAATGTGCCAAGTGTGACTGAGGGCTGACTTTTAATTTTTAACTCTAATTAATTTAAAATTAAATAAGCACATATGGTTAATGGCTACCCTACTGGACAGTGCAACTCTAGAAAGACTGTTCTGGCTGCAGTGTGGAAAATGGATTATAATTAAGCCAAGTGTGGAAGCAAGGCAACCAGGACATAAAATATTACAACAGTTAAAAAAAAAAAAATCCATGAGAAAAAAAGGATTGGTATTAGAAATACAGATTTCAGGGGCAGCTGGTTAGCTCAGATGGTTAGAGAGCAGTGCTCATAACACAAGGTTGCTGGTTCGATCCCCACATGGGCCACTGAGATGCGCCCTCCACGACTAGATTGAAAGTACTACTTGACTTGGAGCTGATGGGTCTTGGAAAAACACACTGTTCCCCAATAAAATAAAATGTTAATTTAAAAAAAATACAGATTTCATACTTATCCAAATGGTTGAATGAGAGGGTTAAAACCAAGTATAGGCTGTAAATTTAGAGAATGAAAAAAGAACAGAACAGAGTTCGCCTCTCATTGCTACAATACTAAGAATTGCATTTCCAATAACTTTCACTGTAGGCATTCTCCTTAAAACGAAGTTTCTAGAAATTCCTTAATTAATTGGTATATGATGGGGGTAGCAAACTAAGTATTTCATGCCAGAAAAGCATCGCTTGGTATTCCTCCAGTCCATGCTGGTTGTCTTATCAAAACAAAAGGGCAAATTAAATATATGGAAGGAGACTCTTCATGGTCTGTGTCCATCTGGGATGACATTAAGCAGGACTCAGGACCCAAGGAACTTGTGGTCCAACTGAGGATCTAATTTTGCCTCATCACTCAACCTAATGAAAAGGCAGGTTCTCAAGGTTCTCCAAATGTGGTTCTACCATGTAAGCACAGTATTTTCTTACTATATTTTAAAAACGGATGTTGTTTGTTTAGTGCCCTGCCTCATAGCACTTAACATTTATGACAACATAAGATCACATAGACTTGATCAATAGCTATCTATTGTCCAAAGCAATTACTACCTAATTGGTTAAACTATTCATTGTTTGAAATGGAAACTATATCAAACTGCAATCCAAAGCAGCTGCACCATTAACAATGCACAAGGATTCTAATTTCTCCACATTCTTGCTAAGACCTTTCTGTTGTTTTGTTTATCTAATTACAGACATCCTGGTAGGTGTGAAGTGGTATCTCATTGTGTTGGTTTACATTTCCCTAATGACAAATGATGATGAGCATCTTTTCATATGCTTATTGAGTATTTACATATCTTCTTTGAGAAATGTCTATTCAAATCTTTTACCCACTTTTTTATTTATTTTTTATTTTTATTTATTTATTTATTTATTTATTTATTTATTTATTTATTTTAAAGATTTTATTGGGGAATTGGCGGAGGGGAACAGCGTTGGGAAATCGGGGAAGGGGAACAGACAAGTTGCTGTCTTTTTGTTCTTCAGTTTAGTTGCGGAGAATGTTGCTTCACTGTTGGTATCGTCATTGCGCTCTTCCCGGATGAGGCAGATCGGTCGCTGGCCTCTGGATGTCGCTCACTGCGGCTATTGGCAGCTCACTCTTGGCTGCCAGCCGCTCACGCTGGCTGCGGGCCACTCACTATAGCCTATGGCAGCCCACACCATCACCGGGGCTCGCACAGCCCAGCTCCAGGTGGAGCTGTTGTTAGCTGTAGAGGGCAGTGTCACTGGCCCTCATGTGGGATCCGAACCGGGGCCGCTGGCATCCCAAAACCAGCGCTTAACCAATGCGCCACTCGGCCGGCCCTATTTTTATTTTTTTGAGGGCAGTGTCACTGGCCCTCCTATGTGGGACCCGAACCGGGGCCATTGGCTTCTGAAGCCAGGGCTCAACCACTGTGCCACTTGGCCGGCCCTATCCACTTTTTTTTTTTTTTAAGATTTTATTGGGGAATTAGGAGAGGGGAACAGCGTTGGGGAACCAGGAAAGGGGAACAGACAAGTTGCTGTCCTTTTGTTCTTCAGTCTAGTTGCAGAGGACGTTGCTTCACTGGCCCATATTGGTATTGTCATTGCACTCTTCCCGGGTGAGGCAGATCAGTTGCCAGCCTCTGGATGGTCGCTCACTGCGGCTATTGGCAGCTCACGCTGGCTGCCAGCCACTCACGCTGGCTGCCGGCCACTCACTGTAGCCTATGGCAGCCCACTGCAGCAGGGGCTGCAGCCTACACCATCACCGGGGCTTGCACAGCCCAGCTCTAGGTGGAGCTGTTGTTAGCTGTAGAGGGCAGTGTCACTGGCCCTCATATGTGGGATCCGAACCGGGGCCGCTGGCATCCGAAAACCAGCTCTTAACCTATGCGTCACTCGGCCGGCCCCCTACCCACTTTTCAAATGGGCTGTTTGTTGTTGTTGAGTTGTAGTTCTGGATACTAGACCCTTGTTTATTCTGTATTATTCTGTTTATACTGTATATTCTGCATACTAGACCCCTGTTTAATGTACGATTTACAGATATTTTCCCATAGGTTGTTTTTCCACTTTCTTGTTAATGTTTTGATGCACAGAAATTTTTTGTTTGTTTTTTGTTTTAGCTGAGCCATCCTGCCAACTGGCAACCCTGTTGCTGAAGAGCTCTTAAACAACTGAGCCACTCGGCTGGCCCTAGAAGTTTTAATTTTGATGAAGTCCAATTCACCTGTGAACAGAGATAGTTTTACTTCTTATTTCTAATATGGATGCCTTTTACTCCTGTCTAATTGGTTTGGCTAACTTTTAGGACAATGTTTAGTAGTGAAAGAGGACATCCTTCTCTTGAACTTAGGGAAGCTTTCAGTCTTTCACCACTGAGTGTGTTAGCTATGGATTTGTCATAAACACACTTTACCATATTGAGGCAGTGCCCTTCTATTTCTAGTTTTCTGAATGTTTCCATCACGAGAGGTGTTGACTTTTGTCAAACGTCTTTTGTGTCAATTAAGATTGTGGTTTTTGTTCCTTTATTCTATTAATGTGGCATACTACATTCATTGATTTTATGTTGAAATCACCTTTGCATTCCTGGGATAAATTCTACTTAGTCATGGCATATAATTCTTTCATATGCTATTGGATTTGATTTATTGGCATTTTTGCATTGTATTCAGAGAGGACATTACTCTGGAATTTTCATTTCTTGAGATGTCTTTTTTTTGGTTTTGGTATCAGGTTAACGCTGGCCTCACAGAATGAATTAGGAAGCTCCTTCCTCTTTAGTTGTTGGGAAGACTTTGAGAAGGATTGGTGTTAATTTTACTTTAAATGTTTGGCAGAATTCACTAGTGAAGTCTTCTTATTCTGGGCTTTTCTTTGTTGGAAGGTTTTTGATTACTAATTCAATCTCTTCACTTGTTATAGGTTTGTTAAGGTTTTCTATTTCTTCTTGCGTCAGTTGAGATAATTTATGTGTTTGTAGGAATTCATCCATTTCACCTACATTATCTAATTTATTGGTATACAATTATTCAGAGGATTTTGTGATTCTGTTTCTGAAAGGTTGGTAGTAATGGCCCACCTTGTATTTCTGATTTTAGCTGTTTGCATCTTCTGTTTTTTTCTGTGTCAATCTGATGTAGTTATAATTTTAAGTGCAGGAAGCGAAGCATTGTGTCATGTAGCAGGCACTGCTGGCTCCCTAACCAATGGTCATTTTCCCCACTTACTGCTTGTTGGCAAAACCCTGATTTTGTTCAAGCACTGATCCCCCTTTTCTCAGAGGACTCAGGAGTATTCATAATTAGTTTAAACCAACCACAGTGTAGTGATCCGATTCCGGTTGCCAGTGACCAATTCAGAGATCACAAATGGCCTACTTCTGGCTAATGAGACTCAAGGGTAGGTCAGCTGGGTGGTTTCTAAGAAAGGCTCCCTGTCATTAAAGATAAAATATGGTGCTTGGGGAGGGAGTCTTTCTACTGCTGGACAATGTGGAATCTGCATGAGGTATCTCAAACCATAGTAACATTCATACAACCACTGGGGAGTTAGCCAAAGACAACAAAAAAAACCCCACCACAGAGGACAGAGGAGCAGATAGATGGAAAAAAATCTAGTTCCTTAATAAACTGTATGATTCTGAATTAACTGACCCTGGAGGCACTCAAAATTGTACTGATTACCTTTTTATCAAATTCTTTGTAGTTTTAGGGTGCACTGCTTATGTAGATGGCTGCTATCGTGTTTGCTATACATGTATTTATGACCTTTCTGTGGATTGTAAAAAAAAATTTTTTTTTTTGAGGGCAGTGTTACTGGCCCTCATATGTGGGACCCGAACCGGGGCCACTGGCTTCCCAAGCCAGTGCTTAACCACCGTGCTACTCGGCCGGCCCGCATTGTGCATTTTAATATCAACATTCCTTTGTATCAACTAATGGTTTTTATTCTGAATTCTGCTTTGTTGTTAATATTTGGTTTAACAATTATGTAGCTGGATTTCATTTTTTAACCCTCTTAGCAGTTGCTATCTTTAGATAAATGAATTGAGCCCATTTACAGGTATTGTGATTTTAGTTATTAGTTATATTTGGTTTTAATCTTTTCATATTGTTTTTCACTTAGCATAGTTATTTTCTCATATCTAGCCTGGACAGGTTTTCAATCATTCTTACCCCTACTCCTACTACCCTAATTTGGAATGTCTATCATATTTTTCCATTATGCAATATATATTATATATCCATCCCTATCATTCCTCCACTAGGATGAGGTTTTTATAACATTTGTACTACTACACTTTTCCAAATGTGTAGTTTTATTTATTTATTTATTTATTTATTTTAAAGATTTTATTGGGGAATTGGCGGAGGGGAACAGCGTTGGGGAATCGGGGAAGGGGAACAGACAAGTTGCTGTCTTTTTGTTCTTCAGTTTAGTTGCGGAGGATGTTGCTTCACTGTTGCTATCGTCATTGCGCTCTTCCCGGATGAGGCAGATCGGTCGCTGGCCTCTGGATGTCGCTCACCGCGGCTATTGGCAGCTCATGCTTGGCTGCCAGCCGTTCACGCTGGCTGTCGGCCACTCACTGTAGCCTATGGCAGCCCACTGCAGCAGAGGCTGCAGCTATGCCGTCCAGAGGACTCACAGCAGCCCAGTTCCAAGTGGAGCTGTTGTTCACAATCTTAGCTGTAGAGGGCAGTGTCACTGGCCCTCCTATGTGGGATATGAACCGGGGCTGCTGGTGTCCCAAGCCAGCTTTTAACTAATGCGCCACTCGGCCAGCCCCAGTGTTCTTTTCTATGACCTTCTTGACACTGGCAATGGCCGAGTTCTCAGGCTAACATTTCTTTCTCAACTACTACCTTGGTGTTCAAAATAATAGACTTGAAAAAACATCATATAACCTGAGGGATTCTGTACGGCAGTTCTTTATTAAGGGATAACGTTCAGGGAAAAACTCTTACCTTACATTTAATAGTGTGTGGTAACTGACAATTTCTGTTTTGTTATTTCTAAAATTCCCTTTTATTTCCCATTTGGAAAAACTCCTTAAGAGCTATTACAAATCCCAATTTCTTCTTCATTCTCTTTTTATTCCATTTACATGTAACTATATATTACAATCTTCATTGCTTACCACTGTTCCTATACTATCTTCCCCTACCTTAAGATTTGTTATTGAACTTGTATTTGATTTGAGAAATTCCTTGAGTATTTTCTTCCAATAAAGTACCTGGAAGTATACAGTAGGTCTCTGTATATTTGAAAATTCATTATTTTACCCAAAAGTTGGTGATATAGTATTTTTTCTCAACAATTGCAATACTACTATTGTTTTCTAGCTTCTGATTTCTATTATTTTTGCATCTATGCTGCCAGAGCAAGCACTCATTTATTTTCGGATTTCAGGAAATTAACTGCCTAGGGCTCAGGGTTCTTTTTCAATCTGGATTCAAGTCTTCCCTCCCCCATCACTTAAAATTCCAAAAATCACCAATATAATTGTGGTTATTTCTGGGCAGTATGGTTATAGATAATATTTTTCTTTTTCATAGTTTTCTGTATTTTTTGAATTTGTTTAGCAATAGCCACATGCATAAGTAGAAAAAACAAAGATATTAAATAGCAAATGAGTAAAAGGAAACAGGCAGAGTCTTCAAGGAATACAACAAGGACTGAGAAATAATACCAGGTTCAACTACAATGGTACCAGATTTAACAAGAAGATTCTCTGCCATTTGCTCTATACTGTTTGCTTGCCAGCCACCGATTAGAATCTGGCTTTGTGGTATTAAATGAAAAAAACACACTCCTACTCTTGCAACAGGCTCAAAGCCCCTGGGATTGGCCAAAAAAAAATTAATTAGTATCAGTTCTACAAAATAATTATTTTCCAATTCAACTGAACACATGGTCAATAAATCCCAATTTTTCAGCCGTTAAAAAAACCTAAGAAAAGTTTAATGTTTTTTCCAAATATGTGGTACTAAGGGGAAGATAAAACCATATACTATATATTAGTAAAGTATATTAAATACACCTTAATGTGTTTAATATATTAATGTATTAATATACACCAAGAATCTAGCCAAGTGTAGCTGTGTAGAAACAAATTTTATTTTGAAATTTCAAATCCACCAGAACAAAATAACTAGGTACACAGGCCATAAGCTGGTATTATAAATAGCTCTGTTTGTTAGTCCAGATATTTTTCTCATTCCATATATGTCTGTTCTGAAGACAGCCAGGACAGTCACTGGGTTGACAAGATTCCTCTCCTTTCCTTCCTGAATGCAGACCCGTGAGTTCCTTCGGGGCAGCAATACGCACAATTTGAAATGTTTTGCTCCCCTGATCCCCTTACATGGGAAAATGTGCAGAATGTCCCAGTTTACCAGTTTCAAAGACAGGTAAGCAAAGAGATATGGCTGGGCTTTTGGGAAAGCTCTTTTTTTCTGACTGCAAAATGGAAGACAAAGCAGGCTCAGCTGCCATGAGCCTTTTGCCCTTCTTCCTGCTTGTAACACGTGCAAATATAATGATGTGAGTTATAATGCTAAAATGACAAAATAGGAAGGAGAGGGGGAACTTCGGTCCTGTGAGAAAATGAAATCTTTTGGTTACACTAAATTTATATAGCCTTAAAATTACATAGACATAGGTTAAGAGCTCGCTCAAGAGTGCGAACTGAGCTCCGAGCAACAGCAGTTTGATGCCCAGCCCGAGCTGAGCTGCCAACAGGTGGCAGGATGGCTCAGCTAAAACAAACAAACAAACAAACAAACTACACACACAAAATAACACAAAAGTTATTTGGGTGAAATAAATCGAATTCTATGAATAAAAGGCAAGCACATACAATAAAATATTTTACCTGTGGGTCAAAAGACTGCTTTAAAGAGCAATCTATAATGAAATCACACAAAATGGCTTTTCTGTTCCAAATTAATTATTTCATATACATAGAACATTTAAATAGTCCCTCAAATCTCATATAGGGATAATCTAGTCTCCCATTCCTACAAAGATACAATAGGCAGAAGAGGGGAAGAAAGATGACAGAGATTACTTTTATCAGTACTACAAATTATAGGCCCAAATAACACTCCCTTTATAGTTTCTGCACACAAGTATTCCTATAATTTATTATGTACTTCTAAAATATCTGGAAATTTTTATAATACTTCTAAAATATTTATATAATCAAGTTTGCACATTACAAAACGAACTTCAGGATTTGAATATTCATCTAACACAGGCAAGCCCTGTATAAAACACGGATAACAACAACCTCAAAAGACTGAACTCTAACTGGTTAAATAAAAAAAATTAGAGCGCTTACTCAAATTTAGCTTAAATCAACAATGGTTTTATTTAGAATCTATATTCTAGCTCTAAAGGGGTTCAGATTTAATTAACTCATCTCTAAGATACCAAGGATATTTGACCCTTTATTCAATATTTAAAAAATAAATTCAGTAAATTGACTAGACTTTAATTAACTTAGGATAAGAAATTTCTGCTTTGTCTAACTTTATTTTAATTTCCCTTTAGTTTTATTTAAAATTCTTTTTAAGAAAAAAGTAAAATCAAATTGGGGGACAAAGACTCCCTATATGAAAACAGTTAAAACTAAATGTTACATGTGCAGAAAAAATAATAACAATAAAAGTAGGAGTTACTTCTAAATTTGCTTGCTTTTCCTTTAAGTACATCTGTTAAAAAATATTTTTAAAGCAAACAGTTATTTATAAGTAAAATACCAATCTTGTTATGCACAATTCTAGAAATGTAAACAGAGCAGGGGTTAAAAAAAAAAAAATTTACACCCAAGAAAGAAGTGTACTTATTTTCCTAGCATCTGATGCCAAGCACAGTTTCTGGTACATGTTAGGCATTCAATAAATATTTGTTGAATGAATGAACAAACACGTTCTATGATGAAGCAAAAATATACACAGTTTGGTTCATAATACTGAAACCTAAAACTAAGATAACTATAGCAAGTTAACTATATTTTGGGGATGAGAGACTGTGGAGGCCAGTCTAGTGAAACTGTGACATATAAACATCACTTCAGAGGTTTATTCTAATATTGAAGTATGTTTAGAAGAACTAAAACTATAAAAGCCACTTAGAATTATAGCATGTAATTGTAGGATCTGTTCCAACTCACCTCACGCAACATTCTACTGCACGAAACCAATGAAGCATCTCATCATGTAGAGTACACAGCTGAAGGCAGGACAGGAAAACTTTCTCAGCATCACTGTACCAGCCTGCGTCGGAAAGAAAGCCACCTAAAGGACGAGAAAAACCAATCACTTTAGATAATCTAATAAATCACTTAAAAGCAAAAATGCCATGTTTATAATGAATGCCATCTAAAATGAAAAAAAGGGCCAAAAACCCATCAATATTAAAGTCCTGTGTTTTGCCCAAAACAAAGATACTAACTGTGAAATTTTTTTAAAAAAACTTTCAAACTAGGGGCTGTAGATCAAAATTGAGACCTTGAATACAGACTGAAGAGTATTAACACTCTGAGAATACTCTACGAACCAAGAGTTGACACTTTCCAGTTAATTAGCCACTATATTCTAATAATTCTAATACTTCCATCTTGCAGGATACACATAATTTTCCAATCTCTCCATATCCAATCCCAAAGAAGATAATCTGAATCAATTTAACCTTCTTAGTACAGCGGCGCATCATTGAGGATACATAGGTAAGAGGTGGTGATGCTTGCTCATCTCATATTTTTAGCTAGAAATCAAAATGCTGTCCTCCAATAGTCCTAATGTACTGGATATCTTTTTCTTAGAATATTGTTCATCTTTTCAGAGGCTCTTGACCCATGACAGTTTAATATTTTTAAGCGTCAATATTCTTTTTTTTTTTTTTTTTTTTGAGGGCAGTGTCACTGGCCCTCATGTGGGACCCGAACCGGGGCCGCTGGTTTCCCAAGCTAGCGCTTAACCACCGTGCCACTCAGCCGGCCCAAGTGTCAATATTCTTAATTGTGTCAGAGTCAAGAAAATGTTATACTTTGCTCAGACCCATGTTTTATGTTTAATTTAAGCTATATGTAATCAAACAAATATTTTAATTGAAGAAAAGTGTGCTTTAGAACATTATAGGGACCTCACCAAGTGACTGAATAATATGGTTATTATACCAGGGGAGAGGGAAAGGAGAGAGAGGAAGGGATGAGAGGTGGGGGTGGGGGAGAGAGACAAGAGACACTCCTTCCTGTTTGCTTCCAGTTTCTGTTCTCAAGGCTCCTGCTGACAGTAATGCCTCCAGAGTAATGCTCTGTACTCTGGCAGTGGTAATTCATTCCTGTAAGCCAAGTCCAGTCGCAGTTTTTCAATACTTGCAGAACCAGATTCACCAGCACCCAAGTCAGAGGCACTAGCACCAACCAGCCAAGTGGTACTCCTAAAAGTCTAGGTTCTAGACTCATGGGCCCCTTCTCAGAGCTGAGGTACCTAAAACCCAGCAGCATTCCTCTGAGGCACCCCCTCAAGCTTAATAATTCCAGCCCCATCCCTTGACTCCCCAAGCCCTAGGAGTGGTAGTTGATTCTTACAGTTGCTATGTTCATAAGGCCCAAGTGTTCCTTTTTTTGTCTTTTCCAGTTCTCAAACACCTGTTTAAAAATTCTTTATATTAAATTCTATCTCTACAACATGGACGTTGAAAACATTATGATGCTAAATGAAACAACCAGTCACAAAGATCATGTATTTTATGGGTCCATTTATATAAAATGTCCATATGGAGAGTAGACTGATAGTTGCCTAGGCTAGAGGTGTCAGAAGGAAACGAAAAATGACTGCTAATGGATATGGGTTTCTTTTGGTGGTGATGACAGTGTTCTAAAACTTACCAGGGTGATGTTTTCAAAACTCTGTGAATACACTAAAAACCTTTGAATTGAATAATTTAAATGGGTGAACTGTGACTAATATCTCAATAAAGCTGTTATTTAACAAATTATATCCATCACTATATACTTGTAGTATGAAGTTTTTTCACTGTTTTGGTAATTTTAGGATGAAGACTGATAATATCACTGTGTTTAGGACTTGGTTCTGTCTCCAAGGTATTTCTTCAATCTGGCTCATTTTAATGACTAGATTGGTCTAAGTGTTTGTGGAGATGACGACAGAGGATCTCAATGAACACTGTCCTTCCTGCCTTTTATCTTACTTGATACTAAATTTCTCCCAGAGTTTTAAGTGACCATGTATGACTAATGGGATGTCAATCTTAACATACATCAAATCACAAACACACCACTGTTACAGACCTTCTTCGGTCACAATTCTGTTGCAATTTAAATTCCACAGGATGATAAATGCTGAAGGTTCTTTACAGAAAAGAATGTTCTGAAGTTCCTCCAGCAAACTGTCTATGATCACTACAAAGAATTATTCTAAGACTGAAGGAAATGATCATAAAAGCTCATTAGCAATGAAAGTGTATGTGCACGTATGTGAGACAGAAAACATGGCAGGCACACATTAATTTGAGAAGTTAAAATATGAAAGGTAGTCTGTGGTGATGGAACTAGTCCTGTATCCTATGGTTCAGGTGGTAATGATAGTTACATGAATCTTCACATGGAATCAATTGCGCGCACACGCACACGAGTAGATGTAAAAACTGGTAAAAATTAAATGAGGCTTGTCGTCTAGTTAAAAGTATTAAACCAGTGTCAACTTCCTGGTTTTGGTATTGTCTATGAATCTACAATCATTTCAAATCTCAAAAAATATTTCTTAAAGGAAGTAAAAAGGCAGCAACAACCTTAATAAGTAATCGCCTGTAACACACTTGCCTATGTAGACTTGGTGAAAACCATATAAAATGTTATACAAACATAAAACAATACTTTTCTATATACATAGCATACAAAAAATTCTCAGAATCCTTTTCCATTTATGTTGACAGTATTCTCGTAACACTCCCATGAGGGAAAACATAATTACCATCATTTTCGAGATGAAACAACTGAGGCCCAAAAAGAATTAACTCCCACATCACAGCAGATAGTAAGCTGGTAAAAGAGGCTGGTGGCAGCATGATATGGTAGAGATATGTGGCTTGGAATGATATAGATACAGGATTCTAAACTTAGCTCCACTACTAGCTATGTGACTTGAGCAAGTTACTTAACATTTTTTGAGTCTGTTTCTTCATTTGTAAAATGATCTTAATACCAACACATCACTGAAATGTCGTGAGGATTCAGAAAAAGAGCATTTAAATGCCTAGTACAGTGCTTGGCACAAAGTTAATGTTCACTAAATCACACCTAGTTTTGCTGATGTTTTTCTCAAAACTTTCTATATAGACTTTGGGAATGTCCTGGTAGAATCCTGGACAGGATTCTAATTCAGGTCTAATTCTGAGTCATGTCACACAGGACACAACACTCCTCTATTTTACCATTACTTACCTAAAACAAAGCCAACTTGAATAGCCTTTTCCTTTACTGCAGCATCTGATTCTGCTATATAAGAGCACCGTCTACTGAATGAGTAGGCCAAGACTGAAGCAACTTTCACGCCATGATCCATCAAAGCCTGAAAACAATGATGAAGCAAATGTCTGAAAGAGAAGGAAAAGGTTATTCTATAAATATAACGTAGTTTGTAATTTTAGGAAGTGTTAGCTTGCTTTTAAAAATAATAGTACCATTACTTTCCAAGATGAAATAAGATAAAAAGCTTCTTGCCTTATGATTTGTGAGATCATAATAATTCACAATTTAGCATAGTATCTTTACTCAGTCGATCACTAAGTGATCCTGTATGTGTAAATTTATGGCAACGAAGGATAAAACTTTTAACAGCGATTTTAAACCCCAAATTGTCTTCTAATTCAAAGATAACCCAATCTAAAAAGTGGGCAATGGATTTGAATACAGATTTCTCCACAGAAAATATACAAATGACCAATAACCAAAAGAAAAGATGCTCAGCACTGTTAGTCATAAAGGAAATGCAAATCAAAACCACAAGATACCACATCACATCAACTAGGATAGCTGTAATAATTTTTTTTAAAGTGATGGCAAGGATATGAAAAAATTGGAACCCTTATACATTGGTGGTAGGAACATAAAATGGTTACAGTCGTTGTGAAGAACAATTTAGACGTTGCTCAAAAAGTTAGACAGAAAATTATAATATATATATATATATATATATATATACCCTAGTTATATGCACAAGAGAACTGAAAATTATGTCCACACAAAACCTTGTCCATGAATGTTCATAGCAGCACTGTTTGTAATAGCCAAAAGCTGGAAACAACTGAAATGTTCAACAGATGATTAGGTAAACAAAAAATAGTATATCCATACATTGAAAATTATTCAGCCAAAAAGGGAAAAAAATATTGATTCAAAACAACAGCATGGGGGCCGGCCAGTGGCTCAGTTAGTTAAGAGTTGGCTTAAGAGTGCGAACTCTGAGCAACAGGGCCACCAGTTCAATTCCCACATGGGCCAGTGATGCTGTGCCCGAGCTGAGCTGTCGCCGAGTTGCCAACAGGTGGCAGGATGGCTTAGCTGGTGTAACAACAAGATTGTCAGTTGGATGGTGGGCTATGCCCACCCGCAACTAAGACTGAACTTGGCACCTTGAACTGAGCTGCCTCCCGAATGGCTCAGTGGATACGGCATGCACTCATTTTTTTTTTTTTTTTGAGGGCAGTGTCACTGCCCTCATATGTGGGACCTGAACCGGGGCCGCTGGCTTCCCAGGAATGCACTCTTAACAACAAGGCTGCCAGGTTCGGCTCCCACATGGGATAGTGGCTACGCCCACCAGCAACTAAGACTGAACTCAGCATCTTGAGCTGAGCTGCCACCCGGATGTGCCACCCGGATGGCTCAGTGGATAGAGCATGCACTCTTAACAATAAGGCTGCTGGTTCGACTTCTGCATGGGATGGTGGCTGCGCCCACCCACAACTAAGATTGAACACAGCACCTTGAGCTTAAGAGCCCACGAGCTGCCGATGGGAAGCCAGATGGCAACTGGTGCCCTCCACAACGAAGATTGAAGAACAACAATTTGGCTGGTCCGCTTCCCCAATTCCCCATCACTGTTCCCCTCCTTCAATTCCCCAATAAAATCTTAAAAAAAAAAACAAAAAAAGAACCAACATGAATGAACCTTGACAACATTACAGTAAGTAGAAGAAGCTCATCAAAAAAGACTATATGGAGGTCGGCTGAGCGGCTCAGTTGGTTAAAAGCTTGCTCAAGAGTGAGAGCTGAGCTCTGAGCAATGGTGGTTCGATGCCAGCGCGAGCTGAGTTGCCGCTGAGCTGCCAACAGGTGGCAGGATGGCTCAGCTAAAAAATAAATAAATAAATAAATAAATAAAATAAAAAAGACTATATGTATATATACAATGATTATATGGAATGTATAAAATAGGTAAATCCAGAGACAGAAAGTAAACTAATGGTAGGCCAGGGACTGGGGGGTAAGAGGAAACACGAAGCAGCTGTTACCCCTTTTTGGGGTAATGAAAATGTTCTAGAATTAGATAGTGGTAATGACTACAAAACCTTCTGTGTATACCAAAAGCCAATGAATTATATAATTTAAAATGGTGAATTTTATGGCATGTGAATTATATCTCAATAAAAAAAATTAAAAAAAACAAAACTATAAGTAACAGTCACTGCTCTGAATAAAGGGGAAAAATGTCAAATTACATGGTTTTAGTTCCAAATATATTAGACACTTAACAAGGGATTAGGATTTGGTGAAGTGAAATGAATGGAAGATGAAAGAGAAGTACACCACTAAATCTTTACAATAGCCATGTTTATAACTGCATATAAAATTCAAATCCCAGAATGCTAAATTTTCTTCAAGAATACTTTTTCAAGTTTTTCTACAGCCTTCTTTTACCAAAATGAAGTTCTCATCTATTATTTATGTTACAGATTAATTTTAATCAACCAACCAAGAAGTTTCTCTATAGGCTTAGTACAGGGGCCATATTTCAAAGTTATCCCTGAAAAGTGAAATCATGTTATTCGTTTTATTATATCATCCTTCTCCAAAATACAAAATCCATAAGGAAGAGATGTCACAGATCTTTTTCTCACTGCTGTAACCCCAGGATCTAGAACAGTTACTGACATATATTGGACACTCAACAAGTTTTTACTTAATTTGAACAAACGAAACAACTTGGCAGTATTTGTATTAGAAATTAGCAGCATTTTGTAAAACTATATTCTTATTTTTCTAGAAATGTTGAGGGCCGTGTAGCCCAATATTGAGGGGCATGCAGGCTGACTTTAGTGGGCTTGGTGAATCTGAAAGTACTGTTAATTAGACATGTGTTCCTCAATTTTGTATTCCCTTGAAGCCTGTGATTTATTACAAAGTGTATGTTTTGTTAAGGTTTGTGATAAGTCTTGAGAGAACTTTAGGTACAGTTAAGCCAAAATTAATCAGTTAAATTTAAATATCAAAAGTGAGATTCTCTTTAGTATTCAGACCCAGGATTACAGATTATGTAGAGTCTGGGTCATAAAGAGATTATCATAGATGGGATTATCCTTAAATGTAGAAAAGGTCACAGCGTGCCCTACGGAGAACAATTATAGGGACTAAAGGTCTTAAGAGAAAAATACATCCAGACTGTGTGGAACTTAAACTTGTAATTGGATAATGGTCAAAAGTCCCTATAAAAAGGACATGTTATTGCAATAAAGTGTGACACTTTTCTCTTTAACTCCCCCGGTGTCTCCACTGTCTCCCTTCTTTATTTTCCTCCCTCATTTTCTGCCTTTACTGTAACAAAAATTTTCTGTCTTTCGTATCGCCGACGCCGTGTCCACCTTCTTGAACCCTGGTCAGAGGAGGCTGGTCCCCCGCACAGAAATGTGGGTTAGGAAAAAGAAATGGCATTTAAAGCAAATTTAGGGAAGAATGCTAAAGAGCAGAGCAAGTGTAAGGGCCACGTCACCTACAACTCCATATAACTCCTCCTACATAATAATCACAGTGGGGAAGACGAACTCGGTCTTTTCCTGCACACAAAAAGCAATTGTGTATTGATGGCTTCATAACAATGTGAGTGTACTTACTGCCACTGAACTGTACACTTAAAAATGGTTAAAATGGTAAAATTTAAGTTATGTATAGTTTACCCCAATTTTATAAAATGAACTTACCTTTTATCCAAAGCTCTCAATACTTTACCAAAAACTTCCAATTCACAAAATTCACTGCCCAGTTGACATAAGCGTCCCTGTTGGTAAAGCTAAAATTAAAAAAAAGAAAAAAAGGAAAAAGATAATTAAAAAAATTTTTAATTTCTATTTTAATTATACTTATGAATATAATTTGATTAATTTAATGAATACTACTCAAAGTCTGTGTAATTACATAGTAGTATCAGGAAAGATACTTGTGGGAAGAGAAATGTAACACTAAATTAACAAATTACTACAATTCATATAAAAACATTTTAATAGTTGTATATGATAGAAATTAGTATTCATAAAACAATATCTGGTACTTGGTAAGTACTATAAAGTGTTATATAATTATGTATTTATTAAATAAACATTAAAAAGTTACTCAAGAAACTGTCAAAATTAACTACTTTTTTCCTTAAACAAAACTGGTTACTGTAAAATTATCAAAATGATAGCAAAGATGCTCTACAGAAGCCAGAACCAATCAATATGCCCCCCTGAGGGCTCTTAAGACCAGCACCAGAATCTCAGTTCAGTCCTGGGCATGATCCTTCACAAGCGGACTAACAGCAGGCCATGTCTAAAGAATCCAGGGCCGGCCGAGTGACGCAGTGGTTAAGCCCTGGCTTCGGAAGCCAGAGGCCCCGGTTCAGGTCCCACATATGAGGACCAGTGACAATGCCCTCAAAAAAAAAAAAAATGTATATATATATTATACATACACACACACACACATATACATATATATATGTGGATTTTATTTTATTTTATTTTTTGAGGGCAGTATTACTGGCCCTCATGTGTGAGACCCAAACTGGGGTCGCTGGCTTCCCAAGCCAGGGCTTAACCAACACGCCACTTGACCGGCCCAGGATTTTTAATCATGGTCACAATCATTTAGTCATGTTCTGACTTTTCAGAACTTCTATTAAAAATATTTTAATAAATGTGTTAAACGTTTATCACAAATAATATGTGCATATGGTTAATAGGAGGAGACAAATACTACTGCCCCTCTTTCCCCTACCCCAGCTTCACCAAATGCTTTTGAGTTTATATATGCTATATAAATATAGTGCTTTAGAAGGCAGGAATTTTGTTATATTAATTCACTTTATATTATGGGCACTTAACACTTAGCTCAGTTGATGAGAACATGGGTTTCAAAAAGAGGGTAAGATCTAGAGTTCATTTGCCAAATGGGCCAATTAACTTTGCTCAGGGAAAACATACTATAATACAAACTCAGTCAGCAAACTCTTGGGCATGAAGTCACTAGTCACAAGGGAGGAAAAGCAAACTGTAGAACTATTAATGCATATCAGTAACATCTGCTGTGAAAAATCCCTAACAACTGCTGCAGGGGAGCTGCAACATGTTCAGGAAGGGGAGGCAGAAATGTTATCTTCACATAATGGTTGGCTATTCTCATTAACAATAAACCTTCATAGGGAAAGGTTTGCTATTTTTGGAGATGATGTTTTCTATTGTAAAAAAAAAAAGCTTCTGGGAATGTAGACAGTAAAATTCACTATTATTAGTCACTGTCACATTTACTTTGACTATTCACCAATAGAGAACTCAGGGAAAACAAAGCTACAAATTTATGACCAAATTCCTATTTGGGGGGGGTGTCACAAAATTTCTGATTTGGGGCAGAAAAAAAAATGCAGTTATCAAAATAAACATATACACATATTCCAAAAACAGTATAGGACTAAAAAATAAACTTAGCTTCTTGCAAAAATAACTCATTAGCAAACTTAAGGCTTAGAAATTTCTTTGGTAAGTATAAGAAATGAAAACAAGTTGTATAACTTTTTTGTCTGTACTCACTAGTCAAATAAAAGAAAAATTAAACATAGTATGTTCTACACTCAAGAGTTATCTCCTGGGCCGGCCGAGTGGCGCATTGGTTAAGCGTTGGTTTTGGGATGCCAGCGGCCCCGGTTCGGATCCCACATGAGGGCCAGTGACACTGCCCTCTACAGCTAACAACAGCTCCACCTGGAGCTGGGCTGTGCGAGCCCCGGTGATGGTGTGGGCTGCAGCCCCTGCTGCAGTGGGCTGCCATAGGCTACAGTGAGTGGCTCGCAGCCAGCGTGAGCGGCTGGCAGCCAAGAGTGAGCTGCCAATAGCTGCGGTGAGCAACATCCAGAGGCCAGCGACCGATCTGCCTCATCTGGGAAGAGCACAATGACGATACCAACAGTGAAGCAACATCCTCCGCAACTAAACTGAAGAACAAAAAGACAGCAACTTGTCTGTTCCCCTTCCCCGATTCCCCAACGCTGTTCCCCTCCGCCAATTCCCCAATAAAATCTTTTTTAAAAAAAGTTATCTCCTAGGGCCGGCCGAGTGGCTCAGTTGGTTAAGAGCTCGCTCAAGAGTATGAGCTGAGCTCTGAGCAACAGGGTTGCCGGTTGGATTCCTGGCCCGAGCTGAGCAGCAGCTGTGCTGCCAACAGGTGGCAGGATGGCTCAGCTTAAAAAAAAAAAGAGAGAGAGAGAGAGAGAATCTCCTAACGACTGAAAACTGGTATATCCTACTAAAGGGGATTTGAAACTAAAATTTTAGGAAAGTTGCTACCCTAAGTATGATTGTAAATATACCCTATTATGAAACACAGGCTTTTTTTTTTTTTTTTGGCTGAGCCATCCTGCCACCTATTGGCAGCTCAGCAGCAGCTCATCTCGCAGTCTTGAGTTAGCTCTTAACCAACTGGGCCACTCAGCCAGGCCCAGGCATTTCTTTTTTATTCAGTTGTTCCATTTTTCTACTAAAAATGGGTTCACATTTAAATTCTGGGGAGAGAATAATGATTTAATTGTTTCAAAGCATATTTATCAGGTTTGTCCAAAAGAGTAAATTTATACATTTTATGAATGGGATTTTTGCATACTGATCCAGAATAAAAATAGCATCTAATTCTTACAGAGATCTTATATGTGCTAGGCACTGTTCTAAGTGCTTTTCGTAAGCAACTCAATCTATCCTTCTACCCATGAGGAAACTATGACATATTAAGTTCAATAATTTACTCAAAATCACACAATAGGGCCCTCCGAGTGGCGCGGTGGTTAAGCGCTGGCTTGGGAAGCCATCAGCCCCGATTCGGGTCCCACATATGAGGGCCAGTGACACTGCCCTCAAAAAAAAAAAAAAAAAAAATCACACAATTAAGGAATGGCAAAGAAAGGCCGGCCAAGTGGCCCGTTGGTTAAGAGTTGGCTTGGGAGGCCAGCTCTGAGCAGCAGGACCCAGGGTTGGATCCCACATATGAGGGCCAGTGACGCTGCGCCCTCTACAGCTAAGATGGTGAACAACAGCTCAACCTGAAGCTGGGCTGCCGGCGTAGGCTGCAGTGGGGCTGGCTGGCAGCTCGCGTGAGCTACTCTGAGCCGCCGTGAGCGGCCATCCAGTGGCTAGCGAGCGACTGCCTCAGCTGGGAGGAGCACAATAATACATACATGAGCCAGTGAAGTGGCATCCTCCACAACTAGACTGAAGAACAAAAAGGACAGCAACTTGTTTGTTCCCCTTCCCTGATTCCCCAACGCTGTTCCCCTCCCCCCAAAAGAAACAGAAATGGCTAAGCAAGAATATGACTCCACTCAATCTGTCCCGACATCTGTTTTTTGTTTTTTATAATTATTATTATTATTATTTTGTTGGGGATCAGTGTGTTTCTCCAGGACCCATCAGCCCCAAGTCGAGCAGTTATTTCAATCTAGTTTTGGAGGGCGCACCTCAGCAGCCCATGTGGGAATCGAACAGGCAACCTTGGTGTTATGAGCACTGTGCCCTATGCTCTAACCACCTGAGCTAACCGGCTATCTCCCTACATCCGTGTTCTGTATAACATACTATATTGCTTCTTGAAAATAATATATAATAGGGAAATTGAACATTTTTACAGAATAGATTTAAAGATTAATCCCTTCACATATTCATACATCTTATGGAGTAGAGCATAGAGGAAGGGAAACTGAGGCTCCAGGATCCTTGGTAATGATTCTCATATAACACTTTTTTAAATCTGACTTATTTTAGTTCATTATTACAGCATTCAATACTATATTCTGCATCCATTGACTAATGAGGCCATTAAAGGAGTCTATCGACTACTTTAGCTATTGGTACCTTAAGGAAAATAAGGAAAAACAAGTTTATTTTTAGAAGTAGGTAAATTACCTCCCAACAGATATGAAAACAGAAAATAAAAAATACAATTAAAACAATACTGTACAAATATGAAGATGGGCCAATCAATGTAACAAAATGTGAAGTTCAAAAACAGACCTCAGTATATGTAAAAAATTAACATATGATAAAGCAATCATTTTAAAATCTACCATTACATATGCTTAAGATTTTTTAAAATCTAGAATGATATTCAATAAAATGAACATCTATGGTACGTATAGGATTTATATCTCAAACCTTTCATCTCCATTCTTATCACTATCTGTCTTTCACCTGGATTACTGGAAAGCTTTCATAGAACTGGACTCTCCATTACCACCCCTGTAATCAATTGTCTACACAGTAGCCTTAAAAATGATCTTTCTAAAATGTAAGTTATTTCATGCCATTTCTTGTTTAGAACCTTTCAATGGAACCCTCAACGTGAACATAATCCAAAAATCTTTAATGTGGCCTACAAGTCTTCAAACCTCATCTTTTAACATTCTTTCTCCCTATTTCCTACATTCTTACCACATTAGCTTTTTTTTTTTTAGCTCTATCTCACTTCATGACTTGCACACATATGCTGTTGCCTCCAAATGAAGCTTTGGTATCATGATTCTTTGCCTGGTTAATTTGTAACACATCCTAATGGTCTCAACTAATACTGAGATCACCTGACTCTTCAATCTAAATTGTTCCCTGATATACATTGTATTTTTCCTCCATAGTAGGCAGCATCAAGACATGCATGCATTCACTTAAATGATAATTGGTTAAACAGGTCACTCCATTACACTCTGCACTCTTTGAGGTGACAATTGTCAACACTATATTCCCAATACCTAACACAATGCCTAGCACTAGATACATATTCAATATTTAATGAATGCATAATCCAAATTGGTAGTGATCTACTTTGGATAGAACCCAATACCTTGAAAAAAAAGAAAAAAATCAAGACAGTCTCTATCATGAGAATCAAGTATTGAGCATTCTTATTCTATCATTACTTATTGGAACTGCTCAAATTCATCTGACGAATTTGACACTATGGGAAAAACCCCTATTTCATACATAGTTACTTACTGTCTCCCTAAGCAGACTGTAGGCACCTTAAAAAGAAACATTTACTAGGCAGTCCTACGTCCTGTCTTGACAGTACTCCGTATAGAACAGTGCACAGGCAATAAACTCTGATAACAAATTTGAATGCAAACTTAATAAGCTAGAGTCATGAAGAACATAAAATGCCAGTACCTAAATGGAAACATCAAGAAAGAATTTTAAATAATCGCTACTTAAATTTATAGAGAAAAATAGATGTTTCCTATTTTTTTTTTTTAAGCTGAGCCATCCTGCCACCTGTTGGCAGCTCAACGGCACCTCAGCTCAGGCTGGCATCGAACCACTGTTGCCCAGAGCTCAGCTCACACTCTTGAGCGAGCTCTTAACTGAGCGACTTGGCCGGCCCTTAGATGTTTCCTATTTTAACATCTAATCTTTAACCTAGTAACCCTGGCATATTCATTACATGAAATTCTTCAAGCTTATTGAATGTGTTTTATCTTGGTGATTTTCACATGAAAGGCAAGAATATTACAACTAGGAACAATCTACTTACTATTTGTTTTTATTACTTAATATCAGGAACATTTGTGTAGGCACTATGCTAGATAATGGGGACATGGTGGTGAGTGAGTCTGGTCACCACAGTAATACAAAGTTAGTAAGAATTTTTCCCTGATCTCAACAAATTTAGAATCTGTCACAGCACAAAAATAAATAATGTTCACGGATTACACAATAGAGGTAAACAAAGCGCTTTAGGAACACAATAAAATACCTACTCCAAGAATACATTTCAGCTGAATTTGAAGAGAACAGGAACGAAGCTTCTGGCAATATGCAGATGACAATGACACGTGAAAACCTTCCAGCCCCTTTCCAAAGGTGGGAAATGCTGGATAAAATATCCCAGAACAATCTTTGGATAAATAGCTGAGTTTAAAACCAAG
Source organism: Aselliscus stoliczkanus (assembly GCA_033961575.1). Classification (NCBI taxonomy): domain Eukaryota; kingdom Metazoa; phylum Chordata; class Mammalia; order Chiroptera; family Hipposideridae; genus Aselliscus; species Aselliscus stoliczkanus. The sequence goes on from CM066739.1 coordinate 22,869,267, forward strand.
AGCAGAAACTCCACAGCTGCCAAAATTTAAGAAGAGACAAACTCAAAAATGGCTGGAAGGAAGAAAAATAGTTTATACTCTGAATGGTTTGAGGCCAGAGTGCAAAGATCAGATAGGGAGAAGTCTGGGCAGCAGCAAATCCTTTTTGGAAAAGGGACCTGGAGCTGAACTAGCTGCCTCAACCGAGGAGTAAAACAGTCTAGATCATCTCCCACAGCCTTAGTACAAAGATGGCTGTGAAAAACGGAAACCTCCAGCCTAAGAAACTCATGAGTCCAAATTCATACAGCCTAGATGATTTACAGACCCCAAACCCAGAACCTGGCATTAAAAATTGGCCCGAAACTAATGAAACCCATGAAGTCCCCCACAGATACAAGGCTAAAACACCTAGAAGTGATGATGAAAATGTTACATCTTGACCACTGAAATCAGCAGAAAACTCTGTAGCATCTACAGGAGCAAGGATCCTGTTTTGTCAACAAATTGCAAAGATATGAAAACAGATAGAAAAGGGAATGTATAGATCAAGATAGACTTAAGTGGTTTATCAGGGACGCTGAGAGGCTCAGCTGGTTAAGAATTGGCTTGGGAGCGCAAGCTCTGAGCAACAAGGCCACCAGTTCGGTTCCCACATGAGCCAGTGCGCTGCACCCTCTACAGCTAAGATGGAAAAGTACAACTCGACCAGGAGCTGGGCTGCCTTGAGTCACCATGGACAGCATAGGCTGCAGTGGGACTGCAGTGGACTGCCGTGAGCGGCCGTCCAATGGCCAGCGAGCGACTGCCACACCTGAGAAGAGCGCAATGATAATACCAACATGGGCCAGTGAAGCAATGTCCTCCACAACTAGACCGAAGAACAGAAGGACAGCAACTTGTCTGTTCCCCTTCCCCGATTCGATTCCCCAATGCTGTTCCCCTCACCCCAATCCCCAAAATCTTTAAAAAAAAACAAGAATGTATCCTTTATCTCTAAACTAATATATCCTTTACCTCTAAAATAAAAGTAATATTTTTCTTTTGTTTAATACACATATGCTATCCTCACTTTATAAGATATATTTATTCTTATTCTCTAACTTCAAAAGTCATCTGAAATGTAGCTCTGAAAAACTCTCATTAGACTATAACTTGATATTGTTTTATTTTGTTCTTACATTGTATATCATATGTAGTGCCTGTTATCGGTTGTTTGACTGTAATGTGACCTCAGATTACAAATTCTTTGATCAAAGCAAGTACCACAGGAGTATGTTAACATAATGCACATGTAATTAAAAGGCAAAAGCTTTCTTCTGACAGCCAACGTTAAATTTCCTCCTTAACATTTTAATTTTTCAGTTGCTCTACACTCACCCATTATATGTCATCCTTTTTTTTTTTTTTACATATAACTGACCAACATATGATAATTTGTAACTTGCAAGGTAAAGTGCTTTGCTTATTGGTAAGTTAAAGGATTAAATGGACATGTTTATTTTTTTTATTTTATTTTTTTTATTTTTTTAAGATTTTATTGGGGAATTGGTGGAGGGGAACAGCTTTGGGGAATCGGGGAAGGGGAACAGACAAGTTGCTGTCTTTTTGTTCTTCAGTTTAGTTACGGAGGATGTTGCCTCACTGTTGGTATCGTCATTGCGCTCTTCCCGGATGAGGCAGATGGGTCGCTGGCCTCTGGATGTCGCTCATCACGGCTATTGGCAGCTCACGCTTGGCTGCCAGCCGCTCAGGCTGGCTGCAGGCCACTCACTGTAGCCTATGGCAGCCCACTGCAGCAGGGGCTGCAGCCTACACCATCACCGGGGCTCGCACAGCCCAGCTCCAGGTGGAGCTGTTGTTAGCTGTAGAGGGCAGTGTCACTGGCCCTCATGTGGGATCCGAACCGGGGCCGCTGGCATCCCAAAACCAGCGCTTAACAAATGCGCCACTCGGCCGGCCCGGACATGTTTATTTTTTAACAAAGCACAAGAAATTGGTAGTTAACACTAAAATTGGAGGACAAACTTTACTAAAGTTTAAATATGCTGTCCACATATGAAGATGTTGCTAATCTAACATCCATTAAACAAAAAACTGAAGTTTTTTCCCCAATCATTACAAGGATGAATTTATGTCTAGGAGCCAGATAATCTAACTCTAATCCTCACTTGATGGGTCAACGGCATAATTTTCAAGACAGCATAATTGTGTTAACGGTAAAGATGCTACATGATACAAATGGGAAGTCAAAAACAAGATCTGAGATGTAAGATCTAACCAACAATGGTAACCAGCCATACATAATTCAATACATATAAGTCATCTATATATTTGGATAATTATTTTGCGTTCTCTTCTTAAAGCTTCACTACCAATCTATGATGAAAATTAGGAGTGTATTCGTGAGGCAATAAAGAAAGGGTAGTATGGGAAGCTAGCGGCCCTGGTTCGGGTCCCACATGTGAGGGCCAGTGACACTGCCCTCAAAAAAAAAAAAATTATATTAAATTAAATTAAAATTTAAAAAAAAAAGAAGAAAGGGTAGTATGGTTATAAGAAAATACATTCTGTCTCTATAAGAAAACACATTCTGTATTCTAGTTAAGCAACATTAAAACATTTGTTTCCTCTGAATTCATAAGAATTTTATACATGTTTTTAGAAAACACAGCAAAGAATTTAAAAAAAAACACACATTCAATTTTACCATCTAGAGAAAATGACTGTCAACATAATGGCACATTTCTTTTCAGTCCAGTTTTTCTTATTGCTTTGCAGTAGTTTTGAGTATATTTCATAAACTGCATAAATGTAAGTTAAAAACTTTTTTTCCCATTACACATCAGCTCAGCAGCAGCTCAGCTCGTGCCAGGAATCAAATCAGCGACCCTGTTGCTCAGGGCATGCAGTTTTTTTTTATTTTTTATTAGTTTCAGGTGTACAACACAATGCAATAGTTATACTCTTTATCCCCAAACTGACAGTCCCCCTCCCCCAGTTCGCCACCCCACTCCACCCCCCATATCATACATATCTATTACAATTCCTTTGACTCCCTTCCACAGTATACTCCACATCCCGTGACTATCTATATATTCAGTTACAGTTGGCATACAATATTATACATCAGCTTCAGGTATACAGTGCAGTGATCAAGGCTCTACTCCATCCAAAATTTTTACAACATTATTAAATTCCCCAAACTGTGTTTCATATCCCTGTGGCAATATTGTAGTTGTCTATTTATGCTGTCTAATCCCTTCCCCTCCCCCTTATACCCACCCCTCTCCCAACTAGCAACCCTCAGTTTTTCCTCTATATCTATGAGTCTGTGTACTTTGCTCGTTCATTCAGTTTTTCAGATTCCACATATAAGTGAGATCATATGGAACTTGTGCTTTCTCCGACTGACTTATTTCACTTAACATAATAGTCTCTTCACAACATTATCAATTACATTCCCAGAACTGCCCCCATATCCCTGCGGCAACATTATAATCACCCACCCACGCTGTCCAAAACCTTGCCCCTCTCCCTCATCCCCACTTCCTCCCAGTCAGCAACCATCAGTTTTTCCTTTATATCTGCTTGATATGACTTCAATCTTCTTAAATTTACTGAGACTTGTTTTGTGGCCTAACATGGTCTATCTTGGAAAATGTCCCATGTGTACTTGAGAAGAATGTATATTCTGTTTTTTCAGGGTGAAATGCTCTAAAAATATCAACGAAGTCCAGCTGGTCTAAAGTGTAATTTAAGGCTCCTCTTTCTGTGTTGATTTTCTGTCTAAATGGTCTGTCCATTGGTGACAATGGGGTGCTGAAGGCCCCTACTATGATAGCGTTACTGTTGATCTCTGTCTTTATGTCTGTCAAAATAAGTTATATGCAATTAGGAGTTCCTATGTTGGGTGCATAGATATTTATTAGGGTTATAGTACCCTTCTTTGTCTTTTATTGTAGTCATTTTAGTCTATTTTGTCCAAAGTAAGTATTGGTACTCCAGCTTTTTTTTTTTTCTCATTTCCATTTGCATGAAATATCTTACTCCATCTGTAAACAGCATATACATGTGTCCTATTTTCTTATCCATTCAGCCACTCTCTGTCTTTTGATTGGAGCATTTAGCCTATTCACATTTAAAATGATTATTGACAAGTGCATATGTATTGCCATTTTGTTATTTATATTGCTGGTCTCCCTGGGTTAGCTTGTTTACCCCTTTCTTTTGTTTAAAAAAGCCCTTTTAACATTTCTTGCAATGCTGCCTTGGTGGTAATGAATTCCTGAAGCTTATTCTTTTCTGAGAAGCTCTTTATTTCTCCTTCAATTTTAAGTGATAGCTGTGCTGGGTACAGCAATCTTGGTTGTAGGCCTTTATTTTGTGTCACTTTGAATATCTCCTGTCACTCCCTTCTGGCCTGCAGAGTTTCTGTAGATAAGTCAGCTGTTAGTCTAACAGGAGTTCTTTGTATGGAACCTGTCTCTAAGATTCTGTCTTTGTCTTTAACCTTTGCCATTTTAACTATGATGTGTCTTGGTGTGGACCTGTTTGGGTTCAGCTTGTTTGGAACCCTCTGCACTTCCTGGGCATGTATGTTGATTTCCTTCACCAGGGTAGGGAAGTTTTCAGTCATTATTTTTTCAAATACATTCTCGACCCCTTGCTTCTTCTCTTCTCCTTCTGGTATTTCTATGATTCGGTTTTTGCGCTTCACCTTGTCCCCTAGGGCTCTTAAACTATTTTCATTGGTTTTTATTCTTTGGTCTTTTTGTTGTTCCAACTGGGTGAGTTCTGCTATTTTATCTTTCAAATTGCTGATCCGCTCCTCTGCTTCATCTACTCTACTGGCGATTTCTTCGAGTGTGTTCTTCATTTCAGTTATTGTATTCTTTAGTTCTAACTGGTTGTTTTTTATGATTTCTCTATCCTTCTTTATGTCCTCACTAAGTTTGTTAAACATTCTTATCATCAGTATTCTAAAATCTGTCTCTGAAAGGTTGGATCCCTCTGTTTCATTTGGTTCCATTTCTGGAGGTTTCTTCTGATCTTTTACTTGTGACATGTTTCTTTGTTTCCCCATTCTGGCTGTCGCTCTGGGATTGCTTTGATGTATTAGATAGAACACCAGGAGAGCCCTGGCTGGATCACGCAGGCACACAGCTCACTGGCCCAACACTCCCAGGAAAACTCCCAGTCTCAGCCTGTCCCAATCAGCCACTTGCAGATCAGGCCAAGCAGCCCGACAACCAATCACCAGCCTGGCAACTCTGAACGCGCAGTGTGGAGAGTGGGGACCCCAGGCGGCTTGTGCACTCCCGTGTCTCACTGAGGAGCCTGTTGGAGCTGGAGCATGCCTGTCAGGCATTTCCCTGGCTACACAGCACAAGCCCGGCAAAGGGTGGGGATCCAAGGCCGCATGTGCGAGCGCACGCACACACGCACTTCTGTGCCAATTCAACCAGACCAATGAGGTCCCAGACCTGATCCTCTGTGGGAGGGCCCAACCCTGACAAAATGGCGCCCTCCTTACACCACTTACTTGCAGGCTCCACACCAGGGGAACAATAGTCCAAAAACCTCCAGCCTTTGCACCAAAGGTGCTCAGTTCAGTCCACCCCCGTAGGCTCCCGGGTCCGGCTCACACAGCTACTCCCTCCACCAGGAACCAGGTAAGTGCTCATCGGCGAGCAAGCCCGGGCGCCGGCCCCACTGATTCTCCAGCCGCTCTCAGCCTCACCGAACTGAGCGAAGAGAGTCCTCACTAATTTACTGACGGCTATATTAGAACTTCTCTTCCCGGCAAAGGAACTCAGGGCTGGTGAGCTTGGTGTGAGGCCGGAGGGTCTCTCCCCCAAACAGACAAGCTTCCCACGGCTGGGGCTTCCCTCACGGGGCTCGCCCTCTCTCCTCTCCGCCCGTCCTACCAGACCCGACATGGCCTCCTCTTTAAGTTCTTCGTTTAGGGCTCTGTTCATCTAGTGTTCCGGCGACGTCCAGGGTTGAATGCTGTATAATTTGCTTGTAATTTTGGTGTGATCCTGGGAAGTAGTTAGCACAGCGTCTGTCTATTCCGCCATTTTACCGGAAGTCTCAGGGCATGCACTCTTGAGCAAGCTCTTAACCAACTGAGCCACTCAGTTATTAAACTTGGTTCCAAAAAATAAAAATTTGAAAAAAAAAGTAAAAACAGGCCGGCCGAGTGGCACATTGGTTAAGCGCTGGTTTTGGGATGCCAGCGGCCCCGGTTCGGATCCCACATGAGGGCCAGTGACACTGCCCTCTACAGCTAACAACAGCTCCACCTGGAGCTGGGCTGTGCGAGCCCCGGTGATGGTGTGGGCTGCAGCCCCTGCTGCAGTGGGCTGCAGTGGGCTGCCGTAGGCTGCAGTGAGTGGCCCGCAGCCAGCGTGAGCGGCTGGCAGCCAAGAGTGAGCTGCCAATAGCCGCGATGAGCGACATCCAGAGGCCAGCGACCAATCTGCCTCATCCGGGAAGAGCGCAATGACGATACCAACAGTGAAGCAACATCCTCCGCAACTAAACTGAAGAACAAGAAGACGGCAACTTGTCTGTTCCCCTTCCCCGATTCCCCAACGCTGTTCCCCTCCACCAATTCCCCAATAAAATCTTTAAAAAAAAAAAAAAAAGTAAAAACAACAACAAAAAACCAATAAACTTGGTTACAAAATACGGTTTTGGTATTCTGAGTAAGTCTACACTGAATATATATATTTAGAGAGAAACTATATCTTCAAAACCCTGATCCGACAATCTAGGAACAAAATATGTCTCCTGTACATTTATTGAAGACTTCTGGATTTCTGTACACCTTTTAAAATTTACACCATGGCATGTTTTCTGTTATTTTAAGATATATTCTTTCCTATACTGCATATATAAAAATTATTAAATTGTTACTCACAAAAGTGTAATCATACCCCTTACTGAATTATCTTATTGCTATAGTTTTTCGGTTGATTTTGCTGGCTTTTTCTTTATACAAACTGCATTGGTTAGCACTTCCAATAATGCTGAATGTGTAGCTGACAGTTCCAGAAATAGTCTGAAAGTCTTTAAAAAAATTTAGTGAGGGCCAGCCGAGTGGCCCGTTGGTTAAGAGCTGGCTTGGGACACCAGCTCTGAGCAGCAGGGCCCCGGTACAGATCCCGCATGTGGGCCAGTATGACACCCCCTCTACAGCCAAGATGTTGAACAAGAGCTCGACCTGGAGCTGGGCTGTAATGAGTCACCAGGGATGGCATTAAGCTGCAGTGGGGCTGCAGTGGGCTGCCATGAGCCGTCGTGAGCAGCCGTCCAGCGGCCAGTGACTGATCTGCCTCACACGGTAAAAACACAATGATATACCAACATGGGCCAATGAAGCAACGTCCTCCGCTACTAGACTGAAGAACAAAAGGACAGCAACTTGTCTGTTCCTCTTCTCCGATTCCCCAACACTGTTGCCTCCCCCATTTCCCAATAAAATCTTAAAAAAAAAAAAAAATTTAATGATACTGATAATAGAAGATACCTTATTATAGTCCTGATTTTAACCAGAACGCTTTAAGTGTTTTACCACTAAGTATTTTTATTTAGGTATGTATATTACCATTTGTTAGATTAATGTTTATAATGTCAATTAGTATTCTTTATTAAAAGTTTAATGGAAGAAGGGCCGGCCGAGTGGCGCTGTGGTTAAGCGCTGGCTTGGGAAGCCAGTGGACCCAGTTTGGTCCCACATATGAGGGCCAGTGACACTGCCCTCAAAAAAAAAAAATTAATAAACAAAAAGTTAATGGAAGAGATGTCTGATTTTTATGTTATGATGATAGTTTTTTACTGTCCTGTTAATATGGTGAATGATTTAAACAGATTTGCATTTGCTATTATTTTATCTAGAATTTTTGTCTCACAAAGGAGGTTTTCTAGATACTTTCTTTTTGTTGCTATCTTAGGTATTACCTAAGGTATTAGTGTAATGTTGACCTCTTCTAATTTTTTTTTTAATTGAAAAAAATTAGGTTGGTCTGAAACAAGTTAAACATCAGTATCATCAACTGTTCTTTATGTCCAGGGAAGTATCTGAAGTTGGTGCGAGTTTTTGTTTATCCGCTGAGGAAAGAGGCAGATGGACAAAGGGAGAAGTGTAATTTCTCAACTTCTCTCATGGTTTTTAGACTACTAACTTCTCTCTTTCATCACTTGTATTTTCCTAAAAATGTAACTTAAGTAATGTTTTCAGATGATTAGCATAGAATCATGCAAGCTATTCTACATCTAAAGAAGCTGTTCTGCATTAAAAAGCTTATTTTTCCCTTTCCATTATTTCCATGGTTGTTTTTTCTTTCTCATTCCTAATTTTGAGAATGTGAACTTTCTCTCACGTTTCTTCATTTGGCTAGCTAATGAATTAACTATTTAATTAGCTGAATTATTTCTATTTTTTTTAATTTTTATTCTTTTTAGAGGGCAGTGTCACTGGCCCACATATGTGGGATCCAAACCGGGGATGCTGGTGTCCCAATCCGGCTCTTAACCACCACGCCACTCGGCTGGCCCCAAATTATCTCTATTTTTATTTTATTATTATTATTATTTTTTGAGGGCAGTGTCACTGGCCCTCACATGTGGGACCCAAACTGGGGCCGCTGGCTTCCGAAGCCAGCGTGCTTAACCACCGTGCCACTCGGCCAGCCCTATTTCTATTTTTAAACAACCACTAGGACTTATTTCTTGAGCCACTCGGCTGGCCCTCCAGTTGGACTTATTTCTTTCATACTGACAAATATTTTAGAATATCTTAGTACAACTTTGTGTCTCAGATATTCTTTTTTTTTTTTTTTAAGATTTTATTGGGGAATTGGGGGAGGGGAATAGGGTTGGGGAACCGGGGAAGGTGAACAGATTAAGTTGCTGTCCTTTTGTTCAGTCTAGTTGTGGAGGATTTCACTTCACTGACCCATGTTGGTATCATCATTGCGTTCTTCTTGGGTGAGGCAGATCAGTCGCCAGCCTCTCACAGTGGCTCTTGGCAGCTCACACCGGCTTCCGGCTACTCATGCTGGCTTCTGGCCACTCACTGTAGCCCATGGCAGTCCACTGCAGCAGGGGCTCCAGCTATGCTGTCCCAGGGACTCACAGCAGCCCAGCTGCAGGTGGAGCTGTTGTTCACCATCTTAGTTGTAGAGGGCAGTGTCACTGGCCCTCATATGTGGGATCTGAACAGGGGCCGCTGGGGTCCCAAGCCAGCTCTTGACCAATGTGCAACTTGGCCGGCCCACAGATATTCTTAAAAATTTAATTCTGCAGCTTTTATATATCAAAACAAGGGTTGGGCGCTGGCTTGGGAAGCCAGCGGCCCCGGTTCGGTCCTACATATGAGGGCCAGTCCCACTGCCCTCAAACAAACAAACTAAACAAGCATTCCTGTAAGAACAAAAATCTTTAAATAGTTTTGTAGGCTAAAGGGAATGAATGATTTGAATCTTTAAACACTGACAATCTGATAAGTGAAAACGGATGTTATTTTTTCAACCATTTTATTGAAGTATAACATCTATTGAGTGCACAATTCATATTTAAAATGCAAAGCTCGGGGCCGGCCGAGTGGCGTGGTGGTTAAGATCTGGCTTGGGACACCAGCGGCCCCGGTTCGGATCCCACATGAGGGCCAGTGACATTGCCATCAAAAACAAACAAACCAAAAAACCAAACAAAAAAACAACAAAAATATAAAATAAAATGCAAAGCTCAAAAAATTTTCACGGGGCCGGCCGAGTGGTGCGGTGGTTAAGCGCTGGCTTCGGAAGCCAGCGGCCCAGGTTTGGTCCCACAGATGAGGGCCAGTAACACTGCCCTCAAAAAAAAAAAAAAAAAAAAAAAAATTGGGCCGGCCGAATGGCTCAGTTGGTTAAGAGCTCGCTCAAGAGTGCAAGCTGAGCTCTGAGCAACAGCGGTTCGAGGCCAGCCCGAGCTGAGTTGGCAGGATGGCTCAGCTAAAAATAAAAAATTTCACACCCAGGTAACCAACATCCAAATATTATCAGACTCTCAGATTTTACCCTTCATGCCCCCCTGCATAGTTACTATCCTCCAAGGGTAACCTCTCCTGACTTCCAACACTTTTGATTAATTTTGCCTGTTTTTTAACTTTATATAAAGGGAGCCATACACTCCATATCCGGTTTCCAAACTGCCCGGTGCCAAGCTGCCCTGGAGGACTGCATGATATTTTACATTTGAGAGAAACAATATTTAACACCTGTGTTACACTGTGCCAACTACCAGACTGCTACATTCTTTTCAATGTCTTATCTTTGTGAAACTGCATTTTCAGTAGTTGCTATGATTAAAAAGTAATGTGCAAAATCAATGTGGAACACAACATGAAGGTGGTGGTGTCCAATCTGATTCCAAGACTGAGAAGCTGTACTGTACCCAATAAACATACACATCCCCTTAGTAAGTGTTATTTAAGAATGAAGTACTGAATGAACGAGCAAAGGAAACAGAAAGAGTCATAGATATAGAGGAAAAACTGAGGGTTGCTAGTTTGGAGGGGGGTGAGGATAAGGGGGAAGGAGAAGGGATTAGACAGCATAAATAGGCAACTACAGTATTGCCACAGGGATATGAAACACAGTTCGGGGAATATAATAACGTTGTAAAAATTTTGTGGGTGTCAGATGGTCATGTGTCTTGTTAGGGAGACCATTCATGGATGGAGTGGAGGCTTGATCACTGCCCTGTACACCTGAAGCTTATGTTGTATAATATTGTATGCCAACTGTAATTGATTATATAGATAGTCACGGGATGTGGAGTATACTGTGGAAGGGAGTCAAAGGAATTGTAATAGATATGTATGATATGGGGGGGGGGAGTGGGGTGGCAATCGGGGGAAGGGGGGTTGTCACTTTGAGGGGCAAAAAGTGTAACTATTGCACTGTGTTGTACACCTGAAACTAATTTTTAAAAAAAGTTTATTTCACAATAAAATAATTTTTAAAAAAAGAAAAAAGAATGAAGTAAAAATGCTATTTTTTTTCATTTTTTTGCATTATTTTTTAACGGCTCTTTAAATCAATAGGATATAAATATTATTAAGTTGTTTGTATTTAACTACTTAATAAACAGAACTGGTAGGTGTTTCTTTTGGTCAGATGTGCCATGAACCAAATGCTGAGAAGTGAGAAAGTTTGGGAGCCTCCAGTGACTGGTTTCTTTCAGTCAATATCATTTGTTGAAATTTATCCATATTGTTTCAAACTGGTGCAGTTCATACACCTTCACTGCATAATATTCCACTATAGAACTATTCTATAATTTATTATTTCCCCTACTGATAGGCATTTGGACAGTTACCACCTTCTGGTTATTATGAATAGTGTTGCTATGAACATTCATTCCTAAGTGTATATATGTTGGGATAGAATTACTAAGTTATAGGGTATGTATATGTTCTGTTTTAGTAGATAATGATAGTTTTACAAAATGGTGTATCAATTTACATTCTTACTAATAGTGTATGAGTTTTGATTGTTCCATATCTTTACCATGACTTTTTTCTTTTCCATTTAGTCATTCTTAGGAATGTACTGTAGGACCACAATTTCCCTGAACAAAATGAGGCTGAGCCCCTTTCCTAATGTTTGACAAGTCCTTTGAATATTCTCTTTTTGAATGCCTATAAGTTCTTTTCCTGTTTTAAAAAAGGGGAATGGAGTTTATTTTCTTAATTTCTAGTTCTTTAGATGCAGGATGAGTCCTCTGTCAAGTATATCCTGCAAATTTCTTCTCTGACTCTGTGGCCTGGTTTTTTACTCTTAATGGTATCTATTGATGAACAGACATTCTTAAAATTAATATGGTCAAATTCATCAAATTATATTTAGTCCATTTTATATCCTATTTAATATCTCTTTCCTGGCATAATGAAAATTCTTTTCCCTACAAAACTGTTTTTCACAATTAGATTAGCAATTCATGCAAAATGATTATTGCACAAGGTGTAAGGCACACGATATGGTATCCCTCCATATAGATACTTAATTGACGAACACCCTTTGTTTTCCTTTCCCCACTGTACTGTTGTGTCACTATTATCATAAATCAGACGATAGTATACGTGTCAGTCTAGCTCGGGACTATTTTGTTCTAGACTGTACGCGTTTATATTTCTATACATGTGCCTGCCAATACCGTATTATCTTTTTTTTTTTTTTTAAAGAAAAAAACGGAGGGGAACAGCGTTGGGGAATCGGGGAAGGGGAACAGACAAGTTGCTGTCTTTTTGTTCTTCAGTTTAGTTGCGGAGGATGTTGCCTCACTGTTGGTATCGTCATTGCGCTCTTCCCGGATGAGGCAGATCGGTTGCTGGCCTCTGGATGTCGCTCACCGTGGCTACTGGCAGCTCATGCTTGGCTGCCAGCCGCTCAGGCTGGCTGCGGGCCACTCACTGTAGCCTATGGCAGCCCACTGCAGCAGGGGCTGCAGCCCACACCATCACCGGGGCTCGCACAGCCCAGCTCCAGGTGGAGCTGTTGTTAGCTGTAGAGGGCAGTGTCACTGGCCCTCATGTGGGATCCGAACCGGGGCTGCTGGCATCCCAAAACCAAAACCAGCGCTTAACCAATGCACCACTCAGCCGGCCCCCGTATTATCTTAATTGTTACAGCTTCATATTTGGTGGTGTAAGTCCTCCAGATTTTCTTCATGACTGCCTTGGCTTGATATTCCATTTTAATTTGCTTTTCCATTGAGCATCTTTTGATGTTTATTAGTCATCGTATTTTCCTCTTCTACGTGCTGGCTGTTCAGGTCTTCTGGAAATAAGGTGACCTGTCCTTTACAAACTCATTAGTATTAGATCTTTCTATATTAGGAAATGTCGAATGTTGTCATTTGCACAGTCTTTTTAAAAAATGTGCTTAAAATCCCCCTCCCTCCATTTTTTATGTACTCAAAAGTATCAATTTCTTTTTTTTCCTCCTTGGTTTTGGTTTCATGCTTAGAAAAGCCTTCTCTATGCCAAGATGGCATTCTAGTGTTGGCAAGATGAGTAACAGAGGACTTCACCTTTTACTACCTTATTTATTTTTATAATGTTTGGCATTTTTAAATTTGTAAATTACCTTAAAAATTGTTTCTTTAAAGAAATTTCAGTCATTTCCCACTGTAAGATACTAACCCAATAATTTACTCTAATACTTTTATGATTTCATTTGCCATATTTAACAATCACCTGGAATTCATTTTGGTATATGGTGTGAAACAGAGGTCTAACTTTTTCCCCAAATAGCCAGTTGCCCAAGGTATTTTTGGATGTCTCCCTCATTTATTTATAATATAGCGTTGTCTCAACTTTATCATATACCATGTTTCCCTGAAAATAAGACGTAACTGGAAAATAAGCCCTAGCATGACTTTTCAGGATGCTGGTAATATTAGCCCTACCCCAAACATAAGCCCCAGTTAAGATGATCAGCCAGACATGACTGTTTGAAAAAAATGTAGATTTTTGTACCTGAATAAATGAATAAATGTAGATTGTTGAAGAAAATATTAATATAAGACCTGGTCTTATTTTTGGGAAAACACGGTACTAAATTCTTAATTATTCTTTGGTTTCTATCTTTGGTGTCTACTTTGTTCTATGAATCAATATCTCTCTCTGCTGTTCTTGTGCCAATGCTACACTGTTTTAAAATATGCTGCTTTCTAATAAAATTGACTATCATAATGCACAACTCTCCTAAGTAATTGTGCATCTTTAAAATTTCCTTTGCTCATTAATTCTCATGTAATTAATTGCTCCAGATGAACTTCATATTTAATCAGTTTTCTAAACCCAATAAAATTCTGAGAGTCTGATTTAAATTGTGATAAATTCACAGTTTAAACTGTGATGAGATGACATATTTATAACATATTACCTTCCCATCAAGATACACTGGCTGGTTATTTATGTTCTTTTATATTCTTCCTCCACAAAGTTTTCATTCTCAATTTATTACTCCTAAGAGCTCTTCACATGAAAAGATTATTAACTCTTTAGCTGTAAAATATGTTGCAATAATTTTTTTCAATTTGTTACCAGCCAATTTTAAATGATATGAGAATATTAGTTGAGGCTGTATGCAGCTACGCAACAGAAACATACACAGAAAAAGAAAAAGAAAATTAAATTCTAATGCTAAATCAGGCATGAATTCGTATGGTTTTTGGCATGAGGCTTACGATAATGGTAATAATAATAATAAAAATCATTAAGTTTGGGCCGGCCGAGTGGCACGGTGGTTAAGAGCTGGCTTGGGATGCCAGCAGCTCCGGTTCGGGTCCCACATGAGGGCCAGTGAGACTGCCCTCAAAAACAACAACAACAACAACAAAAACAACAAAAACATGAAGTCTGAAAACAATAGAACACATTAATTACTGAAAATTCATCCAGCCAAAACTTAACTCTATGGAAAATCTTGTAATTGTAACAGGACACAAAATAGACCCTTCAGCAGTTAAAATGAAAAGAAAAGATCACAGACTTCATTCTTTAAAGAACCCAGTCCTTAACCTCTATTTTCTTCCACTTGGTATACAATTTTACAATTCCTTCCATTCACCTTATCCACGTCTATACCTATATGGTTGAGTGACTTGGATAAGAACCATTCAGATTCAAAGATATTTTTCTGTAAGGCATTGATTTTCATTGAACCATCTAATACCACCTGTCAACTTTTTTTTTTAACCTATTTTTAGTGAACTTCCCTTCCCATAGACATCTGTGGCCATTTCCAACTTCAGTTTAGCCTTCCTACAGAAAAGGCACACTACCTCCCCTCACTATTAACACGTGATCTCTTTATTAATGACAGCCAGTCTTTGCAAATTTACCTATGTTGGTACTTAATGTCCTTAAGTCTTTCCATCTGACCTTAGAGGAAGAAGTATTCTTTCTCCAACTCCAATTTAAGACTGATACCTTCCTTTTAATGCAGGGTGAACAGGGCCGGCCGAGTGGCGCGGTGGTTAAGCGCTGGCTTGGGAGGCCAGCGGCCCCGGTTCGGTCCCACATGTGAGGGCCAGTGACACTGCCCTCAAAAAAAAAAAAAAAAAAAAAAAGAGCAGGATGGTTTTTAATGCAGGGTGAACAAAGAGGCAAGACTTATTAATTAATGCTCCTGCTAAGGGACTTTGCTCCATAATTTATATCCCACCTCATCTGTATATTCAACCTCTGTTTTGGTTTCTGCCATTCAGCCAATAAATGTATTCTAATGTATTGCCTTCTTTAAAAAAAAAAAATCAGGGCCGGCCGAGTGGCTCAGTTGCTTAAGAGCTCGCTCAAGAGTGTGAGCTGAGCTCTGAGCAACGGCGGTTCGATGCCAGCCCGAGCTGAGTTGCCGTTGAGCTGCCAACAGGTGGCAGGATGGCTCAGCTAAAAAAAAAATAATTAATTAATTAATTAATTAAAAAAAAAATCTCTTCACATTTTATCCTTTGTACACATCAACACCTCTCCATTCCCTTCTTAGGGAGCAGTCAGCATGCCTACTTCCTCACTTCCCATTCATTCCATAATCTCATCTCCTAAAGTGTCATGACCATGATGGTACCTTCACCTGAAGCTATTGACAAAAATTAACATAGTGACACTGGACAACACCAATCAAGAAGGATGGGTGAATTTTTGGTTCCACAAATACTATAATTTTGTCTATGGCTATGCCTATTGATAGAACTAGGGACTGATGGAAGGATGAGGTTCTCCTTGGCGCTAAACTGGAGAAACCTGTAAACAGTAAGCCCCTTAAATTTTTTTAATTGGGCATGGGATGAGTATCTTATATTTATACATATTATTGACTTTCACTACTTCTGTAAAAGTTAATAAAAAACTAGTTCTTTAATGTCTTTCATCAAAATAAACTGGGCCAGTGGAGTGGGGTGCTGGTTAAGAGCGGGCCTGGGACGCCAGCTCTGAGCAGCAGAGCCCTAGTTCTGATCCTACATGGGCCAGTGAAGCTGCGCCCTCTACAGCTAAGACGGTGAACAACAGCTCAACCTAGAGCTGCGCTGCGGTGAGTCGCTGGCAACAGCATAGGCTGCAGTAGGGCTGGCAGGCAGCTGGCGTGTGCTTTCGTGAGCTGCCGTGCGCGGCAGGTCCAATGGCCAGCGAACGACCGCCTCACCCGGGAAGAGCGCAATGATAATACCAACATGGGCCAGTGAAGCTACGTCCTCCACAACTAGATTGAAGAACAAAAGGACAGCAACTTGTCTGTTCTCCTTCCCCGATTCCCCAACACTGTTCCCCTCACCAATTCCCTAATAAAATCTTAAAAAAAAAGAGAGAGATGCAAAATCGTTCCAAGCAAGAAAGCAAGATCCACGGGAAATACTAGGTATGGGACCTTAACTAAATTACCCAATTTTCTCACCTCATATAGGGTTATACCCTACTATATACCCTAGATTGTGAGGATTAAACAAGCTAACGTGTAAAAACACTTAACACAGTTCTAGACACATGCTAAATACCTTCTTTCACCTTAGCACAGTGCCATACTCCCAACAGACAATCAACTATTAAGGAGTAAAAGTGTAACAAAAAGAAGCAATATTAAAACTTTGTGAACATTGTGAAACAAATGTGGCAAAAGCACCATCTGTTCCTACTCACTAACTATTCAAATAAAAAGCTTCAATTAGAATCAAGTTACTAGAAGAGATCCAAGCATTTTGAGGGAATTCAACTACTAATGTGCTCCAATGACTTTCTCTAAAAAATGTAAAATACTACATATGATTTAATAAAATGAACAGTTAGCACACACACAAAGTTGCAGTTTTCCAGATTGAAAAAGACAACTGTAACTAGTCCTTCCCTGGGAGGAATGCATCTTAAATATACAAAATTTCCTTAGGTATACACAAAAGTCAATGTATCAAAGGGATTTGGAAACAAGGAAGGTTTTTCTCTAACTTCCCCACCCCCCCAACAATAATATGAATGACCAAAATGAATCTTGTCCAAATATTTAGGGGGGAAAAAACATTTTAAATTTTAGCATTGATGTAAAGCAGCTGGATTTAGTAGAATGCAGCAAGTCAGCTGTTTTCTGAAAAATTATTCTGGGGTGGAGAAAAAGGGCAATCTTCCCAATAAAACAACTGCCATAAAACACCATACATATATAAGAACATACACATCTGTTAAATATCAGTTTAGACTGTTCAAGCCAATTTACAAATCAAGAGAAAATATTTAAGATCTAAAGAATAAATCATCCTCTATTTCTGGTCACATTTTGTATGGGTGGCTACTGGAGAATAGTAGGAGTTATCCACGCCAATGCAAGGCAAGGAGCACTGAATAATAAATCCACTGTTCACACTCAAATGTGGGGGGAGAGGAAAAGGGAGGCTCCAAGTCCATAAAGTTCTCCTCCCTCTCTAAACACTGCAAAAATTGTCCACGTCTAAAGGCTCTCACCCTTGAAACTCCTTGGAGAGTGACTTAGAGATATTTTTTTGTTCAGATTTTTGAGGGGGAGTGATTCAGGAATGCTACAAGATTGCAACTTTCAAATACATGGGCATAATTTAAATGCTAAAGTATTCTTTTCTTCCTGGAAACATGTTCCCCCTTCCTTTTCAATCAGATGATCACCACTCCAATATCAATAAAAATCCCCAAGTCAACTCCAATTATAAACGAACCCCAAAGCTTTAAAGAATATGCGAGTCAGGCACACGATGGTTTCCAATAATTCTTCAACTCCCTCCCGATTAAGGATGAGAAAAGAGAAAGCAAGGGACACGAAACAGGAAAAAATACCTGGGAAGAAGGGCGGAGAGAGGAGACAGTAGGAAGGGGGCTGGGGGGGGGGAGCAGAGCAAAAAGTCCAGCTGATGCTGGCACTTAATTGGAAAGAGAGGGCAGAAAATACCCCCGAACACACAGGCTAGCAAGGACTGGGAGGGGACAAGGGCGCCATTGAGGAAGTCCACGCAAGGCCCAGCCAAGGGGGCTGCAGTGTAGGAGGGCAGGCCAGGAAAGGCTCCTTAGGAAGCAATACCAATCCAGGCCCAATAGCTTGAGAGAGAAGATACGGCGATAGGGTATTTCTACACTGGCAACCCCGACCGAGACCGCACCAGATCGTCTCGGGAGGCAATCCTGCTACGCGGGGCAAGGGGTTAACCGCGAGGGGTTCGCAGACGTGGAAGGGGGTGCGGCCCCATGGGTTGCGGCAGGAGCGCGGAGAACAGGCCCACCGTCCGTACCTTGTAATAAACGTCGAACTGGATGTTCTCCGGCAAGGAGCGGATGTCGCGGCGGGAGCGGATATAGTTGTCCACGACAGCGGAGATGGCGGTGTTGTAGAGCGTCTCTGGGATCCACTCTAGTTCCACGGCCGCCATCTTCCTTCCCTCCTCCTCCGCCTCCTCGGCCGCCGCCGCCTCCTCCTCCCGAAGGCCCCCGCCTCCCTCCGTAGCGAACTCCGCGGCGGCCCCGGAGGATTCGGAGGGGCGGCGGCAGCCACGCGGGCACACGGCCCAAGGGCACGGCCGTCCTGGCTCCTCCGGGGCGAGCTTGTGAGGCGAGAGCAGCAGGCCCGGGGAAAGAGCGGGCTAGGCAGCAGGAGACAGCCGGGGCCAAAGCCTCACATTCCGGATTTGAGAGAAACCCAGGGTCCGTCCCAGCCCCGAGCTCTGCAGGGGCGCGACTGCGTGTGCGGCGTCATGACGTCAGGGCACGCCGACGCGCTGGAGGGAAGGAATGCGGCAGGCGGAAAACTTGGGAAGAAAAGAGCAGTGATGCCTTCCACAGATAACGCTGTCCTAGGGGCCGCCGTAGAGTGGATAGGGGTAGGCTTTGTACACGGGACGACTTACTCCAGGATTTTTACCTGCCCGTTCCGAGACATTCGGGCGCATCAGTCCCTTCAGAAATTCCTGCCTCGGGAGTTCTTAGGCACGGACCCTTTCGAGGCTCAGGTAAAAGTTTGGATCCTCTTCTCATAAAAATGCACAATTATGAATACATTGACAATTATGCATTCAAGGAATTCACATTACTCTAGAAACCCTTCCTTAGACTCCAGTCCCTAAGCCAAGTAAAGAACCTTCGGTCTGGGACCTAAGGGTAAGGATGGAAAGGAAATTTGTGTTTCATTGTATAACCATTCGCACGGTTTGAACTTTTTTTTTTTTTTCTCCTTTTTTAACCACATTTCTTTTTAACAAATAACATGTACGGGGGGGAAAAAGTGAAAGACCTCTTCTTGCTTTAGAAGAATTTGATAGGAAGGTTAAGCAGATTATGGAATTACAAGTAGTGGTGAGAGAAAAAGGACTAAGTGGTGGATGTGATAGCACTTAGCGGTAGGACAGAAATGAAGATTTCAATTTTCTCCCATAATTCTAGCCTGGGCCTCATGGGATTTGAATAATTGAGAGTACTTGTTTCAGCTCCCTTCCTTCCTCAGCCTGAACATCTGCTATTTATGTAACTTAATTTCCCAGGTCTGTGATTTCAAGAACTTTATGCAACATGGTTCCACTCTAGGAATTGAACAAGGAAGTTATTGGCCATAATTGGTGACACTCAATCTCGCAGTCACTCCATAACAATGTAAAACCTGAAGACAATAATGATAATGTTCTGACAATTAGAGCTAAAGGAAATGGAAGTGATTCTGCCAGTTCATCTTGGTATTTTTTTATTTTTATTTTTTTTGAGGGCAGTGTCACTGGCCCTCATATGTGGGACCCGAACCAGGGCCGCTGGGTTCCCAAGCCAGCGCTTAACCACTGCGCCACTCGTCCGGCCCCACCCTGGTATTTCAATGTTAGATAGTTAAATAACTTGGTTAAAAAAGAAAAGAAAAATCACACTTAGTCCTCTTCTTGTCTATACCACTTCTCACTCTAATTCATGAACTTAAGAAAGGTAGTTTTTGCTAGACGTAGCAAGTAAAAAAATACAATGGCCAGTTACATTTTAATTTCAGATAAAGAATGGTAGTTTTTTTAATATAAGTATGTTACATGCAATAGTTTTTCCCACCCAGTCTGAGTCACTCAAGCATATCAGTGCCTTCAGCAAATCCTGCATTAGAAGCTCTTAAGACATAGACTTTTAGAGGCTGTTGGACCTCTTCCCACATACACACACACAAAAATGCATAATTATCCATACAAATATTCATCATTCATCAGAAATTCAAATTTCACTGGGCATCTGTATTTTATCCAGCAACCTTACCCCCAAAGAATCTATGAATCCCCTGAAATTAAACGCACATGTTCTAGGACATTTTGGCTGAACTAGGACCTGGATTCAGGTCCTATAAACATGTTGTGTCAGACACTTATTGATTGCTGGATGGACCTTAGATACTGTTGAGCAGAGTTAGAAATCAAAAAATGTATATAGACAGTGGGGTCTCTGTGGATAAAAGGGCCTCTTGATCCCTTGTTCGTTGTTTTGAGATTTTACGTTATTAGAATGTGTGTGATGGACTGGGAGGCCCTGATCAAGAGCAAACAGACTGCCCAAAAGGACAGAGTCCCTGAGAAACAATTCGTCATGAGGGGTGGAGGAGTCAGAATTAATGAGTTGGTATCTGTACAAAGGACCAAAGGGAGACACTGACTCCAGAACTAGAATCTATCTGCTGGCTTGGACCCTCAAGAACTGGCTGAACAGACAAACCAGTGGGAACGAAGCTATATTTATATTGGTTGTGGACCATTCTCAACTGAGAGAAGATAGGTTCTCCCTTGTACCCTAAGAAATTAACGAATACCAACAGAGCTGGAATTTGAACTCAATAATTATATGAACACTGACTTCCATATTTCAGATGACAGCATAGCATCTGAGTTTGTAGTGGTCAGGGCCAGATCCTAAAGAGGCTTAAATATGATGCTAATGTCCTTGGACTTAATCTTGGAGATGATAGGGAATCCTTAAAGGATTGTAAGCAGGGTAGTAAAAGGATCAGATTTGTGAGTCAGAAGAAAAGCAGCAGTCATGTGGTACCAGCAGAGCCAGAAGAAGGTCTAGGATCATGCACTGCCAGCTACAGAAGGGTAGAATAAGGAAGAGGCCTGCTAAAATGTCATGGCCACCTATGCATTTTAGTGAACAGAGGTCCTTTGTACCACAAAATTGCCCCCTACAGTTCACCAAATCTCCTTTAAGTCTTCACTACTGGGGGCCTCAAATTTAGTAGAAGGCCTTGCACCATACAGAGGTAAAAGAGACATGAACCTGGTCCAGAAAGAATTGTGTGAATCCTAGGAGGTGATAAATATTGTGACCATTTTAAAATTGCGATTTCTCTCTTCATTGAGTTGTGGGGTCTAAGTATAATACCTTCCTCTTGAATCTAGTTGGATTGTGTCTTCTTCAACATTTAGAGTATGGGAGAAGTGATGCTAGGTCAGAAAAGACCATGCAGAGTCTACAATGTTCTGTGGATTACTCACTCTTGGTTTCCTGAGCCACCATATAAAAAGATGAATTACTCTGAGGTTACCATACACTCAGAAAGTCCAAGCCACATGGAGAAGCTATGTGTAAGTACTTTGGTCAACAGCTCCAGCTGAGTATAGCCTTTGAGTCATTCCAGCTCAGATACCAGTTGTTTCAGGGAAGAAACCTCCAATGATTCCAACTCCAAGACATTTGAGTCACCCTCAGTCCAGTGTTCTCAGATGAGGGCCCAAGCATCATGATGCTGAGACAAGCATTCCTGCTCTCATCTGTCTGAATTCCTGACCCACATAATAAATAATAAATAGGAACATAAAAAAAATCGTTGTTCACTTATATCATGAGGGTTGCAGTGGTTTGTTAGGCCACAATAGATCACTAAAACACTCAATTCCAATCCCCTAAAGTTTCCAGGAACCCATCACTTTAGACTCCATTTTGAACCTATTCCCTCTTTGGACTACGTATTATTAGGCATATAGATTCATTTACGAAAATGATACAATTCATAATCTGTCCTGGACAGTTTTCTTAGCTTAGACAATAGCCCTGCTACACTGTAAGAATGAACTTCCTAACCTTAGGGTATCAGAATAGAGACAATGATTTTTGTCCTAAATTGGAAGTCTTTTTCAGAGCCCTCCACGTCTAAATCTATGTATTCAACACCCATCAACCACAGACTAACAATTACATGGACCTCATAAATAGCGTCATCAAGGCACATCGATGGCACCACACATCATACAGGAAAATGACGGGGTCCAGTAACTTGCAGCCACCAAACAATAGAACAAGGCCTTGCCAACAAGTCTTGTCACTTGGGGAAACAATGCAGATAGAAAATCTGGCCCAATTCTCATCCCTCAGTATCATACGCATATCTGCAGAAAACTCAAGTTTCCTGAACATGTTCATAGTTACTGTCCATCTTGCTTGGTCCCCTTTAAATTCATTCTGCTTCCTACATGTAGCATTCTGTCTCCAAATTTAATCCAGGCTGCTACCTACTAGGATGCTCCCCCTAATCTTGATCTCTACTGTTTTCATTAACATACATAACACCCCATTTGACCCTAAGAAGCACTGGGCAACATTTACCAGTCCTTATTTTGAGCAAACACACTTGGAACCTGTCCTGCACAACCTGTCTACTTACCCTGACAATCAAAGTAGAGAATCATCATAGAAAGTCTGGGTGGTTTTGTGTATGTGCTGCTAATGCTTGTCCAATGTATGGAATAAAAGTGTAAGGGTTATTCTTGGAAAGACAGAGTGTAATCATTTATAACAATACATGTGAAAAATACCGTGATCAAGTTTGCACAAGATATTGTGGGAGTGCTGAGGAGGAGATAATGAGTTGAATTTGGAGATAATAATCCTATAACAATTATAATGTAGGTCAATTCTCGAAGTATTTTTAGTTGCAATGAAGTTCATAGGGAAATAACACTTGAATAGATTTACTTGTACAATTATAAATTGGTTCATTTCACCTTGACACAATACCTCCAACTTCTGGGAAATTTTCTAATGATCAGCATGTAAAAAATACATGAAACATTGTGAAACAAAGTTGTGGTTCTTTATTTGTGATAGGGAAAAGTTATGACTTTTTCAATGATATAGAAAGTAGGGACAAGGTAAACTATATACACAAGTGATATAATCATATAATAATTCTTGGGCCATTTGATGGAGACACAATTATCCTAAGTGGATCCAGTCTATTTTTAACTCCCCACCAAACATTTTAGTTAAAACATGCATATGACACAGATTTTTAATTTAGAAGACAAAATATATGGCAAGGCGTTTACTGAGCTTAACAACATACTGAGGAGTTTGGGTCCAGTTTTGGATTTTTTAAGGATAATGTATCTACCAGGTACACAGGGAGATTTGGGAAAGGTTTCAAAAATGGAAAAAAAAACTTGATAATTGTTGATGATAGTTGAAGACAAAAGAGTATATCACGAGAGAAAGGATGTATAATTTAAGAGAAAAGAAAAAGTTAAGAGATCACATTGTAGGGCCGGCCGAGTGGTGTGGTGGTTAAGCACTGGCCTTGGAAGCCAGCGGCCCCGGTTCGGTCCCACATATGAGGGCTAGTGACACTGCCCTCAAAAAAAAAAAAAAAAAAAAAAAAAAGAGATCACATTGTAATCTGCCCTGTAATACCTCTTATGATCTCTCATTTATAATTTAATTATATTATGTGTGGGTGCCTTATGTCCCCAGTAGCCCATAAGCATCTTGCAGACTGGACAATAAATAGTGTATGTTTCAGATACCAAGCCTAGTGCAGACATAGAGTGAGCATTCAGCAACTGGATTAATAAATGAATAGACCTTCCTACCTTTCCTTAGGAGGAAAAATACAGTTTGCTGCATCGTAAAATATTTACTTCCTTTAAACTAATTTTCAAAAACATACACTTCAAAACATTTTTTCCTTTTTTAAAAATTGTGATAAAATATACATAACAGACTTTACTATTTTCACCATTTTTAATGTACAATTCATTGGCATTAAGTACATTAACAATGTGCAGCCATCACCGCTATCCATTTCCAGACCTTTTTCATCATCCCAAACAGAAACTCTGTACCCATTAAACAATAATTCCCCATTTTCCCCCTCTTCTCAGCCCCTGGTAACCTCTAATGAGTTTGACTATTCTAGATCTCTCATATAAGTGGAATTATACAATATTTGTTCTTTTGGGTCTGGCTTTTTTCATTTAGCATGTCTTCTTTCTTCTTAAATTTTATTTTCTCCTGAAAGAAAGGGTTTATTGAGTCATATACTAGCCAGAAAAAGTACCAGTCCTGGATATGCAGCCTGAACCACCAGCAGCAGGGCTAGATGGGGAAGACATGTTCCATATAGCATATGGTTTCAAGATTCATCCATGTTGTGTCATGTATCAGAATTTCATTCCTTTTTAAGCCTGGATAATATTTTGTTGTACGTATACGAGTATACCACATTTGTTTATCCATGTATCTGTTCATGGCCATCCATTGGGATTGTTCTACCTTTTGGCAATTGCGAATATTGCTGCTATTAACATAGGTGTATAAACAAATTGAGTCCCTATTTCTAGTTCTTTGGAGTAGAATTGCTGCATCATAAAGTAATTAAACATTTAACTTTCTGAGGAGTTGTGAAACCGTTTTCCATAGCAGCTGTCCCATTTTATATTCCTACCAGCAATGCACAAGAGCTCCAATTCCTTTTCATCTTCACTAACACTTATTTCCCCCCTTTTTAAAAATGATGTCTATCCTGATGAGTGTGAAATGGTATTAAAAATATTTTTGTGTTTCACAAAAATTCACTTCAGCATGATGAGGTAGCCCAATAGAAGAGAAAATATATTAAAACACATAGTTGAAGGCACAAAAGTTATGCTGGAAAAAAGTTTAAGCAATACATATCAATGTGCCAATTCCAACTTTATTTATAGATGTTTCCTCACACGTTCCAATAGACATATGTATAAGGATATTTATACATCTTGTTTATGTGGTAAGACATCAGTTTTAAAATATAAACAGCCACCCTTCCCCCCATCGAGGCAGCAGATAGAATAGTTCTATGCCCATTTGTGTTCAGTGAGAGGACACAGAAGAGGAAACAAGGAGGCTTTTCTTTGCTTTTGCATTTCAAAAGCTTTCCCTGAGGGAAACAGAAAGAACTCTTATCCATAGACAATACAGCAGATTTAATGAATAGAGCCTCCCCATCCCTTACCCCAGCCAGTTTCCCTGGAAAGGAGAAAGGAAAAAGGGGGAAAGCCCCAAGGAGAAAGCATAGGAATGTGATTATAGAGAAAGAGCCTTACACCCTGTCCCCTCACCCCAACCACTACCACTACCTCTCACCCCAACACCCCTGCATGGGTCCTAGAGGGACAAGGGGACTTCTGGGGGAGATGGGTATGTACACCTTGGTTGGGGGCTTATAATAAATGTAGAAGAAAACGATATGACAACAATCGTATAAAGTATATGAGGACAGGTGAATTTATTTGTAAATTTTTATTTGCTCTTAAGTTATTTCCTGATAAGTTAATAATACATATTATTAGCCTTAGAAAAAACACTGAAAAAATAACCAAAAGAGGTATAACTAAGAAGCTAATAGGAAATGAAATATTAAAAATATTAGATTATTATTCCATTTATGTGAAATTCTAAAACAGAAAAAAGTAATCAATAATACTGTATTTACTTTTATTGTGCTTAATCATATATTTGTTCTTATTCTTGCTATTTTGATTCCTGCATTCTATGTATTTTGCATTCTTATTTTTTAGTACTTTTGAAGTCCTACATCAGAGGTTGCAAATCAGTAGCTTATATTCAGCCCTCTGGTGTGGATGGGGTTTTTTTGTTTTGTTTTTTTTGCTTCATAGGGTATTTACGTGTTTGTTTTTTGAGATGACATTTTAAAACCTGGTTATTTCACACAGAAATTCAGATATCTATCTAACCACACTTGAAAAATCAGGACGTCTATAATATAGAGCCCCCAATCTCATGTGTCAACAATTACCTGGAACTGAATAGAGGCTGACCCCCCTACCCCCCACCCCCCACCCCCGCCCTCCAGAGGAAGTGTGTTGCCCTCAGGTTCACCACAGTCCCCACCATTTTGTTTGGGAAAAGTGGAAAGTGAATTTCAGTTTATGTTTATAATCTTTGTACTATTGTTTTCTTGTGGTACAATATGCCTCTGTTCCCATGGCATAATCATTTTGATAAAAGACCTAAACACGCCCATTGCTACGGACTGAATTGTGTCCTCTCCCTCAAATTCATATGTTGAAGTCCTAACCCGAAGTGGGATGATATTAAGAGATGGGGCATTTTGGGAGATAATTAGGTTTAGATGAATTCATGATGGCAGGGCTCCCATAATGGGATTAGTGCCCTTGTACGAAGAGACACCGAAGAGCTTGCTATCTCTCTGCCATGTGAGGACACAGCAAGAAGGCAGTCAGCGTCAAACCAGGGAGAGAGCTCTCACCAGAACCCAATTATGCTGGCACCCTGGCCTCAGACTCCCAGTCTCTAGAACTGTGTAAAATAAATTTCTGTTGTTTAAGCCAACTGGTCCATGTTATTATATTGGCGCTAACACAGCCATGTTTCCAGAAAAAAAAAGTAAATGCCCACTTCTACATTACCTCTCTCTGGCCCCTGTGGACATTTGGGTTTGTGATTTCTGTTTAAATTCTTTTTCTCTTTGACGTGTCATTACCCATAAATTGTTAATAATTATAATATGAACCAACATTTTTTATGACCATCATCATACATTATCTATAATTTTGCTCCCCTACAGAGAATGCTTTTAGCAAGATTTTAGTCTCCCCTGTCTTATATTCCACTTGGACTTTTTTTGTGATTCAGTTCAAGATTGTTATTAATTTTTCTTATTTTTGACTCTTCAATTTTAAGAATCTCTTCTGAAGAATTGCATAAAACTTCAAAATCACTTTATCAACAATTATTTATTCTTAATTGTCTGCTTTTCTGTTTTCTTTGGTCATGACTGTTTCTTATATATCATGCTTCCCTTTTTTTGGAGCTTTTTATTGTGATTTATTTTTTATTTTGTTACAGTGCTTCCTTAAGGAAAAAAATAAAACAAACCTCTGTTGATAGTTGGCTTGCATTCCCTTGGAATTTGTGTCAGTCACTGAGCTGTTCAGTGTCCCTTGCCTTAGGCATCCCACTCCAAGACTGTAACATTAGGCTGGCAGGCTTTGCCCTGGGTATGATGACTGCACAGGGAACAGGCCTGCAAACTAAACCCCTCCCAGAGCAAGAAAGCTAGGGTGGTAGAGGCTTAAGGGATTTCACTGATGTCCTTTGACTGTTGTGCAGAGCCTTTTTAAAAAATTCTTAATTCTTGTCTCTTTCTCTGTTTGTTGTGGTTGCCTAAAATTAGTGGCATCTCAGCCAGCTATCTCTCTGACTGCCATAAATCACCACTTCAGAGAGAGCCAGGTATAGCAGTTTCGAATCATGATCCTTTTCCTTAAAAGAGTAAATTCTCCTCCATTGTCACTTTGCACCTATTGTTGCATATGAGGAAGGATGGAAAGTTATGAGTTTCTTTTTATCTTTGGAATATAGAAAAGTCACCAGGATTCTCTTGGAATCATGTTTGATTCTGTTCTGTTTCACACCCCACATCCTACTCACCAGGAAATTTTGTTGGTTGTAACTTCAAAACATATATAGAATCTGATAACTTCTCACCATGTCTGTTGCTACCATCCTGGTCTAAGCCATTACCATCTCTCATCTAAATGGCTAAGATAGTATCCTAAAATAGTCTCACTGCGTTCACCCTTGTCACTCCTACTCAGAACCCTGCAATGGCTCCCATCTCTCTCAAGTAAAATCAGAAGTCTGTACAGTGGCCAACAAGACTCCACATGACTTGAAGTTCTCCCAACCCCACCTCATGTTACTGACCTGATCTCATAGTGCTTCCTTCCTCACTATTCATGTCCTATCCCAAACCATAGAACATGCATTTCCAGACTGAAAGGGCCCACCAATTACCTAGTAAAATGGATGAAAATGGACTCCCACCAAGGCTCATCACAGTGAAATTTCAGAACACCAAGAACAAAGAATAAATCCTTCCAGAGGTCACCTTGCTCTTCTGTTCTTTCTGTGTGGAGCACTCTTCTCACAGATAACTTCATTATTAACTTTTTCACCTTCAAGACTTTGCTCAAATAATACCTTTAAATGAGGCCTTCCCCGATCACCCTAAATAATGTTGTAATAGTTTTTCTTTCTCTGCTTTATTTTTCCCCATAGCAGTTAACATCTTCTAATATACCACATAAACTACTGGGTTGTCAGAAAAGTCATGATGCATTTTTGCAATGAAAACCAAAAAAAATATGTCATGATTTTTCTGACAACCTAATAATAATTATGATGTTTATTGCCTCTCACTGAAATGTAAGTTCCACAAGAGTAGGGATTTTTGTCTGTTTTGCTCACTGTTCTAAATCCAGTAACTAGAACAATACCCAACATACGGTAGGTGTCAATAAATATTTGTTGAATTGAATGAATAAAATGTATTCAGATGTGGCTCATCTTTCAGTAGCCTTAAAGGCAATATCAGCTTATATTTTTTTCCAGATAGAGATAATCTGTTGGAAACTCTCAGTGCACAAGCCCTCTTTTTCATCCCCAAATGAAATTTCATCCCCAAATGACAGTTTAAAAAATGGTCATATATAGTTGCTTCTTTCCTCCAAACTTTCGTCTGACTCAGCTTCATGGAAATTACTTGAAGAATAAGGTGTGAAAGGTGTTCTGGCGTTTCCAGAGGCAAGACAAAATTTTTCTTTTTACAATTCTTGAATCGTTTCATCAGGAAGTTAGAGAGATAGGAAGTAGAATGTGTGTGATTTGTTCACTACCTTGGCCAATTCAACATCTGTTTTTTAATTTTAATTTTTCAACTACAGTTGACATTCAATATTAGTTTCAGGTGTACAGCATAGTGGTTAAACATTTATATAACTTACGAAGTGATGCCCCCGATTAGCCTCGTACCCACGGGCATCATACATAGTTATTACAGTATTATTGACTATGTTCCCTGTGTTGTTTTAACATCTGTTTTTGTTGTTGTTGTTTGTTTTACTAAACAGTATTTAAAATATTTCAGATTTCTGGTTAAAAAGGTAGTTTGAATAACTGTGGGTTTTTTTGCCAAACAAGTTCCCTCTTGCCAAAACTCCATTATAGCAACAGTGAAGGTATTAAAAGGGGAAGGGACATAAACAGCAAGAATAAAGAAATCAGGAATTGAGACAATAGCAACAATAATACTTTGGTGACTGGAATGTAGATGGATGGGTATTAACAGAACTAAGAGACCTAAGAAAGCACAATCTTGGGCCGGCCGAGTGGCGCATTGGTTAAGCGCTGGTTTTGGGATGCCAGCGGCCCCGGTTCGGATCCCACATGAGGGCCAGTGACACTGCCCTCTACAGCTAACAACAGCTCCACCTGGATCTGGGCTGTGCGAGCCCCGGTGATGGTGTGGGCTGCAGCCCCTGCTGCAGTGGGCTGCTGTAGGCTGCAGTGAGAGGCCCGCAGCCAGCGTGAGCGGCTGGCAGCCAAGCGTGAGCTGCCAATAGCCGCGATGAGCGACATCCAGAGGCCAGCGACCAATCTGCCTCATCCGGGAAGAGCGCAATGACGATACCAACATTGAAGCAACATCCTCCGCAACTAAACTGAAGAACAAGAAGACGGCAACTTGTCTGTTCCCCTTCCCCGATTCCCCAACGCTGCTCCCCTCCACCAATTCCCCAATAAAATCTTTAAAAAAAAAAAAAAAAAAGAAAGCACAATCTTAAGCCAGCACTGGGGCAAATAGAGAATCTATCTGATTTATATCAGAGAACTCATAAAAGACTCAGGAAGTGGTGGCACTAGGTACCTCTAAAATTAGGGGGAAAGGAGGGGCTACAAACAGGAAGACTGACTGAAAATCTGATTAGAAAATGTGAGGCTGACACATAATGCTGAGGCAAAGCTGCTTCTTCCATCCTGGCAGAAAAAATGAAACTTATTCGATAGAGAGGGTAAAACATAGGGTCTCTGGTCTGGGGGATAACAGGTTCAGTTGAAGGCAGGGATTCCATACTGAGGAGAGTTATACTAAGTGAATGTTTTCATTATAAATGTTAAGATACTTCTCCTACTCCCAGCCTTCTTCCTGCCTCAGCTCCCAGAACCCTGACAGCCAGGTCTGTACCTACACTCCATCATGGAGAAGATGCTTCTCTAGGAAGTCTGATCAGCACAAAACAGCTAAAAAAAAAAAAAAAAAGTCATGATTCAGTTAAAATGTTGAGAAAATGTTTACTACTGTAGGAATTCAATGAATTACTTTGACCCATGTAAAGAAAAGAACATGACATATATGAAGTGATAACTTAAAAGCCTTTACAACAACTGTTCTGTAGTTCCACATCAATTTAGCTTTTCTTTTTCTTTTTCACATGCCTGCATTATGAGGAAAAACTTCTTTTGAGCCTGCGAAAAGGGAATGAACTCTTGCCTTCAGGCCCTGTTCTGCCGTGTGCTGAAGCCATGTAAGTAGTTGTTTAGTGGGAGCTGAGCAGGATTGGAAAGGTCTGCTTAACCTTTAAAGGTATCTTTTCCACCTGGCTGTCAGATGTTAGAATAGTCCTCTGATTCACAACTCTTTTATATGTGGACATTAGGGACTCCTGTTAAAATGAAAACAGGTTAACTGGGCACACCGTCACTGGCCCATGTGGGAATCGAACTGGCAGCCCTATTGCTCAGAGCTCGCTCTCTTAAGCCAACTCTTAACTAACTGAGCCATTCAGCCGGCCCCTTTGTAATTTTCTAAGTTATAAAGGTGCTAGGAAGATCTTTTGTTAAAATATTTGGTCTTTGACCTTGATTCTTGACACACTGCTCCTAAATTCCTTGGTATTTTTGTGGATAATAGGAAAATCTTTTGTTCTAATGAGATGATTTTTGGTGTGCTCCTGCATATCTTCAGAATGGGGGCTTGTCACCATAAAGACCAAGCCATGATTAGAAGCTTGAAACTTTCAGCCCTGCCTGTGACCCAACAAGGGCAGATGGGCTGGAGATTGAGTTAATCGTGTCTACATTATGAAACCTCCATAAAAATCCCTGAACTATAGGGGTCAGGGAGCTTCCAGTTTGGTGAACATATCAACATGATGAAAGAGTGGTGTACCCCAACTCCAAGGGGACAGATGCTTCTGCACTTGAGACCCTTCCAGATCCTTGCCCTATGTATCCCTTCATCTGGATGTTCATCTATATCGTTGATCATATTCTTTATTACATAATAAAATGGTAAACATAAGTTCTGTGAGCTGTTTCAGCAAATTATTGAATCTGATGATGGAGTCCTGGGAACCCCAACTTGTAGCTGGTCAGTATCAGAAGGACTTGCGATTGGCATCTGAAATGGCATCTAACTTATGGGATCTGATGCTACTAACTCCAGGTAGATAGTGTCAGAACTGAATTAAATTGTAAGACATCCAGCTGGTACTAGTGTATTGGTGAGTTTGGGGGGGAAATCCCATATATTTGGTGACCAGTAGTAGAGTGTGAAAGCAAAGGAAAACAGTGTGTTTTTTGTATTGTCCCCTCTCACATTGTACCAGGGTTGGTCTGTGTGACTAGGAGAATGCTACAGTAGTGATGGCACATCCATTCTGAGGCTAGGGTACGATAAGACACAGATTTTTGCCTTACTCTCCTCTCCTTTGGATCACTCACTGGGAGTGTCGGGGAGGGCAGCTGCTATGTTAAGACAGTCAAACAGTCCTATAGAGAGGTCTATGTGGTGAGGAACTCAGGTCCTCAGTCAACAGCCAGCAAGAAACTGAGGCCTCCCGCTAATGGCCGTGTGAGTGAACCATCTTGGCAGAGGATTCTCCAGCCCCCGTAAGTCTTAAAATGACTACAGCCCCAGTTGACATCTGAATCGCAGTCTCGGGCCGGCCGAGTGGCTCAGTTGGTTAAGAGCTCGCTCAAGAGTGCGAGCTGAGCTCTGAGCAACAACAGTTTGATGCCCAGCCCAAGCTGAGCTCCTGCTAAGCTGCAAACAGGTGGCAGAATGGCTCAGCTAAAAAAAAAAAAAAAAAGAATCACAGTCTCATGATAGACTCTAAGTCAGAACCTTCCAGCTAAGCTCCTTCTGAATTCTTGATCCTTTGAAACTGTGAAATAAGAAGTGCTTTTTGGGGCCGGCCGAGTGGCACAGTGGTTAAGTGCTGGCTTGGGAAGCCAGCGGCCCCAGTTCGGGTGCCACATATGAGGGCCAGTGACACTGCCCTCAAAAAAAGAAAAAAAAAAAAAAAAAGAAGTGCTTTTTATTTTAAGCCACCAAATTTTGGGGTAACATTCTATGCAGTAATAGATAATATGCTATGTCTATTTTGAAAGAGTTGCCCGAGGTGTATACAAAGAGTAACACTGGGCATAATGAATTTCAACTGCTGCACTAAGAATGTGTTATTCACACTAGCTTTTATAAAAACAAAAATAAAACAATTCTTTCTTAAAGTTTTATAAATTATAAACATCATGTGTCCTTTTTGTTACACAGAGAGAACAGAATTATATGAAGTAAATAGGACAACTCCCTCATTCTCTGAAACTACCCTGATTCCACATTCCTGAGTATTAATTCTTCAACTTATCCTTCCTTTTCAGGACATGCAGCATATTTTTAGTATATTCTCATTCCCCCCCTCCCCAAACCACGCAGAATCCGTTTCTTTGGCTTGCAATCAGAGGAACTGTAACAGTATAAAATGTCCTGTCTTGTCCTTGAACATTTAAATTATTTCAAGTCTTTAATGTTATTAGTAACGTGACAACAAACACTCCTTACATCTTTGCATACCTGTGTGCTATCCTAGAAATCAAACTGCTTAGTGAAAGAGTATGTGCATTTAAATATTTGATAGGGCCAGCCGAATGGCTCAGTTGGTTAAGAGCTCTCTCAAGAGTGTGAGCTGAGCTCTGAGCAACAGCAGTACGATGCCCAGCCCGAGCTGAGCAGCCGCTGAGCTGCCAACAGGTAGCAGGATGGCTCAGCTATCAAAAAAAAAAAAAAAAAAAAGAATTACTAAATATTTGATAAATATTGCTAAATTTCCTTTTAAAAATGTCATACTGATATACACTTCATGATCGGTAGTGTTGGAGATTTTCTTTCTTTTTTTTTAGCTAAGCCATTCTGCCACCTGTTGGCAGCTCAGTGGCAGCTCAGCTCGGGCTAGGAATTGAACCAGCGATCCTGTTGCTTAGAGTTTGCACTCTTGAGCGAGCTCTTAACCAACTGAGCCACTCGGCTGGCGTGTTGGAGATTTTTGATGCTCCTTTCCACATGTTCACTCCAATTCTGATTAATGAACAACGTGCACCTGAAAAAGTTGGTCCAATGGGAATTGAAGTACAGTTCTATTAATATTGACAAGATCCTAGCACTCTAGTGCTTACCTGTAGTTTAGCTCAGGTCTGAGGCCAAAATACTCTTATTGCCAGCCTGAATCCAGATCTTGTAACCACACACTTAGGCATTCTTGCAGAGAAATGGAAGTCAAAAAATGAAATTCCCTTCCTCTTATCAATTAAAATCCGAAATTCTATGTTCTCCAATTTCTACTGGACCTGATGAGTCTGGTTTTCAACAGCAGTAGCTAAATCTTAAAGCCACTTCCCACCAAATGGTGAAGCCCTTTGAAGTACCTCCAAAGTGGAATTAATCTTCCCTGACACAGATGAAGGAGATAGTCTATTTGATTGATGACGAAAAAAAGAGAGGGGGGCGCAATTAGGAGAGGCAGTCCTGAAGGATTTGTTTTGTGAAGAAGAGAACTGGGGTCTGTTTCTCAGGCTTTTTTTTTTTTTTTCTTAGCTCGGGCTGGCATCAAACCACCGTTGCTCAGAGCTCAGCTCGCTCTCTTCAGTGAGCTCTTAACCATCTGAGCCACTCGTTGGGCCCCTCTTGGGCTTTGTTTAAAACATAATTGACTGGAGACTGGAAGGGCTCATCTCTACTTCACCATTGGTCTGTTGGTCCACTGGATGGATGTGGAAGTAGAGACCTAATCCCTCTTCCCAGTGATTATATTAAGCTGTATTTCTTGGGGCAGGTAGCTGAAAAAGTGAGGTATTGGCTTACTGTCACATAGTTACTGATACCAGGGTAAATTTTGAAAGTATAAATATATCATTCTACTTCTCTGCATAAAGACGTCTGGTGATTCATTTCCCAAATCGTAAGATCTACATTTCCTAATTTGGCTTTTAAAGCCTTTCACAATCTAATACAAACCTATATTTCTGCCTCTTTCATTATTCCTACCATATCTCTTATTCTACTATCTCCCCTATTTCTTGAAATCTGCTCTTCAACTAAGCCAAAAAACTGGCCATTGCTTCATCAGGCAACACATGATGCATCAAGCTCCCTGTGCTCTTGGCACATCTTATCAATATTGAGAACACCTGTTTACCCTGATCTATTCAAATATACCCTATCTGGGCTGTTAGGAGGCTTAAAGTTAAATTGATGCCTACTCACTTAACTCTTATTACTGACTTTTATTAACCTAATTATCTTTTCCATTTCTTCGTACCAGATCTCTGTCCTTATATTTAATACTCCTTTTTTTTTTTTTTAAGAGTTACTGGGGAGTTGGGGAAGGGGAACAGTGTTGGGGAGTTGGAGAAAGGGAATAGCCAATTTGTTGTCCTTCATTCTTAGATGTGGAGGGTGCAGCTAGCTCAGCTTCAAGTCCAGTCGCCATACAGCCGCCCGTGGGCATCTCTGGCCGCTCAGCTCAAGCTGCTGTGTCCAGTCTTAGTTGAGGGTGGGTGTAGCCCATCATCCCATGCAGGAGTTGAACCGGCAACCTTGTTGTTAGGAGCATGTGCTCTCACCAGCTGAGCTATCCTGCCAACAGCTCAGTGCCAGCGTAGTGTCACTGGCCCATGAGGGAATCGAACTGGTGACCCTGTTGCTCAGAGCTTGAGCTCTTAACCAACTGAGCCACTCTGCCAGCCCTAAGACTTTACTTTTTAAAATTATAGCATCAATGGAATATATATCTGAATCAAGTTAGAAAAAAAAATCAATGGAATATAGAAAAAAGAAAAATGCCATTTTGTAAAAAGAAACATGCAGTTATTTAAAAAATAAGTACTTAAATGTATATTAAAAAAATACAGCTCTCCATTCTTCCCTCATCTCACTGCCCACAGGTAGCTATTATTAAGCTTAATAAATATACTTCTAGACATTTTATATAAGCAACTGAAAATCTCATACATTGTTGGTGAGAATATAAATTGGCATAATCGTTTTAGGAAACTGTTTGGCAGCATCTACAAAAATAATATACACATAAACACAATAGTTTTACTCATAGGTATATACCCAACAAAAATGTAGACATGTGAACTAAAAAATATATAAAAGAAACATACACAGAACATTATGCATAATAACACAAAACTAGAGACAACGCAGTTGGTGAATGGATAAAGTTTGTATATTCAATAAAAATACCATATAGCAACAGAAATTAACAAACTATAGCAATATTCAATATAAATATATCTCACAAATAATGATGACCAAATAAGCCAGACACAAAAGAAATATACTGTATGATTACATTTATGTGAAGTTCAAAACAGACAAAACGAATCTATAGTGATAGAAATCAGGAAGTGATTACCTCTGGAAAGGATACTATGATTGGGAGGGTACACAAGGGGGCATCTGAGCTGTTAATGGGTATAATTGCTTTGTGATAATTTATTGAGCTGAACATTGATGCAGTAAAAAGATATTAATCTCATTATTTTTAGTGACTCCAGAGTCTTCCATTAAATGGATGTTTACTGTTTTTTGTTTTTTCTGTTTTTTTAAGAGAGAGACCAAAGTGAGTGGCTATGGAGCTGCGCACTACAAAGTGCAGAGTGATAATGCCTCAAGGGCCAATGAAATGTTTTGTAGCAATTCTTTGATTTTACAAACTTCCTTCGATTTTACTCTGTACCTTTCTGATTTCTGATTGGCTTATGCCATCCGGGAAATTGGGAAATTGGGGGAGGGGAACAGTGTTGGGGAATTGGGGAAGGGGACCAGCCAAGTTGTTGTTCTTCAGTATTTCTTGCGGAGGTCACCAGTCGCCATCTGGCTTCCCGACGGCAGCTCATGGCCTCTAAGCTCAAGGTGCTGTGTTCAGTCTTAGTTGCAAGTGGACGTAGCCACCATCCCATGCGGGAGTCGAACCAGCAGCCTTGTTGTTAAGAGTGCATGCTCTATTCTCTGAGCCATCCGGGCGGCAGCTCAGCTCAAGGTGCTGAGTTCAGTCTTAGTTGCGGGTGGGCATAGCCCACCATCGAACAGGCAATTTTCTTGTTACACCAGCTGAGCCATCCTGCCACCTGTTGGCAGCTCAGCGACAGCTCAGCTAGGGCACAGCGTTCACTGGCCCATGTGGGAATCAAATTGGCAGCCCTGTTGCTCAGAGCACGCTCCCTAAGCCAGCTCTTAACCAACTTAGCCACTCAGCTGGCCCAGGATGTTTACTGTTTTATTTAACTGTTTCCCTGCTGTTTGGATATTTACATTGAACTTACATTTTTATTCCTATTATCATGCTGCAATGAACAACCTTGTGCATATATCTTTTTCCATTTGCATGAATGTATCTGTAAGATACCTTTATAGTGGAGGAGCTGATGCTTTAATAGGACTACACATTGTAAAGGTTGATGGATGGGCATTGTCATATAACCCTGCAAAAATCTGTACCGATTTGCATTTTCACTAACAGGATGTGATTGCATAACCTGGAAATTCACTGGGTGGTATTGGTCTTTTACATGACTGACTCTCTAGTAGGTGAAAATTTTTTCTCACTGTTGCATTCATTTGTACTTCTAAATTATTGGTGAAGTTGAGAAACTTTTCATGTTAGCAGCCATTTGTTTATTAGTTTTTATAAGCTGCCTATTTATGTTTTTCTCCCCCTGCACCCCTCGCCCCCTGGGGAATTGGTTTATTTCTAATAATATGTATTAAGAATACTAACCCTTTATCAAGTGGTGCAAAATAT
The DNA here is from genome assembly GCA_033961575.1 of Aselliscus stoliczkanus. NCBI lineage: Eukaryota > Metazoa > Chordata > Mammalia > Chiroptera > Hipposideridae > Aselliscus > Aselliscus stoliczkanus. Next base: position 22,906,488 of record CM066739.1, read on the forward strand.
TTTTCCTGGTTTGTCATTTGGAATTTGTCTTTATTGATGGTGAACTTTGGCCTGAGAATAAGTAGTTTAAATTTTTATGTGTTCCGTTTTGTGTTTTTAATGTTTCCTAGCATCTTGTCTAACTTGAAGTCCTGAGGCAAGTTTTTCACAATTTGTCTTGTGCTGAACCATTTTGTATCATTTTTTTCCTGGAACACAGTGTACCCTTTGGATGTTCCAGGGGAGGAGATCAAGGTGTTATCAGACAAGTCCTGTCCACATATCCTGGGGGGCCTCCCAGACACTGGCCTGGGGCCACTAAGACAAGCAGTCTAGCTTCTCAAGGCTTTTATGAATGCCGCTTTGATATTGGCCTCCGAAGCTTTGATATGGGTCAAGGCAGAACATTCAGTTTTTATCCAACAGCCACATTCTATACTACACAAGTCACACCTTATATCCAGCTGAATTATATTTTCAAATCTTGTTTATTGGATAATACCACCCAAATAATACTATGCCAGTTATTTTTAGAAATCATAACATTTGGGATGTAACAGAACGATCTCTTTCCCTTATGTTTTAAGAGAAATTGATATTTCCAAAATGAATCTCCCCTTTCTTACTCCCAAAAAAGAATTAAAATCCCCAAATTTCCCCTTTCCCAATTCTTCTTCAGGGCTCTAGCTGGAGATGTCTCCTTCAGATACTAGCTTATTGTCAGAGTTCTTTCCTTGACAACTGTAGCTCAATCCATCTTCTGCTAGACACACTGTGGTTCTTCCAGCTCCTCCTGGAATATTCCAACACAATTCGGTACTTTTTCTGAATTCTAGAAGGACACACACACAAAAATTCCAGCATAATCCCCTTGTCCGCAAAACTTTATTTCCTAAACAATGGTGATTTTCCATAATCTAGAGCAATCTACATCCACAGGCTAAGTACCAACCTAGCAGAATTTGCATTGCTGAGGCCAGAAAGTAGAGACAACATGAAGGGGCTTCCTTGTTTAAGATATGCTATGAGTCTTATCAGTCCATTCCAGATATTCAGAGCACACCATCTGTGGAACTAAAAGTCAATTGGGACAAGGTCCACACTAAGAAGTGACACGAAGCTTCCCATAGCCTGAGAAGAAAAATTTACCTTGCACATAAACTTCCAGTTTCCAGACAATAGTGTCTGAATTACTTTTGTCTCTTCACCAAAAGAAAAAAATGAAACTTTTAATGGTTATTACTAAGACCCAGACTAGTGAGCTTTTTTTTGTTTCTGTACAACATCCAACCTCTTTCACGGTGAGAAGTAGCAGCTCTCTTCCCTCTATAGAAACCAAAGACTCAAATCCTCCCGTTTTTCTTTCCCCTTCTCAGCAGGCATAGCCAAGACCAAACAAATGCTCCTACCTGGGAATTTGAGTCTGAGTGAGTGATGAAAAGATGAAAGGATGGTCAGTTCATTCACAAGAGGGGCTGCAGTGGCCCTGTCTTGTCAGGACAGGGACAGTAAACATTTCTTGATAAAAAACAAATGTGATTCCTGCTTGTAGGGCCTCATTTGTCTTGGCCTCTGTTCTTTTTTCTGAGCTTGATTTTCCCATATTGCACTGATTCTGTGAGCCAACCACAAGACTAATCACAGTAAGGGATACTCCCAAAGAAGGAGCCCCAAAACAGTGACAAATGAGTTCCTGTATCTTCTTTCTGCTTTCCTTCAGCTTCCATCCCATGTATTTAAAACCTATGCATTTCCATTTCATCTTTGGTTCTTGTATCCCTGGCACCCCAATGCCAAAGAGTCTTAGGATGTGGCCTCCACTCTCTTTTAGAAATATGATTCCACATATTTACAAGAGGCAGGTCTCCAAGCAAAGTTTGTGTTCCCCACTGTTTCATCTCCCCTGCTTCTGCAGCCTCTGGCTGCTTTGTGTACTGTCGCTGCTGCTTGGGACTCTACAGTTCCTTCTAGTTGCATTTCCTGGTTCCAGGTGAGGTCCTCCTGTGGTGTGCATTCATGAGCCAGCTGAACAATTTCTCCCCAACCTGTTCATTGCTCAAAAAGTTAGCACAGGGCCGGCCCAGTGGCTCAGTTGGTTAAGAGCTCGCTCAAGAGTGTGAGCTGAGCTCTGAGCAATGGCGGTTCGATGCCAGCCCGAGCTGAGTTGCCACCAGGATGGCTCAGCTAAAAAAAAAAAAAAAAAATTAGCACAGCTTTCTAAAGGAGACAGAAATAAAATCTTCATGGTCTTTCAGCAAACACAGTTCTTAGAGATGACACAAAAAGATTAACTATGAAAGAATAAATGATAAATAAGACTATCAAAATTAAAAACTTAATGTCTTTGAAAGACACCGCCAAGAAAATGAAAAGGCAACATTGTCCATTTCTCCACCAGGAAAGATGTTAGTGTTAAGGGGAGAATGTAACTGCCATGCTGTCCAGTGCTTTGATAAAACCTCAGATGTGTGGCCTTCTGGCCAAGCGTCTGTGATTTCATATCGTTGGAGCGATCTTGTATTCCTGGGGGTTGCAGCTTTCTAGAAGTTTGCTGTGGCTGAACCTTGGAAGAATACGGAGATTTCTACAGAAATTAGGATTCCATGAAAGACTGTGAGAAGATGAGGAAGGGGTGTCCATCAGAGCATAAAATGATTTTGGAATGTAAAGAATTCCTTTGAGTTGACTTCCATGGAAGTTTGTCACTGACCTGTGTTCCTGAACTTTGAAACATGAATATTTGGGCTAAGGAATACTTTCTCTTGATAAATAAACAATTAACAAATACTGTGGACAGGAAAGAAAGAAAGAAAGAAAGAAAGAAAGAAAGAAAGAAAGAAAGAAAGAAAGAGAAAGAAGGAAAGAGAAAGAAAGAAAATGAAAAGGCATGATGGACTGGGAGTAAATATTCACGATGCATATATCTGAAAAAAAATTGGTATCTACAACATATAAAGACCTCTTTTTTTATTTTTCTTGGGGAATCGGGGAAGGGGAACAGACAAGTTGCTGTGCTCTTGTTCTTCAGTCAAGTTTCGGAGGACGTTTCTTCACTGACCCATGTTGGTATCGTCATTGCGCTCTTCCCGGATGAAGCAGATCAGTCGCTGGCCTCTGGATGGTCGCTCACTGCGGCTATTGGCAGCTCACGCTGGCTGCGGGCCGCTCACGTTGGCTGCCGGTGACTCACTGTAGCTTATGGCAGCCCACTGCAGCAGGGGCTGCAGCTTACAGCATTACCGGGGTTTGCACAGCTACTGTAGAAAGCAGTGTCACTGGCCCTCATATGTGGGATCTGAACCGGGGCTGCTGGCATCCCAAAACCAGCTCTTAATGACTGCACCACTTGGCCAGCCCCTAAAGACCTCTTACTACTCAATAACAACCCAATTTTTCAAATGGATAAATATTTGAAGAGACACTTCACAAAAAAGTTATACTAGTGGCCAATATACACATAAAAAGATGCTCAACATCCTTAGTCACCCAGGAGATGCAAATTAAACTACAATGAGATACCAGTGCACGCCCATTGGAATGACTAAAGTTAAAAAGATTGATGAATACCAAGGGTTGACAAGGATATGGAGCAATTGGAATTCACATATATTGCTGGTGGGAATGCAAAATGGTACAGCCACTTTAGGAAACACTTTGGCTGTTTCTTCTAAAGTTAAACCTGCATTTATCATACAATCTAGCCATCCCACTCCTAAATATTTACCAGAGACTAATGAAGATATATGTCCCTACCAAAGCATGTACTGAAATATTCATAACAGCTTTAACCAAAAGAGCCAAACCTGGAAATAACCCAGATGTCCAAATGAATGAACACATTGTAGTATATTCATACAATGGAATGCTATTCAGAAATTAAATGCAACAGGGCCGGCCAAGTGGCGCGGTGGTTAAGCACTGGCTTGGGAAGCCAACAGCCCTGGTTCGGGTCCCACATATGAGGGCCAGTGACACTGCCCTCAAAAAAAAAAAAAAAAGAAATTAAATGCAACAAACTACCGATACATGTAGCAATGAATGAATCTCAAAATTATTGTAAAAGTTAAGGCAGACACAGAAAGCTACATAGTGTATGCTTGCACTTGTATAGATCTATAGAAAAGGCAAATATAAGATATTGTGACAGGAAACAGATGAATGGATGCCTGGGGCTGTGGGTGGGAGGATTGACTGCACAAGAAAATGAGGGAACTATTGTAGGGTGGCTGTAGTAGTGCTTACATGGATGTATACATTGCTTAAACATAGAAAACTGTATACTTAATATGGGTGCATGCTATAGTATGTACATTATACATTAACAAAGCTAATTTTTGGGCTGGCCAAGTGGCGTGGTGGTTAAGAGCTGGCTTGGGATGTCAGTGGCCCCGGTTCGGGTTCCACATATGAGGGCCAGTAACACTGCTCTCAAAAACAAACAAAAAAAAACAAAAAAACAAAACAAAACAAAGCTAATTTTTAACAAATGCTAGCACTGAACCACTTACACTTTTTCTCTACTTTCAGGCTCTGTTGAGGTTGAATTGTGTCCCCCAAAAAGATATGTTGAAGTCCTACCCCTTAGCACCGTAGAATATGATCTTATTTGGAAATACGATCTTTGCAGATGTAATCAAGTCAAGATGAGGACATACTAGATTAGAGTGGGCCCTAATCCATGACTTTTGTCATGATAAGAAGAATAAATTTGGACAGAGACACATAGGGAGAACATCATGTAACCCTGGAGGCAGAAATTAGAGTTGTGTAAGAGCACAGCCTTTCCTTGTTGTTGTTTTGTTTTTTTTTGAGGGCAATGCCACTGTCCCTCATATGTGGGACCCAAACCAGGGCCACTGGCTTCCCAAGCCAGCACTTAACCACTGTGCCACTCGGCCGGCCCACAGCCTTTCTTTCTGATAGGCCCCTGTCCTTCACATCCTGATAACCCCTAGGCTGCCTTCTGTCAATTTGTATAAAACTGTTGGTTTCTCTGTTTAAAATTCCCTAGCCACTCTTCTTTCTGCCAAGGCCCTTCCTCCATCTCTCCCAACCTAACTCCTGAAGCAGAGGATTCCAAATACAGATTCTTTTTAAATGAAATTTCGTAAACCTAAAGGCCAAAAGTGTCACTCATTTCTCTGTCACCTTTGTTCAAGAAGCTACACACGGTTCCCATGGATTCTTCTATCCGTTGTTGTTGAACCAACATTGTGGATCTCTGAAATCCACAAATATAAGTGCTTATCTAATAACTACTCAGGATTTCTAATCAGCAAAGGATGGGAACTGGTGATGGTGTGGCAGTTAACACACTTTGGATTTAAGCATAGAAAATGACTGCTACATAAGGGGTGGGGGTGGGGAATTAGATGTGGAAGCAGCTCACAAACCTTGGGAAAATAGTAGTCTTTTTCCCCATCTTGACCATTTCTTTTGCATACAGTTCAGTGGCACTAATTATAAACACAATATTGTGAAACTATCACCACTCTGTATTTCCAAAACTTTTCATCACCCTAAACAGAAACTCTACACTCATTAAGCAACAAAATAGCTCTCCATTCTCCCATACATCCAGTCCCTGGTAATCTTTATTACTTTTTGTTTCTATAAATTTGACTATTCTAGGTACCTCATATAAGTGGAATCATACAATATTTTTCCTTTTGTGTCTGGCTTATTTCACTCAACATATTGTTTTCAAGGTTCATCCACATTGTGATACATATCAGAACTTCATTCCTTTTGTAGCTGAATAATATTCCTGTGTGTGTGTGTGTGTGTGTGTGTGTGTGCGCGTGCGTACACATACCACATTTGTTCATCTATTCATCTGTGGATGAACACTTAGGATGCTTCAGTTTTTAGCTATTATGAATAATGCTGCTATGTACAAATATCTGTTTTAGTACCTGTTTTCAGCTCTTATGGGTATATAACTAGAAGTGGACTGGCTGGATCATATGGTGATTCTGTGTTTAACTTTTTGAGAATCCACCATATTGTTTTTCATAAATTCATTTAAAAAACAAAAGATTTTATTGGGAAATTGGGAGAGGGGAACAGCTTTGGGGAACCGGGGAAGGGGAACAGACAAGTAGCTGTCTTTTTGTTCTTCAGTCTAGTTGCGGAGGACGTTGCTTCACTGACCCATGTTGGTATCATCATTGCACTCTTCTCGGGTGAGGCAGATCAGTGGCCGGCCTCTGGACGGCCGCTCACAGCGGCTCTTGGCAGCTCACGCTGGCTGCCAGCCACTCACTGTAGCCTATGGCAGCCCATTGCAGCAGGGGCTGCAGCTATGCCGTCCCCGGGGACTCGTGCAGCCCAGCTCCAGGTGGAGCTGTTGTTCACCATCTTAGCTATAGAGGGCAGTGTCACTGGCCCTCATATGTGGGATCCGAACTGCAGGGCCGCTGGCATCCTAAGCCAGCTCTTAACCAATGCGCCACTCAGCCGGCCCCATAAATTCATTTTTAAAAAATTTTTATTTTAGCCAAGCCATCCTGCCACCTGTTGGCAGCTCAACGGCAACTCAGCTCGGGCTGGCATCGAACCGCCGTTGCTCAGAGCTCAGCTTGCACTCTGGAGCGAGCTCTTAACCAACTGAGCCACTCGGCCGACCCTATAAATTCATTTGTAAGTGGCAATTAGTTTTTATTGATTCCTAATGTGATTTAGAAAATATTTCTTTTTTTAATTAATTAATTAATTAATTAATTAATTTTTTATTAGTTTCAGGTGTACAACACAAGGCAATAGTTATACTCTTTACCCCCAAAGTGAAAACCCCCCTCCCCCAGTTCACCACCCCACTCCCCCCCCATATCATACATATCTATTACAACTCCCCTGACTCCCCTCCACAGTATACTCCACATCCCGTGACCATCTACATATTCAGTTGCAGTTGGCATACAATACTATACAACATCAGCTTCAGGTGTACAGTGCAGTGATCAAGCTCTACTCCATCCATGAAGTGGTCTCCCTAACAAGACATGTGTCTATCTGACACGCCACAAAATTTTTACAACATTATTATATTCCCCGAACTGTGTTTCATGTACCTGTGGCAATATTGTAGTTGTCTATTTGTGCTGTCTAATCCCTTCCCCTTCCCCCCCATTCCCACCCCCGCTCCCAACTAGCAACCCTCAGTTTTTCCTCTATATCTACGAGTCTGTTTACTTTGATCGTTCACTCGGCACTTCAGACTCCACACACAAGTGAGATCACATGGTACGTGTCCTTCTCCAGCTGACTTATTTCTCGCAACGTAATAGTCTCTTCACAACATTATCAATTACATTCCCAGAACTGCCCCCATATCCCTGCGGCAACATTGTAGTTCCACATACACTGTCCAAAACCTTGCCCCTCTCCCTCTTCCCCACTCCCTCCCAGCCAGCAACCATCAGTTTTTCCTTTATATCTGCTTGATATGACTTCAATCTTCTTAAATTGTCTCTCTGGGTTAGCTTGTTTACCCCTTTCTTTTGTTTAAAAAAGCCCTTTTAACATTTCTTGCAATGCTGCCTTGGTGGTAATGAATTCCTTAAGCTTTTTCTTTTCTGAGAAGCTCTTTATTTCTCCTTCAATTTTAAGTGATAGCCGTGCTGGGTAGGGCAATCTTGGTTGTAGGCCTTTATTTTGTGTCACTTTGAGTATCTCCTGCCACTCCCTTCTGGCCTGCAAAGTTTCTGTAGACAAGTCAGCTGTTAGTCTAACAGGAGTTCCTTTGTATGTAACCTGCTGTCTTTCTCTTGCAGCCTCTAGGATTCTGTCTCTGTCTTTAACCTTTGCCATTTTAACTATGATGTGTCTTGGTGTGGACCTGTTTGGGTTCAGCTTGTTTGGAACCCTCTGCACTTCCTGGGCATGTATGTTGATTTCCTTCACCAGGGTAGGGAAGTTTTCAGTCATTATTTTTTCAAATACATTTTCGACCCCTTGCTTCTTCTCTTCTCCTTCTGGTATCCCTATGATTCGAGATTGTTGTGCTTCACCTTGTCCCATAGGGCTCTTAAACTATTTTCATTGTTTTTTATTCTTTGGTCTTTTTGCTGTGCCAACTGGGTGAGTTCTGCTATTTTATCTTCCAAATTGCTGATCCGCTCCTCTGCTTCATCTACTCTACTGGCGATTCCTTCGAGTGTGTTCTTCATTTCAGTTATTGTGTTCTTTAGTTCTAACAGGTTGTTTTTTATGGTTTCGCTATCCTTCTTTATGTCCTTGCTAAGTTCCTTAAACATTCTTATCATCAGTGTTCTAAAGTCTGCCTCTGAAAGGTTGGCTCCCTCTGTTTCATTTGGTTCCATTTCTGGAGGTTTCTTCTGATCTTTTACTTGTGACATGTTTCTTTGTTTCCCCATTCGGGCTGTCACTCTGGGATTGCTTTGATGTATTAGATAGATCACCAGGAGAGCCCTGGCTGGATCACGCAGGCACACAGCTCACGGCCCAACACTCCCAGGAAAACTCCCAGTCTCAGCCTGTCCCAATCAGCCACTTGCAGATCAGGCCGAGCAGCCCGACAACCAATCACCAGCCTGGCAACTCTGCCAGCGGAGTGTGGAGAGCGGGGACCCGAGGCGGCTTGCGCACTCCCGCGTCTCAGTGAGCAGCCTCTTGGAGCCGGATCACTCCCACTAGGCGTTTCCCTGGCAACGAAGTATAAGCCGGGCAGAGGGTGGGGATCCAAGGCCGCAGGCGCGTGCGCATGCACACACGTACTTCTGCGCCAATTCCACCAGACCAATTAGGTCTCGGACCTGATCCTTCGTGGGAGGGCCCAAGCCTGACAAAATGGCGCCCTCCCTACACCACTCACCTCCAGGCTCCACACCACGGGAACAGCAGTTCAAAAACCTCCAGCCTTTGCACCAAAGGTGCTCAGTTCAGTCTGTCCCCGCAGGTTCCCGGCTCACACAGCCACTCCCTTCACCAGGAACCAGGTAAGTGCTCACCGGCGAGCAAGCCCGGGCGCCGGCCCCACTGATTCTCAAGCCGCTCTTAGCCTCACCGAGCTGAGCAAAGAGAGTCCTTACTAATTTACTACCAGCTATCTTAGAGCTTCTCTTCCCGGCAAAGGAGCTCTGGGCTGGTGAGCTTGGTATGCAGCCAGAGGGTTTCTTCCCTCAACCGGAGAAGCCTCTCCACAGCTGGGACCTCCCTCACGGGGTTTGCCCTCTCTCGTCTCTGCCCGTCCTACCAGACCCAATGCGGCTTCCTGTTTAAGTTCTTCGTTTAGTGGTTCTGTTCCTCCAGTGTTCCGGGGACCTCCAGGGTTGAATGCTGTATAATTTGCTTGTAATTTTGGTGTGATCCTGGGAGACAGTTAGCACAGCGTCTGTCTATTGCGCCATTTTACCGGAAGCCTTAGAAAATATTTCTTAAATGTGATCATATTGGAAAACTTAGAATGGATAAAATAATTTTGCCTTTTCCATTTCTTCAAAAAAAAATTGGGATTTTGATAGGTATTGCATTGAATTTGTATATCACTCTTAGTAGTATTAATATCTTACATGGGATTTCTTTTCATTTATTTAGGTCTGTAAATTCATCCAGCCATGTTTTATAGTTTTAGTATACAAGTCTTGCACCTTTTTGGTTAAATTTATTCCCGAATATATTTTTTTGATGCTATTGTAAATAGAATTGTTTTCTTCTTAAGGAGCTTCCTATTTACTAGCAATGTTTTTTAATGAGGTATAATTGACATAACATTATATTAGTTTTGAGTATACAACATAATGATTCAATATTTGTATACATCGTGAAATGATCCTCACAATAAATCTAGTTACCAATCGTCACGATACATAGTTACTAAAATTTTTTTTTCTTATGATAACGACTTTTAAGATTTACTCTCAGCAACTTTCAAATATGCAATACAGTATTATTAACATAGTCACCACGCTGTACATTACATCCCCAGGACTTATTTGGAATTGCTTTTTAAATTTCCTTTTTATATTGTTTGTAGCTAGTGTGTGGAAATACAACTGATTTTTGTGTTTATTTTTGTATCCTGCAATTTTACTAAAACCATTTATTAGCTCTCACGATTTTCTTGTGGGTTGTTTAGGGTATTCTCCATATAGGATCATACCATCTGCAGATAGAGGAAGTTTCACTTCTTCCTTTCCAATTTCAGTATCTTTTATTTCTTTTTATTGCCTAGTTGCTCCCCCTAGATTGGAAAGACTAGATACTAGAGCTGCTCACAGAACTTCTCTTTAGTATGTTTTCATAAGGTACCTTCATTCTAAACTGTTTCCATGCATCTGCATTCAAGACTGCAATTCCTGAGAAATAGAATCTGCACATGCCTTTGACCAGTGGTGTTGTAATCCCTGTTGGTGAGGTGAGGATTAGACTAGTGTGGTTATATGCCTTCTCTCTGCCTAGAGGGTAAGTTTGCTACCTGAAGAAAGTGATGGCAGAGATGCCAAGCAGATAAAAGCAACAAGTACTTCAGTGCACGAGGATCCCACAAAACAAACCACCCATCTAGTCTGCATAAGGTTGATGTAGGTGTCTGTTTTCTTGTTGATTTGCTAGAGATAAATAAAAATTTCAGTGTTGGTTCTTTCCTCTCCATTCAGGGTGGGTGAGGATTTCTGTGAAGCAATAAGTGAATCCTTTATTTTGGATCAAAGCATGAGACCTAATGTCCAAGAGAGAAACTGGGAGCTCAGGTGCTCCTAAGCAAACAGAACCTGCCTATGATCCCAGAAAAATCAGGATCATCAAGTATATCATGTATTAGGGCCTGGAACCCACACGACACCTGAGTTTCTATAGCTTACTGTGCACTGGCAGCAAAAATCTTTGTTACACCCCGACAATAGGTAATATCTTTGTTTTCTACTAATAAGAGCCCTCAAACGCCTGGTTTCTTTAGAAGGGGCACACCTTCTCTGAAACTGGACCATAACTTTGGATAATTCCATAATTAGGCAAGAGTGATTCTTGCAACATAATTTTATACGTTCTATTTTGAATATGTCCCCTGGTGAGCAGAACTAGTATGGTTTCCATTGTAACAACAGAGTCACTGGGGATAACACAGTGGGGTGTGTGTGTAGGGGCGGGTGAAGGTGAGAGTGGGGGTGAGGGGGTGGGGGGGGTGGATGTGAACAAACCACTTAGGTACACTCACCACACACACCAGCCCAAATGGCCTTTGATGACTGCACCACCTTTTGTCTTCTGGTTTCCTGCTTTACTCCAAATTAATCATGGCACAATCATTGAGAGGAAAATATTTGTTCCAATTCATAGTGCCGTGCTATCCAAGTTGTTAACTATTGTGGTAGGAGGATATTTTGGGAAAGTATATGGAGTAAAGGTTCAGGTGCTAGGAGGCCATGGGGAGTTAGGAATTTGTACATTCACTCTCCGAAAGCATAGACTACTCATATGCAACAGGAAAGTAACTAAAAAAAAAAAAGTCCCATACATCATGTGAGAATTCAATAGCTGCCTTATTATCTGCAAAAAGTATAAATAAATTATGACTCCATCCATAAAAATAGCAACTAAAAGCTCTGAAAACCTTTTAAACAAAGATAAGAAGCATTCCTTGACCTCAGACATGACCACTTACAGAGAAATCCTCTCTTGAGAAATGTCAGAGTAAAATTGAAATCCATTTTCTGGATTTAGACAGAAAAACTACCTGAAACTTATGCAAGTACAGTAATACCTTGGTTTGCAAGCATAATTCGTTCTGGAAAGAAACTACTCGTATTGCAAGACATCGCTTGTTTACCATATTAAAATATATTAGAACCGTTTGCTCATCTTGTGGAACACTCGCAAACCACATTTTTCGCAATCCAAGGTTTTACTGTACTTGAAACTTCAAATGATCTGAGACTCCATCTTTACTGAGTCACATGGCAGCCCATTAGAGACCTTTTCTTTCTTCCCTGCTTTTGCTCTACCCTAGGTTTAGTGAAAGTACGTTTCTCCCTCTCTGCCAACCAGGAATTTCACATTTGAATTTTAGCTAGAGGAAGTGACACAAATAAACACTCATTACAAGTTAAGTCATCAATAATGGAATCTGATGAGAAAGTTTTAAAAATCAGGGAGGGGCCTATAGCAGACCCTCTGGGCCCCCACATCATATCCCCTCGATCCATCTGTGCTTTCAGACGCAGCCGTGGTGGATAGTTCTGTAGGAACTCAGAGGCACCTAGCACTGACCGTGCCCAGGACTATATGTAGCGCACACTGCATATTCTGCCCAGGACAGTCTCCCGTGCCACAGCAGTAGGCTAGCTAGACCCATAGACACATAGACAATTGCAGTCCGGGGCAAACTCATCCACACGAGAATGGGAGAGGATGCTGATCCAGCATCCATACCTCAGGACCATTCTGGGAGCCATGCTGTAGTTTCCCAGAAGGCCCTGGCTAACTGTGGCCTCTGTTGCCCACAGCAACAATCTAGACAATGACCCTGATGTGATCTTTTCCTTCTTTTGTTCATTGTCCTCAGTCCCTCCTATGATCATCTTCCTGATAAACTACCTTCATTCAATTCCTTGTCTCAGGCTCAGCTTTCAGGTGAACCCAGTAGTCACCACTGGCATTTGGATTCTCTGTAGAAGGACTTGGATATCTTTAAAACTCTGGGGACCTGTGGGAACAAACTGATGGTTGTGCTTATGGAGTATGGGAGAACACCGCAGAGAACAGAGGCAGATCAGGGAGGAGAGGAAAGAATTCGGACTTGGACAAGGCCTGAGGAAAGGGTGTGGCAGAATGGGAGGAGGGTGAATAGGGATCCTGGGCCATCCAAAAGGGAACATCCTCTGTCATTTCAGGGAGGAGACTAGCTCAAGACTACGCTGAAGCTGTGTTGTCATGTTGCCCACTGTTCCATTTCTTCCCCTAATTCTCATTCTGACAGCTCTAATGATTCTGTGAGCCCCAGACACACTCAGGAGCATGTGATCATGGCCATTGTCTTCATTCCAGGGACAATATACCACAAATATGAAAACTCTAAGGAGAGAAGGGAGTGCATGGTTCAGGCCCTATCCCCAAGGATCCCTCATTCATTCCTACCCTTCCTTAGCCCCTTGTTTTCCTGCTTTTCTTGATACCTCCAGCTGGCCTAAGGTAGACTTTCATGACAGATTAAAGAAAAGCAAAGGCCTCTGAGCTCATCACTTTTACCCTGTATATTTAATTCTCAAGTTCAGGAGTTGTGGCCCAGCCTCAGTGTCAGGGTCACTTTAATAGCTTCATAGGATTATACTATTATGTCACTTTCCCCATCCAATTTGTTCAGAGGAGTAATTCCTCTCTTTTTACACTTCTTGGAAATGAGGTTCTTGATCCTGTGACTCACTCCCTAAATTTATGAAGAAAAATTAAAGTCCATTAAGAACAGAAGGTATCCTTTACTACTGATGTCTTTATTGTCTTCTACCCCTCGCAGAGGGATGCCTTCAAGCTTCTGGCAGTTTACAAAACAGTTAACTTTCACTTTTTGCTTGCTGAAAGCCTTAAAGTCAGCCAAAAATTAATGACTAGGACTTCCTGCATTCCCATGCCTCTCCTGGACATGCGTACAGCCTCATACATTCACACGGCCTTTTAGATACTCTGGAATAAGCTGGAACTTCTCAGTGTTCCTTGTGGTTATCTAGTTCTCCAGGAGCTAATCTTATATTCCCAGCTTGTCTCTTGCTAACCCCCAACTGAAAGCACAACCTTAGGCAGCTGCAATATTGCAGTAGATGGCTGTTGTATTGATAATGCTTTGGGAATAGGGTTTGTTTTCTATTTTTTCTTGCTGAGCTGAATTCTGAGTCAAATCAAATAGCCACAACTCCCTAAGAATAGAGATTTTTCAAGGAACTGCAAATTCAGACAAAATATTGACTGTGCTCTGGGGATGTTGCATTTAACTGAGCTCCACAAGAAGCCAGTCCTCCTTATTGGCCTTGAGACTACTGGCTTCTTGTGGCTACCTCAAAACTGAACTCAGGAAGGCTGGGGGAGGGGACTAGCAGCTCATCCATAAATTAAATACCACAGATCCCACTTTCTAACCAAAATTCAGTAGTTTCTCTTGGATAAATGAGTTTTCAGTTTGTTCTGTGGCTTTGATTACTTTCCAAAGTTCTAAAATGGTTCATTTTAATTGTTTTGCCAAGGTTTTCATTGTTTTTGTGGGAAAGTGAGTTCACTGTGGTCCTCACTCTGACATTCTGAAAGTTGATCTCTAGACAAACTCATTCCTTAAACATGGTTCTAATATATCCTACATCTCTGCAGCAGAGTCTTTTTTTAAAGTTTAGCTTGCTTCCATAAACTCAAGGTCAGCCTGTGAGTCTTCATCACAATGTGATTTAAATTTATTTTGATGTGGAATACCCCAGTTACCCCTAAGGTGTATGGTTATCTTAAATGAAACTTCCAGAGGTCATTGGAACATATTTCATTGAGAGCACCCCACTCAAAGACTGCTTACTGATAGCATCATCCTGAACAGAAGGTGATAACTTGAGCACTGTCAAGTTCTCTGTACAAGTGCTCTGGCTGGAACAAATCCTAATACAGTCTTCTGATTCTGTGTTTTATCCATCCTGACATCCATCATTGCTATGTGTTTTTTTTGTTTTGTTTTTGCTATGTGTTTTTGATCCATCATTGCTACCTGGTGAAATGGGAAAAGCATCATGAGCTATTTAGGATGAGGTGCTAATTCTTTCTACTTAGTTCTGTATCTTTCACCTGGCATTATTGGAGCCAATCAATGAAGTTTTTCTCCAGACTTCTCAGTCCCTCCCCTAACAGTTCACACTGTCTTTGTGTCATTCATGTCTTTACTGTTGTGCTTTTTAGGGGGTCTCAGATGATTATCTGACAAACTTTCTGTCTTTAATGAGTTTTTGTTATCCTACAATAATTGACTGTGGGCAACAGAAATATACACCCACTCTTCTGTCTCCATGCAACGGATTTAAATAACCAAATAAAATTAACATAATGCATCAATGATGAGATGATGGAAGGGAAACACAGATATATACCACAATTATAGAAAAATTTCTGCTACATAATGGTCACTTGGGACTCAATATTTACTCGGGACTTAATGTAAACCTACACCTAAACCCATACATATCATTTTAAGAGAATAATGCTGTATCATGAAAACTAAATAGAGAAAATCCTGGCCGATCTCCACTAATACCTACTAATCAAAGAAATAAAATATCCTAGAAAAAGCTGTTTTTTGGAGGGATGTGGCCATTATGACTTGGAATCTCTTTTGATACCATAGATCAGTAGTACCTGAAGGCAGTTACATAGAGTTTAGAAAAGAAAGCCATGACAACAGAAAAACCCATGGAGAGGTCACTCCCTGACCATAAATCTTATTAGAGCAGGTAGCTCATCTCAACACTGGGAGAAATTTGCTTTTTTTAAGGAGCAGTTGACCTCATGAAGCAGCTACCTTCGACTCAGTCTATAAAATAACCAGGAAGGAAGCTATACATCTGTACCTATAGCAGAAACCAGGTAAAACAGAAAATCAGATGCTAAAAACTGTTACCTGGGGCAGAAATATGAACATACAAAGGGAAAAGGTCCACCAAGACAAATTTCTGGACAAGATGACCCAGGACCATGGGGCCGGCCGAGTGGCTCTTTGGTTAACCAGCGGCCCCGGTTCGGATCCCATGTATGAGAGCCAGTGACACTGCCCTCTACAGCTAAGGTGGTGAACAACAATTCCACCTGGAGCTGGGCTTCTGTGAGTCCCCGGGGCAGCATAGCTGCAGCGCCTGCTGCAGTGGGCTGCCATAGGCTACAGTGAGTGGCCGGGGCAGCCAGCGTGAGGGGCTGACAGCTAGTGTGAGCTGCCAAGAGCCGCTGTGAGCAGCCGTCCAGAGGTCGGTGACCAATCTGCCTTACCCGAGAAGAGCGCAATGATGATACCAACATGGGCCAGTGAAGCAATGTCCTCCACAACTAGACTGAAGAACAAAAGGAGAGCAACTTGTCTGTTCCCCTTCCCCAGTTCCCCAACGCTGTTCCCCTCCCCCAAATCCCCAATTTAAAAAAAAAAAAAAAAACATGACCCAGCCCCATGCTGGATGCTGAAATGCTGACCTGATGATTTAAACCCGCATAGTGAAGGACTCCAATAGCAGCCAGGTAAATAGTGAGGCACCCAAGGAAAATAAATGCACAATATCTTTAGTCAATTATCACATCTATCTATATCAGGGGTTGGCAAGGTTTTTCTTAAAGGGCAGAAGGGAAACATTTTAGTCTTTGTGAACCAAGAGACACAATGAAGTCTATTATGCAGATATTTATATAACCATTTAAAATGAAATCATTAAAAAATATAAAAACCATTTTTAGCTTGTGGGCTGTAAAAAGAAAACAGGTGGCTGTTCAGATATGACCCATGGGCTGTAGTTTGCTGATCTAGAGCTATCCTCACTCAAATATGAATGAGGAAAAACGTTGGATCTGTGACTCTTGTGAAACACAGAAGAGAAAGGGAAAGGTAAACACAGCGTACGCAAGAGATATATCAGTTAAGATACTTCTGGTCATGTAAGAAACCCAATTCAAAGTAGCTTAAGTAAAAAAAGATTATTAGCTCAAATAACTGAGGATGGACAGGTGGACAAAAGAGGGAGCAATATGGTCTTTTTCTTCTATCTCCTTTCTCAGTTCTTCTCTATGATTCATTCACTTGCATTCTGTAAATGTATATTAAAAGAAATATGTATTATATTGGAAGGATTAAGCGAAAGATTTGGAAAAAATAAAAATGACCAAAACTGACTAAGAAAGATCTGTACAAATGCATAAAATGTAAGTGATTTAAAACTAGCCAAGAGTGAGCTAATGAGTGAGTAGCTCTGGATTTAAGGGGGCTTGAGGTGAGTGGGGGAAGGTTAGATTGGTGGGAGAGAATAGAAGAGAAAGGGAATCAACCATGGACAAGGCATAAGATTCCTGAATATTATTCCAGGCCTACAGATCCAGAAATTCGAACAGCACTTATCCTCAGAGCATTCCTCATCATTCTTGGTATATGGGCAGAGAAGACAGGATTAATTGTAGAGGTGGTGTTTTGATGTCCATATTGATAGAAGAAGGGAGGGAGGTGAGGGTGCTTCTGAAAGAGCAGATGAGGTGATGAACCATGGAGGTGAGACTGAAGAATGAAGGAAATGAGGTAACAAGGGGGTTGATAGGTTGGGAAAAGAAGAAAGATCAATAATCTATAGGTCTCTTTTTTATTTGTCGGTTAAACCTCAGAGGCAGGAAAGAAACCATAGGTTTCCATCTGATGTAAGAACAGCAGTAATAAAGTTAAGGCATGGAACAGGTGGAAGATAGAGAATGGTAGGCACACTGGAATCAAAGATTCCTAATGTGGAGCAGCTTCTAGCATAGTTATGTGTGAGTCTGATGCACGTGGGATGAAAATCCATGTCATTTGAGTTGAGTATATCATGGAAGTGTGAGGTTATGGAGTTTAATGGTTCCTCCAAAAGAAAGGAAAGTTATTAGGTTGCTGGACCAATATGAGGTTTAGAAGTAGATAGGACTCACGTGGTACAGGCTCTTATAAATGTAGAACAGTAAACATAAACTGGTAGATAAGAAAGAAAAGTGGGGCCGGCCGAGTGGTGTGATGGTTAAGAGCTGGCTTGGGATGCTCAGTGGACCTGGTTCGGGTCCCACATATGAGGGCCAGTGACACTGCCCTCAAAAAAAAAGAAAGAAAAGTGGTCGAGGGCCGGCCAAGTGGCGCGGTGGTTAAGCGCTGGCCTGGGAAGCCAGCGGCCCCGGTTCGGTCCCACATATGAGGGCCAGTGACACTGCCCTCAAAAAAAAAAAAAAAAGAAAAGAAAAGAAAAGAAAAGTGGTCGAGGGATTTTTTTACCCATCTGAGAGGACTACTGGTTTGGTAATAATGGAAAGGAGAAAAATTCAAAATTCCTTGTAGCCCCTCTGATGTGTGGATTATGGGAGACCATGAGCCCCCTAACTTCAAAAGGATGGCACCAGTGAGTAAGATGTTCAGGATGAGACAAGAAGGGAGAGAGGAAGAAAGGGAAGATTATAGAAGAAAAGAGAATATGGGGAGTTTGTTTATAATGGAAATAAGTATCCAGCAAGCACACTTTTAAGGAAGGGAGCAGTGGCAAGATGAGTAGGGAAAGAGAGAATAAAGTGGCATTGATCTGGAAATATAGGAGAAAAAGAAAAGAGCAGGGGATATAGAGGTTAAGTGCTGAGATGCCCATATTTTGGGTAAAATCCAAGGATGATTGGTGAGTTCGGCTGGCCTCTAGATACAACTCTGGTGTCCTATCGTAGTGATCTCCAGGGAGCTGGAGTGGTCATGTTGAAACAGGTCTAATATGACTCTGTCATTTAATAACTTCCAAGCCCTTGTATATAGTGGGTGTTCAATGAATATTTAGTATGTATCCAATGAAAAAGGGACTGAGTGTAACCAAAGAAAATGGGGGTGGAGTCTTCAAAGGACTGGAAAGACTAGGAGATCTTAGCTACTCTTTCTTCCTTTCCCATTTCAGCAGTCACAGGACTGTGGGATGAGGTGGGGTTGAGAGTCTGAGAGAACTAGAGATCCTGCTAAAAGAACTTGACTTTGGGTAGGAAGGTGTAATTGTTGAGGAGGAGGCAATGAGGACAGAAGAATTCATTATACCCCGTCTCGTGAAACACGTCCAAAAATGTCACTCACTGAAAACTTGGTGAGACTCAAGCTTCTGAAATGAATGTCTGGAAATCAATCCATTGCCAGATGAGGTGGAGGAAAATGTTTTTCTTTTTAAACAGAGACCCTCCCTACCATCATCTCCATCCAATTAACCTACAGTTCTCACATGTCCTCATCTCACTTCATCTTCTGAATCTTTTACCACAGATCTAATCTCAGTGACATTGTCACTTGTCCTTTGGGAATTTTATTACTTTGTACTATATGTTTGTTGATTGGTTTCCTTCTGTTTTTATTATGCTGCAGTAAAGAAGGTGCTGAGTAGAATTTCAGTAATTATTTAGACCCAGATATAAATAACACCCCATAAACTGAAGGTAAAGCCCTATTAGGGAGATTGACAGACCCCAAAGTTGTGAAAGTTCGTTGTATATACTACTTTGTTTTGAAATAATTATTTTAATTCTAAAACTTGGGAGATACGAAAACTTTCTTGACCTATAGCAAATTTTTCATTGTATGTCTAGCAAATTGTTAACTTCAGATTCTCATCTGTTAAATGGAGGAGGAATTAGTATTTATAATACCTTTCCAGAGCTGTTGTATTAAGGCTATTGTGTATAAGGGATCCAGTACGAAAATGGCATTCAACAAATAACCATTATTATAATTTTCCATCCATATAAACTATATTTTTTAAGTATCATAACAGTCCAGTTAAACGAGAATAGTTATTTGGCCACCTAAAGGGGAGAATGTTGAGAGTTTGTGTGAAGCACTATGCTTAAAGTTAATCTCTAGTGGTCACCAAAAGGTCATCTTGGGATCTGAGCAAAAACAGAAAGAACTTGTTCCTGAAACCGTGTCCTAGATTCTGAATCCTAAAATTTATTAATACCAAGCGGTAGTTACCTCATCTGATTCGCATATTTGACACATAATTTGAAGTGAATTCATATTGCAGAGCCCTGTATACTGTGACGTGGTTGAGAATATAGTCCTGGAGTTAGACTCTACCACTTATTTTCTGTGTGACCTTGCACAAATTATTTTCTACAAGTGCCAGTTTCCTCATCTACAAAATGGAGATAATAATACAATAGAACCCATCTTATGGAGCTATTGTGAGGATGATATATATATATATATATATAGAGATATATATATATATATACACACACACACACACACACACACACACACACACTCATATGAATGGTCACCTAGAATTATGGATGATCATGGCTGAGGCCTTAGAATCAACTTAATCTAGTCCTCTCAGAAGTGAAGCACTTACTATAACAGGCACTATGCTAAGTGTTTACTGCATTATCTCATTTAATTCTCCCAACAACTCTATTGTCCACATTTTTTTTTTTTTTGGAGGGCAGTGTCACTGGCCCTCATATATGGGACCCGAATCAGGGCCACTGGCTTCCCAAGCCAGCGCTTAACCACCACACCACTCGGCCGGCCCATATTGTCCACATTTTGTAGGTGAGAAACTAAAGCTAAGAGAAGTTAAGTCACTTGCCCAAATTTTCACAGTGGTTTGTGGTGAGGCAAAATTAGAAACTATTGCTGCTCATTCTAGAGTCTGCCGCCTCATAAATTCTATGCCATTGTGCCTTATAAAGTCAATTGAATTCCTAATTTCTACAACAATACACAGTCAATATGATTTGGGCTTGGAAATTTCCAAGGCAAGTGTTTCTAATTACTAACCCGAGGAAAATCTTAATTCTTCCCCTGGACTACATAACTTCCTGGTTAACTTGTCTAGATGAATTAATTGCAAACTGTTATTTATTTATTTATTTATTTATTTATTTATTTATTTATTTATTTTAAATTGGGGAACAGTGTGTTTTTCCAGGACCCATCAGCTCCAAGTCAAGTAGTTGTTTCAATCTAGTTGTGGAGGGCTCAGCTCTGTGGCCCATGTGGGGATCGAATGGCAACCTCAGTGTTATGAGCACCACGCTCTAACCAACTGAGCTAACTGGCCGCCCCCAAACTGTCTTTTAATAAGTAACACAACAAGTTGACTTTTTATATGGTGCTTGAAGAAGAGCTAATTGGAGGGCAATGTCTTTACTTAATATATATAGTTCCTTATCCCACCATCCTCTCCCTTGCTCTCAGCTGATGATTTCACTCTTACTTCACAGAGAAGATACAGGCCAATGGACAGTGAATTCTTCTACATTCTACCTCCCCCCAAACCTACAAACTTGTCAGCAACCCTGTCCATCTTTGCCTTTTCCTTCTCTAGTCAGTGGTGCAGCTCTCTCTCTTCTAAGGTGATTTTCTCTACATTATATATGCTAAACCAGTGTTTCTCAGAGTATGATCCCTTAACTAGCAGTATGAACAGCATGTGAGATATGCAAATTCTCATACCCCATCCCAGACACACTGAATCAGAAACTCTGGGGGTGGGGCCCAATAACCTGTTTTAGCAAGTCCACAAGGTGATTCTGATGCACACGTAAGTGTGAGAACCACTGCTCTAAATTCTGACTATTCAAAGTGGGGCCTATGGACCAAGATCACTGGCATCATTGGGGAGCTTGTGAGAAATGTAGACTCTTAGGCCCCACCCCAGACTTACTGAATTAGAGTGTGTTTACCAGAATTCCACAGGTGATACCAAGATCTCCCAAGTGATTGACATGCATATTAAAGTTTGAGAAACACTGCTCTAGATAGCAGTGTCTTCTCAGGGACCATCCTCATTTTCCCTTCTCTCTTTATTTTTTTTTTTAAAGATTTTATTGAGGAATTGGCGGAGGGGAACAGCATTTGGGGAATCGGGGAAGGGGAACAGACAAGTTGCTGTCTTTTTGTTCTTCAGTTTAGTTGCGGAGGATGTTGCTTCACTGTTGGTATCGTCATTGCGCTCTTTCCGGATGAGGCAGGTCGCTGGCCTCTGGATGTCGCTCACCGCGGCTATTGGCAGCTCACTCTTGGCTGCCAGCCGCTCACGCTGGCTGCAGGCCACTCACTGTAGCCTATGGCAGCCCACTGCAGCAGGGGCTGCAGCCCACACCATCACCGGGGCTCGCACAGCCCAGCTCCAGGTGGAGCTGTTGTTAGCTGTAGAGGGCAGTGTCACTGGCCCTCATGTGGGATCCGAACCGGGGCCGCTGGCATCCCAAAACCAGCGCTTAACCAATGCGCCACTACGGCCGGCCCTCCCTTCTCTCTTTTACCTTTAACTCTCTTTTGGGTCTTTCCTCTCAGCATTTTATATAAAAATGATCTTGTCTCTTTATTATTTAAAAACAAATTATTCTCAGGCCTGCTGAGTGGCGCAGTGGTTAAGAGCTGGCTTGGGGGCCGGCCGAGTGGCGCATTGGTTAAGCGCTGGTTTTGGGATGCCAGCGGCCCCGGTTCGGATCCCACATGAGGGCCAGTGACACTGCCCTCTACAGCTAACAACAGCTCCACCTGGAGCTGGGCTGTGCGAGCCTCGGTGATGGTGTGGGCTGCAGCCCCTGCTGCAGTGGGCTGCCATAGGCTACAGTGAGTGGCCCACAGCCAGCGTGAGCGGCTGGCAGCCAAGCGTGAGCTGCCAATGGCCGCGATGAGCGACATCCAGAGGCCAGCGACCGATCTGCCTCGTCCGGGAAGAGCGCAATGACGATACCAACAGTGAAGCAACATCCTCCGCAACTAAACTGAAGAACAAGAAGATGGCAACTTGTCTGTTCCCCTTCCCCGATTCCCCAATGCTGTTCCCCTCCACCAATTCCCCAATAAAATCTTTAAAAAAAAAAAAAAAAGAGCTGGCTTGGGATGCCAGCGGCCCCTGTTGGGATCCCATGTATAAGGGCCAGTGACACTGCCCTCCAAAAAACAAAAAACAAAAAACAAATTATTCCCTTGACTCTTCAGCTTTCTCTCCCCTTCCATTCACAGATAAACTTCTTGAATGACTTGCCTATACTAAATTAGGGTTTCTTGGTCGTCACCTCTCACTTACTCCTCAATCTGTATCAGCTTAACTTGGGTCCTTACCATCTTACTGGAACTTCTTGGGCTCAGGTAATAAGTAACCCCTTTATGAATAAATCTAGTGGATGATATTCAGTCATAAACTTGACCACTCAACAACATTTGACACTGTTGACCATGTTTGCCCTCTTAAAATTTTCCTCCTTTGGCTTTTTTATTTTTTTTATTTTTTCCCCCCGAGGGCAGTGTCCCTGGCCCTCACATGTGGGACCCGAACCGGGCCGCTGGCTTCCCAAGCCAGCACTCATCCATCGTGCCACTCTGGCCGGCCCGTCCTTTGGCTTTTGAATAGGACTATTTTCCACTTTCCCCTACCTCCCCTTAGGCCTCTGGGGTGGGGCCTAAATCTTTCTCTGCTATTTACCCCTCCCACACTTAGCATGGGTGTTTCAGAGGAATGGGTCTGCTTCTAGTCCTAAAACAAAGTTTCCCAGTCTCCACACTCTTGACATGTTGGGCTGGGCTGGATGATTCTTTGTTGTCCTGTGCATTGTAGGATGTTTAGTAGCATCCCTGACCTCTACCCACTAGATGCCTGTAGCACCCACTCCCCATATTGTGACAACCAAAAATGTCTCAAGATAGTGCCAAATGTCTCCTGGGGTGCATGTGTGTGGTGGGGGTGGGGGTATTGTCTATGGTTGAGAACCACTGGTCTGAAAGTAATCCCATGTGACCTAGTTCTGATAAAAACTAAAAGAGGTTTGCTGAGGGTTTCTAGGCAAGTTCTTCATTTGAGAAAGAGCTATGGAAAGCCATTCTTTTTCTCCGACCACATGGGGGAAACATGCAATGTCGATTGCTACAGGCAGCCAACCCTATAAGCCTGGATGAAGAAAGAGATGGGTCTCATATCACTGAATCACTGGATCAACCAGTCCTAACGCTCGTCTTTCCTCTGGATTTAATCTTGAATAATACACCTTCCAAACTTGCTTGCTCATCTTGTTGCCTCCTGTCTCATTTCCTTGTACCTGCTTTTTGTCTCTTAGCTTCTTCCCTTAGACTGACGTTTTGTGTGTGTGTATGTGTGTGTGTGTGTGTGTGTGTGTGTGTGTGTGTGTGTGTGCTGTCTGTTTGGTTTTCTACTTCAGTTTCCCAGTGGATACTAACTTGTATTCTCTTTCTCCTTGTGTTGCATGGAGGGCAGCCATCTCACCACTCCCAGCTGTTGACGACTCCCAGCTCCCAGGTCTCAACTTGAAACCTCAGAAACAACTCTCTCAGCACAGCTGAGGGGCACCCGGAACACAGAAGTCAGAAAAGAGGTCTGGCTGAGCTCCCAAACCCTCTTTTCACTGTGCCTGAGACTCAATGGCGCCCTCTGCTGATACTAAATCAGGAGACTCAACAGCTCCAGTTTGAAACCAATTTCCTTTGGAGTTTTTTTAAGACCTTCACTTAATCCTGTAGAAAAGAATTGGAATTGAGAAATAGAAACAGGAAACCTGAAAATTATGGGTCCTTGGAATTTAAAGGACATAGAGGTTTCAGGGATTTGTGTTTTTGTCTGTTTTATTCCCTTCTCTAAGCCCAGCGGACTGGAACAGTCTTAATCTGTGGTAAACGCTCAGCAAATATTTCCTGAGTGAATGTGTGCTGATGAGTAAGCAAAGGGCTGGTCTGCAGAGAAAAGTATAATTGAGGATCTTTATACTCCTAGAAAGATAGAGAACCATTGCTTTGATTCTTGATAAATTCCTATTCAAGGTCCCCATCAGGCCTGTCCTCTGGTTCCATAAGATAGCCCTGTACAATATTTGTATAACAGATTTGTTTTTACTTATGTTGTCATGAGGGGTTTGGTATAGATTGCATTAGTGTTTTTATCTGGGGACATGGCTCATTCAGAAAAAAGTATTCATTTCCCAGTCGTCTCTGTAAGTTTGGAATGGCCATGTGAATAAGATCTGGCCAATAGAATAGAAGCAGAATTTTTCTGGGGCAGTTCCGCAAGACACACATGCTTTGGACCACATTTAGAATGCCTGTGCCTATCTCAAGGAAGCCCTTGTTCCCAAAGAATGAAGAGATTAGTAACCAAACATTTCTAGAATTCCAAGGATTTTATCTCAGAGATGATCCCTTTTATAGATCTGACATGGTCCTCATAGTGGCACATTTTATTTTCTGACCTAATTCCCACTATACCAATCAATTTTCAGTGGTATCTGCCTCCATGAATGCCTCATTCCCTTCTAATCATTGCCTTCACTTTAGATCTAAGATTTAGAAGTGAGAGGAAACAAACCCTTTATCTGTTGGATTGCCAGTCAATTCTCTCTACCCTTGAGTAGCTTAGCAAAGAGCCGGGTCAGCAGGACTGAGCTGGTTGAACCGGAAGGGACACAAGATTACTAGCAGGTACCAGCACCAGTGTTTGAAATCCTTTAGATAAGCGTCCCACAGAATATCCCTCTTGTATTCAAGGCCATTCTTCAAACTCCAATGCTCTGGTGATTAGTGTTCCCCACTCCCTCCCATTTCTCTGTGAATACATAGAGCAGCTTGGGGGCAGGGGCTTTTCTGGAGCGGTATTTGTAGAATGTCCGGCTGTGCCTGACCCAAGCTTGTCTCTCCTTGGGATGAGCGCTGGGAAGACTCCATGGAATAGTGAGAGCTTAGGGGACTTTCCCCACAATAGGTTTTGTGTTGTGTCTGCCTCATGTATCCCTGGTATGTTTCTCACAATATTGTGCCTGACAGAATCGAATCTCTAAGTCCACTGCCCACCAGTCACAGAGATAGATTGACTGTGCCTACAATTTCACATGGATACTCGAAGAATGCCCTTGCTTCTATACCTCTTGCTGACATTATGACAGATCCACCTATATTGCCACTATAGAATTTATGGTTAGCAAATTATTATACTCCTCTTGGCAGAATATCTTGTTTTGTAATAATTATTTATTTATTTTTTTTTTATTTTTTTATTTTTTTTTTTGAGGGCAGTGTCACTGGCCCTCATATGTGGGACCCGAACCGGGGCCACTGGCTTCCCAAGCCAGTGCTTAACCACCGCGCCACTCGGCCGGCCCAATAATTATGATTTTTCAATTCTGCTACTTCTCTGCACACTCAGGATCACTTAAGTTTTCTCTAGAAGCTCCATTTGGAACCTGGGTAAACTACAGACCATACTTTCACTACCTAAACTACAGAAAAACTACCTTCAAGACAGGCCATTCCTAGTTCCCTATTGAGGAGGGACAGATTTCTATTTTTGTCAGTGAAGATTCTTTACGTTGCAAGTGAAGAAAAATCCACGGCAAACTGGTTTCATTAGAAATGGAAACTAAAAAGATTGTTGGTAGTTTCCAGGGATGGTTATGACTTTATTCAACGTTCTAACGATCTCACCAGGACCTGTCTTTCAGATCTTCTTCCTCTGAGTGTTAGCTTCACCTTCAGGATGGTTCCCTTCCTGGTAGCAAAATTCAGCTGCAGCAGTCCCAATTTCACACCTGTAGACACCAAGTCCTGAGGTGAGTGTCTCTTCCAGTAGCTCTTTTATTAGGGAGAAGCTTTCCTCTCCCAGAAGACCCAGCAAATGTCTCCTCATATCTCACTGGCTTCTGATCAGGCTGAGTTCATTAATGAACCCATCACTAAGGCCATAGAGATGGGATGTATTGACTGGCCTAACCCAGTTTGGGCTCCGTCCTAGAGCTGGCTTTGGGGCCAATGCTACACAATGATATGGCTTGAGAATGGGAAAGGGAATGATTCTCCAGAATATCATTGTGTCTTTTGGTTAAAAGGGTGAATGGATGCTGGACCAGAAAAAACAAAATGTCCACTGGAGTATCAGAACATAGATTATTTCTAAAATTTTAGTTTATTGTATGTGAATAGGCAGATTAAGGCTATATTGTTCTCATTACAAAGAACTCATTTTGTATGAGTTCTTTGACTTTACCTCATTTTTCATTAAAGCCCTTCTAAGAATAACAGAACAGAATCTCATTCCACTTATCACCACTTAAATGGTTTACCTAATTAATCAGCGTTCTCCATTGCCCCTAAAGAAAACACTGATGCCCAATGCATGCTGAACCTTTGGGGCTAGACTTCAATTCTCTGATACATCTACACGCTACTGCTCTCCATACGTTGAGTCAATGATGGTTCACAAACCTGTTTGTCTGAGTTTTTGTTTAATTATATATTTAATTAAATGTTGCATAACATAATAAAATATGAGTGGAGGAAAAATAAGTTCTGTCTTTGAAAGTCAAATTAAATTGAATGCTTTACAAAGATTTAATAAAGGTAAATTGATTTAAAAAAAGAAAAAAGGAAAGACCTGTGAATTAGGTATGGGTGAGACTACTATAAAAGATTGATAGAGGGTTGGATAAATCCTAAAATGAAGAAGAATTTTGCTGTGTATTGAGAGCCCTTTGTATATGTTTCTTTTTCTTCCTTTTTTATTTTTTATTTTTGAGGGCAGTGTCACTGGCCCTCATATGTGGGACCTGAACCAGGGCCGCTGGCTTCCCAAGCCAGCGCTTAACCACTGCGCCACTCCGCCGGCCCTGTATATGTTTCTAAGTTCTTGTTCTATAATACTTTAAAGAAGTCAACAATGATGCACTCTTGATGTGGTTTATGGAAAAAGGAGAGATTCTGAACTCCAAACAGTGGACTCATATTCAAAGGAAAGGTCTTGGGCCGGCCGAGTGATGTGGTGGTTAAGAGCTGGCTTGGGACACCAGCGGCCCCGGTTCGGATCCCACGTATGAGGGCCAATGTTTTTCTAAAAAGAAAAACAAAAAACAGAAAAAAACAAACAAAGGAAAGGTCTTGACCCTACATGAAAAGGTTGGTAGATGAATACATGTTCATGTAAGTTAAAATAAAGTGTTTAACGTACATATGTATATTGTCGTGAAAGCTATAAATTAAGTAGAGAAGTCAATGAACAACAGAATAAGACTTGAATTGGTAAGTAGGAGGTAAGAAGTGGAAGGTTCAAGAAAGTAAAGAGGATGGAGGCCACATTATAGGAGAGTAAGGTGAAAAATAAAACAGAAAATTTAATCAAGAAGCTTAACAGAAATAAATCAATTAACAATGATAATGGCTAACATTTATTGAGTGCTTTTTAAAAAAAAAAGATTTCATTGGGGAATTGGGGAAGGGGACCAGCCAAGTCTTTGTTCTTCAGTCTTTGTTGTGGAGGGCGCCAGTTGTCATCTGGTTTCCCATCGGCAATTCGTGGTCTCCAAGTTCAAGGTGCTGTGTTACAATCTTAGTTGCAGGTGGGTGTAGCCACCATCACATGCAGGAATGGAACCAGCAGCCTTGTTGTTAAGAGCACACACCCTGTCCACTGAGCCATCTGAGTGGCATCTCAGCTCAAGGTGCTGAGTTCAGTCTTAGTTGCGGGTGGGCGTAGCCCATCAAACAGGCGATCTTGTTTTTACACCAGCTGGGCCATCTGCCATTTGTTGGCAGCTCAGTGACAGCTCAACTCAGGCACAGCATCACTGGCCCATGTGGGAATCGAACCGGTGGCCCTGTTGCTCAGAGCTCATGCCCTTTTTTTTTTTTTTAAAGATTTTATTGGGGAATTGAGGGAGGGGAACAGCATTGGGAAACTGGGGAAGGGGGATAGACAAGTTGCTATCCTTTTGTTCTTCAGTCTAGTTGTGGAAGACATTGTTTCACTGGCTCATGTTGGTATCATCATTGCTCTCCTCTTGGGCAAGGCAGATTGGTCACCGGCCTCTGGACGGCCGCTCACAGCGGCTCTTGGCAGCTCACACTGGCTGCCAGCCGCTCACGCTGGCTGCCGGCCACTCACTGTAGCCCATGGCAGTCACTGCAGCAGCGGCTGCAGCTATGCCGTCCCGGGGACTCACAGCAGCCTAGCTCCAGGTGGAGCTGTTGTTCACAATCTTAGCTGTAGAGGGCAGTGTCACTGGCTCTCATATGTGGGATCTGAACCATGGCCACTGGAGTCCCAAGTCAGCTCTTAACCAACGAGCTACTTGGCCGGCCCCTGAGTGGTTATTATATGCACACAAAATCCTAGATATTTTCCATGCACTATCTTTATTTTATTTATTAATTTTATTTTAAAATTTTATTTTTATTTTTTTTCTTTAATTATATATTTTTTAAAAACAAAGGAGGTAGATACCAAGTACCTTGTGCTATGTTAAACAGCTAGAAATTGAAATTGATTTTTCTGTTAAAGCACATGTTGGGGGGAAAACTCAGATTTTTCTGATGAAGAAAATATCCTAGGAAAAAATAAAAAGATGAAATCAAAAGCAAACTTATAGTTATTTGGTGTTCTTGCTAAGTACCAATATTCATTTGAAAATATAAGCTGTCTCTCTTCAAATAGGTGGTTTAATAGTTCACCTTTAAAAGTCAGCTTTAGGGCCGGTCGAGTGGTGCAGTGGTTAAGCGCTGGTTTGGGAAGCCAGCGGCCCCAGTTCGTGTCCCACATATGAGGGCCAGTGACACTGCCCTCAAAAAGAAAAAAAAAAAGTCAGCTTTAAAGTTCCTTCTTTTTTTTTTTTTTTTTTAAAGATTTTATTGGGGAATTGGCAGAGGAGAACAGCGTTGGGGAATCGGGGAAGGGGAACAGACAAGTTGCTGCCTTTTTGTTCTTCAGTTTAGTTGCGGAGGATGTTGCTTCACTGTTGGTATCGTCATTGCGCTCTTCCCGGATGAGGCAGATCGGTCGCCGGCCGCTGGATGGTCGCTCACCGCGGCTATTGGCAGCTCACTCTTGGCTGCCAGCCGCTCACACTGGCTGCGGGCCGCTCACACTGGCTGCGGGCCACTCACTGTAGCCTATGGCAGCCCACTGCAGCAGGGGCTGCAGCCCACACCATCACCGGGGCTCGCACAGCCCAGCTCCAGGTGGAGCTGTTGTTAGCTGTAGAGGGCAGTGTCACTGGCCCTCATGTGGGATCCGAACCGGGGCCGCTGGCATCCCAAAACCAGCGCTTAACCAATGCGCCACTTGGCCGGCCCTAAAGTTCCTTCTTTTTTTTTTTTTTTGTTTGTTTGTTTGTTTTGTGTTTTTTTTGTTTTTTGTTTTGTTTTTTTTTAGCTGAGCCATCCTGCCACCTGTTGGCAGCTCAACGGCAACTCAGCTCGGGCTGGCCTCGAACCGCTGTTGCTCAGAGCTCAGCTTGCACTCTTGAGCGAGCTCTTAACCAACTGAGCCATTCGGCCGGCCCTTAAAGTTCCTTCTAAATTCACTTAAGTCCCACAGTCTGGAGGGAGGAAGAAAATGTTAAAAAAAGAAAAGAAAAGTTATGCTTTAAAGCTCAGCAGAGAGGAGACAATGAGTGTCCTAAAATAATATGCTTCTACCTTAGCTGAGAAACCAAAATATCTTGTTAGCACCTAAAAACAAACTCAATGTTTAAATTTTAAATTTAAGTTTCTATCTTAAAGGTGGTCTTCTTTGATTTTGTCTCTCCTTCTGAAGGGCACAGGATTTGGGGCTTAAAACCTTCCCTAACATCAGCATAAGTAAACAGTAATGCTGAGTAAAACTAAAGCACACAGTAATTACTTCAAGAAAAGAAAATGTGGGCCGGCCGAGTGGCACGGTGGTTAAGCCGTGGTTTAGGAAGCCAGTGGCCCCGGTTCGGGTCCCACATAGGAAGGCCAATGACACTGCCCTCAAAAAAAAAAAAAAAAAAAGCTTTTTTCTCCAATTATTAAAATAATTGTTTAATTTTTCAGAATAGAACTTTTCATCTGGGAAAAGCAGTAAATTCAAGAGTAGGCCAGATCTCTTTAGAATAAAAGCTAAGCTGTGTAAGTATCTGAAGAGAAAAGGTATAAATATTCTTCCCATATTAATGACTCTGAAACCAGAGATCTGCATGAATTTCCGTGGCTAATTAAGAACACATACAGGTTTGACACGTTTGGGACTCTGGCAGCAGAGATTCTAATTTTGTGTCTCCTAGCAATTTATATTTGCATACAATGAAGATTACTGTGTTGCCAGATTAGACTAATTATTTTGTTAAATACTGAGTTGCAAGAATAACAAGATCGGAGTAAAGGCAGGGTTACAGAATTTAACCTCTTGAGTGAGACACATTTATGGCAAAGTTCTAAATACAAGGGTGGCACTAATAGATGAACAATGGACTACTTACTACTTAGATGTCACTGATATTTTCTAGGTATGGGAAGAAACAATGGCAAATTAACAGATTCTTATTTTGCTTCTAAAACTAATACTTATAGGGCGGAATAAACATTTACTGGTGCCACTTTTGACCAATTTCCAGATGGGGACTAGTGGATAAATGCTTCCGATTCTGTCTCAGGTGGACAATTCTGAGGTGTAGTCAACAAGGCTTCTTAGAAGAGTTGAGCCCCAGCTACTTAACATGGTAATAATACTGCTCATTAATATATGCTAGGATTCAATTTTCTCCCTTCCCTTCTCTTCCCAGTTTCCCTGTCTTCTTCTTTGGAATAATTTCCTAAAATAAACTATCTATTTACAAGCTTTAGTCTCCTGCTCTGCTTTTGGAGAGGACCCAGGCTGAAACAAATTGAAATATGTTGAAATATGTGTATTCTTACTGAATACCTTTTTTTTTAAAAACTTCGAAGATTGAAATTCATTGTATCTCAGAATTTTATGGACTAAATGCTCTATTAATAGAAGAAGGGGAGACAACCTTACATGCTGAAAGTTTGAAGCTGTTGTAGATTCGGAAGAATGATTTCCTTGTGCAATAATTGCTGGTGCTTCCTTAAAATTATATTTACGTTAGTTTCTAAAATGCCAGCTCTTCTAAACAATTTTCACTGAGCTTGACTCTTTAGATGGTGCATGTGAGTGTTAAAATGACTTGCTTCATACAGATTTGAATAAACTAACCAAAATTTGAAAAAAAAACACAAAAACTAATACTTACAGTGTATATTTGAAGAATTCGAACTTGCTAATTAAACGCAAGATATGACACCTAAATCAACAAATAGGTGGATAAGAATAGTTAACCCTGAAATAGATCCAAGAGTATATAAAAATTTGCTATCAAACAATGGGCATATCTCTATACCAACAATTTAGTTGAATTCTATTAATTTTCCCTGGAAGAAAAAAAATAATGTGTGTATCTCCAATAGACCAAAAAAATGGATCATTTCACAAAAGGACATTGCGAAACATACCTATTTGAAAGAAATTCAAATTTACATCAAGCCAATAATAATTCCAGATAAACTGGAATGTAAAAATACATTTTGACCACAAAAATGCTATCAGAAAACATGGCATTTTTAATCCTATTTAACTGATCTCAGAAATGAAAAGGACATTTTAAGCATAAAACCACTGGAAATATAAGAAAGGAAAATTCAAAGGTTTTTTTTTTAGTATATTCTGTCCTATATTTTCTTGTAGTTTAAAAAAAAATCATTTACTATTACAATCAATGCTGCTGCAAAAATCCTTGCATATGTACCTTGTATATGATAAATTCCTAGCAGTGGAACTAATAGGTCAAAGGACATATGTAGTTTAAATTTCAGTTGATATTGATTGAAGTAGAAACATCAAATTACATTCCCACTAATAGTTAATGAGACTACTTGTCTCCACAGCAGCCTTGCATGTTATTCAACTTAAAAGGTTTTTGCCAATCTAATAGGTGAAAAAATATGTTATTGTTTCTTCTCGTACTATTTTCACATTTTTACTTGTTGGATTTATTTATTTATTATTATTATGATTTGTAAAGATTATATTGGGGAATCGGGGGAGCGGAACAGACAAGTTGCTGGCCTTTTGTTCTTCAGTCTAGTTGTGGAGGGCATTGCTTCACGGGCCCATGTTGGTGTTATCATTGCACTCTTCCCGGGTGAGGCAGTTACTCATGGGCCATTGGATGGCTGCTTATGGTAGCTCACAGCAGCTCACATTGGCTACTGGCCACTCACTCTGGCTGCCAGCCACTCATGGTAGCTCATGGCAGCCCATTGCAGCAGGGACAGCAGCCTGCGCCATAGCCGGCGACTCACGGCAACCCAGCTCCAGGTTGAGCTGTTGTTCATCATCTTAGCTGTAGAGGGCACAGCGTCACTGACCCTTTTGGGGGATCCAAACCGGGGCCCTACTGCTCAGAGCTGGTGTCCCAAGCCAACTCTTAACCAACGCGCCACTTGGCCGGCCCTATGTATTATTTTTTATTGAGGTATAATTGACATACAACATTATATTAGTTTCAGGTGTACTGGGCAATGATTCAGTATTTATATATATTGCAAAATGATTACCACAATAGTTAACATCTGTCATCATACATAGTTATAGAATATTTTTTATTGTGATGAGAACTCTTAAGATTTACTCTCTTAGCAACTTTCAAATACATAATACATTATTATTAACTATAGTTGCCATGCTGTGCATTACAATCTTATGATTTATAACTGGAAATCTATACCTTTTTGACTCCCTTCAATGGTTTGTCTGGACCCCCCTGAACCCTCTCCACCCCACGCAACCATAAATCTAATCTGTTCCTTGTATTTATGAGCTTGATTGTTCCTTTTTTTTTTTTTAAATTCTACATATAAGTGAGATCATCATACAGTATTTGTTTTTTTCTCACTTTCTTCACATACCATAATGCCCTTAATGTTTATACATGTTGTCGCAAATGGCAAGGTTTCATTTTTTATGGGTGAATCATACTGCGTTATCTGTGAATGTATACACACATATCACAGTTTCTTTATTCATTCTTCTGTTGATAGATACTTAGGTTCTTAACATGTTCTGACTATTGTAAATAATGCTGCAACGAACACAGTGAGTGTAAATAGTTTTTCAAGGTAGTGTTTTTGTTTTCTTCAGATAAATACCCAGAAGTAGAATTGCTGGGTCATAAAGTAGTTCTATTTTATTTATTTCAAGAACCTTTATACTTGAAATAAATATTTATTTCAAGAACCTTTACACAGTGGCTGCACCTATATATTTTTACTTAATTTAGGTCTTTAATCCACCTGCTATTTTATTTTAAAGGTGGTCTAAATTAAGGACTTCATATTTTTTCCCCCCTCAAGGACAACAAGTCCCAAGAAAGGGTTGGACAAGTGTCCTAACAAAGTTAGTGAATAATGAGTCCTTTACTCAATTCCTTGAAATGCCACATTCATCATATACTTCTTCACATATATACATTGATCCCTTTCTAGACTCTCATTTCTATTGATCTATTTGGCCATTCTCTGCCACTGCCAACTTTGTAAAGTATTATGATATCTGCAGGCAACTAACCATCTTAATATTCTTCTTTTTCAGTAACATCTTGGCTATTATCCATTTTCTCTTCCAGATAAATTTTAGGATCAACTTATCAAATTAAAAAAAAAGTCCAGGGCCGGCTGAGTGGGGCGTTGGTTAAGAGCTGGCTTGGGACACCAGCTCTGAGCAGCAGGGCCCCAGTTCAGATCCCACATATGAGGGCCAGTCACACTGCTCTCTACAGCTAAGATGGTAAACAACAGCTCCACCTGGAGCTGGGCTGCTGTGAGTCACTGGCGAAGGTGTAGGCTGCAGCCCCTGCTGCAGTGGGCTGCCATGGGCTACAGTGAGTGGCTGGCAGCCGCCGTGAGCATCTGTCCAGAGGCCAGCAACCGATCTTCCTCACCTGGAAGAGCGCAATGACAATACCAACATGGGCCAGTGAAGCAACGTCCTCCACAACTAGACTGAAGAACAAAAGGATAGCAACTTGTCTGTTCCCCTTCCCCAATTCCCCAATGCTGCTCCCCTCCCGCAATTCCCCAATTAAAAAAAAAAAATCCAGTTGGGATTTTGATTAAAGTTATAATAAATTTGTACATTAATTTGAGACAAATTATGTTTCTAGGAACATGGCATTATTTTGTACTTATTCAGAGATTTAGTTTTTTCCTATAGTTAAGTTTCATAATTTTCTTCATATCAATTTTACACATTTCTTGCTAATTAGTTAATGTATTAATTAACCAATTCATTTAACTTTTTTCCTAGGCTCAGGAGATATAGCTATGAATAACATAAGTTCCCTGTTTTCATGGAGCCTATATTCTAATTGGGAGAGACAATCAACAGACAAATAAATAAAAAGATCAGCTAGTGTGAAGCCCACTGCAGAATTAAAATAGGGTTGTGTGATAGATATTGGGTGGCTACTTTAATCTGGATGGTTAGGAAGTAAATCCCTTAATATTTAAAAACTGAGATCTGAATAGCAAAAGAATCCTTCCTTGTGAAGTAGCTGGAGGTGGGGGCAGCAATCTAAGGAGAGGTAATAGCTAATTCAAAAAGCCCTGAGTCTCCTAATAGCTTGCCCTGTTCAAGGAACAAAAAAGCCAGTAAGGTTGGAGAGTGGGATGGCAAAACTGTTATGAAATGATGTTAGACAAACCTTTAGAGACCAAATAGGTCTTGTAGGCCTTCATAAAGAGTTTGCATACTATTTTAAATGGGATGGGGAGTCATAGAGTGTACTGAGTAGCAGAATGACTTGATCTGATTTATGGGTTGTTTTTTTTTGTATTAGTTTCAGGTATACAAAACAACATAATGATTAGACATTGATATACCTCACAAAGTAATAACCCCAGTAAGTCTATTACCCATCTGACATTGTACATAGAATATTATTGACTATATATCTCTGTGACTTTTTTTAAAAAATTATAGTTGACATTCAATATATATTAGTTCCAGGTGTACAGTGTCGTGGTTAGACATTTATATAATTTATGAAGTGATCCCCCAATAAATCTAGTACCCATCTGACACTATACATCTACATAGTTTTACAATATTATTGACTCTAATCCCCATACAGTACTGTATATCCCCATTACTCTTTTGTAACTACCAATTTGTACTTTTTAGTTCCCTCACCTTTCTTACCCAGCCCCCTGATTTATGGTTTTGAAAGAGCATGCTAGTAGCTAGTAGAAAAGGATTGCAAAGGGTCAAATGTGAAAGAAAGACTTGTGAGGAGACTACTGTAGTGGCCCAAGTGAGAGGCAATAGTGACTTGGACTGGGAAGGTAGAGGTGGAGGGAGTGAGAAGTGGGTGCAGTATTGATTTTGCAGATTTAGTTAAAAGGATTTGCTATTGAACTAGAAGGATTGGAAATGGGAAGGAGAGTGGAGGAAACAGGAATAAAACAACTTTTATGTTTTTTGGCTTGAGCAGCATGGTGAATGGTGATGCTTACTGATATGGGTAAGGCTGAGGGAGAAGAAGATATGAAGAAAAAAATCAAGGCTTCATTTTGGCCATGTTAAGATGAAATGCCCAGGGCCAGCTGAGTGGCGCGGTGGTTAAGTGCTGGCTTGGGGAGCCAGCGGCCCCAGTTTGGGTCCCACGTATGAGGGCCAGTGACATTGCCCTCAAAAAAAAAAATTAAAAAAAATGAAATGCCCATTATACATTTATGTGGAACTGTCAAATGTGCAGTTGCTTATAAGAGTCTGGGATTCAGGGTAAAGTTTAAGGCTGGAGATATAAATTTGGATGCCATCTCCAGATAGTTTTTAGAACTATGGTCCTGGATTGTATTACCTAGATAAAGTGTGTAGGTAAAGAGCCCTTGACAAAGCCTGGGTACTCCGAACAATCTAAAGTCTAGCCAGGGTGAAATCAGCCAAGGAATGTGAGAAGGGGTGATCAGTCAGTGAGGCAGGAAAAAAACCCATTATACCATGGCCTCTTATAAACCAACAGAAGAGTTTCAATAGGGAAACAATGGTTCTGCTTTCTGCTTCAATTGGGACCAAAGTTAATAACAGAAAGGTCATCATTAGCTTTGGAAACAGAGAGGTCTGGTTATGTCATAAAAACAGCCTTAGTGGCATGATAGGGATGGTTGCTCTATTGGTTGAGTTAAGGAGAAATTATGAGATAGGAATTGGAATTAGAATCTAGATAGACAACTCTTTCAAAAGTTTTTCCTGTGGAGTGGCAGAGAAGTAGGGCAGTATACAGGGTTAAAGTAGGTTTTTTGTTGTTGTTGTTAAAATAGATGGCAGAATATTACTGTACACAGATGGAAATGACCCAGTAGAAAAGGAGAAATTGATGAGATAGGAACAAGAAAGGATAATTGGTGGAGCAAAGTTCCAGAGAAGGAGAGAGGTGAAAGGATCTAGAACAGAAATGGAGGGATTGCCTTTATTAGTGCAAAGTCATTTCACAATGAAGAGGAGGATGAGGAACTGAGAAGTCAGGGTATTGGCTGGAAAATGTGGATAACATTTAAAAAAAAATAAAGTGGCTGAAAAGTGACAAGAATAGTGGAAGAAATGAAGATGGTGAGCCATGAACAAATGAAGGGGGAATTAAGTTACCAGGGATCAGTAGGTAACAGCTTCTTGGAGTAGGGGCAGTTGGCATTAACTTTAAATGAGTTTGGGTTTTTTGAAGGAGGAAGAGAAATGATTTGGAGGAAACTTGAGGAGCAGGTTGGAGGATAAGACTATCTGTGAAACAAAAAATGATCTGTACTTGAAAAGTTACAAGGGAGGTAGTTTTTCTAGGTGATAAGCCAGTTTTTAGTTGGAACAGGAAGTTGATGGGAACATTGAAGAGGTGAATAATAAAGGAAATGGCTGATAAGAGATGTTGAAATCTATAGTGCAGAATGAAGTGGTTAGGATGGTTGGGATAATGAATCAGATTAATAGAAGTTGAGGGTGGCATGGAGATGCTAATCAGGGTAATGACGTATGACCTTGAGGCTACTGGTTGTGATTAAGGATTATAATGATGGAATTTATAACCTCTAAAGGAGGCGGGAAGGTGGGTAAATTGTTTAAGAATAATACAGTTACACTACTGTTCTCTCCTGGCAGCCTTTGTGTGTGGTATGGAGGCTACCAGCTTAAAATTGCTAATAATTTCATTTAGGATTTTTGCATTTATAGTTATAAATCACGGTCTGTAGATTTCCTTCTAGTGTTATAATTGTTGGGTTTTAATAACAGGATTATGATCATCTTTCAAAACAAGCTGGGATTTTTTTTCCAAGTATTTTTACACTCTGGAACCATCTGGTCTAGTACATTTTGGTGTAAGGGATATATTTGACTATGTTTTTTATTTAACTGATCTATCCAGATTTTCTACATTTTGAGCTGATTTTGCTTATTTATGTTTTTATTAGTATAAGGTTTTTTTTTCTATTTGTATATCTTGTGTCAACTGTATGAACATTTTACCCATTCCCATTTCTGTACTAATATTTCATTTGAAAATCCCAAAGGCTGTGCATTAAAGGGCACATAGGTGCGTTGATGGTGAAGGGGCTTAAATCTGAAAAAGTGAACTTTAAACTGATTCACTACAGGAATGTTTGCTGCTGAGAACACACTAACTTGCCCACTTGGAGGCTTCTTTTTTAATTCCATGGAAATCCGTGCAGAGGTTTTAACGCTTACATTGTAACCTACTGGGCAGAGTGGGGAATATAACCAAATCGTTAGAACACTGCAGCGCTTGGCAGTTTTTGTTACTTTCAAGTGATAACTTGAAGTGATACTACCAAAGGACTAAAACAATGTTGTACGCAAGGCTCGTTGGAAAAAGTATTACGTTTAACTAAAGCTCAAAAGATCTGTTAACAACGGGTTAAAATGTAACCCTTGTAAGTCTCCGACATACCTAGTTATGTGGAACGAAACTAGCAGATGGTGGAAATTTCCCAAGGTTTTTTTTTTTTTAACCACACACACTGGATTGCCTCCCTCCTCAACTCCCAGTCGGCCACAGCCCACTTAAACCCAGTTCTAGAGTGCCACCCTTTCTCCAGCCTGTTCACAAACGACCTTCCGAAGTAAGGTTTCCCGCCATTTCACTCAAAAGGAATGGAAGGTCTTTCCCCCTAGATTCTTGGGAGGCCCGAGCCTACAGTACGGCTTTCCCCCGAAAGACCAGCAGGACCGCCAAGGCCAGGACGCTGCATGACATGGTCCTAGGGACTGAGCACAAAGGTGACAGACCAAGTTGCCCGATCAGTGCCCAGCATGCGCCGATAACGCAGAGGACGAAAACACCCAGAGGACGAAAACACCCAGAGGCCAGCGACGGAGGCAGCGCGCGCGCCGGGCGCCCGCGCAGGGAGGAGAGAAGGGTGGGGGCGGAGGGCGGGGAAATCGCCCCCAACTCGACTCCGGATTGGTCGGGTTCTGAGCGCAGAGTGACGACAGCTGGAGGGAACGTCTGATTAGTGCGGTGGGCGCGGGGCAGGCGGGGGACGCGCATTGCGCAGGCGCAGCAGCTCGGCTCCTCCAGCCCCGGCGCTCCGGCCCAGCTCTCGCGGACAAGTCCCGTCCACGCGCGCACCCCCCCAACCTCCGGGACCGCCCCCTCCCCCCTTCCCGGCGTCGTCGAAGATAAACAATAGTTGGCCGGCGAGCGACGAGTGTGTTGTCTCCCGCCGCCGGATTCGGCGGGCTGCGTGGGACCGGCGGGATCCCGGGCAGCCGGCCATGGCGGGGCTGTACTCGCTGGGAGTGAGCGTCTTCTCCGACCAGGGCGGGAGGAAGTACATGGAGGACGTTACTCACATCGTGGTGGAGCCCGAGCCGACGGCTGAAGAAAAGCCGTTGCCGCGGCGGTCGCTGTCTCAGCGGTCGCCTCTGCAGCCGTCCCCGCCGGCTCTTCCAGGCTGCGAAGTCTCAGCGAAAGGCCCAGCGGTGGCAGCCCGGGCAGCTCGCGACCCTGCCGCGGACGCCGGGGCCTCGCCGGCTCCCGGCCGCTGCTGCCGCCGCCGTTCCTCTGTCGCATTTTTCGCCGTGTGCGACGGGCACGGCGGGCGGGAGGCGGCACAGTTTGCCCGGGAGCACTTATGGGGTTTCATCAAGAAGCAGAAGGGGTTCACCTCATCCGAGCCGGCGAAGGTTTGCGCTGCCATTCGCAAGGGCTTCCTCGCTTGTCACCTCGCCATGTGGAAGAAACTGGGTAAGTTCCCTCCCTGGCTTGTTTGGCGCCCGCCTCTTTCTCAGGGCAGTGAAGGGCTTTTTCTAGTCCCAGCGCCGCCGCCGGAGCGCCCCGGCGCTCAGAGGTCTCTCAAAAGTGTCCGTGCATGGGAATGAAGACTCGACTCGGTCTCATAGCACTTTCCAGGGTGGAAGTCCGGGCGAAGAAAGTGGCCTTGGGAAAGATAGGATTGCTGTCTCCCTGCAACCGGCTCCTCGCTTTATTGCCACCGTTCGGGGATCAATGGGAAGCCTTGCTCTCCCGCTGCTTCAGTTTGGTGGCAGCGCGGGGGAAAACCGGTTTGAAACCTGGCGCCAGATTTTGGCCAAAGGTGAATTGAAAACACTTATGTTACCAGGGTGCCACGCGAAGGAAGCGAGAGATGGCAAATATTAGAGTGTTTCCTTAGGATCTGTCATAATTGTGCTCTTGAAAGACTTGTCCCTGGTCGGTTCCCTCCTTACCAGTGGTGTCAGTTCTCCAAATTGATCCCAGATGGCTGGCCGTTGGAGTAAACTGGAGGCTAATTTAGGAAGGCTAAAATGTAATCATCAGCGACTTACAGCCTTGGAAGGAATTTCGGTTGCGGTGATCATAAAATGTTTTTAAGGATCTTTATGCTTCTGCTGCTTAAGGAAAAAAAAAAGTACGGAATGCGTTATTACCTCTTAAACTGGCTCCACGTTAGAGATGTGTGTTAAATTCTGTTAAGTTTTTTTTTTTAAAGTACAGTACATGTTTTTGGGGGTAGTTGCTTTAGTTATTTTCAGTCAGATCTCAGCAGTTCCTAGTTAAAAGTGCTTGTAGATTAAAAAAAAATACTTAAAGTGCTTGCAGATTAAAAAAAAAAATACTTGTAAATTGTAACTGCCTGTCAAAGTAACCAGAGATAAGGGGGATTTACTCATGTGCTAAAAGGAAGTGGAGACAGACCTTAATGTCTAAAAAAATCGGTGTAGTTGTAGTTTCACGTAAGCTTTAAATGTTTTCTAAAGCAATGTTTCTGTACCCAACATATGTTATCATACAGAGTTATAGTTACTTATCCATTGCTGTGAATGAATGGCATGAATCTTTTTAGAGAAATGATAATACTTCTGTCATTAAAAAAACCCTCTTGTTTATGATAACAATGTTGCTTTATTTTCAGCAGAAGGGCAGAGACATAGAGAGGAGTGTAAACATTGGTCATATGCAGAACATTTTTAAAAAGGTATTGTCAACGAGTTATAGACTAGCTTCTTTCAAAGTCTGTTTTCTATTTGCCTGGCTTTTTGCCAAGAATTACTTGATTGACTCATAGGACAACCAGTCCGCCTGTGTTGGAGGCGTATCCCATCTAATCCCAGAGGCCCCTATTACGGATTTGTTTTGTTTTTGTGTAGGCAGAGCTGAAAGCACTGCAGTATATTCTAGAAATATGTCACTTGATTGCCTGCAGTGCAACTGGGAGTGGACAGCAAGACAAGATAGAGAAAGATTATAGACACAAAGAACTATTTCGTCCCATTTATTTTGCAGTACACTTGGAGCAACATGACTTTGCCATATGTTTGAAAAAGGACAAAGTATAAGCCATGTTACTTGAGCATTTTTTAATAAAGCAGGGACCATACTGTTAAATGTGAATGTATGTTTTTTGATGTACGCATACTTTTTGAATCAGCCTATCACTGCTGTGAGGCATGGTTGAGAGCCTTATATACCAGACAAGTATTAAAGTTTGCTGTGTTCCACAGCTAAACCTTGCACCCCATCCTCAAAACTTGAATTAAAAAAGAATATGCTGATGGGCCGGCTGAGTAGCGCAGTGGTTAAGAGCTGGTATGGGATGCCAGCGGCCCGGTTCGGATCCCACATATGAGGGCCAGTGACACTGCCCTCAAAAAAAAAGAATATGCTGAGTATA
The DNA here is from genome assembly GCA_033961575.1 of Aselliscus stoliczkanus. Taxonomy (NCBI): domain Eukaryota; kingdom Metazoa; phylum Chordata; class Mammalia; order Chiroptera; family Hipposideridae; genus Aselliscus; species Aselliscus stoliczkanus. The sequence continues at coordinate 22,948,159 of CM066739.1, forward strand.
GGGAAGTCTTGACATAGGAGCTGCAGGTTTTTAAAAAAAATTGTACTTCAGTTCCAAATTCATGGATGGCTCCTTATTTTCTGTAGAATAAACAGACAATATAGTTTATAATCTAGAGGCCAATCCCTTCCCAGTCCAACTTCAGACGCCCTGTTCAATTTTATGTTACCCACCTTTCTATCACATTACTCATCTTTTTCCTAGGGCACGTTGAAATATTCCATTTTCTTAAACCTTCCCCCCCCCCCCAAAAAAAAAGCAAAAAACAACCCAAAACAAAACTGAAAAATATACTCCTCAGTCTCTAAGTCAGTGTTTTCTTCTGTGAAGAGTTTTTTCTTTTGGGATTAAACATCCTTTGTTTCTACTTTTGAAGTACTCATTGGGTTATAGCAGTGATTCTAAAACTTTTTGTTCTCTGAACTCTTTTTTTTTTAAAGATTTTATTGGGGTTGGGGAGGGGAACAGCGTTGGGGAACCGGGGAAGAGGAACAGACAAGTTGCTGTCCTTTTGTTCTTCAGTCTAGTTGCGGAGGACATTGCTTCACTGGCCCATGTCTGTATCCTCATTGCGCTCGGTCGCAGGCCTCTGGACGGCTGCTCGCCGCAGCTCTTGGCAGCTCACACTGGCTGCTGGCTGCTTACGCTGGCTGCCAGCCACTCACTGTAGCCTATGGCAGCCCATTGTAGCAGGGGCTGCAGCCTACTCTGTTGCCAGGGCTCATGCAGCCCAGCTCCACGTGGAGCTGTTGTTAGCTGTAGATGACAGTGTCACTGGCCCTCATATGTGGGATCCGAACCGGGCCGCTGGCATCCCATACCAGCTCTTAACCAATGCGCTACTCAGCCGGCCCCTCTGAACTCTTCGTACTCTTAAATGATTGAGGACTCCAAAGAGCTTTTATGTGGGCTACATTTGTCATATTTACTATGTGAGAAATTAAAACTGACAAACTTTATATTCTATGAAAAATAAACTTAGGTGTTAAAATATTTTTAGATGAAAAACCACTTTCCTCCCCCCCAAATAAATATTGAAGTACTCTTGTATCTGCTTCTGCATTGAGTCTGTTGAGCTGTCTTGTCTGGTTGAAGTATAGAAAGCAAAGGAAGCCTCACACACATATGTAGTAGGAAAAGGAGGAATAGTTTGTCTTTTCCAATAATTGTGAATATTCTGTACTAAAGTGTGAGTACTTAAGGTTAGTCAAAATGGAATCTGAAACCTTATGAATGAACTTTTTGTCATTTTACATTAAGATCCATTGGTCTCTTGCACTTTGAATGAATCTTCCTCATATGTGATTTTGTGACACGATACATTCATTAGTCATTTGGAAAATAATGGTTCACTGAGTTATGCAGGTCTTGTAATTATACAATAGCAAGATGACACGTTTGTTAATATCACTGATCTCATCAGAAAAGTCTTAAAATTAAGCTATCAAGTTCACTGTAGTGGATACACATTTTCCAAAATTAAGTTTTTAAGCAGCAATTAGAAATTTGTCACTGGCAACAAATACTATCAGTAATTTTTCTTGAAGTGAAAAGCTCACTTTGTTGATTTTGAAGAAAATGTATGCCAGATGCCCAAGTTTTATTAACACAGCTTATTAATCTTTTAGGTAAAAATGATGGTGTGTGGAAAAATGTGGCTAATTCATTTCAGAGCTTACACAATCAGAAGTTCTTTAAGCAGCCATCATGTGCAACAGAAGCCTTTTGCATACTTCCCTTTTTGTTATATAGAATATTAAAAAGTGTATTCATGGGTGGAGGGAGGTTTAATAAAATTAATTTTTATTGCATCATCAAGGACATTTTTAAGTGAAACTAGTATGCTTTATATATATATAGCTGAGCCATCCTGCCACCTGTTGGCAGCTCAGTGGCAGCTCAGCTTGGGCCAGAAATCGAACTGCTGTTGCTCAGATCTCAGCTTGCACCCTTGAGCAAGCTCTTAACCAACTGAGCCACTCGGCTGGCCCTGACTAGTATGCTTTAAAAGAAAAAAAAAAAAGTAAGTGGGTGGCTGTGGAGAATACAATGACTACTACTAGTTCGGTTTAGTGCCAGTGCCTTTACCCCTGCTAAGGCACCAGCAGTTTTACTAACCACTGCTTTGAACCATCAGTGCAAATGTCAACATGGTGAAAAGGGCAAATACTGTTAGAATTATTATGAAAATAATTTTGGCTTTGTGAAATCTCTGTAAAGATCACACAGACCATTGTGAGGTAAGGGTTTTATCTGCCATTCAGCTAAATCTGGAGGTCTTTGGGGCAAAGATTGTTTTACTACATATCTTATTATTAGTCTCCTGAGACTAACCATACAATTCCAAAGTAGCTGCTGGTTTAGTTGAATTTCTATGGGTGTAATGATTAAATTAGCCTTTTTTTTTTTTATTTTTTAAATCTGAGCCATCCTGCCACCTGTTGGCAGTTCAACAGCAACTCAGCTTGGGCTGGCATCGAACCGCCGTTGCTCAGAGCTCAGCTCGCACTCTTGAACAAGCTCTTAACCAACTGAGCCACTCTGCCGGCCCTAAATTAGCTTTCTTAAATAAAAAAATTTTCCCCTTTTAAAAATTGTTAAATACATGTAACATTTACTATTTTAGTTAATTTTAGATTTACAATTCAGTGCTGTTAAGTATGTTCACAATATTGTGCAACCATTACCACCGTCAGTTTTCAGAATTTGTTCATCACCCCAAATGGAAACTCTCTACCCACTAACAACAATTTTCTGTTGCCCTCTTCCCCAGCTCTTGGTAACCTCTATTTTAATTTCTGTTGCTATGAATTTGCCTATTTTAGGTACCTTGTATAAATGGAATCATACAATATTTGTCCTTTTGTGTCTTATTTTCACTTAGCATAATGTCTTTATTAAGGTTCATCCAAATTGTATCACGTATCAGAATTTTCTTCCTTTTCAAGGCTAATAATATTCCACTGTGTGTGTGTGTATACATATGTATGTGTATGTATGTACACACACACACAACACACACCATTTTTTGTTTATCCTTTCAGCTGTTTATGGACATTTGGGTTATTTTCACCTTTTGGCTTTTGTGAATAATAGTGCTATGAACATAGGTGTACAAATACGGGTTTGAGTCTCTGTTTTCAGTCCTTTTGTATACAAAACTTAGAAATAGAATTGCTGGATCATGTAGTAATTCTGCGTTTAATTTTCTGAAGAATCACCAAACTGTTTCACAGCAGCTGCATCATTTTACATTACTGTTAGCAGTGCCACAAGTGTTCTAATTTCTCCACGTCCTTGCCAACACTTGTTATTTTTCTTTTTAAAAAAATACTAGCCATATTGATGGGTGTTAAGGTGTTTCTTATATTTATAAGAACACCTCCTCTGTCTTCCTAAGCCCTTTTTGATTTATTTAATTAATATTAAACTTGACATCTCTAGTATCTTGTGTACCCTTTGCAAATTTACAAAGGAAAAATTATCTAAAAATATTTAAATCACTTTTGTCTTGAGGCAGGAGGATTTGGTAAATACAGCATGGAATGAGAGAGTATATGAATGTATCCTTTTTTTTTGAGGGCAGTATCACTGGCCCTCATATGTGGGATCCGAACCAGGGCTGCTGGAGTCCCAAGCCAGCTCTTAACCACTGTGCCACTCAGCCAGCCCATAAAAAGTCATTTTTTATATTAAAGTTTTTCATTACTTCTTGATCTTAAGTTATTGTACATGCCTAATTTATGTATGTTCAAATATATGGATTTACTGTTCTTGTGGTATGCTTGCTTTCTAAGAAATGTTGTTTTTTTTTTGAGGGCAGTGTCACTGGCCCTCATATGTGGGACTGAACCGGGGCCACTGGCTTCCCAAGCCAGTGCTTAAACACTGCGCCACACTGCCGGCCCGAAATAATGTTTTAATAAATGTTTTAAAGCTTGTGTAGGGTCGTTCATTTGAAATTATGTTCTTATTACCCCTTTCTTTTGCTGGTTCAAATAAGATAGTGAACAAAGTCCAGCTTTTTTTTTCTTGTGTATCATCGTTTATTGACTTACGTTATCAAAAGAGCGAACAGAAAGATAACACCATACTACTGAAATAAATGAAATGTGATCTCTGATGTAAGGAAAATTTGTCACAGTATTTATAAAGGAAGACAAAATATGAAGCTTTGTTAACTTAGTTTGACTGAAGATCAGAGCATTTACTTTATAGAATATGACCAAAGGAATTATGAAGAAGCTGGTCTTAACCTAAATTGTTCTAGGTTTGATGTAGTTTTCATTATCTTAAATCTAAAAACAGACAAGGACAGTTGCAGGAAGAGGGTGGAAGAGGTGGCGGGAAAGTGGGATAGAACTAAATTTGAAGAAAATTCTTAAATCATGAAATTTAAACTTGTATCTTTAGTTTGGGATATCTCAAGTTTTTACTGTTAAGGACCTTCACCCTCTTACATATTACATGATCTGAAAGAGTTTGCCATGTTTATCAAGTACTGATTTTTTCCATGTTTGTTAATCATTCATTACTTTTGATCAGTATTAGGTAATCTCTGCTACCATGTTGTTGCATATATCAATAGTTCCTTCCTTTTTATTACCAGGTAGTATTCCATTGTATAGATATACCACAATTTGTTTATTCACCTATTGGTGGACATTTGGGTTGTCTGAAGTTTTGGGCTATTATGAATAAAGTTAATGTAAAGCTTTTATTTACAGTAAAAGTCCATTAATAAGTGTAGAAAGAATTATAGAACTAGAAAACCATATTTTGGTAACAATAATTGATTCAGGCAAGAAACATCAATGAATGGTAAAACTAGTGGGTGAAAATTTGAGGAACAGAATTACATTAGTTTCCTAGAGGTGCTGTAACAAATCAGCACAAATTGGGTGGCTTAAAACAGTGGAAATTTATTCTTCCATGGTTCTGGGGGCAAGAAGTCTGAAATCCAGGTGTCAGCAAGGTTGGTTCCTTTTTGGAGGTTTTGAGAAAGAATCTGTTCCAAGCTCTTTCCTAGCTTATGGTGGTTGCCAGGCTTGTAAATGCATCACACAATCTCCACTGTCTTTATATCACATCCTTTGTGTCTTCTTCCCTTCTATTCTCTTTTAAGGATACTTGTCTTTGCATTTAGGTCCCATTCTAATCCAGGATGATCTCTTAATATTTTTTAACCTGATTACATCTACAAAGACTCTTTTCGCAAATAAGGTCACATTCACAGGTTCCAGGTGGACATAATATATTTTTTTTTTTTGGGGGGGTGCCATTCAACCCACTACAAGGATATTTTCATTGTCTCAGATTATCTTTCTATGAAATACTTATTAAGTGCATGAATAAAATGATTATAGTGGAGAAACCTTATTAAGATACTACCTTAATCAAGTGATCAAAGATAGTATCATTTTTTTTTTCCCCTAAGATTTTTATTGGGGAATTGGGGGAGGGGAACAGACAAGTTGCTGTCCTTTTGTTCTTCAGTCTAGTTGTGGAGGACGTAGCTTCACTGGCCCATGTTGGTGTCATCATTGCGCTCTTCCCGGATGAGGCAGGATGAGGCAGATCGGTTGCCGGCCTCTGGATGGCTTTTCATGGTGGCTATTGGCAGCTCACTGGCTGCTGGCCACTCAGTGTAGCTTATGGCAGCCCACTGTAGCTGTGGCTCCAGCCTACACTGTCTTTAGGACTCACACAGCCCCACTCCAGGTGAAGCTGTTGTTCACCATCTTAGCTGTAGAGGGCAGTGTCACTGGCCCTTATATGTGGGATCTGAACCAGTACCGCTGGCATCCCAAGCCAGCCCTTAACCAACGCGCCACTCAGCTGGCCTAAAGGTAGTATCATTTTTAATGGGACAAATTGAACTTGAATACTGCTTGCACTGAGAAGATCATATTTAAAACTTCTGTGATCTTCCTGTCAAAAATAACCTGAATACAAAAATGAGGAAACTTGAAACAAACCCAAATTGTGAGACATTGTTGAAATGATTGGTCTGGTATTTCTCAAAACCATCAAGGATACTTTGAGGAATCATTCCAGATTGAAAGAGACTAAAGAGACATAAGTAAATATAACAAAGGATCCTGAATTATATCCTTTTATTATAAATCATATTATTAGGATAATTGATGAAATTTGGATTAGATATATGGATTAGATGGTAGTGGCATCAATATATGAATATCCTGATTTTGATGGTTGATTCTGTTTGTGTAGGCGAATGCCTTTGTTTGTAGCCATTAGATATTATAATATTATTTGGGAGTGATGGGATGTCTTGGAGGCAGTATACTCTCTTTGGTTCAAGGAAAAGAACTTTTTTCAATTATTCATACCAAAAAGAAAAAAGTAAACCTGAAGAAGAAGCCTCAGAAGGATCAGAAACCTGGATACTTCCAGGAACCTAGGTAGCAGTTTCATCAGGGGCCTGCTGCTGGATACATAACACCAGACAGCCACGGCTATATTTGTTTCAGTAAAGAGAATAAACCAGAAACAGCAGCTGCATTTGGAATCACTGTTTGATTATAATCCAGTCATTTTCCAAGAGCTATTAGACTTTTGCAGTGGTCAAACTGTAGAATGGACTATATAGGCTACCACCCTGCTTTTATGTTTAAATGGTGACATCAATCTTTGTGATTCTTTAAGAGATGTGATAATGCATTTAATTTACTATTTCGGAGGAGAGTGTCATTGGTGCGGTGCTCCAAAGTCTTGCACTTGGCCTTTTCTACCATAATAGGCTTCCTGACCTGTCAATGAAGAGCTGTGAAGGGAATCTATTAGTTGCTGAGGTTATTCATGGACTAAAGTAGCTGTGGGATAGGTTTGGGAATTCACTGGGTTTTAGATGTGCCGGATTCAGAGTCCTATTTAGTAGTTGACCTCCTTAGCTCTTAACCAATGGACTGTGGTTGTGTTCCGTAGCCCAAAATTATTATCTTTGAACCATTCATTCAGTAGTTACTTAATGTGGGTGTTTCTCATTCCTTGGTGCACAGCTACATGTGAAAATGGCCACACATCACTTAAAAGAAGGTAAACAGCTCTCCTTTACTAAACTTGTAAGATTTTTTTGTTTTGTCTTTTGTTTGGTTCTTGTTTTGTTTTTGGTTCTTTGAATCAAATAAGGCCTTGTGTGTGACCATTGTGGAGATCCAGTTTTTCTTCTGCCCTGTTGTCAATTAGGTAACCCTGCCAACTTTGCTTTGGGTAATTAACGCCTGTCTGATCTCTGCCACCTCAGGATTCTCCCATCCCCACAGAGATCAGAGAACCCATTTTAGTTGCAGCCTTTTTTATTAGTATTCCTTAACTAAAGGGAAGAGTCAATAAAATGTGTTTAAAAGATTTTGATGTTTATCTAGTTTCTTCCTTAAGCATTAAAAGTTGAAGAGAGAGTCTTCTGAACCCTTCTTGGGCTGGATAAGTGGGATGCATAGGCATATAATAGATTTAATCTGGGAGCCTTGTCTCCCAAAATCTTTGAATTGTTTTCTTTTTACTATTTTGTTAGTTTTCTGGAGCTGCCTTAACAAAGTACCAAAAATTAGTTGGCTTAAGTAAAACCACAGAAATGTATTGTTTCACAGTTACAGAAAGCCGGAAGTCCAAAATCAAGGTGGTGGCAGGGCCATTCTCTATACTCCAAAAGCTCTAAGGGAAATCTTTCCTCATTTCCCGCATCTGGCTTTACCAGCAATTCCTGTCATTCTCTGGCTTGTAGATAAATCACTTCAGTCACATGGCCATTTTTTCTCTGTCTTCACATCTTCCTTCTGTGTTTGTCTCTGTTGCCAAATTTCTTCTTTCTATAACATCGTTCATACTGGATTAGGCCTTATTGTAACTTGATTATATCTGTAAAGACCCTATTTCCAAATAAGGTCACATTCTGAGTGTGTAAGTTCACATACTGGGTGTTAGCATTTCAACGTATATATTTTGGAGGGACACAGTTCGATCCATAACAGTCACATCAAATTATTTGTTGTTTCTCAGAGTCATATAGCATCTTAGGCCAGTGTTGGGTCTGTGTTTGTATTAGCTGACCCAGAAAAGTGTTAACTACAGTTCTAAGCTAGTATGCTGACTGCAGACTACTGCTTACTGTTTTCTTTATTGATAAATTTAGCCATGGGCAGTGTACCATCTGGAATATGAACGAGAATCCTGATCCTTCTACCCTTTATTGGTTCCATAATTAATTGACATTTTCCTGAGGATTCAGTTGCCTGCAACCTACTCTGTGGTACTAGTTTTGTATTACAGTTCTTTGAAAATAACACAAACAGACTCGGTTTACATTCAGGAGGGGAAAGAACTTGGGAATTCATTGGAAGGACATTAGGTAGCTCACAGGTCTCAAAATGGACACAGGATGCTTCTGGGACTTTAGGTGACAGGAACACATCGAAAAATTTTTGCATCTGGGATGAATCGGCTCCAATAGTTTTCTGGCTTTATGCCTTCCTGTCTAAGACACAAATATCTGAGAAGTCTGGCTTAGTTTAGGTCGTTTGCCTACCCGTAGGCCAGGAGATAGCCAGTTCTTCAGTTCCATTGAGGACCTCAGGCAGAGTAGAGGCAGTGTGCGTGCTCCAGAACAAAATCAGGATGCTAGTCCCGGAAGGGGGAAGTGTGCTGGCCAAGTAAGTGTGCACTAGATGTCATACTGTAAATAAGGACGAAAATGAAAGCAACATAGCTTTTTCCTTCATTTAGATTATTTCCTAAGGGGGAAAAATCTTTTTTTTTTTTTTTTACTTTTATTTGTTTTTATTTTTATTGTTTTTTGTGTTTTTTTTTTTTTATCGGGGAAGGGGAACAGACAAGTTGCTGTCCTTTTGTTCCTCAGCCCAGTTGCGGAGGATGTTGCTTCACTGTTGGCATCGTCACTGCGCTCTTCCCGGACGAGGCAGATCGGTCGCTGGCCTCTGGATGTCGCTCACCGCGGCCACTGGCAGCTCACTCTTGGCTGCCAGCCGCTCACGCCGGCCGCGGGCCACTCACTATAGCCTATGGCAGCCCACACTATCACCGGGGCTCGCACAGCCCAGCTCCAGGTGGAGCCGTCGTCAGCTGTAGAGGGCAGTGTCACCGGCCCTCATGTGGGATCCGAACCGGGGCCGCCGGCATCCCAAAACCAGCGCTTAACCAATGCGCCACTCGGCCGGCCCTATTTTTATTGTTTTTTGAGGGCAGTGTCACTGGCCCTCATATGTGGGACCGAACTGGGGCCACTGGCTTCCCAAGCCAGTGCTTAACCACTGCGCCACTCGGCCAGCCCAGGGGACAAAAATTCTTAAAGATGAATTATTTGGTTCAAGGATGTATATCTTTTGATGGTTGTTGATAATACATTTTCAAATTGCTTTCCTGAAGACTTTTACCTCTCCGTACTACTTTGGCCTAGAACTTTTAGCATAGTGTTTAGGAGTAGGTTGTGTTACCTGGGTTTGAATCCCAGCTTCTCCACTTATCACCTGTATGACCTTGGGTTAAAGGCTCTTGGTGCCAGCGGATCCTCAACTCTGAAATAGAGTTATAATGATAGTACTTACTACCTTCTGAGACTTAAATGACTCAGTATACATTAATTGGTACATGGTAGGTACATAAAAGTTTTAAATTTATCATATATTCTATACTTATTTATAATAGCTTTACTTCATTCAGAAATTTTATATTTGTGTTATAAAATGTATCAGTTTTTTTTTTTGTTTGTTTTGTTTTTTTTTTGTTTTTGAGGGCAGTGTCACTGGCCCCTCACATGTGGGACTTGAACCAGGGCTGCTGGCTTCCGAAGCCAGCGCTTAACTTAACCACCGCACCATTCGGCCGGCCCTGTATTAGTCTTTTTTAATGACTCATGCATGTTTTCTTGCTTAGAATACTTAAGTCAGAGTTCATATACTATCTGATACTGTCTTTTTAATGTGCTCCTAGTTTTAAGTCATTTTTTTTAAATTAAAAGATTGAAGTGTAAAGCAGAAAAACAAGGAAGACTAATTAAGAAAGACAAATTATAAAGATGTCAATTTTGTAATATATAAATTGACTGAAGTTTCAGTCAGAACTTCAGCAGGGTTTTTTTTGTTTGTTTGGTTTTTTTTTTTTGAGGGCAGTATCACTGGCCCTCATATGTGGGACCGAACCGGGGCTGCTGGCTTCCCAGGCCAGCGCCTAACCACCATGCCACTCGGCCGGCCGGCCCCAGGGTTTGTTTTTTTAATTTGCAAGTTGCTTGCTTCTAAATTTCATCTGGAAAAATACTGAAGAGAATATTAAAAAAGAATAGTTGGAGGATACTTAAACTCCCAATTATTAAAAAGTACCATAAATAGGCTAGTAGCATGAGTCCAGAAATAGATCTGAGGCAAAATGTAGCATATGATAAAAGGTGACATTTCAAATGAATAGAGAAAGCATTCAGTATTTTTAGATCATTGCAGAATATCTGTTACGTATTAGTGCTTTTGACTCAAAATGTGATTTAAATAATGTTAATAGTATGTTTGAATATCCTTTTATTTTTAGTTCTTTTTCTTCCTTTCTATTTTGTTTTAGGTGCTTTTTGCAAACAGCTGAATTACTTGCATACTTGTAGATAAATTTTATTTTCTAAATGTGCTTAAGAACCCTTCTTTCTGGAAGTTCACCTCATTCACCTTTATTGTGATAATAGATTTTGTTGTTGTTTAGGTTCTTAGCTGCATAAAATAGAATCTATTCTAACTTGTTAAAAAAGAAAAGGTTTTAGCAAAAGCTATACTTTACCCACAAAATAATGGGAAGGGCTAAAGAAACACAATATACTTTAGGCCAAGCTTCTGGGAAATGATATCTATAACCAAACTGCAAAATTAGATGGGCTAGGGAGCTGTCTGCTGTAATCTATGCCTGCAGATTTGATGCCTTCTTCCTCTTCTTTATTTTATTTTATTTTTCCTTTTTTTTTTTTGAGGGCAGTGTCACTGGCCCTCATATGTGGGACCTGAACCGGGTCCGCTGGCTTCCCAAACCAGCGCTTAACCACTGCGCCACTCGGCCAGCCCTTTATTTTATTTTTCTTAATTTTAACTTTAAAAAACTGCGAAATATAACACACTGAAATAAAACAGAAACATACAATTTAATGAATAATTATAAAATGAACACCATCTGGTAAGAGAGAACATGGCCCGCTCTCCGGAAGTCCCTGTCTGTCCTTTCTGACCTCATGTTTCTATCTTCCCCCAACGGGTAACCAGCATCCTGACTGTTGTGATGATCTGTAGTGCTTTACTTATTTTTCTTAGTTTTACCACTTGTCTGTAAACATGATAGTTTGTTTTTTGAAGAAAATCATGCTGTATGTATTCTTTTATCTCATGCGTCTAGTGAGATTATGTGTTACATGTAGTGTAGTCTATTGTCACGTTGAAGGACAGTTGGGCTGTTGCTCATTTTTAGCCCATATGAACAGTGCCGCTATGAACATTCATATGTATTGTATATACATGTACATTAATTTATGGTATATGTTGAGAGATAGTGAAAGAGCATACAATCTTTACCTTTACTGGATAATACCTAGGTGTTTTCTGAAATGGTTGTACCAGTATACACTCCCACCAGTGGTTAATGATAGAACATGTTTCTCCATGTTCTTAACCACACGTACTATTGTCAGACTTTATGCAATCTGATAATTATGCAGTGATATTTCACTGTGGTTTTTAATTTGTATTTCCCTGTTAATTGAAGAAGCTGAACACCTTTGTATATTTTGGCTGTTCGGGTTTCGTCTTTTGTAAAAGACCTATTCAGTGTTCAAGCCTTTTATCCATTTTTCTGTTGGGTAGTCTGATTGATTTTATTTGTAGGAATATTTTATATATTCTGGATACCATTCCTTTGGCATGTATATATTAATATATTGCAAATATATCGTCTTCCATTCTGTGCCTTGTCTTTTCACTCTAGTAATGCTGTCTTTTGATGAACAGGAATTCTTAATTTTGATAGTAGTGCAACTTCACAATTATTTTATTTATATTGCTAGCCCATTCTTTGTCTTTAGGGAGTTCTTCCCTACTCTGAAGATCATGAACATACCTTCCTATATATCTTCTAAGTGTTTTAGCTTTGTTTTTCGTCTTAGGTTTTAAATGTACCTAGCATTGATTATTTAAAAATTATATTTTATAATTTTTCTGTTGCTGATTTGCAGAAATAAAATTGATACTTTAATAACAATATTTATATCCAGGAACTTACTGAACTTGATCAATGCTAGTAATCTTCCTATAGATTCTTTTGATTTTTCCATAAATTGAGGGGGGGCATTTTCTTTTCACATACTCCAGTTGGTGTCTCTCAGGCTGTTTGCTTTTCTTAAAAAATGGTTATATCAACAAAAACTAACGTTTATTGAGCACTTACTATTTGTCATGTTATTTCAGGTGGTTTTATATATGTATACATGTGTATGTGTATGAATTTCTACCTTCATCAATATTAGTAGCTGTTCTGGGTTCTCGCAGCAATTGTGAAGGCCATTATTTCATATATTGCAAGCAACCCTCTGCTATAAGTGATAGGGTCCTCTGTAGGGTGGGTTCCATCTGTAGAATGGGATGGGGAGATGGCACTGTAGGGTTCAAGAGATGTCTTTTCAGCATATATAATGTTGAAAAAGAAAGGAGCTAGTTAGTCTGACTATGTTAGCGAAGCCTTGTGGCTATGAAAGTTGTATGGCACGTCCAGCTTCTTAGGCCCACAGTTCTCATTCCCTCCCTCATCCCCTTTGAGACCCTGATGACCCTAGCAACAGATACACTACTTTCCTTCAAAGAGAGGTATTGTAATTACTGGCAGCTTGGAAACTAAGATGACTCACCTTTATATGCAGAGAATTTAGGCACTGTGACCTAATTCCTTCATTTTTGAATTAATCTGCCAAGCTTCTACCATCCATTCTTGCCTTCGTCCTTTGCCACTGCCTCTGAGTTTTGGCTTTTCTGGGGCTCTGTCAACAGGGAAACTGATATACTGCCTTCTTTACTGATGGTGCCTTCAACTTATGTTGGATTACAAGTTTTGCATTCGGATTTTTCCCTCAGTATAATTCCATTTGTTTAAAATTCCAGGAATTCCTCAGCTTTGTTTATGACCCTTCTCATTGTTTCATGATTGCTGTGGACCTTTTCTAGTATTTTTATTCTGTCCTTTCAATGGGATTTTGGAGGGGAGAATACGTTAGTGTTTGAACTCAGTCTGCTATCTTGAGCTATAAGTTATACTTCAGTATTACAGAATATTTCAGAATTTTTAAATGACTGTGAATTTAATTAGTATATGTTTTAGAATTAAATATGGGCGACTCTGCCACTCAGTATTTGAGTTATCTTGAACAAGTTTCTTTTTTTTCTTTTTTTTTTTCTTTTTTTTTGAGGGCAGTGTCACTGGCCCTCATATGTGGGACCGAACCGGGGCCGCTGGCTTCCCAAGCCAGCGCTTAACCACCGTGCCACTCGGCCGGCCTTGAACAAGTTTCTTCACCATTCAAAGTATTGATTTCCTCATGTGCAAAATGAAAATAATGGGAATAATCTTACCTATCTCATAGGTTTGTTCCAAGTATCATTTGAGATAATACATGTAAAGTCTTAGCACAGAACCTGGTATAGAGTAAGTACTCAATAAATGCTGTTTATTAGGTGGAGTATTCCAAAACAGTTTATTCAAAAACAAATCACATAGCTTTTTCTGAAAATCTTTTCAAAGAGAGATTAATAAACAGATGCTAAGCTGCTGGCTATTCTTCATATACTAAATAAAAGTATCAAAACTCTTAACACATCCTTGCCACTAAAGGTAGTTAGGACTAAGACTTAAGTTGAACTAGTAAATCTATCCTGTAATATTTTTCTCCTAGGATTAGTTTGATGGTTGTTATGTAATTGCATTATTTATAAAATTAATTTATTCATATATTGATGAAGGGATTAACATAAGTCCTTTAATAGCTTTCAAAATGTTTTTCTTAAAGCTTTTCTGGTGCTAATTCAAATTTTAACATTCTAATTCAACATATGTTGTTGCCTTTTTTATTCTGATGCAGCATTGATGTTTATACCCTGAAGAGTAAAATATTTTATTTCTCATTATAGCAGAATGGCCAAAGACCATGACAGGTCTTCCGAGCACGTCAGGAACAACTGCCAGTGTGGTCATCATCCGGGGCATGAAGATGTATGTAGCTCACGTGGGTGACTCAGGGGTGGTTCTTGGAATTCAGGATGACCCGAAGGATGATTTCATTAGAGCTGTGGAAGTAACACAGGACCATAAGCCAGAACTTCCCAAGGAAAGAGAACGAATCGAAGGACTTGGTGGGAGGTAATCATTCTGCTATTTTGTCTTTCCCCTCTTTATTCTATTTAGTCCTTTTCTGCTTTACTAACCAGATTGACCTACTTCTTTCTCTTAATGAAGTGGCTTCCTTGGTATTGCAGGGTTTTAGTTTGCCTGATAAAGTACCCATCCTTGTGCATTCATATTTACCTCATTATTTTGAATTCACTGTTTTATTTCTCGTGATGACTCCAAAGGGAAATACTATTTTAGTGGGACATAAGTAATAACACATGTAAGAATTTATGAAAACCTTTTACATACTGATCAGCATGAACTTCAGAATCTGAGCAGAGCAGCCCTTAGAGTTGCAGAGAGCTCCAGAGTAGAATAATTTGAATCTATCTGGCTTTGGGAATAAATTTTGTTAGAATGAACCTTCAGCTCTTTTTCTTTGATTTCTAGTCATATGTGCTGCAAACCTTTTTTCTTCTTTGTTCTGTTTCGACTTATTGTCTCAATGTGTAGATAGTTTATAAACTATGAACTGAAATCAATTTCAGCATAATATTTTTATGATATAAACTAAAATGTAAGCTTATTCTAAAAAACCAGAGAAATGAATAATATGAGAAAAATTTTAGATTATCCCAATACTAATTTGTAAAAATTGAGAGTCTGAGTTAAGTTCAATAGAATCTAAAGAAAAAATCATTTTAACTAAAGCTTTACCATGATATTGCATGCCTCTCTTTCTTGACTTTATTAAATCAAAACGGTCTTTTTCAGAAAAATAATAAGCTGGGGGAAATAATGAATATTCTTAAACTATAAGGAATTCAAAAAATCAGTAAGTAAAACACTGCTACCCCCAGATGGATCAAGGAGAGGAAGTTTGAACAACAAAATACAAAAGAGTGATAAATATCTGAAAAAATGTTTAACATTATTTAAATGAAACTTTGTTTCTTTCTATTTGGTTAGCAAAGGTTAAAGAAACAAAGAAGTACTCCTTAACTATCTTTGTTGAAACAGATATTCTATTGGTAGGATTATAAATTGGTATGACATATATGGAATATAATATATACCAGTAGCTTTAAATGTTGTAGACTGAGTAATTTCAGAAATCTAACTTTAAAGAAGAAATCTGAAATGTGGACCAAAATATCTGAATGGAGTTATTGAATGCAGCAATGTTTAATGACTGTTAAAGGCTGGAAATAACTAGAAGACCAACAGCTGGAGAATGGTTAAGTATATTATAAAACATATTCATAACACTGAATATGAAATAGCCATTAAAATAACGTTTATAGATAAAGTGTTAAAAATCATGGTGTTATGAAAATCTTCAAATATAAATAAAGGTAAGTATTATAATGAACTCCCATATGTGGGTAATTTTTAATAACAGGAGAAGGCCTATTGGTCAGAGAATAAGTAGGATATAAAATTATATTTGTTGGGCCGGCCGAGTGGCGCAGTGGTTAAGCGCTGGCTTGGAAAGTCAGAGGCCCCGGTTCAGGTCCCACATATGAGGGCCAGTGACACTGCCCTCAAAAAAAAAAAAAAAATTATATTTGTAGTATAATCTCAACTATGTAGAGAAATAGAAATAACATACATACAGCAAATATTAACAGTTTTCTGAGTGATTTACATATACACACACACACTTCTTTTTTTTTTTTTTAAGATTTTATTGGGGAATTGGGGGAAAGAAACAACGTTGAGGAACCGGGGAAGGGGAACAGACAAGTTGTTGTCCTTTGGCTTTTCAGTCTAGTTGTGGAGGACATTGCTTCACTGGCCCATGTTGGTATCATCATTGTACTTTTCTCAGGTGAGGCAGATCAGTCGCCGGCCTCTGGACGGCCACTCACATCAGCTCTTGGCAGCTCACACCGGCTGCCAGTCAGTCACTCCGCTGACTGCTGGCCACTCACTGTAGCCTATGGCAGCCCACTACAGCAGGGGCTGCAGCTATGCCTTTCCGGGGACTCAAAGCAGCCCAGCTCCAGGTGGAGTTGTTGTTCACCATCTTAGCTGTAGAGGGCAGTGTCAGTGGCTCTCATATGTGGGATTTGAACCAGGGCCGCTGGCTTCCCAAGCCAGCTCTTAACCAACGCGCCACTCGGCTGACCCAATAGACTTTATTTTTTAGAGCAATTTTTAGGTTCACGGCAAAATTGAGTAGAAAGTACCAAAGAGTTCCTGTATACTCCCTTCCTTGTCCTACCTCCATGCACAGCCTCTCCCACTTTCAACGTCCCCCACCAAGGGGTACATTTGTTACAGTTGGTGACTCTACACTGACACATCATTATCACCCAAAGTCCATAGTTTACATTAGGATTGCTCTTGGTTTTGTACCTTCTAGGGTTTTGACAAATGTATAATGATGTGTATCTACCATGATAGCATCATCCAGAATAGTTTCACTGTCCTAAAAAATCCTTTGTGCTCTGCCTATTTATCCCTTCTTCCCTTCCCCTCCCCCTCTTACTCCTGGCGACCACTGGTCTTGTTAATTGTCTCCATAGTTTTGCCCTTTCCAGAATGTCATATAGTTGGAATCGTATAGTACATAGTCCCATGCAGGATTTTGTAACATAGACATTGGTTATTTTTAACATATTGGTTTGCTGAGTTATGTAGATCATCCAAATACTGACACGTTTTATAATACGCTAGCATATCAAGTCATGTAACCTCTCAAAAATTCGACTGTATAGATAGTCCTAGTACTATTATGAAAATAATTTTGACCTCACAGACCCCGAAAAGGTCTGGGAGAGTCCTGAGGCTCCTAAACCACATTTTGAGAACCACTTATGGTTTCATCTTTTACGTTTTAATGAATCTCTCTGGAATTTTAAAATCAAAGCTGTGTAGTAAGGATACAGTTTACTTTTTTTTTTTTTGATGGCCACTAGTAGCCACTTGAACAATTAATTATACATCTTTTCCTTTACCAGGCATAAAATACTTCAGTGGGAAGATGACTTCAAGTTTACCCTCTTCTAATACTTTCTCTGGTTAAGATAAATATGGGTGCTGGCCGAGTGGCTCAATTGGTTAAGAGCTCGCTCAAGAGTACGAGCTCTGAGCAACAGGGTCGCCCGTTCAATTCCTGGCCCAAGCTGAGCTGCTAACAGGTGGCAGGATGGCTCAGCTTTAAAAAAAAAAAAAAAAAAAAAAAAGGAATGTCAGCTCTATCATAAGGCAACATTGCTTATTGTAGAATGACCCTTGAATGGAACTGTATCTGGATAGGGAAGATTTTGAATGGACCATAAGTTTCTTTTGGGAAGCACAAACCTTAACTGCCCTGTGTACATGCAGTTTGATTTGTGCGGGGATCAGGAAGTCCTTGTCTATGATTACAAGACACTGATTCCTGAGGCATATGAAACTTACTTGTGGCATATGATGCTTGCTTGTTGGGCTAGGGTGGGGGTGGGGAACTACAAAATAGCTCCTGGATTTCTGTAACAGTCACAGCATGACTAAAGCTGCCTGCTGGCATGCTGTGTTTCCTGGTCCTGTACCCCACAAAATTAAATGAGCCTGGTTTCATGGTATAGTGTGTTTGATCCTATTGAGTGTGAAGGTGGGCCTGTATCTGAGACCACTGCTGGTAGTCATGCAAAGGGGGCTTTGTAATTTTAAACTGAATTCCTATATATAGTATTTGGGTCTTTTTCTGAGTGTTCTATTTTTTATACTGTATGTTCATGTACCAGTACCACACTTTTTTTTAATTGAGTCTTTATTATAATTTTTAATATTAATAGTCCTAATCCCTTCTCATTAATCTTTTAAAAAATACTTTTGTTGGCTATTCTATATGAAATTTTAAATTATATTTTCTTTGATAACTTTTTTAGAGTTTATGTTTTTTGTCTTATCTCTTAAAATACCATCTGGATAGTTGGACAGATGCTCTTTTGGGAGCAGGTGTCTTTTTGCACAAATTGAGCTGTTTTATTATGAGTTATTTCCTCCTTTCCCTCTGCCTCACCCTAGGCAGTTGGCCAGTACTCTGTTTTTCCAGCCTTCTGTTGCTGCTCAGTCAGCTCTCTGCATATCAGGCTGTTCCTTTTGTGTATGCCTTTTAATCACAAGGGACAACAGCGAGGAGTCCAATAAAAGCAGCATTTTTAATGCCATTGCTGTGGTGTTTTGGTTCTGGATTTAAAACCTTTGTTTTAACCAGTACCATTATTTTGTCTTTTGTTCCTCAAAGACAGAGACCATAATATTTTTGATTATTAAGTATCAAGAGAGCTTCTAGTAGAGTTATATTGGAAACAATTTGGGTAGCTACTATAATTAAGTATTAAGTCTTATTATTTAGGTTTAGGAAAGGACAATAGGGTTTCAGGTGTTATGAAGGCAGAATATTGGTGTCTCTTGCTGACTCATGTTTCATAGAGTCTTCTCAGTGTTAGAGCTAGTATTTACTGCCGGTTTGCTTTCAGCATTGAAGAAAGCATAAAATAACAAAATGAACGCCTTTGATATTCTTACTCCTATTCTTAAGACCTAGAACAATGTTGATTTCAGGATTGAGAATTAAAGTGGTTCTTAAAAGGGATAGTAAGTGAGCAACTCTCTTGAATTTCTCTTCTGTTAATATTGATAATGTCTTCTGATCATTTTGTACTTGCTTTGTTTCCCCCCCCTCTTGTGCTCTTGTGCTGTCCGGTATAGTTGCCACTAGCCACATAGCTATTTAAGTATAATTAATTAAAATTAAAAATTCAGCTCTCCTTTGCACTAGTCACATTTTTAGTGCTCAGTACCCACTAGTGTAGTAGACAGTGCCGAATATTGTCAGCTGGCCTGCTGTAGATGAAATAAAATTCCAGATTATAATCGAAGGATTTCTGGGTGCACATGGTATCTGAGTGAGAAGATTTAATTATAGTATCTTAATGCCATCTATCTTTGAGAGTCTTGGGAATCAGCTTCTGTCTTATGTATGCATCTGTCAGGTGGACCTAATATCAGGTACGCTAATACTGTTTCTTGGAAATGTTGTTTGCCACTCTTCAACCCCAATTTTTCTAGCCTTCCAGAGGAAGACTTTTCTTCTATTGATTTTTTTTCTAAACATCTGCACTGTTCTGTTTCTAAAGTATAATCTCACACTTGTAATGATAGAAATATCTGTGTATTCAGGTATTTCCTATTAATTCCTCAAATCAAAAATATTAAAATTGAAGTTCTGCTTTGAGTATCCTCAGATCTCAAAAAGTATATAACGTTTACTTTTCAATTTCTTTTATCATTGTTTAATCCATCTCCATTTATAACCTCTACTTCCTCCCCTCAATTTTTTAGTTGTCTTGCCTTTTTTTTTTTTGACATGATACCTACTCATTTTCCTTCCCATTACTTCCATTCTGTTCTGTCTAGCCTACATCATTAATCTCCAGATTCTCATCTTAATCTACCCTATTTTGTCTTTCCTTTCTGAACAGGAACTTTGACTTAATGCATCTTTGTATCTGAAACAGATGTCATTATTTTGTGTAATATAATCTGATTTTATTAGTTATTTAACACATTGAACTACCTTACTCATCATATTTTAATGATTTAGAGTATGTGTGTGAACTCTATTTTTTAGCGTGATGAACAAATCTGGGGTGAATCGTGTAGTTTGGAAACGACCTCGGCTCTCGCACAATGGACCTGTCAGAAGGAGCACAGTTATTGACCAGATTCCTTTTCTGGCAGTTGCAAGAGCACTTGGTAAGTATGACTTACATTTAGTGAAATCATACTGGATTTTCTACAATTTATGGTGGTAAAATAAAAGAGGAGATTGAGAACTAAACCCTTATTTGGTATGTATTGGGGGTAGAAATATGGTATATTAGGGCCAGCCGAGTGGCGCGGTGGTTAAGCGCTGGCTTGGGAAGCCAAGCGGCCTTGGTTCAGGTCCCACATATGAGGGCCAATGACACTGCCCTCAAAAAAAAAGAAAAAGAAATATGGTATATTAAATGCTGTAAAACCTAATTGAGGGGAAGGTTAAAGTATGGGTTTCCATGCCAATTGCTCTTTGATCAGGAGTCATGTTGAGTATTTTGCTAATTGCCATCTATACTTAGGGAAGTATTTGTATGCTTGGCTTGATGTTACACTTAAAACTATTTCTAAATGTTCTTCCCTACTTCAGCCCTTTATATTTCTCTTGAGACTCTCCAAAACTCTTTTTCTCTTTAGGTAGCAAAGTAAATTGTCCATGACAAAATAAAAATACTTGTTTTCTGATATACTATGTTTTGGAAGGAAGGCTAGAGGATTGTATCTATTGAAATATCTTACCTTGGATATGCTAGTTAAATTTTCTTCTAAAGAAAATTTATTTTAGAATTCACGAATTTTTTCCTATTCTCCTTTCCTCAAACAGAAATCTAAGTACTGACTTGGTTCCAGGAACTGCATTAGGCTTCGGTGACATAATGCAGATATACTCTGTCTGCCCTCGTGGAGCAAGACTGTGTAGTTGGGGAGACAGGCAATAAGGAAGTAAGCTTGTAAATGAAATAATTACAGATTGGGAAATAAGCATGAAAAAAAGAAACAGGGTTCTATGATGAAGAATAATTTAGAAGGGGAAAAACTACCTTATTTTTAATTTTTATTTTCTTTTTTGTTTTGTTTTGTTTTGTCTTTTTTGAGGGTAGTGTCACTGGCCCTCACATGTGGGACCCGAACTGGGGCTGCTGGCTTCCCAAGCCAGCGCCCAACCACCGCGCCACTCAGCCGGCCCTAATTTTTATTTTCTTAATTTTAATTTTAATTTTTAAAAAAAAATTTTTTTTTTTTTAAAGATTTTATTGGGGAATTGGGAGAGGGGAACAGTGTTGGGGAATTGGGGGAAGGGACCAGCCAAGTTGTTGTTCTTCAGTCTTCATTGTGGAGTGCGCCAGTCACCATCTGGCTTCCTGTTGGCAGCTCATGGCCTCGAACCTCAAGGTGCCGAGCTCAGTCTTAAAGTCGCGGGTGGGCATAATCACCATCCCATGCGGAAGTCGAACCCGGCAGCCTTGTTGTTAAGAGCACATGTCGTATCCACTGAGCCATTTGGGCGGCAGCTCAGTTCAAGGTGCGGGTGGGCATAGCCCACCATTGACAGGCAATCTTGTTGTTACACCAGCTGAGCCATCGTGCCACCTGCTGACAGCTCAGCGACAGTTCAGTTCAGACACAGCATCACTGGTCCATGTGGGAATCGAACTGGTGGCCCTGTTGCTCAGAGCACATGCTCTAAGCCAACTGAGCCACTCGGCTGGCCCTATTTTTTTAATTTAAAAAAAATTTTTTTTTATTGGGAAACAGCTATGGTCATTGGTTACACATTGCTTTCATGCTACGGTGACGTAGTTTTTTTTGTTTGTTTGTTTTTTTTAAAAGGACTAAACTTTATTGACAAATTGCTGTAGATGTTTTGACATAAGTTTAAGCTACCTATTTAGGCAGACTTACACATGTAGCATTTAATCTTCCAAGAACAAAATGGGAGGACGGTACAAATCCAATTTGGACTTTAAATTATGTACAAAGTGGATTTTGATTCCTTTTTCATTCAGCTGCAGTGTCTCTTTTTATATCATGCTAGTGTTGAGACATACTTGATTAACTACCTTGGGAACAGTTCAATATTGACAACTGTCAACTTAAGAAAATCATCAGCTTTTGGCCCCACTGTCCAGGTGAGCTTTTCATGGAGTGCAGAATCTCAGATGGACAATACTTCGTCTTTTTAAAATAAATACTGAAATCTTAATTGTTAGTACTATTATTGAAAGACTGGCTAACAAGCTCTGCATCAAATTCAATTCAGGTGGCCAGCCCTCCTCCCCCAATCAATCTCTTCAAAACCCACTCCCTGCTAAGTATCTCTCAACACTGTTTGTCTGGGGCTAGATTTCAAAACCCACATAAAGAAAAAGTCAGTTTTACAAACCTAATTTTGTTGTTGTTTTTTAAGTCAATTAACGTTAAAAATTGCATCAACTATTTAATTCATGAGGATCTTTTCATATTAAAATTTAACCTTAAGATTCAACCGCCATGTGCTTTTAAAGGAAACATTTTTAGAGAGCCATGTGCTTTTAAAGGAAACATTTTTAGAGACGCCTGAGCTCACTTTTACATGGTGGCACCTATTGCAGTTAGATTTTAAACAGCCCTGAATTTTGAAATGTAGTCTAGTTTGGGATTCTGCAACTACAACTTTACGGGATGCCTCAAATCAAAACTAAGATAAAGTTAACAAGCCTTAACTTCAGAACCTTTAAGCAAGCAGTGTCACTTTTGAAACTAACAGGTTTGTGGTTGTTGTTTTTTTACTCAACTTCTTTTTTATTATAAAAGGTACATTTCTGTTTATATTTAAACAACAAAGTAAAAAAGCATCTACACACTTAAAAAATTAATTCAATATTCCTAAATCTATTTTAACTCATTTTAAAATACTACATACAGAAGCCAGAATGCAGAGTTAAGAATGGAGTAAGGTGGGAAGAAGAAGGGGACCACGAAGAAAAACACTTAGACAATTACTTGTCTGTTGTGGGTAAAGCAACAGGAATCCTGGGAGATACAAGAAATCATTAACAACTTTGCTCATAACTGATATTTTCCCCTCATGTTTGTTTTTAATAACTGTCCATATGGGTGCTCTCTGTATGCTCCCTTCACTGGCCTAGCAGGAGGGGCCTTCAGTGATGGCCTGGTCCCATTCCAGTCATCTTGGCCATATGCTTCATAAGAATCTTGAACCTCCCCATGTCCATAGTTATAATATTCTGAGTCCCTTTGGCTCTGGCTGTAATAGCCTTTGTAGCCTTCGTAACTCTGTTCTGCATATGTATCATCATATCCATATTCTTCATATGTTTCTGGTGCAGGGGGTGGAGGCAAAGGTATTCTCTGGATGCCTGCTGTCCGTGCTCGTGGTGTTGGAGCACCCCTCACAGTAGGTGGGGGTGGCACTCCTCGAGTCACGGTGGCGCCTCTAGTGATGGCTCCTCTCACTGGTGTACCACGCACCAAAGCCCCCCGAGGGGGTACAACACCACGGCCCCTGGGAACAGGTGGAGGAGGTGGTGCAGCTGCCCGGCCTCTCACTGGCACCCCACGTCCGCGAGAGGGTTCTGGTACTCCATTCAAGTAGGAGAGCTCTAGAAACTGCTCTGGTACTAGAAACTTGTTGACTTCTTCCATAGCATGGGCCATAAGAGCATAAGCCTCACAGGGGGGTCCAAAGACTTCAATGAAGACATGCAGATCCATACTCAAGTGGGCATATATGGGGTCTCCACCTTTGGGCAGCTCTTCCTCCTTGGCTTTGTCTCTCATTGAGCCCTTTCCTAACACACAGATCTTTGCACCAGTTTCTTCTTGCAGTCTTTTGATGGTATTCCCTTGTGGTCCAAGGATTTTTCCCACAAAATTAAACTTGGGATACTGCTTGACAGGAATCAGTACCCACTCCTTCAGCTTCATATTCTTGTGAGAAAATAAATCCAAGTAATTCTCATCATCCTTTTTTGAAAGTCCTTTCTGAATCTTCTCAATTTCTGCTGTCAGCAGTTGCATGGCGTGAGTGAAAGACGGGTCGAGCGAGTCCTTCTCTGCCATGAGTTCGGGCAGGTACTTGTTCTCCGGCTCCATCTTGATGGAGGCAGTGGCTGAGGGGGGCAGCAGCGGTGTCGGAGCCGGACCGCCCACTGTCGTGTCGGGACCCGTGGCCGAGGGCGGCAGCAGTGGTGGCGGCTGCGTGGTGGGCGAGGCCCGGGCGGTCCCCCAGGACCCCCCATCGCCTCCCCGGGACCGATGAGGCATCGGCGCCTGCCGCACTGAGGGGTGGGCACCTGAGGGGTCCATGGAGCCGCTGCGGCCCGAGGACCGGCGCTGCATTGGGGAGGATGTGCGATCGAAGGATGAAGGAAGAGACGCGGTAGCGGCAGAGGCTCGAGTGGCGGCTGGCGGGCGTAGGAGAGCTGGAGCCACAGCGACCGAAGCCGACCCGAGCGACCCAGCGAGAGAGCACCGGAAATCAGTTGACTCTTTTTTTTAAGGAGGGCGCAGCTCACATTGGCCCAGCGGGGATTGAACCAGCAGCCTTGGTGTTAGCAGCACCATGTTCTAACCAACTGAGCTAACCAGTCACCCTGGGATAAACTATTTTAGACAATATGATGTAATGCTCGTTTGGGAAGTTTTATTTTTGTTGAGATTTGATGGCTGAGAAGGAGCTATTCTTACTATCTCTTATTCATCTTTGATTACAAAATGACATACTCCCAATATTCATGGAGCCTGTAATCTAGTGGGGGGGAATAGGTAATTAATGAGCAAACAAATGAGAAAGTTATTCTAAAAAGTGTGACCAAGGAATTAAACAACATGATGTGCCAGTAATTGGCAGGAGGGATAGTTGGTAGCAGGAGAAGGCTACTTTAGCGAGGATGGTCAAGGAACATTCTTTAGGAAGGTGATATTTGAGTAAGAACTAAAAGAGAAGATGCAAAGAAAAGAACAAACAAAACAGAGCCATAGCAGTTGTAAAGGCCATTAAGCAGTTAGTGGACATTTGATTGGGGGTTAGGGGTTGTATAATTTATATTCTCTTTCCATACTAAATAACATTCTGATTTTCTTTTGGGAAATTGTGTCTCCCCTACTATGTGCAGCCTCAGTTTAGACATTCCTATTCAGGGTCCTTTTGTAAAACATAAAATGTCAGGTATATGACCCCAGCTAGATCAGTGAGATTCTCTATTCTGGACTTTGAATTATGAATTTATTGGGTTGTCGGAAAAGTCATGACGCATTTTAGCAACAAAAAAACCAGAAAATACATCATGATTTTTCCGACAACCCACCATTTAGTAAGAACAAAAATTAAAAACAAACACCAAAAACTGATTGGAGTGAATTCAGCCTAGTGATATTGACCTCCTGCAGTGTCCATTGCTATGGTTGGGTTTTCCTACCTAATTGATTGGAAATGCCCTGTTTCCATTCCTGGTTCTCCAGCTTCTTATCTAGTGTGTGAGCTACTTGATTTTCTTCTGAGTTGCCTTTTTGGTCTGTTATTCACCTGAGCTGAAAATTGTCATTTGAAAGCAAAGAATCCTAATACAGGAAGGAAAGAGCTTGACATCTTTAAGGAACAGGAATGAAGCCAGTGTGAGAGATTGAGATATAAAATAAAGGTAGAAATGAGGACACTTACTCAATTAAGAAGGGCCATACAGGACTTAGGTAAGGAGTTTGGTGACAACATGGGTGGTAGGCAAGAACTAAATCCTACAAGGCTTGTTAGATCATGGTAAGGAATTTTATTTTAAATGCTTTTGGGAGGGACTGAAGAATAGGAGAAGTATACCAGAGTGGTTAAGAGAGAGACTGGAGTCAAAATTTCTAGGTTCCAATCCCAATGCTATTACTTACTATACAAACTTGAGCAAGTTGCTTCATGTATTGTGATAGTTTTTTATAGCTGTAAAATGAAACTAATAGTGGTACCTACCTCATACTTGTTGTGAGTATTGGATGACTTGATACATGGTAAATGCTTAAAATAGCTCCTGGCATGTAATAAGTGCTCTATAGATGTTAGCTGTTATTATTGTTGTTTATTGAAGTAGGGTAGTAACATATCCAGTGTTTTTTTTTGTTTTGTTTTGTTTTGTTTTTTGTTTTTTTTTAGGGCAGTATCACTGGCCCTCATATGTGGGACCGAACCGGGGCCGCTGGCTTCCTAGGCCAGCGCTTAACCACCGCACCACTCCGCCGGCCCTTATCCAGTGTTTTTAAAGGATCTTTTTGGCTACTGTAATGGCTAAAATTGTAGGGTAATAAAATTGGAGGCAAGGATACCTTTTAGAGGCCTGTAGCAGTATTCTAGGCATTTTATATATTTTAAAGGTTTCTGCAGAACTAGAAGGCTGTCTTTAAGTTACCCAGGGCATTTACTCATGGTTAAGCATGGGATACAGTTGACCCTCCAATTATTAGCAAGGAAAAGGGGGGAGGTAACAGTTGACTGCTGTTTACATTTAAAGTAGATGGCAAATTTTGAGTTGACGACTGCTGTTTTTAACATAGTGAACTTTGAAGGAGGGCATTGAATACAAGGAGTTAATATTAAAGAGTAGAGGAGTTTTTAATGGGGAACTCAACTCATTGGACTGAGGGCAAGGACTACTTCAGGTTCAAAAGGAAGGTGAACTTTCAATTTTAAAGTGGATGCCAGTTTATTTTGTATACATGAAGTGTGTGTGCCAAGCATTTCAAGTAGTCCTTGAAACCCTGAAGCAATTGTATAAAGGAAGAGAAGAAACACGGACTGGCAGAAAGAACAGGAAAATGAACTGGTTTTTCTGTTTCAGACATTCCTGCTCATTTCAGAGGTAACCTCTAGAATAATTCAGACAAGAAGTAATTCAACTTCTGCTTGAATATCTTCATTATTTTTACAGTTTCAAAGTACAAACTCTTGCATTATTGTACAACTCTAATTGTGAGTTATAATCTGCCTTTATGTATCTTTCAGACATTGATTCTAGTTTTGTGTGCTGAAACAAAAACTGGGCAGTGTACTTATTTTGCCTTTTGCATAATGACAGTCATTTACCTTTTCAGAATTGACTAGCATGCTTCTTTGGTATGTGCTGTAGGTTGATTTTAGACCATTCATTATTCTTGGCATATTCCTCTGGATGTGTCCTTCAATAATTATAGTTCTAGAATTGATATTTTGCAACATGGCCTGACCAGTTTGAAGTACAATGGAAATATTTAGTACCTGCTACCTGAACATCATACTTCTAATATTGGAGTCCTAGAATCTGGCTGTTAACTAGCTTTTAGTAATCATACCACATTTGTTAGTTTATTAAGTACAGATCTCTAGGTGTTTTTCTTATGAACTACTACTACCAGGTCAAGTTTCTCTGTTGCATATTCTGTTAGTTTCTATTGGGATGGTGTGAGGGTGGGGTAGGGACATAAGAGACTGAATGATAGCATTAGATGAGTTTTTTGCAGAATGTATTAATCAGTACAAAAGTATTGATTAATAGATTGGTGTGTATATAGAGAGAGTTGGGTTTTTGTTTTTGTTTGTTTGTTTTTTTTGTTTTACTTGGGGAACTGGAAAAGGAGAACACTGTTGGGGAATTGGGGAAGGGGACCAGCCAAGTTGTTGTTCCTTAATCTTTGTTGTGGAGGGCGCCAGTTACCATCTGGCTTCCCGTTGGCAGCTCGTGGCCTCTTAAGCTCAAGGTGCTGTGTTCAATCCTAGTGCTGGTGGGCGTAGCCACCATCCCCTGTGGGAGTCGAACCAGCAGCCATATTGTTAAGAGCACGCGCTGTATCCACTGAGCCATCCAGGCGGCAGCTCAGCTCAAGGTGCCGAGTTCAGTATTAGTTGCGGGTGGGCACAGCCCACCATCAAACAGGCAGTCTTGTTGTTACACCAGCTGAACCATCCTGCCACCTGTTGGCAGCCCAGCGACAGCTCAGCTATGGCACAGTGTTCACTGGCCCATGTGGCAATCAAACCGGCGGTCCTCTTGCTCAGAGCTTGTGCTCCTAAGCTAACTCTTAACCAACTGAGCCGCTTGGCCGACCCAAGAGAGATCTTGATTGGTGTGATAGTATATTTTTTTCCTTAGCTTGTTTCAACATTCATTAACTACCTGGAGAAAGAAATAGAATATATAGTCCTCAGTTTTGTATATTACACAAATATTCAAAAGTGCTTAGGCAGCAGGATATTAGCATTATTTTAAAGTGTCTCCCCACAGATTGCTTTTAGTTGTGAGAGAGTAAAAATAGTGATTAAAAAGTAGAGAAATCAGGCAACACCTTGAGTGGATGCTCAGAATCACCAGCACTAATGAGGCGTAGTTGGACATTGTGTGTCTCCAGATGTGTGATATGCTGAGGGGGACGCAATATCCCCTATGTAATTCTCTGGCCAAGAATGCATAACCTCAATCAGATTAAAGGAGGCTAAAGAAATGTTACAGGTAAACGCTATTCTTGATACTAGGCTGGATCCTATAAAGGATATTAGGCCATCTGATAATTTGGAATATGGATGGTACACGGTAGCTTAGGTCAGTATTAGTGTAAATTTATGAAGCTGATGACTCTGCTGTGGTTATATAAAAGAATATCCTTATTCACAGAAAATGCACGTAAAAGTACTTAGGAGTAAAGGGCCATGATTTAAAATAGTTTTTATACACACACGCATATACACAATGTTTGTGTATATGTAGCTAGAAAACAAAGTAAATGGGGTAAGATGTCAACAATAGGTGAATCTGGGTAAAGAGTATATGGGTGCTCTTTGTCCTATTTTTATTTTAGTAACTTTGTACATTTGAAATGCTCTCCAAATAAAATGTTTTTTAAGAATATCCTTACAGTAATAATATGAAATTTAATAGGAATAATGTACTAGACTTAAGTTGAACATTATTTGGGAGACATCTGCTTTCATAGTATTTCATATGAGAAAGAACTAGGGATTGGTGGACATTCGGTTATATCCATGTATTTGCTATAATGAAAAATGCTGAAATAAATATCTCCTTGTATATATGTATGAGATTTTTTTTAAGGTACATAACTAGAAATGGAATTCCTAACCACCATTACTCACCAACTTTTAAAATACGGTGACACACATACAAAATGATAATATTTCTTCAGTAAACAGAGGAGGCTACTTGAGGTTGATGGTAAGTGGCCTAAAGGCTGTAGCCATCCAGGTCCCACCCTGCTGAACCAAGGTCACACTCAACCCATCGAGGGCATACCATTTGAATTATTACTGCTGAATTTCTCCCCAAAACGATTATGCCAGGTTATTAAAATACCACCAGTATTAGTTGTCTGTTGCTGTCTAACAGAATACCCTCAAACTTGGCAGTTTAAAACATCATGGTTTCTGTGGCTCAGGAACCCGTGAATGGCTTAGCTAGGTGCTTTTGGCCCAGGGTCTCTCACATGGCTGCAATCAAGATGTCAGCTATGGCTGTGATCATTTGAAAGCTTAAATGGGGTTGGACATTTACTTTTAGGATGGCTTACTCACATGGCTTTTGGCAAGAGGCCTCAGTTCCTTGCCCTGTGGGCCTCATGGTAGGGCTGTTTGATGTGTCTTCATGAGATGGCAGCTAGCCTCCCCAGAATGAGTGTTCCAAGAGAGTACGAGGTGGTAGCCAATGTGTTTTTATCATCTAGTGTCATAGTCACACATCACTTCCTCAATATTTTATTTGTTAGCACTGAGTCACTAAGTTTGGCCCTCCTTAAGTGGAGTGGAATTAAGCGCTACTTTTTAAAAAGAGTATAAGAATTTGTGCACATATTTTAAAACCACAGACAGAGTTACCACTTCTTCATGATTGTTCATTCATCCAGCAAATATTTATTAAATACCTGTTAATGTGCCAGATGCTGTTGTAGGTTCTGCAGATTTTGCAGTAAGCAAAACGGTAAAAATTCCCAGACCAATGGAACGTTCTCTCTCTTTCTAGTAGGGGGAAACAGATGGTAAAGTAAAATAAGTAGAATATATATTGTGTTTATGGTGAAAAGTGCTACTATGAAAAATAGAGCAGGAAATGTGGGGTGGAGTATAATTTTATTTTATTTTTTTTTTAAAGATTTTTATTGGGGAATTGGGGGCGGGGAACAGCGTTGGGGAACTGGGGAAGGGGAACAGACAAGTTGCTGTCTTTTTGCTCCTCTGTCCTGTTGCGGAGGACGTTGCTTCACTGGCCCATGTTGGTATCGTCACTGCGCTTTTCCCGGATGAGGCAGATTGGTCGCCGGCCTCTGGATGGCCGCTCACCGCGGCTGTTGGCAGCTCACACCGGCTGCCGGCCACTCACTGTAGCCTATGGCAGCTCACTGCAGCAGGGGCTGCAGCTTACACCGTCGCTGGGGCTCCCACAGCCCAGCTCCAGTGGAGATGTTGTTAGCTGTAGAGGACAGTGTCACTGGCCCTCACATGTGGGATCCGAACCGGGGCTACTGGCGTCCCAAGCCAGCTCTTAACCACTGCGCCACTTGGCTGGCCCCTGGAGTGTAATTTTAAATGGGGATGGTCTGAGAAGATGACATTTAGGTAGAGATGAGCCACTGAGACCTGTGCATGTGTGGGGCAAGACAATTTAGGCAGAAGGAACAACAAATGCAAATAATCTTATTACTGAGGGTTTTTTCCCCCCATGTTTGTTTTTTAACTGAACAGCTTGAAAGGCTGCGAGTTGCCACAAACTGATATAGCAGAGACTGGTACATTGCTTTTAAGGGGAAGTCAGGAGTTCAGTTTTGTACAAGTTACTTTAGAGGTGCTTATCAGATAGATGTTAGTTCTAAGTGGTGATGTCGGTTGGTTTCTGGTGAGGACTAGGCTGGAGGTACCAATTGGGAGTCAGTAGCAGAGATGGTGTTCAAAGGCTTGTGACGTGAGGTCATCAAGAAGAGATTGGGTGTAGATGGAAACGTGAGGATAGTCACTTTCAGTCCATTGACTAAACCCAGAGATAGTGTCACTGTTAGTTAAGAGGTGGGAGCTTGAATATAGAGAGGAACAAGGCAAAACAAGACTGAGAAAGAGTGGCAAGTGAAACACAAGAAATTCAGAACAGAGTACACTGAAAGCTAAGTGAAGAAAGTGTTTCAAGGAGGTAAGTATTTTATATGTCAATTACAATTCATATATTTTTCAAAAAAGGTAAGTTTTTAAAACACTGCTGATATTTCAGGTAAGGGCAGACTGAGAAGTGACCATGGGGCTTAGCAATGTGGGGGTCATTGGTGACCTTGACAGAGGATGTTTTAGTGGGATTGTGAAACCACAGTCATTATTGGAGTTGGTTCAAGAAAGAGCAAGAGAAGGAAAATTTGAAATAGCAAGTTGAGACACTCTTCCTAGGTGTTTCATTATACAGCAAAGGACAGAAATAGGGCTTTTAGGGGGAGCAGAAAGTACAGGGTCAAGAGAGGGCTTGCTGTGGTTACTTTAAAAAGGGAAGAAATAATAGCAGTTGATGGGAAAGATCCATTAGAAGAGTGAAAACTCCATGTAGGAAATAAGAGGTAATTGCCATAGTAATGTCCTACAACATTGTAACATAATTTTGTAAACATACATGAAAATGAATGAATTTTAATATAAAAAGATTCATGTGGGAGAGATGAAATTTAATAATAAAAAAATAGCTTCTGTTTTTTCTCATTTTACTATTATATTTTTCTCCTCAAAAATAATAATTCCTTTAGATTTGAACATTTAAGCTAAAAGATGCCCTAGCACATTACTTTTTCAGTCTTTATTCTGGCACTTAGGGAAAATTTTTTTTAACGAAATAATGGTTTTTAAAGAAGTTAACAGTTTTCTTGTTAACTTCTTGAAAGATAGTACTTATTGGCCCATGGTGAATTAAATGATACTATTTAACATCATTATTATGGTTTATAGTCAATTTTCTTTTTTTTTTTTTTAAACAGATTTTATTGCGAAATTGGGGGAGGGGAACAGCTTGGGGAATTAGGGAAGGGGAACAGACAGGTTGCTGTCCTTTTGTTCTTCAGTCTAGTTGCGGAGGACGTTGCTTCACTGGCCCATGTTGGTATCGTCATGGCGCTCTTCTCAGGTGAGGCAGATCGGTTGTTGGCCTCTGGTCGGCCACTCACAGTGGCCGACGCTATAGACATTATTCTTCTATTTTTTTTGTGTGTGTGTGAAAGAAAGAAGCTTGCTTATAAAAATTGGTACCATTTAGGTGCTGATGTCATAATTACTTGAATACAAATGTGGCAGGGCCGGCCGAGTGGCGCATTGGTTAAGCGCTGGTTTTGGGATGCCAGCGGCCCCGGTTCGGATCCCATATGAGGGCCAGTGACACTGCCCTCTATAGCTAACAACAGC
This sequence comes from Aselliscus stoliczkanus, assembly GCA_033961575.1. NCBI lineage: Eukaryota > Metazoa > Chordata > Mammalia > Chiroptera > Hipposideridae > Aselliscus > Aselliscus stoliczkanus. The sequence goes on from CM066739.1 coordinate 22,980,515, forward strand.
TCCACCTGGAGCTGGGCTGTGCGAGCCCCGGTGATGGTGTGGGCTGCAGCCCCTGCTGCAGTGGGCTGCCAATAGCCGCGGTGAGCGACATCCAGAGGCCAGCGACCTATCTGCCTCATCCGGGAAGAGCGCAATGACGATACCAACAGTGAAGCAATATCTTCCGCAACTAAACTGAAGAACAAAAAGACAGCAACTTGTCTGTTCCCCTTCCCCGATTCCCCAACGCTGTTCCCCTCTGCCAATTCCCCAATAAAATCTTTAAAAACAAAACAAAAATAAATTTAAAAAAAAACAAAACAAACAAATGTGGCAAAGGTGCCTTCTAGTGGCCGCCTGATAGAATTGCATGTGAGCCTTGCAAATCATTTGTTCTTTGAACATATATTTATTGAGTGCAGTGTGTGCCAAGCACATGGTCTTTCCTCTCATGGAAGCTTATAGTTTAGAGAAGGGGAAAGGCATTCATAAAATGATCACAAAAGAACTTAAAAATTACAACTCTTAAATACTTGTATATGTGCTAAAGATAACTTAAAATTGGGGTATTTTACCCAGCCGGACTGGCCAGAAGAGTAATGTTTGGAGGTCTGAGGAATTACTAGACGTTAAGAGAGGAAGACAGTGTGTTCTAGGCATAGGAAGTGCATTTGTGAACAGCTCTGTGATAGGAGGCAGCATGGCGAATATAAGGGACTTTGATGAAGGCCAGTGTAGCTGGAACAGAGATAATAGGAATAAGGGGTATAGATAAAATGAGAAAATGTGCATTTTTATAGTCTGGGTAAGAGTTGTGTCTTTATCTTAAGAACAAGAGTAAACTATTACAGAGTTGGATTGGGAAAAATTTTAACTAGATTTGTGTGTTTTGTAAATTATAGCAAAATACATATAACATAAAATTTACCATCCTAACCATTTTGAGTGTATAGCTCAGTAGTATTAAGTATATTATATTGTTGTGCAGTCATTACCACCATCCATCTTAAATTTGTGTTTTAAAAGGGATTATTTTGGTTGCAGTTTTGAGATGGATTAGTGAGGCAACAGTTGCTGGGATGTTCTCCATGAGAAGCCACCCAGAGTGGGGTAGGTGCTGAAATTCACTACGGGCCAGGACCACTGGTGTCCTGCACGCGGGCCAGCTGCCATGTGCCACAGGAGCAAGCAGAGAACATACTGAAACCAGAAGAAAGGCCCCTTTCTCCTCTGGTGTTCCTCCAGTGCCCATACTGAAGACAAAACGGGAAATGGTCATTGAACAGACAACCAACAATGCCTGCCCCAATGCCTGAGAGCCTCTCCCTTTATTATGTATAGGAATGGCATTCTGTGGGCCTATTTTGGTGTACAAACACTAGATCAATAATAAAACATTTAGTTGAAGGCCCAATTTTAATCCTTATTAATTTGATTTTAGGTAAAGCTGTGTAGATTCCCTGAGCTGGTAGAATAAGGGAACTTGCTATAACATATGTTCCTAAACCTGGCTATGGGTATGAATCATCTGGCGAGTTTGTTAAAAATTCAAGTTCTGAGGACTTTTTACTGGCAAATTTAAAGCAACTTGTACATCAAACCAATAACAGGAATAAGTTATAACATTGAGGAAAAAAAATATTAATGAGTCCATACTGATACTAAAACGATTATAAAGAAGTAGAGCGAGGAATGGAAAGCTCATTTTAAGAAAAGACAACTTGTTAAGAAAAGAATCTTGAATGAATCAATTGTTACTGTGATGGCTGTAAACTGATGATAGAATTAGAACACTAACTATATTTATGCTAAAATATGGCATATTTTGGTGGAGTACAGGGTATTTCACACAGTCTCAAACGATCACCATACAGATTATTTATCAATTACAAAAAGAAAATGTCACTTTTATGTACAGGTAGACAGCACTTTAACCCAATAATGAAGCTTGGCATTGCCAATAATGAGACAGACTGATATATTGTGCTTTGTAATATGATAAACCGAGAAGGACACGGCTTCAGCAATGTAGTGTTCTGGCCCCCAAAAAGTTTAACCTGAACACAAACCCTTATATCTAGTATGAGAACACGAGGAAACGAATCTAAATTAAGGATCATTCTGCAAAACATCTGACCTGACTCTTCACAATTGTCAATGTCATGAATGACAAAAAACCTCAAAGGACCTAGAGAATTGTTCTGGGTTAAAAGTAACTAAAAAAAGAAAATATATGACAATTAAATGCAATGAACGATCCTTGAGTGGATCCTAGATATTAAAAAAGCATTATTGGGACAACTGGGGGGAATTTGAAGGGATTTTATATTACCTTTATCTCTAGTTTGCTAGGAAGTGTTTTTTCTTTTTTAATATCAATGGATTTTGAATATTATCAAACAATTTTCTGCACCTATTGAGATGAACGTGTTGATTTTCTCCTTTAATCTGTTGATGTGATACTACTAACTTGGAAATAATACTTCTTGCTTCTTCTGCTCCCTGCCCCTTAGGTGATTTGTGGAGCTATGATTTCTTCAGTGGTGAGTTTGTGGTGTCACCTGAACCAGACACAAGTGTCCACACTCTTGATCCCCAGAAGCACAAGTATATTATCTTGGGGAGTGATGGACTTTGGAATATGATTCCACCTCAAGATGCCATCTCAATGTGCCAGGACCAAGAGGAGAAAAAATACTTGATGGTGAGGAGTGACTCAGTAATTTGATATTATTGTGACATGTTGTTCTGGTACTTTTATCAGGTGTCTTGAATATGAACTAAGGATGTTCACCTTAACTAGATTTTGCATTTGCCTGTCTCTAGAAGTAAAACATAGATCTTGTAGCTCATTAGGGAAATGAGACAGGAAATAAATAAATGAAACTAGATAACAAAACATATAAACACTGCCTTCATTATGAACAGCCCTTGACTTCTGGCCCATGAAACCTCACCTATCCTTTTCTAATTCACATGCCATAAAATTTACCCTTTTAAAGCGTATAATTCAGTGGTTCTTAGTATATTCTCAAAGTTGTGTAACTATCACCACTATCTAATCCCAGAACATTTTCATCACTGCCCCATCTCCCCGCCACCCCCTCGACAAACACATGCACAAAACAAATCCCATAACCATTAGCAATTGCTCACTATCTACAACTGCCTCCAACCTCTAATCTTTCTGTCTCTTATTTGCCTGTTTTGAATATTTCATATAAATGAGATCATACAGGATGTAGCCTTTTGTGTCTGACTTCTTTCACTTGAGTGTGTGTTCAAGGTTCATCCATGTTACTTCTGTCTGTATTTCTTTTTTATAGCTAACAATTTACCATTGATGTAAATACGACATTTATCCATCTATTTTTCAATTGATAGATATTTGGATTTTGTCTACTTTTTGACTATTATGAATGACACTTCTAGAACATTCATGAACAAGTTTTTATATGAACATGTTTTCAGTTTTGTTAGGTATATACCTAGGAATGGAATTGTTGGGTCACATGGTAACTCTATGTCACCTGTTATTTTTGATCAGTTTCAAACCTAGAAGAGCAGCCATCAGTGAGAAAAAATTTTTTTCCTTCCTGACTTGCTTGAACATTGATTTTCTCTTTATTCTGAGCAATGACAAAATAAGGAGAATTGGAAGAGTTCAATGTTGCTGGTGGCAAGGAAAGCGAGTTTTGGGTAGTAGTTAATGATGGCATTCTGCAGAGAACTAGAGGCAGATGGATGAGTTTAGGGTATTGGGTTTTACAGTTAGGGTTTTTTATTAGTGACCTTCAAAGGATGAAGAGTTTAAGTTGAAGTGATGAGGACATTAGCAGATTGGAAGTGGTGATGAAAGAGAACTTGGTGAGTCTAGGAAATAGATGTAGTGAGTGTTCAAGAAGACAAGGGAATGTGCCATTGTTGGCTTGAAAACCTAGTGAGGGTCTTGAAAGGGATGTTGGTGTTAAGAGAAAGATTAACAGTACAAGAAATAAGGGGTATTGCTAGAATGAAAGTACAGAGCACCTGGCAACAACTGGAATCAACAGCTCAAGAGGATAGGCTATCCTTGGAAAAGATGACCCTTCTCTAAGATGGGAGGAATGCTAAAGCTATATTTTGGGGTAAAAATAAGGCAAATTAAAAGAACTTGTGTTAAATTGCATCCATTCATTCACTCAGCTAACATAATTAGATACTAAGTACAAGGAATGCAACAGAAAACATAGAAAAAATGTGTCATGACTTTTCCGACAACCCAATAGAATATGGTTGTTGCTCAGCAATTACTATGTTGTTACAAATAGTATATATAAATAGCTATCAATACCATTTGATTGTGAGTTGTTTAAAGATAAGAGTCATGGGCCTGCTGAGTGGCGCATTGGTTAAGAGCTGGTTTTGGGATGCCAGCGGCCCCGGTTCAGATCCCACATATGAGGGCCAGTGACACTGCCCTCTACAGCTAACAACAGCTCCACCTGGAGCTGGGCTGTGTGAGCCCCGGCAATGGTGTAGGCTGCAGCCCCTGCTGCAGTGGGCTGCCATAGGCTCAAGTGAGTGGCCGGCAGCCAGCGTGAGCTGCCAATAGCCACAGTGAGTGACCATCCAAAGGCCGGCAACCGATCTGCCTCATCCGGGAAGAGCCCAATGATGATACCAACATGAGCCAGTGAAGCAAGGTCCTCCACAACTAGACTGAAGAACAAAAAAAAAAAAGACAGCAACTTGTCTGTTCCCCTTCCCTGATTCCCCAACGCTGTTCCCCTCCCCCAATTCCCCAATAAAATCTTGAAAAAAAAAGATAAGAGTCGTGTCTTGATTCATTTTTATAACCTTGGGGCTAGCTAGCGTGTTGCATTTAGCCAATGACACCAGATGTAAAAGAAAGATTAAATAAAGACTGTTTTGTCTACTGGATTTAGAATTATTTGATGACGAGAGAGAGAAACAGAAACATTTTAGTGGCACTGTGAGGCAAAAAGCCAGTTTGTAGTGGATTGGGAGAACCTGTTTATAAATGCCTAAGTGTTTTTAGAATGAGTATTGAAGAAAGCATCCATAACAATATTTAGAACAAGTGTTACAAGAACTGAGAGGGAATAGATAGGAACCTGGGGAAGACTGTTTCATGGCTGAGGGTGATATTTGAGCAAGCCTTAAAGGTAGGGTTGAAGTTACCTGGTAATAGATCAGAGGAGGAGCTTTCCAGGCAAAAGAGTAGGATGTGTAAAATCAAAGAGGAGAGACAAATATGACATACTCAAGTTTCGCAAGTAGCTTGATGTGACTGGAGTACAGGAGGCACAAAGGTTTTGAATGGTCTGTTATGAAGTAAGGTCTTTAGAGTCAGGTAGTAGAGTTTTTGAAAAGCTGCATTTTAGAAAGTTTACTCATTTGCAGGGTGGAATATAAAATAGAGGATAGATGATAATGGATGTGAGGATTCTATTTGGAGGCGTAGGAAAACCATCTACCCCTTAAAATTAAATTGATACAGCATTGGCATGAAAAAGAATGGAGGACAGCCATGATTATGAACCCCCAGAGAAGGTGAATTTTTTTTTTTTTTAAGATTTTATTGGGGAATTTGGGGAGGGTAACAGCATTGGGGAATCAGGAGAGGGGAACAGACAAGTTGCTGTCCTTTCGTTCTTCAGTCTAGTTGTGGAGGAAGCCGCTTCACTAGCCCATGTTGGTGTTGTCATTGTGCTCTTCCCAGGTGAGGCAGATTGGTCTCTGGCCACTGGATGGCTGCTCTTGGCAGCTCATGGCAACTGCCTGCTGCTCACATCAGCTGCCAGCCACTCAGGGTAGCTCACGGCAGCCCACTGCAGCTCCACTGCAGCCTATGCCCTCACTGGTTACTCACGGCAGCCCAGTTCCAGGTCTAGCTATTGTTCACCATCTTAGCTATAGAGGGCGCTGCGTTACTGGCCCTCATGTGAGATCTGAATCATAGCCCTGCTGTTCATAGCTGGCGTCCCAAGCTAACTGTTAACCAACACGCCACTCAGCCAACCCCAGAGAAGGTTAATTTTGATGAGGGGAGTGTTAGTTATAAGGTCTTTATTTATCATCACATGTTGATTCTTTTTTTTTTTTTTTTTTTTTAAAGATTTTATTGGGGAATTGGTGGAGGGGAACAGCGTTGGGGAATCGGGGAAGGGGAACAGACAAGTTGCTGTCTTTTTGTTCTTCAGTTTAGTTGTGGAGGATGTTGCTTCACTGTTGGTATCGTCATTGCGCTCTTCCCGGATGAGGCAGATCCGTCGCTGGCCTCTGGATGTCGCTCACCGCGGCTACTGGCAGCCCACTGCAGCAGGGGCTGCAGCCCACACATCACCGGGGCTCGCACAGCCCAGCTCCAGGTGGAGCTGTTGTTAGCTGTAGAGGGCAGTGTCACTGGCCCTCATGTGGGATCCGAACCGGGGCCGATGGCATCCCAAAACCAGCGCTTAACCAATGCGTCACTCAGCCGGCCCCACATGTTGATTCTTATCTACATGTGTAACTGATTTGATTTTTATATTAATGGATCTCTTAGGCTTCATCTTTGGAGGCTGCTGTTATATTCCAAATAAGACATTTTGCAAGCTTGATCTAAGGCAGCCATGATAAACCAAATAACAATATATATACATAAGAACAAAAGAAATACATGAGTGGTAGAACTGACAGAATGTGTGGGGTTTTTTGTTTGTTTGTTTGTTGTTTAAAGGTCAGGTTTTGTTTTGTTTTTTTAAGATTTTTATTGGGGAATTGGGATTGGGGGAGGGGAACAGCGTTGTGGAATTGGGGAAGGGGAACAGACAAGTTGCTGTCTTTTTGTTCTTCAGTCTAGTTGCAATGGATGTTGCTTCACTGGCCCATGTTGGTATCGTCGTTGAGCTCTTCCCGGATGACGCAGATCGGTCGCCGGCCTCTGGATGTCGCTCACTGCGGCTATTGGCAGCTCCTGCGGGCTGCAGCCCACACCACTGCCGGGGCTCGCAGCCCAGCTCCAGGTGGAGCTGTTGTTAGCTGTAGAGGGCAGTGTCACTGGCCCTCATATGTGGGATCCGAACTGGGGCCGCTGGCATCCCATAACCAGCTCTTAACCAATGCGCCACTCGCTGGCCCCAGAACATGTGTTTTAAGAAGGGAGAATATGACCCTCAAATTTTTAACTGGTGACTGGTAGTTATTATCAAGAAGAAACCCATTATTTTGGAGGAAACGGGAGGTAATTAGTTTAGATGGAAGCATGCTGAATTGGATATACCTGTGGTTCATCTAGATCTTTTCAGTAGGTAGGTAGAAATATCTGAGAGAGAAGGCTGGAATGCTAATTTGAGTGCTAATAGGAGTTATAGTAGATAAAGCTGTGACAATTTATGAGCTCACCTAGTGAGAATGGATGTTGGAAGAAAAGGACATCATATTAGGGGGGCTCAAATCAGCAGAAATAGCGAGCTGAGGGAAAGACTCAAGGAAAGTAGTGGAAATGGCTTCTAATTTCTTTTTTATGGAGCTTTGCTGGAAAGGGAAGCAGGCACACTGAAAAAGTAAAAGGTAAGAGGCCTTCCGTGAGTTCTCAGTGAGCCACTGTTTGGATAGTGATGAAACATGAAGCACTGAAGAATTTGATAGATTTATAAATTAGAAATTAATGCTGCCCTTCTTCAGTTGTGAGGTGCATGTTTTTTCATAGGAGAAAGCGGGAAAGTGGTAGTGTTTAAAAAAATCACTACAGGGCTGGCCGAGTGGCGTATTGGTTAAGACCTGGCTTGGGATGCCAACGGCCCCGGTTAGGATCCCACATATGAGGGCCAGTGACACTGCCCTCTACAGCTAACAACAGCTCCACCTGGAGCTGGGCTACGAGCCCCGGCAACGGCGTAGCTGCAGCCCCTTCTACAGTGGGCTGCCATAGGCTACAGTGAGTGGCCGGCAGCCAGCGAGAGCTGCCAATAGCCACGGTGAGTAACCATCCAGAGGCCGGCGACCAATCTGCCTCATCCGGGAAGAGCGGAATGACGATACCAACAGGGGCCTGTGAAGCAATGTCCTCCGCAACTGGACTGAAGAACAAAAAAAGACAGCAACTTGTCTGTTCCCCTTCCCTGATTCCCCAATTAAAAAAAAAAAATCATTACAAGGTGGTGCTTATCTTGGGAACGCAAGGATGCCTTAATATTAAGGTTTTAAACAAAGCAGCTGAGAGGATTTACTGCAGCTCACCATTATTAATGTGTTGGAATACTGTAGCATGCTCAAGATCAGACAACCCCAAATAAAGATTGCCTGTTTTTTCAAGGAAAGGATGAAAAGCCCCAGTTCTTTATCCAGTTTGAATGTATACACTTCAGGTTATAGATAACAGCCAAATGACTTATAGTAGATTTATATAATGCTTATGGTACCATATAGTACATTATATATTGTATAGTATACATATAGTACAGTACCTTTTTTGTACTTGGGTATATTCATATATACTATTTCCATATGTAGTTCATGATACATTTCTTTTTCAACCATTTCCTCTCATCATTCACTCATTTCTAGAGGGATTTTTAAAGACATGTAGCCTTATTTTCCGGAGCACATCATTTTCATTTCTGTTCTTTGAAACTTAGCAATTGTTGACTCCATGTGCAGTGCTGAAAGTTTTCTTTCAAGCCACATTTATTTGTATAACCTGAGGTCATTCAAGTTTTTTTTTTCTCTTTTCTGTTGGTATGTATTTGATCTCTATACCATAACTACTTACTGTGTTGCTTTTGTCTTCATATGAGTGCTATTGACCTTTTATATATATATATATATATATATATATATATATATATATATATATATATATATATAAAAGATTCATTTATATTTCCTTGCCTCTGAATTCTGTTCATGTCCGTAGTCAATTTTTATCTTGGGTTGTTGTTTGATTTGCAGACTCTCTTATTTTAGGAGCAGATTGGCCCTTTGCAATGAAATTTTTTTTACCATGCTTGATTACCTCATTTATGAATTTTATCTGTAAAAACTTGATGTTTACTTCCCTTTTTATATAACGGCTATATAACTTTTCCTTAAAATCTGTATATAGCTTTTCCTTAATAACTGTAATTACGGTTACACTGAAGACCAAGTTTCTTGGAACCAAAAAGATAAAAATGCAGGTGAAATTTAACCACAGGATATAAGGCCTTTTATTATTTTTGTAAAATTTATAGTAGTAGTATTTTAGCTTTTTTTTTTTTAGGGCATTGTCACTGGCCCTCATATGTGGGACCCAAACCCGGGCCGCTGGCTTCCCAAGCCAGCGCTTAACCATTGCACCACTCGGCTGGCCCATAGTAGTAGTATTTTAACATAGTTTTGGGCTCTGTGGATAATGTTTGATATTTAATTAATTTATTTAGGTCATGTTGAACACCTAATTTTTAATTTGATACAGCTGTAGTGATGACTGAATTTGAGTTGTTACCTTCCTTCTCCTTGTTTCAAATATAGGGTGAGCATGGACAATCTTGTGCCAAAATGCTTGTGAGTCGAGCCCTAGGCCGCTGGAGGCAGCGTATGCTTCGTGCAGATAATACTAGTGCCATAGTAATCTGCATCTCTCCAGGAGTGGGCAGTCAGGAGAATTTCACCGATGAGGATGAGCTCTATCTGAACCTGATGGATAGCCCTTCCTATAATAGTCAAGAAGCCTGTCTGATGACTGCTTCCCCAAGTTCTACACCACCAGTCAAGGTATAGAGTTTTATAGAATTTAAGTTGTTTTAATAGAATTTCTTTGGTTAGTGTTGCCTGAAAACAGTTTTCGGATTCCTTATTTAATAGGATTTTGGATTTGAACTAGGTTCAAGAAAGTGATGAATTTTTGTCATGTAACTTCAGTGAGCCATTTTCACATTGGTACATCCTAATTTGAATGCCAGCTGTGGCCTCTGAAGAATATTAATAATATTTGGAACTTAGTGATCCCCTTCTGACAATATGAACATTTATAATCATTTAAAAGTTTGTGAAACACTTTCATATATATTTCATTTGAACCTCATAAACCAGAAAGGTAAATAGTACAATTCTTATTCCATTTTATAGATAATAAGATACAGAGATTAAACAGTTTGAATAAGATCATACAGAATCAAAATTGAACTGGATCTTAGAATATCAAATCTTAGAACTGGTTGTTTCTTTTTTTTCTTTTAGCTGAGCCATCCTGCCACCTGTTAGCAGCTCATGGGCAGTTCAGCTCGGGCTGGGCATTGAACTGCTGTTGCTCAGAGCTCAGCTTGCACTCTTGAGCGAGCTCTTAACCAACTGAGCCACTGTGATGGCCTTTAGATATGATTATTTGTTAACCAATTGGCCACACCCAAATATGGGAAAATATTTAGAGCCATTCAGAATAATTAGTATTGTTGGCTCTGACCTAACAAGTAAATAAAGGCTATTTAATTTGTGCTTAAGAAATTGTATTTTGGGGCTGGCCGAGTGGCTCAGTTGGTTAAGATCTCACTCAAGAGTGCGAGCTGAGCTCTGAGCAACAGCAGTTCGATGCCCAGCCTGAGCTGAGCTGCTGCTGAACTGCTGCTAAGCTGCCAACAGGTGGCAGGATGGCTCAGCTTAAAAAAAAAAAAAAAGAAAGGAAGGAAGGAAAAGAAATTATATTTTGTTTTGTTTTTAATCATAATTAACTTAACCATGAGTACCTACAAGTATCTCTTATTTTATTATTATGATAATTCCATGTTTCATAACATTTAGATAAATGTAATGGCATTTTGGTTATTTTTTAAAGACTTACCCACATTTAGAGTAGGCATTTGAGACTAGGTTTTAGGTTTATCTATCTATAGGCATGTCAACTTCTGGTTACTCCTAAGGTAAATCAGCAGTCAGATCTGTTTTGAGAAGGGTTAGTAGAAATACCTCTGTTTAAGTGATACATTACAATGGCACACATTTCTTTCTCCATCCTTTCTTCAGGGCAAGACTAAATTTAGCTGTTTTTTACAACCCTAGAGCTATAGAAAAGAGGAATGAAGAAGAGAATCCTTTCATACTTAGTTTCGTTTGTTATCTAAGCACAATTTGTAATTAGTTGTTTAATGTTGGATTGATAGGTGGAGCAAGAAAGTTGATCTCTGAAGTGAAACTTTTAAAGTATGTATTTTGAGGAGGTAATCTTTCAATATCACAAATGCTTTAGGAACATGTAAGAAGGCTTAGCAATACAACTAAGCAATCTGGGGTGAGTCTTAAGAGGTCCAAGCAGTTGCCTATTCTAACAAATGCAATGTATTCCCACAGAATGCCAATAAAAAGAGAAGGAAAAGGAAAATCTCAAGGAGAAAGTGGGGGAAGAAAAACCTGCGCACCTGTAGTGTCAGAATAATAATCTGTGAATTTAAAAAGAGACAGCACAACAGAAATTACAATAAATTGTGTTAACTCTGAAGTCGTCCTATTGTTTTTCTTTTATAAAAGAATTCCATCTAACGTCTAACTTCGTTATACAAAACAGTGCTATATATTCTATTCCTACAAATGGCTCGATTAGTACCATTTTTCTTGTGACTAAATTAGTGGCATGATTATATGGTATTAGACAGCCTTCTGTCTATAGAACTTATCTGCTGCCTGGTCTTGTTGCAAATTCTTTTTCTGTATATTTAAACAGGGTGAACTCTTAGTCAACAATTACGTATGACTAGCCAAAACATGTTTGGGACCAGGGTAGTCATTCTAATCAACCTAACGCAGAGGGTTAAACTCACAAACAACTCTTGGTGTTGATATTATTGAATGTCATATGTAAATATTCTAGAACAGACTGCCAGGTTATCCTTTCTCGACACTGGTACTTTGAAATAAGGTTGCTGCGCACCATCTAGTCAATGTTAACACAGATCTAAAAAGTTGGGATTTCAATAAACTACGCAGTGTAAAATAAATAAATCAATGACCCCAGAAAGAAAGAGTACATTTTTAGTAACAACAACAAAAAAAGTAATCTATTTGGGGCAGTACCTAATTAGACAGCATTTCTTGTCTGCAGTCTCCATTGGACCTAAAGTCACTATATTTTTTTCAGTAAAGAAAGTTCATGTTTAATGGTTAGATTGAAACGCTATTAGATGGCTTCAATTTACCTTTTCTTTTTAATTCTAGAAACATTAAAGGAAACACTCTTATAACTATGCCTTCACAAAGCACTTTTTGGAAAGGTGTTTATTCATAGGGGATTTTATATCAGAGGAAGACCAGATAATATGCCTTCACCATTCTACAAAACAGTTTACTTGGCCTTTTCAGAATATATTAATATTTTAATAACTTACATTTGATTAAGAGAGGAAATGATCGAGGGAAATGTTATATCCTTGGGGAGCGATAGTATTTATGCTTAAACTCTGTCCTTGAGAAACTATTAAATATTAAGACAATGATGTTATAAAGTAGTATTATAGTGGAAGATTGGGTTTGCTAAGAATGTTCCTACCTGTCTGGAGATGGGAGGATCTTCTAAGCATATGCAGCTCTAGAGCACCACAGCTAAGGAAGTGGGGTATATCTGAAACACCTGTGAAGCTTTTAAAAAACAATACTTGAAAGTTTCCATATGATTTTCATTTATTTCTTTGAGAGTTGTCCCAGCCATGTTCAGTAGGTTCCCATATGTCCTGCTTTTCTCAAATCACAAAACAGTGTCTAGGGTTGGGGGGGATGGGTGCAAAGGAACAATCTGAGTTTCCTTATAACTTATGACATAGTTGCTTTAGTGTTGCACTTCACATCTTTCATACTATTAATATTCAGATATTAGACTATAGAAAGTAGGAAATGAGCCCCAAAAAACTTCAAATTTGTCATTTAACCTAATGAAACGCCATCTCCCCAGCGGTTAAGGTGAATTCTGGGACAAATTATTTCTTATTTGGTTTAACTTTTTGTTTTTCAGTCACTGGAGGAGGACCCGTGGCCAAGGCTGAACTCTAAGGACCATATACCCGCCCTTGTTCGTAGTAATGCCTTCTCAGAGCATTTTTTAGAAGTTCCCGCTGAGATAGCTCGAGGGAATGTTCAGGCTTCAGTCATACCATCAAAAGATCCAGAGCCACTTGAAGAAAATTGCACTAAAGCCCTGACTTTAAGGATACACGATTGTTTGAATAATAGCCTGTCAGTTGGCCTTGTGTCTACTAACTCAACAAATACCATCATGGACCAAAAAAATTTAAAGATGTCAACTCCAGGTCAGATGAAAGCCCAAGAAGTTGAAAGAACCCCTCCTGCAAACTTTAAAAGGACATTAGAAGAATCCAACTCTGGCCCCCTTGTGAAGAGGCATAAACGAAATGGTTTAAGTCGAAGCAGTAGTGCTCAGCCTGCAAGTCTCCCCACGACCTCGCAGCGCAAGAACTCTGTTAAACTTACCATGCGACGCAGACTTCGGGGACAGAAGAAAATTGGAAACCCTTTACTTCACCAGCACAGAAAAACTGTTTGTGTTTGCTGAACTGTATCTGGAAAATATTTTTTTTTTTCTCCAAATTTAAGATATAAGAGGGCTTTTTGAAGTTGGGGGTGAGGTTGAAATATTTTAAAGGGACAAAATAAAAATAGCATACAGTTTGACTCTTTAGAATTCAGTGATTTTACCCTGGCCTTGTACTTGCTTGTAATATAAATGTGAATTTTGTAGATGTTAGAGTATAAGTTGCTGTAAAATGTGTGTAAATTTGTATCTTTCACACAAACTCAGTCTCTTACTGTTACACAGACAGTGTAACAACAGGGCTAAAGGTTCAACAAAAATAAAAAAACTCTTACTAGATTTTAGAAATACATTTAAACTTTTAAAAATGCTTATTAAGAAATTTGTATAAGTCACTTGTGATGAAAACTACACAACTTTTTAAATTATTAAGCAAACTGGAAAAGTGATGTATTTTCATAGTGACCTGTGTTCCACTTAATGTTTCTTAGAGACAACTAGTGTCTTTTAAAAATTATTTTTTATTTCTAATTTCATAATTCAGAACTAAATTTTTCATAGAGACAGAAGTGTGAGCTATGCTCAAGTAGCTGGGTATTAGTCTCTTTGTCCTAATTAAATACTATGCAGTATCTTATTTCAAAGCATTTTTCTAAAACATTAATCATCTGATAAGCTCACCAGATCTTTGGAGTAAAAACAGATGTGTTTACCTAAAAGATGCTTTTCTCAACCATCATTCAGTGGCATTATTAGGTCTTAAAGTAGTTCTTCTCTTCTAGTATTTGCATAAAATATGTGGTGTTTTCCTTGCTATTCAATAACAAATGGTGCTGCTAAATTCCCAACATTTCTTAAATTATTTTATATATTGTACAGTTTTCATTGATTATACGAATATACGTTTGTTCATCTAATAAATCAGTGAACTGTTCATGATGTTGCTGGAATTTTGTTGTTGGTTTTAATGAAATGTATTAATTTTCTGTTGTGCCATGATCATGCTGTTAGAGTAGCAACTTAAAATACATGTAATGTTCATTTTTACACTCTTGACTTTAATATAATTTAGAAAACATTGAAACAGGCTAAATATCTAACAGTAAGAATATGGTTAAATCAGTTATGACTTATCAGCATTCAATGAACTATTATGTACGAGCAATTAAAAATGAATAAAATTGTACTTTGGTAATATAGAAAAATACTAAAAGAAACTAATAGTGAAACACTAAGAGTATGTAATTTGGGTGTAGTGAATTGTTCTACAATGAGAAATTTTTTAAATTTATTAACTTAGAACAATACCACTCATTGAGAGATTGAAGAGTTAATTCATGCATTCAACATTGATTACATACTTACAATAAGCTAGGTACTGTACAATGGGAAGCATCTAGTTTTCCATAAGTGGATTAAGACAGAACCAGTTATCTGGGTAAATGTTAATTATGGTTAGTTTTTAAAAAGGATTTTTGGATACTGAAGAGATTGTCAGATCTTTCCAAGATGGAGACATAGCAACTTGCAAATACTTTTGCAGTCGATTTATTGTAAAGAGTTTGTCTATCTTTCAGACTTGTGATACTATGTTAGCAGTACCTACTAGAAATTCAACAAATCTGAATGTATATTAAAGGAAAATCCATTTAGCTACTTGTCACTTTTTCTGCTAGTGGTTGTAAAGAAAATAATCCTATTATCTACATGCAATTAAAATTTCCATTTGATTAGAGTAATGGATTAAGTAATTTTATTTTTCAATCAGTTTTTTAATGTAAAAATGCTACAACATTCTTTCCTAGATCACAGTTTTACTGCATTGGAGTCCAATTACATACCATACTAGTAGCTATCTAACACTAGAAACATTTTTGGTTTTGAGACACATAGCTACAAATGCTAAAATTAGCTTTTTTCTGTATGTGTTCCTAGGGCTGTGTTTAGGCCTATTCTTTAAGGAGTTGATGTTATGCAATCATAAATGTTTTAATGTTTCTATTTTTATCAATTTAAATTTTATTTGCTTATGTAACAGATAAGTAGTATAATGCCTAATGGAAATTCATGATATATAAAATGGTACATAATGAAAAAAAAAATGCACCTCAGTCCCCAAGGCAGCAAACATTTTGCCCTTTTTTTGTGTGTTCTTTTGTTTGCAACTATAGGAGTACATGTGTTTATCTCTTAATCATATATCTTGATTTTTGCATATCAGTACATCACAGAACCTTCTCATTCTTTAGTATTCTAGAGTGTGGAAATAAGTTATTTAAGTTTGCCGTTACTTAATTATGTCCACTAAAAGAAAAACACTATTTCTTCCTTTATTCACACAACACTGATGACACCAGATGTGTGGATTTTCCCACACCAAGCTCTTCTCCAGTTTCGGCACACCAACTGGAAGTCCTACTACAATTCAGTTCTGACACTATCTACCTGGATCCCACAAATGAAGGGCTGGGTCTCACAAGAGTTCCCCCACTTCAGGTACCAATTGCAAGTCACAGATTTTCACATACTTCTCACCAACTGGTGGTAAATCAGGGTTCCCACAAACC